>CM062819.1:1197746108-1200146108 GCA_031772625.1 Pinus tabuliformis
ACCTGTAGAAAAGAGTTGCCATCAAGCTACTTTCCTAAATCAATTAGAGCATTCTCTACGTCTACTCTGGTGCTGTCTTGGTCTACTAGGGTACCTCCACCATTATGTCTGATTTGCATATGCTTCTATTTCAGGTATGGGATGGTGGATGAAAGGTCCTAACTTGTCCTTTTGTCTCTTCTTTGTGATGAATTCCAAAGATCATATCTCCAGACAAAACTTCTTTGGAAATTCATATTCTGTAATATCAAATCTTCCTCTTTGCTAACCTCTCTAGAGTTGCATATGAAGGGGCCTAGTTGGTATTTTATTTTGAAATTGGCCTTCTTCTTGGCATTGATGAAGTTTACTTCATCTGCATTGATAATTTTCCTATAGTATTCTAATGCAAACAACCTCATTGGGAGGTATCTTGGTAGCTTGTATGGTGCAAGCATGCAACCATAAATCCTGATTTCTGTATGGTTCTGCTAAAGGTAGGAGTCACCAACTTTGGTCTGTTTAGACAATTGAAGGACTCTCTTTATTTCTGCACTGATTCTAGGAGGAGGGCTTCTAGTCAACGTTGCCATGACTGGATGTACAAATAAATCGATGAAATCAGAGTATGGAGACTTGTATTGGTGGATCAATGGGGTCCAAAAAATCACTGACGTGGGTTGACCCTTAGTGTCAAGCTTTTGAAGGGTGAATAGGAACTTCTCTGATTGATAATATAAGAACATATGGTATAAAACTAAGGAGTACTTAAACCCTTTCATTGTTCATTCTAAGGAATTGCTCATGCATCCTATCAGCTATAAATTGGGCATAGTCATAAATGACAACATGAGGCTACCCTGGAGTGTAGATGGACATGAAGGCAAGGGTTATTTCATCAATGTAGTCACTGGTGGAGTAACCCAAAACAGAAGATATCATGGCCACAATATTCTGGCCCCATGGAGAGAAAATGACTGATACATATGGAGGGGAGTCCTTAGGGATGTGTTTCTCTTCTTTGATGAAGGTTTGGAATAGTTGGGCCAACTTTGTAGAGCTAAGTTTGGGATACAAGTGCAACAAGTCTCCAATTGAGAGGGAGTTATGTTTGGTCCTCATTGGAGCTGCAACATTTCGTTTATAGACTCAGCAATGATGGTGAAAAGGACCTTCTGGTCATGAGACATGATAGTTCTGTGATTGGGGATGTAGCAAGCATAGCACATATGTAAAATTTCAGGAAAAATGTGGACTTGGGGGACCTGGTACTTGGGAAAATTTGACTCCCAAAGACCAATTTCATCAGCGCGGTTCAGGAACTTGTCCCTACTTTGGCAATGTACTTAGGGCGGGGGTTTAGGACAGTGGTATATTTTATTTGAAAATCTTTATCAACCAAAGGAAGGTGGTCCAGGTCTAAATGAGGTGTAGTGATGGGCCTTACATCCATAGAAATTGGGGCAGCCATACTCAGTTCTTGTGGATTTGAGTGTGGGGGGTAATTTAGAGTTTTTAGGGCAATGGAGGTTCTGCAGTTGTTTATGGCTCACAGTGTTTAAAATTTAAGTAAATTTGATCTTTTTTACTTAACTAACAATGTCACAAGGGTGAATTGAGTCTGAATTTGATAACGAGTTGGAATTCCATGGTTAAATACCTGGAATTGGGTGGAATTGACTGTAAATGGTGGTTGAAGGTGGTTGCAGAGGTTCGTACAGTACTGGTACGGACTGATGAACAAGTTGGACTGTCTGCAGCGTCTGTGGAGCAATGGCGGAGGTTTGTGAGCAATTAGGCCGTTTGCAGTGGTCACAATGACTTTCTGAGCTCTCAAAGGCAAAATGCGTGAAAAGAGTGAAAAGGTGGGTAAACAAGATTTTATAGGAAAAATGGTTAATTTTGGCGAGTTTCACTAATTGATGAACAGTGACGGTTTTCCGTTGAAAGGGGGCAGTGGTTTTGGAGGTCCATCGCATCGCTTTTGTGGTGCGGGCAGTATTCGGGAGGGGTCGCCCGATTCCATTCAGCGCTTGACACGTAGCGTCGGGGGCCAGAGGGAAAACTGCCTTATTGGGTAGGTAAAGGGCGGACGTCGGTCCGACCTGATATGCTTGTGAGGCGTTGGATGCGGAGGAGGGACGATCAACTATGATCGAGAGATGGGAGTTGCGTGGAGGTGAATGATGGGACTTAATGGGAGGCCCGGGGATTTAATTGCGGTGGTTTCGGGATTAGTTTAAGGACTAATCCAGGTTTAGGGGATCAGGCTAGACTGTAATGAGGGATTAGGGACTGAGGGCGGGGTTTTAATGTTTTTTGCGGGATAAGGGGTAGTAATATAATTTATAAATAAACTAAGGGGTGGGGTTAATTTATATAAAGAAGTTAAATATATACGGGATAATGGGTTTATCGGGATTTTTATATATTTAATTAAAAAGTTAATATGAAGTGAAATGAGTAGAAGGGGTATTGTGCTTAGGTACATGAAATGTTGTGTGTTTTCCATATACCTAGTACTTTAGGATAAATGTATTTGGTGGGTTTTTTGTACATAAAACATGTTTATAAAGGGGTTTTCCTAGGCAAGAGAACTTAACCTTAGGAAAAAGGGTTTTGTGAGGGGGATGAATGAATTATGATGAAATTTAACACCTTTCCTTCTTAAGTCATCAAGTCGAGGGTCCGGTCCCACCAGAAGTCAAAGAAATGCTCTGAGCCTTTTTTACTTAAAAACTATAGGTATTAATATTTTTATTATGGAAGGGAAGTTAGTGAGTGTCATGGGGGTTAAAATGAATGAGGGGATGTTAAGTAAACCAAATTGTGAACCATTGCTTTTGTTTTGTTTACCACTTATGCATATTTAAATGATGCATTTGGAACAATGACATAAGTGCTTTTTGTATCAATTACATGACATTTCTGCAACCTTTCTACTACTTACCCACTTACTCATCCTACCATTTTTTCTTCACTTTATTTGGGTGCATTTAGGCTAGCAAACCCTTATCAATCTTTTTCTTTTCTTTACAAAATAAACTATCTAATTCTAACCTTATATCCTCTAAGGGCTCATATTAAATTGATGAGCTCCTTTTATTCACTCTACCTATCTAATGATCTGCCAATATTACACTGTTTGGTCAGATTTATTCACTACCTATAAACATAAAATTCAAAGCATGAAATAACCAAGTTTAAACATTTTGACTATCATGGATTGTGGCATAAGTAACAAGCTGCACACAATCATTTATTATGCATAAAAAATAAATAGTAGTGGCATTTTGACCTGCACACTTTCATGTTCTCTTTTTGTCTTTTGGGGTTCATATATTTCATTTTTTTTACCTATTTTCATTCTTTTTTGTCCTTTGATTATTCTTTTAGGACATACCCTCTTTACATTTTTTAATTTTTTAATAGGAAAACATTTGCATAAAGTAAAGGTATGTACAATATTACAAGGCTCAACCTTAGTCATTCAAAATTATGACTCCTATTGGTATAGGAACCTAACAGTAGCTCCACTTGGGGATGGCATTTCCTGGTGAAATGTCAAGAACTTTGTAGATCAGTAGCCGTTGAATTGCTGTTGATGTTACCTTGCAAAATTATCCTCTATGCCTCTGCATTATTGATACTTATGATAGTAAATCCTTAAAGCTTAGGGCCTTCTCTTCGAGCTTCAACTTTAACAATCACCATCCAATCTAAACTAAACTCTTTGAAGAAAAATGAAATATGTACAATGGGAAGTCAAAATCAGTAGTTAGGTTTAAAATAGTGTTTAAGCATTCGACCATTCACTGGTCCACCTTCGGCTTCTGTAGCATCCATTTCTCTTAGGAAGAAAGCATTATTACCTCTAAAAGCATAAATGACATATGGGCCTTTCCATAGGAAATCAAATTTCCCATGTTTACCTTTATCTTCCCTCCTTGAATCCCATTTTAGGACTTTGTCACCAAGGTAAAAATCTTCAGCCTTGGTTCTCTTGTCAAAAATCTTTTTAATCCTTTCCTGCACAACTTGAGACCTGATATATACTTCCTCCCTAGTTTGTTGAAGATGTATTGTTTGGTTGATTCTTCTTTGGATACTATTTGGTTCAACCTGCAACTCTTGAAGCAGCTTCATCACTGGTGTTCCCAAGGAGGATGGAAAAACAACTTCCATCCCATACACTAGTTGGTAGGGAGAGGTACCAATTGATTTCTTAGTGGTTAGTCTGTCTGCCCATAAGGCATTGACTAACTTTTTATTCCATGTTTTCTTATTATCCTCTAACAAATTTTTAATGATGTTCACCAGACTTTTGTTTGAGGATTCTGCCAGTCCATTTCCTTGAGGATAAAGGCTATGGAGTGACCCAGGGTTATATGATACTTGTTGCAGAAATCTATCATTCTTTTGGATTTAAAGGTTCCTACATTATCAGTAATGAGCTTAGTTGGACATCCAAATCTTGATAGAATGTTGGTTTCAAGGAAGGATATGATAACAGTGTCAGTGGCTTGCCTTGAAGGTATGGCCTCTATCCATTTTGTGAAATAGTCTGTGGCAATGAGGATCCATTTGTGTTGGGCAGAGGAAGGTGGGTGAATTTCACCAATGAAGTCTAAACCCCATTGTTGAAAAGGTGTTTCAACAGAGATTGGCTTGAGGGGTAAAGGTAGAAGCTTTTTCTTTCCCTCAAAAATTTGACATTTGTGACAGGAGGTCACATGTTTCTTTACATCAGAAAACAAGGTAGGCCAGTAGAAACCGGCTCTAAGAATCTTATCTGTAGTGGTTTTCCAGTAAAGGTGTCCTCCATAGTCACCTGCATGAAACTCTTGTAATAATTTGTCAGATTCATCTTTTAATAAACAATTGAGAAGAATACCTTCATGATTTCTCCAAAACAAAGCATTGTCTAATATACAAAATTTTAAGGATTTCATCTTTAAAAATCTGCTTTTGGTCTTAGATAATTCAGGAGGACCTTGTAAATTCAGTAAAACATAAATGATATCAGCATACCATGGTGATTCAATAAAGGCCTGGCTGATTAGTGGAGTCGCCATCTCCTCTTCATTATCTATTTGTGTAATAAAGTTTATATCCAGGGCCTGACAGTTTGATTCAACCATGAGCTTGGCTAAACCTTGGCCCTTGATTAACTTAGTTGGTTTGATTTCTATGTCATATTCTAGAATAGTAGCAATCCATTTCCCCTCTTTCCATCTGGACCACCCTGAGTTAGGATGTCTTTGACTACTGAATTAGGAACATAGGCTACTATATGAGAATATAAAATGTACACCCTAAAATCCTTGATAGCTTTGACCAAAGCAAAGGCTTGTTTTTCCATTATGTTATATTTTAAGGGGGCATCTCTCAGGGCTTTGCTAAAGAAAGAAATAGGTTGTTCATAGCCCTGGTCATTTTTCTGCAGTAAAACTGCAACAATTGTGTGCTCAGAAGCAAAGGAAAATAAGATGAAATCTCTGTCAAATTTTGGACTGATCAAAACTGGTGTTCTAGTTAAGGCTAGTTTAATGTCTTCAAAGGATTTCTTAGCCTCAACAGTCCATTTTATGGTCGAATATTTTTCAACATATTGTTCAGTGATCTAATTAATTCTGCTAGATTAGAAATAAATCTTCTAAGAAAGTTAATTTTCCCTAAGAAAGCTTGTAATTCCCTAATGTTCCTTGGATGTTGTATCTGTAAGATGGCTTCTATTCTTGAAGGGTCTATTCGGATACCATCTTTTGAAATTATATGACCTAGTAACTTTCCTTCTTCTAACCCAAACAAAGACTTCTTGGGGTTTAAAGAAATTCCATATTTCTTGCATTTAATAAAAACCTACCTTAGATGATCCAAATGTTGGCTATCAGATTTTGAAAATACAGTAATGTCATCTAGGTATATCACAAGGAAGTCATGAATTTCTTTGGCAAAGGCTATATCCATAGCCCTTTGGAAAGTGGCTCCTGCATTCATTAGTCCAAAAGGCATTTTCACATACATGAATGTGCCCCAAGGAGTAGTGAAGGCAGTATTGGCTTGGTCATCAGGATGAACTAAAATTTGATAGTAACCATAAAACCCATCCAATAATGAGATTTTGGTTGATCCAAATACCCTTTCCAAAATATGATCCATTTTAGGGAGAGGGTAATTGTCTTTAAGGGATACTTTGTTGAGGTTCCTAAGGTCACACAGTCTGATCTCGCCAGTTTTCTTCCCAGTTGGCACCAAGTTTGAAACCCAATCAGAAAATCTAATTGGTGCAATTATCTTAACATCATACATTCTCTAAATTTCATTTCAATTGAAGGTAATAGGACATGATTTATCCTTCTAAGTTTTTATCTGAAAGGTTTTTGATTTTCTTTTATAGGGATTGTGTGTTGTATGATGTTGGTGTCATAGGACTTGAGGTCCTCATAACTCCAAGCAAAGACATCCTAAAATTATTTTAATAGCTCAATGTATTTTACTCTTTCAGTGGGAGGTAATGATTTAGAAAGTTTGATCAATTTTGGATTTTCATGAGTGCCTATATTACACTCCTCCATATCAGATTTCAAAGGTTCCATTTTAGGCTTTCTAGGAACATCATTTGAATCAAACAAGTCTTCCAAAGGGGTTAATCCCTTAGGTAAGAATTTGTCTTTGAGGTTGATTACTTCAGTGTCTTCGTTAATTATTTCATCAATATCAACTTGCTCTAGGTTTTCTACATCTGATTTGGTAAATTTAGTGGGATGAAATCTATCTATCTCTTCACCTTCTATCTCATTTATTTCTATTTTATCTTTAATGTTAGAATCTATTGATGTGTTAGTATCTATATTTCTATTTACAAATTCTTCTTCTGAGATTAAAAAGTTGTTTATCTGTTTGTCATTAGCGAATATTTTCCAGTTCTTCAAATTATCTGGAATTGCAGGTCTGTGCCTAACTTCAACAATGTATTGATAATTAGCTTGAAAGGGTAACTTGCAGGTGCTGGCAAACATTGCTAAACTATGAGCTTGCATATTATGTTTTTTAGGAATTACAACAACCTTGGTTTCTAAGAAAGTGTTTAGTATTTCTACAATGGTTCCTCTGTAACAACTTAATCTAGGGTCCTTAGTCATATATACAACATTAATTTGTTTTATAACTAGTTCAGAGTCTCCCATGACATAAACTCTTATAGCTCCTAGATTCCTAACTAATTTAAGACCTAAAATTAGTGCTTCATACTTGGCCATATTGTTAGTACATTTAAAATTTAGTCTATATGCATGGCCTTCTGAGTGATCATTCTCCAGATTGTATATCCAAACTCCTGCTCTTGCTCCAAACTTATTGACTAACCCATCAAACTCAAGATGCCACAAAATCTCATGTTCATAATTCGCATCAACTGGTGCCACAAACTTTTCCTCATCTTGACTACCTTGTTTAGTGGAAAGTTCTAAAGTTTGGACAATTTCCTCTTGTTTTGAAATTGCAATTTCTTTTGGTTTTGTATCAACACTGTCTAAAAGAGTTTCTTGTGTTTGATCAGCATTATACAGGATAAAAGAATCAATGTTTGAATGTATAGAGTAGATAGGAAAGTTTTGAGGCCGATCCTGACTGCTCACCATGTATTTCATTAAAGTTTCTCGGCACAACTTCTTGGGTTGTCCAAAAATAGAAATTGTTGCATATGACATATCAAGTTGTAATGATCCCTGAAGTTTGGCTCCCCATGATCTGGATAACAACATGCCATACTTCGGTGGATGTCAGCAACCACAATATCCATAAGGATGCTCTTTGCATGATACTAAACTAAGGTGACATAGAGGTCTTTAATCAACCCCAGACACTTTACTTGACTTGAGTCAAATGAAAATAAGTCCTTGTAAAGCCTTGTAATGTTTAGGTTCAATTTTTCCATTACTGATTTGGGCATTAAGTTGTGGGAGGCCCCAGAATACAACATTGCATTGTGAAGAATTTTGTCATGGATGCTAAGGCTAATGTAGAAAGGTGGTATTCCTTCTTCTAGTGGTTTGCCATTAACATCTGGACCAAATATAAGTTCTGGTTGGTCATCAAATAGGTTAACATAATCCTCATTTTTAGCAATGTTCAGGGTCTGGTTTATCTGTGTTTTGTAGGTTTCATTCTTGATTAACTCTGTTAAAGGGACTAAAATCTTTAACTTAGCTACCTCTGCTCCTAGGTTAAAAGGAAAAGGGGCTTTCTCTGTTTGAGGGTTTTGAATTTTCACAGTAGGGATTTGAGTAGGACAGTCTTCTTTTCCTTTATTGGGGGCCTCTTTTTGTGAATTTTCCAATCTAGTGTTTTGAGGTGTGTCCACTGGTTTTTTAGGGGGAATTGAAGTAGAGGGTTGATCATCAAAAGGTTGATTAGGGGTTATATCTACAATGGTGGGGCCAGAAGGATTCTGGTTTTGTCTAGGGAGAATCTGGAGGATTTTAGAAACCGGGGCTTCTTTGATTTTCTTGGGTTGATTTGGCATTGTTTTCTTGGTTTGGTCAGGGATATCATAATTCTTTTTACTCCTTAGGTTATATTGTTTATGCACTTCAAAGATGGCAGAATCATAACCTTGTTTATAATCAAATGATTCTCCAGACTAGATTTGCAATTGCTGCAACATATGCAATTCCTGATCATCTTGGGTCAGAAAAACAACACCTTCATCATCTAATCCCATCAGGTTAATCTGTGTGTCTTGCTCTGGGTCTTCAGGATGGGATGTTTTTGCATAATTTTCTTGGAAAGGAGGCCTAATATTTTGATCAGGTCCATTTTTTCCAGTGTTTTGGTTTTGTTTTTTCCTAAAGTTTGGGTTTCTAACTAGAGGAGCTTGTTGATTATCCCATTGGAGTTTCCTCTCTATATTATCTATTCTATCCATTAACTTTTCCATGCCTTTTGCTAAGCTATCTATTTTAATGTCAGAGGGTGAAGGCTCATCTTTAGCAGTTCCTCTTCTTTCATTTCTAGCTCTAGCTCTTTTAGCTAATAAATTAGCCTCTACACTTACAACTACACTTTGCATATCTTCTTGGGTTGGGGGGTTTCTTTCCCTGAGTTGGAATGCCATGTCCGTGTCAAAACCATTAGGGAACTTTATTAATGCTAAGTTAGGTTGGGGTCTAAGATTGACTGGAATTGCATTGTATATATTGTTAAATCGGTATAGTAATCTTGAACAGTTTCATTGGTCCCCTCCTAATATTTTCATATTTTGGAAGGATCTGTAGAGGATTCTTTTTCTTTTCCCATCTGTTCAAAAATTGTTGATGAAGCACTTCTAAACTATCAATACTATTATCAGGCAGTGATCTAAACCATTTCCTAACATCACTAGCTAAAGTCTAAGCAAATAATCTCATTTGGACATCCAATATATCAGTTTCATAAAGTTCAAAGTAGTCTGTCATCTTATTAACATGGTGCTGTGCAGTGTAGTGTCCTATGCCATCAAATTGGACTATTTTACTCTGGTAGTCTGCTGGCATGGCACCAAGTGGGGCATGTAAGACAAGGGGAACATATCTATTTGCCATGGCTATAAGTTGGGAAGGGCTAAGATGTTGGGTTGAAACACTGGAAGATGATACATTAGTGGACGATGAACTAGGATTGGTAGGTGGTACCTGGGATATGATAGTTTAGTAAGGGAGTAAGGGTATGAATGGTGGTGGGGAATGGGCTTCGGAAGTTGAAGGGAATAATGGTGAATTAAGAGTAGTGGACAATTGTTCAGAAAGTTCAGGAATCTTGGCAGTACTAAGGGGTGATTGCGGTGAATTCAGAATGTACTCATCAATTGATTTGTTAGCTTTTTGGACTTCAAGGTCTGCAATAAACTCAAGATCTAGGATAGTATCACAAATTTCACTTTCAGACTTTGACTTAAATAATGACAAATCAAATTGCTCATCAAACAGAAGATCTTCTAAAAACAACCATTCATCAGGGCATGAATTAGCTTTAAATAAGGGTGTGTGACTAGCTGAACTTTCTTCTGTTTTGGATTTTCTTAAAATCAGGTTGGGATTATCAAATACTGGGGGAGGGTTTGGATCTGGGTTGGCCCTAGTATAATGAGTTCTCCTCAAAGCCAGAATTTCATAATTTTTTTCTAATTGTTTTCTTTTTGTGAGAAATAACTTCTAATAAATTACTTTAAGAGGCTCAAAATACAAAATTAAAATTTTATTATAGATTTATTAGGACTGAGGGTTGATCCCCATTGGAGTCGCCACTATGTTATCACTTAGAATTTTTCCCTAGAAGTTATTAGAAGAAGGAAAAGACTGAGGTAACTACAAACCAATCTTTTAAGTATAGGCTCTAGCCAACCTATGACTCAGAGAGGGCTCTCTCTAAATGTTTTAGCCTTGTTTGCTGAGATTTTAGGCTAGTTCTTAAAGTTCAAGGGGTTTTGGATCTGTATTGGAAGTTGGATGGTGGAATCCCTAAACAAATGGATAGAATGATATCTCTGGCTATTGGGCTATGGAGTCAAAGAATGGTGGTAGAGTTGGGATTAAATCATTAAAGGGAGTGTTCAATGGGCAAGCTAGTAGAGTGAAGCACAGGTTTTTAGGTCGAATGGGTGAAATGATCCTAACCAGGGTGAGAGAGCACTTGAGAATTCTAAAACTGGGGTTAAAATGAGGAACAGAGGATGATCATGAGCAAAGGGCAGTTAAGAATCCTTTACTATAGACCTGAGGGAAACTACTGAATTAAGGAGCAATCAAGAATTCCTCAATGTAGATAATTTAGTAGAAAACATCAAAAATGCATAATAGTCAAAACAGAGTGCAGTGTAGCAAGTTCTGAGATATCATTCCATATTATAGCATTTAGATTTCAGATACATTTAAGATTATGGAAAAACTTATAAAGAAAAGTGACAACACAAAAGAAGATACTTGTTTGTGTTTCGCACTACACATGAATCCAGTGAAATGTCTTTGCTTTATTCAATAATCCAGCTTGCTAGTCCAACAGTGATACAATAGCTTATAGTCTTTGATCAAGAAAACTATAGAAATGTCTAAGAATACACCTACATACTTCGAATTGTGAAGTATTTATACAAAAAATTATTACAAAATATCTCAAAACAACTTGAGATTTAATCTAGGAAATACAAATATCTTCTTGCAATAAGATAGAGATAACTAATGAACTGCTTCATGTTGTCCCGTTTATTATGGTTGTACTGGCCTTTATTGTTGAATTTGTATCCCTTTCTGCTGGCTTGCAGTTGTGGAGTTTCATGCTGGAGTCTTCTTTACTTTCATCTTTCAACTGATACTCTTTGACCCTGCTGCCTTGTTTTCACTTGTTTTACCTGGCTGCCTTCATTTTTACTGCGTAGTAACTTTCTGCTGTAAATTTATCACAGTAAATCTGTCATTTTCTCCCACCATTCCACATCAGGTAACTTTACATTCATCATTCTCATGTAGATTTCATCAGCTTCAGTATATTTGGCAAAATTTGGCTTGGTGAGGAACAAATGTTTTACCTCATGCTCAAGGAAGGACAAGTTTTCAAATGTGTCATATAACACTTTGTCTGTTGGCAGGGCTTTTATGGATGAAGAACTGGCTTGTTCCTTAGCCAATTTTCTGAGTCTATCACCATAGTCCAATTGTGTCATGAGTTTGTCATTGATGACCATAGGACTAGGCAGACCTTTCTCCCTCAAAATCTGGAATTTAGCCATGAACCTATCAATGGCTACCTGCATATTGTGGCACTTTTCTTCCAAATTAAGCATAAGGTTCCTTTTGGAAAGGACCTTCCTTATTTCTAAAATGGTAGCAGTCCTATCTTCTATATTTAGCACCTGGAGCTCATATCTTTTCTTACTGTTGAGGAAGTGGATGAGTCTATTTGCATCCTTTGGCTTATTTCCCAATTCCTCCTTCACTTTCTAGATAGCTTTTGTAGCTATCTTTACCAACTCTGTTTGTTAAAAAATTACTTGGATTGATGGCCAAATATCATTAACAGAGTCAATGATATTGGCCCACAACATTTCCTTGGTTTGTCCAAGTGGTTTGTCCAGTGTTAAATCCTTCTCTTGGATTTTGATTCTCTCACCCATTCTCTGGGCCTTTTGTATTTCTTCTTTCTGCTTCAGTTGGGCAAGTTTGCAGTATGTTTCCAAACTTGCAACCCTTTCTCTTAACTTGTTCATTTCAGTAGCCTAGATAGACATATCTTCCATGGCTTTGACAAGTTTTGCTGCTTTCTCTCCTGATGCACATGCTGTTGATGTAGACTTTGTCGTTGCTGGCAAGGCTGTTATAAGTGGAGCTGTAGGTGCCAAAGATGCTGCTAGTGTGGATGGCACTGCTGTGGAGACTGTGGGGATAAAATTTGTTGAAGAAGTGGCCAAATCTACCTATTTTAATTGGATTAGAGCATCCAATGCCTTTTCTGTCCCCTTAAGTTGATCATTCAGCTTCAGGACCAAGTCCATCAACTCCTCATGTCTGGTTTGATTCTCTATGACTTCTAGATTTTGAGGATGTTGCAGCTGGGATATTTTCAATTACCTCTTAAGTGCAACAATATCATCATTCTTCTTCTTAATAAGCTGCTCTGTAGCTTTTATATCCTTGGGATCATGTACCAATTCAATCAATAAGTCTTCTAAGGACTTGATCCTTGTATCCTTGGCCTGTGAGGAGGCCTTCTCTAACTGGAATTGTGCTGATATGTTGTTTAGAGAGTTCTGTAGCTGATGGGAAACTATGGCTTTACCTGTCAGGGTGGAGTATATCATCTCTCCAGCTTGTTTGTGTAGTTCAATCTAGTCTATGTGATGAATATCCCTTACCAACACTTCAAAATCTACCCTTTTGAAATCTGAAGGTATCTTTGGTTGCTGAGTTGTGGGCTTCACAAAGGTCATCTATAGCTTCCCCTCTTTAATGTCAAAGGCTGACATTAGCCTTGTTTGATTGGTAGGAGTGAGCTTCAGGTACTGAGCATATGTTTGGGCCTTAAGCCTCTCATTTCTAGCTTTGATTTCTTTATATCTTTCCTTGATATCTTGGTCTTTATCAACAGGAATTTTGAAGGAAGATGCTTCAACACTAAGTTGCCTTTCCAACATCCGAGTTTGTGATGTGGAAGGCTCTTGCATGCCTCCAGATGGAGTGGTAGGCCTACTTCTTTCTTCTCCTGTTTTTATGACCTTAGCTGAGTCTTTAGTATACTCTTGCTTAGAGGTTGGATTTAGCCTTTGCCTCTTGTTTGATTCTTGCTGCAAATCAGAGGTGGCCATTCCTGAAGTGGAAGCCCCTTCTTTGTTTCTTTTTGGGATCTTCTCCTTATTCTAAGGAGTCTGCATGACTCGAGGGGTGCTCATAGTAGTCTCTGGTTCTTATGGTACCTGCAGAAAAGAGTTGTCATCAAGCTGCTTTCCTAAATCAATTAGAGCATTCTCTACGTCTACTCTGGTGCTGTCTTGGTCTACTAGGGTACCCTCCACCCATTCTGTTTGATTTGCATATGCTTCTATTTCACGTACGGGATGGTGGATGAAAGGTACTAGCTTGTCCTTTTGTCTCTTCTTTGTGATGAATTCCAAAAGATCATATCTCTAGACAAAACTTCTTTGGAACTTCATATTCTGTAATATCAAATCTTCCTCTTTGCCAGCCTCTCTAGAGTTGCATATGAAGGTGCCTAGTTTGTCTTTTATTTTGAAATTGGCCTTCTTCTTGGCATTGACGAAGTTTACTTCATCTGCATTGATAATTTGCCTATAGTATTCTAATGCAAACAATCTCATTGGGAGGTATCTTGGTAGCTTGTATGGTGCAAGCATGCAACCATAAATCCTGATTTCTGTATGGTTCTGCTAAAGGTAGGAGTCACCAACTTTGGTCTGTTTAGACAATTGAAGGACTCTCTTTATTTCTGCACTGATTCTAGGAGGAGGGCTTCTAGTCAACGTTGCCATGACTGGATGTACAAATAAATCGATGAAATCAGAGTATGGAGACTTGTATTGGTGGATCAATGGGGTCCAAAAAATCACTGACGTGGGTTGACCCTTAGTGTCAAGCTTTTGAAGGGTGAATAGGAACTTCTCTGATTGATAATATAAGAACATATGGTATAAAACTAAGGAGTACTTAAACCCTTTCATTGTTCATTCTAAGGAATTGCTCATGCATCCTATCAGCTATAAATTGGGCATAGTCATAAATGACAATAGGAGGCTGCCCTGGAGTGTAGATGGACATGAAGGCAAGGATTATTTCATCAATGTACTCACTGGTGGAGTAACCCAAAACAGAAGATATCATGGCCACAATATTCTGGCCCCATGGAGAGAAAATGACTGATACATATGGAGGGGAGTCCTTAGGGATGTGTTTCTCTTCTTTGATGAAGGTTTGGAACAGTTAGGCTAACTTTGCAGAGCTAACTTTGGGATACAAGTCCAACAATTCTCCAATTGAGAGGGGAGTTATGTTTGGTCCCGGTTGGAGCTGCAACATTTTGTTTATAGACTCAGCAGTGATGGTGAAAAGGACCTTCTGGTCATGAGACATGACAGTTCTGTGACGGGATGTAGCAAGCATAGCACATATGTAAAATTTCAGGAAAAATGTGGACTTGGGGGACTCCCAAAGACCAATTTCATCAGCACGGTTCAGGAACTTGTCCCTACTTTGGTAATGTACTTTGGGCAGGGGTTTTAGGACAGTGGTATCTTTTATTTGGAAATCTTTATCAGCCAAAGGAAGGTGGTCCAGGTCTAAATGAAGTGTAGTGATGGGCCTTACATCCATAGCAATTGGGGCAGCCATAATCAGTTCTTGTGGATTTGAGTGTGGGGGGTAATTCAAAGTTTTTAGGGAAATGGAGGTTCTGCAGTTGTTTATGGCTCACAATGTTTAAAATTTAAGTAAATTTGATCTTTTTTTCTTAACTAACAGTGTTACGAGGGTGAATTGACTCTGAGTTTGATAATGGACTTGGAATTCCATGGCTAAATACCTAGAATTGGGCGGAATTGTCTGTAAATGATGGTTGAAGGCGGTTGCAGAGGTTTGTATGGTACTGGTACAAACTGATGAACGCGCTGGACTGTCTGCAGCGTCTATGGAGCAATGGTAGAGGTTTGTGAGAAATTAGGCTGTTTGTAGTGGTCACAATGACTTTCTGAGCTCTCAAAGGCAAAATGCGCGAAAAGAGTGAAAAGGGTGGTAAATGGGCTTTTATAGGAAAAATGTTTAATTTTGGAGGGTTTCACTAATTGATGAACAGTGACGGTTTTCCGTTGAAAGGGGGTAGTGGTTTTGGAGGTCCATCACACCGCTTTTGTGGTGCGGGCGGTATTCGGGAGGGGCCTCCCGATTCCATGCACGTTTGACACGTAGCTTCGGGGCTAGGTGGAAAACTGCCTTATCGGGCGGGTAAAGGGCGAACGTCGGGCTGGCCCGATATGCTTGTGAGGCATTGGATGTGTGGGAGGGATGATCAATGGTGATCAGGAGATGGAAGTTGTGCGGGGGTGAATGATAGGACTTATTGGGGGGCCGAGGATTTAATTATGGTGGTTTCTGGATTAGTTTAAGGACTAATCCAGGTTTAGGGGATCAGATCAGATTGTAATGAGGGATTAGGGACTAAGGGTGAGGTTTTAATGTTTTTTGCGGGATAAGGGGTAGTAATATAGTTTATAGATAAACTAAGGGGTGGGGTTAATTTATATAAAGAAGTTAAATATATATGAGATAATGGGCTTATCAAGATTTTTATATATTTAATTAAAAAGTTAATATGAAGTGAAATGAGTAGAAGGGGTATTGTGCTAAGGTACATGAAATGTTGTGTGTTTTCCATATCCCTAGTACTTTAGGATAAATGTATTTGGTGGGTTTTTTGTACATAAAACATGTTTATAAAGGGGTTTTCCTAGGCAAGAGAACTTAACCTTAGGAAAAGGGGTTTTGTGAGGGGGATGAATGATTTATGATGAAATTTAACACCTTTCCTTCTTAAGTCATCAAGCCGAGGGTTCGGTCCCACCAAAAGTCAGAGAAATGCTCTGAGCCTTTTTGACTTAAAAACTATAGGTATTAATATTTTTATTATGGAAGGGAAGTTAGTGAGTGTCATGGGGGTTAAAATGAATGAGGGGATGTTAAGTAAACCAAATTGTGAACCATTTCTTTTGTTTTGTTTACCACTTATGAATATTTAAATGATGCATTTCGAATAGTGACATAAGTGCTTTTTGTATCAATTACATGATATTTCTGCAACCTTTCTACTACTTACCCACTTACTCATCCTACCATTTTTTCTTCACTTTATTTGGGTGCATTTAGGCTAGCAAACCCTTATCAATCTTTTTCTTTTCTTTACAAAATAAACTATCTAATTCTAACCTTATATCCTCCAAGGGCTCAGATTAAACTGATGAGCTCCTTTTATTCACTCTACCTATCTAATGATCTGCCAAGATTACACTGTTTGGTCAGATTTATTCACTACCTATAAACATAAAATTCAAAGCATGAAATAGCCAAGTTTAAACATTTTGACTATCATGGATTGTGGCATAAGTAACAAGCTGCACACAATCATTTATTATGCATAAAAAATAAATAGTAGTGGCATTTTGACTTGCACACTTTCATGGTCTCTTTTTGTCTTTTGGGGTTCATATATTTCATTTTTTTGGACCTATTTTCATTCTTTTTTGTCCTTTGATTATTCTTTTAGGACATACCCTCTTTACATTTTTTAATTTTTTAATATGGAAAACATTTGCAGAAAGAAAAGGTATGTACAATATTACAAGGTTCAACCTTAGTCATTCAAAATTATGACTCCTATTGGTATAGGAACCTAACATATCCTTCAAATATAGAAGTATGTGTTGAGGCATTGCTACAATAGTGTGCTGGATATTTTATTGATGTGTTGGGAACAACCAAAACATTTATAGTATTCGTCGCTATTGTTGGGGCTACATTCCTTTTTGTCCTTACTTTTGTTCTTGAGATAAAAGGCCTGAGCTTTGAGGAGGTCGATAAATTATGACAAGGGATATCATATAATGGTAGTATAGGTGAGGAAGGTTCTTTTAACAAACCCCTTCTTGATGATCATCATACATTATGAAGTAGAAAATCAGATGCTGAAATCTCTTGTGAGAAAGGGCATTCAAATCAATTGCTACAAATTTGTGGATGACATTTTTGAGGTATTATAGGAGAATGTACAACTTAGGTGGCATCTCACTAATAATATCAGAAAGTTTTGCATGGTGGCATATCGACATGTTTTGCATGGTGTCGGTGTCGTAATTTGCACTATTTCTTGATAACATACTGTTAATTTTTTTGAAAATTCTATTGGATATGTTGGATAACAGATGCTTCTACTTACATCATTCATCAACATCCCCTTTTAAAAGCTTTTGCATTGCTACCACTCCCCAAATATAGGAATTTTAATTTAGCACTACATTTGCGTATGCAAAGGATATATATTTTATGCTTTCCCTAATTTGGGATATACATCATTCCTCTCTATTGAAGTTACATCATTTGTAGATTAGGTTAGGAAAAAACCAATGGGATTTTTTGGGTTACTCTCCTAACACTTGTTGTGGTCCAAACGCTTTAGGTATCAGTATTTTCATACTGTTGTTTTGGGGGATGATGGTCTTCCACTAGAAATACAAATATAGGCTAAAGAAATGCATCAGTAAGCTAAGTTTGGAGTTGTTGCAGATTGGAGGTACAAGAAGGGTGAAGAAACACACTCTTCCTTCATTGTTCAGATGGTTGAGTGGGCATGATGCATGATAATGTGGAACAATGAGATTTGGACACTAAACTACGTTATCTCCCCAGTATGCAAACATGATACCACCTTGCCCTTTCCCTTCCGATAAATATGTCTGCCCACATATGGATAAATTATGGTAGCCCACCATGTGGCACAAATGATAGTCTCCTAATTATGTTGAAAGATGATAACGTGAGTATGGTATTCTTAAAAACACCATATTATGATGTAGTTGCTTTGCAATCTGCTTGTTTTGAAATTCATTTTCTAATCTTTTACACAATTTTTTTATGTATGTTGTTTGAAATTCCTACCATCATACAAATTTCACGAATAAAGGATTGCTTATTACTGTTAAATAAATGGTTGTGTAAGAACTACCTCAAAATTTGATTGTGAAGGATTTGCTAGACAAAATAACTTACGGTAGTTCACTTTTCATATCTTATGGTTTGCCAATATAAGAGGAGTTGAGGCCAAGAGTGAATCACAAAATTGTTAGTGATCCTTGTCAGAAGCTAAAAATGGGTGATTTAGTTGAATTGACTCCGTTAATACCACATACATTTTTGATTAAATACAGGAAAGAAATAAGTCGAATGTTTTGGTAAGGCAGATGAATGCCAGGATGAAACAAGCCATATGCTAGGAAAGAATTCACAAGTTGTAGCTATGACATCACTTATGTAGAAACTGGCCAATTGTTTTTGGAGTGAATTAGAAAGAATTACGACCAAAAGATTTACCTTGTTGAATGCCAATCAACAACAAGGTTCAATGTCATTACACCAATATGCTTGTTATGAGCTCAACACGTCACTTATGGAAATTGAAATTGGGTGGGAAGGATAAAAATCATTCCTAAGAACCACCAAAGATAAACCCAATTGACAAATTTCTTTCTGGAGCTTATAATTAATATCATGATGACCACAATTTTTTTGTACCAAATTCATTCTACTCTTTGAATAATTTAAAGCACATTATTTTAACAAGGCTAGGAGATAGGTATGGATAACCAGGAAAGGAAGGTTTGGGATTGTCTAAGCTATTTCGATTCTCATCTTTCTTTTTCACTTCTTTAGATAAAAATATATATTCAAATACAAACTAAATTCAAATCAAGCTAAAATAGAGAAGCCTGATGATGAAGATGTTTCTCTGTCCACTACCTTGCAATGTCATTATTTTATTTGAATTATACTTGAATTTCACTGATAATAACCTAGATTTATATATTGATTTTAACACCAAATTGACATCATGGTAAACATATGAATATCCCATTAAGTATGACCTAAATATGGTTCAAATAATCTCAGCTTTAGCCCATGCACGTGGTAGAGTAATTTCTGAGGTGTGAAGTTTTATTAGAGGCACTATTTGTTTGTTTGTTTTGGTTAGAAAAAGGGTTTGCTCTTGGTTTTATGTGACTTTCAATTTATCATTTGTAGCATGTTGAGAAATGGAAAAGAATAATGTGTGACATTTATCTTGCAGAAATTGATGTTGAATGAAAGGATATAGAGTTTAACCAAGCTACAGTCTGCTTTGGTAAAGGTAGAAGAACATCTTAAAATGCTACCTACAAACACACCATATAAAGAATTTGAATACAATTAATATATGGATTTTTCTTTTGCAAACATGTTATTTTTTCTATCCAAGATATCACAACAAGAAAAATATTGATATTGTAGGAATTTTTTGAGGACCTCAATGAGGTCAATTTTTATGATGTCCTACTTCAAGATTGATACCTTCTCATGAGAGGAAGGCTTTAAATATGAATTAATATGTTCCTGAAACAAATCAAATTCAAAGTTTATAGATATAAGAGATAAAAGAAAATGTCAATGCCTTCATTTGATTGTTACTTGACTCTGGTGTGGGCAAGTTACAAGAAATGGGATTGGAAAAAGGACGGGGAGACAATGAAAGCATGTCTTGGATATGATTTATTTGTTGTTGGAGATCCTTTAGGCACTTGAGCCATTGACTTTGGAAATGTTTATAGTAGGGATTCCTATGGTTTTTAATGTTGTGATTCTTTCACCTCATAGTTATTTTGGGCAAACAAATGTTTTAGGAATGTTAGACAAGACATTAGTGGATAGGTAAACAAATTTTGTTACAATTGTGGTGTTCATTCCATGATATCCTCTCTTTATTGTTCGATTGTATTTTGAATGTTTCTTTTGATTTTGTTTTGTCTTTTAAATATGAAATTGAAAACATTTGGTATCATGTCCATTTAAAAAACATTCAAAGCTTGAATATGAGTTTAATATTACACGCTATTAATTGAAATCATTTTAGTTGTTTTGTGTTAAAATATTTTCATGACGATTAAAAAGTTTACTTTCATGTTGTTATTTGAGCACATGTTGTTTATATACTTGGCCAAGTTCATGTGTTAGAGAATGAGATGTTATTGCGAATAAAACGACAAAAGGTTAAACATCACACCTCATATGATTTGTTTTAACAAGTTATCTAAGTGTTACACAAAATATTGTCACCATGACATTCTGCAATCGGTGTGAGTCTATCACCACTCATACTTTCCTCCTTTGCAAGTCTTAAACATCAGTTCTTCATGTCAAGCCTTGAAAATAAGAGAAAGCCCTTAAAAGTCTCTAAAACTATGGTTCCGCACTTTCTCTTAGCATTACCTGCGGTCCCGCACCTAATGGTCATGTCCCCCGCGTACCTGATCGCTCTGTCTCTGTGTAATGGGTGCAGACCCCTGTAAAGGTCAAAAAGGCGCAAGTACATTCTTAAAAACTCACTTTGAGTCATTTCTGGAAGCTTCTAGAAGGAACCTTGAGGTGGCAAGTTCGCTCCTTTAAGGTTCATGCATCCCATACCTTAAGGAGCTAACCCCTTGATGTGAGGAGCTTATCCCTTTGAAGGAGGACTCTATCCCTTCATAGGTGGACCTGTAACCTCCTTCCTTTGCACTATAAAATGAAGCATTGGGCTGGTTACTTGGGAGGTTGAAAGCTGAAGATTTTTGAGGTGAAATGCTGTTGGAACTTAGTCTTCCTAATTGAGCTTTTGTGAGGAAAGATTACATACCTTGTTGATCTCATTTGAAAGAGTGTGAGGCTTGTCAAAGTAGAGGAAATTCCTATTGCGGATCCTAGGAAGAGCTTGTACAACGTAAAGGCACCAAAGGTTGTAAAGTTCTTCTATTTTCAAAGTTAATACAATCAAGTTTATTTTTCTCAATAAGCTGTGTTTTATGGTTTATTTCATGGATTCCTTGATCACCATGATGAACATGATTTGTTATATTAGTTATACAGGTGTTATTTGATGTGTGCTTGTTTGTGATTGTAGTTTCTTAAAAGGAAACTCTTTCGGATGATTGAAGGATGGCTGCCACAAACTAGCGTTGGACTTAAGGTAGGGTCTAAAACACCTCTTAGTTTTTATTAATGAATCGCAATATGTTTAGAGAAAGGTAGATTTGCTTGTCCTGCTTGTTTCTAGATATCTGTTGATACTAGGGAGATCGGCCTTGTCCGCAAGAACGATTTATGCGGCCAACAAATTGGCAGCTCCACTGGGGAACTGAATTTGGTTTTCTGATTTTCCTTTTTCTTTGACTTGAGAAACTTGTTCTTGTTTCTGGTTTTTGCTTGATGTGTGTGGGATTGGGTAGTTTTTAGGATCTGGATTCTTTTTGTTTTTTTCGAAGTTTACAGGGAACCGCACTTTCTTTTTACAGACAGCGCGGTCTTCTCCACACTTTTCCTTTAGTACACGGAGCGCTACCACATCTGGTTCTACTGGAAGCATGCAGACCCTGTTAAATTTTTGAAAAACTTAAAATGTTTTCTTCCAGTTAATTTTAGGTTTTATTTACGACTGTTAGTGTCTACCTAGATCTTCATGTGTTCTGTCAAAAATCTCTTGCAAGTTAGTTCCATTGGCATTTTTGTTTGAGATGATTTTCTAGAAGTTTTGCATGCCTGGATTACTTTTCACTTGGCCTTTGTAGTGACTCAGAGATTAGAAGCCTAAGAAACCTTAGATTACCCTGGTATTTTTTGTCTTCTTGATGAGTCTGACTGGTTTGTGAAATTTGCCCTTGGTGAGAAATAGATTTCGTTTTCTCTTTGCAAAACTTTGAACAAACTTGCTTATAAGTTTTGAATTTCATTTTTATAAAAGAAAACACATTTGGATGTTTTTTGATTGATTTGTTTTTCTGAACGAATTAATCCTTATTTTCCTGAATAGCTAAGTAAAACGTCCTCAAAAAAATTTGAAGCTTTTATACATTAGGTTTTTCAAGTTTTTAGATCTCAATTTTTTTTTTTTTTTTTTTAGTTTTGAGTGTTTTCTAAAACTTATAGAATCTCTTTTGAAAGAAAATTGTTTTTTGTAGTTTTTGAGTGTTGAAAAAGAAAAGGAATATTTTGTGAGCTTTAATTAGTAGTCTCGTTTTGAGTTCTTATTGAAAAAGACAAAAGGATTTTCTTTTCATTTCTATGTTGAAAGAAGGATTTGTTTCTTAGAAGAATTGCATTCTCAACTCTTTCTTTTAGCTAGAAATTCATTGAAGGGAAAAAGGATTGTTTATCATCTTAGGTGCATTTTTTAGTGTTTTTGGAGTCGAGTCTTCACACCATCAAAGTTTCATTTCCATACCTATTGACTTAAGAAACAACCCATAAAAGTAACACTTAAATAAAATTGATTTAGCAATCTTTTTTATTTCTAGGGCTCTTATTGCCAATATAGCTTAGGCTACCCCGGATGCGGGTGAAGAGGTGGTAGATGGCATGGTGCCACATGCCAAGAGGACGATGCCACGTGAAGAGGACGAAGGCTTTAATACCATAAGCCTCCGCTCCAAAACACCTTAATGCGCATTAATGCTGGCTGACGGCGAGGGAGAAGCGCATTCATGGTGCTCTGGTTCGAGGGAAGGCCACGGAGGTTAAGGATGGAGCAAGAATGTTGCAGCGACATTCTTGGCGAGTTCTGGTTCTGCAGACGAGTGAGAACATTCTCTGCACTTGGACGCTTCTGGAGATTTGGCATTTGTTTTGTAGAACGGACATTCTGGGCAACTTCTCTGTTCATATGGTAAGAACTAGAGAAAGACAGCCATGTCGAAGAGGGCCTGGTCGTGGGGCACCTTCTCGCCCTCAAGCAGTGGCAGAAGGGTATCACCAGTGCTGTTGCTGTTGTAGTTTACGTCGGGCTGGAATCCCCCACCTGCAAGTATCTCAATTCGTGGATACCTCCGACCCGAATGAGAGACCGCCAAGGCAGCCTGAAATCCCAGCAATCGGCACTGCGGTATTCAAGTTGGGCAACTTCAATGCCCATGTTTCCATCCTCTTTGTCAGAGAGGCAGAGCCGGACCTCGAGGGGGCAAGCAATCAGGAATTGCCTCCCGCGAATCCGCTGGACCAAGGCGTGGCTCAAGCAGAAGATGCAAGAGGGAAGGCGCCTATCCAGACTCAGACGCAGGAGGCGTCATCGTCCAGAGCGGGCGCGAACAAGGACCAGGATGACACCTTTGAAGGCTACCCGATCGTGGAGATGGACCTGGCCGACTTGGAGCCAGATGAATAACTCTATCATCTGCCCGCCCTTCAGGTCCTTTTTTGATGCACCCGGTCTTGGTTGTCTGATCATGTTTGGTCTTCTGTCTTGGTCACTTGGTCTTATGTCATGGTCGCATGTTAGCTTGGTCTCGTTCTGGACGCTGATTATGTATGGTCCTGCTCTGTTTTCAATTTTGATCCTGCTCTGTTTTAAATTTCATCATCAAGTTTATTATGGAAGTCTGGTAACTTACAGGGTCGCCCCTGCGTGGGTAGTGTTTTTGGATCTCAGCCCCTGCGTGGGTAGTGTTTCAGTGTCTCAGCCCCTGCGTGGGCACTGTCTATGTTAAAACAAGGGCTTTTTGTTGAGGTTTTGGGGTATCCAGCGCTCAATGCACGCCTCTGTTGCTGCAATGTCATAGTGCCATCGCTGGCCTGGAAAACTTGTTTCACTGCATGTAATTTCTCTATGTACATAATATAATTTCCTAGAGTAGTATTATCGATAAAAAAAAAATATAGCTTAGGCTAGTATCTTGGAGTAGGGAGTAATTAACTCTCCAAGATAGTTAAAACAAAAAAGTAGCTATATCTTGCGGTAGGAAATAAATCCAATTGTAATTGATATCATCTGGGAAGCTCCTCTTAAAGGATTCAATCACGAGATCATGTCCGAACCTTTGAGACAATCAAGTTTGTCTCATTGGGAAAGATAAAAGATTTGCGCGTATTAAAAACGGTAAACCTCGGATTAACCATTGTCGAGGAGCCTAGGGTAACTTGTTGGTAAACCTCAGATTGATCATGTTGAGGAGCCTTCAAGGGGATTGAGCTTTGTTACTCTGCCCTTGTGCGTAGATCGGATCATAGACTGTTCCCCAGTGGTATTTATTACTGTTGGTAACCTTAGTGACCATAATCTTAAGATTCTTTCCTAAGGTGACGGTGAAGGACGGGTATCACTGTACCTGGAGCAGACATCGACTAGACTCACTTGGACTTTCTGGGGGGTTCTCTTCACTCGAGATGGTTATGTGAAGAAACTTGTGCCAGTCTGTTTCATTAAGTAGGTTGTCGGGGTAACTGTTCCAACTGCCCTTTCTGTATTAAATTCTACGACGTTGGATTTCATCACCAAATAGTGTTTTTAGTACGGGAAGTTACTATTTGTGTGTGGTTTGAACTCTTAGATTTTTTATGCGTGTGATTCACTTGTTTGTTTTTTTAGAGACTTTAGGTGCTTTTATTGAAATTTTCTTTGTTTGCATGTGATTATTTTCATCCTACACCCAGAGATTATTATCCTTGATCAATCACATCAAGACAGTCATCCATGTTTTCCCAATCACTGGAAACATTTTTATATGGTCGTCCTACTGTTCCTTTGTGGTACCAGTCACTTTCTGGTACTTTTTCAGGAGCAACTCCTCAACCGACTGAACATCAGTTATCACCTGGTAATAATGGAACTAAAATGTTGAACGTAGAACAGATTTTTATGATGTTTGGTAGTATTCCAAACCCTCAACCTCAAGGTAGTCAGTTACCGCCTGGGGGGCAACCTCAAGGTAGTCAGTTATCGCCTAGGGGGCAACCCCAAGGTAGTTAGTTTCTGCTTGGAGGGCTACCTCAAGGTTTTCAACCTTCAGGACAGTACATACCCCAAGGTCAACCCCATATTCCTCAGGATGCTTATCAACCCCAGAATTAGTACGTGCCTCAGGGTTATCAACCTCAAGGTCAGTACCCAACTCAAGGTTTCCAACTGCCTTCTAGTCAATCATTTTTACAAGGAGCTGGAAATGTACCTCCTAATTATTAGCCCTACGTTCAACTGGGTTATGATCCTCCATATGTACAACCTTTTATGGGTCTCGGAATGAATATGGTGTGGGATCCATCTCAAACTCAACAGACTTTGCAACCTAATGTGCAGTTACCTTATCAAGTTGGACAACCTTTGGTTTCTGGTCCAATCCAACAACCTGTCCAACCTACGGTTCAAACCTTTGCACCTGGTTTAGTTCAGTCGCCTAGGCCTAGCTCACCTTAGACTCCGCCTTGAACTACTGCTGTAACTTCTGCATTTTCTGTTCAATCTACCACACTTGTTTCTGGAGTATCTGTAGCTCTGGTTTCTACTATCCCTCCATCAGTGTCAAGTCCTCAAGTCTCTATGCCCCAGTCAAGACCTACAATTCAGACTTCGGTCCAGATGCCTACAGGACAAGCTGGTCCAAGTACAATTGTCACGAGTCAACCGTACCAGGGACAGTATCAATCCGGTCCTATATACAAAATCCAGTTTATCAGTATCAACCGTACCTTGGCTATACTTATCAACAGCCTCAACAACCCCAGTTTGGTCCAGTTAATCCTGGTTTTCTAGGAGGTTATAACATTCCTAATCCATATCCGATTCCAAGTTATCCTGGATATCCTCCTCCTAGAGCTGGTCTCATTACACAAGGTTTTCGTGAACCTAATTGTCAGTTACCATTTATTGCAACTTTGGATTTACCTGATTTGTCGTGCCTTACGAACAATCTGATTTACTATCTTACGTACTGGCCGCCAATGCCTAATAAGTTTCCCAGTGATATCCCGAAATTCGAGGGTAAGTCAGGAGAGGATCCGTCAAATCATGTGATGACTTATCACCTTTGGTGTGCATCTAATTCCATTGTTGATGATTCAATTCGCTTACGTCTTTTTCAACAAACTCTGATTGGTCTTGCCGCGAAATAGTACATTGAGTTACCACAAGGCTCTTTTTATAATTTCAGTCAGTTAGCTACTTCTTTCTTAATTCATTTTTAGTTGCATGTCAGATACGACAATGGCACGGAATTGTTAACTTCACTAAAGCAATCCACGTCCACATATATTTCTGATCATATTCATGAAGGGAGATGTAGAAGGAGTTTAGTGAAAGTTTTCATTCCGGATCAAATTTTAGCAGAATGGTTCGTTAAATCATTGTTACCTAAAATCACTGAGGATGTAGCTAAGGCAGGAGTTGTCACTGAAGAGCAAGTCATTGCTCAGGCTCAGTACCTTGACCTCGTTTATACGCAGTTAAGTACTTTACTTGAAAAAATCCCTAATATTACGAAAACTACAGCTCCTTCAGGGTCTCATGCCACTGATGGTATCATTGGTTCAGTTAGTACTAAGAGAAAGAAGAAATCTTCAAAGAATTCTTCTCCTACAATAACTTTACCTGATTCCCTGAAAGGAGATTCTTCCACTAAAGTTTCGGCTGACGTCCATGTCATAGATTCATCTACGACCAAATCTGGTAGTAAAGAGAAGGGGAAGAATAAAAACAATCAAAATTGAAAAGATAAAACAAATAAAATTGAATCTATTGACGAAAAATGAAAACCTCGCTATCCTTGTTTCATTTGCAACGAGGATCATTTTACCAAAGAATGCCCCTATCGAGCAGATTTTTCGAAATTCATTAAAGATTCTCAAACGCCTGTTGTCTTGAAGGATCCTTCTCCTACTCAAGATAGTAAAGCGGTTGCTTCTTCCTCGAATACCCAAGAAGAACCCATCATAATGATGTCTCATGTCACGATTGCGACGCGATCACAAGATTATGGTAGTAACAATCCTGTTGATGGTAAAGAAGAAGAATATTTAAATCCATCAACAACACCTACTCTTGGGTCTGCTCCACTACAGATTGAGAAACCTAACTCAGACTTAGTAACCAAACCGCCTGCTAAAGGTATTTTTCAGAAATCAGCTTTCAATCCATATGCGAAAGCTGCTCATAATTATAACATTGTTGAAGACATAGCTGTTGGCCCTTCAACAATGTCGGCTTTGGAAATGCTGCAATCATGCCCAGCACAACGTAAATTACTATTGTCTGCTATAGGAGTTGTTGATCTTCAGGATTCGAACTTAATAATCTTCAATTTAGAGAATAGTACACCCTACCTTCCTCATCAAATGGCTTTCCAGATTCTAGTGTTAGTGAAAAACAGACCTTGCTTTAGGACTGTAATTGATGAGGGAGCTTCTATGTGTATTATGTCAATCCAGTGTTGGAGATCGCTTGGCTCTCCTACACTCAATCAGTCTCCAACAATTCTAAAGGTTTTTGATGGCTGAGGGTTCCATCCATTTGGTATTTTGGAAGATTTACCTATAGGGGTTGAAGGCAAAACTGTAAATCTAGATGTGGAAGTGGTTGATGCCCCTCTTGATTACAACCTTCTTCTGGGTTGCAGTTGGTCTTATGCTATGACTGCTATTGTTTCATCGGTCTTTCGGCTTGTTAAGTTTCCTCATAACGGAAAGATCATTATGATAGACCAATTGAGTTATTTCTCATCCGACCCGGCCTCTACAGATAGTGTTCAGAATGTCGGTAACACGACTATCACTTACAAGGATATTGGGTTAGGTTTGATTAAAGATTATGGTTTATTAGGAAATTTTTCTGTCCCTCCTCCTAACGTATTGCCTTCTATTGCATCTATTCATAGATTTCATCAAACACTATTGCTTTTGATGATCCTTGGATTATACCTTCTGTATCCGAGGTGGATTCATTTGATGGCACGATGCCTTTGAATCCCTTTGAAATTGCATATCAGGTGGTACAGTCATTTTCTGATTCCTGACCTATCGCGAGGATAGTTTATTCTTGTATCAACCTCGTTAAAAAATGAAACTAGAAGTATCGAGCATAGTTCCTGGTCTTGTGTCAAGCTCATTTAAAAAATGAAACAAGGAGTCATGAGCATAGTTCCTGGTCTTGTGTCAAGCTTGTTAAAAAATGAAACAAGGAGTCAACAAGGATAGTTTCTTCCTGTATCAACCTCGTTAAAAAATGAAACTGGATGTCATGAGCATAGTTCCTGGTCTTGTGTCAAGCTCGTTAAAAAATGAAACAAGGAGTCAACGAGGATAGTTTGTTCCGGTGTCAACCTCGTTAAAAAAATGAAACTGGATGTCATGAGCATAGTTCCCGGTCTTGTGTCAAGCTCCTTAAAAATGAAACAAGGGCTTTGAGGATAGTTCTTTTCCTGTGTCAACCTCATTAAAAAATGAAACAACTCCCTTTCCAACTCGAGTCTCTCCAAGATCTCGAAAGTGAACCTTCATTCCATCCACCTCGTTGAATGCAATGAAGCTTGGGGGGCATGTACCTCGTTTTGCGTCATTATGCTGGGGGCATGCGAACTTATAACAAGCATAGTTTTTCGTTTCAAGCTTGCCTAAACATGAAACTGAATTCAAGCAGAGTTCTCTATGGTTCAAACTTGTGTAAAAATGAACCTATACCCTATTTACATCTCGTGATTTCCGTTTTTATCTGCTAAATTCTACTAGATGAGCCTTGGTTGTATTCATTCCATCACCACCATCTCTTTGGCTGATCATATGCTTTCACTTGGTTGTTTACCCTTCCTGAGGGATTGCATCTATGAGTGGTTTTATTAGCCAGCCTATTAACCATTACATGTTTTGAGCAGTTCCTCCATTGCCGGAACCAGTTGCTACCCTTTATACCACTCATTCCTCTAGGACGAGTCCTCTTTAAGCTCTTTTCTGACTCGTAAAATATGAAAAGATTGCCGAGTTTTTCTTTTTTAAACTCGTTAAAATGGAATTAAAAGGACGGTCCACTTACAACTCTTTTCTGACCGTATAAACATGAAAAGGTCACCGGACTTTTGTCATTTCAAGTTTGATATTGGTTATAAAATGACGTGTTTTCGATCGCTTTTTTACTTTTTCAGATCGGAGCCACTAATTATGAAAAGTACTCCTTGATCGTAATGGTCAAGCGGTTCTCTCAAGTATTATTTTATACTTTTTCAGGCTTGGGAGACACAAATTTACGAAAAAGGAAATCCATGGAGTTTTCTTAAGTTTTTCTTCTGACTCCCTAAAATTGAAAAACACCGAAGGATGAGCTTATAACCAAGCAAATGTTATCCTCCTCAAGCTTGTCAAAAATAAAGAGGTACTTGTCAGAAATGGTGGGGGAAAAGAGAGAAAAATGAAGCTGTTTGTTATGCTTTAGAAAAGTAGTCAACCACTCTTGAACACGACACTTTTTGTTCACCTGGGTTGGGAAATCCTTTGCCTAACAGTTAATCAAATCATATTGAAAGTCTTCAGCCGGTTTCTGGGTATTAGCTTTGGGTCAATTGTCACCAAACCATGTATAGTGTCGTTATGTGTTCAAGAGGTCAGTTCAAATAAGCCATTCATCTGCAAAATATCTATCATCCATCTTGACCATCCCTGATTTAGTCCTTGCCAAATATATTTCTTCAAACTTGATCTATGATTTCGTGCTGTGGGCTTGCCTACGACGGATCGCTTTCTATCGACTTCAGCTCATTAGCTAGAAAGATGATCTAGAAATCGTCAGTACCTTGGAATCTGCATGCCCTAATGGTAGGTTTCTCGCCTTCGATGACAGGTTGCATCATTGACCTTCGATCAAAGGATTCTATGACATGTTTGACATCAACTCATCTATTCACATTTCATGGATTGTACTGAGTACTTTGAGAGCCATTAACATTACTAGTGGTTTCTCTCACACTTGTTAACATTTCACATCATTGACTGGTAATCAAGTGGTTTCTACCATGTTCGACTTCGACAAATTCATTCACATGGATAGAATTGTACTAGTTCGGGAAGTAGAAATCAAGACCCTGGATCTAGTTTCCACCATCCAGGCTACGAGGAATTTTGTTATTCATTATACAGTGGACTATTCATGAACAGATAGTTGCAACCATACTGTGTCTACATATGTCTATACTTATGATGTATTACAAAGTCATTCCTATATCAGAGTAGTTTAGTTAGTTTTCTAGTCAGTTTTGATCTGAGCATGGGAATGCCTACCTCAACGATGATATGTTCACACACACACACACACACACACACACATACACACATATACTATATATATATATATATATATATATATATATATATATATATATATATATATATATATATATGTATATATATATATATATATATATATATATATATATATTTTGTATTGAATGTTTTTATAGGTTCCGACTGGGGTGTCCACAGGATGATCTTTGAAACGATAAAGTACTTCACTCTTCTTAGATGACAAATGCTATCCTCATCTATTACCGACTTTGCACTTTAGGGGGCAATCTGTTGCACAAAATATTTTCACCATGACATTCTACAATCGGTGTGAGTCTATCACCACTCATACTTTCCTCCTTTGTAAGTCTTAAACCTCAGTTCTTCATGTCAAGCCTTGAAAATAAGAGAAAGCCCTTAAAAGTCTCTAAAACTCTGGTTCCGCACTTTCTCTTAGCATTACCTATGGTCTCGCACCTAATGGTCATGTCCCTTGTGTACCTGACCGCTTTGTCTCTGTGTAATGGGTGCGGACCCTTGTAAAAGTCACAAAGGCGCAAGTACATTCTTAAAAACTCACTTTGAGTAATTTCTGGAAGCTTCTAGAAGGAATCTTGAGGTGGCAAGTTCGCTCCTTTAAGGTTCATGCATCCATACCTTAAGGAGCTAACCCCTTGACGTGAGGAGCTTATCCCTTTGAAGGAGGACTCTATCCCTTCATAGGTGGACCTGTAACCTCTGTCTTTGCACTATAAAATGAAGCATTGGGCTGGTTACTTGGGAGGTTGAAAGCTGAAGATTTTTGAGGTGAAATGCTGCTGGAACTTAGTCTTCCTAATTGAGCTTTTGTGAGGAAAGATTACATACCTTGTTGATCTTATTTGGAAGAGTGTGAGGCTTGTCAAAGTAGAGGAAATTCCTATTTCGGACCCTGGGAAGAGCTTGTACAACATCAAGGCACCAAAGGTTTTAAAGTTCTTCTATTTTCAAAGTTAATACAATCAAGTTTATTTTTCTCAATAAGCTGTGTTTTATGGTTTATTTCATGGATTCCTTGATCACCATGATGAACATGATACGTTATATTAGCTATGCAGGTGTTATTTGATGTGTGCTTGTTTGTGATTGCAGGTTCTTAAAAGGAAACTCTTTCGGACGATTGAAGCATGGTTGCCACAAACTAGCGTTGGACTTAAGATAGGGTCTAAAACACCTCTTAGTTTTTATTAATGAATCACAATATGTTTAGAGAAAGGTAGATTTGCTTGTCATGCTTGTTGCTAGATATTTGTTGATACTAGGGAGATCAGCATTGTCCGCAAGAACGATTTATCTAGCCAACACTAAGACCCAAGCTTTTTAACATGTAACTTAGTTGGCATGATTGTGCCTAATCTTTCTCTGAAGGTTGAATGTAACTAAGTTACTAAGGTGTTCTTTTCTATGGTGATGTTTTATTTTCTTTGTTTATACAGGTCATATGGCTACATAATGGCCATTATCTCCAACTGAAGAGAACTTGTTCGATTTTCTTGCTTTTATGGGGGGAAATGACATTGGCATTATTGATGTTGAGGTATATGCCATATAAATATTTTATATTTATATTCAAGTATTCATCGTCTTTCATGTCTTATACTTTGCATTGTATCTTCTTTCATTTTCAGGAGAGGAACTCAATATTGATGGTAAGAAGCAGGATTTAAAGAAGGAGGAGAACAATAAAACTGGAGTGAAAAATGCAAAATGAGAGAGAGAAGAGAACCTATTTAGTGATACCCTTAGAGCCAAATATATCTTGCATAAGACACATACATAGAGACTATTGGTCACGTCTTCAGAGTTGGTGAATTCACTTGCAATGCCTCGACAACACAATGATAATGTTTTGAAATGTTGATGAAACAATATTTCATGTGTAAATTGTAGTTCAACCAATATTAAGTTGGAAACTCATATTGTAATACTTGACATTTTATATAATAAAATTTATGTGGTTGAAATTATTTTTATTTGCATGCAAAATCATAGTAATTTATTTATGTTAATTAATAATGAACACATAAAATCAATCTAAAACTACTAGATTAGTAGTTTATATTGATTAATGATGAACACAAATAAAATGAATATATGACTAGATTAGTCGTTTATAATGATTATGAATGAAATTAAATGGAATGAATAAAAACTACTAAATCAATCGTTTATATAATGAATATGAAACTACAAAAAAGATAAATGACTACTACAAATGATAATTTTTTGATTACAAATTATGACTAAATTTTGCATATATACAACTATTAGTAGCTAATTTACATTATCTTATAACACAACTAAAATTTATTTATATTTCTTTGGTCATTAATTGGTTTCAAAGGATGACTAATATATATATATTAACAACACATATGAGATTTAGATTAAGAATAAAATGGGTTAACGACCTAAATCAAAGTTAATGTTAACTCATCCTAAGTAGACATATCATGACATGGTACCCTATTATAGATAGAGTGCCACATTGTTCAGACTTGTGCTAGTTTCAAGGTTCAAGTTAAGGAAAGGGAGTCCTAATAGGGAGTAAGGAGCAACCACATTGTGAGGTAGCAACACATTTATCACAAGGACTAAACAAGGAGGAGGAGAGGATGGGTATTAATGCTCTCATGACCTTAGGTCATGGTTGGGTGATGTAATAGTCATCCTAAGAAGAGGCAAGGGTGGAATGAAAATCAACTAGAGATGCATGGTTCCAAACAACTTTCAAATGCATGAGAAGGAAGGAGGGAGAGATAGGCCTAAAGAAGGTTTCATTGCAATGCATTAAGGCAACAAGATAAAGGAGGAACCCAAGGCGCGAGGTTGAAGAAAGAAACACCACCTAGGAAAGAAAAAGCTCCTATGTGTAAGTGATTTAGTAAAATAGTTTCAAATGGATTCAAAGGACCATGAACATTGGAAGGAGAGAAGGAGATGGATAAACTTGTAAGAAGTGAAAGAGGACCCCATAGTCTAAAGAATAAGTGAGAAAAAGGGAGGGAGAAGAGAGGAAAGATATTTCATTTAAGAGTGGATGGAGATTTCACTTAAGAGAGGAAAGCACTTTCACTTAAGACAAGGAATGGTTGATAGGAACTTCCAAGCTGAACATGCAACCCAGGTATTGAGAGGACACACAATACTTGATTTAGTTAGCTTTAGGGGTGGACATCGAAAAAACAATATTTATCGCATCAGCATAGTTTTGTGCTTCTTTATGGTGGTTTTTGTTAGTTTGTAATGTATTCAACATAAATCATAAGTGTTGCATGAAAAAGAAAGTGATGAGATACAATTTATTAGCATTTTTTAATCTCAATCTATTATTTATTAGGAATGTAATTGATTAGTGATGGAGTTAACAAAACTATAACTTTTGACATATGGCACTTTAGGATTCTCATGTATAGCTCGTATAGGGTGCCCCTACACTAGTTGCGAACTCTTGTAATGTGAGAATAGATCTATGCTATAGCAAGGAGGAAGGAGAGAGTGGAATCACCACTCAATTTTAGTGATCAAGAAATCCTAGGAGACAGGAAGAAAGGAATAAAATAGAAGGAGAAATACCGTTATATTAAATAGTTATCAAAGGATATAGGTTGATTAGGGTACTTTTATTAGGTGTTCTAACAACTAATTAATGACAAATTAACAAAGGTAATCAAGAAAACCTAGGGTTAACTCTCAATCTCCTCTGGTAAGCTAATTAAATTGAGTGTTGGAAATGAAAGAGAGAAGAAATGTAAAACAATCACCCAATTGAGAAATTTTGTAGGTGCTAAAGCTTATTGGGATAAATATTAGAGTTGTGTTATGTCTCTAAATGAATGTTCCACCTCTTAAAATAAACATCCACATGCAATTCAATCTCCTTGTAAAATAAATTTGTACAGATCACAATTATAATGCAGTAACAACCTAAATGTACCATATAAATGGTAAAACAATAAAATAATGAATGGTAATCCAAAGTGCCCTCGAAAATGTTTGACACCTCACTTTCCCTAATTGTGTTGGAACCTCCCTTAAGGTTATCGGGTTGAATCATTATAGGTATGGGAGAGGTAAGTCTTTGAAGATGCCATAGAATGGAACAACACGCCCACAAGGTTGGAGCTAAACTTGTTGAGTTGTTTGGAGAAGACAAATAGAAGGAGATTAATATCCTAGATGTTGGAATAGGTAGAAAAATGAATATTTGACACCAATGCGGGTGTGAACCTGCAAGATAATGAAAAACAAAGAAGGAAACAACAAGATTTTACACAAAGGAATTGATTGGTATAGATAGGACAAATTTACCAACTTAATAAAAACTATACCGAGTTCTCGTTTTTTTAAAGGTCACAAAAATCATAATTTTGATGCCGATTTTGAAAAGTATTGATGCAACACAACCTTTTTTTTGAGAATATTTTTGACACTTTAAATTTTCTTATGTATTATGTATAGACTTTTTGAAATGTTAGTGATTTTCATGCCGATTTTGAAAAGTGTTGATGTAACATCAATCCCTTTTTTGGGGACTTATTTTTAACACTTTACATTTTATTATATATTAAGTATGTATATTTTTTTTGAAATGTTGGTGTTATGTATGCTGTTTTGAAAAGTTTGATGTAGCATCAACCTTTTTTTTCGGGGCATATTTTGACACTTTAAATTTTCTTATTTCTTAGGTATGCACATTTTTTTTAAATGTTGGCCATTTAACCATTTTCAACTTGTCTTCTTCTTTTTTATTTGTTTTTTAAGGGTTGTTCAAGTTTTTGTATTTGTTTTTCTTTACAATGTTTTTTTGTAATGAAATTTTCAATTTTTTTTGCGAAGTTGAAAAAATAATAAAAAATTATTTTGAAGCTAAGTTTTTTCATATAGTTATGTATCGTTAATTAATACTTCCATACACATAAGACAATTGTCACTTAAAAATAATAATTCTAAACACTTGACAAAAAAAATACACATTTCAGGGCCTTTTCACTAAAATAACATTTCAAACATCTTTTTATGAAAAAAAACAAAAAAATAGAAAAAGTTGAGAAAATAGCAAATTTTATGAATTTTATGTTCAAAGATGATAATATTTGTTTTTGTTTTAATGATTCACATAAAATTTTAAGTAAAAACAACAAAAAAAAAATTGTACAAAAAAAAAAGAATAAAAGAATAAAAAAATCTCAAAAATAATAATAATAGAAGATAAAAATAAATTGTTTAACATAAAAATAAAAAAAATAAAATTTAAAAAGTAAAATTGAAAACAAAATAAAAAAAATAGTTTAAAAGAAAAAAAATAAAAATAAAAAACATTTAAAAAAATGCTGAAACAAAAAAAAATTGGGAAAAAAGAAGGAAAAAAATAAATAAAAAATAAAACTTTATAATCCTTAAAATCAAATTAAAAAAAGGGAATAAGAAAAAAAATAATAAAAAAAGTAAATATAATTAAACAACTATATTTTTTTTATAAGTTTGGTAGGACTACATCTTCAACATGTCCAATATATCACCCCGATCAAGCAGGGAATTGAACGCGTGAATTCACATCAAGGAGTGCCTTAACAATGCACCCTATCATTGTCTATTCAAGACCCAGTGAACAAAAAAATAAAAATTAAATGTTTCAAAAATAAAAAATTAAATATTAAAAAATATTAAAATGATATTTTTTTTTGAAAAAGAAACAAGATACGAAACAAAATTACTAGAAAAGAAAAAGAAAAAAAGAAACATAATTATATAAAAAACAAATAACCTGCACACAAGTCAAAGAGAAGATGGTGAGTCATGACATATTGTTCTGTTAAGGCACTAAATGGTGTAAAGGTCACCGATTCGAAACACCGTGGAAATAAATTCAACCATTTTGAAGGTTGGTGTGACCTAGACAGAGTGCGATCCATGAGTGATTTTGATGGCTTAGATGCTCCTAGGTTACGACTACTCAAGTCACAAGTTAGGCTTGCCAATCATTTTAGAACTCACATAACCTAGCAAAAATAAAAAACAGAAACAAAGACCACTGAAAAAAAGAAGAACAAATTAAAAAACATATATTAAAAAATAAAGAAAAAACATATTACACAATTTAAAAATAAAAATAAAAACAATAATTTTTTTTAAAATATAAGTTTAAAAAAGTCAATAAAAAATAAAACATATTATAAATTAATTTAGATTTTAAAAAAAAACATTTTATTTTTATTTTGTATATATAGGTAAAGAGGAAGAGACCAAACCTTTATATAATAGTATTTCCAAGGGAGACATTAGGAGAAAAGGAAATTATTAAATAACCAAGCAACGCTTTATTAATAATAATAAATAATTATTAAAAAGTTATCAAGAGTCAATTATATTTATTAAGGAATAAAAAAAATCTCCTAGGTCTGGGTGTCTCCTTGCCAACTGAGCCACATTACCATGGGCCAAACTCCATTTAATATCGTCATGACATTCACCAACATTTGGCGGCCATGTGATACTACTTCATTTGATTTCATCCATGTCAATAACTCTTGTGTTAAGGTGATCTGTCATGCCCATCTCTTCTGCACACTCTTGGTGTCCCTTCTCCTGTAAGGTATTACTCCAAAATTAATGCCCACAACCATGTTTATTAATAAGATCTACAAACATTCCCTTCATTCCTCCCAATAATAAATTGAAGCAAACCAAAGCTAGAGTCCCCCAACTCCCTCTGCTATCGCAACCCAAGCTCACTTCTTTGGCAATTCAGTCAAGATTGCATAATGCCATAATGGTAAGAGAACAAGGTCATGCTTGTCGTAGAGGTAGAGGAAGGGGGCACCCTCCTAGTGTTCCATAGCTTGGTGACCATATGGTTTTATTTTACCTCGACATCCTCAATCACACCAAAACTAAAGTGGTTACCTTGGAGGTGGTAGAGCATAGAAGGCTTGATGTTGGGCACTGGGATGTTCATAACTTATTGGCACGCCATCTTTGAGACCTAGAGCTTGCTCGTGCTAGTATAGAAAGACGAGTTCTTGAATCTAATGCCTATGTCAGTCACCTGAGAACTTCACTTCGCAACCTCTCAAGAATCATTGGCATAGACCTCCCTCCTCCAGACCCTTGAGTTCCCATGAAAGGTCTTTAGAGAACCATCCTGACCATCATATTGACTCTCCTTCACCCTCTTTCATCCTGGCGGGAGATGGTCAAGACAGAGGCACGTAAGGCTAGGAGCCCACCAATCAATATATGTTGTCAGGGAAGGTAGTTTGATGTGACCTCCCATCATTGCTGCTCAACCCATAGACAAGGATTTTTCTCCTCAAAGCCACAACTCCAACGGATGCCTCATCATGGAGGAAACTCCGGATGTGGAGCCTTTAGGCAACAAGAGAAGCAGTAAATCCGACCTCACTCAAGCTCAACCAACTTCTTTAGATCCTGAAGACAAGTGTGCAACTTAAGTAGGTTTTCCACCTTGTTCCATTTGCTTCTATCTTCCCTCTGCTCTCAAAAGGCAAATGCATTTTCAGTTACATATGCAAACTTTTTGGCACAAAACTTTTTGAATATGTTTGAGTTTTTGATTTTTGCATACACCATGACTCTACACAAGACTTTTACTCTTCTAACAGGCTACTTGGTTTCCCCTTCTGGGGCAGATGGCGGGGTCTCATAGCCTAGACCCTAAATGATTCTCTGGATGTATTCTACGTACACAACTTTTGCTAATATAAAGTTTCCTGCTTGCCTACAAAAAAAAAAGATTATTATTCATAGCAATATTATTTAACATTCAAAAATCTAAAATATTGATAGAATAATATCATAATTAATAATTGTAATTAAGAATTATCAATGATAGAAAATTTATAATTTGTTTATCTAATTAATACTAATGTGATGTAATTAAGGTAATAAAATATGTGATGTAATTAAGGTAATAAAATATGTGATGTAACTAAGGTAATAAAATTTAAATATTGATGCTAGGGTAAGTTTTTAAAATAATGATAATATTAATAATATTAAAAAAATAGAATCAATTCAAAACTAATAATTCATATTAGTATGAGCCTAGATCCATCTTAACTCTAGAACTACTAGGTGCAAACATCTTTTAGCACAAAACTTAAGAAAATTTGCACCTCGAGAGATTTGATCCCTATGGGAGCTTGATAAATCCAGAGTTAAGATGGATATAAGCTGGTTTAATTATTAATTTTATTTTTTAGTTTAATTTTTATTTTTATATAATTTTACGAGTCATAATATTTTAATTAATAGTTTTTATTTTTATTTTTATGTAAATTTACTGAATCAAAATGTTTAGATAACATAACAAAACAGGGCATTACAACATCTCTTCTACACCGGGATGGGGAGCAACGCAAAAATGTAATAAATTTAAATTAAAAAAATATTTATAATTTTTTTTTTTTTTTTGTGAATGCAAGTAGTCTACAATTAGAGGCTTAAGCTCATTACAACATCATCTACACAATATGGAACATGTATATGGTTTTCTTAATAAAAACTGATGTTTTTTCTAGCTTGATTTATTTTTATTTTTATTTTTTTAATTGCGAAATGAGAGATGGTTTTATGTATTTGGTTTTCTTAATAAAAACTAGCATTTTTTTCTTACCTGGATTATTATTATTATTATTGTGAAATGAGAGATGGTTTTTGGGCATGTAGTATTGACGAGTCATGGTATTGGCCCATGGTATGGGGTTAATAATATCCAAGGTAAATTAGGGGTGAGTATCCATGGTTAAAAATCTTGTTATGTTGTAAATTTTATTTTGATTGTGAGATGATAGATGGTTTTTGGGTATGTGGTATTGATGAGCCATGGTATTGGCTCATGGTATGGTATGTTTAATAATATCTATGGTAAAGTGGATGTGAATATCCATGGTTAAAAATCTTGTTATATTGTAACTATTAATTTTTTATGTGCTTATTTATGAAATTTAAATATGGTTATCGAAATTATTATTTTAATTTATATCCATGGTTAACCATGTTTTTTTTTTCCAAGGAAAAAGGAGCAATTTTCATTAGATATATTAAGAAGATTACATGTTGTATCATTCAGCAAGTATGAGATGCATTCACTGTAGAAAAAATTCATAAGAGTTGAGAAACTTATATACATATTACATCATAGTAGCAGAGGGGAATGATAACCGCAAAGATAAACAAAATACATAGTAATGTCCCAAAAATACTGAAAAAAGACATAAAAAAATGATTTGTGTGATCATTCCCAGTGATTCCCATTCATCTTGATGAATGGACTAGAACTGATAGAAATCACCCTCTTTGAATTCCTGAATTTGCCATTGTCCCCTGTTCAGCTGCGCAACCTCTTTGGAAAGACGATCAACGATCTCATTCCTTTCCCTGTATATATGAGAGCATACAATAAAATCAAATTGTTATTTTAATGTAAATACATCATCTAGTGTGTCCTTGAGTGTGTGCAAGTGAAAATAATATACATCATTTATCCAATTTATAACAAGCTGTGAATCCTTAAAGATATGAATCTTTTGACAATTTTGTTCCCTCGCGAATAAAAGAAGGTGTTTTAGACTATGAAGCTTGACAAAATTATTAGTGCCCCTACCCAACCCAACTTTGATTATGTAAGACAAAATATCATTGATGTGTAGGACAACACCCCCCCCCCCCCCCTGTAGCCCTCAGCTTGGGCAGAGTCATCAAAATACCCCCATGGAAAACTGATAGCAATACTTTCTGGTGTGATGATATGAGGCGGTTTGTTGTCTGGGTCTTCTAGAATCAGATTATAAATGGCCACAGAATTGGTACAGGTGGTTAACTAGTTGATCGAAGAATTCTGGAAAATATTTCTGTTCCTGTTGATCCAGATGCCCCAACAAACAATCATGGGTAGATTTCTGATTTTTTGAGAGTGAGCCTCTGACCACCAATAGTGCCATGCGTCCCCACTGTTTTGGCTGGACCAATTTGTCTTCAGATTAAGGCAAGAAATTATATAGGACCAAATTGGGCCGTCACCGGGCATGAGAGGAACAAATGGTTCGTATCTTCCACATTTGATTTGCAGAAACAACATATTGAGGGAACGTGAAACGCCTAGTGCATAAGGTTTAACTTAGTTGGGGCTTTATTTGTGACTATGCACCACATAAATAGTCTAGATTTAGGAGGAGCTTTTAATTTCCAGAGGTGGCACCACCACTAGCTGATATCGCCATTTTCCCAGGCTGTCATTATGGCCGCATAGCCAACTTTTGGGGAGTATCTGCCATGAGGGACCGTGGCCCAGATGAGCACATCTTCCTTCTGATTTATCCTGATATTGGCTTCCTCAAGTGCCCCAATGAAACGAGTCCAGTCCCCGACTCATCTGTCCGGAATGTTCAAAACCCTATGATCCATCCAGCACTGAGGAAACCACTGGTCGTAACTAGCTACAACATTTTGGGCGATATTTGTAAATCCATGGTTAAACATATTGTTATATTGTATTGTAAGTATTAAATTTTTTATGTGCTTATTAATTAAATTTAAATATGGTTAAAGAACCATTATTTTAATTTATAAGGTAAAATGGATCTTAACTTATAGGTGCACTTACATGTTATATATTTTAATGTGATATGTATATTATGATTTATTTTATCTAAAAAATTATTTGTAATTTTATTAATAAAAAAAATTACAATATAACAAATTGAATTTTATTATTTTTAATACTTTTACATTTTTACAGTCACTACAACATTAGGCCTCCATATTGGGCTCTATACTAGCCTAAATCCATCTTAACTCTGGATCTATCAAGAGCTGAGATGGATCAAATCTCTCTAGGCGCAAACCTCTTTTTTGAGTGCAAAACTTGAGGAAAGGTTTGCACCTTGAGATATTTGATCCCTCTCGTTGCTTGATAGATTCAGAGTAAAGATGGATCTAGGTTGGTTTCAGTGGTGTTTGGCGAAGGAAAATCTATCGAAGATATGATTAATAAGATGGATCTAGGTTGGTTTCAGTTGTGTCTAGTGAAGGAAAATCTATCGAAGATATGATTAATTTGATCAATAATATGTGAATACATATAATAGTAATATAACCATTTAAAATATGCTAAATATGTCTGAGATTAATTTGGTCATTTTAATTTTAACTTTGCTTAGTTACCTCAGCTTGTTGAGATGATAAATATTGTTAATAACTTTAATGATGAAAAATGATGAAATAAAATTTTGAATGCAAAGTGAAAATGTAATAGTGTTAAATGATAGAAAATGTGAATAATAAGAATGTAGTCACCCATGTTACTCTTGTCATCTTTTCATATCAATTATATGAAAAGGAGAGTTGAAATCATAGATCATTTAAATATTTAGCTCGAGCTGTTGTAGTAAACATCATACCTTGTCTCTCTTGCTCTCCAATATTAATAGGTTGAATTACTATAACACAAAAATCAAAGTACATTGTCAATAAGTTTTTGTGCTTACACTGAAATCAATGCAGCATGTTAATCCAATCACTTTAAAATTAATGTACCATAATACATCCAATTACATTAAATTATAAATCAACATCTGCACTGAAATCAATGCATCGAATGTAAGCAATCAAATAAGATTAGAAAACAAAATTTACAGTGAAATCAATGCATCTAATGCAAACAATCAAACATGATTAGAATCAAAATCTACACTCAAATCAATGCATCTAGTGCAAGTAAGCAAATACGATTAGAAACCATCATTTACATTGAAATCAATGCATCTAGTGCAAGCAATCAAATAGGATTAGAAATCATCATCTACACTGAAATCAATTCATTTAGTGCAAACAATCAAATAGGATTAGAAATCATCTACATTTAAATCAATGCATCTATTGCAAGCAATCAAATATTATTAGAAATCAACATCTACATTGAAATCAATGCATCTAGTACAAACAATCAAATAAGATTATAAATCACCATCTACATTGAAATCAATGCATTTAGTGCAAGCAATCAAATAAGATTAGAAATAATCTACATTGAAATCAATGCATCTAGTGCAAGCAATCAAATATAATTAGAAATCATCATCTACACTAAAATCAATGCAGCTAGTGCAAGCAATCAAATAGGATTAGAGATCACCATCTACACTGAAATCAATGCATCTAGTGCAAGAAACATTCTTCCATCTCTCCCCCCTCCATCTATATCTATATCTCCCTTCATCTTTCCTTCTTTGTCTCTCTATCTCACCCCCCAAAACACACACGCTCTCTCACTCCATATCTATCAATCTCTTTGTCCCTCCCTCCCCCCTCCAAGTCTCTCTTCTTCCCTCTCTTCACCTTCCATTTATATCTCTATCTCCCTTTGTCTCTCTATATCACCCCCAAAACATACACTCTCTTTCTTCAATCTATTTATCTATCCCTCCCTCCTCCTCTCCCTCCCTCTCTCTCTCTCTCCCCTTCTCCCCCGTTTACATCTCTCTTCCCTTCTACTATCCTCTCTCCCTCTCTCTCCATCTTCCTTATCAATCCCTCTCTCTCCCCCTCCAAATCCATCTCTCTTTCCCTCCCTCTCTTCACTCTCTCACATCCTCTCTCTCTTCCTCCCACCCCTCCCTCTTTCTCTCTCACCCCACCCTCTTTCTCTCTCAATCTCTCTCCAACTCTATTACTATATCCCTCCCTCTCTTCTTCTCTCCTTGTCTCCCCCATTCTCTCCATATCTCCTCCTTTGTCTCTTTATCTCACCCCCAAACATAGGCACTCTCTCTCCATATGTCCCTTGTCACTCCCTCTCTCTCTCCACTTCTCACTCTCTATGTCTTTCTTCTTCCCTCCTTCTCTCCCCCTCCAACTCCTTCTCTCTACCCCTCCCTCTCTCTCTTTTCCCTCTAATTCTCTCTCTTACCCCATCACTTTCCTCCTCTCTCTCAAGTGTTGTCTCTCGTCTTTCCTCTCTCTCCCTTTCTCTCCTACTTCCCTCTCTCTTCCCCCATCTCTCTCTCTTTCTGCCCTCCAATCCTCTCTCTCCCCCCCATGTTGGGTCGTGTTATATTCTTTCCATGACTACCCCACGCGTGGGGTGGTAGCCCCCTTGCATGGGGTCTGAGGTAGCGCCCTAGGATATTTTTTTTGGACCCTATATTAGGTGGGCAGACCTATCTACGGTTTTGTGCATGAATTTGGGTAGATGGTTTTGGGCATGATGGTTTTCTGTCCATGGTATTTTGTAGATCCAGTCAAGGGAACTACAATTATGCACTAATCTAGGGTTAATGGATGCTTTGACATGTATATATATATATATATATATATATATATATATATATATATATATATATATATATATGTATTGTAACATTGAAAGGAATATAATGAAAAATCAATCTGGTAGTCCTAGCTTTGGGATCCAAGGGAAAAATTCTATGTATATTTGTTTTATGCTTTATGCTCTCACCATTGTTTATTTCCTATTTTTTTAGAATTCGTATGCAGGTAATTTTTGTACGGGGTTAAAACCTACATTTGGTATTAGAGTTGTTTTAGCTTCAAGGGGATGCCTTTGCTGCTAAGGGGTTTTTCTTGGTCTCGTGTGTTACAGATCCATTTGGGCACATCACTCCCATCATTTAGATCAATACTATTAGGGCTCATCAAACCCTAATTCAGTTGCTACATGCCCTAGACAAGTCATCACTTTGAATGACTCCTTCCCTGAAAGTTTCCTGGCCTGAAGCCCTCTAGAATCGCCTCCTTGAGGGACCAGTGCAGCGTTGGTCAAGGGTAAGTGTGCTTCAGTGCAGGTAGGCCCATGTCAGGGTGCATTTCAGAGCACTTACGCCCACTTTGACCTGCGCTGGGCGAGATTGAGTGAAATCCACATACGGTTCTTGGAATATTCTTATCTTCTGGAGCATTCTAGAAGATTCCCACACTTATCATCTTCTATGAGCTTGAAATTGGATAGGGAATGAATTAAGTAACCTCCTATCCTCTCATCCCTTCCTCCATGGAAACTAACTCTAAGTTTGGAAGGCCATTCAGTACTCTCATTTATGACCAAACCTCCTCCATTTTCCTATAAATTGAGCACTCATCTAAGTGATCAAGGGCTGGACTTTGAGAATTTGTAAGGAGATACTGTTGGTGTGAGGTTTGAGATTGTAAGCAAGTATTGTTATGTTGTCGGAGTGTTGTGCTTTTGATGTGATGTTGGTTGGAACCCAAGCTGGAGGAGTGACATTGGATCGAACTTCATGGTTGTAACTCTTCCTTCTACTTAATAAAGTTGTTTACACCTTTTCCCATATTCTTGTCTTTATGTATGATGATTATATGTGTAAATGCTTTCGATTCCATTTGCTTATAGTAGATAGATCTCTTGCTTTGATTGGTTTTTGTCCTCTGTTTATGATTGCAGGTACTTGTCGAGCGGATTAAGTTCGAGAAGGAGTGACGAGAGCCATACAAAGGAGACAAAGGGAAAGTGAAAGATAACAAGTAATTCCCTTGTCTTATTTGTCTTCTATAGAAAAAGGTTAAGCGCTTTAAATCTGTTGTTTAAGGTGTAGCTACCCACCTAGGGAAATTGTATTTATCTGTAGATGAAAAATTCCACATAACAAATTGGCGACTCCGCTGGGGAACGATCATCATTCCGGGTAGTTTACCTTCATCCTAGTACACCCTAGTAGACTTTACTTTCTTCCATTGATCTTGTTTCAGCCTTTTTGAAGTGTTTTTTGGTAAAAATTGTGCTTGAAAGCCCCTAGGATGGCCTCTCTGGCACCAGCATAGGTTTGGTCAAGAGACAGAGTGCTGCAGAGCACCCTTGGCTTGAGGACAGTTCTCTGAAGCGCACTGTCTCCCATTCAGGGCTGCGCTGATCCTCCTTAGGTAAAAAATCCCACCTTTGACTTGATTTTTCCCAAATTTCCTTCTGTTTTTGCTTGCTGAAAGATCAATGATTGTTGTACTTCTGAAATCAATTTGTGTTTCCTTTCCTAGCCCTACTTTGGCCTTGATTATTTAGTGTTTCTTAAATTATTTCTTTATCACCATCAATTCACTATCAAAGTTAGTTTATAGTCGATTAATCTTTGTTCAAAAGAAAGTGTCGTAAAAGTCTTCATTTCTTTTGAAAAGGAACTATCGTAAAGTCTTTGTTCTTGCAAAAAGATTAATTGATTGTATGTGCATTAGTTTGCTTTTGTTCATCTTAACATTAAGGGAATTGAAAAGAAAAACTTGCACTATGCATTGAAAAAGTTTGTGTGTGCTCATAGGAATAGTTTATGGAAATTGCATTAGATGTGCTCTTTGTTCTTTGATTAAAAGAATCTGATTGCTCTATCCCTACTAGCTAAGGTTTTCATTGTTCAAATTAAATGAAAAAAATGCTTATCATATTAGTTGCATTCTAGGACTTTCAAAGACATCACGTGGTGAACCTTGAAAGGAAAACTCTTAATCAAGATCAACTTAAAATTAACCTCAATTAACCTAATGGAGCATTGTCACCTAACACAAAACATTTAGAGGTTTTAGGCTAGAGATGTTTTCCGACGTCGTAAAACATAGCAGTTGTCGCTAACTTGTCTACGATACATTCCGAATGTTATACCTCATTCCACGTACGTGAGTATATCGTAGCTCATCCATGTACCTTCGAGTGTATAGGGTGGTGTTACAATACGTAAAGTATAAAGGAATGCTCTCACTGTGCGGTTTGGCATTAGAAAACTCTAATACGGATTGGGCCTCCATGTACTTTCGGGTGTATATGGGAGGACAACACTAGGTTTCTATCCATCCTTAGGTAACCGAGTCGGCTGCCTTGTACATTGTGATACATTGAACACAACATTCGGGGAGATTTCCTGCCCATACTTCTCGGTTCACTAGGAGGTATTATGCAGTTCACTGTTGCTTGGTAATCCTTTTGCCTATCTTACCCCTTTTTGTTTATTTATTTAGTTTTAATAAAATCAATCAAAAATCGTGGAGGAACATCAACCCTTACCTCGTCGTTCGCGGAGGACAGTGAGTAAACCGCCTTTACCGCCCGAAGCTACACCTATCCAGTCAAAGCGGGCTCGTTTGACTAAATCCAGTACTTCACAAACTTTTGGTTCTTCATCTAAATTACCAGAAACACCTATACTGATAAGTAATGTGACCCCAATTACTCCTACAGTTACTGGTACATCTATTACTGAAGCGGAATCTCCGCAATTACCTTAGGATACTAGAACTGAATCCAGTGAAACGGTAAGCCAAGTTATTCAACAGCAAGTTGATTCTCAACCTGAAGTTGTTCAACAAGAAATTACTTCTAAACCTGAATCTGTTCAACCAAAAGTTGATCATGAACGTATCACTGTTCAATCAAAAGTTACTTCTGAGCCAGAAGTTGTTCAAGAAGCCCAACTTGAACCTATTCTTTTACCAGAGCACTTGGATCTTGAGGTTGAATAATCAGAAGTTGTTACCATACCAGAAGAAGATCGACCGGTACATCCTCAGACATCTGTGAGACTTCCTCTTTACCTCAGGAACAAATACCAGAAATCTGTTACGGACATGACGGTGAAATCCTTCCACCTGGTTTGATTTCGATAGAAGAGGAACTTGAGGTAGAAACACCCAGAACTCCATTCCATTTTGGAACTGGACTTTATCTGTATCCTCATACTCCTCATTTTACTGCTCCTTTTGATCTTGATTACTTTCAAACACCCATTGATTCGTTAGGAAATTTATTTGGACATTTTATTATGGCAGAGTCAACATCGCAGACCATACCATCTGTTACAGATACGACAGAATCTTTTGTCGCAACCTCTTCGATGTTTACTATGACACCTAAGTCACACTTGTATGGTGTTCCATCCGTCCCATCGGGTTACCAATCTTTATCTGGAACCCACTCAAGTGTTGCTTCTAGCCCTTAGTCTTCACCAATGTCCTCTATTGGAATTTTATCTGGTTCTTCATTAACGGATACTGAACAGCTAGACCCATCAAGTCAATATCAAGTTGGTTCATTTGGTTACCATCCTATGTATCCGCTTTACACTGGACTACCCCCATATGGAGAACAATATGCACAATCTCCTTATCCTCCATTTTCTGGGGGGCAACCATATGCTTGTATGCCGTCGTCTTTAGGTCAACCTGGAATGACTATCTGTCAGTGGAAACCAACAATTCCCATTCAACCTAGGCTTATGTATCCATCACAACCTATGCAATCTATCTCATCCATACCTACAACGCATGTTGTTACAGATTTACCGCAATCACAAGCTCAGATTGTTGTATCTCAACTTGTGCAAGCTGGTCCTTCAACCTCAGAACCCCAAGTTTCAGGTTTACAGATTCAGCCTTCTCAGGCAGTTTTACAACAACCACTTGTGCTTGGAGTCCAAAAACCTTAGGCTAGTTTACCTTTTACTGGAATGACTCAGACTTACACTGGTTTAGTGCATTAACAACCTGGTCAAGCTTACAATGGTGGGAAACAAGTGTTAAATCAACAACTGTTGTATCAACAACAACAATTGCTTCAACAGCCTTGGCAACCCCAATCTCAGTAGCAGCAATTCCAACAATACCAACCTCATCTTGGACTTGGTCAACAAGCCTATGCTGGGTTTGGACAACAACAAATGTATCCTGGTGCTCAACAATAACCTTACACCAGATTTTCTCAACAAACTTACCCTTATCAAGGTTACCAACAATAGATGCCTTATGCTGGTATGCAAAGGCCTATTGGCCAGGCAATCCCATCTTATCCTGGATATGCTCAACCTAACCTCTATAGACAGTTTCTTTTCGTTGCAACACTTAATTACCAGATCTAAATCGGCTCACCAATGATCCAATTCTTTATGCACCTTGGTGGTCGGTGATTCCAGGGTCATAAATTACCTTCCAATATTCCAAAATTCAATGGACACCCTAGAGAAGACTCATCCAACCATGTCATGACTTTTCATTTATGGTGTTCATCGAACTCTTTGAATTATGATTCAGTTAGACTACGTCTTTTCCATAGAACGCTTACTGGTCCAACTGCGAAGTGGTATATTGAGTTACCACAAGCTTCTTTTGATAACTTTACAACCTTAGCTACCACATTTTTAACCCACTTCCAATTACCCATATGATATGAAATTGGAACGGAACTATTAACCAACTTTAAACAGACAACTGCTACTCATATCTCTGATCATATTCATGAGTGGCGTCGTCGTCGTCGAATGGTTAAAACTTATGTTCTTGATCATCTTTTAGCTGAGTAGTTTATAAAATCCTTGTTGCCATCTATCACTGAGGATGTGGAGTTTTCACTGAAGAGAAATTAATTGCTCGTGCCCAATATTTGGACTTGATTTACACATAGTTTGGCACGCTCTATGACAAGATTCTGAATGCACCTCGACAAACTTTCGTTGTTCCTCCACCACCATCGAGTAATGACTCTCATGCCGGTGACAGTGTGATTGGTTCTTCGATCACACAAATGGCAGGTAGATCATCTGGTCAAACACTTGCCATTTCCAATCAAACTTCAAATTCATCTGATAACACTCTTACTTCTGAAATCAATGCCGTGTCATCTGACAAAGGCAAGAATGAAAAGCAACCAGGAAGCAAGAATAAGGGGAAAAACAAGAAGAAACAAAATGATTCCCCTCAACAGAAATCATCTGATTCCTCTCCTTGTCTAGGAAACCTCGTTACCCATGTTTATTATGTAATGATGAGCACTTTACGCGAGATTGTCCTCACTGATCTGAAGTCTCAAAGCTTCTGAATACTTCGAATACATCTGCGGTGTTGACTGATCCTTTTCCAAACCCGGAGACGAATATGTTGCTACAGAACATGCTTCCACTTCCCAAGTGCTTATCCTACCTGCCTCTAAGCCTAAAATTGAAGTTTTGGTGTCACCACAAAGTAAATATTATGGAAATCATCTGTCATCATCGAATAACCAGGCTGATCAACCTAATCCTTCGACTTCGACTTCGTCTGATCCTATTCCACCACCTATTGCACCAGAGTTAACAATAAAACCACCTAAGGGAGTTGTACATAAATCAACTTTTAACCCTAGAGCTTTGCACATAACTATAACATAGTAGAAGATTTGGCTCAGTCACCTTCTGCTATGTCGACGCTCGAGGTGCTTAAAAATTGTCCCTCCCAAAAGCAGGCTTTGTTGTCAATAATTGGTGGAATCGATCCAACTGATTCCAATCTTGTGGTTTTCAACCATGTGGGTTATACACCACAGTTACCAGTGCAATTAGCATTCTTGATTCAAGTAAATTCCTTGAATAAACTTATTCACCAAACCATTATTGACGAGGGGGTATCTACTTGTATTATGCCTATGAATTGTTGGAAAACACTTGGCTCACTGCCTTTTTCGCGTTCACCAACAAAGTTAAAAGCTTTTTATGGTCGCACATATACGCCTTGTGGAATCTTGAGTAATCTGCAAAATGAACTAAGGGGAAAAACGACAACTGTTGAAGTTGAGGTTGTTGACGGACCCCTCGAATACAACATTTTTCTAGGAATACCATGGGTTTATGCTATGGTTGCTGTGGTTTCAACATACTTTCATACGATTGCATGGTTTCAACATAATTTCATACGATTGCATTCCCTCATAAGGGCGGAATCACAGTTATCGATCAACTCGCTTTTTTCGCCTCTAGTTCATAGGCTACTGGAAGCATTCCGTTAGTTCACAGACCCCTGCTATCTCTTCAAAACATTGATGTAGGTAACTTCAAGGATTCTTCCCTAATGTGTACTTTTTCACTACCACCACCATCAAACTTGGCGGAAGTGGAAAAAGTTGAGACTTGCAACATGATATCTTCCACTTCATCTGACTTAAGGAAGATTACCAATAGTTATGAAGTTGATAGTAATAATGAAATCATATCGCTAAGCCCCATTGAGCTTGCATAGCAATCAATATTTCTGGCTTGCGCAACGAACCCAAATCCATCTTCACCAATTGTATGGGTAGATCATTCATTAGAATATGGTACTTCTTCTGATCCTTTTTCACGTATATTTTCTATTGATGAAGGAATCATCCAATCAATGATGACAGAAGAAGAACCATGGGAAGATTATCATCATCGTTCCCATCTTCCAGATCACATAGAAGATTTTTCAAATGAACTTAATCACCCTTCAGTTGTTGATTTCCTTTCGAATTCTATTTTCATAGATACAATAGATTCTGAGCGAAACTTGTCAAATATCGAAGAAACTATTTCTATCAAAATTTTGACCAAACTTGGCAAATCTTGTTCTCCATCAGAACTTGATATTTACCATGCTCTCTTTCGTGAATTCTGAGATATAATTGCATGGTCATATGAGGAGATGTCGGCATTGACTCTAGTATAGTTGAACATGAAATCAAAATGTATCTTGATGTCAAACCAATGCGACAACGCCTCTGTCCTATTCATCCAAAGAAGGCTGCTGCCATTAAAACAGAAGTTGAAAATTTTTGCATGTTGGTTTCATATACCCTATTCCTCTTACTGATTAGGTTTCCAATATTGTTCCTGTCATGAAGAAACAAGGGAAAATACAAGTGTGCATCGATTATAGGGATGTTAATCAGGCTTGTCCAAAAGACAATTATCCCACTCCCTTTATGGACCAGATTATTGATGAATGTGCTGGATGCAAAATATTTTAATTTATGGATGGATTTTTAAGCTATAATCAGATAAATATCTGCCCAAAGGACCAATCTAAAACTTCTTTTATTTGTCCATGGGGCACATTCGCGTACAGGAAACTTCCTTTTGGTTTGAAGAACATAGGGGAAACTTTTCAAAGGGAAATGAACTATGCCTTCCATGACATCAAACATATTGTTCAACCATATCTTGATGATTTACCTGCTCATTCACGAAACCAGACTGATCACCCACAACATTTGAGAGCTATATTTTTACGGTGCCGACACTACAAAATACGACTCAATCCACACAAATGTGTGTTTTGTGTCCGTTCTGGTCGTTTGCTTGGTTTCGTAGTGTCTAAGGAAGGAATTCGACTCGACCCTCTTAAGGTTCAGGAAATTCTTGACTTGCCTCCACCTTCAAATCTACTACAATTACAGAGACTCCAAGGGAAGGCTAACTTACTGAGGAGGTTCATTCCCAATTATGCCAAAATGACTAAAGGATTTACTCGTCTATTGAAAAAGGGGATACCCTTCCATTGGGATCAGGTTGTGCAAGCTTCCTTTGATTCTCTTAAAGATACCTTGATTAGAGTGTCATTGTTATGAAACCAGCTCACAAAAAGATAGAAAAGAGAGATCCACGCCTTAGAATTCAGCCTCTTCGAGGGGGTAACCTCCTTTACATTACATAAATGAACAATTCTTGGATGATACAAATGACAAAACCTCCTTTCTATATATAGGAGTCTAAGGAGTCACAATATAATCCAGCCAACCTCACAATAATAATATAAAGCCACAAAAATAACAATAGAGGGATTCTATGGGGCACAGAAAGAACAATATGGGGGTAATAGGGGCACAACAATATAAATAGGGGGTATAACTACAATAGTAATGGGGTAATCACTAGTATTATAGGGACCCAACATGCCCCTCTCCTTCAAAAAAGTGTTGTCCTCAACGCTTGAGCAGTTCTGGATACTTCTGCATAAAATTCTCATCCTCCCATGTGGAATCTTCAGCGGATAAGTTCTTCCACTTGATAAGATACTCTGAAATTGATCGATTTCGTAGCTGTCGAGTTCTTGTTTCTGTGATTGCTTCCGGTTCCAATATAATTTTTCCTTCCTTGTCAAGTTCTGGCAATATTGTTTGAATTGGGAGCTTGTCACCTATAACCTTCTTTAAACATGAAACATGGAAAACTGGGTGCAATCGAGAAGCTGCAGGAAGCTCCAATTTGTATGCCATAGTACCAATCTTTTCCAACACCTTGTACGGACCATAATACTTTGGTGATAATTTATTATCCTTCTTAGCTTGCTTTAGGGACATTTTCTTATATGGTTGTAGCCGTAGGAATACCCAATCACCTACATCAAAACTTCTTTCACTGCGATGTTGATCTGCCTGTTGTTTCATTCTATTTTGTGCCAACACGAGGTTATCCTTTAAGAGTTGGAGGACTTGTTGTTGATGTTCGATGTGATGTTCCACTGCCTGAACCTTAGAATTTTCTCTTAAATATGATGTGATGGATGGTGGTTGATACCCATAAAGTGCCATAAATGGGGTCATTTTTGTTGCTGTATGGAAGGAAGTGTTATACCACCATTCAGCCAGAGGCAACCATTTGACCCATTGTGTCTGTTTATCAGATACAAAGCAACGAAGATATCCTTCCAAACATTTGTTTACTATCTCAGTTTGCCCATCAGATTGAGGATGATAAGATGAGCTATGAGCTAACTGAGTACCAAGACAAGAAAATAATTCTGTCCAAAAATTTCCAGTGAAAATGGGATCTCTGTCACTTACAATAATCTTTGGGTTTCCATGTAGCTTTTGAACTGTTTCCATAAATGCAGTAGAAACTGTACTGGCTTTAAATGGATGTGATAATGCACAAAAGTGTGCATACTTGGTAAGTCTGTCAACTACCACCATGATGACACTCTTTCCCTCAGACTTGGGTAAACCTGTGATAAAATCCATTGAAACCTCCTCCCAACGTTGGCTTGGAATGGATAAAGGTTGTAATAGACCTGGTGTCTTAATTGTTTCAACTTTATTTTGCTGGCAAACCAAACATTCTGCCACAAACTTTTGAATATCTGATTTAAGGCCATCCCAAAAAAATTCCTTCTTAACCCTGTGGTAAGTTTTTAAAAATCCTGAGTGCCCTCCTAAGGGAGAAGTGTGCAATTCCATAAGAATCTTTTGTTTTAGCTGGGAATTCTTACAGAGGTATAAGCGATCTTTGTACCATAACGAATCATTTTGCCAGCTAAATGTATCAGAAGTACTGGAATCTTGTTGTAGCTTTTGAATAAGTGCCCACACTTCTTCGTCATTCTTCCATTCCTCCCTTGCTTCGTTTATCCAATCTGGTTGGATAATAGAAATGGCACACAACAATGCTTCCACATCCTCATCCTTTCTTGAGAGTGCATCTGCCACCACATTTTGCTTCCCTTTTTTGTAGATGATTTCAAAGTCATAACCCAACATCTTTGTGACCCACTTTTGTTGCTCTTCAGAGGATAATCTTTGTTCTAAAAAGTATTTAAGGCTATCATGATCCGTTTTTACCTTGAAGTGTCTTCCCATTAGGTAGGGTCGCCATTTCTTAAGTGCATGGAGTATTGCCAACATTTCCTTCTCATAAATAGCTTTGCTTAAAAACTTTCCCTTGATTGGACGACTTTCAAAAGCAATGGGTCTTTCATCTTGCATTAGAACAACACCAATTCCATTTCCTGAAGCATCACATTCCACAATAAAGGTTTTTGTGAAGTCCGGTGTAGCTAAGACCGGTGCTTGGCACATTGCCTCTTTAAGATGTTCAAAGGCCTTTGTTGCTTCCGAAGTCCATGAAAATGAATCTTTCTTCAATAATGTTGTTAGAGGTGCTGCTATTCTCCCATAATTCTTAACAAACTTGCGATAATACCCTGTCAACCCAAGAAATCCTCGCAGATGCTTTATGGATGTGGGGATTTTCCATTCCTTAATGGCTTTAATTTTGCTAGGGTCTACCTTAACTCCTTCATGAGATACAATATGACCCAAATATTCCACCTCCTGGACTCCAAAGAAACATTTGGATCTTTTTGCATATAATTGTTTCTCCTCCAATAGTTGTAACACCTTGTCAACATGTTCAACATGATCCTTCCAAGACTTGCTGTAGATTAGTATATCATCAAAAAATACTAACACAAATTTTCTAAGGAATGGTTTGAAAATTGAATTCATCAAACCTTGAAATGTTGAAGGTGCATTGGTAAGGCCAAAAGGCATGACCAAAAATTCATAATGACCCTCATGAGTTCTAAATGCCGTTTTCGGAATGTCTTCAATCTTCATTCTGATTTGATGATATCCCGAACGAAGATCCAACTTGGTGAAGTAAATTGATCCATGCAATTCATCCAGTAATTCATCAATAACAGGAATGGGGAACTTATCTTTAATAGTGAGCTTGTTGAGCTCCCTATAATCTGGACACATGCGCCATGATCCATCCTTCTTGTGCACCAATACTACTGGAGCTGAGAAAGAACTTTGACTCGGTTGAATTATACCAGCCTCTAGCATTTCTGCAACCATACGTTCAATTTCACTTTTTTGGACATATGGATATCTGTACGGCCTGATGTTTGGAGGAACACTTCCTGGAATCAGATGAATAGCATGATCATGATCACGCATAGGTGGGAGACCTTTGGGAGTCTCAAATACCTTGGAATGATTGTCCAAGACTTTTTGGAGATCTGGAGAAATAGATGATTCCAATGTGGAAACATCTAGCGAACATAATTGTGCAATTACACCTCTTTGCTCCTTTTTTAGAAGCTTTGTCATGCCATTAGAGCTGATTATCTTTCCTGGTTTCCCTGCAATACCCCTTAATTCAACTTCCTTTCCTTCCACAGAAAATTTCATGAAAAGTTCTTGAAAATTAAAAGCTATTGTACCCAAGGATTGTAGCCATTGGACTCCTAGTACAACATCAACACCTCCCATTGGAATGGAAAGCATTGGGCTAGTCAATACATATTCTCCCATGGATAGCTTGATATTATGGCACTTTCCAGAACAATTTATTGTTCCTCCATTTGCAATCATCACTTGACACTCTGGTGCTGGATATAGGAAGCAATTCAATTCTTTTGCTACCCTACAATGAATAAAATTGTGGGTGCTTCCTGAATCAATCAACACTATTACCTTTTTCTTCTTGATTTGTCCTTCTATCTTGATGGTTTGAGGAGTGGTAATTCCCGCCAATGCATTACAAGATATGGTCGGATTTATTTTTTCTTCATCTAGGCTTTGTTCCTGGAATATATCCTCTTCTTTTGACCTTTCTTGCTCCTTTTCTTCTTCCTCTTCACAATCTATGTAGAATAATTTCTTCTCAGCACACTTATGACCTTTTGTGTATTTGCTATCACAATTGTAACAAAGCCCTTTTGCTCTTTTTTCTTCCAATTGTTGTGGTGTCAACCTTGTAGGTTGTGGAAGACTATGGGCAACAACACTTCCGTCTTTATAGTTGTGAATGGTATGCTTCCTAGTTGCCATAATTTTGCTTTCCATTTTTCTTGCTAACCTGAATGCCTTCTCTAATGAATCAGGTTCCCAAAGGCGCACATCATGTTGGATATTATCCTTTAAAGACCCTATGAACACATCAATCCTATGCTCCTCTGGAATATCTTTTACCCTTATGTTCAATTTTTGGAACTCCTCAATGTGCTCCATTATTGAACCCTTTTGTTTGAGACTTATCAATTGGCTAAAAAAAGTGTTGCTTTTTGTATCCTCATAATGTGCTATCAATTCTTCCGTAAAAATTGCCCAAGTGATAAATTGTTTACGAGAACAAAGCCATTGATACCATACAAACTGATTTGGTTCCAAATATAAAGTTGCCATACGTACCTTTTGTGTGTTTTGCACATTATTGAGATCGAAGAATTGCTCCATCTGTAATATCCATGTGGCGGGATCCTTGCCATCAAACTTCCTCATATCGATTTTTGGAACATGGTGAGTCTTCGATCCAACATTAGAGTCTATGGAATCATGATTAACATTTCTTTTGTTCTCATCATGAGTTTCCTTTACTACCTTTTCACCATTAGTGACCCTTTCTTGTAGCAACTTCTTCAATTCTTCCATGTCTGTCTTCAAATCTATCTTCAAATTTGCCATCGAATCCTCCATCTTAGCTTCCATGCCCTTTATCTTAGATTCCATGCCATTTACCTTAGCTTCTGTTAGCTTTTGTGAGCGTGACATTTGTTGCACTTGTTCTTGTAATTTTGATATATCATGTAGCATTTCTTCCTCTTCTTCATGAGTCATGCTAGAGATTTCAGGTTCCTTACTAGGTGTTTGCATTTTCTTTCCTCGGGGCATCAGTTACCGATAATAATTCTTTACTATTCCCTTTGAATTCCGTTAAACCAAGCTTACACAAAAATTAAAAAAAAAAAAAACTACACACCTTTTTTTACTTTATAGAAGCCTGATATTGAATCTGATGTATCTCTGTAATTTCAAATCATCCAATTCTGAAATTTGTACCTGTAGTAGCCTTCTGCGTCCTCTTTCCAATGCCACAAGTCTGAGCCAAATTGGATTCTCCAAGGAAGAGTTATGTGAAATCTCCCACAGTGACTTGCTTTTAGACTAGTTCAGTAGAGCGAACTTGTACGACGTGCCACGAGTCCCTGTTTCAACCTTTGAATCTAAAACACACATACAAGAAACTACAGTCCGTCCTCTTTTTGTACCTTCTTACGAAATTTCAATCCGATCCCCAGAGATAAAGTTATGATGATTTTCCCCAGGTCACCTGTTTTGAATGTAATTCAGGAGTCTGCAAAAAGACCAACTTCCTCAGATCATATCTCCGCAAATATCGTGCAAAAAGCTCTGAAATTCGGACCCAAGGTTCAGCGTGATTTCTTCTCAAATGGGTTTTTTTTGCGACTTCGGAAACGTCACAAAAAAAAAGTTATAGTGAAAATTCCACGATGACGTGTTTGGAGCAGCGAAACCATAGAATCCAAAGCTCTGATACCAAATGTTATGAAACTAGCTCACAAAAAGATAGAAAAGAGAGATCCACGCCTTAGAATTCAGCCTCTTCGAGGGGGAAACCTCCTTTACATTACATAAATGAACAATTCTTGGATGATACAAATGACAAAACCTCCTTTCTATATATAGGAGTCTAAGGAGTCACAATATAATCCAGCCGACCTAACAATAATAATATAAAGCCACAAAAATAACAATAGAGGGATTCTATGGGGCACTGAAATAACAATATGGGGGTAATAGGGGCACAACAATATAAATAGGGGGTATAACTACAATAGTAATGGGGTAATCACTAGTATTATAGGGACCCAACAGTCATTAATGTATTCCCCGAATTATCAAAATGACTACTTCCTATATCTCGTCGCTGCAGATACAACCATTGGAATAGTTTTAGTCCAAGAAGAAGATGGGATTGAAAATCCAATATATTATTTGAGTTGCAATCTCAATGATACAAAAGCTAAGTACTCTTATGTAAAAAAGTTAGCTCTGGCCATTGTTCAAGCAGTACAGAGATTTCGCCACTATATCCTGCTCCGAAAGACCACTGTCATTTCGGATTGCAACCCTATGACATATATTTTGTCACATCAATTGCTGGGGGGAAATACTCAAAATGGATTGTCATTTTGCAAGAATTTGATTTGGAATTCATCAAATCCAAATCAAAGAAATCTCTAGTTTTTTCCGAGCTTCTTTGCGACCTTCCCTTGAATACCATTGATTCAACATTAGAACCATCAATTCTGGATGAGTCTCTATTCCTGATTTCGTCATCTGACCCGTGGTATGGAGATATATTGATTTATCTCCAAAACCAAACTTTTCGGCCCGATACCTCTCGCTCGCAACAATGACGTATCTGATACCAAGCCAAAGATTATCTGATCATTGGCGACACTCTTTACCGTCGTGGTATTGATACGATTTTACGGAGGTGCCTCACATATGAGGAAGATGAGAAAGTTTTGAATGATTTCCATTCAGCTGCTTGTGGTGGACACTTATCTGGTTATGCTACGGCACAAAGAATTCTCCGTGCTAGTTACTTCTGGCTTGCCATATTCAAAGATTGCATTATTGTAGTCAGAAGCTGTCATGCATGCCAGATCTATGATCGTAAAGTTAGATTACCACCTGCACCATTGCATCCTGTCGTCGCTGTTGGACCATTCGCCAAATGGGGGATTGACTTCATGACATGTAACGCCACCTCGGTTGGGGGGCATGGGTACATTATAGTCGTCGTTGACTATTTCACAAAATGGGCCCAGGCGATGCCTACATTAAACAACATTGGCGAGACAGCTGCACTTTTATTTTTCAACCACGTGGTTGCCCGGTTTGGTGTACCACAGGTTATAGTTACAGATCATGGGTCACATTTTCGCAATCACATGATCACTGAGTTAACTGCAAAGTTAGGAATTTCACACGATAGTTCTACTCATTATTATCCGTAAGCTAATGGACAAGTTGAGGCCATCAACAAAGTCCTGAAGCAAATGCTTCAAAGAATTATAGGGGTTCATAAATGAAACTGGCATTTAATCATGTACTCTGCTTTGTGGGCATATCGAACCTTGGTAAGGAATGCAACTGGATTCACACCCTTTCAATTGGTGTATGGTCTAGAGGCAATCTTGCCGATACAATGTGAAATTTCATCTCTTAAACTCACAATTGACCTGTTACCTGACACTTCTGATGAAGAAGCGCGTTTCTTAGAACTCATCCATCTGGATGAAACCCATTGTGAAGCCGCATTGGCTAACGAAGCACATAAGAAACGAATCAAGGCACAATACAACCGAAATGTCAAGCCTTGCATTTTCTCAGAAGGAGACCTAGTCTTGCTTTATGATCAGGAAGCTGATAAACTAGGAGTAGGAAAATTTGAACCACTATGGATGGGCCCTTACATTGTCAAGCGTGTTTTGGCAAAAGGTGCCTACGAGTTGGTGGATTATGATGGAATTCCATTGTCGCAGCCTCGAAACAGACTGTATCTCAAACATTACTATGCTTAATTGAGTGTAGTAAAATCACTGTATATATGCTTTAATTGCATGTGTGTGTGTTAGTGTGTCTTTTAGATTTTTTATGTGGTTAAGTAATCCGCTTTGCATTTGTTGTAGATGTTAGAATCTTTGGAACCATTTGTTGGTTATGCCGATGGTGCTAGTCGTAGTACGTAGAACCTATCTTCTGCAACATGGGTCATTTTCACTCCAAGTGGCAAGTTAGTGAGTTTTCAAGGGATTTGTATCGGTCGTTCTACGAACAATATCGCTGAGCATATCGCGTTGATCGAACTTCTCTCTGATGCCATTTCACTTGGCATTCGACGAACCATCGTTAGGATGGACTCAAAACTCATTATACTGCAACTAACAAACGTTTATACTGTCCGAAACCCAACAATTCTTCGTATGTTCCTTAGAGTTTGTATTTTGGAAAGACATTTTGAGTATATTCAATATCAACATATTTCCAGAAACTTTAACACATTAACTGATTCATTAGCGAACTATGTGTTAAACAAACATTTGCAACACATGTAAAAGTAAATTTTCAATTCACATCATTAGTTGAATAGGATTGCACATAACCATATATAAAAAACTCTAAAAGTAAAAATAGATAGATGTTTTAAAAGTTTTTACAAAATTTGTGTCCAAGACATGTTTGGTCATCTGACCTAAAAACTCAAAATGCATACAAAAATCATCCTAAGTAGACCTAGTGATGCTCATGATAACAGGTCACAACCTGAACTATCATACGCAATAGCCGCATCCAACGGCCAGGAATACCAATAGTATGGCATTGGAGCCTCATAGGTAACTCCTTGATCTGGATATCGAGAATACAGAGGGTTAACCGCTCTACATGATCCTGTAACTCTGCCAGTGTCTCGGTCAAATCCAAATCCCGGAGAACTGCCCTCCCAACATTTCTCTGTGCTGGTCCACTGCCTGTTAATGTCTCATAGGTCAAACAATACCAACATCTATATGCATGAGAACGATTTTAGTTTAGTATTGGAAACATAAAAAACACAAAAACATGTAGAAACTTAAAAAACAAAAACATTTGGTCAATTTTTTTTTACCTATAGCACCCCATTGAGCACCCACTAGTAAATTCAACTCTGGATCTCCACAAAAATCCATCCCTGCATGTGGATGCTCCTCGATGAAAATGTGTTGTCGATCGAGCAACTGAAAAATGCAGTAGAAAATGTAATCGATGACTGACCAACATGTCTAGCCATCATTTCGACCCACCTTTGCATCCGTGGATCTCTAGGACCAACTACACCTAGTGTTACATGCTGAGGTTGCATCAATGGAATTATCTCTAAGGTAAACTCGATTAAGAGCGATCCATAGCTAAAATTATTTGTCTTACTGCTTTTTACCTTTGTTAGTTTCTTTTTTGGTGAAAAAAGTACAACCTCACACCAGTTGAATAAAGTTGGCTCAAGACACTCAAGTGCATACTGCATGTATGATATGTTCGCCAAATGAAGTGTCACATTGCTTGCCAACTTTGTGACAGTGAATAGGATTTTTCTTAAAGGAAAATCACGAATATCTTTGATGATTATCTTTCCGTCTTTGCTAGGCTATGTACCTGGCTGACAAAATTGTCGAACATAGTCCCTCACCGATTCACCCCCACGGGAAGAACCTGAAAGAGAAATGGGGGCACCACGTCTCGAAAACCCTATAAGAAAATAAACATCATTGATCATAATAGGGACCACTTTGTCCCTTATGTGAAAAGCCTGATCCATTGGATCCCATGCATGAACTAGGAACTGCAATAGTTTTGATTGTTGCCTCATCCCGGACAACCTGAAGTATTTGAGCAACCCACAGTTTCTGAGGGCCTCAATAGTACCTGGATCATTTAGGGCAACCATGTCTTGTTCTTCATGCTCTCTTTCTCACCAAGTAATAGACATTTTGATCCGATGAAAGCCTGAAATCAAACCATAAGCTTAGTTAGGATCCATTTCATGCAAAAAATTGGAGAAATTTTGGGCCAAATAGGTGAAACAAATTTGTGAAACTCGCCCAACACAGCCCAGGCAAGGAGACAGTGCACTGCAGAGCAGCTACCCTTCTGTTTGGGTGCTCTGCAACGTAGTTTTTGACATGGAAGGCTGCGCTGATCCCAGGGCGAAATATTCTAACCCCAGGAACCCTAAAAACCTAAAAACTTTCATGAAACTATAAAAGAATGACATGAAAAGAAAGAGGAGGGGTAGATCTTCTACTTAGTCTAGACGACACGAGAAATGATCCACAAAATCTCTTGCAATCAACTGCTGAAGATCGAGGTAAAAAATTGGTTTAGAGCACAAACTGAATGGTAAATATCAAATGGTGAAAATAACATGGTAAATTCTTGTTTTATGTTTATTTCATGATCATTAAATGAGTAAACTTTAGTATTTACCTATTTTTTACCAATGAAATAGGTATGTTTGATCCGTTTGGTGTTGCTTTGAACAGATTTACAACTAACTTACAGAATTTGACGTGCATGATTGTGAATTGTACTTTGACCACTGAGCATACTTTTATCCCTTTTTTGAGCTCTGTTAAACATCGAAAAAGGAACCACCTTGGAGTCCTTTTTAAGCTCTTTTCAGACTCTTGAAATATGAAAAGATTGTCGAGCACTTGTCCTTTTCAGCTCGTTAACGGATTGGAAACGACATCTACTCAGTATAAGTTTAACCCTTTTCCAGACTGAGATAGATTATTTACGAAAAAGGAATACGTTGATCGAACATGGTCAATAAGTTCTCTCTCATATTATTTTACGCTTTTTCGGACTTGAGACACAAACTTATGAAAAAGAACTTGTGGATTTGTATTTTTGTCCCTTTTCAAACTCTTTAAAGATGAAAAGGACAGAGTTATCATTGTTGTTAAACTCATTAAAAAATCAAATAGCGACAAACTTGTCCATCATGACAAGACCGATTTTCACCTTCGCTAGACTCGTTAAAACATCACATAGCGATGGATTCACCTGAAGGGTGGAATTATACAACAAGCATATGTTATCCTCCTCAAGCTTGATAAAAATAAAGAGGTACTGGTCAAAAATGATCGAGGAAAATGGGAAAAGGGGTAAACCACTTTATGGTAGCAGGTCGCTCTTAAGCATGACACTTTCACTTCATCACTGTGACTACATGGGTTGGGTTATCTACTTGATGGTCATCATACCTTGGTCTATCATACCATCGATTACTTTGATTTTGGGTCAATGCTACCAATTCATTTAGTGTCTTCGACATGTTCAAGAGAAGTCACTCAGTTAAAATTCATCCTTTGAAATACTCATAAACCTTCATTTTCATGACTACCATTCCTGAACCTTGTGTCATCAGTCACATTTCGTCTCCAAAAATCATTACACTCGTTTCATGTTGTTGATGTGGGATACATTAAGGCCCTCCTGTGACGATTCACTTCTTGTCGACATCAACACATTATCCAAGAAGTTGACTTAGAAACACCCTTTCAGTACCTTAGGGCTTGCATACATCAATGGAAAGTTTCTCACTTCTGGCAATAGGTTGACATCACTAGCCTTCGATCGAAAGACTTTGTATGGTGTTTGACATCAAAACACCATGGAGAATGTACTACAGTACCTTGAGGACCATTATCATTATCGGTGAATTCTCTCGCGTCTGTTAATGACTTACATCATTGGCTGGTAATCAGACGGTGTCTTCCCATGTTCGACTTCAGATCACATATTCGCATGGTTAGACTCGTACTTGAGCGAACGATTGAACGAGATAGAAGACCCCGAATCTAGTTTCATCCATTTGGGCTGCGATTTCAGGAAAGTACCAAATCATTCGTACGATGGTTTTACATAGATGGTCATCCTATCATGGGTCTATATCTATAGAAGACTATCTATGTACATGTAATGAAAAGTTTACATGCTGAGCATGGGTATGCCTTCCCTCAGTGATTCATAAAAAAATTCAAAATATCATGATATTATGTATTGTAATTGATGCAGGTCACCATCCTCTTCGGAACCTCCTCATCACATCGTAAAGCATATCACTCGAAATTATCATTTTAGACTTCATGCTTTAGGGGGCAGCTGTTACAAATCCATTTGGGCACATCACTCCCATCATTCAGATCAGTACTATTAGGGCTCATAAAACCCTAATTCAGTTGCTACATGCCCTAGACAAGTCATCACTTTGAATGCCTCCTTCCTTGAAAGTTTCCTGGCTTGAAGCCCTCTAGAATTACCTCCTTGAGGGACAATTGTAGCCTTGATTAGGGGTAAGTGCACTTCAATGTAGGTAGGCCCATGTCAGGGTGCATTTCAAAGCACTTAGGTCCACTTTGACCTGCGTTGGATGAGATTGAGCAAAATCCACATAGGGTTCTAGGAATATTCTTATCTTCTGGAGCATTCTAGAAGATTCCCACACTTATCATCTCCTATGAGCTCGAAATTGGATAGGGAATGAATTAAGTAACCTCCTATCCTCTCATCCCTTCCTCCATGGAAACTAACTCTAAGTTTGGAAGGCCATTCAATACCCTCATTTATGACCAAAACTCATCCATTTTCCTATAAATTGAGCACTCATCTAAGTGATCAAGGGTTGGACTTTGAGAATTTGTAAGGAGATATCATTGGTGTGAGGTTTGAGATTGTAAGCAAGTATTGTTATGCTGCTGGAGTGTTGTGATTTTGATGTGATGTTGGTTGGAACCCAAGCTGGAGGAGTGACATTAGATCGGACTTCATGGTTGTAACTCTTCCTTCTACTTAATAACATTGTTTACACCTTTTCCCATATTCTTGTCTTTATGTATGATGATTATATGTGTAAATGCTTTCGGTTCCATTTGCTTATAGTAGATAGATCTCTTGCTTTGATTGGTTTTTGTCCTCTTTTTATGGTTGTAGGTACTTGTTGAGCGGATTAAGTTCGAGAAGGAGCGACGGGAGCCATACAAAGGAGACAAAGGGAAAGCGAAAGATAACAAGTAGGTCCCTTTTCTTATTTATCTTCTATAGAAAAAGGTTAAGCGCTTTAAATCTGTTGTTCTAGGTGTAGCTACCCACCTAGGGAAATTGTATTTATTCGTAGATGAAAAATTCCACATAACATTGTGGTAAACCCTGTTCAGTGGGAGATCTGCGGGATCGATTCTTGTGGTGAAAGAAGATGGCGAGCAGTGGAAATATAAAGATCGAGAAATTTAATGGTCAGAGTTTTGAGTTGTGGAAACTCAAGATGGAGGATCTACTGGTAGCAATGTAAACTTTGAAACGAGAACTGATACGATTACCCGTTTTGTAGAGGTAGCAAAAAAGTGACCCGATTTTGAAAAGTGGTGATGTAGAATACACATATTTTTTTAGCATAGTTTTTGACACTTTATTTTTTTTTATGTACATTAGTTTTTAGAATGTTAGTGATTTGCACGCTGATTTTAAAAAGTGTTGATTCTGCATGAGGCCCTTTTTTTAAAAGACCTATTTTTTTACTTTAAATTTTCTAATGTATTAAATGTGAATAATTATTTTCTAAATTTAACAATTTTTGAAGTGGTCTTCTTCTTCATATTTTCTTGTTTTTTTTTTGTAGTGAGGTTTTTTTTTTTGCATAGTTAAAGAAGAAGGTCGATATTTTAAAGTTTCGATATTCTACATATTTATATATCGATAATTAATTTGTTGAATTGAGGCTTCTGTGACCCATAATAGTTGTAAGAATAACTTTGGCGTAAATCACATGTAGAAAGACCTTTGTCGACGCGTTTCGTACCAACTAGTGTGGTTCATTGTCAGGACAAGTTGAAGAAACAGATCCAACTTTGCATGTTAAATAGTCCGAGCAGAGCCTCCAACGGCTATCTTGACCAACGACTAATTTTGACTTAGGGATCAGAGTCATAAAGTCATTTTTATAATTTAAAGGAAGCTAGTTATATTCGGTGACTGTTTGGTCAATTTAGTGTGTCCTAAATTGGTATATAAATTGTCAATCCGGGAGTCTAAACTGCTGAAGTGAAGTGCACTGTATATGCAAGATAACCAATTTATTAATTCTTTGTCGTTTTTGATTTTTGGTTTGTTTTTGGGTTTATCTTTTGTTGATTTCCTAATGTGAGATGGAAAAAGTCAAGTATGGATATAAGTGTTCAAGGCAATGGTGATCTCTACAATGATTTCCAAACTTCAAAGTTCTCAAAGAAGGTTTCAAAACTTGAAATGATGAAATCAATTACTAAGAGAAAATAAAAATGTACCAAACAGTGAGCTAGTGACAATGAAGCCCAGTATCCTTGCTGCTGTATAAAAAGAGGAAAAAAACTGAACTCAAAGCAATTCAAAAACAGTAAGAAAATTAAACTAAATCGTACTACTTCAACTCATATTCTGACCCCTCACCATTCGACTCGCTCTGGTTATAGGAGGTAATCATAAACAAATTAAGTAATCTGATATCGAAATTGCATAAAATGAAACTAAGATCAAACTACACATTCATACTCCAATCCCTCACCATTCGACTCGCTCTGGCTATAGGAGGCAACTGAAAATGACATGAGTAATCTAATCACTAACTTGCAGAAAAGTAAACTAAATCATACTACATCAACTCATATTCTGACCCCTCACCATTCGACTCGCTCTAGCTATAGGAGGTAATCATAAACAAATTGAGTAATCTGATTTCTGAATTGCATAAAAGTAAATGAGCAAAACAAAACTGAAAGAAATAAACATTGCTAGAATTAGAACTCAGAAAATAAATCAGCAGAAGGACAAGATGATTTCATGTCATTAGTCATTAAAAAGCTATGTGAAATTGCCCGGGCTGTCTATAAGAACCTGAAAGGAAAACACTGATCAGTTAACAGTAATTAGAAAGCATAAAAGTAACATAAAAGAAACTATGGACAACAGCTATCATGAATACCAAAAAACTATGTAATATGTACAATCAAACAATTATGGCATCAGTAACATAAATGAAGAAAGCATGAAACTATACAGTAATTACAGAACCTTGGTGTACAGGGGCCCTCTGCAACCTCGGCCAATCAACAATTAGTCACAAATTGAACTTAAGAACACTGTCTTCTCATATATTAAAATGCAGTCATAATATAAAGATAAGCACGACATAGTGGGATCGTAAAACAATCAAAATTACATATATCCAGCTAACTAACAAGCGTATGATAATGCGTTATTTATTACTGAGGATGCTACAACTAATTCCTAAATTCTGTGCTGCTAAACAGACACGTGAATAACCACGTCCGGAGATCTAGAAATATGGTAGCCGTGACAATTAAATCCAAGGAGTGGTGGCTTGTTAGATTTGGTTCACGGAGCAGTCCACATGTGTTAGCACACCTCCTGAGATTTAGGAATTTGCCACGCAAGTATTCACGTGGTGAAAAACAGAGTCCTGCCACCGCAAAACTCTTAGGTTGACCACCGCTTTGACAGTCCTTGACCATGGCCTTTTGTGAGTGATTCGGCTGAACCAAGGGGACACGTTCCATGTCAACATCATTTGCAGCTTGCCCATGTGGCTGGATTCTCTAGTAGACACCTGTAACATAGACTTCAACAAAAAGGCTGCGGAAAGTTGAGCTGGCTGCAAAACTGACAAGATTCCGCAGCTGATTGAGCAAAAATCTAGATCAAACAGCAGTCACAAGACATAGTTAGGAAACCATTTTATAAGCTCTTTTTAAACTAAGATGCAATGATTTGACATCTTGGTGGTTCAAGTAACTGGAAAAGAAGGCTAAAAAGGTGTATAGGGAAGATGCAAGTTTGGGACTCAACATACCCCCACTATGAAGGTGTTGCATGTCCTCATGCAACCAAAATTTTACTTATTCCCTTTTAGTCCATATGTTTTGAAGCCTCTGCTAGTAAATCCAGTCCTCTTCTCTTCTTTCTTGGTGCTACCACCATCCTGGGTTTCCTTATCAAACATTTGAATTTGAGATTGATTAATTCCTTGCTCAACTTTCTGCACTTTTTCTTCAGTTTCTCGTTCTTCTTCTGCCATAGTCCCAAATGTAGCATAGTATTATCATGAATGATTTTGTCCACTTTGCTATGCTCCTTTAATGCTTCATTTTCTTGTTTAATGTGCCTGTTTAGAACTTCTAATTCAAACACTTCTTGTTTTAAGGATTGGACTTGTGCATCTTGTGTTATGTGGGGCAGAGTGGACGATGTATTCGGGCCTGCAACTGTCTTTTCTAAGGATTCGAGGTAATCATACACTTCCTGCTGACTTGGATCTATTTCGGGTGTTTCCCCACCCAAGTCGATGAAGTGGGGTCCTTTTACTTGTATTTTCCTCCCCTTTCCTCTAAGCCTGCTGCTTCTTCTTAAATACTGTGGGTCAGTACTCCCTTCTTCCATGCTCTGTTTTGTTGTTTCCTTCTTCTTGGCTGTAACAACTTGTTTTTGAAGATGCACTAGTCTCCCAGACAATGTTTGATAGTCTTCCTCTATATATGGTTCTGGTGATTGGTAGACTTCTTCTATGTTCCTTTTTCCTTTCAATTTCCTCTGTTTTCTATCCTTAGTTCTTTCCTCCTTTTTTTTTTCGACCAACTTCTTTAGTTTTGATAATAGGAGAATCTTGGATTATGGCACTCTTTTCTTTTCTCCTACTCCTTCTTGGTGTCTTTGGTGTACTGCTTTCAGGGGCCTCAGATGGCTCTTGAAAGTAATTTCTTACTAAGAACCGTTCCAGGTATCTTTGTTTTTCTTCAGTTGGTCTTCAATGAGAATCCTTACAAGTCCATGATGATATAAATGAGGTTCTATGTCTCCCATGTTCTTTTTGACTGTGGTACTCATCTTTTTCAAACTCAGCAGTAAGAAATAAGGCAGATCAAGGGTTTGACTCTCTAAGAAGTTCATCAATAGCCTAGCATGATACATGTACATTGCTCCAAAGCGTCTTTCGCAAGTGATAAACTTTTGGATGATTAACAGTAAGCTGGCCCATTCTTCTTTCAATGCATGAATAGGAATTCCTTTTGTAAATACAGTAACGTCCATACCTGGGTTTCGTAATATGATTCTCCATGCCTGCTCGTCCACACTTTTATTTTTAAACCAACGTTCACCTTCTTGGGGCAAGTCTGTGGCAGCTGCTATTGATGCTTCAGTGACCGTGAGCTTCAGGTCTCCAATTTCCACCATCTGGCTGTTGAAAGACCGTGCAAAGGCTTTTGTTACCTCCTTATTATCGCCTTTAAATTTTTGAATGAAGCGTAGCCATTTTGATTTCTTCAGCAAATCTTTTACTTGAGGGTAACCTTCTAAATACTTAGGTCCTTCCGGTTCTGCCCTTAGTAATCGTCCCATACTTTCCTCTGTTTTGAAATTCAATTGAAATTCAACTGCGTGTGAGGGTTTACAGAGGTAAGATGGCTAGGTTGCAGGGTTTATGGAAAAAAACGCAGTGGCTGCAATTAGAAGATGGATAACATGTAATGGGAGTGTTCAGAAACTGCAAGCGGAAACAGAGGATGAGCAACTGAAGTGAGTTCAAAAAATGAAGTGCAGACGTATGTGAACGAGGTGGCTTTAACAAAATGGCAAGGTAATGGAGTGAAGTCAGAATTTTGAATTGAACGGCTGCGTACTAGATGTTACATGTTTATGGAATGGCTGCGAAAAATGCGGTGGAGAGGAGCTGTAATGGAATAGGTCACATTTCATGATTGCAAGTGGAGTATGAAAGTGCAGTCATCTACGAGTTAAACCCGAAATTTAATCATGAGACCGTTTAGGGAATAAATGCATGGTTTATGGAGTAATGTCATGGAATGGTAATGGGTAATGGAGCTATCGTGATAATCATTGCACATAGTGGAGCTTTAAGGTTTAATAACTATGCAAAATTGTGCCTTTGATTGCTATTTGAAAGAAATTTTTGCTCATACATTGGAATCTTTGTCATTTGTTGTCCATTAGCCTTTAATCAATTGCTCCTTATTGATGTCTGTAGATGCTCCATGTCTTCATAGCATATGCTCAGTCACACCTGCATTTTTATGATGATTGCACTAACATTTTGACTGTAAATTTGAAAAACAAAGTGGTGGCTACGGAAACTGCTTCTAGCTGCGGAAACTGATTCCAGCTGCGGAAACTGACACAACACCCACTTGGCTGAATAAAGATAGTTAGATAATAACTAACTGAATGGAAATGGTCATGAAAGAGACATTTATTGATGAAATGGAATGAGATGGATGAGATGGAGTGAGATGAAGTGAAGTGGAGTGAAATGAAAATGAAATGGAGATGAAGTGGGATGGAAATGAAGTGAAGTGAAAATGGAAAAAGAAGGAGAGATTTTTTTTTGGAAAATATAGAGTGTCAGGTGTCCCTGATTTTCACTCTACATTTTCTGTATAAGACTGCCAATCAGTGATTGGTTTTCAGGCTTATACAATTTATTTATTATTATTATTTTTTTTAATAGAAAGGAACAAAGGCTAGGCTGGTGGGGAAGAAGGATTCTTCTTCACTAGCCTTATTGTAGAATTTTCTTGAAACATTTTGACAAATTCCTCTTTTGAGAGTGGCTTATGATAAATTTTCAATCTGTGTCCATTCACAATAAGAGGAGTTTGAAATTCATCAATGGTCTTGATTCTTACTGCTCCATTGCTAAAGACTTTGTCAATCTCATATGGCCCAAGCCAATGGGTCTGAAATTTACCTTTGAAGTCTTTAAACTTGGAATCAAATAGTAATGCCCAATCTCCCTCTTGAAACTTTTTCCCTTTGATGTATCTGTCATGTCACTTAGCTCTTTGGTGTTGAACTAGATCAGTTCTTAGGATTGCTTATTGTTTGATCTCATCTAGCTCATTTAGCTGCTCCATTCTGTGCTTTTGGGCTTCTGATAGATCCATCCCCAACTGAACTGCCATCTTGAAAGTTTTGACTTGAAACTCAATGGGGAGCAGGACTTCTTTCCCATAAACAAGTTCATAGGGAGAATGTCCTGTTGTATTCCTCCATGTAGTTCTGTAGGCCCATAAGGCTTCAGGAAGCCTTTCTGCCCAATCTCTTCTGTGTAGATGAACAGTTTTGGTGATGATGCTTTCAATAAATTTGTTTGTAGACTCCAGTTGGCCATTTGCTTGCGGATGGTAAGGAGTATATTTTCTGTGCTTGATTTTGTATTCTTCCATCAGCTTCTCCATCATGTTGGATGTAAATTGACTTCCCTGATCTGTCACAATTTCTCTTGGGACACCAAAGCAAGTAAAAATATCCTCATAAAGAAAATTAACAACTGAATTTTCAGTAGCAGAAAGTAATGCTTTGACTTCTACCCATTTAGTGACATAAGCAGTGCATACCAATATATACTTCTTTTGTTTAGATGGTGGATTAATGGGTCCAATGAAATCTAAAGCCCATTTTTCAAAGGGTTTGATGAGTACCTGTGGTTGTAATGGCATTTCATTTGAAAGAGTCGATTTCCCTACTCTTTGGCAGCTGTCACACCTTCTGACATATTTTTTGTATTTTTGAAGAGGGAAGGCCAATAATATCCTAAAGAAAGGATTTTATAGGCCGTCCTTTTGTCAGCAAAGTGTCCACCGCATGGTTCATCATGACATGCTTTAAGGATGTCAGGAATTTCATCTTCCCGAACACATCTTCTGATCACACAATCTGGCCCTGTTTTGAACAATCCGTTAAAAATCCATGAGTATTTTGAACTCTACTGAATAATTCTTCTTTTTTCACTGGGAAATAGATGTGGAGGTAGCTTCCCTGTAACCAAATAGTTAACAATATCTGCATACCAAGGAGTCTTAGTAGTTACTGCAAATAAATATTCATCTGGAAACTTATCCTCTACAGGAGAATCTTCGTTAGTATTTTGGATCCTAGACAAGAAATCAACTACTGTATTTTGTTTCCCTGGTCTATCCAACACAGTAATATTGAATTCCTGTAAAAGTAAGAGCCATCTTGTAACTCTGCCATTAGTAACAGGCTTGTTCATTAGATATCTAATTTCAGAATGATCAGTATGGACAAAAGTTTCATAGCCTGTTATATAATGTCTAAACTTATTGATTGCATGAACAACATCTAAGAACTCTTTTTCAGTCACAGTATAGTTCAACTCAGTGGGAGTCAAATTTTTACTGGTATAGTAAATGGCATAAGGAACTAAATCCTTTTGACCCAACACAGCTCCTAGAGTTGTATCTGAAGCATCTGTAGAAATATGGAAAGGAAGTTTCCAATTTGGTCCTCTCAAAATGGGTGCTTCAGATATTCTTGCTTTCAAAGTTTCAAATGCTGATTGACAATCAGGATCCCATTTGAATTCACAGTCTTTTGTAAGTAATTTGAAGAGTGGAGATGCTATTTTGGTGAAGTTTTCTATAAATCTTCTATAGTACCCAGTAAATCCCAAAAAATTTCTAACATCTTTTTGACAATTTGGAATAGGCAACTTGGAGATGACTTCAACTTTTGATCTATCAACTTTAATCCCATCCCCTGAAATATGATGTCCCAAAACAATACATTCAGTAAACATCATAAAACATTTTTCATGACTCAATGAAAGGTTTGTTTCTTTACACCTTATAAGGACTTTTTCCAAATTCTCTAATGCCTCTTCAAATGAATCACCATAAACTGTAAAATCATCCATATAAACCTCTACACAATCATGGATTAGATCAGAAAAAATTCCTAGTACTGCCCTTTGAAATGTTGCGGGTGCATTACATAATCCAGAAGGAAGCACTCGGTAAGAAAAAGTTCCCCATGGACCGGTAAATGTGGTCTTATCTTGATCTTCAGGTGCTACCTGAATTTGATTATAACCACTAAAACCATCCAAAAATGAAAAGTACTTTTTACCTGCTAGAGTATCTAATACCTGATCGATAAAGGGTAAAGGAAAGTGATCCTTCAAAGTTGCTTTATTAAATTTCCTGTAATCAATGCATACCCTCCATTTACCATTCTTTTTAGGTACTATAACCAAAGGAGAAACCCATCGGCTATTTGAAATTGGATAAATGAAGTTTACATTGAGTAATTTTTGGAGCTCTTCTTTCACTATCTCCCTAAGGTTTGGATTCATCCTTCTTTGAGGTTGTCTAATTTGTCTACTGTTTTCCTCGATGTAGATGTGATGAATGCAAGTCTTAGGGTCCATACCTTTCATATCAGTATACTCCCATGCAAATGCAGTAGAATGTTTTTGCAAGATTTTGGTTAGCTCTCCCTGTTGTGATTTTTCTAAGTTTTTGTTGATATTCAATGTTTTACCTGGAAATATCTCAACGACGGAACTACCAAACTCTTCCATAGAGTAAAGAGACATTTGTCTAGATGATAGATACTCAATGTCAAAATCTAACTGAAATTGTGTGTGGTCATATTCTGAAGATGTTTCAAAATTTTCTAATGTGTTCAGAATTTGACTATCTTCACTGATTTCAGAAATGGTAAAGATAGGTTGTATAGTGTCCTCATCATCGACCCATTCATTATCTCCTACTTCTGTAATTTCTTTTGCTGGAGGATACATATTGAATTTCTTTGTCGAATTACCATAAGAAATATACATATCCCCAGATCTACAACTGATAATAGCATCAGCTGTGGCTAGCCAAGGTCTTCCTAAGATGAGTGGGTGCCCTCCTAGATTACTCTTGGGAATTAAAATCATGAAATCTACTGGATATTCCCAAGAATCTAAGGATACCGAAATGTCTTCTAATACACCATCTGGTTTGATAATTGATCGATCTGCAAGTTGTAGTAAAGTAGGTGTAAAAAGAAGATTAGGAAGTTTTAGCTATTCCATAGTCTGTCTACTCATAATGTTGATAGCAGCCCCTAAATCAATCAAAGTATTTGGAATTTCTACCCCATTGATATGTGTTTTGACAATTGGACTACCGAGATCTACATACTTCTGCATGGTAATTTTTCCCATCATGATATCTGCAATTTTTCCTACCAGGTGGATTCTTCTTGTATCTCTTGGTTTCCTTCCTGGTCTTTTGAGACTCAACTCCTTTATTGTTTTTGCTAGAATAGGAATTTCTCTAATGGCTTGTAACAAGGGAATCTTGATATAGACATTCTTTAATTCATCTAGGAAATCATAGTCAGGCAATAAGATTTGTTTTTCCACTCCTTTATCAATTTGTAATCTTTCAGGAAAGGAGGTGTAGATGAAGATGCAGGTTGCTCAACTATAGGAGTTGTGGGGGTTGACACTTTTTCTTTTTCTTTTTGAGTGCTTGGGTTTTGAAGAGATGCTTCAGAACCTTTATTGGCTTCAAGAGAATCTTCCTTAGAAATGCTTTGCTTTTGAGCATCTATAGAAGGCTTGTCTAAAACTCTACCAGATCTGAGTTGTACATCATTGAGAGGAACAATCATATAGGTAGGAAATTGTTGTCCTTCTACCATGTAAGCATTTTGAGGGTTTTTATTATTGGGGTTTGGCAATGGCTGGGAAGGTAGTTGATTTGCCTTTTGTTGGAATGGAAGCAAGAGTTCGGAATTTGGATTTTGTTGAGAAGGTTATTGTTGTTGTGGAAATGGCAATGAAAGTTGTGGATTTTGATTTGGAAGTTGTGGAGCTTGTTGATTTTGAAAAGATGGAGGATATTGATAAAATTGAGCAAATCTCCCATAAGGATTTTGCATACCTTGTACCCATGATTGAAATGGATTTTGAGGTTGGGACCAAGGTTGTTGCCAAGGATTCCAATTTGGTGGGGGTTGAAAGTTCATGGGGTTGTTAAACTCTTGATTTTGTTGCCCCTGCCAAGGTCTCCTTGAAACAAAACATAGAGACTCAATTGAATTTGGATCTTCTTGAAAGACAGCTTTGAGCCCAGGAATTGAAGGACAATCCTTGGTCTCATGGCTTTCTGAACAAATCACACATGTTTCTACAACTTTTGCATCTAAGGGGCATTCCCTTAGAGCATGTTTCTTTCTACATTTCAGACAAAAGATGGCCAAAGCTTCAGCTTCTGCTTTCTGCTTGTTTTGTATCTTAAGGGTGTCTAGTTGCTCACTAAGACTCCCTAAAATATCAGTTTTGAACTCATCAAACATGTTGCCAATCTCAGCCCTACTTACTGATCCAGTTGCAAATTTGTTTGCTCTAATGAGAGAAGGATCTCTAGGCCCTTTTCCAGTTTTAGATTTTCCCCTTGAGAGATGAACACATAGCTCTGCTATATCATGAAGTGGAAGTTGAGATATATCTCCTTTTCCCATCATGTTCAAAATATCTATCCATTCATCTCTAATGGATTTTAATAGAAGGGCTTTCAAGGTTTCCTCATCTAAGTTATTCATTTTTGCTTTTTTCAGATTGTATTGAAATCTTTCAAGTAAATCCTCCAAGTTTTCATCTTCTTTTTGCACCATTTTGAATACCTCATCCTTATGATTGGTGGGCATACAATAGTCCAGGTATCTATCCAAAAATTTTTGTTTCATATCATTCCAAGTCCTAATAGATTGAGTGACTAATCCCATGAACCATTTTAGAGCAGTTCCCTTCAATGTTGAAGGAAATAATTTGAGTTTTTGAGAGTCTTCCATATAATCATAAGTTCGGCACACGACTACAAACTCAAATAGAAATGTTTCAGGATCCTCACTTCGCAACCCATAAAAGTTTGGGAGGATAGATGGTGAGATGTTTTTCATTGTTGTTCGAGATTCCTCATCAACTATAGGAAATCCAAATGAGTTATCTCCATCCCTATTTCCCCCATTGTTACCTCTACCTCCTCCATTGTTTCCTCCTCCTCTAACTCTACCTCTACCTCCTCCAAATCCGTTTACTACTTCCTCTGTCATGATAGTTTCCTCAGAGATTTCAGAATCCTCTGGTTCTTCTACTAATGGTGAACGAGGAGGAATTTCTCCCTCTTCTTCTTCAGGGGATTCTACTTCCTCGATTACAATGTGTTTTCCAGTAGAAGTAAAGAAAGGGTCTTTTCCTAGCTCAGATTCGGTGGATAGTGTGGAAGAGTCTCCTAATTCAGCTACTGCCTCTTGAATTCCAGGAATCCTAAGGCTAGGATTGTGAGTTGGAGATGATGGAGGTGTATCTTGTCTATACCTTGAAGTAGATGGAGTTGTGAAAATCGAACTCTTGGCCCTAGCTATAAACCTTCCCCTAGAATCTCTTGCTCTATGCATGCCATTTTTTATTTTTATTTTTCTTCAAGTCGGGTTAATAATTCTCTTTCTGATCTTCCAGGTCACTCTAGGTGCAAGAAGAGAGCATACTCAAGAAATTATTAAACAAATAACTCTCTTTTCTGATCCTCCAGGTCACACTAGGTGCAAGAGGAGAGCATACTTTGAGAAGTTATCAATTTTTACCTTCCTTGAAATTTTCTTGTTTTTTTTTTAAGAAATTGGCTACCTAGTTTCACTTTCCCGACAACGGCGCCAAAATGTTTGGTCAATTTAGTGTGTCCTAAATTGCTATATAAATTGTCAATCCGGCAATCGTAAACTGCTGAAGTGAAGTGCACCGTATATGCAAGATAACCGATTTCTTAATTCTTTGTTGTTTTTTATTTTTGGTTTGTTTTTGGGTTTATCTTTTGTTGATTTCCTAATGTGAGATGGCAAAAGTCAAGTATGGATATAAGTGTTCAAGGCAATGGTGACCTTTACAATGATTTCCAAACTTCAAAGTTCTCAAAGAAGGTTTCAAAACTTGCAATGATGAAATAAATTACTAAGAGAAAATAAAAATGTACCAAACAATGAGCTAGTGACAATGAAGCCCAGTATCCTTGTGCTGTATAAAAAGAGGAAAAAAATTGAACTCAAAGCAATTAAAAAACTGTAAGCAAAGTAAACTAAATTATACTACTTCAACTCATATTCTGACCTCTCACCATTCGACTCGCTTTGGCTATAGGAGGTAATCATAAACAAATTGAGTAATCTGATATCTAAATTGCATAAAATGAAACTAAGATCAAACTACACATTCATACTCCAATCCCTCACCATTCGACTCGCTCTGGCTATAGGAGGCAACTAAAAATGACATGAGTAATCTAATCACTAACTTGCATGAAAGTAAACTAAATCATACTACATCAACTCATGTTCTGACCCCTCACTATTCGACTCGCTCTGGCTATAGGAGGTAATCATAAACAAATTGAGTAATCTGATTTCTAAATTGCATAAAAGTAAATGAGAAAAACAAAACTGAAAGAAATAAACAGTGCTGGAATTAGAACTCAGAAAATAAACCAGCAGAAGGACAAGATGATTTCATGTCATAACCATTAAAAAGCTATGTGAAATTGCCGGGGCTGTCTATAAGAACCTGAAAGGAAAACACTGATCAGTTAACAGTCATTAGAAAGCATAAAAGAAACATAAAAGAAATTATGGACATCAACTATCATGAATACCAAAAAACTGTGTAATATGTACAAGCAAACGATTATGGCATCAGTAACATAAAGGAAGAAAGCATGAAACTATACAGTAATTACAGAACCTTTGTGTACAGGGGCCCTCTGCAACCTCGGCCAATCAGCAATCAGTCACAAATTAAACTTAAGAACACTGTCTTCTCATATATTAAAATGCAGTCATAATATAAAGATAGAGCACGACACAGTGGGCTCGTAAAATAATCAAAATTACATATATCCATCTAACTAACAAGCGTATGATAACGCGTTATTTATAACTGAGGATGCTACAACTACTTCCTAAATTCTGTGCTGCTAAACAGACACGTGAATAACCACGTCCGGAGATCTAGCAATATGGTAGTCGTGACAATTAAATCCAAGGAGTGGTGGCTTGCTAGATTTGGTTCACGGAGCAGTCCACAGGTGTTAGCACACCTCCTGAGATTGAGGAATTTGCCACGCAAGTCTTCACGTGGTGAAAAACAGAGTCTTGCCACCGCAAAACTCTTAGGTTGACCACCGCTTTGACTGTCCTTGACCATGGCCTTTTGTGAGTGATTCGGCTGAACCAAGGGGACACGTTCCATGTCCACATCATTTGCAGCTTTCCCATGTGGTCGGATTCTCCAGTAGACACCTTTAACATAGACTTCAACAAAAAGGCTGCATAAAGTTGAGCTGGCTGCAGAAACTGACAAGATTCCGCAGCTGACTGAGCAAAAATCTAGATCAAACAGCAGGCACAAGACATAGTTAGGAAACCATTTTATAAGCTCTTTTTAAACTAATATGCAATGATTTGACAACTTGGTGGTTCAAGTAACTGGAAAAGAAGGCTAAAAAGGTGTATAGGGAAGATGCAAGTTTGGGACTCAATAGTGACCATACCTTTAAAATATATATAAAAAAATGTATAAATAAAATAATTTTAATTGGTGCTTAAGTTAATAGTTAGTTAAAAAGGTAGCATTTAATAATTAAAAATTATAAGTTATTTGAAATTCAAATGAGATTTAGTTATATGGAAGACCTTTCTTTTAATAAAATATATATAAGGTATTTTTAAGATAATAGTTAGTTAGAATGAATATATATTAGTATGTGAAAATAATAATAAGTTGAAAAAAAAAATAAAAAATAAAAAATACATAAATAAATATATACAAATATAAAAAATAAATTTAATTAAGAACGTAGCTAGTAAAGGTAAAAGTTAGTTGAAAAAATAAAATAAAATAAATAATTAAATAGATAAAAATAATAAATAAATAAATATATCCGAAAAAAATAAAAATAAAAATAAATAAATAAATAAATTAAAATAAAATAAAATAAATAAATAACTAAAAAAAATAAAAAAATAATGATAATAATACATATATATATATATATATATATATATATATAAGTATTCCTAAAAAAAAAAGAAAAAAGGGAGGATATTAGTTAAGATAATATTTATTAATATCTCTCAGGAAAAAAAATAAATAGAAAGAGCGACACAAAATAAAAAGAAGGAGAAGGACAGGAACATGACCATAAAAAACCACAAAGCAAGAAGGATAAACCCGAAGGAAGGCTCCAGGGGGAACAACAAAAGCTTGAAAAGGATAAAAGGGGGGAAGGAAAAGAAAGACTAGGATGAAAGGGCAGGGATCCAACAACTACTGATCTTCCATCCGTCATCTCTATTGAGAATGTTAGGCCTTCTTTCAATCTCAATAGCTTCCCTGAATTTACGATGATGGAACTGAGCAACTTTGTCAACAACCTTGGCCTCCTCTATACAAACCTGATGCTTAGTCCTTTTCGCATGCTCTGCTAACACTGAAGACTTGGTTCTCCCATGTCTTAGGTTAGCTGCATGTTCGCTGATCCTCTGATGGATGGAGCGCCCTGTTTCTCCGATATAGGGGGTCCCACAAGAACAAGGGATCAAGTAGACACCCTTCATGTCCTTAGGGTGAACAGGATCCTTCACCGACTGGAGGGATTTACGAATGGTGTTGAGGGGCCTAAAGGTTGAGGGAATATCACACCTCTTAAGGATCCGAGCAATCTTGTCTGTGGTTCCTTGGACATAGGGAAGATGAACACCTAGTCAGCGCTCCTTCGGTTCTTTTTTAATTAATGCATTTTTGGAGGCTTTAAGGAAATCCTTCTGACCTAGGCGCCTACTATAGCCATTCTCCACAAAGACATTAAGGAGATGGGATCTGTCCTTATCAAAGCTCTCATTATCAGAAATCAAAGTTCAATGCACATCAAATAATTGTCTCTTAAAAACAATAATTCTTATCAATTGACAAAAAAAAAGACCATTTTTAAAGTAAATATAAGTAAAAATTTACACATTTTGATTATTTTTTTGGCTAGAAATGACATGTCAAAATCACAATTTTTATATGAAAAATTTAACAAAAAATGGTTAAATAATAATTTATTTATTTATTCATTTTTTTTATTTATGAATTTCATGTCAAAAAATAATAGTAATCACTATTTTTTTCAAAAAATAATGGTTCACATAAAAATTAAAGCGAAAATAACATAATACAAATATTTAACACATAAAAACATTAATTGAATGCTTATTCTTCTCATATAATGTCAAAGTCAAAAACATGACAAGTATAACTAATTAATAATTACAAAAAATGAACTTGATTTCCAAGCATAACTTAAATTTAATCAACAATATCACGTAATCCAAGCTCTTCATCCTCTAGAGTTTCATCGTTGTATTCTCCCACAATATTTTTAGCTTCATTTTGCTCGTTTTCCTCTTCTAATGGATCTATGATGTTTGCGAATATCCCAACGTATGCCTTTCCAATAATTCCATGTAATGGTGGTTGAGGTTCCTTTGCCTTTTTTGCCACACGTGTTTCACTAAAATCCCCTTTCTTCAACTTAATTTCTTGCATTGCATCTGAAAGAAATTGAAGAGCATTAATTCTTTGCTGAATAAATTTGCACTATACTGGATCTTTTTCAATGGCAATGCAATTTCTTCCTTTTTGTAGGCAACATGCTAGTGTTGTACCTAGTTATCAAGCACAAAATAAATAATGAAGTAAATTAGTATAATGACATATAAATTAAGAAAGAAGATATTGAAATTCAATTCTATATAATAAAACTTACTCGAGCCATAAAATAAATCCAGAACCCAATCTCCTTCATTTGAACATATGTCTATAAGATAGTTAATCAATGATTGTGGTTTTTGATCAATGTTAACTATCTTTCATTTTGCTTCTTTGTCTTCATATGTTAGTTTTTTCACAACAACATCATAAACCAGTACTTGGCTACGACTCTTTCCATTTACCCGATTAAAAAGCATAGACATATAGCTACCATATTTTGCCCAACTATCAATATGGATGAACTCACAATCATTTATAAATGGTTGATATTTACGGTTAAGAAGATTTGACTTTTGCCTGTAACATGAAATAGTAAAAGTTCAATTAACTTGTACATAAATGAATTTTTTAACATTAATCAAACATACATTTTCAACGTTTTACCATGTAAGCTGCATCCTTGAGTTTGTTTTCCCCTTGAAGCTTGACAATAACATTGCCAATTGTGTGTCTGAATGAAATGTCACAAATATCCATAACGGTGATGATGTGACTTCTACAAATCCCGTAACCACTTTACTAAGAGCTTGATAAGCATAAGGGTCACTATCATAGTCAATGTTTGGGATATTGAAACCATGGGGAATATTTGCAATAACTAGGGAATAATCCCTTTTAGGTATGAGTTTAGCAATGTCTTCACAATCACCTTGTATTACTTGATATTGAATAGTGTCAATCCCATTCCAAATGAAATGAGTAAGAGTTGGATCAAGTTCAACATTCTTAAGACGCTGCTTCTTCAACCTTTCGATCTTAATTTTTTCAATAAAGGTTCTGAAACTATTTGGTGCTCCATTTGCATCCTTCCTCATATTTAATAAAATAAACAAATATATGTATAAGTTATAAAATAAAAATAGTATACAGATGAATAAAAATGAATGTATAAATCAACATACCTTTTTAAATGCAAGATAAAAATCTTTTAGTGTTGATGTAGAACTTGAATCTGGACAACTGCATACAACATCATGCCAACTATCTTTATTCAACAATTTAACCATTTGTTCTTATATTTTCATGTAAACCTTGTGACTGAATAGATAAAGTAAAAAAAGTTAATATAATGATATGTATAACAAATACTACCAAGAACAATATGTTATATTTAAAAGAAAATTATAATATAGAAATAAGTAAAATGATTCAACAAACTTACTTTTGAAATTCCTCAGACATTTCCTCCAATGAAAATTCCCATAACCTCACACGACATAATATTGCTTTGACAAGTTTTTCATCATTCACTCCTTGCATTTCTCTCCAAGGTGTGATACTCATATCTTCTGGAAGCTTCTTCATTTCAAGACCTGAATTACTGTTGCTACATATCAATGGTTTAGACCTTTTAACCTTTTGATTTTTAATGCCAATGTTCTCTCACATGCTAAAAATCTCATTAATCAATTCCCATATCTCTCCAGTTCTAAATGCCAACTAGAAAATGTTAACAATACCTCCTAATATATGAGTATTTACTATGCTGCTTTTTGAATTGATTATCTCCTCAATTTGATAGCCTATTTCCATACAACATTCCTTTAGGAAATCTACAGTAACATTTATCTTATCCCCACCACATGTTTCTTCAAATTCACTATGAATAAATCTAACCCTTTGGATGAAAGTCATAGACATCCTATATTCATTATTTGAATTATGATCCCATGCCAATAACTTTGCTTTTGTATTTGATAAACCAACATAAATGATACATTTCATTGTTTCAAAATGTGGTTTATTGGGATATTCCTCCATTAATTGCCTTTGAGCTTCTACAGAATGGTTCCCCCCAAGCACATAATAATTGCATTCAAAACATTTTGACTTATCAAATGTTTCTTTGTTGGGAACTTGAACTGGATCAACAAGAAGCACATAATTAACCACATGAGAATATGGATTGTACCTCATCAATATCGTTAAGTTGTGAACATGTAGGTGGTGTGTTTTTCTGATTTGATATTTACATTATCCTTCACTTGCCTTATATATTTGCCTCACATTAAGCTGAAATGTACGACCACCCTCAATTAAGTTTCTCTTTGTCAAGTTCTGTTGAATGGCAATAATGCCATCCTCTAAATTAGCTTCTGGTGTAATGATTTCCCTGCTTTCTTTTGAATTTTTACTAGGATCTTCACTGTTGGTAATGACTACTTGAGAATGTTCAACTTTACTTCTCTTCCTCCTAACATTCTCATCATTAAATAGAATAGAGACATTCCCGGACATTCTTACTTTTGGTCTTTTATGGCTCTTCTCCTTTCTAACATCAGTTCTAATGTCATCCTCAATAAACAACATATTCTTCAATATTAGTTTCAACTTCCTCATCTTCAAAAGTAACCTATCTACCTTTGCTACATTTATCCACTAGAGGCATTTTTTTCTGATCCCTTGGATGTAGTTTTGTAGCATCATGAATTACTACCTTTTTCTTGTTTTCCATATCTTATTTTAACCCTGAGTAGAAACTTCTGAAAACATTCATAATATCTTTCTCTATGAAATGAATGCCTCCCAACATAATTGAAATATTTTCAACAAAATTCTGTCAAACAAAATATCATATGTCAATAAAAACTAAGTTATAAAAATATAATGAGACAGTTACAAAAACGCAAAACACAAATATAAATAACAATACTTACGATATCTTGTGCAATCTCATTTATGATTTGTTTAGACAACTTTGTAGATGCCTCTCTCGTGTCATGCAATGAATATGATAACTGAAATTTAATCTTGTCATGTGACTTGGGCAGTTTTGTAAGTATATAAACAACTTCAGTTTCCGGTATCAAACACATGTCTATGACCTTTCCCAACACCTCATAAATTTCACTATCTTTAGGGATATCAACGTATAGATATATCTGCACATCTTCACCTTCTCTTTCTTTCACATACCATACATTTTCTGGAAGTTTCACTTCTTTTGATTTCTTCTAGTATGAAATTGTCTTCTTATCGTTTGAGGCACTTGATAGATTTGTAGATATCAACTCAGGTTTGGTTCGTTGAACAATGATTTTTTAGGATCCACATTTAGTTTTAGCAGTCTTTGATCCAGAAAGATTCACATAAATCTTCTTGATGCCATTTTCCTGCAAAACACACACACACACACACACACACACACACATATATGTATAAATCAGTAAATTAAAAAAATAATTACTTAAATTAACAAACAAAATGATAAATGATAAATAATTTTGTAAAACATAACCATTTAAAAAAAACAATTAAGAAATTAAAAAAATGCAGCCCCCTGCCGCCCCAACTGTGCAACCCTCTTCCACCTCACCCCCACGGCTCAACGGCTTGCCGGAGGTGGCAGGCTGATTGTGCCCAGCCCCTCGCCCCACCCCGGTGGCCCAACGACTGGCCGGGGTGGCGGGCCATTGAGACGACGGGGTGGGGTGGGGGGCTAGGCTGCCAGCCCCTCCACCCCTTCCCCCTCCCCCATGGGCCCATTGGGCCACCGACGAGCACGATTGGGCCCACCATGCCCACTACGGACGTAGTGGGCAAATCTATTTCATCTAAATTTTTAATTTAAAAAAAAAAATCATTAAACCTATTGACTTTTAAAATTGCACACAACAAAAGTGAAACTAAACTTTCAAATGCGATAATCTTCCGTTGAATATGTTGTTGATAGCAATGTAGCTGCTTCACAAATTCGCTCCAAGTCTTTTAACGAACCTCAAAAAACCTTGATGTGATGTGAGGAATAGTGATAATGAAATTTATGTTATAGAAAAAATTACAGAATTGTTTTACCTTACGGTTAATGTGGGACTAATTTGTTTTTATAAAACTTTAACAAGTAAATTTTGGTATGGCGGGAACTATGATAAAACGAACATTATAGAATTGTTTTACCGCACGGTGAATACGAGATTAATTTGTTTTTATAAAGACTTTAACATATAATTCTTGTTATGGCGATATAATAAATTATGATAAAGTTAACATTACGAAATTGTTTTACTGCACAGTAAATGTGGGATTAATTTGTTAAAAAAAAAAAAACATAAATATTATATATTTTAAGTAAAAAATTAATTTAGGTAAAAGATTTAGTTTACAATTTTAATTTAAAGATATAGTTTAAAATAATTTTTTAATAATAAAATTTTACTTAAAATTTTTCAATAAATTGTAGAAGAAAATTATGGAGGAAAATACATGAAACAAATTTTTTGGAGGGAAAAATTTTGACGAAATCTTTTGGAGGGAAACTTTGGAGGGAGATTTTCATTCTTTAAGCTATATATTATCATTAGGAGAGAGGGCATTTGTATCCTTCAACCTTTTCTGTTTGAAAGACATGGATTCTTATGATAGTAAAGTTTCGCTTTGTGAAGCATCAACATCTTCCTCATTTAACAACTCTATTCATATTGATGAATATAACATAAATTCTTCCACTATGAATAGATAGTCAAATATTCCACTTAGTCCTAATCCTAAGGACTATGAGAGCAGCACTGATGAAAGACATGATGAATAATTTCAAATAAATAAAGAGTCATGATTTCCACTTAGTCCTAATCCTATGGAATATGAGAGCAACAGTGATGAAGAGCATGATGAATATTTTCAAATAAATAAAGAGTTGTGGTTTCCACTTAGTCCTAATCTTATGGACTATGAGAGCAACAATGATGAAGAGCATGATGAATAATGTCACAGTGTCCACTTAGTCCTAATCCTATGGACTATGAGAGCAACAGTGATGAAGAGCATGATGAATAATTTCAAATGAATAGAGTGTCACAGTGTCCACTTAGTCCTAATCCTATGGACTATGAGAGCAGCAGTGATGAAGAACATGATGAAGAATTTCAAATGAATAATGTGTTACGGTGTCCACTTAGTCCTATCCTATGAACTATGAGAGCAGCAATGATGAAGAACATGATGAATCATTTCAAATGAATAGAGTGTCATGGTGTCCACTTAGTCCTAATCCTATGGACTATGAGAGCAGCAGTGATGAAGAGCATGATGAATATTTTCAAATAAATAAAGAGTCACGGTTTCCACTTAGTCCTAATCCCATGGACTATGAGAGCAACAATGATGAAGGTCGGGATGAATAATTTCCAATAAATTGAGAGTCACATTTTCCACCTAGTCCTAATCCTAGGACTATGAGCGCAGTAGTAACGAAGGACAGGATGAAGCACTTAGTCCTAATCCTAAGGACCATGAGAGCATCAGCGATGAAGGGTAGGATGAAGAATTTATAGTAATTAAAGAGTCACATTTTTGTCGTAGTCCTAATCCTATGGACTTTGAGAGCAACACTAACAATGCACATGATGAAGAATATCCAATAAACATCGAGTCAAATTTTCCATTTAGTCCTAATTATAAGGACTATGAGAGTAGCACTGAAGAAGGGAAAGATGAAGAATATCCTCTAAGTCAGTATTTCAAAAGCATAGATGGTCATAGTGAGGATAACATTCATCATAATGATGATGAAAATGCTTACACAAATGATGATCCAATGATGGAGATGTTGCTAGGAAATATTGTATCGAGGAGTAGGAGCAGACCTTTTCGTATCAATCCAAGATGTTCTAGTTATACAAGGGGTAGAGCAGAATATCTGACGAGAAGAAGTTCTATTAGCGCTCTCATTTCAAGTGAATATTGTCAAAAACATTGCTTGAAACATATGGATTTCAAGTTTGCATTAGAGAAAATGAACAAATATTTGTCAATGAATAAAAGCATGCAAAATTCATATTTAGTGGGTTGTACGCAATCTACATTGTCATGTTATGATTATCATATTGGGTCTTTATTTTTGTGTAGAAAGGATTTTAAAATGTTTCATTCAATGGGTAATTTTTGTCTGTCAAGAATCCAAGAAAATTTGGAAAAGGATCCCATATTTTATTCAGAAGTACATTATAAATGACAGTTTGGGCCATTATCAAATACTGCAATTTCATGGATGAAATATTTCTTTTCAAAGCATGGAGAGTGTATGCAAAATAGAGAGACAATACATATTCTAGATAATTTCTCAAGAGGAGAAATCTACAACTTATACAAAGAATATGCAGAAGGTGTTGAGGGACATGGTCGATTTATTACATATCAATATTTTGTGACGATATGGAAGAAAGAATTCAACAATTCATGTATTCCTAAGAAGAAAAGGATGGGGATTTGCAGTACATGTGCTTCTCTTAAATAAAAAAGGGATAAATGTGAAGGGTTAGAAAGAGGTAAGCATTCATAACTTTAACTTTTAAAATTGTATAGTCATCAACTAGGAAAACGTATTTCTTAATGACTTTCCTTTATGTTGTGTAGATTCCATTATCAAAGCGCTTAAAGAGCATCGTGAACAACAAACAAGTGAAAGGAAACAGTTGTGCAAGAATCAAAAGAAGTCTTGTGATAATCCAAATAAATATTTGGGTTTGATAATTTATGGTATGGACCCGAAGAAAACACTTGTTCGCACGCCCAAAAATTTACAGGAGGAAATTTTTATTCAGTATCACTTGGTTGGTTTTATGGTCTTCAATGGGAAAACATTGCCAAGGGTATACTTCACAGCTCCAAATATTCATAATGATGCAAATCTGATAATAACCATAATTCATGATGTGCTTTCTCATTGGTCTGGTAATATTCCTAAAGTTTTGTATCTACAATTAGAAAACACTTGTCGTGAAAACAAAAATCAGATTATTTTTGGATATCTAAACATGCTTGTTGAATTGAGATTTTTTCAGAAGGTAAAGGTTGGGTTCCTTCTTGTTGGGCACACTCATGACCATATTGATTAGATGTTCAGTCATTTTTCAGTCACATTGAGGAGGAAGGAAGTTGGGATATTGCCATCATTAATTGAATGTATTAAGAAATCATACATCCCGGAGCCTACTTTTGATATGTTGGAAAAAATTGTTGACATGCGAAGGTTTATTCTGGGATCGCATGGTGAGGAGAAATGCAGTGAACAACTTAATGACATTAACTTCCAACATCAATTTCGTATCAAATTTTTTTTATGGGAAAACACTAATATGGGGTAAGAAGTATTCAACTACTGTAGAATGGGCATCGTCATCAGGTTTGGCATTTTTTAAGTTCATTCCAGATCATCCAATATTTCCATCAAATATATTGTTATTACAATCAGTTACTAAAGTTCATAATGCACGCAGACATAATAGAGATATACATTATTCTGATTGCCTAGAAGAAATTAAAAAATGTATTAGATATACATATGAGTACTTTGATATTACCGATTCAGTTTGGTGGGAGCCTTTTTTCAATAATCAAAGTGATATCATTTCAAGAACAACAAATGAAGATATACCTTTGAAAAATCCATTTATTTGGCCACAAAATGTGTCAAATGAACATGAGGAAAGAAACATTGTTGAACAACAACAATCTCAAGGTATTATTAATTCTTCACAGGCAGAGGAAAGAGAAATGTATATTGGTTCCAGAAGATCTCGTGCACAACGTGAAGCCATGGAAGACCTTTACAGGGGTTCAATACATGATATTAAGGAGGGTTGCATGATCACAGTGCTAGCAAATGGAGATCCCAATGGCTATCCATTTTGGGTTTCTAAGGTTATAAAGGTCATTACAGAAAATGAAGATGTTGCAGGTGTTGAAGTACATTGGTATGCCAAAAATACACACCCATTCAATGGTGTGTATAAGCTAGAGATGGTAGTTGATAAAAAAAATTGGCGGAAAAAGAAAAATAAAGGGTACAAATATAAATCGTCACTGCACAAACCTCTTAAAATTGGAAGATGTTGACATACTTTTTTATGACTCCAATTTAACAAAGAGAGGAACTCTTCGCTTTAAAACGATAGAGATTTTGAATAGGTTGTTACCAGAAGGACCATTTTTGAGATGAGAGTCTGCTGAAACTAGTCGTAGATCCAGAAGAATTTTGAAACATGAAATGGTGGGCATGCATGTGGACTTAGATGGAGCACTAGTTGATGAAAGAGAAGAATATGAAACATCTTCATCTGCATCTAGTCATTTATCTGAAGATGTGAATTCTGATGGTGTGCAAGAAAATATGAGTGATTTTGAATAATTGCCTAAGACAATTTATATAACTGATGTTTGCATCGTATCTTGAAATACAAATTTTGATTTCCATATCGTGTTAAATGAAGTTATGAGTCTTTTTTATGTTTGTTGGATTATATTTTTTAATTATGATGATTTTATTGTTTAAAATATCTACAATGCAATAATAACTTAGAGATATAATGTATGTTTCATTCAATCTACAAGTAATGACATTTTGATTAATTTAGTCATATAATTTGTTATAGTGTCATGTTTTTTAATTTTATGGTTGAAATATTTCCAATTTTTTTGTATTTTTAATGTTATGGTTGAAAACAATTAAAATTTTAGCGGTCTTTAGTGTCATGTTATTATATGTTTAACAACATGGATGAAAACTAATGGAATTTTAATGTGTTTCAAATCCCATTATTTTATCTTTATCGTCATTACTAAAAAATGTTGAAATTATACCTAGGAAAGAAAAATGTTATTCTACAAAAAACATTGGTGTGTTTTTTCCTAAAAAACAACTGTTTTTTGCACACAAAAAATTCGGTTTTACTGCCATTTTTTAAAAATGTTAAAAATTGACCCTAAAAAAATCATCGTTCCATTATAGACACTTTTCACTTTTAGCACCATTTTTCATGTTTTTTTTGGGGTTTTTTGGCCAGAGTTCCCGTTTTGAGTTTATAGTTCCCGTTTCAAACTTTACATTGTTTGGTGGATAAAGATCAGTGGATTGTGGTAGATTCGGGTACTAAACAAACATCAATGTCAGTTGAAGACTAGGAAACATTGGATCGAAAGGCAAATAGCACAATACGATTGTGTGTCTCAGAGTCAGTATTATTAAATGTATCAGGGGAAGCTTCGAGGAAGGCTTTGTGGGACAAGTTAGGGACTTTGTACCAATCTAAGTCATTGGTGAATAAACTGTTCCTACTGAAAAATATGTATAACCTGAGGATGAAAGATGGAGACTCGGTGACAGAGAATTCAAATGCATTTAATACTGTGGTAAGTCAATTATTATATGTTGATATTAAAATTTCAGAGGAAGATAAGTGCATCAGTTTGTTGTGTTCTCTACCAGATTCGTGGGATGGTCTGGTTGTTGCAATAGGTAGAAATGCAACTGCCTTGCAGTTTGATGAAATAGTCTCATCCTTGCTGTTGGAGGAGATGAGACAGAAAAATATGGAGGGCCAGAATGGTGATGCCTTGTCTGTACGAGGATAGTCCCAAAACAAAAACAAAAATAAGTCCTCGAGTGGGAGATATAAATCTACAGGGAAAACCTTTAAAGGTGTGCTGGAAATGTAGAAAGGAAGGGCACTTCAAAAGGGACTATAAATCTAAAGCTCATGGGAAAGGAAAGGGATCTGATGATGCTCCTTCTACAGAGGTGAAAACCACCTCAGATGAAGGTGGGGATGTGTGCTTGGCTTCTTCTTAAAGTACACATGTAGATCATGAGGCATGGTTGATTGACACATGTGCATCCTTTCACTTCACTCCCCATAGAGAGTGGTTTTGTGAGTATGAGAAATATTATGGTGGTGATGTCTTCTTAGGGGATGACATGAAGGCTAGCATCGTTGGTCGCAGAAAAGTCAAGTTGAAGTTGCAAGGTGGAAGGATTAGAACACTTTTGGGTGTTCTGCATATTCCTGCATTGGCCAAAAGTCTAATTTCTGTAAGCAAGCTGGATGATACATGTGTAAAAACAGTGTTCGAGAAAGATACCAGCAAGATGGTTCGGGGAGCACTGATATTGATGCGGGGAGTTAAGATTAGAACTTTGTACAAGATTCAAGGTAGCAGTATTATTGATGGGTGCAACAATTCTGTGGTTCCTAAAAGTGGAGCAGAAAATCTAGTGGTCTTTGGAGAAAAGACCATGCTATGGCATCAAAGACTTGGACATATTAGAGAGAAGGGCCTTCAAATAATTCATGGTAAAGGTATGATAGAAGGTATGTCTAATATCTCTCTGGATTTTGATTTTTGTGAAAATTGTGTATATGGGAAGCATAATCGGGTGAGTTTCCCCTCTGGTGGTAAGAGGGCGAAACAAATATTAGAGCTTGTGCATAGTGACGTGTTTGGACCTGTGTTGGTTCCATCACTGGGAAAGTTTGTGTACTATGTATCATTTATAGACAAATTCTCAAGGAATACATGGATATATTTCCCCAGGAAGAAATCTGAAGTCTTTGACAGGTTTAAAGAATTTAAGGCTTTGGTGGAAAACTAGACATAGAAGAAGATAAAGGTGCTAAGGACAGATAACGGTGGAAAGCTTTGCAAGAATGAATTTGAAGAGTTCTGTAAGAAGTGTGGTATAGCACGACAAAATACTACTCCACACACACTGAGAAAAATGGAGTTGCAGAAAGAATGAACAAGATGTTGATGGAAAGGGAAAGAAGCATGCTTAGTGGTGCCGGGTTAGGACAAAAATTCTGGGTAGAGGAAGTGGAAACTGCATGTTATGGGGTCAATAGATCACCTTCATCAGTGTTGGAGGATAAGACTCCACAAGAGGTATGAACTAGTAAGAAACCTTCTCTTTCAAATATGAGGGTATTTGGATGTGATGAATATGTACATGTTCCAAAGTAGAAAATAACAAAGTTGGATAGTAATTTTGAAAAGTGCATCTTTATTGGGTATAAGGATGGTTTAAAAGGTTATAAAATTTGGAACCTAGAAACAAGGAAGGTTGTGTACAATCGAGATGTGGTGTTTAGAGAGGTGAAATATGTTATTAAACATGAAGTCCTACCAAAGGAACTTGAGAAGATAGAGTTTGAGCTAAAGGAGGAAGAATCAGACTCTACATCAGAAGAGGAATCATAAGATGAAGAGCCACAAACTCCGGTCGTGAGAAGATAAATTCGAGAAAGAAGGCAACTAGAAAGGTACAATCCATTTGCTTTTTGTTCAAATTTTTCTTTATCTATTACTAATGATGATCCCAGATCTGTGAGGGAAGCAGTAGATTCAAAGGATGGAAAACTCTGGAAAGAGCCCATGGTTGATGAAATGGAATCTTTGCACAAAAATGAGGCTTTGGATCTGGTGGAGTTGCTAGATGGAAGGAAACTCATTGGAAACAAATGGGTGTTTAAGAAGAAGATGAATGCAAAAGGAAAGGTGGAGAAATACAAAGCTCAGTTGGTAGCAAAAGGTTATTCCCAAGTGCCGGGAATTGATTTTGATGATATTTTTTCTCCTGTTGCCAAGGTAGCTTCTATTAGATTACTTTTATCTATTGTTGTTGCTTTTGATTTTAAGGTAGAACAAATGGATGTGAAGACAATATTTTTTCATGGGGATCTGGAAGAAGAGATCTACATGAAGCAACCTGAAGGCTTTGCGATGAAGGGTAAGAAAGAACTGGCATGCAAGCTAAAAAAGTCTCTGTATGGGTTAAAACAATCACCAAGGGTGTGATATAAAAAATTTGATACATTTATACGGGGACTTGGTTTCACTAGAAGCAAAGAAGATCACTATGTGTATTTTAAATTAATCAGTGACCATGTTATTTATTTGGTCTCGTATGTGGATGATATTTTGCTGGTTGGAAATGACAAAGAAATTATCTAGGATTTGAAGACCCAATTGTCCTCCAAATTCGACATGAAAGATATTGGTGCTGCAAACTATATTTTGGGCATAGAAATTAAATGAGATCCGACAAAGAGGAAGCTTTGGTTAAACTAGAGGAAGTATGTCGAGACAATACTGTAGAGGTTTAATATGCAGGATAGTAAAATGGTGAAGGTTCTTATTCCTGTAGGTGTAAAGTTATCTGTTGAACAATGTCCCAAGACACAAGAAGAGGAAGAGGGCGTGTCCCATGTTCCATATGAAAGTGCAGCCGGTAGCCTGATGTATGAAATGGTCTGTACTAGACCAGACACTGCACATGTAGTGGGAGTATTGAGTAGGTTTATGTCAAAACCAGGGAAGGAGCATTGGACAACAATGAAGCGGGTTTTTAGGTATTTGCGTGACACTAGTGATTATGGTTTGTGCTACCAAGGAAGATTGGGATTGGACAAAGTTTTGGACATTCGTGGCTTTGTTGATGCAGATTGGGCTAGAGATCTGGATCATAGAAGATCTAGAAGTGGGTATGTGTTGAACCTATTTGGAGGTACAGTCAGTTGGATGAGTAAGAGATAGTTTGTAGTGGCACTTTCAACTACATAGGCAGAATACATGGCAGCCACTCATGCAAGCAAGGAAGCAATTTGGTTGCAGAGATTGTATTCAAGTATGGGGTTAGTACAACGAGCTATGAGGATAGACTATGACAACCAAAGTGTAATTTTTTTTGGCAAAGAACCCTACTTATCATTCAAAGACAAAGAACATTGATGTTTAGTATCACTTTGTGAGGGATATGGTTGAGGATAAAAAGGTGTTGCTGGTAAAGGTGGACACTTTGAATAATACTGCAGATGTATTGACAAAGTCTGTGAGCACTAAGAAGTTCTCTTGGTGTAGAGAAACAATGGGCGTTGCAGGGCTGGATCAATGACTAAGCTCTCTTGTGGAAATAAAAAAACAAGTGGGAGAATGTTGGGTTGTTTTATATTCTTTCCATGACTACCCCATGCAAGGGGGGGGGGGGGGGGCAGTCCCCCTTAACGTTGTGCTAGGGGGTTAAAGGGGGGCGGTAGCCCTCTTGGACAGGGTCCGGGGTAGCACCCTAAGATTTTTTTTTTTGGACCCTATATTAGGTGGGTAGACCTACCTATGGTTTTGTGCATGAATTTCACACATGGTTTTGGGCATGATGGTTTTATGTCCATGGTATTTTGTAGATCCATTCAAGGGAACTACAATTATGTACTAATCCATGGTTAATGGATTGGGGTTTATGGATGCTTCGACATGTATATATATATGTATTATAACATTGAAAAGAATATAATTAAAAATCAATCTGGTAGTCCCGATTTTGGGATCTAGGGGAAAATATCTGTGTATATCTGTTTTATGTTTTATGCTCTCGCCATTGTTTAATTTATGTTTTTTGAGAATTCGTATGCAGGTAATTTCTATATGGGGTCAAAAACTACACCCCATTACTCTCTCTCTCTCTCCAACTATGTTACTATATACCTCCCTCTCTCCTTCTCCCCCCCTTCTCTCCATCTCTCCTTCTTTGTCTCTTTATCTCACCCCTAAACATAACTCTCTCTCTCCATCTCTCCCTTGTCACTCCATCTCTCTCTCCACTTCTTACTCTCAATGTCTTTCTTCTTCCCTCTCTCTCTCTCACCTTTCCTCTCTCTCCCTTTCTCTCATACCTCCCTCTCTCTTCCCCCATCTCTCTCTCTCTCTCTGCCCTCCAATAGTCTCACTATCTCCCTCTCTCTCTCCTTCTCTCTCTCCCCCCTCCATCTTTATGTCTCCCTCTCCCTCTCTTACCCTTCTCTACCTCTCTCGCTCTTCATTCCTCCTCTACCCTCTCCTTTAGTTTATCTCCATCTCTCCCTTGTCACTCCCCCTATCTCTCCACCTCTATCACTCTATGTCTTTGTTCTTCCCTCCTATATATATCTAGAGTTAATATATATCATGATATATTAATATATATTATAATATAACAAATTTGATATTGTATTAATCTAAATTTATTAACTTTAACAATATTAATATTACAAGATATTAATATGAATACTAGATTTAATAATAATAATAATCATAATAATAATAATATTTTAATATTAACAATAGGGTTAATAATATATTTTTTTGCATGGTATTAATAATAATTTGGCCCATAGGATTCACCTAAATAAAACCTCTTTATTGAGTGTTGGTAAGTATAAAGAGTTTTATGGAGTAAATATAAAAAAAGGTTTTATTTATTTACCATACCTCTTGTTCATTTATATTTATATTTATTTATCATATCTCTTTTATTTACCATGGTATTTGGCCCATAGGCTTGGTATATAATTATATGTTGATTTATAATCCTATTTGATATATTTTTATTTATTTACCATACCTCTTTATAATCCTATACAGCTTGAGTGCACCTAATGACGCAGGAATCAATCGTTTTGAGGAATCTCTAAAATCGGCCCCACATTTATTATTTCCGTTATAGTCCAACCTTTTCTTCTCTGATCGGATCTCCGTTGTAAAAGCCCAAAACAATGATATTTCCCCTTTTAAATAGAACCATTCATGATTCACCGTAGATCATAGCACATTTAGATCTAATGGTCCAGATCTTTTATCGCAATCGCAAGTCGCTCTAGGCAAGTATTCAAGTTTTGGTACATACAAACAGAGTGTTGCGATGCGATATGGTTAGTGGTCCCACTTCCATCGCATATCGTAATTCCTCAATATTCTAGTCCCACTCCCTTTTCAATGAAATGTTGCGATGCGATATGTCGCAATCGCATATCGCAGTGTTTCCACACCTGGGGTTCCGATAACACACAAGCCTTCCCTGCGATGCGAGATTTCGGTGATCGCACGTCGCAACTTCTTAAGACCTGCGAACCGACCCTGTGTAACACATATTTGCGATGCGATATAGGGGATCCAATGGTTGAGATCTTAAGCACTCAACACTGTTAATAATACAAAAGGCTACAATTTCTATTAACTCTGTGTTTTATATTATAAAACATGAAAACAGATAAATATTCAACTCTATCCCGAATACAAAGAAACAAAGGCAAACCAGGGATTCCATAGATCTGATGTATAATCACACACAACATCAATATATAATCATACACACGCATCAATTATTCATAATAAAAAATGGTTACAAAGTCTCGGCCTTGGGATCGATTACGACGATTAAAAGACCCCTGTTTCAATATAAAATCCTCGCTCTATTACGTGACTTGTGATTCCTCCATCTTTATTCCTTTTTGCCAATCCTTTTACATTACATTTTTCTTCATTTTATCAATCCCATCATGTCTAACAACTCAATCCCTATTCTTAAACAATCTAACAGTCAAATCACTATTTTCTAGCTATATCACACACCTATGCTAACAACTTATCTTTGAATCTAAAATAAGACAATTTCTACTTATTACAATAATGAAATACAACTCATTTCTTGAGAGATCCAACCCTCTCGATAAAAACTGACTTTTGACCACTCAGGTCAGTGAAATTCAACTTGTTTAGCCACAACATGTGAACAAACTTTCACATTGCTGGCTAAGTCCAGATGCTCCTGCATCAGACTTCCTGGGAAGAAAGAAATCATCCCTCAGACTTTCAAGGCTTATTCTATACATCTGCAACTTTGCTGTTGTTAACCAGCTAGCATCCTCCACTGACTGTCCTTTACATTTGACTAGATATTGAAAATAAGTCTGTCCTCTGGTTCTTTTGGATACTCTTTTCTCCAAAACAGCGTCTACTTCTTTCTTAACGGTCTTTGGCATTTGTTCTTCCCAGTTCAAGGTTTGAACTTCATCTTCTATAGTTTCCTCCTGTAGCTTTGTCTCTGTCTCTTTTTATGGATACAAATATGCAACATTGAAGATAAGTGATATTCCAATCCCTTTTGGCAACTCAATTTCATATGCATTAGCTGAAAACTTTCTTACAATTCTACATGCTCCTATCTTTTTCATTTTTAGTTTATTGTAAGTCTTAGCAGGAAATCTTTCTTTTCTCAAATATACCATCACTAAATCTCCCACTTGGAATTCTTTCTCTCTTCTTTTCATATCCACTCTTTGTTTGTATTTACCACTGCTTTCCTGCAATCTGCCTTTGCCATCTTCTTGTAGTCTTTGCATATGTTCTACAAAATCTTCAGCTTTTGTGCTTCTTATGTCATGTTTACCCAAATTTCTGAGCTCATACACACCTCTTGGATTCATTCCAAAAACAATCTGAAATGGAATCATTCTAGTACTTCAGTTTGGAGTGTCATTATAAGAAAACTCAGCCTAAGCTAGTACTAAATCCCACTGTTTAGTTTTTTCATACACTAAACTTCTCAATATGTTCCCCAAGCTCCTGATTACTACTTCGGTCTGTCCATTTGTTTGAGGATGGTATCCTGAACTGAAACTGAGGTTAGGTCCTAGTTTCTTCCAAAGAATTCTCCAAAAATGTCCTACAAACTTTGTATCTCGATCAGACACAATACTTACAGGTAATCCATGTAATCTTACAATTTCTGAAAAAAATAGATTAGCTATATGTGTTGCATCACTAGTCTTCTTACAAGCAATGAAATGTGCCATCTTGGAAAATCTATCTACCACAACATAAATGGAATCATTCCCTCTTTGAGTTTTAGGTATCCCAAAACAAAATCCATGCTAATTGCATCCCACGGTCAGTCTGGTATTGGCAATGGCTGGTACAATCCTATGTTCTGACTTCTCCCCTTAGCATGCTGACATATCCTGCACTTCTCAACAAATATTTTAACATCAATTTGCATTTTTGGCAAATAATAAAAGCATTCACTTGAGTAAATGTTTTATCTTGTCCAAAATGACCAGACAATCCTCCACTATGTTTCTCCTTTATTATGTTTTCCCTCATAGAAAATTTGGGAATACACAACTTGTTGCCTTTAAACAATAAGACTCCTTGTATGAGATAATCTAACCACTGAATTTTGTTATGAACTATTGGATTTTGAACTGCTGTATAGATATCTTTGAAATTTGCATCATCTTTGTACATTTCAATCATTTCTTCAAATCCTACAACACCAACTTTTAGTTCTTGCACAATAAAACTTACCCTGCTCAACACATCAATGACTTTATTCAACGTACCACTTGTGTGCTTTATCACAAAAGTAAAGCTCTGCAAAAATTCTACCCACTTGGCATGTTTCTGGTTCAATTTCGGCTGATTATTTATGAACTGTAATGCATGATTGTTCGAATACAATATGAATTATTTTGGAAGCAAATAATGTCTCCATTTTTTCAAGGCTTGTACAATAGCGTAAAACTCTTTATCGTAAGAATAATACTTCTTCTTCACTTCATTCAATTTCTCACTGAAGTACGCTATCGGTCTTTGTTCCTAACTCAGAACTACACCAATTGCAACTCCACTAGAATTTGTTTCAACTGGAAATACTTTTTCAAAATCAAGCAAAGCTAAAATTGGTTCCTCTGTGATTTTCCTCTTCAGTAATTTAAAATTCGTATCTGTTGCTTCTGTCCATTTGAACAACTGATTGGTCTCCTTAATTGTTTCAAGAATTGGTGCACAAATCTGACTAAAACCTCTGATAAACTTCCTGTAAAAACTTGCAAGACCATGGAAGCTTCTTACCTCAAATATACTTTTGGGAATAGTCCAGTTCCAAATTGCTTGGACTTTCTCTGGATCCATTTTCAATCCTTCTTTAGAAACTACAAGTCCCAAGTAAATTTATTCTTCCTTCATGAAACTACATTTCTTCAGATTTATCAGTAGTTTCTCTTTCTGTAGAGTTCTTAAAACCAATTTAAGATGCTCTAGATGTTCTTCCTTACTTTTACTAAAAATTAGAATATCATCAAGATAAACAATCACAAACTTGCTTGCATATTCCTTCAAGACTTCATTCATCAACCTCATGAACGTGCTAGGTGCATTAGTGAGTCCAAAAGGCATCACTAACCACTCATACAACCCACTGTTTGTTTTAAATGCAGTCTTCCATTCATCTCCTTCTCGAATTCTTATTTGATGATATCCACTCTTCAGATCTATTTTAGTAAAATACTCTGACCTGCTCAAACAATCCATCAAATCATCCATGCGTGGCAAAGGAAATCTATACCTGATTGTGATCTTGTTTATGGCTCTGTAATCTATGCACATACGCCATTCACCTCCTTTCTTTGGACTGAGTACTGTTGGTACAACACATGGACTAAGAATTTCTCTGATTAGTCCCTTATCCATTAGTTCCTATACTTTCCTTCCTACTTCTGCACGCTCTTGAGGTGTCAACTTGTAAGCGGCATTGTTTGGAAAACTCGCTCCCGGTATTAAGTCAATGTGATGATTGATACTCCGAATAGGTGGTAACGTGTTCGACAACTCATCCACAACAATGTCAGAAAAATCATCTAACAAAATTTTAACTTCTTCAGGCAAATCATCCAAGTTCGTGGAAGTTAAAATTACCTTCGGTCTCCCTATGACAAAAAAATGCATTTCTTCACCTTTTCCAATCTCTTGCAACAGCTCCTTTCCGCTCATCAGCATAACACTACTTCCAAGCGCTCCTTTGTCAGCGTCATCCTTCAATGGCAGCAATGTATGTTTAGTTCCATCCTTCTCCAGAGTATAAGTGTTTCTCCTCCCATCATGAATAGCTTTCCGATCAAACTGCCACGATCTTCCCAGCAATACATGGCACACATCCATTGGCATTACATCGCATAATATTACATCCTTATACGTACCGATTTGTATTTCAACCTTGCATTGTTTTGTCACAATGATTTGATGTCCTTTCTGCAACCACGACACTTAGTAAGGAGTAGGGTGCACTATCTTCACTAATCCGAGCTTGTCCACCATCTCTGTAGAAACAAGGTTATCAATGCTTCCATTGTCAATTATTACTTTACAACATATACCTTTGGATTTATAGGTAGTTTTGAATAAACTTTTCCTCTGCGCTGGTTCTTCAATCTCTTTCTCTGTCTTAAGCAATGTCCTTCTCAACAACAGGGATTCTCCTACTTCAGGGGGTTCTTCCTTTTCCATAAGTCAAGGTGTTTCTGGCTTTACTTCAGCCACATTCACACTCCTATGACTTGATGGTTTATTATGAGGACAATCCCATGACACATGTCCCCATTCTCCATAGGTGTAGCACCGAATATCTCTACCTCGCCCTCTTCCTCTAGGCACAAATCTTCCTCTATTAAAATCCCCTCTTTGTGGTGGTATGCTACTTGAATTGCCTGCTTCATGCTAATGTTACTGTCCCCTTGGTCTGGTAGTTCCTCTACCTCTTATTGAGCTTCTTCCTCTATTCCTCTGATTCTGTTTTCTCAACATCTTCTCTTCTGCCTTCAAACTTGCTTGATAGGAATCCTCAATAGTCTTTAGACTTAACAAGCTGATCTCGTCTTGTATGTCATATCGTAAGCCATTGATATATCTGGCTACCTTCTCCATGTCATCTTCTGCATGTCTTGTAGAAATTCTCACTGTAGATTAAACTGATTATGCAATGTACTAAAGCAAAATACTTAACTACTTCTACAATCAAACTTGTGGAAGCTTAATTGATTTTGAGCAAGATCAAACAGAACACATATAACATGAAACATAGAAGAATACTATGGGGAAAGCCTTAGCTAAAAACCTCGCTATCTATATTATCATACAAGTGGAAATATCTCATGATCACACAAAGCTTTAGCTCACAAGCTATCCAGCTCTCAGTACAATCTCTCACTGCTGCTCATAGACAAAACAGATAACACATATGCCTTCCTTCAGTCCTCCAAGCCTCCTATTTCCCTGCGCAGTTTCTCCTAGGTCCTCTAGCTGCCACCTGTGTGATTCTCACCTCACACACTGCTTTGACCTCTGTAGTAACTGTGCAATCCTCAAGGAATGAATTCCTTCTGTATGCAAGAGATATTCTCATAGGAATATTCTAGGAACTGATAATACACTGTCCCTGCCTTTAATCTCAACTGGTTCTTTGTCTAAACTGACATGCATGAGTTATTTATGAGAGAATATTTAGTTATCTGGAGAACACTAGTTGCATGCATGCATGCATTAACTGACTGAACTCACAATTAATTCCACAAACTATTTGGAACTAATTTAACTGGACTTAACTCAGTTAACTGAGCTAACTAATTACAACTCAAATACAATTCATCCTTATCTCCTTAATTAAGGGATAACTTCCTCAATCAAAGGGATAACTGTTGCCTGTCTTCACAAAGACTTCATGTTTGAATTTCTCCAACTAATTAACTCAAGATGAATTAATTAATTATTTTTCAAACAGCTGGTGAGACTAAATTCGAATTTTAATTCTCAAATTTAATTCAAGGATAAATTAAAATTGGAATATATCCCGAAATTCTATCTATAGCAATGCTATTTATAACATTTCTATTTTTAGCATTTCTTGTTGCTATTTTCAACACTCCCTCTCAACAAGAAAGGGATTATTTGTCACCTCGATCCTGTCTCTTTGGAACTCAAATTTACACTTTGACAATGCCTTAGTCAAAATGTCAGGATCTTGCTCATCGGTCGAAATATACTGCAACAACATGATCCTCCACAGTCTCTGAGAGATGATACCAAATGTCGATATGCTTGGACCTATCATGAAATACTGGATTATTAGAGAGTTTTATACAAATCTGATTATCACAATAGATCACAATTGGATCCATCCTCTGATCAAGCAAACGAACTAGAATTTTCTGCATCCAAATGGCCTCACAAGCTGCCTGACTTGCAGCCATGTATTCAGCCTCTACTGAGCTAAGTGAAATTGACCTCTGTTTCCTGCTGTACCAAGAAACTGCAACTAAACCAAGGTTGAACATTCCTCTTGATGTGCTCTTCTGATTTGATGGACTCCCTACCCAATCTACATCTGTGAAGCCCTGTAGCTTTACTCCCTCTGACTGTCTGTACCATAAGCCATACTAAGATGTGCCTCTGAGGTATCTCAAAACATGCTTCGCTGCCTTCCAAAACAGTTTGGTAGGATGAACCATAGCTTGACTTAGCTGGTTCACCGCAAATCACAAATCTGGTCATGTGTTCACTAAGTACATCAGTGAACCCACAAGTTGCCAATACATAGTAGCCTCTATTACCTCACCTAAAGTAGCAGCCTCCTTCCTCCAGTTACCTGCTAGAGGAGTCTGCATGGGCTTGCACTTGTCCATGTGGAATCTCGTGAGTATCTCATTGGCATACTTGCCTTGAGACACAAACACTTCGCCATCCTTCTGCCACACTTCCATGCCTAGAAAGTAGTGCATGAGACCCATGACTTTCATCTCGAACTCTCTTGCAAGGTCCTCCTTGCAAGACATGATCAACTGATCATCACCTGTCAATATCAGATCATCAACATAAAGAACAATGATCATCTGCTTACCTTCCACCATGATGTGGTACAATTTCACATCTGGTTCACTCTTTGTGACGCCCAACCCGGTGAAGTAGTTGTTGATCCTGGTGTACCAAGCATGAGGTTATTGCTTCAACCCATACAAAGCTCTCTTGAGTCGGCACACATGTGACTCAATATCGAAGGTCTCAAAACCTTCCCACTGCTCTATGTACACCTCTTCCTCAATCTTGCCATTGAGGAATCCAGTCTTCACATCCATCTGATGGATCTTCCAACCCATCTGTGTTGATAGTGCCAACATCAATCTGATAGATGAGTACCTTGCTACAAGAGCAAAATTATCATCATAGTCGATCCCCTCGACCTGTGAGAAACCATGAGCAACAAACCTTGCCTTATGTTTATCCACACTACCATTAGTAGCATGCTTTACCTTGTAAAGCCAATGGGAACTCACAACTGACTTGTTCTTCGGTCTTGGAACAACATCCTAAACACTATTCCGAACTATGAAGTCATACTCCTCCACCATAGCATCAACCCAAATTGGCTACTGCACTGCTTCCTTAAAGGAAGATGGTTCGATCTCTACACATTCCCCAATAAGGGCCATGTAACCGGTGTACCGATCAGGTGACCTCCTCTGTCTGCACTGAGAAGATGGCTCTCCCAAATTCTCTCTCGCATCCATCAACAACTTGTAAGCCTCCCTTATGCGTTTCTGCTCATCTCTGGAAGACTCTGCATGAGTGGATGTCTCCACTCCTGGAACCTCTGCATGCGGCTGCTCCGCATCAGTCTGAGGCTCCTCCTCCTTAGGAACCAAAATTTCCTCCTCTGCCTGCATCTTGAGCTCCCTCTCAAGGGAAACTCGCATGGCCTTCAGCTCATCGAACTTAAGATCTCTGCGAACCACTGTCCTCTGACTGGTAGGAAAATACACCCGATAGTTGTGGGGAGTATCAGTGTACCCCACAAGTATCCCCAACTCTGCTGTCGGCTCTAGCTTCTTCCAGGCATCCTTGGTCACATGGCAATAAACCGATGAGCCAAAGATCCTGAAGTGACCCACATCTGGTCTCTTCCCGGAGAAAGCTTCCTCTAGTGTCTTCATCCCAAGTATGCAATGCAGGCTTCTATTCTGCAAGTAAACCGTTGTGTTGCATGCCTCAGCCCACAAATGAAGTGGTAGGCCTTGGTCATGCAACATCGCCCGAGCTGCCCCCACAATCATTTTGTTCTTCCTTTTGGTCACCCCATTCTGCTGTGGGTTATGGGGTGCCGTCAACTCTCGTTTAATTCCTTCTGCAGCACAGAAGTCCTTAAACTCTTGAGAGACAGACTCTCCACCATTATCACTTCGCAAGGCCCTGATCTTCTTTCCCGATTCTTTCTCAACCAAGGCTTTGAACTCACAAAACCTTGAGAAGGTTTGATCCTTCTTCTGCATGAAATAGATCCAGCATCTACGAGAAAAATCATAAATGAAAATCACATAATACCTTTGTTTAGTGGTGGAGGCTATCGAGAATGGTCCACACACATCTGTATGAACTTGCTCCAAGATTGCTTCAGCTCCACTGTCTTAATCCTAAAAGGAAGATTTTGCATACTTACCCAAGGTACAACCTTTGCATGTGTCCACTTGCTCAAGTTTACCTTTGGGAATTCCAGTAGAAATCTACTACATTATCTTCAAGGCCCCATGATGCAAGTGGCCCAACCTTCTATGCCATAACTCGCTAATATCTTGGCTTTGCACCAATTCTACTTTCAAACTTAATGCAACAAGTAATCTACCTCTAGCTTGTAGATATTCTTCACTCAAATCCCAATCCTCTTGGTTTGACCCGTGGCTATGTGTCTCAGGAACACCTTTCCTTTACTAAAGACTACATCATAACCTTTGTCTTCCAACATTGTGACCGATACCAAGTTTTTCTTCAGTCCAGGCACATCCTTTAGATCAGTCAGGGTGAGAGGAGCTCCACGCTCCCTCTGAAACAAAATCTTACCTTCACTTGAAACACGGTACTTTCCATCATCACCCATCTTGATGCGCATCTAGAGGTCTTTCTCCTCCAAGGTACTGAGTAAACTCTTGTTGCTGGTCATGTGGAATGAGGCTCCAATATCCAGGTACCAAACAAAACCCACCATTGATGAAACCATGCATGTGATGAGGGTAAAATCCAATTCGAACTGTGATGCCAGTGCCTCACCATTTGATCCTTTCGAGGATCCCTTCTTGGATTTCTTCAATGGACAATTTGTTGCATAATGGCCCACCTCATGAAAATTAAAGCATCGCACTTTAGATTTGTCAATCTTCTTCCCACCATGGGAAGAACTCGATTTGGAATGGGAAGCCTTCCCTTTCCCTTTCCGCGCCTTACTTACTAAGGCTAGATTTTCTTCATCATGATGCTTTGATGAAGAACCATCTCTGGTGCTTCTCTCGATCTCCTCTTGCATCATATCCAACACAGTTATTCCCAATCTGGCAGTTTCTCTCTTCCATTCACTGAGTCTTGGTGGTTATGCCAGCTCTTAGGAATACCGAGGAGAGCAAGACTCACCATATCATCATCAGCTATCGTGATTCCTACACTTCCAAGCTCATCTCTGCAGGGGGTGAGCTTGTTCAGATATGTAGAGATCGTGTCGCCCTTTTCACACTTGATTTTCTGAAACTTGTCTTTCAGCGCCAACTTCCTCTAGTCGCTGCTATTCTAATATGGATCCTTTAATGTTTTCCACATTGAAAACAAAGTCTCCTTCCCATGGAGACTCGAGACAATATGGTCTCGAACTCCCTCGAGAAGAATCCTCCTCGCTCTCGCCACACATTTCTTCCATTCTGCCAATTCTTGGGCATTAGCAGCTACTGGCTTGGGAACTTCTTGATTAATGAAGTCCTTCAAACCATTGTCCTCTAATACCGCTTCCATGCGATCCTTCCATGCTATGTAATTCGAGCTGCCATCCAGGGCATACTCGAGTCTCAAGCCATTGAATGCCATTGGTGAACTTTGAGATGTGATAAGAAATCGATTTTGTACCTACAATCAAGAACTTCAAACTTCAAACTTCTCCCTTCTTTGTATATTGTTCTCCGCTTTGATCACCTTTGCTCTGATACCATGTAGAAATTCTCACTGTAGATTAAACTGATTATGCAATGTACTAAAGCAAAATACTTAATCTACTTCTACAATCAAACTTGCGGAAGCTTAATCGATTTTGAGCAAGATCAAACATAACACATATAATAGAGAAGAAGAATCAATCACACATGAAACACAAAAGAATACTCTGGGGAAAGCCTCAGCTAAAAACCCCGCTATCTATATTATCATACAAGTGGAAATATCTCAAGATTACACAAATCTTTAGCTAACAAGCTATCCAGTTCTCAGTACAATCCCTCACTGCTACTCATAGACAGAATAGACAACACATATGCCTTCCTTCAGTCCTCCAAGCCTCCTATTTCCTTGCGCAGTTTCTCCTGGGTCCTCCAGCTTCCACCTGTGTGATTCTCACCTCACACACTACTTTGACCTCTGTAGTAACTGCGCAATCCTCAAGGAATAAATTCCTTCTGCATGCAAGAGATATTCTAATAGGTATATTCTAGCAACTGATAGTACACTGTCCCCACCTTTAATCTCAACTGGGTCTTTGTCTAAACTGACATGCATGAGTTATTTATGAGAGAATATTCAGTTATCTGGAGAACACTAGTTGCATGCATGCATGCATTAATTGACTGAACTCACAATTAGTTCCACAAACTGTTTGGAACTAATTTAACTAGACTTAACTCAGTTAACTGGGCTAACTAATTACAACTCAAATACAACTCATCCTTATCTCCTTAATTAAGGGATAACTTCCTCAATCAAAGGGATAAATGTTGCATGTCTTCACAAAGACTTCATGTTTTAATTTCTCCAATTAATTAACTCAAGATGAATTAATTAATTATTTTTCAAACAGCTGGTGAGACTAAATTCGAATTTTAATTCTCAATTTTAATTCAAGGACAAATTAAAATTGGAATATATCTTGAAATGCTATCTATAGCAATGCTATTTATAGCATTTCTTGTTGCTATTTTCAACATGTCATGCTCTAATACTCAATCTATAAAACTTTTCTGTGTATTCTTTAACAGACATTCCTTTTTGCCTTAAATTCTGCAACTGTTTAAAAAGATTTAATTGATAATTTTTAGGTATAAATTTGGCTTTCATCTTACTTACCATTTTGTCCCATTGCTTGATCTTGGACTTTCCTTTCCTCGTTCTGGATATATGTAACTCGTCCCACCAAATAGTTGCATGACCCTTCAATATGGTAACTACAAATTTCACCTTCTTCTTGTCGTCAGATTCCTCTTCGTAGTCAAAATATTTGTCTAATGACTTAATCCAATCCATTAGGTCTTCTGCATTGAGACTCCCTTCATACATAGGAATTTCCACCTTTGGTTTTCCTCCTGATTTTTCCAGCATCTTAACAACTCTGGTAGTTTCATTTTCCTCCTCTTCTTCTTTAGCACTGTCTTCCCATTCATCAGGTGTTCTTCTCTGAGCAGTTTCAATTGTTTCCATCCACGTACGCAGACTTCATATCTCCTCCAGCAGAACTGCATTTGCTTGCGGTCTTCCTCGACCAATGCGAGCTCCTCTCCTTGGCGGCATGCTTACTTCAATCAATCTTTAATCTCTCTGTGCTCTGATACCACAAATGACGCAGGAAGCAATCGTTTTGAGAAATCTAAAAAATCGACTCTGCGTTTATTATTTCCCCTACAGTACAACCTTTTCTTCTCTAATCGGATATTCGTTGTAAAAGCCCAAAACAATAATATTTCCCCTTTTAAATATAACCGTTCATGATTCACTATATATCATAGCACATTTAGATCTAACGGTCCAAATCTTTTATCGCAATCACAAGTCGCTCTAGGCAAGTATTCAAGTTTCGGTACATACAAAGAGAGTGTTGTGATGCGATATGGTTAATGGTCCCACTTCCATCGCATATTGTAATTCCTCAATATTCCAGTCCCACTCCCTTTTCAATGAAATGTTGCGATGCGATATGTCACAATCGCATATTGCAGTGTTTCCACACTCGTGGTTCCGATAACACACAAGCCTTCCCTGCAATGCGAGATTTCGGCAATCGCACGTCGCAACTTCTTAAGACCTGCAAACCGACCCTGTGTAACACATATTTGTGATGCGATATAGGGGATCCAACAGTTGAGATCTTAAGCGCTCAACACTGTTAATAATACAAAAGGCTGCGATTTCTATTAACTTTGTGTTTTATATCGTAGAACATGAAAACAGAGAAATATTCAACTCCGTCCCGAATACAAAGAAACAAAGGCAAACGAGGGATTCCACAGATCTGATGTATAATCACATGCAACATCAATATATAATCATACACACACATCAATTATTCATAATAAAAAATGGTTATAGAGTCTCGGCCTTGGGCTCGATTACATCGATTAAAAGACCCCTGTTTCAATATAAAATCCTCGCTCTATTACGTGACTCGTGCTTCCTCCATCCTTCTTCCTCTTTGCCAATCCTTCTACATTACATTTTTCTTCATTTTATCAATCCCATCCTGTCTAACAACTCAATCCCTATTCTTAAACAATCTAATAGTCAAATCACTATTTTCTAGCTATATCACACACCTATGCTAACAACTTATCTTTGAATCTAAAAAAGGACAATTTCTACTTATTACAATAATGAAATACAACTCATTTTTTGAGAGATCCAACCCTCTCGGTAAAAATTGACTTTTGACCACTCAGGTTAGTGAAATTAAACTTGTTTAGCCACAACATGTGAACAAACTTTCACATTGCTGACTAAGTCTAGATGCTCCTGCATCACGTAATGGTTAAGAGCATGTGTTTCCTCCTACGAGGTCACAGGTTCAAAACCAGAGGGGGGTAGAGTATGTATGTCATCATAGACTTAGCAGTCAAATTGTTGCGCGAAGGTGGGTCCCTTGTCCCATAAACAAGGGGGTCTCATACATCAATTTGGTGTCTGGCTTGGTGGTGCACGAAGGTGGGTCCCTTGTCCCATAAACAAGGGGGTCTCATACACCAATTTGGTGTTTGGCTTGGTGGTGACCGACATTAGATTAAATATGTTAAATATTAAATGTTAAACATGACATTTGGTGTTTAAATGTTAAACATGACATGTTAAATGTTTACACTCGAGATATATAAATTCAACATATTAATCCAACATTTAAAAATGTTGACAAACTTTCTTACATTACACTTACACATCTCCCTTATATTGGGTTGTAATGCAACTCATTATAAAATTAAATTCAAATTAAATATTTATAAAATATTTTGATTATGAAATGAGAGATGGTTTTAGGCATGTTGTATTAATGAGCCATGGTATTGTAGCAAAGCCTATTTACAAGTTAATAATATATATGGTAAAGTGGACGTGAATATCCATGGTTAAACATATTTTTATATTGTAACTATTAAATTTTTTATGTGCTTATTAATTAAATTTAAATAATTTATAAGGTAAAATGGATCTTAACTTATAGTGCTACTTATATATATATATATTATGATTTTTTTTTTGAATTTTTTTTAATAAAAACAAAATTAGAATATAACAAATAAAATTTTGCTATTTTTATTACTTTTAACTTTTTACAGACACTACAACATCTCCTCCATATTGGGCTCTATATTACTTTTAGTGGACATGTAAACAAATCCTTTGTCTTGTAAATTGAATATATTAATAAAAAATGAACATATTAAGCCTACATGTAAAATGGTTGACAAACTTTCTAAAATTACACCTACACATCTACTCTATACTGGGGTGTAGAGGGTGTAGTCCAACTTATATGTGAACATCTCCTCCATATTGGGCTCTATATTACTTTTAACGGACATGTAAACAAATCCTTTGTCTTGTAAATTGAACATATTAATAGAAATTGAAGATATTAAGCATACATGTAAAATGGTTGACACACTTTCTAACATTACACCTACACATCTACTCTATATTGGGGTGTAGAGGGTGTAGTCCAACTTATAGGCGAAATAACCTTTTTCAAAGGGGCGATACAATTTCAAGCAAGAATGTGATTTTCTGTTGTTTAAAATATATTTTAGAATGTGGATTCAACACCTTGAAAAACCCATGGGCACTCAAATTCTAAAGATTAAACAACTTCAACTCAAGTTTTAAAAAATCTCTAGTGGATTTTGGTTAAAATTAACTAGAAAAAATGTTGTGAAAAAAGTCATTTCGTCTATAAGTTAGACTACGCCGATTGTAAAGCACCTCTTAGCGCAATAATATAAATATATATTTTTCTTTTATTAAAATAATAAAATATTATTGATAATAATAAACACTATAATAATAATAATAATTAATGTGTTATTAAGAGGATTCTTATTATTATAATATAAAAACATAATTAATCAAATGAGGATATTAATAATCAAAATAATAATAATTCTAAAATGTTATTATTATTATTTTTTATTATAAAACTATTAATAAAAGTATAATGGTACTATACATTTTTTTAATGAAAAAAGTTAATTAATAATAATATTGAGAATGAAATAATATTAATAACTAATATTATTTTATTTTAATTTTAAAGAAAATACGTTTTATAAACTTATTAAGTAATAATAATGATAATGATAATACTATAAATAATATTATCATTATTATAAAAACCTACCCTAGCATCAATATTCATATTTATTACCTTAGTTACACCACATTAGTATTAGTTATATAAACAAATTATAAATTTTCTATGATTGATAAATTTTAATGGAGTAGTCTTTAATTGCAACTTTGTTTTTGGTAGATTTCAGCTGAAATCTGATGAAAACATTTGTGGCCAAATTTTGATTTGTGTTGTTTAAACTCGTTTTTAACTGCATATATTGATTCAACACCCTAAAAAACAACTCGGTCACTTCGATTGTGAAGAGTTTACCTGTCAAACTTGTGATTTCAATGAATCCCTGTCAGATTCTAGACAAATTAGATCAGAAAATAAACCGTAAAAATTTCAAAAAAGTCGCACTTAAATATTACTAGAATTTTAATTACAATTATTAATTATGATATTATTCTAATAATATTTTATATTTTTCAATGTTAACCAATATTGTTATTAATAACAATTTTATTCTTCCTTAATAAATATAATTGGCTCTTAATAACCTTTTAATAATTATTTTTATTATTTATAAAACTTTCTCTTTGTTATTTAATAGTTTTTGTTTCTCTTAATTGTTGAGAAATCTAGGGCATGAATAGTTAAAAGATTTCTCTGCTTGATAATTGCTTGTGATATAATTTTACTTCTTAGCTTATAACATTTTCTTCGTTATGTTATTATTGTGTTATTTTCATCAAGACAATTACCAATATGCACAATAAAAGACAAGTGACATAGTATATAGGCTTGTCAGCCAGGGCCAAAACCTCTCACCTCTTTATAGGGAAACCCGATCAAAATTCTTCTTCTAGATCTTCAATTGATGAGTACCAAGACCATGACAAGGACCCTTGACTCTAGTATCTTCCCAAGAACCTTGTCACTAACCTTTATGCTCTGCCTCTTCCCTTTCTCGGCTTTCTTCTTGATCTCAAACTGCTCTCCTCGACTCCTTCTAGAGAAACTCAGTCTCTATGATCTTACTGGCTTCCTCTAGAGAATTTCGGTCTCTAGATCTCTATCTCAGTCACCCAGAACAAGTACCCCATAAGAACCCTTCCTTCGCTGACCCTAGAAGAATCCTTTCTTCGCTATCCCAGAAGAAACTCCTCCTTCGTTATCCCAGAAGAAACTCTTCCTTTGCTATCCCATAAGAAAGTATTCTTTGTTGACCCAAAAAGAAACGTTCTTCACTATACCTTGAAGAATCCTCGTTCGCTATGCATAGAAGGATCCTATCTTCGCACTTTCCTTTTAGCCTCTTCTTTGCACTACTTATTCACTTCTTCTTTGCACTTCTGCTCGTCGAGATGCTTGTTGAGTTGCTTGCGTCTATTTGAGGCCGAGTGTGGCTATATATACACTTTATCTCATGTCCTTTAGGCTGGCATGATCATAAGTAGTTAGGCTGATTTCTTCTAGCATGTTCTTCCATCGTTGTAGGCTGACTTGAAGAGGATAAGTGACAATGTCTTAGAGGATACTTTACATAGACAAGATTGAACTTTTATAAAGTTTAACATGACTTCATTACATGAAAATGACTCTATCATTTTATGACTAGATGACAAATAATTCCTAAAGACTCTAAATGGGAGTCTTGACTAAAAATAATATAAAATCTCGTGCTCATGAAACCCATGAAGCAAGAAATACAATAATTTTTTTTTCTTCTTTACATCTCATTACACAAAATCATAATTACATGTCATTATGAATACTGAACCTAGTTACACTTTTCAACACTCCCTCTTAACTAGGGATGTATTCATAATGGTACTTGGACATTCTCAATCTGAAGAATTTCTCATAAGAAGAATTTCGAATTGGTAACTCATTTGTATAGCATCATATCAACCAACATTGTTACTTAGAAGGGCCTTGACTAACAACTCCATCTCTTCACAAGATCTGAGCTCAATGCTGGCGATACCAATAATTTATAGACACTCTCATCATTGTCTCTCTCGGAACATCCCCTACTCGGGTACTCAGGGTGTGTTCCATGAGGACTATTCTTATCTTGGACTCCTCAACCCTAAAGGAATATCGGTCCTCCATGACTTCTCTTCTATTGTAGGCCCTATCTCATCCTCAAAGATCATTGGATGCGAAATGATGACCTAATCCTCCATTCGGTCTTCCTAGGTGAAGACCAGAATGACATGTCTATCTCTCCCTCTCAAATAGGGAGTACATATTCCAATAAAGGAATGCACTCATTCCTACAAGAGGAATGTACCAAGATCCCTCTTGGTGTAGGAATTTTCAAGTTTCTTCCAAGTAAGAAACTTCTTTTCAGGCTCCCTCTTAACTAGGGACCTACAACAACTCATGTGGAGATCATGGAACAACAACCAGCTGCTTGAAGAAATACTCTCTTCTTTGATGTCATGAATTTCTTATTTATTGTGGAGTCTTCATATTTTGGGGACTTCTTCATAGGGCACAGACCATCCATCACTTTCATCCATGAGTTAGTCATGTCGTCATTTCATCAGAAAGTGATCCATCAGTTTTTCATTTGGCTTTTCTTAATGTCATGCTGCTTTCTTTATGCCATATTTTTCGAAAGGATCTTACATCCTTCAATATGGTCCTCTTGGAAGTCATCCATAGATCTTTGGCAGTCGTACATAAGCCCATCCATATATTAGCTCAAAAATAAGAAATGAACACTTAAATCATAATTACCTTTGTGATGATCCTTCATCATGACATCTTCCTGCAGGTATCAACATCCTGCATACATGTTGACACATCTCTCAAATATATTCATTGTCAAGGGTCTCCATATTTTTTTGACTCTTATCAAAGTATTCATATCTTTTTGGGAGATATTCTAGTCAAATCTTCTTGGTCTCAGATGCGAATAGCATTAAACTTGAAGGGACTCATCCTGCCATCATTTTTGAGTTAAGCCTAGCTATAGGAGGATGGTTGTGCATAATTCATGCAACGACTCTCCATTCATTCCCTCTGAGTCAAAGAAATGGCCTCCTCATCAGGAAATGGCACTGGTGGCTCCCTAGATGAGATTGATCGAGCATTTAAGCAGGAAATCAAGGAGACGATCTCTAGGATAGATGGGAAAATAATTTATGAGGCTCACTCTCACTTCACCCTAGTAATGGGCCAGCTGGAAGGTCTGAAAAAATATGTTGAAAATATGCAAGCGACGGTGGAGGTAATCATATCCAAGATAGAAAATATTGATTATAAAGTGGAGAACTCCGAGGTCAAGGTGGAGACTATAGTTGTTTCAGTGTTAAAAAAAATATTTGGTCTCAGTGATAACGATGAACATGATACAGTGCTTGGTGAAGGAGGGGCTCTCCCTCGGTGTTTCCTGAACAACATGAGTTGTAGCAAGAGTAGGGGAAGAAAGGAGCAATTGAACCATACCAACATGAGGAAACGAACAAGGTTACTACATAAGAATTCAACCAGAACAATGCAGAGGGAACCGGGTAGTCAATTTCATAGTAATTGTTAGATTATGTTCTATAGGCATGTAAAGTATTAATGGGGTATTTTGGAGAAATTACAAGAAGAATGATGTAGTAAATCTGGAAAAACCAACATTGCATATCCAAAGACACTAGTTAGAGCAATTTTGGAGGACTGTGGAAATTTTGTAGCTTTTGAATGTAATGGCACTGACCGGATTCTAATTTAATTAATGGAATTATAACCATTCATTTAGAAACAAAAAAAATACATCATTCACATCCATACTGAGATTTTCTCAACTTTCCCAATGGGAAACCAAGTCTGTTGTAAATCTGGTTGAGTTATAACCAGTCCAAAATCTAAATTGTCTGAGTTTGTCCTTCAAGGCTACATAAACAAGACTATATTGATAACCTCTACTATCTACCTTCCTACTCAAAATAACAAAAACAAACATTTTTTCTGCATCTAAAAGAGTCTATTCATCAGAAGAATCTACATGGGCTAGATCCCTGGTGTTGGTTCCTGCTTGTTCTGTCGATGACAAGCCTAGAGTGTGTCTCTCTATGTGAGCCAACTGAGCATTATGATGCTAAATTTGGCACTAGATTCACTGTAGTTCCGTATGGATGGCTTGTAGATCCTCTATGAGTCCTGGGTTGCCTGTGAGTGGTAGCATCACTTCCTTCGCTAGCAATGTTTTCATCAACTCGTAAACATGTAGGGTTTTGTAGAAATAATGTATGGTGACCCCAAGTTTGACCCAGATCTCGAATAATGTCACCCAAATATGCTAACATGTCTTTCTCACTAGGGTTCAGCTCAATTCTAATTTTGGATTCCCATTCATTGATGGCATCTATGGCCTGAGAGTGAATTCCAATTCGATAGTTGTTGGCTGCATTGTGACTCATATGGGAAGTTCACCCACAACCCCTACCTCTGTTGGAACCACGATGGGCCAAACCATGACCACGTCCTCTGCCCGTGCTCAAGTTGTTTCTATAGGTGGATGTTGTTCACACCATATCATTACACCACTTCCTACTATTGGCCCTCCTCAACATTTCTGTAGAGCCTAACCCACTGTCTTTGGCCCAAGATAAGTGTTTTTTGCAGAATCTATCAAACAACAATGAAGAAACATAAATTTAATAAACCATATCCATAGATTTTCCATATAATGACGATCAGGGACCAAGGAATCCTTACCCATCCCTCTATAGTGTGTCTTTTTCCAGTGATTCCCGGAGGTCTGCAAAGAATGAGGATTCCCCTGCGTTCTACTACCCTTTGGATGGATTCCTCCATTGAGCCAAGTATGGATTTGAGGTGACCCCCTCCCTTTCCCAGATTTTAGCACTTTTCACTGGCATAGGAACAACCGCAGATGATAAAACAAAGGACTGGATGAAACACGACCCCCTCCAAGATGACTGCGAATGGAGGCTTGCATGCCCCTATGGTTCCCCAAGCTCCAATTCCAAATGAAACATAAAGTTCTCAGACCAACGAAAACAACGCCGATGGAAGAAAGTTTGGCTCAACCAACCTCCAAATTGGAGTGAGGCCAAGGTGTACAAAGACCTACAACCAACCCTAAGACCCAACCAACACCATAACCCAACTCAAAGACTACAATTAACATTCGATTCACCCTTGTTACAAAGGCGAATAAGTAGAAACATAATGTAAATTACAAAACCATCCAGGACATACCCTCGAAACCGGAAGAATAAAAACCAGGATGAGCAAGCATAGGCCTAGACGAAAATTTGAGGTGCTCCAAACACTGCAACCTCAACCAACACCCTCGGCCCCTGCTTGGAAACCTGAGGAACCTTGTTACGATTTCTCCAAATGCTTATGACGACAATGCAAATCACCTCCTCTTGGAGTAACCTTAGTGTATGCCTCCCTCTTTGGAGATAATTACCATCTAGCATATGATGCATGTATTTGCATGTGTGGGGGTGGCCACACCACACCTCTTCCTTAATGATCCCACTTTCCATTACATCCACCTGGATCCCGCGACATTTTTTTGCTCGAATCACATCTCATTCGGAATTTAATTTTTTAATTTTTGTTTTGTTTAATTTTTATTTATTTATGGTTGCAGGGGTTGTGTCGATGCTCAATTAGCAACCCAACCCCACTATGTGTCAATTTGATAGTTGATTTTAAATTTTCATTACAATGGATCAAGTTTTCCCCCACAATGTGACAATTTCATGGTTGATTTTTAAGTTTTCATTGCAATGGGTCAAGTCTTCCCCCACTGCGTGTCAATTTGATGGTTGGTTTTAAAATTTTCGTTACAATCTGTCAAGTTAAGATTTTTTTTTTTTTTTTTGTAAGATTGATGGGACCACAACTTCATCATGTCTAATATATCAGCTCGATTGGGGCAGGGAATTGAACTAGTGACTTCACATCAAGGAGTGCCTTAACAGAGCCCCAGATCACCGTCTATCCAAGACCCCGTGGACTCTTAGGCTAAGATTTTAAAAGAGCTGTACCTTTAGCATTTCAAATAAAATAGTATTTGTATAATGGGTCTTTGATCTACATATTCATTTTTAATGTTTTTTTAGTCTTTATATTTTCTTTAATTCCATGGCTAAAAAATGTCGAAATTTTAAGGTTTTTCGAAGTCGTGATATTTAATGTTTAACATCACGGTTGAAAAATGTCAAAATTTTAACAGAGTCATGATATTTATATTTAATGCCATGGTTGAAAATTGTTGGATTTTTTAGGTTTTGCAGTTGTGATATTTTATCTTTAACAATATCGTCGAAAACTATTGGAATTTTAAAGGTATTCAAAGTCATGATATTTTATTTTTAATTCCACTGCTAAAAAATGTTGAAATTTAAAAAAAAGTGTTGATGCAACATAGGTTTTTTTCATGTTTATCGTATAATATTTTTAATTTTTAATGCCATTGTTAAAAAAAAATGGAATTTTAACCCAAAAAAGTTTTGATAGAATATCAACTCTTTTCATTTTTAGGGTGTTTTTTCATGTTTATTACACAAAAAATGTGGCTTTTAATGTCGTTGATAATTTGTTTTTGGAATTTTAACCCAAAAAAAAGAAAAGAAAAAGAAGAAAAAAAGATGTAGGATCAACACTTTTAGTTTTTAGTGTGTTTTTCATGTTTATTGCACAAAAATAGGGGTTTTTTGGGTTAGAGTTCTCGTTTTGAGGTTAACATTCTTGTTAAGTTGGTAACTTTATTATAGGTAAGGAAGTGACCTCAAGATGTGAGTAAATGCAAAATTAATTATTGGAGAATGACCTTTATGAAAGAGTCAGATTGTATAGCTTACCTCATACCATGAGTATTTGATTAGCCCCAAGGGTTAGCTCAATTGGTTGAGTCCCCATTGTTAAATATTCTTGCTATTGAGATGTCATAGGTTCAATTCTCTTGACACTCTCGGGGTCAGACTATGTGGTTGTGCCAATAGGTTGTGATCCCTTCAGGTGGATCTTCCTGATACATATATTTCATGGACATAGTGGTCACCTATCTCCTAGGTCCTTGAACCACATTAAAAAAAGAAAAGAAAGAAAAAACACCATGAGTATTTGAGACCATTTCATGGGATTTTCCTTAAATACAAGGTTTTTGTTCCTCAAGCTATGAGACATGGTTTCGATATAACCACGAAAGTCATGGTTCAAAAGCACCTCAAGACCATGAGAGATTAAAAATTATTTGACTTATTTGACCCCATAAATAGCAAACACAAATGGATTTAAGCCATTGTTAACTTGAATGAAGAATCTTGAGTAATTATGGATCTAATAAGAGAGAGTAAGAAAATACCCCAAACAAATACCTTGAAAGGTTGAAGGGTCAAAGTTATGAGCCAAATCAGTAGCCAAGGTTCGAAGTATACAAGAGTAAAAGTAGTAAAGGACCCTACCTAAGCACTGGGTATCCCTAAGGGGTTGTGTTGTAACATAAAATCCCTTCACCTCAAGTAACTTTAATCTTGTCCTCATATAGTCTTTCAAAACTAAATCTTTCTCTTAGAACCTAAATCCCTAATATTTTTTTATTTTATTTTTTCTGTAAATTAAGGATTTATATTAAAAAAAACCATATTACATGGATTTACAAAGTGACCATGGAGTGTACCGCCTCTTCTCAACAAGCTACACCAATTGATTAGACCCACATGGTCTCCAATCTCATGAAAAATAAAAGACACCCATAACCTAGATTACATTAGGGCCAAGGCCAAAACTGATCTATAACATTACCCAACAGACCCACACAAAGATAACAACCATATTTTCGGAATACAAATGACACCAACGACTTTCAAGCCTCAGAGTGTCTACACAAAAATCAAACATATAACCATACAAAATGTCACAACCCTTTCACAATATAACCAAACCAACATTGTAGCATTGCGACCAACCATTGTCCATACGACAAGGGAACAAAAGAGGTGACAAGTTCCATGCAGAATGGGCCAGAAACCACCATGCAGACTAAAATAAAATGAGGAGACCAAAATAAATTCCAAGTGCCTTGCATAACGAGGCAAGAACCTTCACAAATATTTAAGTAAAAATGAATTTATAATCAAAATGGAAACAAATACAAGATGCAAGTAAGCATATGGAACTTTTACCTTGGATAATCTCATTTTTATTTACCTTGTAAGTCTTGATTTCTTCCAAATTTTATGTTTAAAGAACTTATTCTTATGATTTGAAACAAATAGCAGGAAGAAGTTGTAACTTTATCAAAACTCACATACACTTATGATTTTCAAATTTATTGGACTTAAACTAAGGTGAGCATTGAACCTATGAAAAATACTTACCAGGAAATAAATGGTTACATGTTCAAGATATCCACAATGAGTAAGAGTCATCAGACATTTGAATTGGTGTTTTGAATAATAATGCTAAAAATTAAAACAATGAAAATTTGCCAGAATATTATTCACTTTGTATTGCAGCTGCGATTATCCTCTTTGTCATTTCTTATTTGAATCATGTTCTTTTTATGTGCAGGCTAGATGAAATAATTTTAGTTTTATATCAACTCCAAAACTTTCATGAAATACCATTGAATGATGCAAAAATCCCAACCCATGTGGCATTTTTAATAAATATGGAGAGAACTGAAGAGTTTTTTATCGTGAAAATCTCCATAACTTATTACAAACCCAAATCAACATTGTTGGCGGATAGGAGGTGTGTGGAATGGAGAGAACCCACATAAAAACTTTATTGGATAACCACATCATCTTGGCTATAAAATCCCGGAAAACATGAAAAGAGTGATCTTAAGAAATCTCTGGGGTGAGGTTTTGGGTTGATGTGGAACGGAAGCAGGGCCCATGAAGAATAGGGTTGACTAATCACAAAGGAGGAAATACATGGATGGAGAGAAATGAATGGAGGCAAGGAAGTGCAAGCTCGAGTGGATGCCTATGTCATCCCAGAAGGGAAATCCCGGAAGAAACAAGCGGAGCCACTTTGCAATTTCGTCGGGGTAATGTAGCTGAGATTACATGGCAGAGTAAAGTGATGGTTATAGCTAGGAAAGGACACTTGTAATTATTGTAAGGAGGATAGTGTGGAGGAAAGAGATTGGCCTATCCATGTTGTCCCAGAGGGAAAAATCTCAGAAGGAATAGAAAAGGGCTTCAACGGATCCAACCAAGGGAAAAAAAGCAAGGGGATGTGGCATGTGGGCCAAATCAAGTATTGGAGAGTGATAAGGAGGGGAAGCCATGTGGATATTGACCCATGCATAATTAATTGTTAGTTCTTACATCAAATTCGAAGGGAAATCATGAAGGAATTGAGGGGAGATGAAAAGTATTTTACCTAGGAAAAATGTTCGGGAATATGAGGAAAGAAGGAGGGGTGTGTAACCACCCCTCCCACATTTACCCAATTTCACCAGCTTGTCGAGGTAAACATGAGAGGAGGACCCACTATGACATGAACCGACCTCCTAGGTTCCATTAAGGAAGTGGGGCCAACCAGGGAAGACAAATTGACATCTCATAAGATTCTACAAGGGCTACTAGTCACTCAAAGGCTGAGTATCCACCTGTTGACGGTCCTAAATGACTTCATCAACATTTGGGGAAACCACCCAATAGAGACCTTAAATCAACTCCTTTTCTATTTGGAATGGTGGCTCCGACTGGAATTATGGGACTAATTTCCCTTAAGTATAATTATATGGAGTGGGATGGAAAGTGATAACATATTCTAATATGTAATGACAACTAAAATAAGATCTACTATAAAATACTTATTATACACGGGTAAGCTGATGACATATGTGCTAGAAATATCTCACAATTAACACAATAATCTAGATCATTATGCAATCATGAAATAAACACAATTAGTTTAATTAAATAATTAATTAAATTAATTTGTTATAACATGATTCACATATGTTTGAGATCTTGTTCCCCACAATATAAATCATATTGCAATCCATCATATCAATAGTGACCATGATAGATTGATTTTCACACATATAGGTGAACAATAACATATAACAACTCCATTCAAAGCAAATAGACATATTAATAGGATAATAGTACTCGATACATTGTAGCTCTGCTCATCCCAGAAATGCAAGTGGTTCATCTTAATATTAAGAAAACCTTAAATACAATAGTGAAATTTAAGTCTGTTCTTGCAAAAATTCAGAACCCCTTCTCCATCTCAGAGAGGGAATTTATAGATTTACATACAAAAGATAAAAATAAACTATCCTAACAATTCTTCAACTAAAACAAAAACAATAGACAAATGAAGAAATAGTCTCAACAACTTTCTAAGCTCAAGAATAAGACTGTCCAATGGTTATTTGTTGAAACTTTTAGATATGTATCAAACTGTTAAGCTCCGGTGGACGTTTGGGCTTGATCGTGATTTGACTTGTAAAAATATCATTTTTCAAGGATGGAAGCATCTACATGGTGACATTTGAAAGGCATTGGAGGACAAACCATTGGCTATGAGGCTTCACTAGAAACTGCTAGTGATGTTCAAGACTAATTTTGGACAATTGATCGATCATTTGAGAGATCTTCTTGCAGTGTTCTTGCCACGTTTTTGACAATACCTTGGCATCTGGAAAAGTACCTTTGGGGAAATTTGGAACGAGATTAGACTGCAACAAATTATCATTGACCGATTCAATAATTGCACTGGAAAGATTTCAGGCCTCGTTTATGGTAGCTTCGGCCTGCTTCATTTGTATCTCCCATTCTCTGAAAATAATGATTTTCCAAGCCTCATTAATCTTTGGTAGATTAGTAGATCTACCCTCTACACTTTCCTGCCAATTGAGGAACCCTGTGAGCTTTTCATTCATTTCTTCAAAGTAATTTGTCATATCAGACAATTGATCCACAAAGTAATCTACATCTTTACTCTGATGTTGAATTATCACTAGTTTATTACATAATACCTTTTGTTGATGCCCAAGAAGAGCATTCTTCCTTTTTGAACTTTGCTAGTTCATGAATAACATGAAAAATTTCAATCTTCTTCTGCATTTCCTTGACTTAATCATCCCTAGTTTATAATTATTTATCATGTTGTACCTTAAGTGAAACAAATTTATACTGTAACTCTATCATGTGGCTCTGCCATTGCTCATTGATTTTCTGTTTCTCAACCTCATGAGCCTGTTCAAGCAAGGCAATCCTTTCTTCTTTATTTTTCAGAATTTCTTTGATTTCTATGGCTTTATCAACAACAATTTATGCATAAGAAACATTGAACTGAGTCAGTTTACCCAAGTCATCTGTTGGGGTTGCAGTAGATCCTTTCCATAAGACTTCAAAGGAAGAGCCCTTATCAAAAATCAATGACTAAGACTGATTTAACTTTCTCTTATTCCTTCCTCTTTTTACCACAACTTTATGCCGATGTCTAGAGGAGGAATGTTTTCTATGTTTAAGATCACTTCAGAGGTGGGAAAAGCAGGAATAAACTCAACATCCTTCTTACATAGAATAGAATATATTAAAACAATATTATTGGATTTGTTCTTCTATTCATCACTCCTAGTACTCCCTTGAATATTTGTTTGTTGTGATGAAGTAGAAATTGGATTCTGGGTTGTACCCTTGGAATTTAAAGTTATGTTAAATTCATTCCATGCTTTATTCAATTAAGAATCAAGAATAAATTCAATAGTCTGAGGAGTAGAAGAGATAACAACAACCTCTTGCTGAGTCTTAGGAAGCACATCCTTTTCTGTAGAAGTCTTTAGTTGAGTAGTAGATATAGGTGATTGTTCTGAAGACAACTATAACAACTGTAAGGGAAGCTTAGCTATCTTAGAACTGGGATATTGAACAAATTGACCTTTTTCTTCAAGAATTAGTTGATTTTCCACTTTCAATAGAACTGTAGAATAGGTAGAGGAATGTTCAAATAAATCATCCAATTTATCTAGTTCATGGGAAAATTGCCTGAGTTTTTGAGATGCAATGAAATTCTTAACTACAGAGACAAGATCATATTGTCTGTTGGGAATAGTACGTAGATTGAGAGCCTGAATAGCTAGAATTTCCTTCTTTACATGGTGATAGTTTGCTAAGGCAAATATACCAAATTTAGCAAGAAAAGGTGGCCACATCCTTTTATTAGAATCCTTTAATGTCTTAGAAATGCCATATCCCACTGTTTGATATGCAATTTCTCTGCTTAGAAGCTTGTCTGGGATGAACAAGGTTAAGACACAAGGATGGGAAATACTATCATAAACTCTTACATAAGTGAAAATTTCCTCTTCGAACCAACATTTGAAAGTCATCTTCATCCTCCTGGACATCCAAGGTGGCTTGGACCCAAAACTGACTTTATAAATTGGAAGCATGACTCTGTGACAAATTTGATAAAAATGTTCTTGATATTTAGATTCCTAGAGTATATCATGATAAATATGAATGGGCTTTCGATTGTGTAGAGTCCATTTCTAGCCCATTGTAGGAAATTCTATTGGAAAACATAAGGCATCCATGATGTAGGCGGATACATAGAATGAAGGATTTTTTTTCTCTGAAATAATGCGACCCTTTCTAAAAGCTAGAATATATGAAGCCAAATTATCAGAAAGTAAAGTATCCCAATGAAATATATATTTTTCTAAGGATCCATCAATAATAGGTACCCATTCATTGTTGAATTTTGACACATTGGGGAATGCATGCAACTAACACAACATAGTAGTGACTTGGGAAAAAGGACCTGCAAGAGAATCACCTGAATACTTACCACTTTCCTCCGCTTTATTTTTATTTGGGTCCTTTCTCCAAGGTATAATTTGTTCGGATAGATGTCTATGCTACTTTATGAAATCTTCCGCATATGCCTTGTTGTATTTATATTGTGGAGTAAGTAGGTGATACATTCCCTGCAAATCATTGCTAGAAAAAGACCCAATAAGTGTGCCCTTGCTGGTGTGAATTTGCTTATTGGAAATGTCCAAATTCTCCATGACCCAACATACCATATTTGTATAAGGAATTATTCTTAGCCTGGCTGCAATCCTATGCAAGAAAGAATTAGCAACATCACTAGAAGTAGCTTCTGAAACTGAGAAACTATAATCTGTTGTAACTGTTCTCGCAGTAACCTTGAGATTTTCATCCTTAAAATGCCGATAAATCACCTCCCAGGAAGAAAGTCCAGCATCCTTGGTGCATACTATATCAGAGAACAATCCATCTCCTGTAATTTTCTCATCTATGTATTATGTAAATGGATTAGACGATTGTTGCAGAGAAGCCTTCTTCTTAGCCTCGCCTCCCTTCTTCATTTCTTTGTATTTACGAGAATAAGAGTTTTCCTATAAGAGACAGTCGTAGGAACTTAGTATAAACAATTATTATCAACAAATTAGCACTAGTGAAAATAATATTTACAATAAGAAATCCCTTTTTCGAAACAAATTAATACTATCAAACTTAATTAAATGTAAACAATTTATGTTTTCGAGACACATTCAAATCACTTTAAATCTATTAAGTGCAATAACGAGAAACCATGTGAAGGATGCCATGTCAGATTATTAGAAGCGGAATATCAGTGAGTTATTTAAAATGGATTTACCATATTTCAATTCACCGAAATGAGAAGCTCTCAAAATACAAAGGGTTATAAAGAGAGATCCCAAAAGAATACTGAAATAAGTATTCCGATGAGTATTATATATGGAATATGAAAGGTTTATCTGGAGGATTGTTTTCATAAGAATTATAAAGTAACATTTCCGAAATGTGAAATCCCGAAATGGTATTACCCGAAATAGAATATTAAAATCATCAGAAGAGAATCAGGTGTTATGATTTAGGAGGTAAAACTTTTCGTAACATTCTTTAAAAAGGTTCCGATAAAAACTTTTTGATATGAGCATCACCGAAACATGAGGGATTTTCGGAAGTGTAATAACAATGTTGTTCCGAAATGGGCAATTTTGAAATGGAATATTTTAATCATAAAAGTTTCAGGGGTTTCGATTTCGGAAGTGAAACCTAATCTCACTTACAATATTGAAAGTTCTGAAATGCAATTTTTTTTAAATATTAAAGATATGCATAAGGAGGTTAGGCTTCAGAGATAATATTTTTTCGTAACGTATTATTAATATAACTTATGAAATGAAGAGGAGTCGATAATGAATGAATTTCAATATAAAAGGAACTTCAGGGAGTGGGCCTATTAGAGCTCTACCATTTCACAATATTTTAAAAATTCATATTCGAAGATATTCATTCCGAAAAAAGGAAAAACTTAAGTCTTTTAAATTTTTTTTTGTTTAAAAGTGCTTATAAATAATTTCCCCATTTCCTTTATTAAATAAAAGCAAAGTATTTTTATTTCAAAAACTTAAGTAATTTAAAAAGGCCCCCCATTATTTATTAGGAACTAAGTAAAAATGGGGGTTGTTTTTTTGCTACAACACCACCACATGTGGCTAAAACTTGAGCTGGACACCCTTTTCTCTGAGCTGGATCCCAAACCGCTCACACAAAAAGCCTTCCATGCGGTTGGAAGCCTCCAATTGCATGCACAAGCCTACATCCATGTGGTTGCAACCCAAATTTCTCAGTTAGGAGTATGTGGTCCTGATATTTGAACCTAAATTTTAGGTCAGCCTCCAAGACACTTCCCATAACTTCCTGTAACTTCTCAGAATCAATAATGGAATGACAACAATTCGAGACATACAAGTTTGAAGGAATAAATTGACGTATACTTCCTAGAACATGGCAAGCATTTCGCCAAACACATAGAAAACAAGTAAGCTATAGGTCATAAATGCATATATAATCATAAAAGTCTAATTTTCATATGAGAATCATCGAGAAGTCCCTATTCCCTCTCCACATAGCTGCAATGCCATTGATTATTACATACATTCATCACTCATCAATAGCTAATAATTTCACGACAAAGAGCCATAGAAGATACACATCATATGAACAACATATAACTAGAAAATAACAAACATATAAACCATGGAAACCCAACCATAATACCATCAACGCATTGCCAATAAATATACATGAATCATAATGGAATAATAGCTCTTATTAACATAGGAAAATACCAACCAATTCTGGGACTTCCACGTACCATCCGACCCTAGATTGGGCCGAACCAAATCTCTCTTTCAGCCAATCACCCCCGTGCCATATTCCAAACATGAATGTGGGATCTCATGGAATAAACCAAGCAAAACTAAACCAGCGCTTCCAGAGGTCAAATCACCTCAACCCTCAACTAGTGATTCCACCTCACGGTCGTACATCACTAACACCAACTATATTGTTATCTACTTAAGTTATCTATGGCTCTAGGAACTAGTAACTCAACCCACAACCTTCTAGGGCTCTAGAGCATTTGTCCAACCCAGCTCCAGGACTAGTAAATCAACCCACCGAGGGCTCCATAATGTTTGTCTAACATAGGCTCCATGACTAGTAACTCAACCCAAGTTATTCCAGGGCTTCCAAATCATATGTTCCAACCCATGACCATAAGGAATTACAAGCACCAATCAGAAAACAAATCAATGGAAAAAACCCACAACACCATGGTTGTCCAGGAAATGGAAAGACTAGGAAAAACCACTGTCAATCTAGGAAATCCTCCATGTGAATGACATATCAAAACCAAATAATTACATTCATACACCATGCATGCCAAAAAAAAGCAAGGAAATCATACATGCAACTCGACAACTACAAAGCAATCTAGTTGTAGTTTCTGATCTCATTTTCCCCTTGCACTCTCCTTCTTTTCCTTTTCCTTCTTTCTCCAAATCCAATGTGTTTTAAGGTGCTCCAAGCATGCTCCAATAATTCTCCAAGATTTCACTAAGTGTGCAAGAGTATGAGAGAGAGAATAGAAGAGAGCTTCAAGCTAAAACTAACAAAAGGTTACACTAACAAAAGATGTGAACTGATCCTTAGAATCCTTTTAATCATTGAGGACTCTATTTTCTTCATTTTCCCTTCATTTTCCTTTCAATTTCCTACTCATGCAATATTGTGACCTTTCACCTTCATTTTCTCCTATTTTCCATTGTTTTCATAAATAAAATTTCAATTAATGCCACTTTTCCTTTGCCAATTCCTTTTCCAATTTCCATAGTCATTAATTAATAAAAAGTGATCCCCATCACTTTGTTTTTTTCCAACATTCATCTTGGAATATGTGTCTCATGACCTTGGTCTTATTTTTCCTTCATTAACTTTATTACATGAGATTTTAACCAGGGCTGTTATAGTGTGAGTTCAATGTGACTGGAGAGGAAGATGAGTGGAAGGTGATGGGATTACAAGCCTCGGTGGATAACTTACATCACCCCAGGAGTAAAATCCTGGATTTTTTGAATAGTGCCTATGTTAACCTCCATAGAAAAATGTCCCGGGATAATGTGGAAGATAGTAAGAAAGTGGGCTTGATGTGACATTGAGAGGGAGGATGCATGCAGGATGGTCCCATGTAAAAATATCACATGGAAGCATGCATCATCCTAGCCATAAAAATATTGAATGAAATGGAAAAAGGCATATTCTTTCCAACTGATATATCTCGGCCAAAGATTCTCGGCTTTTTCCAGTGTTGTAATTCTCTTTACAATTTTTGCTTGCCCACACAACTTGTAGCTTGATAGAAGCCTTATTGTTTGACAAAATTTGCAGTGAGCGAAGGCTTTATCTCCATGATTAAGTTTCCACCAGTGATGCTCAAATATTCAACTTCATCAAAACAAACACAACATTATTATAATCCATCTCATAAATTTGTGAAGCGAAGTAAATGTAAAGAAAAACACTTGTACAAAGCACATCTCGTCAAAATTTAAAATTCTAATGAATGGGTGAATACTTACCTAAACATGTTCATGTGTATATTTTATTGACACACTTTAAACGAACCTTTACCGAGAAGAAGTAAAGACTCATTGCTCACTTATTTCATACCTTCATTATTAAAAGAAACTAAGAAGAAAATCAATCTGAACTAAGCTACTCCTACTCCCACTCAATTCGAACAAAGAAAGCTAAAACTAGGTAAAATCATATTTCCAATGGAGCCATTCCATTAGCTTAAGCCCTACACATATATGTACACCAAAAATTAGTAATAGAAATAAAATTATTATTAAACTATTAAAAGAAAACTTCAACTAATTATGTACATGGATCTCTAATAAGTCAAGTAAAAGAAATTTATCATCTACATGAAACCTTGCTAAAAATGAATTTTCCCGCTACATGTCAATCTTGTCACGAAAACCATTTTGTAATTGTTGAAATGAAATCATGGTTGGAATAACACTTTTCCGAGCAATGTCATGAATTTATTCCTATAGAGACAAGTTAGTAGTATGTACAATAAAAAGGGGTATTAGAAAACTTCGACAAAATTGGATTTTTAAGATAATTTTCAAATGGATCCTCGAAATTAGAATGGAAATCCAATGGATATATCAAAATATGTGTAGACAAACAAGATTGTTGTTAAAAATGATATGTTGAATTCTCAAGTGTCGAGGCATGTGGAAGCTTTATTTGAGAATAAATAATGAGTTGTTATGATATGAACATCAAATGAAATTGAAATACTTGAAGTTCAAGATGCTCATGATCCATGCCCTAAAAATGATGTGTTTCCACTAATGCACCTATTGAGAATTCAAAACTTGACTACTCAAAATGCCAACATAAGATATAAAAAAATAAAAAATAAAAGGTAAATAAAAATTTGAAACAAACCAAAATAAATGAAGAACGAAGGATAAAATTACATTATCATTTACAATATTGTAAGAAAACAATTGATATTTATTTGGAGCATTTTCCTCCTCACAAGTGTCAGCCAAGATATTGCAATCAAAGCTATTACTGGCATCTACTTGTGAATGAGAAAGAGAATCAAGAATATGACCAAGAAGGAGAACTTGAACAATATCAAAATCAAGAATTGAAATGGATTTGTCTTCCTAAAAAATGCAATCACTATGACATTTTAATAATTCAATATGAGAATTTTTTGTTGTGATATTAGTAGAAGAGGATCTCTCAACTTGAAATATGGATTGACTTTGATTATCGAGAACACGACAATTTGATGGTTGGTGAAATAATTCAACATTCTCTATTTCCAAGTCATCATCATAAGTGACTTCATAATTTTTACTAGAACTCTTTTTTTTTTTCATAAGACACATTAGAATAAGAAGAATAATTAAATGAATTTTCAACACTGTTGGAAAAATGGTCAATAAATGACTTTTTATCCTGATCAAAACTAATTAGCAATTCACTATTTATTAAATTTATAATAGCTCCCATGTTTTCTAAAATAGGATTTGTGCAAAGAGGAATTGTTGAATGATTAGCAAATGAATTAAAAACAACAAAAATATCAAGAAAAAGAGAGAAATGGCTATTTGAAGATATGATTCTAAAACTTTCTCTACCTGTAGAGTCTTCTTTACTTTCCATAACACAAATTTCAGATTCTTCATCACGTATTTCGTTGACCACATTTTCTTGAAGATTAATGCTTGTCTACCCTAAATGGTGTGGTTGATCTTAATTTCAACATGAGAAAACTCATAAATATTTGTGGTAGATTTCACATTGTTGAAATTTTCAATTTGCATTATTTCCTCTTGATTTGCTTGTTGATTGTTGCGTATTAATTCTATTGCTTGATTATTTTCTTCTTTGTTATGAACAAAAGTTATATTTTGATTTTGAGTAGTTGATTTATCGATAGCAACATGATTTAAATAACTTGTGGGATCAAAATTAATTATGTTAGATGTGCTTATATCTTCTTGAGATGGCTCAATTACAATTTTTGCATTTTTTACTTGAATATGCTCAGCCATGATATTAATTACAAGTGGCTCTTCAACAAAGACAAATGTGCTAAGATAAATAATCTCTTCAAGTTCTTTTTTTTTTTTTTTTTTCTGGAATACAATGAAGAGAGTAGATATTGATATCATCCCATTAAGTCATTTTCTAAAGGTCTTTCTTTAAATTTAAATTTTAGAAAAGTTAACTTGAATCTAATTATGAAATATTTTATAGACTCATTTTAAAACTTTCATAAATTTTCAAGCTTATGAAATGTTCATAGAAATACTCCTCGGATGTGTGAAGAAACCTTGTAACAAGTTTCTCCAAACTATGAATAGAGGAAACTGGTAATGATTGACACCATGTTTTGGCTTTTACTTTTAAAGTGATAGTAAATATCTCACATAGAATACCTTTATCAATATCAGAAAAGTAGAATCCGAAAATTTTCAAATAAATTGACAAACATTGTTAATTGTGGAAACTTTTCTCTTACCATCATACTATACCTTCGACAAGTGTCTTACAATTTTCATTGGAGTGGTGGCGGATGCAAGTTGAGAGATACAAATCCAAATTGGAAGTTTAGAAGGATTCTTTGCAAATAAATATAAACTTTACAAATACAAAACTCTAAAAAGGAAACTTTTTGTGGCCCACCTTCTAGCACCAATATTGTTGATGGACAAAAATGATAGTAATCAATAATGAGAGATCACCGAGTCAGGGTCCCAACTAAGCCCTTATCCTTTTGGATGGTGATTTCAACTTGTTCAAATGGGTCCAGTTACCCTTCACTCTCCCTGCTGACTTGTGATATCTCTAATTACTTATCAACAAGAAGAGTCAATAAGAATTACCCTCTTGTAGCTAGCTTGCAAAAAGTAGTGCTTAAGTTGACACAAGGGATCAACATTCCACCAATGTAGTCGCTCCTATGAAAGGAGACTTCTGGAAAATTAGAATTAAATATAAATCTAAATCTAAATGCAACATGGAAAAATAAAACAAACTATTTTAACATGGCATACAAGAAATAGTTCCTAAATACCAAGTGTGAAGATTTAAAGTTGGAGATTTAACATGTGGTTTTTGATGAATATCAAGTTGTTGAATTAGTTCTAACAACTGATATCTTTAATGCATGACATGCTTGGTTTTAGAGATCAAAATAATAAGAGACGAGCCATTAAGACCATTGAATTAGTTCACACAAATTAATGAAAATTAAATCGATTTACAATGACAAATGTTTGAGTAAATGGTTACTTAGAAATTTGATTAAATGTAAGAGAAAATCGAGAAATAAAAAGAAGATCTATGTAGTTATGAGATCTGATAGTTTATCCAATAGATAAAAATTCATATATTTAACAGCAGTGTTACAAAATGGAATTATTGGCACAAATCTACCATAAAAGATTGAAATTGCAAATAATAGTATTTCAATTAAAATGATAAATCTGGATCTCGTGATTTGTCTCTACAATACATTTCTCCAATAGTCCTCCAAAGAAATTTAATTCTACCTGTAGTGAATAGAGTTGTGTTGTAGCAGTTACAACACCCTCCAAAATTTTGGCCTGCACTCAAATTTTGGAGCCTACTGTGGATCCTATGATCATTCGTTCCTTAGTAACTTATTGGTAAGCTCATGATTTCAAGCTCCCTTCCTAAATCTTAAGAGTTGTTCACACTTTTATATTTATATAGTATGTGTCATCTTTGGGCATGGGGATTATCGCTTGTTATGCAAAGGGAAGTTGTTTTTATTTAAGGGAAAATCTTTGTGAGAATGGGTTTTCCTCATCACATAGATGTGTCTCACACTTATTTCACGCACTCTTGCATAAGTGTTGCCTTAATCCTCCCAAAGTCTATCACCGAAGCCGCACTTGTTGTAAGCTGCCACAAAGGTTGTTGCATAAAGCAAAGTATGTTTTTATATGTTCTGAATGGTCTACGTTGTATCACTAAGTGTTAAAGTGTGTGATCGTAGTCAAGTTCTATCACTTTTCACATTGGTTCCACTAATACCACACATAACCAATGTCTGGAGTTTCCCTAGCAACCTATTCTCATCCAGCTTTCTTGAAATGCGCACTTCGCATTCACAACCCTCAATATTTTCCATTACCTGCTGGAACTACGTAATGCGCAGAAATGCCAACCTCCCTTGGCATCCAAAACTGCATAGTGGCTTCCTCCAATGTCCTTCCCTCAGCTGAAACCCACTATCTCTAGAACCTGCATAGTTTTGTCCCTTAGGAATCTCAGCAGCCCAACCTCCCTTGGAATCCAAAAATGCACAGTGGCTTCCTCTAGTGTCCTTCCCCCAGTCAGAACTCACTGTCTCTAGAAACTACACAGTTTTTCCCCTTAGAAATCTCAATTTCCCTGTCCACCTTGCCTCCTGAAATTGGGCAGATGTGTCCTCCTAGGGCCTCATCCCGTAGTAGTCACTGCCTGCTTAAATTGCAAAATTTGTCTCTTAGTGGCCACGAAGATGGATGACATGCTAGATGACTCTCAAGGAGTTGGGGAGAAAAGACAAGGAGACCAAGCAACCCAGGGTATGATAGAAGATTGAGACCGCATGAAGACTCCATCTAATGCATAACCCTTTGGAGGGTAGGTATGGAAAACAAAGCACATACTTTGAAATACACCTCTTAGTGTAGAATGAAGGACCGCTGATCATTGCCATATCATTTTTCCTCAATGACATGCATGGTTTCAAGCAGTGAGAATCATTCCATGTGTTTCCTCTAAGTGTCTTACTCCCTTTCGCTTGTTGGATCAATTGTCATCTTTTGGCATGTTCGGTTGTTATGTCATGTTTGCAAAAATTCCTGGTGAACTCGAAGGTTGGTATTTGTGTATACAAGTTGTCCTAGCCATGTAAAAACGTGTCACACTCATACACAAAGATTTAAGCATGGTCGCACAAGTGTCGTCATGGTTGTCCTAAGGCCTATCTCAAGTTTCGCACTTGTTTCTTTTTTCCCTAGACAATCTCATAGAGAGTAATGATTTTTCTTGTTGTTGCAGTGGTATACGTTGTTGTGTCATAAAAGTATGCTAAGTGTGTGATCATAATCTCAAGTTCCGCACAAGTTCACCCGCATGCCACACTTAGCCATTTTTCCAAAAATCCTTCTGACCGGACAACTCTCTTTCACTGGACCCCGACTGAACTATGCACTGCGTAGTCTCAACCCTTAGTGATGCAACCCTGCTGCCTAGAACTACGCAGTGCATAGTCACTATCCCTAGGACAGTTGCACTGCGCAATTCCAGAGCTGAGAAACCTCCCTTCATCCCCAAAATTGCGCAGTAACTCCTCCCAGCTTGACTTGAACTACGCATTTCACAAGATCAGTCATCAAGCTTTCTCCCTGCCTACTAGAACCCGACAATGCGTAGAGAACCCGACCTGCCTTGCCTCCCAAAAATGCGCATAAGTGTTCATCAATTTCCTCCCTCATTCGGGACTCATTGATCTCAAAATTTGCACAAATTTTTCCTCCCAGGCCCCTTTGTTGCCTAGTCTTGCCTTGCCTCTGAAAACTGCGCAGACCTGCCTCCTAGGGTCCCATATTGTAGCAAACACTAATGGTCTCAACTGCATAATCCTATTCCCCAGTGGCCTCTGTGCAATTTTCCCTGACAGTGAAGATTGTGCTCAGGAGTTCCTCAGCCAAGCCTGAGTTGCGCTCTGCATAATGTCAGTGACTAGTCTCCCTCCCTGTCACATGGAACTGTGCAATGCACAGTTACTGGGCCCTCTTTCCAAGCCTTTCACGTGTCCTAGGCTCAACCCATGGATAATAGTGCATCATCTTAGACTAGGGAGTTTTTGGATTTGATTTTGTCTTGTCATGAGTGAATGGCAGGAGCAGGTACAATGTTAGATCATGGTGAGATGATGAAGAAGGAGAAGGAAGATCGAACATGCTAGAAGTCTCACTTACAGTTGGGCAGACAAAGAAGCTTATCAATCACAAGTAAAGGGAACACATGCATGAAACCACGTCTCAAGACCAAATATCATTGAAGACCTCGCATCATCAAGCTATGCGAAGGAGAAGAGAAAGCACATCCAAGAACACATCTATCACTCAACAACAACAATGGCTTGACATTGCCACCTCAGCAAGCTAGTCCATGTCAGCAGTGTCATGTCAAGTCGTGTCATGAGTTTTCAAATGCCACATCACTACTATGAGCCATGTCCATTGTAAATCGAATGTAATGTAAAGTGGAATTCCAATGGACACACATGAATATGAAGAGTCATGTCAGTTGAAAAGTCATAGGAATTTGAACAATCATGAGGGTAGTCGAAGAGTCACAAGGGTCAAGCATCGCCCTTGGTTATATATACCCCCTCATTGTATGAGAAAAGCACTTTTTCACCTTGGCTCCTCCCACAAAGCATAGAGAGTCTCAGTTAGTTCTTCGAGAAGCAAGGAGTGGCTCCAATTTCCCACTACTGGGGCTAGTGATGTATGATGTAAATATGTGTCTTGGAACTTTTACTTAATACAAAAGTCTGTTTAGGCCAACACGTTTCCATGCATGACTTGTGGATGTTTGTAAGGCTATTCTTTGAGCATTTTTAATCCATGGTTTTTTCACATGTACTAAGATATTTGAACTATTTTGGTTGTTTTAGTACTTACCTTGTTGGGAATGTGTTGTACTAGTTATCATTGTTGTCTCATCCTTGTGGACTACCCCGCATGATACTAGACAAACCTTTCTCGCTCATTGGTTAAAACGACCGTCACATCCGTTGTGGACTATTTCACTAGATGGTGGATGGGTCTTTCCCTGTAATTTGGTTTTAACAACTGCCGCATCCACTATGGACTATTTTGCTGGATGCTAGATAAAACTTCCTGGTTCGCGTGTTGTCTTCCTGGGTGGTACTATTACCTCGCACTTAGAGACTCACTTTTCTCCTCCCTTTTGCAATAAGAGAACCTTGACATAGTTGCGTTGCACACTCACCAGACACACTTACCTTGTTGTTCAAGGATACCATTGCATCACTCTCCCACGCTGATAGCTAGAGCCAAGGAAAATCTCTAAGTATATGGCAACTGAGCCTTTATACCGGATGGGACTCCTACACCAAACGATGTGAGGTCTAGTTGGAAATTCATATCAGGGAGATCCCCTTGGTTGACGGATTTCCAACACCGTAAAAAAAATGGCATTGGAAGGAGGGCTAGAAGACAGGTTGTGCCCGTAGAGTCTCACTGCAATCTCTTATTTAAATTGTCTCTTCTTGAAATCATAATCCCGGGATGTTTTTCTAAAGAGCTTAATTGTACCATCCATGCAGAGGTTATTCATGACCTGTCCGAGTTGAAGTTCGATGGTGAGGGTGAATCAACTTTTCATGTACATCTACTTCAAGTTATCTATTTTTGCTATTGTCACCAAATAGATTCTGAAGATGTCATGGCTAGATTACTCACCCTCACATTCGAAGGTTGTGTTAAACAATGGTGTCATACATTACCCATTTATTCTATCTGTTCATTTGGTCAGCTTGCCCAGATGATGAATAAAGCTTTCGATAAGTATAGCCACCAAGATTTCTATGAAAGAATCTATTGTTTAAGAATGGAGCCTGACGAATCAATTAAGGAATTTGTCGATCAGTTCATTCACCTCTGTTGCAAAATTCCTGACAAAAATTTGAACTCGCATTTCTTGAGACAAGAGTTTAAACGCTTGATTCATGTCTCCCAATATGGTGAACCTCCTGTTTTCCCTTCCTCCCCAACTCTTGTGGATCATAAGGCACCTCAGATAGAAGAGGAGGAGCCTACTACTCCTATCGTTCCTTGTCCTCTTCCTTTCATTCCCAATGTGGGTGCCTCCTTGCGGTGATCATGAAACTGAGAAATATGCAAATCAAATCTCCAACCCATCTTCTCATTCGTCTCTCACTTCAATGGAGGAAATTCCATAATGGCTCATGAAGCCTATTATGAAGGCTGACTCCTCCATTTCGCAAGAGGATGTCACTGTTAATAACTCAAGTCTCAAATCAGATCTGGATCTCTATCATTCTCTATCATCTACAGGCCATGACTCCTTGTACCATTACTCACTTGATCAATCTACTTCACCAACCCGTTTTTTGCATTCTCTTGTTTCTCAAGATACTAGCTCAAATTGCGATCAGACACAAGGCAATCACATTTTGTAGGTAAAGGAGCAGAAATGTGAGGACACTATCAATTTTTCCATTCTGTTTCAAAATTTTCTGTGTCAAAACAATGAGTTTCCATTCTTGAATGATTCTCAATCCTCTAATCTTGGTGGAAAATATAGTACAATCAATTATTTCAATCAACCCTAGCCTTGGGAAATAATCATTCTAATACTTATGTATACCATGACAGATGCCCAAGCACATCAAGTAATATTTTGGTTCCTCATGAAGATTTTAATTTGAATCTAGAATCTGCTTTGCTCAAAGAAGATGTTCATATCGAAACTTCCCCTTCACCTCACTGCCCCTTGTGTCCTACCATTCAAAATACATCCACTTGTGACAGAGATACTCCATGTGCTCTTTCTTCTTCATCCGATGAGCTATCTCCTCAATTGGCACAAGGTGGTGAGGTTATCCATGATGAAATTGAAATCAGTCAAATTGTAGAGAACTATTCCCACCCCTCATCAGCTCTGCTTCTACATGAAGACCATTCCTCAAATCAACTTGCTTATGAGATCTCACCAATTCATTTATCTTTGAATGCACTATCATAAGAGCCTCTTCAATCGAGCAATCTAATTTTTGTTGTAGCTAAACAATCTGGTGAAACTTGTGACTAATATGGCTACCGTCCGGAGAGTAGTTTTGAAATTAGCAACGACAACCACCCTCAAACCATGCATGATCTGGTTAAAACTTCAAAATGTGATTATAAAATTTCGGAAAGTTCTGGGACCTTCCAGGGAGTCGAGGCACTTCAACTTCTGTTAATGGTTATGTCAGGATCTCGTGACTTTGGTAAGGCCCCCGAACTAAATCAAACCCGGTTTCTCTCGCACAATCCATCTATCTGGATGGTTTCACTTGATGTGAGTTCCTGAGTAAAAAATGTTTGGTATTTTGGGTGTGACCTCTCAAATTTTCAAGATTTTACTTATGAACGAATTCATGAATCTGTTACAGTTCATTCGTCTTCATGCAAATCCCTCACATCAAACTTGGGTTGGGAATTTCTATCTCTCATGAAGTCATGGAGTTGTGAAGTTGATCATCTAAAGGTCTATCTTTGCCTACTTCTGTATGCCATGATGGATGCCCAAGAACATTAATTAATCTTTTGGTTCCTCATGAAGATTTTAATTTGAATATAGAATATGCTTCGGTCAAAGAAGATGTTCATATTGAAACTTCCCCTTCACCTCACTTTCCCTTATGTCCTACCATTCACAATACATCCACTTGTGACAGAGATACTCCATGTGCCCTTTCTTCTTCATCCGATGAGTTATCTCCTCGATTGGCACAAGGTGGTGAGGTTATCCATGATGAAATTGAAATCAGTAAAATTGTAGAGAACTCTTCCCACCCCTCATCATCTCTACTTCTGCATGAAGACCATTCCTCAAATCAACTTGCTCATGAGATCTCACCAATTCATTTATCTTTGAATGCATTATCAGAAGAGCCTCTTCAATCGATCAATTTGATTTTTGTTGAAGCTGAAAAATTTGGTGAAACCTGTGACAGAGATGGCTGCCGTTCAGAGATTAGTTTTGAAATTAGCAACGACAACCACCCTCAAACCATGCATGATCTAGTTCAAACTTCAAAATGTAATTCTACAATTTCGGAAAGTTCCAGGACTTGCTAGGGAGTTGAGGCACTTCAATTTCTGTTAATGGTTATGTCAAGATCTCGTGACTCTGGTAAGCCCCCCCGAACTAAATCAGACTTGGTTTCTCTCACACAATCCATCTATCTGCATGGTTTCACTTGATGTGAATTCTCGTGTAAAAAATGTTTGGTATTCCGGGTGTAACCTCTCAAATTTTCAAGATTTTACTTATGACCGAATTCATGAATTTGTTATAGTTCATTCGTCTTCATGCAAATCCCTCACATCAAACTCGGGTTGGGAATGTTTGTCTCTCATGAAGTCATGGAGTTGTGAAGTTGATCATCTCAAGGACTATCTTTTCCCGCAAGAATCATACTTATTGAATTTCTCCCTTAATGGTCAACTCCCCAGTCTTCTTGCAAATCTTGTATTGCAAACTTGTCCTCTCATCGCACTAGAAATCCTCTTGAGTGATAATGAATGCACAAGTTGTCACAGGAATCAAGTTCTTCCCCATTTACCATGCCTCAACTGGTCTCATGCATTCGTGGTGCTTACATCCTTTTTAAAATATTTTGATGACTATGATTCTTTTACAATTTCTCACCAGTTGCAGGAAGGTGGTCTGTCATATCTAGCTTGCAAGGAACTTAGTTCGATTGTTTAGAGCATTCACAAGATTGTTCAAATTAATATTTCTTCATTTGTTGCAAACTAGGAATCTGATGCTTCAACTAGCTCATCTGATCATTTCTCTATCTTTGGTGATTGTCATTCGGCTCATAATTTTCCCATCAACACATCCAATGACAATTGTTTCACACTCTTTGATCTTCATCGTTCAAAATCTCTCTATTTAGAGCTATGTCAAGTAGGTGAGGCACTTTAGCCTTCGTTGACGGTTATGGCAGGTCCTCATTGTCTTAGCATGAATGCCGAGAATGATTAGATCTATTTTTCCTTATAATATTCCCATCGTGATCTTGCTTCTCGAGGTCACGAGTTTTTCAAGAGGGCCATTCATGAATTTTACGATCCAATCGCTAAATTGCTAGAATAATCTTACTTAGCGAGCTCTATTGTAGACATTGAGTTTCAATCCTTCCTCGCACTTGTTAAGAAGGGTGGTGTAGATGAAGACATATCCACAATAGGCTTCTGAGGTTTGTTAAAAAATGGTATTCATCGAAAAGGTAAGCATGTGGATTGGGTGAAAGTAGTGGTTGTGACACATCTTTCTGCCCACAAGAAAGACCTTCCTTTTCCTGTGCAAGTTTTTCAAGTTTTTATATCTTATGTTGCACATCAATTTTTATCTGTTTTAATTATTCCTATCTTTGTGGATGCAGGTTAGGAACAATCACGGTGGCTTCACTGGAAATTTCATTTTACATGACCCTGACCTTCTAGTTGTTAGGTTAGGAGTAGGATTAGCTACATCATTAGCTTTCCCTTTCGTGCACTCATTCTGCACTCGTTTTTTGTAGTTTGTCCCGATTTTCTTATTCTACATCATGTTTTCTTAGTCATTTTGTTCTCTTGTCTTTTGATTTTGTTTCCTGGTTTTATGTTTTCTTTATTTTTGGTATGTTCTCTTTCTTGTTGAGTTTTTCCTTTGTTTTCATTACGCTCATAAGTGTTTTTCCTGGACCTGTGTTGGCTTCCAAGTGTGTAGAGAATGCAACAAGATGATGGAACTTAGTGGAAAGGAGTCGCCTTCAGTAAGTGGGCCTGTAGGCTATTTTTGGCGCAAAGTCTATTTTTAGACATATGGATCATGGTCTATGAGTTGCAGGATGCTATTTGTGGATGATTGGTAATGTTGGTAAAAATAGATGGACTTCTATTTTTAGACATATGGGCGGAGTCTATTTTTATACTGCCAGGCTAAAAATAGAACAATCGAATATTATTAGCTCATAATAATATTTGGACTATAAACATTATCTTATCCTCTTGGAGCACTTCAATTTGAGCTACAGATGTGGAACATGTAGCTGTCAGAAGGAAATATGATTTTCTTATGAGTCAGTTGAGCTATTGCATGGTGGACTTCAGTTAGAACTCATGTGGTTGAGTTTGGTGGAGTTGATTGAGGAGTTGATGGAGTTGTGTTCAGTTTGACTTGGTTGAACTAGTTGTATTTAGTTTAACTACAAATACACTAGTGATGAGTGATGTGAATTAATTGTTAATTAATTCACTAATTATTAACTCATAAAGCAACTAAAGAATACATCAGTTAACTCGGTGCATGGACAGTTCAGTGGAGACAGGTGTTAGAGGTTGAGATTGCTATCAGTTGTGACTATAGTTGTGCATGAGATTTTGCACATGCATGGATTGAGTAATTGCCAATGAGGATTGCGTGGTTCAGCCAAGAAAAATGCGAGTTTGGATCAGCCACACTGATTTATTCTCATGCAAGATTGCACAGTGGAGGCAGGCAAGCAGCGGAGGAGATTTGAACTTGTGATTGATTCAGATCTAAGCTAGTTTGCGTGTAACAGGTGGAGATATTACTGAGTACTTGTGAGGAGTATTGTACTATGTATTGTTACATGTTCTCAATCATTATAATATACAGATAGTGTGGGGTTTTCAGCTATATGCTTTCCCCGGGTTACATACTATGTTAATGTGCGCATGCGATTGATGTTTCATTGTTTTTAATGCTGCAAAATTGATGATCAACATAGAGGAGGTTATGTATTATGCATGCTTTCCGCAATAGTGTATAATCAGGATAATCTCTGTGAATAAGTGTCATATTATTCAAAATTTCTACATGGTATCAAAGCAAAGTTGATCATCAGATCTATTATTCAGAAAGTGTTTACATTTTATTTCTTCAGGCAGAGTCTGTAATCAGGCCAGGTAGCCTCTGGATTCATCCTTCTTTTGGAAGGTGAGATATCCGGTAAAATCCCATACAGTCAATCTCTGTACGAGAAATACTTTGTTCTCACGAATTTTAGATCAAAGGCGGTTGAGTTTTTGAGCTGGTAGAATTCGAATTTGCAACAGTGTTTTCTTGGTGTCAAAGTTGAAATGTCTTTCAATGGATTGCGATTGGAGTATGCTCTTGAGGGTAGCTCAAATTATATTGCATAGAAAGATAGGATGGAGGTGGTGTTAGATGATAATGGGTTGAAGGAGTTCATAGAGGTTGAGGTCCCAAAGCCTACTGACACTGCTCAAGTTGATGCTTGACAAAAGAAGACAGCAAAGTGTTGAAGGATTCTGTTGGAGGGCGTGAAGGATCACATTATGTCCAGCCTGCATGGAAAGGCTTCTCCATACTTGATGTGGAAAGCGTTGACAGATCTATTCCAAAGAAAGAGCGACTAGAGGAAGTTGGCGCTCAAGGATAAACTCGGAAACATTAAGTGTGAGAAAGGAGATAGTATGCCCAAGTATCTCACGAAGTTCACTCAGTGCAGGGATGAGCTGGGAAGTGTGGGGGTGACTGTCGATGATGAGGACTTGGTGAGCTTGGATCTCCTTGGTCTTCTGAAGAGTTGGCATTCCTATCAGGACTCTATTAATGGTCGAGAGAAATTGCCAGGATGGGAGAGACTTTGGTCAGATCTTGTGCAGGAGGAGATCAGGTGGAATACCAGGGACGAATCTTCATCAAAGGCACCTGATGAAGAAAATTGCACTTTGGATGCCAAAGCAAAGAAGGGGAAGAACAAGAAAGCTTCTCATTCTAGTGCGAAAGGCAAGAAGCAGGACATGTCCAAGGTGAAGTGATTTCACTGTCACCAGCACAGACACTATGCCATAAATTGTCCGCAGAAGAAGAAAAATAAGTAAGCTGCTGGATCTGCAGCGGGAGAGGCCTTAGCCTCACAGTTTGAGCTTGATTTTTCATTTATCGCATGCTTGGTATCAAGTGTGATGGGATCAATATGGTTCTTGGACAGTGGTGTGTCTTTTCACATGACAGGAGATCGAGATTTGTTTTCTGATCTGGAGTAGAAAGATCTTGGAGTGCACATCAAGATGGGCGATGATGGTAGATACAGTGCAACCGGTATCGGTACCATTTCCTTTGAGAGGGAGTCTGGTAAACCCTTCGTATTGAAGGAAGTGATGCATGTTCCAGGATTGAAAAATAATCTTATCTATGTAGCGATGTTAGAAGACAAGGGATATGATGTTGTTTTTAGCGAGGGAAAGGCTTTCCTGCGTAGTAAGACAACTGGAGAAACCCGGAAGATAGGGGTTCGAGTCAGGAACCTTTATCAGTTGCATGTAGATGGCTGCGTAGCAATGGCATGCAAGGCAGAAGGATTGGTGAGCCGGGATGATGGCGAGCTATGGCACAGGAGATTGGGCCACCTTAACCATGGAGCCTTGAAGATACTACAACAGATTACTACTGGGCTTCCTAAAGGCACTCTTGCGTAGTCAGACAGTGCAAGGGATGTACTTTGGGAAAATTTGTGAAAGCCACCTTTCATGAGAAGGATAGTCGCCCCACGACGATCCTTGAGATAATTCACACAGACGTGTGTGGACCTTTCTCAGTAGCTTCGACAACAAATCACAGGTACTATGTGATCTTTGTTGATGATTTCTCTCGAAAGTGCTGGATCTTCTTCATGCAGAAGAAGAGCGAGACATACTCAAAGTTCTGTGAGTTCAAAGCACTGGTCGAGAAGGAATCTGGGAAGAAGGTGAAGGCTCTTAGGAGTGACAATGGTGGTGAATTCATCTCTGGCTAGTTCAAGGACTTCTGCAGTGCAGAAGGGATTCAAAGAGAGCTCATAGCTCCCCATAACCCATAGAAGAACGGGGTTGCTGAGCGGAAGAACAGAACGATCATGGGTGCTGCATGGGCGATGTTGCATGATCAGGGCCTACCCCTTCACTTGTGGGCGAAAGCATGCAATACTGCAGTATATGTGCAGAATCGTTGTCCTCACAGGATACTTGGCATGAGTACACCCGAGGAGGCTTATTCTGGTAAGAGGCCTGATATTTCTCATTTGAGGATTTTTGGTTCTAACATTTACGTGCATGTGACGAAGGATGCCAGGAAGAAGCTGGAACCAACTGTAGAGGTTGGGATATTTGTGGGGTACATTGATACGCCCCACAACTATCGTGTGTATTTTCCATACAGTCGCAAGACTGTTGTGCGACGGGATATAAAATTTCAGGAGGCGAAAGCCATGAAGTGTTCACTTGAGAGGGAGCCACACTTGCATGCAGATGAGGATCTATTAGTTCCTAAGGATGAGCTTCAGGACGTGGATCAGCCACAGGACGAAGTTCATGGAGTGGAAGAGACCACTCATGCAGCGCCAACCATCAGAGGGCGAAAGCGCATTACAGAAGCTGAGTGACTGGCTCAAGATGCAGAGAAGGTTGTAGGACCACCTACAACTCAACGTAGACAGAGATAGTTACCTGATCGGTACACTGGATACATGGCTCTTGTGAGCAAATGTGTTGTGACTAAGCCATCCTCTTTCGAGGAAGCTGTGGAGGACCCCGCATGGGTAGATGCCATGGTGGAAGAGTATGATTCGATTGTCAGAAACAGTGCATGGGAGATTGTCCCAAGACCGAAGGGGAAATCAGTGGTGGGTTTGATATGGATCTACAAAGTGAAGCAGGCAGCTGACGGGAGTGTGGAGAAGTACAAGGCAAGATTTTTGGCCCGAGGCTTCTCACAGATAGAGGGGATCGATTATGAGGAGACCTTTGCACCTGTCGCAAGGTATTCTTCCATATGGACGATTCTTGCTCTCTCAGCACAGATGGGGTGGCACATTCATCAGATGGATGTGAAGACTGCGTTCCTCAATGGAGTCATTGAGGAGGAGGTGTACATAGAGCAGCCCGAAGGTTTCGAGATCTTCAGCAGCAAGTCACATGTGTGCAGGCTCAAGAGAGCGCTGTATGGGTTGAAACAAGCACCACATGCTTGGTACACACAGATAGACAGTTATTTCACTAGACTTGGATTCTCCAAGAGTGAGGCGGATCCTAACCTATACCAGATTGTGGTGGAGGGTAAGTTGCTTATCATTGTACTTTATGTAGATGATTTGATTCTGATAGGTGATGAGCTGTTGATACTTTCATGAAAGGAGGATCTTGCTAAGGAGTTTGAGATGAAGGACCTGGGCCTCCTTCATTATTTCCTGGGATTGGAAATTTGGCAGCGCAGTGATGGACTATTTGTTTCTCAGGGTAAGTATGCTTGGGAGATACTAGAGAAGTTCAACATGCATGGCTGCAAGCCTATTGATACTCCTCTTTCTGGAGGTTGGAGGAAGGAGTATGCTACTTCAGCGGAGGTAGTGGATGCCACTGTTTATCGACAGTTGGTGGGGTCGCTCTGGTCAATACACGACCCGATATATGCTATGTTGTTAACCAGCTTTCACAAGCTATGGTTAAGCCAACCAAGCTCTTCTGGAAGGCAGGCAAGCATGTATTGCGTTATCTCAGAGGAAAATTGGGATATGGATTGTGGTACAGATAGGAGGATGAGGTGAAGCTATGTGGCTTTATGGATGCAGATTGGGTAGGGAGCCCAACAAATAGAAAGAGCACATCTGGAGGGATTTTCAGTATCGGGTCGACAACAGTTTCTTGTTACAGCAGGAAGCAGAGATCTGTGGCACTCAGTTCAGCAGAGGTCGAGTATATGGCAGCAAGTTTGGCTGCATGCGAGGCTATATGGATGAGGAAGATCCTGGTCGGGTTGTTCGGTTCATACTTGGAGCCTACAGTGATTTATTGTGATAACCAGAGTTGCATTAAACTCTCGGCTAATCTAGTATTTCATGATAGATCCAAGCACATTGACATCAGGTACCATCATATCAAAGATTGTGTGCAGCGGAGAATCATGTTACTTTCATACATTCCAACGGAGGATCAGGATGTTGATATCTTGACGAAGGCGCTCACCAGGAGAAAATTCGAATACCAACGAGGTAGGATAGGGGTTGCTGATAATCCATATCTTGTTGAGAGGGAGTGTTGAGAATGCAACAAGATGATGGAACTTAGTGGAAAGGAGTCGCCTTCACTAAGTGGGCCCGCAGGCTATTTTTGGCGCAAAGTCTATTTTTAGACTATGTCTATTTTTAGACATATGGATCATGGTCTATGAGTTGCAGGATGCTATTTGTGGATGATTGGTCATGTTGGTAAAAATAGATGGACTTCTATTTTTAGACATATGGGCGGAGTCTATTTTTAGACTGCCAGGCTAAAAATAGAACAGTCGAATATTATTAGCTCATAATAATATTTGGACTATAAACATTATCTTATCCTCTTGGAGCACTTCAGTTTGAGCTACAGATGTGGCACATGCAGCTGTCAGAAGGAAATATGCTTTTATTATGAGTCAGTTGAGCTATTGCATGGTGGACTTCAGTTAGAACTCATGTGGTTGAGTTTGGTGGAGTTGATTGAGGAGTTGATGGAGTTGTGTTCAGTTTGACTTGGTTGAACTAGTTGTATTTAGTTTAACTGCAAATACACTAGTGATGAGTGATGTGAATTAATTGTTAATTAATTCACTAATTATTAACTCATAAAGCAACTAAAGAATACATCAGTTAACTTAGTGCATGGACAGTTCGGTGGAGACAGGTGTTAGAGGTTGAGATTGCTATCAATTGTGACTATAGTTGTGCATGAGATTTTGCACATGCATGGATTGAGTAATGTCCAATGAGGATTGTGTGGTTCAGCCAAGAAAAATGCGAGTTTGGATCAGCCACACTGATTTATTCTCATGCAGGATTGCGCAGTGGAGGCAAGCAAGCAGCGGAGGAGATTTGAACCTGTGATTGATTCAGATCTGAGCCAGTTTGTGTGTAACAGGTGGAGATAGTACTGAGTAATTGTGAGGAGTATTGTACTATGTATTGTTACATGTTCTCAATCATTATAATATACAGATAGTGTGGGGTTTTCAGTTGTATGCTTTCCCCGAGTTACATACTGTGTTAATGTGCGCATGCGATTGATGTTTCATTGTTTTTAATGCTGCAAAATTGATTATCAACATAGAGGAGGTTATGTATTATGCATGCTTTTCGCAATAGTGTATAATCAGGATAATCTATGTGAATAAGTGTCATATTATTCAAAATTTCTACATTTTTGGTATGTTCTCTTTCTTGTTGAGTTTTTCCTTTGTTTTCATTACGCTCATAAGTGTTTTTCCTGGACTTGTGTTGGCTTCCAAGTGTGTATGTGGCTAAAGTTCAAAGAGTCTTGTGACACTTCAACATTTGGTCAGTCCTATGTTCGAATTCCTTGTAATTGGTTGTATCTTTTGGCTGATGAAGTTCTGACGGAAAATACGATCCATCCGTAAGGAGAGCTTTGGTCCAACCATGAACCTGTGTCTAGTCTGGGAACCTCATGCCTATACTCAGTTTTCTGTTTTGGTGTTTTCAAGCTTATACAACTAGTAGAAATGGAGAAGGGGAAAAATCCAAATGAGAAAATCTAAATCGTAGGTATTTATATGCCTCTCTGAAGGAACAACCTCTCCTAATCTCAATAAGTTGGGATCCCTCTTTTGCCCCAAAATAAATAAGTGTTAATGCACAATTCTCTTTAATAAATAAATGAAGGTGAAAGAAGAGAAAGGCTTCCTGCGTAGAGAGGTGAAGCAAGCAACTCCACTAGGGTATTGTCAAGGTTCGCTAGTAGTGGAGAAATGTTTGTGTTCCTGTGTGACTCCATCGAGGTACTTTCCAGGTTTGCTGGCAGCGGAGCAACACCAAAGATGAAAAACTATACTATGAAAATCTTAATCTTGCGAGTTAAACTACCCTTCCCAATTCGAAACACTATGATCTGGCAGAATCTTATGTTGTGTTCAATTGAGATGGTATAAAGGGGAACATGTTTGCCCATGGGTTAAGTGGGGAAGCCAAAGTAATCTTCACGATGAATCAATACTCCTTGAAGGACCAAGGCCCTGCACTAAAAACGAACTAAGAAAGAGAAGCTGGAATTCAACCAATGTGTCGCCAAGTGTTGTAGCAGCTGCAACACCCTCCAAAATTTTGGCCTGCACTCAATTTTCAAAGCCTACCGTGGATTCTATGATCAGTCATTCCTTAGTCACTTATTGGTAAGCTCATGATTTCAAGCTCCCTTCCTAAATCTTAAGAGTCATTCACGCTTTTATCTTTATATAGTATGTGTCATCTTTGGGCATGGGGATTATCGCTTGTCATGCAAAGGGAATTTGTTTTGCTTCAAGGGGAAATATTTGTGAGAATAGGTTATCCTCATCACATATACATGTCTCATACTTATTTCACACACTCTTGTACAAGTGCCACCTTTATCCTCCCAAAGTCTATCATTGGAGCTACACTTGTTGTAAGCTGCCACAAAGGTTGTTGCATAAAGCGAAGTATGTTTTTATATGTTTTGGATGATCCATGTTGTATCACTAAGTGTTCAAGTGTGTGATCGTAGTCAATTTCTATCACTATTCACCTCAATTCCACTGATCCCACACTTAACCAATGTCCGAAGTTTCCCTAGAAACCTAGCCTCATCTAGCTTTCTTGAACTACGAACTTTGAATTTGCAACCCTCAAGATTTTCCCTAGCCTACTGGAACTACGCAATGCACAAAAATCCCAACCTCCCTTGGCATCCAAAAATTCAAAGTGGCTTCCTCCATTGTCCTTCCCTCACCTGGAATTCATTGTCTCCAGAAACTATGCAGTTTTGTCCCTTAGGCATATTAGTAGCCCAACCTCCCTTGGCATCCAAAACTGCACAGTGGATTCCTCCAGTGTCCTTCCCTTAGCCGAAACCCACTGTCTCTAGAAACTATGCAGTTTTGTCCCTCAGGCATCTTAGTTGCCCAGTCCATCTTGCCTCCTGAAACTGAACATATGTGTCCTCCCAGGGCCTCATCCCGCAACAGTCACAGGCCACTTAAACTACACAATTTTGTCTCTTAGTGGCCACGAAGATGGATGACATATTAGATGACTATTAAGGAGTTGAGGATAAAATACAAGGAGACAAAGGAACCCAGGATATGATAGAAGATCAGGAACACATGAAGACTCCATATGATGCATAACCCTTTGGAGGGTAGGTATGGAAAACAAAGCACATATTTTGAAATACACCTCTTAATGTAGAGGACCGCTGACCATTGTCATACCATTTTATCTACAATGACATGCATGGTTTCAAGCACTGAAATCCTTTCCATGTGTTTCCTATAAGTGTCTTTCTCCCTTTCGCTTGTTGGATCAATTGTCGCCTTTTGGCATGTTTGGTTATTATGTCATGTTTGCAAACCTTTCTTGTGACCTCAAAGGTTGGTCTTTGTGTATACAAGTTTTCCTAACCATGTAAACACCTGTCACACTCATACACAAAGTTTTAAGCATTGTCGCGCAAGTGTCATCACGGTCATCCTAAGGCCTATCTCAACTGTTGCACTTGCCGCTTTTTGTCCTAGACAGTCTCACAGAGGGTAATGATTTGTCTTGTTGTTCCAATGGTCTATGTTATTGTGTCGTCAAAGTATGCCAAGTGTGATCACAATCTCAAGTTCCTCACAAGTTCACCTGCCTCCCACACAACCATTTTTCCGAAAATCCTCTTGACCGGGCAACTCTCTTTCATTGGATCCCAACCAAACTGCGCACTACGCAGTCTCAGCCCTTAGTGATGCAACCCTGCTGCTTGGAACTACACAATGTGCAATCATTGTCCCCAAGACAGTTGCACTGCGCAATTCCAGAACTAAGAACCTCCTTTCATCTTGAGAGTTGCGCAGTAACTCCTCTTATCTTGACCTGAACTGCACATTTTACAAGCTCAGTCATCAATATTTCTCCCTACCTTCTAGAACCTCGTAATGCATAGAGAACCTAGCCTGCCTTGCCTCCCAAAACTGCGCAGAAGTGTCCCCCAATGTCCTCTCTCAATTGGGACTCACTGAGCTCAAAAATTGCACAGATTTGTCCTCCCAGGCCCCTCTGCTACCCAGTCATGCCTTGCCTCCAAAAACTGAATAGACTTGCCTCCCAGGGTCCCATCTTGTAGCAACCACTGATGGTCTCAACTGCGTAGTCATGTCCCCTAGTGGCCTCTGTGCAATTTTCCCTGCCAATGTACATTGTGCTCAAGATTTCCTCAACCAAGCCTGAGTTGCACTCTGCACAATCTCAGTGACTAGTCTCCCTCCCTATCACTTGGAACTACGTAATGCATAATTATTGGGCCCTATTTCCCAGCCTCACATGTACCAGGGCTCAGTCCATGGATAACAGTGCATCATCTTAGACTAAGGACTTTTTGAATTTGATGTCATCCCATCATGAGTGAATGGCAGGAGCAGGTAAACTGTTAGATCATGGTGAGATGATGAAGAAGGAGAAGGAGAAGTGCACATGCTAGAAGACTCACTTACAGCTAGACAGACAAAGAATCTTATTAAGCACAAACAAAGGGAACACATGCATGCAACCACCTCTCAAGACCAAAGATCATTGAAGACCCTGCATCATCAAGCTATGCAAAGAAGAAGAGAAAGTGCATCCAAGAATACATCTATCACTCATCAACAACAATGGCTTGACATTTCCATCTCAGCAAGCTAATCCATGTCAGTAATTTCATGTCAAGTCATGTCATAAGTTGTTAAAGGCCACATCACTACTATGCGCCATGTCCATTGTAAATCGAATGTAATGTAAAGTGGAAGTCCAATAGACACACATGAATATGAAGAGTCGTCTCAGTTGAAAATTCATAGGAAGTTGAACAGTCATGAGGGTAGTCGAAGAGTCACAAGGGTCAAGCATCACCCTTGGTTATATATACCCCCTCATTATATGGGCAAAACACTTTTTCACCTTGGCTACTCCCACAAAGCATAGATAGTTTCAATGAGTTCTTTGAGGAGCAAGGAGTGGCTCGAATGTCCCACTATTAGGGCTAGTGATGTATGATGTAAATATGCATCTTAGAAATTTTTCTTAATACAAAAGCCTGTTCAGGCCATCACGTTTCCATGCATGACTTGTGGATATTTGTAAGACTATTCTTTGAGCATTTGTAATTCATGTTTGTTTTGCATGTACTAAGATAGTTGAATTATTTCAATTGTTTTAGTGCTACCTTGTTGGAAATGTGTTGTACTGGTTATCACTGTTGTCTCATCCTTGTGGACTACTTTGCAGGATACTAGACAAACCTTTCTCGCTTATTGGTTATAACGAGCGTCACATCCGTTGTGGACTATTCTGCTGGATGGTGGATGAATCTTTCCCTATACTTTGGTTTTAACGGTTATCGCATCCGCTGTGGACTATTCTGCTGGATGTTGGATAGAACTTCCTGGTTCGCGTGTGTCTCTTCCTGGGTGGTACTATTACCTCTCACTTAGAGGCTCACTTTTCTCCCCCTTTTTGTAGTAAGAGAACCTTGACACATTTGCGTTGCACACTCACCAAGCACACTTACCTTGCTATTCGAGGATACCATTATATCAATCTCCCGTGTTGACAACTAGAGCCAAGGAAAATCTCTAAGTGTATGGAAATTGGGATTTTATACCGGATGAGACTCCTACACCAAACAGTGTGAGGTCTAGTTGAGGCTTCATATCAGGGAGATCCCCTTGGTTGACGAATTTCCAACACTGTCAACAAGTTGCAATAGTGCATGATCTAGCCCCTACAACTGAGATCTAATCCCAAAAGGAAAACCCCTAGGCCCATATCTGAGCATTCCCACTAATCTTATAGATAAAATTCTTCTTGCAATAGTGCAAAGAGTATTTTGTTTTCAAAAAAAGGATATGTTTCACCACTCTCATTTTGTTATTTATAATTTACAACTGAATTTCTAAAAAGGGGATTTGTAAGAGAAGTTTAGATTTTTGATTTTCAACTGAGAAAAATCTCTCTTTCCTCTTTGCTAGTGCAATTATATTTATCCAAATCCCTTGAGCCTGGTCTCTTTGGAACAAACCCTGCAAAAAACAATCAAAATTAAAATTAAAGTCAATTAAATTTGCACACAAAACCAAAATTCAAAACTATCAAAATAAATTCATAAACTAAAATTAAATTTAAAAAGTTAAATAAAAGAAAACAAATGCTTTCGATTTTTCCATGTAGATATTTCTTGGAAAAATTGGCAATCTAAAAATTAATTGCCAACAACAAGAAATTTTGAGCAAATGAAAACTCTCCCTAACAAACTCAGAAAATTGATTTTTGATTGCGAATTCAAAGCTATAACTTCTACTAAATTTTTGGGATAGAAAATGGTCAAATATGCTTGAATTAATGCTTCCAAATTGTTTTCCATGGAAATAAATTTCCAACGAACTCTCATTTGCATCATTTCATTATGTAAAACTCAAAATATCACTCTCCACGTGAAGATCGCGAAATTGATTTAACTTAGTTATATTCATAAAATTCTGAACAATTTTATTAATATTTTATTTTAATATAATAAATAATATTTAAAAATAAATAACATAAAAATAAATTTCAATGAAATAACAAAAATAATACAAAATTTAAATATTAAATAAAATATAATAAAACAAATAAAACAAGACAAACCTAATCTAAAGTTAAACATTAAAAAAGGGAGCACTTTATATAGTTACATGGCCATGTTTCAAGTTAGGTGAAATGCAGAGGAGACCTACCAAAAAAAAATGTTAGATCAAGTGAAGAGATGGAGGGAGTGGAGGAAGGGACCCACGTGGGACCCCCCTCCCACTATAATATAAAGTCTTGTATCATATGCCCCCTCCTTTTCTCCACTTGATGTCACATTACGTCACTGAGGGCCTGGCCATTTCAAGGGTTTCAGAAAGCGCGACACTTAAAACTTTCGGGAACCAAGGAACCGGGGAATATTCAATTCATTTTTTATTATTATTTATTTTATATAATATATATTATATTTAATATGTTTTGTTTTATTGAATTATTATATATTTACAATATGTTTTTTTATAATATATAATACATATATTTTTGTGGAGGGTTTTCTAAAATTATATTAATAATTGAGGTAATTAATAAGATTAATTGAATAATTAAAAAAATATATTAATAAAAAATAAATAAATTAAAATATATTAAAATTATATATATATAACCAGTCGTGAAATTGGTCATGACCAAGAATATTTGCTAAACCATAAGTTAGAATAAGATGAAACTTGAATCGTTGGATAGATGGCAACAAAATGAAAGCAATGAAATCGTCAAAATGAAAATTCAAGAAAAATGAAAATCTCACAAAATAAAGAAATCAAAGCCATTCAAAGTATGTTATCAACAAAATTCATATGGAGGGCCTCATAAATTAAAAAAATTGATTGGTATGTGTTGCAGCCACAACACTTGCTTATAATATTCTTGGTGCTCTTTCTGTTGGACCCACTTGATTTCCCTTTCTTCTGGCCTATGTTCTCTAGGTACTATGCCTATACACAAGCCTTATTCATCGATCCGGGCTTAAAGAATATCACTTGATTCCACATATGGTTTTGTAAACGCATCATATACTTGAGGAGTACATTTGGGTTCTTTGGGGAGATACCCAACATTATGTCCATCTTTTTAAATTCTATTGTGTACTCCTATACACTTTACCCCTTCTTTTTCCAAATGTAATGCCACCAAATCCACTGGTCCTCTACATATCTGATAGGGTAAAATTGTGACTATGGGGGTTTTGAAATCTATCCACTTAGTCACTAGAGGATCTCCCTCCAAACTTAAGTTCTCTCCATGGATTTCCCATTAGTTTAGGGCATGACCCTCTAATTTCAGCTGAGCAAACAATTTTTTTTGTTCTTCCTCTATATGATGTACTCTAAGATATACTTATAACTAATGCAATCAACGATTTAGCTTCAGAGCATCAAACTCACCTTGATCCATCTTGATGTCATCCTTTGTGTCAATTTAGAATAGGGACTACACATGGTCCACAACACTCAAACTAGGTTGATCCTTTTCATGTTATTTCTTACACTCCCTCCCTGGTTCTTCTTGATCTTTCGATTTCCCCTCCAATCTGACCTTTACCTCAGAACCTCCTTCTTCTCAAAAAAATCCCAAAATTATTGGTAAGGGCTTCCATGAGGAGGCTCACATTATGGTTTACATCCATGACTTATGCTTGTACATGAGAAAACCTCTCCTCTACAAGATATTGAGGTTATTGACAAATTGTTAAATTGGCAACTAGGGCAAAACTCCATGTGGGTCAGCTTATTTATGGCAGCTGATAATTTTATTGGATCCCTCTCGTCGAGAGGTGTAGGATTGATCCAAAGATCATCCGATTCCGATAAGTATTTATGGAGATATGAATTTATTTTGTCTATGTAATTGTTATCAAGCCGACCAGCTCTTATGTAGGCTCTAGAAGCCAAAACGTCATGTCTATTCAACCTTACACTTTTAGTATAAATAAGAGAGGATGTGAAGTCTTTTAGACACACTCTTCATGTAGTCTCCTCCTCTCCACGTCTGGGTTTTTGGTGAAGGAGAGAGACACCATGAGTGATACGCTGGTCATCAAAGTGATGCCCTAGCGGCTATACGTTGCCCTAGCCGTAGAGATCTGGCATCCGAGACTCTAACAGGCTGTGCTAGAAACCCTTATACGCAGACCCTAATACGCTGTCCAAAGAAGTATTTACACGCTGTTCATGGAGATATTTACACGCTGTTCGTAAAGATATTTACACGCAGCTCATGGAAATAATTATGCGCTGTTCAAATTGATGCACATGCCAAGCCATAGTAAGGGTAAAGATGAAACCACCGTCAAAATCCCTTGCAGTCAATAAAGAAGTTGCTGTCATAACCGCAGTCCAGTATGGAAGAGGAGCCGTAGGCTTCTGAAGATCTAAACACAGTGAATGGGTCAAGTCAACAAGACTTGTTCACGCATCTGAACCTCGTATTCCTGTCTGCCATTCCACGTGAAGTTTGAGTATACACTGTACATGTTTAAGTTTACGCTATACATGTATCCACGTGAAGTTTGGGTATACGTTATACAGGTATGACAAGAACTCACTTATAATCGTAGAAGCCACAGTGAATGAAGAAGCTGTAGTCAGGCCGCAGTCAAGACATGGGAAACCGCGGTCAAGGAGAGGGTAGCCGCAGTGATAAAGGTAATTAGGTTGCAGGAAGGAACTACTATAGCCGTAATCTTGGTGGTATCCCTGTGGCAGTTTAGATGTAATAAACAACAGTAAATCAGATTGCACAATAAAATTACGTTGGGTGTCATCTCAGTCTCTCATATGTATATGTCACTGTCTCGGCATAATCACACTAATGAAGCAAGCTTCAGTGTTGATCCAGAGCTTCTCATAAATAAGTATCTTTGAGGCAGTCAAGATGATAAGGATCATAACATGATGAAAGAAGCAATGATCACCAAGTCAAGAAGAGTCAGCCTTGGCTAGGATTAATGTCTAAGATCATGGTCTCACAAGTGATCTCATCACATATATGTATATGAACATAATTAGTAATGGGACTGCATGATGAAGTAAAGGGCAGCATGATTGGCAATGAGACTACATGCTGATGTATGAGGGCAACATGATGATGGATAAGATCATGGACATGGGCAGCATGAGATCATGGAAATGAAGGGCAACATGATGATGGATAAGATCATGGACATGAGCAACGTGATTAGTGAAGTATGGTGCAGTATGAGTGGTACAACAAGAGAACCAGATGTAGCATGATGATAGGTGAAGGAGTCACCTTGGAGAATCAGTTGAAGCAGAATGTCTTCAACTGATCTCATTGTTATAGAAGATGATCTATGCTTAGATCTAGACAAGTCAAAGTGTTGACTTCTGGTGTAATTGTACTCTCTCTCTCTCTCTCTCTCTTTCTCTGCTAAACTTTGAAGATAAAAGAAGATTTGATCAAAGGGTTTCCCCACACATTGTGGGGTTTGTCCCTGGCTAGTGCCATATCTTGTGTCCTCTTGTCTTGGCTTGTCTTCTGCATATCATATTTATGTTCTATCTGCAGTTTATCGTAATGCTGATGTGATTGCTAACTGTGAAAATTTAAATAAATTGCTCTAGCATAGAACATACCTAAAATTAACATGGTATTGGAGCTGAGGTGAAGACAATGCCCAAGCAAGAGTGAAAGAGCAATCACCAAATACAGTTGGGACAAGACAAAAGGATCAATGGGTTCCTCATAATTCACCTAGGGTGAAGTTGAAGCAGAGAATGTTATTAGAATGGCGCAGCAAAACTTCTGATGGCATCACTTCATTGGGAAGTTCAGATCTAAGGGTAGGAAGGAAAGGTAGATGTCTTGGTTATGAGTTCGGCCCTTATGCGGAGGAGTGCCCGAATGACAGAGATGCGGGTCATCAAAGACAATGGTCGACTCTTCCACGAAAGCAAGGAACCCCAAAATCTCTTTTGTGTACCTGATTGAACCTGATGTCCATCTCGGAAATGGAAGTCAAAGGTTACAAGGTGGCACTTATCGATGGAAAGTTACGTGTTTGAAAATAGATCTTTTAAACATGTTTTTGAGTTCAGGGTTGTATCAAGTTGCAGGAAGTCCACTGGGGACCATGTCCATGGACTCAGCACCGGAGGTCTGTGAGACAGATGGTGACTAGGATGCCTGAATTCAAAAAGAAGCATGAAGATACATGTTTGAAATGTACCGAAGGAAAATATTATAAGGGGACCATTCCCCTCATGCAACAAGTTCACAGGTTTGGAACAACCCGAGGAGTTTGAGAATCATGATCAAGGAATCTCATGTATACAGGTGGAAGAAAGCCCTCTATGGCTTGAAGAAAAACACCTCGGGCATAGTATGAGAGGATTGATAGCTGTCTAATGCAACTGAGATTCACTAGAAGTGAAACCGATCCAAACAATTACTTGAAGGTTGTGGATGATAAACCTCTCGTACTAGCACCTATGTCTGATAGGTGCAAACCCTCTCATTTATAGGAGACAGAGGGAGTTGGATTCGCAATGTGGGAAGATAAGCTGCAAGCTTGTGACTACCTCGAGGATCTTAACTTTCAGAAGTTATATGGTAATGATGTCAGACCAGATTTGGGAAATGCCTTTGAGTTTCATAAACTCATTCGCATTGATGTTCTTGGAGAACCTCCATTCGAACATATGTGTTGCAGTTAGCATGGTGAGCTCATATTTGGTTGAGCCTCACTGGATTGGTACCAAGAATCTTCTGAGATATCTTCAGGGGCACAATCTCTGATGGATTGAGATACACTGCACCACATGATTATTCTAATGATGAGTGGGCAGGCAGTGTGGAGGATCACTAGAGCACTTTTCAGTGTTGGTTCTCTTTGGATTCTGCTTCGATGCAGGAAGCAGAAGTCGGTCACTATAAGCACCGCCAAGACCGAATACATGGCTACGAGTATGATCTTGTATGAAGCTGCATGGTTGCGGAATTTCTTAGCTGTTTTCGATTATTGAGGAATCCTGTATTCGAAAATTGCTCCAGCGAACAGACATCAGATACTGCCTTATCTGGGATATGGAAAGTCGATGAGCAAGGAGGCTCCATCGCACTGAGATGATATACAGGTCGCTAAAGCCCCGGGAGAAAGATCAAATTTGTGATTTTCCCGAATGACTTGGAGTCATCAAGAGACCTTTGTAAAAGGGTCCTGCATGTTGCATACATTGAGCTCTGGGAGCTCTGTGGGGCTTACAGAATCTACTAGAGCAACATACGACCACAGGGTGACTCACCCTCCCCTGGTGGTGCGCACTGGAACAAGATGATTCGCTCTCTTGTGGGACAAGATGATTCGCTCTCTTGTGGAACAGGATGATTTGCTCTCCTGTGTAGCAGGATTGATGTGTTCTCCTGTGAGGCCTGGATTGATGTGTTCTCCATGGCGGCCTGGATTGATGTGTTCTCCATGGCGATTGTAGTAGGATTGATGTGTTCTCCTGTGAGGACAGGATTGATTAAGTTCTCCTGTCGAGGCATCCTACCCATGCAGTCTGGGACTCATGGGAAGTACCTCTCATCTGATCAATGAGCAGGGAAATGAAGTTAGGGACCATAGTAGTACCGATGGACGCATCGTTGTATCTACCGTACTCCCTATGCTAGGATGTCCTCCATTGATCTGGGATCAATAGTACTGGTCTGGGACCAGTGGTAGGAGTTGTACATACTATGACGCTGACTTCGGGTCAGCTGAGACTGGTCTGGGACCAGTGGTACATACTCCGAGACTGACTTCGTGTCAGTGCAGGACTGGTCTGGAACCAGTGAGAGTGGTACATATTATGACGCTGACTTTGGGTCAGTTAAGACTGGTCTGGGACCAGTGGTACGCACTCTGAGTCTGACTTCGGGTCAGTGGAGAATGGTATGAGACATTCTTGATCAATTCTTCTTCTTCATAGTTCAGTAGAGCCAGCAGAGTAGAGCTAGCAGAACCAGCAGCGCTGAGCAGAGCTTAGAAGAGCAGAGCAGAGCAGGGCCAGTAGAGCTGAGCAAAGCAGAGCAGAGCTAGCAGAGCCAACACAGCTGAGTAGAGCAGAGCTAGCAGAGCCAGCAGCGCTGAGAAGAGCAGAGCAGAGCAGATCCAGCAGAGCTGAGAAAAGCAAAGCAGAGCTAGCAGAGCCAACAGAGCTGAGAAGAGCAGAGCTAGCAGAACCAGCAGCGCTGAGCAGAGCTGAGAAGAGCAGAGCAGAGCAAAGCCAGCAGAGCTGAGCAAAGCAGAGCAGAGTTAGCAGAGCCAACAGAGCTGAGCAGAGCAGAGCTAGCAGAGCCAACAGCGCTGAGCAGAGCTGAGAAGAGTAGAGCAGAGCAGAGCTAGCAGAGCTGAGCAAAGCAGAGCAGAGCTAGTAGAGCCAACAGAGCTGAGCAGAGCAGAGCTAGCAGAGCCAACAGAGCTGAGCAGAGCAGAGCTAGCAGAGCCAGCAGAGCTGAGCAGAGCAGAGCAGAGCCAGCAGAGCTGAGCAAAGCAGAGCAGAGCTAGCAGAGCCAACAGAGCTGAGCAGAGCAGAGCTAGCAGAGCCAGCAGAGCTGAGCAGAGCTAAGCAAAGCCAGCAGAGCTGAGTAGAGTAGAGCAGAGCCAACAGAGCTGAGAAAAGATGAGCAGAGCAGTGCAGGGCACTGATGGCAGAGATAGTACAGTCGGACATATGGATCAGTAGATGGAGTTCCCCCTAGTTGAGAGGGAGTGTTAAATTGCAAACTATGGCAAAACTCCATGTGGGTCAGCTTATTTATGGCAGCTGATAATTTTATTGGATCCCTCTCGTCGAGAGGTGTAGGATTGATCCAAAGATCATCCGATTCCGATAAGTATTTATGGAGATATGAATTTATTTTGTCTATGTAATTATTATCAAGCCGACCAGCTCTTATGTAGGCTCTGGAAGCCAAAACGTCATGTCTATTCAACCTTACGCTGTTAGTATAAATAAGAGAGGATGTGAAGTCTTTTAGAAACAATCTTCATGTAGTCTCCTCCTCTCCACGTCTGGGTTTTTGGTGAAGGAGAGAGACACCATGAGTGATATGCTGGTCATCAAAGTGATGCCCTAGAGGCTATACGTTGCCCTAGCCGTAGAGATCTGGCATCCGACACTCTAACAGGTTGTGCTAGAAACCCTTATACGCAGACCCTAATACGCTGTCCAAAGAAGTATTTACATGCTGTTCATGGAGATATTTACACGTTGTTCGTAAAGATATTTACACGCAGCTCATGGAAATAATTATGCACTGTTCAAATTGATGCACATGCCAAGCCATAGTAAGGGTAAACATGAAACCACCGTCAAAATCCCTCGCAGTCAATAAAGAAGTTGTTGTCATAACCGCAATCCAGTATGGAAGAGGAGCCGTAGGCTTATGAAGATCTAAACACAGTGAATGGGTCAAGTCAACAAGACTTGTTCACGCATCTGAACCTCGTATTCCTGTCTGCCATTCCACGTGAAGTTTGAGTATACACTTTACATGTTTAAGTTTACGCTATACAGGTATCCACGTGAAGTTTGGGTATACGTTATACAGGTATGACAAGAACTCACTTATAACCGTAGAAGCCACAGTGAATGAAGAAGCTGCAGTCAGGCCGCAGTCAAGACATGGGAAACCGCGGTCAAGGAGAGGGTAGCCGCAGTGATAAAGGTAATTAGGTTGCAGGAAGGAACTACTATAGCCGTAATCTTGGTGGTATCCCTGTGGCAGTTTAGATGTAATAAACAACAGTAACTCAGATTGCACAATAAAATTACGTTGGGTGTCATCTCAGTCTCTCATATGTATATGTCACTGTCTCGGCATAATCACACTAATGAAGCAAGCTTCAGTGTTGATCCAGAGCTTCTCATAAAAAAGTATCTTTGAGGCAGTCAAGATGATAAGGATCATAACATGATGAAAGAAGCAATGATCACCAAGTCAAGAAGAGTCAGCCTTGGCTAGGATTAATGTCTAAGATCATGGTCTCACAAATGATCTCATCAGATATATGTATATGAACATAATTAGTAATGGGACTGCATGATGAAGTAAAGGGCAGCATGATTGGCAATGAGACTACATGCTGATGTATGAGGGCAGCATGATGATGGATAAGATCATGGACATGGGCAGCATGAGATCATGGAAATGAAGGGCAACATGATGATGGATAAGATCATGGACATGAGCAACGTGATTAGTGAAGTATGGTGCAGTATGAGTGGGACATCAAGAGAACCAGATGCAGCACGATGATAGGTGAAGGAGTCACCTTGGAGAATCAGTTGAAGCAGAATGTCTTCAACTGATCTCATTGTTATAGAAGATGATCTATGCTAAGATCTAGACAAGTCAAAGTGTTGACTTCTGTTTTAATTGTACTCTCTCTCTCTCTCTCTCTTTCTCTGCTGAACTTTGAAGATAAAAGAAGATTTGATCAAAGGGTTTCCCCACACATTGTGGGGTTTATCCCTGGCTAGCGCCATACCTTGTGTCCTCTTGTCTTGGCTTGTCTTCTGCATATTATATTTATGTTCTATCTGCAGTTTATCGTAATGCTGATGTGATTGCTAACTGTGAAAATTTAAATAAATTGCTCTAGCATAGAACATACCTAAAATTAACACAAATTCATCATCCATTGCTAGGATTTTATGGCTTTCAAATTAGTTTTTCTAGATATCCTAGAAATCCCCGCAATATCCCAAAAAACCTACTTTGATACAAATATTATTTGTAAACTTCCATGGATATTCCACTATGAAATTCGTCACAATAGGTCTACTAAAATATATTAGAAAATCCAAAATCTACACTAGGGTTTATTTCTACTTATATTTTTGAATCTCTAACTTACTATTTGTTACATATGCATGAAAATTATAATTATGTTGGAAATAGAGAACAATGAAATAAAACTCAGAAACCACAAATTAACACAAGACATAACTTGGGAAACCCATTTGGGAGAAAACACATATGGAAGGTGAGGCTACTCTGCTCTCTTTCTCTAAATGGAAAAATGGACGCAAGTACAAATAATTGAGGGTTGCATCTTGTTGGCTACTACAGTGCACAGACTTGTTATGCTTGCTCTGCGCCTATCCAATCTCATCTACTCTTCTCATATATGGAAAAAAATGCACTCGAATAGAATGAAATTCATTTTCCTCCTAGTGGCCTTGATATAACAAAACCTGATAGCCTAATAGTGTTTAATTTTAACTCCCTTAGTCTTAAATAGAGTTAAAATATAGAATATTCTATAGTCTTCTTCATCATGATCACGTGGATATCTCATTTTCCATGAATAATGGGGGTTGATGTGGCAACCTCTCAAATTATGTTGGTTAAAATAGGAAGGTCAACTGTCGAGTGACATAAATTTTGAATACTGACAATGATTAAGGAAATTCTTGTGCCATTGGAAAGGTATTTATGTGTAGAATAGTGCTAGAAGGTTTGGAACTTGAGAAATAAAGTTTTATCCCCAAAAATCAACTTTTTATGCTTTAAACTATTTTTAGAAGGTTTGAGATCCCAATTCACCAAATTGTGACCCATCGCTAAAAATGGTCTTTTGACTTGATTCATCCACCTTTTCTAGTGTGAATGATTCAAGGTCGATGAAAAATAATGATCGAATCTAGATCACACCTCCTGATTTTTGGAGGCTTCTAGTCCTCAAAATATTCTTCTTAATGAGGTGAGGTAACTTTTCATCCAACTTCTCTTTGGTTCACCATTTAGCTTTATCAGAAAGATGTGTTTCAACCCAATATGATAAAGGAAATACTACCACTATTTTGTAGTTTTGGACCTCTTCTATAATATTTCATCCTCTATCAACTTTGCTTCATCATTTAGTGTCAAATCCTCTATAGATGGGATGACACGTTCCTCTTCTTAGTTTAGCATGGAAGGCTCACAGAGTTTTACATTCTCTAAATTCACCAATGAGTAAATTCATATGTATGTGGGTAGACTGATTCTATAGGCGTTACTCCCACATTTTCCAGAATATCAAAGGGACCATATTACAGAGCCTTGATTTATTACCAGGACCCTATACCCTCTCTTTGATTAATTGTAACCATACTCTATCTTCGACCTCGAACAAACCTTTTTTTATGTGATGATCATGCTTGGCTTTGTATTTTTCTTGACTTCTGTAGTTTCTCCTATACCTATATATGTATTTTCTTGATCTTCTAATTTTTTTTCCCCTTAAGGAATACCCTATAATATTCTCTCTTCTCCTTGTTGTCCATATGCAATATCCAAAAGTGAAGGTGATAAATATCCAAAATAAGTTTCAAATGGGGACTTACTAGTAGAAGTGTGGGCTACTCTATTATAATAGTGTTGTATATATATTATATTTTTGTCCCAAGTCTTTGGATGCTTCTAATTGTAACCCCTTAAAATCAACACCAAATTATGTTGACTAGTTATCTCTTCCCATCTGTATGTGGATGGAATGTTGTAGACATCCTCAACTTCGTTCCCATCTTCTCCCCCAACATAGTCAAAACTGTATTGATAAATATTGTGTCCCTATTTAAAATGATGCTACTGTGTATGCCAAAGTGCACCTAGACCTATCCAAAGGACAATTTCATTTCTTCTTTCCGATTGGTGGTATTTTTACACGGCATTAGAACATACAACTTGCTGAACTTGTCAAATACCACAAACAGGTAGTCATGTCCCTTCCTAGTTGTTGGTAAACCTCCCATAAATTCCATGGAAATTCTTTCCCAAGGACAAGGGGTACATTCAAGGGATGATATAGACCTTGTTTCATTTTACTAGGCTTGTTGGTACAACAAAGCATGTATCCCCTTATGAACCTTGCAACATTTTATTGCATATTGGGCCAATACATATACCTCTGTAAGTTGGATATTGTTTTCCCTACACCAAATTTCCTTTCAATCATGGAGGTGTGATCCTTTCTATTCAACTATAGCCACTCACCTTTAGGAACACATAACTTATCTAGATTGTAGCGTTACATGTTCTAGAGATAATAGTAAACTATTCTATCACCATTATGCACATGAATTTGGCTCTGCAACTGTAAAATCACCTTTATGAAGTTTTCATCCTCTAAATATGCCTCTCTCTACACATCATGGGTGAATGGCTCCATGGAAATCATATTTCCTATTGTTTCGCTAGATATAGCTCATGGCTGCAAGGGAACCAGTGCCCAGGACATCTACAAGATTGATGAAGATTTCAAATACACGGTTGGAGAGAGAAATACCACTGTTGGAACTAGTGTTGTATCATTGTAATGGTCTATCTTGGAACTTTCACTTTATAATTTGAAGCTCTTGTAGCTGGCACAATTTGATGCATATATTATGAATAATTGTAAGGCTATTATTTCGTTGTTTGCAATGTATGTTTATGTTTCTACATACTAATGAAAATGACCTATTTCGTTGGATTTAGTATGCATATTTGAATCGTGTGTCTCTTGTTTTCATGATCGTTATTTATTTGCGAACTATTTCGCAAGATAACTAACGATTAATTAAAATTTTTGTTTATGTCCTTACTAGGATAATACTATTACTCTTATTTTAAAGACTCACTATCTTTCCCCTTTCATGAAAGAACCATTATGCACTTTGCAATCAAATACATCACAAGGCTAACTTGTCTATCTTGAAAGTATATGCGTTTTCTCTTGTGTCGTTTATTGTATCCAAGGAAAATCATTAAGAATATGGTAGTCTACCATATTTCCCGGATGGATATCCTAGTCCAAATGATGTGAGGTCTAGTTGGGACTTCATATTGGGGAGAACCCATGAGTGTTGGTGAAATCCAACACTGTCAAAAATTCCTTTATTAATGCTTGATTGATATTCTTCTTTAAATCCTTAAAGTCCTTTTGCTAACCTTTTCCCCATTGGAAGCTCTTTCCACTCACTTTTATGGCATGGAGTGGCACTGCTACTATTGTAAATGAGGCTATGAATTTCCTCAGGTATAATGCTACCTGAACAAAATTATTGACCTTAGAAACATCAATAGGAATCAACCACTTCATGATGGCCTCCATCTTGGCAGGATTTAGCTTCAACTCTCCTCCAGCTATCACAAACCCCAAATACACAAAATATTATTTTGCAAACTCACACCTCTTGAGATTTGCTAACAATTGGTGCCTCTTTAATGTCTCTAACACCTGCATCAAATACGAGATGTGCTCATCCTAGGTAGCACTATATACTGGTGTATAATCTAAATAGACAATAACTAATGAATCTATAAAAGGGTGAAATATATCATTTATTAATGTCATAAACATAGTTGGTGCATTGCATAGGCCAATTCGAATGACTAACCACTCATACAAACCTTTCATAGTTTTCAAGGAAGTCTTCTAGGTATATTCTTCTTTGACTCGAACTTTGTGATATCCAAACTTTAGTTCCACCTTGGTGAAGTATTTTTCTTGTTGCAACTAATCCAAAAGATTATCTATCCTAGGTAATATGTACGTCTTCATGAATGTAACTTTATTTAATTCCCTATAATCAGTACACATCTAACAAGTTCCATCCTTCTTTGGCATAATGATGATGGGTAACCCACATGGTGAGGCACTTGATCGAATGACACCCTATTTCAAAATTATTTGCAACTACTTCTTCACCTTACTTGCTTTTATAATGAATTTACTATACAACACAATGACTGGAAAATGGGATTTTGGCAATAGATGGATCTTGTGCTCCACTTCCCTCTTGGGTGGTATCCCTTTAGGACATTAGAACACACTATTATATGCTAGTAGGAAGAATTCCATATGTTATTTTTCTTCCTTATTAAACCCCTCCAGGCATGAATTTTCCCTCACTACCTCTTGTATAGATTGATTTTCTCTTAAAATTAGCAAAACATACTTCTTTCTAGAATCAATGAGTTTCTTCACTTGGTTGGCACTTATCGGAGAAATTTTGGACTTCCCCTCATGCGTGTTCATGGTAAAATATTTTCCATCCTTGATTAGTGGTATTGGTTAGCTCTCCTTATGAAGATTACATACCACATTTAAATATAGGGACTTCCAAACATCACTCCAAAAACATCAAGGGGAACTACATCTTGTTCTACTTCATTAATAAAATCAATACTGATAGAAAAACTATTTTTTCATAGTTTGGTTACCTTTATTTCCACATACTTGTTTACATATCCCAATGGATACGGGCTTGGATGATCAAGAAATTTTGATCCCAATTTTTTGACCAACTCCATTGTAAGGATATTTGTTGTGATCCTCAATCGATCAGAGCATCAATATTTATCTTTTTGACATGTATCTTTTTATGGAAGAGTATGATCATTTCATTATATTCTTATTGTTGAAGGCTACTTAGATTCACCTCCTTCTACATTGATGTACAAATGATCTTCTCATCCACATCCGAGCTGCTTTCAACCTAGTTCCTCGAATCTATTGCCATGAGGTTCTTATTCTTAGTCTTTCTTTTTGTTCTTCAGGTTGAGCTCTGGATGCAACTTCCAACATATCTCCTCTATACAATTGTCAATGTCAGAATGGTTGTTGGCATCTTCGTATTAATGTATTGTGGCTATTGTCTTTTTTTCCTTCCCCCATTTTTCTTTCTTCTTCCCATCTCGTTGATGACAAAAAATGATTGTAATCAACAATGGGAGATCACCTGGTCAAGGCCCCAACTAAACACTTGTCCATTTGGTATGGTGATTCTAACTAGTTTAAATGGGTCCAATTAACCCTCATTCTCCCTATTAGCTTGTGATATCTATAATTACTTATCAACAAGAAGAGTCAAACAAACTTACCCTCTTGCATCTAGCTTCTAAGAAATAAGTCCTTAAGTTGACACAAGGAGTCAGCCAAGCCACCAATGAAATCACTCTTATGAAAGGAGACTTTTAGAAAATGAGAAATAAATATAAATCTTAATATAAATGTGATGCCGAAAAGTAAAGCAAACTACTCTAACTTGGAATACATGAAATAGTTCTTAAATACCAAGTGTGTATATTTAAAGATGTTTGGGATTTAACATGCATTTTTTGATGAATATCAAGCAGTTGATTTAGTTCTAAGATTTGATATATTTAATGCACTACTTGCTCTATTTTAGAGATCAAAAGAACAAGAGATTAACCATTAAAACATGGAAGTAGTTCACACAAATTAATGACAATTAAATCTATTTACAATAACAAATTTATGCGTAAATAGTTACTAAAAAAATTGATTAAATGTAAGAGAAAATCGATAAATAAAATAACATATCTATGTAATTATTAGATTTGATAGTTGATCCAATAACACAAATTCACATATTTAACAGTGATGCTACAACATGGAATTATTGGCACAAATCTACCATAAAAGAATAAAATTATATTTGAAAACAATAGTTTTTGAAGTGACAATGATAAACCTGGATTCATGCTCTGTCTTTACAATACATTTCTCCAACAATCCTCCAAATAAATTCAACTCTATCAGTAGTGAATAGAGCTGCAATATTGCACGATCTAACCCCTACAATAGAGATATAATCCCAAAAGGAAAACCCCCAATCCCATAATTGAGCATTCCCACCAATCCTATAGCTAAAAATATTTTTGAATCAGTGCAAAGAGTATCTTGTTTTCAGAAAAGGGGAATCTTTTCTCCACTCTCCAAATTGTTATTTATAATTTACAAATGAATGTCCGAAAAAGATGCTTGCTGAAAGGCAGTTTAGATCTTTGATTTTCAGCTGAGAAAAATATCTATTTCCTCTTTGTTGGTGCAATTATGTTGCTCTAAATCCCTTGAGCCTGATCTCCTTGGAACAAACCCTGCAAAAACCAATCAAAATTAAGATTAAAACCAATTAAATTTGCACACAAATCAAAATACAAAACTTTCAAAGCAAATTCACAAACTAAAATTAAATTTAATAAGTTAAATAAAAGAAAACCCATGCTTTTAATTGTTCTTTGTGGATATTTCTTGGAAAAATGGGTAATCTAAGAATGAATTTCCAACAACAAGAAATTTTAGGCAAGTGAAAACTCTCAACCAAAACAGAAAATTGACTTTTGGTTGTAAATTCAGAGTTGTGACTTCTACTCAATTTTTGGGATATTAAATGACAAAATATACTTAAATTAATGGTTGCAGGTTATTCTCTATAAAAATAGCTTTCTAACGAACTCTCATTTGTCTCATTTCGTTTAGTGAAACTCAAGATATCACTCTCCAAAGTCAGAATCGTGAAATTGATTTAACTTAATTTTGTTCATAAAATTATACACAATTTACGTTTTAATATATTAAAAAGTATTTAAAAATAAAATACAAAATACGAAAAAAATTACAAAATTAATTATAATAAAACAAATGAAAATAAGACAAATATAATTTAAAGTTAAAAATTGATTTAAATATAATATAAAGTGAAATTGATTTAACTTAGTTCTATTTCTATGTTTTAATATATTTAAAAGTATTTAAAAAAATACAAAATAAAAAAAACAATAATACAAAATTAAATATAATAAAACAAATGAAAGTATTTAAAAAAATACAAAATAAAAAAACAATAATACAAAATTAAATATAATAAAACAAATGAAAATTAGACAAATATAATATAAAGTTAAAAATTTTAAAAAAGGGGAGCACTTTCTATGTTTACATGGCCATGTTTTAAGTTACATGAAGTGAAGAGATGGAGGGAGTGGAGAAAGGGACCCACATGGGAATATGAAGTCTTGTTTCATATTACTCTCGTCCCTTTGTCATGTGAGTTAATACCCTTCAAAGCTTCCCACTTGATGTAATGTTACATCGCCCCGGGCTTGGCCACCTTGGAGCTTTTAGAAGGTGCAACAAATAAAACTTTTGGATAGGCTCGTAGCTAGGGAACGAGAGAATATTCCATTCAATAATTATTATTATTATTATTATTATATATATTTTTAGGATATATGTTATATTTAATATGTTTTGTTTTATTGAATTATTATATATTTACAACACTGATTTTATAATATAGATAGTTTAAATCTGATGTTTTTTGTAAATTAAATTAATAACTAATTAAATTAATCAAATAATTATATTTATAAACTAATTAAATGTAATTAATTAAATGATGATTAATTTAAATAATCAAAATTAAATTAATTAAAATATCTTAGCATATTAAAATTAATTTTATTTACAAATTACGAAAACTATATATATATATGCTAAGGCGACGGAATTAACTAAATTTTAATTGAGGATATATTCCAAACCATAAGTTAGAATGAGGTAAAACTTAAACCGTTTGAAAGCTAGCAGCAAAATGAAATCAATGAAATTATCAAAACGAAAATCTAAGTAAAGCGAAAATTTCATAAAATAAATAAATCAAAGTAATTCAAGGTATGATATCAACAAAATTCATATGGAGGGCCCAGTGATTTTTTTAAATTTATGGGGAGGTGTTATGGCCACAAAAATTAATGATGTGCAGGGATGAAGTAGTTATTGCTAGTTTAGAATAATAGGCTTAAATTTTCCAAAGGTCGAAAGAAAAGTTTCTAAAATATTATTGCACATTACATTATTTTCAAGGGTCCCAAATAAGACAAAATCAAAGTAAGAAAATCTCTTTTAAAAATGAAAGTACTTGAATGCCTAGTCTAAAATTATGAATCCAAGTATAGGGAGAAATTATTATTATTTTAAACTTTCTATCTACAATTGGATAACGAATCTAGTTGGGAGTTCCTTTTAGGATTAGTATGCATCTATTCAATATGAAATTACCTCCTTTTTCCCCAGATTGCTTTGCTTTCGACAGGCCTGTTCAGTACCAAGACAAAATTTCCTTCATACCATGTATGCATTGACCTGGTACTAGCAAGCATGTTCAATACCCTAACGGGTTTTTGTACACATCCCACACAAATGTTCTTTAAAATATCTTATGTGTCATCCTTTTGATTAGAATATTTGAAGAAATTCATTTAGCAGTTGGGTGAAGAGAGTCAGCTAGTACAAGAGGCTTTCTATTTAAAGAAATAGATGTAGTAAAGTTTGTCCCCACTAGTCTTCTCTTCATCTACCAATGTAGAGGATTAAATAGGGGAAAGGTAAGGGATGGATTCGAAGTAATGACTAAAGACAATTCGTTCCTTTATAAAGGTGAACTTATACTACTTGAATCGTATCTTAATGTTCCCCATAGATGATGGTCAATGCACGAGAAAGTGAAAACTTACTATGGATGCGTAGGAAAGATTCCGAGATATAGATTTTGGGAATATCACAAAATCTAATTCAAAAGCGAAAAATAAAATCAACACACTTCAAAGATTACAAATAAAGAAAGAAAATGAAAGCTCGAAAGAAAAGAAAAATTGAAAAAACATGATTGAAAGGAAACTCTAACAACACATGATATAAAAATATGTATCAATAAAATAGTGAATATGAGGAAAGCATGTGTGTTATAATTAAGTTGAGATCTCAATGAGTTATGTCTTGCACAATTGTGATTGGTTAGGCTTGAATTGAAAGAGAGTCCTAAAGTTGGCGAGAAGTTATGAATAAAGAGAAATCATGATGTCATTTTTGTCATGAATATATTATTTCAAAATAAATTTTGAAAGACAAAGAAAAAGATATCAACTGAAAACAAGGTAAGGTGCAAAGCCTCCATGATATAACGTATTGCATTTTAATCATCATCGTAATTTCTTTTCCTAACTTGAAAGCATGCAAAGAAAACTTGGGATATTTGAGTTGGTAGAGGATCAAACATTCAACAAAGATAACTAAACCTACAAAAATAGAGCTTAGATTAGAAAGTATTTAAGTAAAAATGAAATTATAATCAAAATGAAAAGAAATACAAGATGCAAGTAAGCATATGAAAATTTTACCTCAGATAATTTCATTTTTATTTACCTTGTAAGTCTTGATCTCTTCCAAATTTTATGTTTAAATAACTTATTCTTATGATTTGAACCAAATAGTAGGAACAAGTTGTAACTTTATCAAAACTCACATATACATATGATTTTCAAATTTATTGGACTTAAACTAAGGTGAGTGTTGAACGTATGAAAAATACTTACCAAGAAAGAAATGGTTGCATGCTCAAGATATCGACAATGAGTAAGACTCATCAGACATTCGAATTGGTGTTTTGAATAATAATTCTAAAAATGAAAACAATGAAAATTTACCATAATATGCTTCACTTTGTATTGCAACTGTGATTATCGTTGTTGTCATTTATGATTTGAATCATGTTCTTTGTACGTGTGAGCTAGACGAAAGCATTTTAATTTTATATCAACTCCAACACTTTCAAGAAATCCCATTGAATGATGCCAAAATCCCAACCCGTGTGGCATTTTTAATAAATATGGAGAGAACTTGAGCGTTTTTTATCACGAGCCTTTTGGAATGGAGCGATATATATAACTAGAACTATGAAAAATTCCAAATCTGCATAAATTATTACAAACCCAAATCAACATTGTTGGTGGATAGGAGATGTGTGGAATGGAGAGAATCCACATAAAAAATCTAGTGGATAACCACATCATCTCAGCTATAAAATCTAGGAAAATTTGAAAATAGTGCGCTTAAGAAATCTTCGAGGTGAGTTTTCTGGGTTAATGTGGAATGGAAGCAGGGCCTACGAAGAATACAGTTGACTAATCACAAAGGAGGAAATACATGGATGGAGAGAAATGAATGGAGGCAAGGAAGTGCAAGCTGCAGTGGATGCCTATGTCACCCCAGAAAGGCAATCCCGAAAGAAACAAGTGGAGCTATTATCACTCCAGGAAGCTCTCCTAGGTTGTAGCTCGGAGATGCCTGGTAACATATAAATCTTCAATATTGTTCTCTGAACTATTGGAATGGATGATGGTTTGGATCAAGTTAGATGATTGTTTCAACTCTGTTTTCACTCAAGACATTTATGAACACCCTAAGATTTACAAGGCTTTAGACCACTAATGCTCAATAGTTTATAGATTCAATGGATAGATGGAGAATATTGATTGTACTAGCAGATGCATACATAAACACATATGAATGGCTAGCTACATGAAGTAAATGAAGATTGCAAATCTAATTTATCAACACAGAGATAAGATGACAATTATCTAGCATTAGGCACAGAAGAAAACATGAATAACCTATTCACGTGCAAGCTTAGAACATAAGAGAAAATGGAAATTGAACATGTAATAGCAAAAGAAGCTTATATTGCTAGAATGAAGATGAGAAGCTAGAGTAGCAGAGTATCCATAGTTCCCAAAAGTTAAACCCTTGTTACTATGAAATTTCAAATATTTATAGGCCTTTTACAATGCTCTCGAGCCTTCTGAGGCTCGAGAGGTCTTAATCTATCCCCTCTGTCTTTTTACTTGTTTGATGCCATGACTCAGCATGCATGAGCTCGAAGGTTTCTTTTCCTAACAACAGTAACAAAATTCTGGTAAATGTACTACGCTATCAGGTGGTTTGCTCATGCTATCGTTGCTTCATGATGGCTTCTGTTGGTTTGGCTGTGTTGCGCTGTTTCCTTTTCCCTTCTAGCCTTCTGTCTCCTAGTCTCTGTTCTGTGATGGAATAGGTCTTCAGGCCTTTGAAATCCTTTCAAATATTAGCAATGACTGTTTTCTATTTAATATATAAAAACACTGCAACACTGCAAAATCTTGCCAAGCTCTGTTTATTTCGGACTTCAAAAGTCCTTAAACACTGTCTATTCCTCTATCGAGTTCGTTCCTAATCACAGTCGCCTGTCACAAATGGCCAGTTCCCAGTCTTCCCTTTGTATTTTGAAATACGTTAGAAACATTGGAAATACATTAAAAATGGCTCATGACGGACCTCAAATTTTATATATTTCCCTTCACGAAACCTTTCGAGTGCAGGTCTTCTCGCACATCGCAAGTTGCTTGGGTCCTGCTCCAAGGTTCCCCTTTGTACTTTAGAAATATGTTCAAACTGCGAAAATGCATTGAAAATGACTTTCCTGCGGATCTCAAAATATATGCAATAATGCCTATATAGCCCTCGGGTTCGGCTAATCGCATTGCACATATACATGTGCATAGGCCTCGCCCCATGCTGTTGCTTCGATGCGATATAACGATGTAATCTGATCGCAATCGCATGTCGCTCATGCCCCGGGCCATTTGGTGAGCGCTCCTTGTATTTCTGATAGCGATCTTGTGATGTGACGTGGGCCGTCGATCTGCACGCTTGATCGATGGTCCATGTTGCATTGCCGATCGCCATCACCAGTTTCATACAGTATGCGCCGATACCCACCGATTGCGATTCACTGACTGGATCTGGACCGTTGATCGGCCAGATCCGACGACCACTGTGCATTCATTCCTCAAGTCTCGTTGCTATGTTTTTTACTGCTTCCTTGGGGTTTTTTCCCCCCGATAGTGTTTTTTCAGCCATTCTAAGGGCTCTTGGCATGCAATTGTTTTGATCTTTTGGATGATCTTACTAGCTTTTGAAGACTTAGGGAGCATATTTGGATCCATTTCGGGCCACATGCCAACAGGGCTAACACTGGCTCCTTCTGGGGATGAAAGCCTCCCTGTGAGGTTTCAAGAATCACAGACCGATGCCTTTCCTGTAAAACCAAAATCAAATCTATCTCCTAGTGTTCCATTGGGCATGGAGTCTATTTTGCATAAGAAATAAAAACTGAAAAACATATTTACAATGTCAAGGCTTTAAAGCCTTAAATGAAATAAAGTTTCAAGAACCGCCCATTTACTAGGCCACCAAAGGCATCTTCTCCTTCCAGACTGTGCAGAATAAAAGTATTGTTCTGCTGAATTTGAACGATGACAAACGGACTTGTCCATAAGGAGTCAAACTTACCATGATTACCTTTCTTTTCTTTCAATGCATCCCATTTGAGAACCCAGTCACCAACTTGGAAATTGCCCACTTTTGCATTCCTGTCAAAGGTTTCTTTGATTTTCTTCTGATGAACTTTTGACTTCTCAACCAGCTGCTCTCTGATCTGCTGTAATTCAACTAGGTTATTCATTCTCCTTACCATGTCATTCATTTCATCTTGTTCTTCTTGAAAGAATTTGGCCACAGGGAGAATCAGCTGGATAGGAAAAACAACATCAACGCCATAAACCAACTTAAATGGAGAATTTCCTATGGACTTCTTGTTGGTAACTCTGTCAGCCCATAGTGCAAACTTCAACTTGGAATCCCAGCTCTTTTTGTTGTCCTCCAACAGTTTTTTGATTATCCTTACAAGACTCTTGTTAGATGATTCTGCCAGGCCATTGCCTTGAGGATAATATGAGGTAGAATGCACCAATTGAATGCCCATGGATTCACACATGTCCACCAATTCTTCTGCCCTGAAAGTTGTTGCATTATCAGTGACTAGTTTGGTTGGGCAACCAAATCTAGTGAAAATATTCTCATTCAAGAACTTTATGACAACTTGATGATTAGCATTCTTAGTGGGTATAGCCTCAATCCACTTGGTGAAATAATCAGTAGCTACCAAGATCCATTTGTGCTGGCCATTGGAATGTGGGTTAATCTCACCTATGAAGTCCAAGCCCCACTGCTGGAAGGGACCATTGACGTGTACTGGCTTCAAGGGCAGAGATTTCAGCTATCGTCTTCCTGCAAACCTCTGAAATTTGTCACAAGATTTCACAAAAGAAAACACATCAGAGAATAGAATAGGCCAATAATACCTATTTCTCAGGATTTTGTGGGCTGTGGTTTTCCAATAATGATGCCCTCCACAAATGTTAGAATGGAACTGGTGCATGACTTCCATAGATTGTCCTTTATCCAAACATCTTAATAGGATTCCTGATGGTTCTTTCCAATAAAGCAAGTTTTTATTAATGCAGAATTTGGTTGATCTGAGCTTAATGGCCTGAGCTAAGCCTTGGAGGGACTTCTAGCTTCTGCAAAAAATGAACTATGCTGGATTACCATTCATAGGTGGCTAGATTTTCAGCCAAAGACTGATTTTGCTCTTGCTCTTCTGCTGCTTCCTCTGTCTGCTCATAACTTGAATTTGAACCCATGCAATTAATATCTAACAAAATGCAATTTTCCTCAGCCATAAGTTTAGCCAAGCCCTGGCCTTTAGCAAGCCTAGTGGGCTTCACCTCTATGTTAAAATCTATGAATTTTGCAATCCATTTAGCTCTCTTTCCATCAATATCTGGCTGAGTTAAGACATCTTTCATTGAGGCTAAAGGTACATATGCAACCTCTTTGGAATGTAGAATATAAATTCTGAATGCATTTAAAGATTTTATGAGAGCATAAGCTTGTTTTTCAATAAGGTCATACCTTAGTTCAACATCCCTCAGAGTTTTGCTGAAAAGGCCATGGGGTGCTTTACGCCTTCATCATTTTTCTGCAACAGAACTGTTGCAAGTGTATCATAAGAGGCAAAAGAGAAGATATAAAACTCCTTGGTGTAATCTGGGCTGATTAGAGTGGGAGCTTCCATGATAGCTTGTTTGATGGCTTCAAAAGAGCTTCTTGCAACATCTATCCATTTTATTTCTGATCCTTTCTTTAGCATGGAAGTGATGTGCTTCACTAGCTCTGCAAAGTTTGGAATGAACCTCCTTACAAAGTTAATCTTACCCAGGAAGGATTGAATGTCCCTTTTTGACCTTGGGATGGACAATGTCTGAATTGCTTGAACTCTTGCTGGATCAATCTTCACACCTTCAGCAGAAACAATATGTCCCAGAAGTTTTCCTTCTTCTAGAGCAAACTGTGACTTCTTTGGGTTCACAGAAATTCCGAACTGTCTGCACTTTAGAAACACCTTCTTCAAATGCTGCAAATGGTCCTTGTGAGTGTTGGAAAAGACTGTTATGTCATCAAGGTAAATAAGGACAAACTTGTCCTTATCTCCCACAAAGGCTATGTCCATGGCCATATGAAAAGTAGCCCCAACATTCATCAGTCCGAAAGGCATCTTGGAGTACATGAAAGTGCCCCAAGAAGTAGTGAAGGTGGTCTTTTCCTGATCTTCTAGATGTACAACAATCTGATTGTAACCTGAAAATCCATCTAAGAAAGACATGACTTTAGCCCCTGAAACTTTTTGCAGCAAGTGCTCCATCTTCGGCATGGGGTAGTTGTCTTTTTAAAGCATTTGTTCAGATTCCTGAAGTCAACACAAAGACTGATTTCTCCATTCTTCTTTCTTACTACCACAAGGTTAGCTATTCACTTTGAATACCTTAGGGGAACTATGATCTTGGCATCCAACATCTTCTTGATTTCTTTCTCAATCAAAGGCAATAAGAGAGGGTTGATAGGTCTTAATTTCTGCTTAAACGGGATGGTGTTCTTTTCTAGTGGAACCTTATGCTGAATGGTGTTTGTGTCATAGGTTTTAAGATCACTGTATTCCCAAGCAAAAATATCAGTGAATTGCTTCATCATGGTGCAATACTCAGAACTCTGGGCGGAAGGCAAGTGAGTGGACAGATTTATATGCTTTGGATGGGTTGGACTCCCTACGTTATGTCTATGAACAACAGACTCACTTTCTTTTTGGCAAGCTTATAAGGTACATCGTTATGATCAAACAACTTCTCTAGAGGCACCAATCCTTTGGGTATATGGTTACTAGGCAGCTAAACAATGCTTTCCCGGCCAATCTCGTCCTTTAGCTTGGACTGGTTGCATTATTCCATGGTTTCATTTTCTTGGTTGATGTGCATTTTAGAAAATTCCTTAACGACGTATAGAAATCTATTAATTTCATCATCGTCTTAAATTTTTTTCTAGTATTTGACATTGTCAGGCAAAGATGGCCTATATTTCACCTGAACTTCATAAGTCAACTTAGGAGGCAAAGGAGGAATAAACATGCTAGCAGACACATCAAGGGAATCAGCAAGCTGGTTCTTCATTCTCGAGATGTAAGAAATGTTGAAAATATTAAAAGAGTCCTTGAGCTTCCATACCTCATCTCTGTATGCTTTCAGCCTTGGATGATTTGCTTGGAAAGTTTTGTTCACCTGCTGAATGATAAGGTCTGCATCTCCAAACACTTTCAGACCTTTGATGCCCATTTCTTTAGCAGCGTTTAAGCCCAATATCAAGGCTTCGTACTCTGCTATGTTATTTGTGGCCTGAAAAGTTTATTTGAAAGATAAATGAATGCATTCCTGTGTGGGGGACACAAGGACTACACCTGCCCCTGCAGCTTCCTTAGAGCAAGCTCCATCAAAGAACATATCCCAAATTTGAGGGCCTTCTTCCTCTGTGATCTGGCAAACTAGTTTCTTTAGCTGCGTGGAGGTCAGCTGAGATTCTTTAATTTGAAGAATAAAAGCTCCAAAATTAGTGTCGACAACATAGATGGGATGATTAGTGGGACTCCTTTCATCACTGATGATATAAGCCAACTGAGCTTCTCTGTATAATCTCCTGCTCTCACCTCCAAAAACTGGGACAATAGCGTAGGACAGATCATTTTGTAATGTTCCACCTAATCTCTTGATCCAACCTCTGGAGAGAAACATACAAAACTTGGGGGGTACATCTGCTACCACAATATCCATCATCATGCTCTTCATGGGCAGCTGAGACAAAGTGATGGCTAGGTCCTTGATTAATCCCAGACATTTCACTTTTCTAGAGTCAAAAGAAAACAGGTCATGATAAGGCTTGGTAATGTCAAGACCCAACTCATCCATGACAGCCTTGGGCATTAGATTATGGCTGGCTCCAGTGTCTAGAAGGTAGTTGTGAAGGATTTTGTCATGAATAGTCAGAGAGACATAGAATGATGGGGAGCTGTCATCATAATTTTCAATCATTGGGCTGAGAACAACAGCTTGTTCATCATCTTGCATATTTACATAGTCAGTGGAGGCTTGGATGGCATTAGGCTCAAGGTGCTCGAGGATAGATCTCTTGAAGGACTCATTCTTCACTAGTTCAATCAGAGGTATAGGTATTCTTAGCTTCTGAATTTTTGATTGAAAACTGAAAGGAGAAGGAGACTTGTCAAAGCCTCTTACCTTATGAGTTGGAGCTTTGAGGATGATGGGATCAACTGTCGGTCACTTCTGCTTATTAGCTTGCTGTACTGAAGGGAGATCAACTCTTTGAACATGAGTTTCCTTGGCATTATTCATCTTCGACCTTAGATTATATCTGTGCCGATCTTGAGTTTGCAGAACAGCTTCACCATCCCATTCTTGGTTGATTTGTTCATTGAATAATGACTTTTCATAGGTAGCTGAGGTAAAAAAGGAGGCATTTCCTTTGTCTTCTAGACAATGGATCTCATCATCTTCTTCAAACTGCTCTTCTTCCATGGCTACATTTTGGAAACGGGTCTTCACCCTTTGGTCTTCATTGGCATCTTTGCTTCTTTGCAAAATCTGCAACTGCTCATTAGCTCTTCTATATGGATTTGGATTTTTAGGAGCAAAGGTATTAAGAACTCTTCCTTTCCCAGGGTGCTGCTCAACCTTTAATTTTGAGATTTCAGAGGCTAATGACTTTATGATCTTGGTCATTTTATCTATCTTGGGATTTGAAGATGATGAAGACTCGCCCCTCTGTCTCCTTCTATCAACATTTCCCTTGAGCTTCTATGTAGCCATTATGTTTGATTCTACTTCCAAGGCTACATCCTACATATCAGCCAAAGTAGGACATCACCTCTCCCTCAATAGTAGACAAAAGTCAGAATCAAAGGCAATGGCATAGGTGAGTTTAGCAGAGGTAGTGGTGGGTTTTACTTTAGTTGGTAACTTGCTGTATATGCGGTTAAATCTCTTATTGAAATCAGACAATAACTCACCATTTTCCCTCTTTAAGTTCCAAAACTCGGTGTGGTAGTAGAGTAGATCCTTCTTATCCCCACAATGCTTTAGGAATGCATCATCTAAAGCCTCAATATCTGTTATAGATCTTGGGGCCAGCTCTCTGAACCATTTTCTAGCCTCTCCATCTAGGCTTTTGACAAAGACTCTCATCCACACATCATCTTCGCTAATGTCCAGGTTATCAGCATAGCTATAGAATGATTCAAGATGTTCTTCAATTGTAACACCTTCAGTCCCAGTGAACTTAGGCCTATACTTCTGATATTCTCCAGTAGGCATGGCATTCAAAGGAGTGGGCAGTACTAGAGGTCCATACCTAGCAGCTATGATTCTTTCCATTTTGGTAGGTTGTGGACCTGCCATAGCTGTGGTGGCTATAAGGGTACTGGAAATCTGAATGACAGAGGGTTGAGGAGTGACTGATAGGACTAAAGGAGTATGATGGATAGGAGGAGAGGCTTCTTTTGGGCTTACAACGAAAGAAGAACCTAAAGGATAAGGAGCTTTATGAATCTTTGAGATTTTTTCTTCATTGCTAGTATTAGATGCTATACTCTCAGAATGTATTTGTTCTATCACAGGATTTTCTTGAAGAGATATAGAATATTGTTTAGATTTACCTGAACCTGATGCTCCTTTCTGCAATACCTTTCTTTCTTTGATGATTTTTTCAGGGTCAGGTACTGGGTCATATTGTGGCTTCTGAGGATTTCTCCTAGTATGCCTCACAAACTGAGCCAGAACTATCAAGTGGAGTCGCCAAGAGGTTCGTCCTTCAGTAGAGTTGCTAGATAGATGCTTACAACCGAAAAAGTGCCCAGACTTTGTCTATCATCAAAGCTAGGTTTGAGTCGTCTCCCAGGGAAGCTGAGCTTTAGTCTCCTCTCCTCTGCAATGGCGCCAATTATGTTATCACTCCAGGAAGCTCTCCTAGGTTGTAGCTCGGAGATGCTGTTGGAAATAATACTGAGAGGGGGGGTGAATCAGTATTATCAGATCAATCAAACTTTTTCTATTTCATACTCAGAAACATATACGCTACTTCAATTAAGTGAACTCGCGTGTACACGCCACTGTGTCTAATGAAACTCGCGTATATCCAGAGATCTTATAATTCAGTTATCTTAATCTTCAGTAAATGCATCAGATCATTATTAAGCATATTAACAGTAATCAGGTGCAGAATAACAGAACAGAACATCACACAAGAGCCACACACATGAACACCATGATATAAGGTGGAAACCCAATGTGGGTGAAAACCACCTGCTGCAATTCGTCTCTTTCTTCTTTAATAAGAAACTTTTTTTACAATGCACTGGTGCAGTCATTTACCAGCACGCAGGCTGCAACCTGCAGAGGGCTACAACCCTCATAGCTCTTGTACTAGCCGATCCATTTACTAGTACGTAGGTACCAACCCTACAGAAGGCTACAACCTTCATAGCTCTTGTACTAGCCGATCCATTTACTAGTACGTAGGTGCCAGCCTACGATCTTCCCGGGACCACGTTTCATACATTTTCATACTGGATCCATGAAACAATCATCATTGTAGAACAACCTGCATCATCAATCACTGAAACACCCAATTCTGAATCACTGTAACCCTGTCAACAACAACCAGACAACATAACAACAACCAGATCCAACTTCATCTTCAAATATCATACTTCACATTGTATACGCTACTTGGATGAACCCAACCTGCGTGTATACGCTCTTTTACCAAAGCCAACCCGCGTACATATCTGCAAATTCTAACTTATAACTCTGCAGCTATATCAGACATCAAAACATACCCAGATCATAATAATAAACATGCGTCAGTAGATCTGATCTATCCACAGTCAAACCATATGAAGATAATCATTCCAAGCCTTGAGATCTCGTTCCATCATTCACCATCCTCCACATGAGTGAAACCTTGGTTCAGATCACCAACCCATAACCAGCACTTGGATCTCACACTTCCTCAGATCTTCATCACTCACACACACTCTTGCACCTTGCCTGCATTCATTTGCCTAATGATCTTCTCCTTATATAGCCTTAGGCCCTTTACAATACCACGGTCCAAAACCATAGTAACACAATACCATCAACTTCAAAACTAGGGATCAACACGTCCGTCGAGACGCCATGGTCCAAAACCATAGGCACAACTTCCAAGGACTAACCGCCATGGACCAAAGGTACGTTTTCACATACACGCTCTTTTACTGAAGCCAACCTGCGTGTACACGCGACTTGGGCTTAATGAACCTGCGTGTATGAACTTTCTTGGCCTGCTGTACTAAGATCTGTCTTCTGATTAAGTGCCATCACCTGTACCAACCTCTGAGCAACTGTACCAACCTCTGAGTGAGTTGCCATCAAGGACAACACTTGAATCATAATGCCAACAGATGCCTAGTAACATATAAATATTCAATATTGTTCTCTGAACTATTGGAATGGATGATTGTTTGGATCAAGTCAGATGACTGTTTCAACTCTGTTTTCACTCAAGACATGCATGAACACCCTCAGCTTTACAAGGATTTAGACCACTAATGCTCAATAGTTTATAGATTCAATGGATAGATGGAGAATACTGAATGTACCAGCAGATGCATACATAAACACATATGAATGGCTAGCTACAGGAAGTAAATGAAGCTTGCAAATCTAATTTATCAATGCAAAGAAAAGATGACAATTATCTAGCATTAGACACAGAAGAAAACATGAATAACCTATTCACGTGCAAGCTTAGAACAGAAGAGAAAATGGAAATTGAGCATGTAACAACAAAAGAAGCTTATAATGAAGATGAGAAGCTAGAGTAGCAGAGTATCCACAGTCCCCAAAAGTTGAACCCTTGTTACTCTGAAATTTCAAATATTTATAGGCCTTTTACAATGCTCTCGAGCCTTCTGAGGCTCAAGAGGTCTTAATCTATCCCCTTTGTCTTTTTAACCATTTGATGCCATGACTAGGCATGCATGAGCTCGGAGGTTTCTTTTCCTAATAGTAGTAACCAAATTCTGGTAAATGTGCTACACTGTCAGGTGGCTCGCTTGTGCTATCGATGCTCCATGATGGCTTCTGTTGGTTTGGCTGTGTTGCACTGTTGCCTTTCCCCTTCCGGCCTTTTGTCTCCCGGTCTCTATTCTGTGATGGAATAGGTCTTCGGGCCTTTGAAATCATTTCAAATATTAGCAATGACTATTTTCTATTTAATATATAAAAACGCTGCAACACTGCAAAATCCCGCCAAGCTCTGTTTATTTCAGACTTCAAAAGTCCTTAAACACTGTCTATTCCTCTACCAGGTCCATTCCCAATCACTGTCACCTGTCGCAAATGGCCAGTTCCTAGTCTTCCCAGTCTTCCTAGTTCCTTCCATTAAAAATGGCTCATGACGGACTTCAAATTTTATATATTTCCCTTCACGAAAAATTTCGGGTCCAGGTCTTATCACATATCGCAAGTTGCTTTGGTCCTACTCCAAAGTTCCCCTTTGTATTTTAGAAATACTTTCAAACTGCGAAAATGCATTGAAAATGACTTTCTTGCAGATCTCAAAATATATGCAATAATGCCTATATAGCCCTCAGGTCCGGCTAATTGCATTGCACATATACATGTGCATAGGCCCCGCCCCATGGTGTTGCTTCGATGCGATATAGCGATGCAATCTGATCGCAATCGCATGTTGCTCATGTCCCGGGTCATTTGGTGAGCGCTCCTTGTATTTTCCGATAGTGATCCTGCGATGCAACGTGGGCCGTCGATCTGCGCACTTGATCGACGGTCCACGTTGCATCGTCGATCGCCATCACCAGTTTCATACAGTTTGCGCTGATACCCGCTGGTTGCCACCACCGATTGTGATCCGCCGACTGGATCTGGACTGTTGATTGGCCAGATCCGACGGCTGTTGTGCATTCATTCCTCAAGTATCGTTGCTCTATTTTTAACTGCTTCCTTGTGGTTTTTGCCTCCCAATAGTGTTTTTTCAGTCATTCTAAAGGCTCTTGGCATGCGATTGTTTTGATCTTTTGGATGATCTTAGTAGCTTTTGAAGACTTAGGGAACATATTTGGATCCATTTTGGGCCACATGCCAATAGGGCTAACCGGAGCCACTTTGAAATTTCATTGGGGTAATGTATTCGAGATTACATGGCAGAGTAAAATGATTATTATAGCCTAAAAAGTACACTTGTAATGCTTGTAAGGAGGATAGTGTAGAGTAAAGGGACTGACCTATCCACGTTGTCTCAGAAGGACAAAATATTGGAAGGAATAGAAAAGGGCTTCAACGGATCCCACCTGGGAAAAACAAGTAGGGGGTATTGCATGTGGGCTAAGTCAAGTTTGGGAGAAGGATGAGGAGGGGTAGCCTTGTGGAGATTGACCCATGCATCGTTAAGTATTAGTGCTTACATCACCTTGGAAGGGAAATCCCTAGAAGGAACTAAGGAGAGAGGCAAAGGATTCTACCTAGGAAAAATGTTCGGGAATACGTGGAAATAAGGTGGTGTGTGTAACCACCCCTCCCACATTTACCCAGTTTCACCAGCTTGTTGGGGTAAACATGAGAGGATGAGCCGTTATGACATGACTTGACCTCCTAGGTTCCATTAAGGAAGCAGGGTCAACCACAGAAGGCAAACTGACGTCTCATAAAATTCTACAGGGGCTACAGGTCAGAGGCTAAGTAACCACCTATTGATGATCATAAATGACTTCATCAACATTGGGGGAAACCACCCGGTTGGGACCTTAAATCAATTCCTTTTTCATTTGGAATGGTGGCTCTGACTGGAATTATGGGACTAGTTTCCCTTGAGTATAATTATATGGAGTGTGATGGAAAGTTGTTTGGATAAATACTGGGGGGGGGATGAATCAATGTTTACGAATCATTAAAATTTTCAATTTCATATCCATATTTCTCTATGCGACTTTACTGAAGGAAACATGCATATGTACGTGACTGCTATGCAAACAACTAGCGTATATCTAGTAAACTTACTTTCCAGTTAATTCAACATCTGTTTAACTTGAGCTAGTGTATCATTACCTCATTAAACATGAACTAAATAGTAACTATGTGCAGTAAGAACAAAATAAACCATCACACATCAACACACATGAACACCAAGATTTTTAGGTGGAAACCCAATGTGGGAAAAGCCCAATACCAAATATCAAAATTGATAATTGTAACTCAACCATTGAACCAACCAATTATTGAACCAACTAAATCAACTGAAATCCAAATCAATCAACTTAATCTCAAACAACCAGAAAAGTTAGATTACTGTAACCATAATACTAATACTGAATCCAAATGATGCATCAACTTACTAAATCAAATGAAATCCCTGATCAATAAACTATCAGAATATATACACTACTTCATTGTAGCAAACTCGCATGTATACACGACTTCCTTGAAGAATACTCGCGTATAGATCTCAAAACATTGAACCTCAAAACTACACCAATGTCACTCTGAAATAAACATTGAATCATACACACATCCAGTGCATCATTCTAAAATAATCACAGAACCATCACTAATATTTAATCACAAACATCTAGTAGCTTCATCATTATTCAATCAATCAATCCTTAATCAAAACATCATTGTTAAGCCCAGATCATCAAGTAAGACTTCATTGAGAGACAATTGGAACACAAAAAGACTGGCTAGACTGATATTTCTTTTTCAGTAAAACCCTATTTATATATGTGCTTTCCTCAAAACATTTTTGCGTGTATACATGCTTTTCAGGAAACAAACCCGCGTACATATCTAAATATATACGCGACTTACCAGCATTAAACCCGTGTGTGTACGCACCTTTCAGGTTATCGAACTCTCGTACAGATCTGTAATTACTAGCACAAACCTTTGCAACATCACAAAACTTCAGACATACCCATATCTCGACATACACAGAAAAATCACACGTCAAGACAATATCATCACTGATCAAATCAACCTGTAATCAAAACTGTCATCTCATATCTATTAGATTTGATCCATTATCAAGTTCCTAGGTGCATACTTAGTTTTAGTTCAAACAAATCAATAATAGCCCATTACATCCACACTTGCTTCAAATCTAACTATTCATGAAATATTCATCAGTTGCACACTTCAAAAACTTTGATCTTCATCTCCTTATATAGCTTAGCCCTTAGAAAATACCACAGGTCAAAACCATACTAGTGCCAATGTCATTTTGGACGGGATCAAATATCCGTTGTTCGACTTCATACCTACGTGTGTACATGGATTTTCTTTACAGAACCCACGTATACTCTACTTTTCTTCACCAAACCTAAGTGTGTACACGACTTTGCTTCATAGAACCTTCGAATACTCAAATTTTCTTCACGAAACCTATGTATACTTCTTCAAATTTCATATTTAACATTTTTTTGTCTCTGAACTGATAATCCTTTTCTGTCACATGTAGACATATCCTGTTGACATTTGCATCAAGTAGGTTTCCATTAGATGAAAACTCATCAAAGTAGGTTTCCATCAAGGACAACACATTATTCATAATGGAAACAATTTGCCCCTTTGGACTTGATGGCAACCAATTTGGTGTTTGGCCACCACTACCTGTAGATACCTGTAAGACACATCAAGCTAAGCACTAATATTTTCAAACACCAAGTTACTCCCCCCCTTTGACATCAAGGGAAAAGGGTTGACCAATGCTGAATGAAGTCTTCTCCCTTGAGCACTATTGAACTTTTGAGTAGGAACAATGAATACTGACCATGCTCCCCTTGAGCACATGCTGAAATGTCTGAAGGATGTGCAATGAAGTACATGACTCAATGACACAACTGAATATGACTTTTCCTATCACCAATGACTCAAACTCACATAGATCACCTAATCATAGTGGGGTTAAATATTTGACTTCATTATTACATCAACCAACCAATCATAGCGGGGTTGCAAATTACATCACATGCCAAAAAATACTTGACCATAATAGTCCATACATGACTGAATTCTACAATGATTACATCATAGATCTTAACATGACCTTTACATCAAATGACAAATATGACATGTATAATCAAGACCAAAGACCACTATAGTGAGGTAAAAAGATCAAGATAGTCTTCAACAACCATCATATACTATGTAGGATCTGCACCATAAGCATATGTTAGCAGCAACATGAACAACAACATGCACTTCTGCATCATTAATCAAGAACTTCAACAACATAAGCAACATCACCACTTATAAGAATCATTCTGTATCAAGGAATTATAATGCCAACAATGCATTATTGGAAGCATAGAAAATGCTCCCCTTGCACCTATGCCAACTGTTCACTATCAGATCTGATCATATAATCTCATATATTAGTAAGAACATCGAAGTATCTTCATCAATCAGTTATCCATCAAGACATCAACAACTTATAAAAATCCAAAACCACTTCTAAATAACATCAATAGACTATAACCATCAACCATAAGAACAAGAAAGCTAAATAATAATTGACTAAAGCATATCAAAGCCTTTTCCTAAGTCTGTCTCATTGTTTCTTCATCACAACAAAATACGCGCGACTATTCAGTTCAGAACTCACGTACATACGCGACTTGTCTTTATAGGATCCATGTACAGAAAGTGAAAACTGAAGCCTTGTACCTTCAACTCCTCCTGAGCCTGTACTGTTTGTGCCAATACGTTGTTACGACATCTGATGCACTGTCAGTAATGTAAAAAATCATGAACATAAAAAACAACCATGGTAGTCATCATTAAGACACATATGTATTACTCCCCCTGAACTTGAAGAATCAACAGAGTGACGAAATAGGGACCATTCCTAATTTTTGTCTGAGATATTCAAATGCATCATGTGGAAGAGGTTATGTAAAAATATCAGCAACTTGTTCTTTTGAAGGAACATATTCTAGTTTGACCTTTTGTTCAAGCACCCGTTCTCTTAGAAAATGATATTTAATTAGAATATGCTTGGTCTTGGAGTGTATAACATGATTTTTTGAAATACTAATGGCACTTGTATTATCACATAGAATGGAAATGGGTGGAGAACAATTGATTTGAATATCCTGCAATGTTTGCATCATCCAGAGAAGTTGTGTGCAACAAGATGGAACAACAACATATTCTAATTTTGCATTAGATAAAGTAATTGAGCCTTGCTTTTTGCTGAACCATGATACCAAGCGAGGCCCCATATAGAATGATCCTCCACTAGTGCTTTTTCTATCATCAACATTTCCTGCCCAATCTGCATCTGTATAAGCATGAAGAGTAAGATCTGCATCTTTGGGATACCATAAACTAAAGTCTTGAGTGCCTTGTAGATATTTGAAGATTCTTTTGACTGCATGAAATGAGTTTTATTTTGTATTAGCTTGAAATCATCCAAAAATCCTAAATGCATACATGATATATGTTCTTGTTCCTGTAAGATAAAGTAGACTTCTGATCATGAATCTGTATTCTGGTTGGTTGACTGTATGAGAATCATCATGTGAACTGAGACTACATCCTATCACCATGGGTGTGTATACCAGTTTGCAATCTTCCATTCCATATTTCTTCAGAATTTGCTTAAGGTACTTTGTTTGTGAGAGAAAGATGCCATTCTTTTCTTGTTGTACTTGTAAACCAAGACAATATATTTGTTAACCCAGTAAAGACATTTCAAATTCTTGCTGCATGACAAAAGAAAACCTTTGACTCATGGATTCTTCATTTCTACCAAAGATGATGTCATCCACATAAACAATAACAATTAAAAGTTTACCATCATCCACCTTTATATATAGGTTGTTATCTATAGACCCCTTAGTGAAGCCTTGTTGTTGAAGATATTTGTCAAGGCGATAACATCATGCCTGAGGGGCTTCTTTTAGCCCATATAATGCCTTTTTGAGTTTGCAAACAAGTTTTTCATCATTTCCAAGAATAAATCCTTCAGGTTGTTTAATATAGACCTCTTCTTCTAGGTTCCCATTTAAAAATGTAGATTTAACATCGATTTAATAGACTTTGAAATGATGAAAGATTGAAAAGGAAAGAAACATTCTTATGGCTTCAAGTCTGGCTATAGGTGCAAAAGTTTCTTCAAAGTCTATTCCTTCTTGTTGAACATAACATTTGCAAATGAGTCTTGCTTTATTTCTAATTACTTCTCTATTCTTGTTCAATTTATTTTTGAATACCCATTTTGTCCCAATAACATTCTTATCATGAGGTCTAGGAACTAATTCCCAAGTGTGATTCGTTTCTATTTCGTCAAGTTATTCATTCATAGCCTTAACCCAACATTCATCTTTGCTAGCTTGATTTACATTTTGTGGTTGAATTTTGGATAGTAAGGCTAGATGACTAGTAGTTTCAACAAGATTTCTTCTAGTTTGTATTCCAGATTCCTTACCACCTAGAATTTGATATTTTGGATGGTTTTTTTGAACATACCTTAATGGAGTCTTTTCTAGGAAACCAAAGGACACTTCTCAGAAACAGATCACATATCAATACACCAGTATTCTTAACGTGGTTAAAACCCCCAAAGAGGGAAATAGTCAATGACTTGAGCCAACGCGGCCACTTCAGGAAATTTATTAATAAAGGAATGAAAATTTACATAAGCTCCTCTCATGAACAGTCACCCTAAAAATGACCCTCCACGCTCTTTAAATAGATATCATGGACCAATCGAGTGTTAAGCCACAGATCAAGTGTCAGTAATACCAAGAAGAGAATGAACCATCGGATCACTTCATGTCTAGAACATATCGTGACCATAAGATTGTAAGTTACAAATGTACATAGTAAAGAAACACACTTTACCTAATTCTACACTAGACCAAGTTATACTTAACTATTTCCTACGTGTCGAAATATCTTAACATCCCCCATTAAGAACAACTTGGGATAGGATTGAAGGATGTACAAATATGACACAATAGGAGAAGGAAGGAGGCATTATAGCCTATTCCCCCTTAGTGACAACTTCCTGAACTCCAACCATAAATCGAAGTTTAGTAAACTTTGCCTCTGTGAGAGCCTTTGTAAAGATGTCTGCAACTTGATCATCAGTTGAACAATATTGCACTTCAAGAACATGGTCATGAATGAGATTTCCGATGAAGTGAATGTGTAGTTCAATGTGTTTGCTGCACTGATGTTGGACTGGATCTTTGCATAGTTGAATGACACTTTGATTATCACACCAAAGTGTAGTCAGATGTTGTTGCTGAAAACCAAACTCTGACAAGATCTGACGAAGCCACAAGGCTTCCTTACTAGCTTCTACGGTGCCACGATACTCTGCTTCTGTTGAAGAAAGAGAAATGGAACTTTGTTTCTTGCAAGCCCATGTAATAGGTCTAGAACCAAGAGTGAAGACATAACCTACAGTAGACTTCTGATCATCAGGGTCACCAGCCCAATCAGAATCAGTGAAACCAACCAATAGAGGAGATGCTTCTGCACTGTAATGAATCCCAAACTGAAATGTACCTTGAACATAATGAAGTATTATTTTAGCTACTTTCCAATGACTTTCATGTGGGTTTTGCATAAACCGAGAAATAAGGCCAACAAAAAAGGAAAGGTTAGGACGGGTATGGGTAAGATACAAACATTTTCCAACAAGCTGATGGTATAAGGTAGCATCAACTTCAGGGGAAGTACAAGTGTTTGAAAGTTTGGATCCATATTGAAAGGGAGAAGGGGCTGGCTTACAATCTTCCATGTGAAAGTGGCATACAAGATCACAAGCATACTTGGACTGGGAAAGGGAAATACCTTCTTTGGATTGCAAGAATTGAAGACCAAGAAAATAATGCAAGTGTCAAATGTCTGTCATTTCAAATTGTTTTTTAAGGCTAAACTTCACATGGTTTATAAGGTTGGGATCACTACCAGTAAGGATAAGATCATCAACATAAAGAAAAAGAATGATAAGAAACTTACCCACTTTCTTGGTGTAGACAGTATTGTCAGAATGACACCTAGAAAAGCCAGTATCTAAAAGAAAGATATCCATTTTGGCATACCAAGCCCGAGGGGCTTGCTTGAGACCATAAAGGGATTTATTAAGCTGACATACAAGGCTGGAGTCTGTTTGTATAAAGCCAGTAGGTTGTTCCATATAGATTTCTTCATGCAAGTCCCCATGCAAGAACGCAGATTTAACATCCATCTGATGGACTTCCCATTTGAAAGAGGTAGCAAGGGAAAGAACAAGGTAGATAGAGTTCATTTTGGCAACAGGGGAGAAGGTTTCAATATAGTCAATGCCTTCAACTTGTGAAAAACCCTTAGTAACAAGACGAACTTTATGTTTATCAACTTTTCCATCTGGTCCATACTTGGTTCTGTAAACCCATTTGAATTTAACAAGTTTTCGTCCCTTTGGAAGAGGAACAAGATCCCATGTATCATTTTCCAATAATGAACGATATTCTTCATTCATAGGTGCGTCCCAATTTGGATGGCCTGAAGCTTCTACAAAGTTGTTAGGATCATAATTCGTTGAAGCTTGAGCCAGTAAAGAAGAGGCTGTATCGAACTGAGAACGTGTACATCGCTGATCTATAGGATCACCTGCAAGAGCACTCGCTGCATCCGGAGTAGCACAGACTCATTTTGGAAGCTGAGGAGTTGAAGGAGGATCCTGAGAAGGTGGGGGAGGATTGTCATCCTCGCTGTCATCATCTGAAGAAGAAATATTTTCATAATTAGAGGGATAGAGAGAGGTGGCACATCCGCTGGACTAGGCTCATAGGCCGATATATTTTCAGTAAAATTTACATCTCTTCTAATGATAACATTTTTGGACTTAAGTGGAATAAGTATATATGCTTTGACATCTTTAGAATATTCAACAAAAATACATTTTTCACTCTTAGGTTCTAAAGCTTTATGTTTCTCTTCTGGAATATGGGCCCATGTTTCACTTCCAAAAACACAAAAGTGACTTACATCTAGTTTAATTGAGCTTCATGCTTCTTATTGAGTGATATTCTTTAAAACCTTATTAGGAGTGCGATTTGCTATGTAATTTGCACAGTTAATTGCTTCTGCCCAAAAATTATGACTAAGTCCTTTAGATTGAAGCATACAATTAGCCATTTCCTTTAAGGTGCGATTCTTCCTTTCAGCCACACCATTTTGTTGTGGAGTATATGGAACAATATGTTGCATCTGAATTCCATTCTCAGTGTAAAAGTCGATGAATTTGTTGTTAACATATTCTCTGCCATTATCAGATCTTAGCTTAAGAATTTGATGTCCAGATTGTTTTTCAACAAAGGCCTTAAAGGCCAAAAACATGTTAAATACTTCACTCTTGAGTTTTAAGAAGTATACCCAAGTACATCTGGAGAAATCATCAATGAAAGTTAAGAATACTTGTAGCCAGAGAATGAAACAACTGGAAGTGGACCACATAAATCACTATGCACAAGCTGTAAAGGGGCTGAGGCGTGCCTAGAGGCACGTTTTTCAAAACTATCCCAATGATGTTTTTCGAGTACACATCCAGAACAAACACCATCTCTGCAAGATACCATAGGAAGACCTATCACCATATTTTCTTTACATAGATTTTGAAGGGAGCAATAGTTTAAGTGACCAAATTGCTCATGCCAAAGTTTGCTCACTTCATCATTATGAGCAACAAATACCAAGGGAATATTTGATGACCCAAAGTTGTTAAACTTATAAACCTTGTAGAATCATCAGCAATGCCAGTAGCTAAAATCTGTTTAGGATCTCTTAGGTCCTTAATTACAACATCAGGAGGTGAAAATTCAACGGTTTTACCTTCACATGAATGAGTTATCTGATATACAGATAGAAGGTTGCAGGATAAGGTTGGAACACATAATACATCATTAAATTGACCATTTTCTAGATGAACAGTTCCAGTCCCTATAACACTAAGAGATCTATCATCACCAACATATATATTTTTGGTGTTACAATCATTTAAAGAAGAAAACATGGCATTGTTTTTTGCCATGTGATAAGAAGCTCTAGAATCAATGAGCCACTCATGAGAATGAGAAGAAGAAGACACATTTAGTGTATAACCAGACCGAGATGCTTGAAAACCACATGCAGAAAGTGCTATTCCTGAAGATGAAGTTGAAGTTGAAGAGTGCTCCAAATGGATGTTATGCTTCTTCATTGTTGCTTCCAGGGCTTCCATCTTCTTAAAGCATTTGGATTCTAAGTGGCCATCTCGATTACAAAAGTGGAAATGTCTATCAGCCTTCTTCCCTTTGTTTTTATTTGCCTTATCATTTTGTTGAAATGATTTTTCATTTTGAGACTGAAATTGCTTAGGACCCTTGTTTGGTTTAGGACCATTCTTTGTAGGATACTGCTTCTTAGGATTCTTTGAATTTGGTTGTTTTTGGGCAGCTAAGGCTTTCTTAGAAGAGTTTTCAAGATTAGGATGACCAAGATATAAGAGTTTTTCTTGTTCTCTTATTAAGGAATCACAAAAGACATCAAAAGATGGGGACTTGTAGTCTTGTACTTGATAAATAAATGTTTCTCTAGTAGAATGGAAGGTGGAAACAAACACATAGTAGGTCGATTCCAACTTAGTAAGAATGGAATAGATAAGGCTACCGTCTTCTTTCTTAACCTTAACACCTTCCAAGAGAAGTCTAAGAGTCTTGAACTTGGACAAAAAATCTTCAATGGAAGAAAAATTATTTGGGTCCAACATAAGCAACTCATTTTCAAGGTGATGGGCTCTAATTTCATTTTTAATTCCAAAAACTTTAGTGAGCCGTTTCATTGCTTCATTAGGGGTATCAAGTTCTGCGATATGGAATCTAAGGTCTGGAGAAATAGACATCCCTATCAACCCACGTGCTTGATCTTGCCTATTTTCCCATTTGGCCACCTTGTCTTCATCTTTAGGTTTAATTTCTTGGCCTGAGGCTATTCTGTAAATACCTTTGCTTCTAAGTAAATCCACAATGTAGGACCACCATTGGAAGCAATTGGTGATGTGAAGAATAACTTAGCATCGAATTTCCATTTTAATAGAAACTGAAGCTGTAGATGCTGAAACTAAGTGTTCCAATGGAAAGATCTCGAAAAATTAGGCCGATTAAAAAAAACGGCTCTAAAAACGGCTTACAGATGAAGAAGTTATGGATTTTTGAAGAAAAGTTGTTGAAGATGCCGACGAAGTGCGTGAATGTGCGGAAGTGAATGATAATGTTATATTTAAAAAAAAATATCCCCTCTTTCCAAACGTAATCTAATTAGCTCACTTAAAAAGAATATTTTATGTGACCCAGTTTTATAAATAAGTGAAAGTCACTTTTACAATGGTACTTTATGAGATACTTACTAAATTGTAACTTAAATAAAAGATAAAGAGACTTTAGAATTATAAGTGACTCACTTTTTAGAATGGTTGAGAACACTTTTACATACAGTAACTTTAAAACATAAGTTACATGTGCTTTTTAAAAACGTAACTAAATAAAAAGGAAGACTTGAACTCAAGACCTCTATTCTCGTAAAGTAACTTTGGACCAAGTGAGCTAGTTTAAAAGGTTAGTAATTTTTGGAAAAGAGGAAGGGTATTTGTTTTTTAAATCACTGAAGCTTTGGGGTGCATGCTTACTTGAAAAAGGTCTTTTTTCATACAAAACAAAAAACCACACAACCCAACACGGACATACAAAAAAAACAAACCTTATGGCTTGAAGTTAGCTTTGCCGGAAATTAAATATTTCCCTCAATGTTTCTGATTTTCCGAGATCACACTAAGGCATGGCGGAAAAGAGCATACACATGAGAAAAAACCTTCCTTTCTATTTCTGATTTTCCTATATCGCACAGAGTCGCGGGGCAAAGAACATATGCAGAAATGAAAGGTATAAATACGGTAATAAAAAAACAGAGAGATAAATAAATCGAAATAAAATAGAGAGAAAATAACTAAAACTGCAAATAAACATTGTATACCTCTAGATCTTAAAAATGACATAGCTAGGGCTACTGGAAACCTTTTTGTGTGAAACGAAAGGGGTTCCTCACTGGAACAGATGCTCCTAACACAATAGAACACTCCTCTCAACTCGAAAGTGGTAAAAAACAATAGATCTAGGAAACGACAGTCAGATGCAATTGTACCGACTTCTGATTTGGATCACCAACGGATGCGGCCCTCAAATAGCTGCTTTGATACCATGTAGGAATTTACAGGGTAAGTTCCTCAGACATGACACCAAAGAACACACTCACAAACAGATCACAAATCAATACACTAGTGTTCTTGACGTGGTGAAAACCCTCAAAGAGGGAAACAACCCACAGCCTGAGCCAACGCGACCACTTCAGGAAATTTATTAATAAAAGAATGAAAATTTACATAAGCTTCTCTCATGAACGGTCACCCTACAAATGACCCTCCATGCTCTTTAAATAGAGGTCATGGACCAATCGGGTGTTAAGCCACAAATCAAGTGTCGGTAATACCGAGGAGAGAATGAACCGTCAGATCACTTCATGTCTAGAACATATCGTGACCCTCGGATTGTAAGTTACAAATGTACATAGTAAAGAAACACACTTTACCTAACTCTACACTAGACCAAGTTATACTTAACTATTTCCTATGTGTCGGAATATCCTAACACAAGCAAGAACCCACTTGCAGAAGGCTACAACCTTCTCTCGTTCTCCAACACCCACTGGAAGAGAGCTCTAAACCCCTAATCTCATTTACCGACATGCATCAGAAGGGAGTTCCAACTCCCTGATCAGATTTACCAGCTACCACTGGAAGGAAGCCTCAACTCCCTGATTGAAGGCTCCAACCCCCAACACCTCCGTGGACCATGTTTAATAAATTTTCATACTGGATCCACCTACTACAAAACATCATAACTGTAGGCCATGTTTCATCAATTTTTCAGGTTGGACCCACTACCATCATTCAAGCCCAATACAAAATATCAAAACTGATCATTATAACTCAACCATTGAACTAACCAATTACTCAACCAACTGAATCAACCAATCCTTGAATAACCTGAAACCAAAATCAATCAACTTATTCTCAAACAACTAGAACATTTAGATTATTGTAAACAAAATGCTAATACTAAATTCAAATACTGCATCAAATTATTGAATCAACTGAAAGCCCTGATCAATAAACTATCAGAATATATACGCTACTTTTCTGTAGCAAACCCGCGTGTATACGCGACTTCCTTGAAGCATACTCACGTATAGATCTCAAAACATTGAACCTTGAAACTAAACCACTGTCACTCTAAAATAAACATTGAATCATACACATATCCACTGCATCATTATGAAATAATCACAGAACCATCACTGATATTCAATCACAAACAGCTAGTAGCTTCATCATTCTTCAATCAATCAATCCTTAATCAAAACATCACTATTAAGCCCAGATTATAAAGTAAGACTTCATTGAGAGACAACTGAAACACAACATATTGGTTAGACTGATCATACATTTTTTTCACCAAAACCCTAGTTTATATATGCGCTTTCCTGCAAAAAATTTCGCGTCTATACACACTTTCTAGGAAACAAACCTACATACAGATTTGAATATATACATGACTTACCAGTATTAAACCCACGTGTGTATGCAAGTTTTAGGTTATCAAACCCACATACATATCTACAATTACTGCCACAAACTTTCGCTGCATCACTAAAATTCAAACATGCCCAGATTTGGGCATACACAGAAAAATCACACGTCAAGACACTATCATCAATGGTTAAATCAACCCATAATCAAAATTGCCATCTCAGATCTATTGAATCTGATCCATTATCAAGTTCCCAGGTGCGTACTTAGTTTTAGATCAAACATATCAATAATAGCCCATTACATGCACACTTGCTTCAGATCTAACTATTCGTGAAATATTCATCACTTGCACACTTCAAACACTTTGAGCTTCATTTCCTTATATAGCTTAGCCCTTAGACAATACCACAAGTCAAAACCATACTGATGCCAATGGTATTCTTGGATGGGATCAAATATCCGTTACTGGGCTCAATACCATAAGTCAATACCATGGTAAAGACCCTTGGTATTTGGAATACCATGGTGTAGAATATGTACATGCCTTTAATTCTTCATACCCGCGTGTGTATGTGGATTTTCTTTAAAGAACCTGCGTATAATCTACTTTGCTTCACCAAACCTGAGTGCGTACATGAATTTGCTTCATAGAACTTACATATACTCGAGTTTTCTTCACGAAAATTGCGTATACTTCTTCAAACTTCATCTTTATCATTCTTCTGTCTCTAAACTAATAATCATTTTCTGTCACATGTAGACATATCATGTTGACATCTGCATCAAGTAGTTTTCCATCAAAGGACAACTCATCAAGTAGGTTGCCACCAAGGACAACACATTAGTCATAATGCCAACAAAATTGATAACATATTCTATTATGTAATGACAACCAAAATAAGATCTACTATAAACTACTTAATATAACCCGGTAAGCTGATGACATATGTGCTACAAATATCTCACAATTAACACAATAATATAGATCATTATGCAATCATGATATAAACACAATTAAAGAAAATTAATTTAATTAAATAGTTAATTAAATTAATTTGTTATAACATCACATATGTTTGAGATCAAGTTGCTCACATATAAAGCAAATTTCAATCCAACATATAAATAGTGACCATGATGGATTGATTTTCACAAATTAAAGTGAACAACAACATATAACAATTCCATTCAAAGCAATAGAAAGATAAATAGGATAGTAGTACCCAATACACTGTCGCTCTGCTCATCGTGGAAATGTAAGTGGTTCAACTTAATATTAAGAAAAACTTAAATACAATAGTGCAATTTAAGTCTATTCTTGCAAAAATTCAGAACCCCTTCTCCATATCAGAGAGGGAATTTATAGCTTTACATACAAAAGATAAAAATAAAATATCCTAACAATTCTTCAACTAAAACAACAACAATAGACAAATTAAGAAACAATTGCAACAACTTTCTAAGCTTAGGAAGAAGATTTTCCAATAGTTAAATGTTGCAATTTGTTTGTATCTATCAAATTGTTAAGCTCCAATGGATATTTGCGCTTGATCCTCATTTTACCTATAAAAATAGATTTTTTCAAGGATGGAAGCATCTGCATGGTGACATTTGAAAGGCATAAGAGGACCAACCATTGGCCGTGAGGCTTCATTAGAAACTGCTAGTGATGTTCAAGATTAACTTTGTACAATTGATTGATCATTTCGAGATCTTCTTGCAATGTTCCTGCCACATTTTTTTAAAATGAATTGGCATTTGGCAACGTACCATCAGTGCAATTTGGAACAAGATAGACTGTAGAAAATTATCATTGACCCATTCAATAATTGCGTTGGCAAGATTTCATGCCTCATTTATGGCTACTTCAACCTACTTCATTCGGATCTCCCATTCTCTGAAAATAATGATTTTTTGGGCCTCATCAATCTTTGGTAGATTAGAAGATCTACCCTTTACACTTTCCTGCCAATTTAGGAATTCTATGAGATTTTCATTCATTTCTTCAAAGTAATTTGTCATATTAGACAATTGATCCACAATATAATCTACAAATTTACACTGATCTTGAATTATCACTAGTTTATTACAAAAGACATTTTGTTGATGCCTAAGAAGAGCATTCAAATCCTCAACTTGTTTTTTGAACTCTGCCAGTTCAGGACTGACATGAAATTGTTCAATCTTCTTCTACATTTCCTTGACCTAATCATCCCTAATTTACAATTCTTTATCATATTGTACCTTAAGTGAATCAAATTGTTTTTGTAACTCTGTCATTTGGCTCTGTTATTTCTCATTGATTTTTTGTTTCTTAATCTCATGAGTCTGTTCAAGCAAGGCAATCCTTTCTTCTTTATTTTTCAGAAGTTCTTGGAATTCTGTGGCTTTATCAATGGAAGCTGATGCATAAGCACTAATGAACTGATTCAGTTTCCCCAACTCATCTATTAGGGTTGTAGTATATCCTTTCCATAAGACTTCAAAGGAAGAGGCCTTATTAGAAATCAATGTCTAAGACTGATCTAACTTTCTCTTTTTTCTTCCTCTTTTTACCACATCTTTATTCCAAGGACTATAGAAAATGTTTACAGTAATCTCTTCTACGTTTAAGATTACTTCGAAGGTGGAATAAGAAGGAATAACCTCAACATTATTCTTATCTAGAATAGAAGATATTGCAACACTTTTATCTGACTTGTTCTTTTGTTCATCACTCCTAGTACTCCCTTGAATATTTGTTTGTTGTGATGAAGTAGAAACTATAGAAACTGGATTCTGGCTTGTACACTTGGAATTTAAAGTTATGCTAAATTCATTCCATGCTTTATTCGATTCAAAATCAAGAATAAATTCATCAATCTGAGGAGGAGAAGAAATAACAACAACCTCTGGCTGAGTCTTAAGAAGCACATCCTTTTCTATAGAAGTCTTCGGCTGAGTAGTAGATACAAGTAAACAACTGTAAGGGAAGCTTAGCTATATGAGAACCGCGATATTGAACAAATTGACCTTTTTCTTCAGGAGTTAACGGATTTTCCACTTTCAATAGAACTATAGAATAGGTAGAGGGATGTTAAAATAAATCATCCAAATTATTTGGTTCATGGGAAAATTGCCCGAGATTTTGAGATGTAGTGAAATTCTTAACTATAAAGACATGATCATATTGCCTGTTAGGCATAGTAGGTAGATTGAGATTCTGAATAGCTAGAATTTCCTTGTTTTCATGGCAATAGTTTTCTAAGGAAAATATACCAAATTTAACAGGAAAATATGGTCACATCCTTTTATTAGAATCCTATAATGTCTTGGAAATGCCATATGCCACTGTCTGATATGAAATTTCTCTTATTAGAAGCTTGTTTGGGATGAACACGGGTAAGACATGAGGATGGGAAAGACTAACATAAACTCTTACATAAGTGAATATTTCTTCTTTGAACAAACTCCCAACCCTCTGAAGGTCATCTTCAACCTCTTGAGACATCCGAGGTGGCTTGGACCCAAAAATGAATTTATAAATTGGAAGCATAACTCTGTGACAAATTTGATAAAAATGATCCTAATATTTAGATTCCTAGAGGATATCATGATGAATATGTATGGGATTTGGATCTTTTAGAGTCCATTTCTAGCCCGTTGCAGGAAAATCCATTGAAAAACATAAGGCATCCATGATGTAGGTAGATACATAGAAAGGAGGAATTGTATGAATATGCGAAGCCAAATTAATCAGATAGTAAAGTATCCCAATCAAATGTATATCCCTCTAAGGCTCCATCAATAAGAGGTACCTATTCATTGGGGAATTTTGGTACATTAGGTAATGCATGCAACTGACACATCATATTAGTGACTTGGGAAAAAGGACTAGCGATAGAATCAACTGAACACTTACCACTTTCCTCCACTTTATGTTTATTCAACTCGTTTCTCCAAGGTCTAATTTGTTTGGACGGATGCCCATGCTCCTTTATGAAAGATTTCACATATGCCTTTTTGTATTTATACCCTGGAGTAGGTAGGTAATACATGCCTTGTGGAGAAACCTTCTTCTTAGCCTTGCCTCCCTTCTTCATTTCTCCGTATTTATGAGAATCAGAGTTTTCTTGTAAAAGACAGATGCAAGAAATTAACAGAAACAATGATTATCAACAAATTAGCATTGGTGAAAATAACCTTTACAACAAGAAATCCCTTTTTTCAAAATGAATTAATACTATCAAAGAGAATTAAATCAAAACAATTTATGCTTTCCAGACACATTCAAATAACTTTAAATATATTAAGTGCAATAACAGAAAACCACATGAAGGATGCCATGTCATATTAAAGGAAGCAGAATATCGGTGAATTATTTAAAATGGAGTTACGATATTTTAATTCTCTTAAATGAGAAGCTCTTGAAATACAAAGGGTTATAAAGAGAGATCACGAAAGAATACTGAAATAAGTGTTCCAATGAGTATTATATATGGAATATGAAAGGTTTATCGGGAGGAATTTTTTGTAAGAATTATAAAGTAATGTTTCCAAAATGTGAAGTCCTGAAATGGTATTACTAGAAATAAAATAATAAAAAGATCATCGGGCGTTATGATTTCAGAGGTAAAACTTTTCGTAACGTTCTTTAAAAAGGTTCCAATAAAAATTTCCGATGTCAGCATCACCGAAACATGAGGGATTTTCAGAAGTGTAATAAAAATGCGGTTCCGAAATGGGAAATTCCTAAATGGAATATTTTAATCATAAAAGTTTCGGGGGTTTCAATTTCAGAAGTGAAACTTAATGTCACTTACGATATTGAAAGTTCTGAAATGCGAAGTTTTTTAAATATTAAAGAAATACGTGGGGAGGTCAGGCTTTAGAGATAAGGTTTTTTCATAACTTATTATTAATAGAACTTACAAAATGAAGAGGCACTGATAATTAATGACTTTCAATATAAAGGGAACTTCGAGGAGTGGGCCTATCGAAGCTCTGCCATTTTGTAATGTTTTAAAAATTCATCTCTCATGATATTTGTTCCGAAAAAAAGGGGAAAAAAATAAGTTTTATAGTTTTTTTTGGTTTAAAAGCGCTTATAACTAATTTCACCATTGTTTTCATAAATAAAAGTAAAGTATGGTTATTTAAAAATTTTAAGTAAATTAAAAAGGGTCCCCATTATTTATTAGAAACTAAGTAAAAATGGGGGTTGTTGTTTTGCTACAACGCCACCCCAGGTGGCTAAAACTTGAGTTGGACACCCTTTTCTCTCACCTGGGTCCCATACCGCTCCCACAAAAGGACCTCCATGTGGTTGGAAGCCTCCAACCGCATGCACAAGCCTGAATCCATGTGGTTGCAACCCAAATTTCTCAGTTAGGAGCATGTGGTCCTGAGAGCTGAGCCTAAATTCCATGTCAGCCTCTAGACCACTGCCCATAACTTCCTATAACTTCTCAGAATCCATAATGGAATGACGACAAGTTAGACATTCAAGTTTGAAGGAAGAACCTGACCTATATTTCGTAGAACATGACAAGCATTTCGTCAAACACATTGCAAACAAGTAATCTACAAGTCATAAATGCATATTTGATCATGCAAGTCTAAGATTCATCTCAGAATCACTGAGAAGGCCCTATACCCTCTCCACATACTTTCAATACCACGGATTATTCCATACATTCATCACTCATCAATAGCTAATAATTTTTTAACAATATCCATAGAAGATACACATCATATGAACAACATATAACTAGAAAATAACCAACATATAAACCATGTCAACCCAATCATAATACCATTAACACATTGCCAATAAATATACATGAATCATAATGGAAGAATAACTCTTATTAACATAGGAAAATACCAATCAAGTCTAGGACTTATACGTACCATCCGACCATAGATTGGACTGAACCAAATCTCTCTTTTAGCCAATAACCCACGTGCCATATTCCAAGCATGAATGTGGGATCTCATGGAATAAAGCAAGCAAAACCAAACTAGGGCTTCTAGAGGCCATACCACCTCAACCCTCAACTAGTGATTCCACCTCATGGATGGAAATCAATAACATCAACCAGATTGGTCTCTACCCAAGCTATCTAGGGCTCTAGGAACTAGTAACTCAACCCACAACCTTCTAGGGCTCTACAGAATTTGTCCAACCCGAATCTAGTACTAGTGACTCAACCCACTTTGGGCTCTAGAGCATTTTTCCAACCTAGGCTACAAGACTAGTAACTCAACCCAAACTATTCTAGGGCTTGCAAAGTGTTCGTTCCAACCCATAGCCATAAGGAATTACAAGCACCAATCAGAAAGAAAATCAACAGAAAAACCCGCAACATCATGGTTTTCCAAGAAATGGCAAGGTTAGGCAAAACCAATTTCAATCCAGGAAATCCTCCATTCCAATGAAAAATCAAAACCAAATAACTACATGCATACACCATGCATGCAAAAAACTAGCAAGGAAATCATACATGCAACTCAACACCTGCAAAGCAATCTAGTTGTAGTTTTTGAACTCGTTGTCCCCTTGCACTCTCCTTATTTTCCTTTTCCTTCTTTCTCCAAATCCAATGTGTTCTAAGGTTCTCCAAGCATGCTCCAATAATGCTCCAAGATATATACATTCTTTCCTTTTACTGGGCTTGCTGGTGCAACATGTTCTTGCATCTTTGGCCAATACATATACCTCTGTAATTTGGATATTGTTTTCCCTACACTAAATTTCCTTTCAAGAATGAAGGTGTGATCATCTCTATTTAGCTACAATCACTCACCTTTAGGAACATATAACTTATCTAGTTTGTAGAGTTACCTGTTCTAGAGATAATAGTCGACTATTATATCACCATGATGCACTTGACTTTGGCTCTGCAACTGTAAAATCACCTCTACGAAGTTTTCATCCTCTAAATATGCCTCTCTCTATACATCATGGGTGAATGGCTACACAAACATCATATTTCCTATTGTTTCACTGGATATAGTTCATGACTGCAAGGGAACCAGTGCCCAGGACATCTACAAGATTGATGAAGATTTCAAAGACACGGTTGGAGAGAAAAATGCTAGTGTTGGAACTAGTGTTGTATCATTGTAATGGTGTATCTTGGGACTTTCACTTTATAATTTGAAGCTCTTGTGGCCGACACACTTTGATGCATATGTTATGAATAATTGTAAGACTATTATTTGATTGTTTGCAGTATATGTTTATGTTTCTACATACTAATGAAAATGAACTATTTTGTTGGATTTAGTATGCATATTTGAACTATGTGTCTCTTGTTTTCATGAGCATTATTTATTTGTGAACTATTTCGCAAGATAACTAATGATTATTTCAAATTTATCTTTGTGTCCTTGCTTGTATAGTACTATTACTCTTATTTTAAAGACTCACTTCCTTTCCCCTTTCGTGAAAAACCATTATGCACTTTGCAATCGATACATCACAAGGCTAACTTGTTTATCTTGAAAGTATATGTGTTTTCTCTTGTGTCATTTATTGTATGTAAGGAAAATCATTAAGAATATGGTAGTCTATCATATTTCCTGGATGGATATCCTACTTCAAATGATGTGAGGTCTATTTCAGACTTCATATTGGGAGAACCCCTGATTGTTGGTGCAATCCAACACTGTCAACAATGCCTTTATTGATGCTTGATTTATATTCTTCTTTAACTCCTCAAAGTACCTTTGCTAACCCTTTCCCCATTGGAAGCTCTTGCCACTCACTATTATGGCATGGAGTGGCATTACTACTATTGATAATGAGGCTATGAATTTCCTCAAGTATTGTGCTACCCGAACAAAATTATTGACCTTAGAAACATCAATATGCATCAACCACTTCATGATGGCCTCCATCTTGGCGTGATTTATCTTCAACTCTCCTCCATCTATGACAAACCCCAAATACACCAAATATTACCGTGCAAACTCACACCTCTTGAGATTTGCTAACAATTGGTGCCTCTTTAATGTCTCTAACACCTGCATCAAATGTGAGATGTGCTCATCCTAGGTAGCACTATATACCAGTATATCATCTAAATAGACAATAACAAATGAATCTATAAAAGGGTGAAATATATAATTTATTAATGTCATAAACATAGTTGGTGCATTGCATAGACCAAATGGAACGACTAACCACTCATACAAGCCTTTCCTAGTTTTCTAGGAAGTCTTCTAGGTATATTCTTCTTTGACTTGAACTTGGTGATATACAAACTTTAGTTCCACCTTGGCCAAGTATTTTTCTTGTTGTAGCTAATCCAAAAGATTATCTATCCTAGGCAAGAGGCACCTCTTCATGAATGTAATTTTGTTTAATTCCCTGTAATCAATACACATCTAACAAGTTCCATCCTTCCTTGGCATAATGATGATGGGTAACCCACATGGTGAGGCACTTGATCGAATGACACCATGTTTCAGTATTTTTTGCAACTACTTCTTCACCTTGCTTCTATAATGAATTTCCTATACAACCCAATGTCTGGAAAAGGGGATTTTTGCAAAAGATGGATCTTGTGCTCCACTTCCCTCTTGGGTGGTAGCCCTTTAGAATCTTAGAACACACTATTATATGCTAGTATGAAGCATTCCAAACATTATTTTTGTTCATTAGTACACCCTCCAGGGATGAATTTTCCCTCACTACCTCTTATACAGATTGATTTTCTCTTAAAACTAGTAAAACATACTTCTTTCTAGAATCAATCAGTTTCTTCACTTGGTTGGCACTTACCGGTGAAATTTTGGACTTCCCCTCGTGCGTGTTCATGTTAAAGGATTTTCCATCCTTGATTGGTGGTATTGGTTGGATCCCCTTATCAAGATTACATACCGCATTTAACTATAGGGACTTCCAAACATCACTCCAAAAACATCAAGGGGAAATAGATCTTGTTCTACTTCATTAATAAAATCAATATTTATAGAAAAACTAATTTTTCACAGTTTGGTTACCTTTATTTCTGCATACTTGTTTACCTATCCCAATGGATATGGGCTTGGATGATCAAGAAATTTTGATCCCAATTTTTTGACCAACTCCATTGTAAGGATATTTGTTATGATCCTTAACCGAGCAGAGCATCAATATTTATCTTTTTGACATGTATCTTTACATGGAAGAGTCTCATCATTTCATTATATTCTTGTTGTTGAAGGCTACTTAGATTCACCTCCTTCTACATTGATGTATAATTGATCTTCTCATCCACATCCGAGTTGCTTTCAACCTAGTTCCTCGAATCAATGGCCATGAGGTTCTTATTCTTATTATCTTTCTTTTTGTTCTTGAGGTTGAGCTTTAGATGCAACTTCCAACACATCTCCTCTATAAAACTATCAATGTCAGAATGGTTGTTGGGATCTTTGAAATAATGTATTGTGGCTATTGTCTTTTTTTCCTTCCCCCATTTGTATTTCTTCTTCCCATCTTGTTGATGACAAAAAATGACTGTAATCAACAATGGGATATCACCTGTTCAAGGCCCCAACTAAACACTTGTCCATTTGGGATGATGATTCTAACTTGTTTAAATGGGTCCAGTTAACCCTCATTCTCCCTGTTAACTTGTGATATCTATAATTACTTATCAACAAGAAGAGTCAAACAAACTTACCCTCTTGCATCTAGCTTGCAAGAAATAAGTTCTTAAGCTAACACAAGGACTCATCCATGCCACCAATGAAATCACTCCTATGAAAGGAGACTTCTAGAAAATGAGAAATAAATATAAATCTTAATCTAAAAGCAATGTCGAAAAATAAAGCAAACTACTCTAACTTGGAATACATGAAATAATTCTTAAATACCAAGTGTGAATATTTAAATATGTTTGGGATTTAACATGCATTTTTTGATGAATATCAAGATGTTGATTTAGTTCTAATAGTTGATATATTTAATGCATTACGCGCTTTGTTTTAGAGATCAAAATAACAAGAGATGAACCATTAAAACATGGAAATAGTTCACACAAATTAATTAAATTAAATCTATTTACAATAACAAATTTATGCATAAATAGTTACTCAAAAAATTTGATTAAATGTAAGAGAAAATCGAGAAATAAAAAGCATATCTATGTATTTATTAGATCTGATAGTTGATCCAATAAATAAAAATCCACATATTTAACAATAGTGCTACAACATGGAATTATTGGCACAAATATACCATAAAAGAATAAAATTATATTTGCAAACAATAGTTTTGGAAATGACAATGATAAACCTGGATTAATGCTCTGTCTTTACAGCACATTTCTCCAATATTCCTCCAAATATATTCAATTCTATCAGTAGGAATAGAGTTACGATAGTGCACGATCTAACCTCTACAATAGAGATATAATCCCAAAAGGAAAACCCTCAAGCCTAGATATGAGCATTCCCACTAATCCTATAGATAAAAATATTCTTGAAATAGTGCAAAGAGTATCTTGTTTTTAGAAAAGAGAAATCTTTTTTCCACTCTCCAAATTATTATATATAATTTACAAATTAATTTCCAAAAAAGATAGTTGTTGAAGGGCAGTTTAGATCTTTGATTTTCAGCTGAGAAAAATATCTCTTTCCTTTTTGTTGGTGCAACTCTATTGCTCTAAATCCCTTGAGCCTGATCTCCTTAGAACAAACCCTGCAAAAACCAATCAAAATTAAGATTAAAACCAATTAAATTTGCACACAAAATCAAAATACAAAACTTTCAAAACAAATTCACAAGCTAAAATTATATTTAATAAGTTAAATAAAAGATAACCCATGCTTTTAATTGTCCTTTGTGGATATTTCTTGGAAAAATGGGTAATATAAGAATGAATTTCCAACCACAGGAAATTTTGGGCAAATGAAAACTCTCCTTTACAAACACATAAAATTGACTTTTGGTTGCAAATTCAAAGTTATGAGTTCTACCCAATTTTTGGGATATTAAATGACCAAATATTCTTGAATTAATGGTTCCGGGTTATTCTCCATAAAAATAGATTTCTAAGGAGCCCTTATTTGTCTCATTTCGTTAAGTGAAACCCAAAATATCACTCTCCAAAGTGAGGGTGGTGAAATTGATTTAACTTAATTCTATTAATATGTTTTAATATATTTAAAAATGTTTAAAAAAATACAAAATACAAACAAACAATACTACAAAATTAAATATAATAAAACTAATGAAAATTAGACAAATATAATATGAAGTTAAAAATAAAAAAAAGGGAGCACTTTCTATGTTTACATGGCCATGTTTTAAGTTACATGAAGTGAAGAGATGGAGGGAGTAGAGGAGGGGACCGACGTGGGAGCCTTGTATCATATTTACATCACTCCGGGCTTGGCCACCTCAGAGGTTTTAGAAGGTGCAACACATAAATTTTTTGGATAGTCGGTTAGCTAGGAGACGAGGGAATATTCCATTCAATTTTATTGTTATTTATATATATATATATATATATTTTTTTTTTTATGATATATGTTTTATTTAATATGTTTTGTTTTATTGAATTATTATATATTTACAATATTGTTTTTATTATATATATATATATATATAGCTTGAAGCGGACGGTTTTTGTAAAACTAAACTAAAAATAATTATATTTATAAACTAATTAACTAAAGTAGGATAAATTTAAATAATCAAAATTAAATTAATTAAAATATATTAACATATTAAAATTAATTTTATTTACAAATTATGGAGACCATGCTATATATTTATATATATATTAAAGGTGACGAAATTCACCAAACTTTAACTGGGGATATATTCCAAACCGTAACTCAGAATGAGGTGAAACTTAAATTGTTTGAAAGCTAGCAGCGAAACGAAATCAATGAGATTATCAAAACGAAAATCCAATTAAAGCGAAAATTTCATAAAATAAAGAAATCAAAGTAATTCAAGGTATGATATCAACAAAATTCATATGGAGGGCCCCGTAATTTTTTTAAATTTATGGGGAGGTGTTCTAGCCACAAAAATTGACGAGACATAGGGATGAATTAGTTATTGCTACTTTAGAATAATAGGCTTAAATTTTCCAAAGGTCGAAAGAAAAGTTTCTAAAATATTCTTGCACATTACATCATTTCCAAGGGTCCCAAATACAATAGAATCAAAGTAAGATTTTTAAAAAAAAAATGAAAGTACTTGAATTCCTAGTCTAAAACAATGAATCCAAGTATAGGGAGAAATTATTATTATTTTAAACTTTCTATCTACAATCGGATAACAAATCTAGGTGGGAGTTCCCTTTAGGATTAGTATGCATCTATTAAATATGAAATTAACTCCTTTTTCCCGACATTTCTTCGCTTCCAGTAGCGCTGTTTAGTACCACGACAAAATTTCCTTGATACCATGTATGCATTGACCTAGTACTAGCGAGCATGTTCAACACCCTAACGGGTTTGCATACACATCCCACACATATGTTCTTTCAAATCTCTTATGTGTCACCCTTTTGATTAGCATATTTCAAGAATTGCATTTAGCAATTAGGTTATGAGAGTCAGTTGGTACAAGAGGCTTTCTATTTAAAGAAATAGATGTAGTACTAGTTAAGTTTGTCCCCACTAGTCTTCTCTTTATCTACCAATGTAGAGGATTAAATAAGGGAGAGGTAAGGGAGGGATTCAACAATTCGTTCCTTTATAAAGCTAAACTTATACTACTTGAATCGTATCTTAATGTTCCTCATAGATGATGGTCGATGCAGGAGAAAGTGAAAACTTACTATGGATGACCTTCAGATAGACAAAATCCTATTAAAAGATAGAGAAAGCATTTCACCATGTAAGCCAACCAGTGTTGCGTAAGAAATATTCCCCAATATAGATTTTGGGAATATCACAAAATATAATTCAAAAGAGAAAAATAAAATCAACACACTTCAAAAATTGAAAATAAAGAAAGAAAATGAAAGCTCAAAAGAAAAGAAAAATGAAAAAACCACGATTGAAAGGAAAATCTAACAACACATGATATGAAAATATGTCTCAATAAAAGAGCAAATATGAGGAAAGCATGTGTGTTCTAATTAAGTTGAGATCTCGATGAGTTATGTCTTGCACGATTGTGACTGATTAGGCTTGTATTGAAAGAGAGTCCTAAAGTTGGGGAGAAGCTATGAATAAAGACGAATCATGATGTCATTTTAGTCACGAATACCTTATTTCAAAATAAATTTTAAAAGAAAAAGAACAAGATATTAACTGAAAACAAGTTAAGGTGCAAAGACTCCATGATATAACTTGTTTGCAATTTAATCATCATCGTAATTGCTTCGCCTAACTTGAAAGTATGAAAAGAAAACTTGGGATATTTGAGCTGGTAGGGGATCAAACATTCAATAAGAACAACTAAACCTGCAAAAATAGAGCTTAGATTAGAAAGTATTTAAGTAAAAATGAAATTATTATCAAAATGAAAACAAATACAAGATGCAAGTAAGCATATGGAAATTTTACCTCGGATAATTTCATTTTTATTTACCTTGTAAGTCTTGATTTCTTCCAAATTTTATGTTTAAAGAACTTATTCTTATAATTTCAACCAAATAGTAGGAAGAAGTTGTAACTTTATCAAAACTCAAATATGCATATGATTTTCAAATTTATTGGACTTAAACGAAGGTAAGGGTCGAACGTATGAAAAATACTTACCAGGAAATAAATGGTTGCATGTTCAAGATGTCGACAATGAGTAAGACTCATCAGACATTTGAAATGGTGTTTTGAATAATAATGCTAAAAATGAAAACAATGAAAATTTGCCAGAATATGCTTTGATTTGTATTGCAATTGTGATTATCCTCGTTGTCATTTCTGATTTGAATCATGTTATTTGTATGTGCGGGCTAGACGAAAGCATTTTAATTTTATATCAGCTCCAAAACTTTCAAGAAATCCCATTGAATTGTGCCAAAATCCCAACCCGTGTGGCATTTTTAATAAATATGGAGAGTACTCGAGTGTTTTTTTTTGTGAGACTTTTGGAATGGAGAGATATATATAACTAGAACTATGAACAATTCCAAATCTGAATAACTTATTAAAAACCCAAATCAGCATTGTTGGTGGATAAGAGATGTGTGGAATGGAGAGAACCCACATAAAAACTGTAGTGTATAACCACATCATCTCAGCTATAAAATTCTAGAAAAAATGAAAAGGGTGCTCTTAAGAAATCTATGAGGTGAGGTTTCTGGGTTAATGTGGAATGGAAGCAGGGCCTACAAAGAATACGATTGACTAATCACAAATGAGGAAATACATGGATGGAGAGAAATGAATAGAGGCAAGGAAGTGCAAGATGGAGTGGATGCCTATGTAACCCCAGAAGGGAAATCCCGAAAGAAACAAGAAGAGCCACTTTGAATTTCGTTGGGGTAATGTATGCGAAATTACATGGCCAAGTAAAGTGATTATTATAACTGTGAAAGGACACTTGTAATGCTTATAAGGAGGATAGTGTGGAGGAAAGGGATTGGCGTATCCACGTTGTCCCATAAGGACAAAATATCAGAAGGAATAGAAAAGGAATTCAACAGATCCCACCAGGGGAAAACAAGCAGGGGGCATGGTATGTGGGCCAAGTCAAGTATGGGAGAAGGAAGAGGAGGGTAAGTCATGTGGAGATTGACCCATGAATCGTTAATTGTTAGTGCTTACATCACCTTGGAAGGGAAATCCATAGAAGGAATTGAGGGGAGATGCAAAGGATTCTACCTAGGAAAAATGTTCGGGAATACGTGGAAAGAAGGAGGTGTGTGTAACCACCCCTCCCACATTTACCCAGTTTCACCAGCATGTTGGGGTAAACGTGAGAGGAGGAGCCACTATGACATGAACTGGCCTCCTAGGTTCCATTAAGGAAGCGGGGCCAACCATGGAAGACAAACTAACGTCTCATAACATTCTACAAGGGCTACAGGTCACTAAGAGGCTAACTAACCACATATTGATGGTCATAAATGACTTCATCAACATTGGGGGAAACCACCCGGTCGAGACCTTAAATTAGTTCCTTTTTCATTTGGAATGGTGGCTTTGATTGGAATTATGGGACCAGTTTCCCTTGAGTATAATTATATGGAGTGTGATGGAAAGTTGTTGGGAAAAATATTGAGGAGTGGGGGGGGGGGGGGGGGGGGTGAATCATAATTTACAAATCATTAAACTATTCAATTTCATATCTATATTTTTGTACATGACTTTACTAAAGGAAACCCACGTATGTATGTGACTGTTATGCAGACAACTAACGTATATCCAGTAAACATACTTTTCAGTTAATTCATCATCTGTTTAACTGGAGCCAGTGTATCATTACCTCATTAAACATTAATTAAACAGCAACTATGCACAGTAATAACAGATTAAACCATCTCACATAAGAAACACATCAACACACATGAACACCATAATTTTTAGGTGGAAACCTAATGTAGGAAAAAACCATCACTGTTTTCGTCTCTGTATTCTTTTTATTATAAAGAAAAAATTCTTACAATCTTGTACTGGTGCAGACCCATACCAACATGTAGGCACCCACCTGCAAAAGGCTACAACCTTCTCTCATTCTCCATCACCCACTGGAAGGGAGCTCCAACCCCCTGATCTCTTTTACCAGCACCCATCAGAGGGGAGCTTCAAATCCTTGATCAGATTTACCAACTACCACTGGAAGGAAACTTCAACTCCCTCACTGAAGGCTCCAACCCTAAACACCTATGTGGACCACATTTCATCAAATTTTCAGACTGGACCCATTACCATCATTTAAGCCCAATACCAAATATCAAGACTGATCATTGTAACTCAACCATTGAACCAACCAATTACTGAATCAACTGAATCAACCAATCACTGAATCAAATGAAAACCAAATCAATCAACTTATTCTCAAACAACCAAAACAGTTAGATCACTATAACCAGAATACTAATATTGAATCCAAATATTGCATCAACTTACTGAATCAAATGAAAGCCCTGATCAATAAACTATCAGAATATATACACTAATTTACTGTAGAAAACCCGCATGTATACGCGACTTCCTTGAAGCATACTCGCGTATAGATATCAAAACATTGAACCCTGAAACTGAACCACTGTCACTATGAAATAAACTTTGAATCATACACACATCCACTGCATCATTATGAAATAATCACAGAACCATCAGTGATCTTTAATAAAAATCAAATAATAGCTTCAACAGTCTTCAATCAATCAATCCTTAATCAAAACATCAATGTTAAGCCCAGATCATCAAGTAAGACTTCATTGACAGATAGCTAAAAAACAACAAGGCTGGTTAGACTGATCAACCATTTTTTTCTGCAAAACCCTAATTTATATACACGTTTTCCTCAAAAAATTTCCACGTGTATACGTGCTTTTAAGGAAACAAACCTGCATACATATCTGAATATATACGTGACTTACCAATATTAAAACTGCATGTGTACACGCCTTTCAGGTTATCAGACCCGCATACAGATCTTTAATTATTGGCACAAACCTTCGCTGCATCAAAAAACTTCAGACATACCCAGATCTCAGCATACATAAAAAATTCACACTTCAAGACACTATCATCACTAATCAAATCAACCCATAATCAAAATTGTCATCTCAGATCTATTGGATCTGACCCATTATCAAGTTCCCGGGTGCATACTTAGTTTTAGATCAAACAAATCAATAATATCCCATTACATGCACACTTGCTTCAAATCTAACTATTCATGAAATATTCATTACTTGCACACTTCAAACACTTTGATCTTCATCTCCTTATATAGGTTAGCCCTTAGACAATACCACAAATCTAAACCATACTAATTCCAATGACATTCTTGGATGGGATCAAATATCTATTGTTGTGCTTCATACCCGCGTGTGTACGTGCCTTTTATTTACAGAACCCACGTGTCCTCTACTTTTCTTCACCAAACCTGAGTGTGTACACAAATTCACTTCATAGAACCTGTTTATACTCGAATTTGCTTCACCAAACCTACGTATACTTCTTCAAACTTCATCTTTAACATTCTTTTGTCTCTGAACTGATTATCCTTTTCAATCACATGTAGACATATCCTGTTAACATCTGCATCAAATAGGTTTCCATCAAAGGACAACTCATCAAGTAGGTTGCCATGAAGGACAACACATTAGTCATAATTCCAACAATCTCCCCCTTTGGACTTGATGGCAACCGTTTTGGTGTTTGGTCACCATTACTTGTAGATACGTGTAAGACATATCAAGCTAAGCACTAAGCTTTTCAAACAACAAGTTACTCTCCCACTTTGACATCAAGGGGAAAGGGTTGACCAATGCTGAATGAAGGCTTCTCCCTTGAGCACTATTGAACTGCTGAGTAGGAACACTAAATACTGACCATGCTCCACCTAAGCACATGTTGAAATTTTTGAAGGATGTACAATGAAGTACATGACTCTATGACGCAACTGAATATGACTTTTCCTATCACCAAGGACTCAAACTTACATGAATCACCTAATCACAGTGGGGTTACATAATTGACTTCACTGTTACATCAACCACCCAATCATAGTGGGGTTACAAATTACATCACATGCCCAAAAATACTTGACCATAATAGTCCATACACCACTGAATTTTTCAATGATTACATCATAGGTATTTACATGACCTTTACATCAAATGAAAAATATGACATATATAATCAAGACCAACGACCACTATAGTGAGGTAACAAGATCAAGATAGTCTTCAACAACAATCATTTACTATGTAGGATCTGCACCATAAGCATATGTTAGCAGCAACATGAACAACAACATGCACTTCTGCATCATTAATCAAGAACTTCAGCATCATAAGCAACATTATCATTGATAAGCATAATTATGTATCAAGGAATTATAATGCCAACAATGCATTATTGGAAGCATAGAAAATGGTCCCCCTGCACTTATGCCAATTGTTCACTGTCAAATATGATCATATCATCTCATATATCAGTAAGAAGATCAAAGTATCTTCATCAATCAGTTATCCATTGAGGCATCAACAACTTATAAAAAGCCAAAACCACTTCTAAATAACATCAACAGAGTGTAACCATCAACCATCAGAACATGAAAGATAAATAATAATTGAATGAAGCATATCAGAGCCTTTTCTTGAGTCTATCTCACTGTTTCTTCATCACAACAAATATACGTGACTGTTCAGTTCAGAAATCGCGCATATACACGACTTGTCTTTATAGGATCTACGTACACAAAGTGAAATACTAAATCCTCTTACCTTCAACTCCACCTGAGCCTTTACTATTTGTGCCAGTTCATTGTTATGACATCTGATGCACTATCAGTAATGTAAGAAATCATGAACATAAAAAACAACCATGGGAGTCATCATTAATACACATATGTATTACTTCCCCTGAACTTGAAGAATCAACAAAGTGATGAAGTAGGGACCATTCCTAATTTCTATCTGAGATATTCAAATGCATCACATGGAAGAGGTTTTGTAAAAATATCAGCAACTTGTTCTTTTGAGGGAACATATTCCAGTTTGACCTTTTGTTCAAGCACCTTTTCTCTTAGAAAATGATATTTAATTGGAATATGCTTGGTCTTGGAGTGGATAACAAGATTTTTTGAAATACTAATGGCACTTGTATTATCACATAGAATGGAAATGGGTGGAGAACAATTGATTTGAATATCCTACAATGTTTGCATCATCCAGAGAAGTTGTGTGCAGCAAGATGCAACAACAACATATTCTACTTTTGCAGATAAAACAATTGAGCCTTGCTTTTTGCTGAACCATGATACCAAGCGGGGCCCCATATACAATGCTCCTCCACTAGTGATTTTTCTATCATCAACATTTCCTGCCCAAGTTGCATCTGTATAAGCATGAAGAGTAAGACCTACATATTTGGGATACCATAAACCAAAATCTTGAGTGCCTTGTAGATATTTGAAGATTCTTTTGACTGCTTAAAGACGAGTTTCATTTAGATTAGCTTGAAATTGTCCAACAATTCCAACTGCATGCATGATATCTGGTCTTGTTCCTGTACGATAAAGTAGACTTTTGATCATGGATTTGTAGTCTGGCTGGTTGACCGTGGGAGAATCATCATGCAAATTGAGACTACATCCTATCACCATGGGTGTGTGTATCGGTTTTCAATATCCCATTCCATATTTCTTCAGAATTTGCTTAAGGTACCTTGTTTGTGAGAGAAAGATGCCATTATTTACTTATTGTACTTGTAAACCAAGATAATATGTTAGTTCACCAAGTAAAGACATTTCAAATTCTTGTTGCATGACAGAAGCAAACCTTTGACTCGTGGATTTTTAATTGCTACCAAAGATCATGTCATCCACATAAACAATAACAATTAAAAGTTTACCATCATCCACCTCTATATATAGGTTTTTATCTGCAGATCCCTTAGTGAAGCCTTGTTGTTGAATATATTTTTCAAGGCGATAATACCATGCACGAGGGGCTTGTTTTAGCCCATATAATGCCTTCTTGAGTTTGCAAACAAGTTTTTCATCATTTCCTAGAATAAACCCTTCAGGTTGTTCAATATAGACTTCTTCTTCTAGGTTCCCATTTAAAAATATAGATTTAACATCCATTTGATAGACTTTGAAATGATGAAAGCTTGAAAAGGCAAGAAACATTCTTATGGCTTCAAGTCTGGCTATAGGTGCAAATTTTTCTTCAAAGTCTATTCCTTCTTGTTGAGCATAACCTTTGCAAATGAGTCTTGCTTTATTTCTAATTACTTCTCCATTCTCATTCAATTTATTTTTGAATACCCATTTTGTCCCAATAACATTCTTATCATGAGGTCTAGGAACTAATTCCCAAGTGTGATTCTTTTCTATTTCGTCAAGTTCTTCATTCATAGCTTTAACCCAACAAGATGACTAATAGTTCCAACAAGATTTCTTCTAGTTTGTATTCCAGATTCCTTACCACCTAGAATTTGATATTCTGGATGGTTTTTTTGAACATACCTTGATGGAGTCTTTTCTGGTGCTTCTGTATTATCACTTCCTTCATCTGATGCTTCATTGATTCTTTCTTCCACATTATTTTGGCTTATTGTAAGATTATCTTTGTCATCTACTGGTGCTTCCTTTTTGATACCTGTGGATGCTTCATCAATCACAACATCAATGCATTCAACAATATTTTGAAGTCTTTTATTGTAACATTTATATCCTTTGCTTCTAGAGGAGTATCCAAGGAGAATTCCTTCATCAGCTCTAGCTTCAAACTTTCCAAGTTTATCATTATTATTCTTTATGTAACACTTACTTCCCTAAACTTTAAAGTGCTTAACAGTTGGGGGTTTATCATACCAAAGTTCATAAGGAATTTTATCACTGTTCACACGGATATGAGCTTTGTTAAGAATATTTATTGTTGTATGTGTTGTGTCGCCCCAAAAGGTATGAGGTGTCCCAGACTTATCAAACATGGAATGTGCCATTTGTTGAATTGTTCTATTCATTCTCTTTGCTACCCCATTTTGTTGAGGAGTCTTAGCTTTAGAGAACTGCCTCTTGATGCCATCATAAAAGTCAAATTATTTGTCTAATATGAATTCTCCTCCCCTCTCAAATCTAAGACATTTTATTTTCAAGTCTATCTCATTCTCTACTAAAGCTTTGAAGACTTTAAATTTATCAAATGCTTCATCTTTATATTTTAATAAACCAATCCAGCCTATTTTAGTAAAGTCATCAACAAATAAGATGAAATATTGTTCACCTCCACGTGACATTTTCTTCATTGGCCCACACAAATTAGTAGGAATATGTTCAAGGGGCTTACTTGTAGAACCTTCTTTGGCATTGAATTATACCCTGGTTTTCTTACCGAATTAGCATGATTTTCATATAGTATTTTATGGTAGAGAGATGTTGGGAAAATTACTAACTGCTCCTAGCTTGCTTGACTTATGTATTTGAGTGAAGCTTAGATGTCCCAATATTTTGTGCCACAACCAACCTTCTTCTGTTTTGCTTAAGTAACATTATTCTATACTTCCTTCCAAGACATAGACATTACCTGGAGTTCTTTCTCCTTTTATTATGGTTTTGCCTGTATCGAGATTTTGGACCACACAATTCTTTGATCTAAAAAAAACTTCATTCCCTTGGTCACACATCTGGATAACACTTAACAAGTTATGCTTCAACCCATCAACAAATAAAACATTTCCAGCTTTAACCTTTTCTTTTAGCAAAATAGTTCCTTTTCCTTTGATAGTAGCAGGTGCATTATTTCCAAAGGTTACGTTCTTTTCTTTCTTTATTTCATCAAAAGACATAAACTTATCTTTATCACCTGTCATGTGTTTTGAGCATCCATTATCAATGTACCACAAGTTTTCTTGATCCCCTGCATATAAAGCTAGACCACAGTTCTTAGATTCGATGGTCTTCTTCTTCCATACCTTAGATGTTGTTTCCATTTGCTTATCCTGAGGTATTGATTGTCCTTTTCTCTTGCATTTAGATTATTTATGCCCAAAGTTATTGTAAAAGGAGCATTCAGTTTCATATTGAAGAGGAGAGAAGGAATTGTAAGAGAATTTTTTTGCCCCAACCTCATTCTCTTGTTCCTTGCTTCTCTATTCATGATAGTTTTGTAAGAAACACATTGAGAAACCTTATGACAAGCGAAACATCGTCCATTAAAGTAGAAATGTCTGGGAGTATAGTACCTTATAGTGTTGTTTTCCTTTTGATTGAATTGAGCATAGTTTACATGGGAAGTATTTGGTCCTTTATTCTTTTGTTGTAGGATGGAGTGATGTTGACTGCTTCTCTTTACTACATTGAGATAGTTTCTTGTTTCTATAGAAGACTTTATAGTATTTTATGTTTCTTCAAATTATTCAAGACCTGTATTTATAAGAGGAAAGTGTTGAAATTTGATGATTTCATCTAAGGTTTCTGATCCTTTAGAAAATCTAAGATTAAGACTTTTTTCTTTCTCAAGTTCTTTCCTTAGACTAACTATTTCACATTCTAGCTTCTTATTATGCTCTTCCTTTTCTATGATTTGTTTCTTCAAAGTTTCTTCTGCTAATTTAAATTATTCTAAACAAATCTTAAGCTGAGATATTTCTTCAATAAAAATACCCTTTTCTTCTAGGGCATCCATGAAATTATCATCAAACTCATTACTATCTTCAAATTCCATAAGTAATTGACATTCTTGATCAGAATCACCTTCATCATTAACATTTGAAAGATCATCACTACCATTATTACAAAGACAAGGAAATGGATCATAGTTAAAACAGAGGCCCATACCTGATAATGCTTCTTCTTCATTCTTGATCAATAGAAAGCGGGGTGCTCCCAAACTTGAATATTTGCTGACATCTATAGTTGTCACTGCATTTGATATATCACTGTCACAATTTTCTAAATCCCTTCTTTGAGAAATCTTCTTCTTTCCCATCATCTTGACAGATCTTCTTCAAGCGATCAAGCTTCTTTTGAAGGACCCGATTTGATACTAATTATTGGGAAAAATACTGAGAACGGGGGGTGAATCAGTATTTACAAATCATTAAACTTTTCAATTTCATATCTAGATTTCTGTACGTGACTTTACTGAAGGATACCGGCGTATGTACACGACTATTATGCAGACAACTAGCGTATATCCAGTAAACTTACTTTTTAGTTAATTCATCATCTATTTAACTTGAGACAATGTATTAGTACCTCATTAAACATTAATTAAATAGTAACTATGTGCAAAAAGAACATAATAAACCATCACACATAAGCAACACATGAACACCAAGATTTTTAGGTGGAAACCTAATGTGGTAAAAAACCACTGTTGTTGTCATCTTTTTCTTCCTTTTATTATAAATAAAAACCTCTTTCAATCTTGTACCGGTTTAGGTTCATACCAGCACGCAAGAATCCACCTACAAAAGGCTACAACCTTCTCTTGTTCTCCAGCACCCACTGAAAGAGAGCTCTAACCCCCTGATCTCATTTACTGGCACCCATTGGAAGGGAGCTCCAACCCCCTGATCAGATTTACCAGCTACCACTAGAAGGAAGCTTCATCTCCCTCACTGAAGGATTCAACCCTCAACACCTCCGTGGACCACGTTTCATAAAATTTCATATTGGATCCACTACCATCATTCAATCCCAATACCAAATATCAAAATGGATCACTGTAACTCAACCATTGAACCAACCAAATACTCAACCAGCCGAATCAACAAATCATTGAATCAACTGAAACCAAAATCAATCAACTTATTCTCAAACAACGAGAACAAGTAAAGAAAAATTAGATTACTGTAAACAAAATACTAATACTAAATCCAAATACTGCATCAACTTACTAAATAAATTGAAAGCCCTGATCAATAAACTATCAGAATATATCTGCTACTTTACTTTAGAAAACCCGCGTGTACACACGATTTTCTTGAAGCATACTCATGTATAGATCTCAAATCATGGAACCCTAAAAATGAACCATTGTCACTATGAAATAAACATTGAATCATACACACATCCATTGCATCATTATGTAATAATCACAGAACCATCACTAATATTTAATCACAAACATATAGTAGCTTCGTCATTCTTCAATCAATCAATCCTTAATCAAAACATCATTGTTAATCATAGAGCATCAAGTGAGACTTCATTGAAAAACAACTAAAACATAGCAAGACTGGTTAGAATGATCAAACATCTTTTTCAGTAAAACGCTTGTTTATATACGTGCTTTCCTCAAAACATTTTCTCGTGTATACGCGCTTTTCAGGAAACAAACCCGCGCACATATCTGAATATATACATGACTTACCAGTATTAAACCCACGTGTGTATGCATACATATGTATGTGTATTAAATCCACATACATATCTATAATTACTGGCACAACCTTTCACTGCATCACACTTCAAACATACGCATACACAGAAAAATCACATGTCAAGACACTATCATCACTGATAAAATCAACCCATAATCAAAGCTATTATCTTAGATCTATTGGATTTGATCCATTATCAAGTTCTTGGGTGCATATTTCATTTTAGATCAAACAAATCAATAATAGCCCATTACATGCACACTTGTTTCAGATCTAACTATTCATGAAATATTCATCACTTGCACACTTCAAACACTTTGATCTTCATCTCCTTAGATAGCTTAGCACTTAGACAATACCACAGGTCAAAACCATACTAGTGCCAATGGCATTCTTGGATGGGATCAAATATCCATTGCTGGGCTCAATACCATAAGTTAGTACCATGGTAAAGACCCTTGGTGTGGAATATGTACGTTCCTTTTCTTCTTCATACCTGCGTGTACGCGGATTTTCTTTAGAAAACCCGCGTATACTCTACTTTTCTTGACCAAACCTGAGTGTGTACACGAATTTGCTTCATAGAACCTGCGTATACTAAACTTTGCTTCCTCAAACCTCCGTATACTTCTTCAAACTTCATCTTTATCATTATTCTGTCTCTGGACTGATAATAATTTTCCCTCGCATGTAGACATATCATGTTGACATCTGCATCAAGTAGGTTTCCATCAAAGGACAACTCATCATGTAGATTGCCATCGAGGACAACACATTAGTCATAATGCCAACAAAATTTATAGCATATTCTATTATATAATGAAAACCAAAATAAGATCTACTATAAACTACTTATTATACCCGAGTAAGCTGATGACATATGTGCTACAAAGATCTCACAATTAACACAATAATATAGATCATTATGAAATCATGATATAAACACAATTAAAGAAAATTAATTTAATTTAATTAAATAGTTAATTAAATTATTTTTTTATAACATCACATATGTTTGAGATCTCATTGCTCACAATATAAAGCAAATTTCAATCAAGCATATCAATAGTGACCATGAAAGATTGATTTTCACACATACAAGTGAACAATAACATATAACAATTCCATTCAAAACAAATAGATAAATAAATAGGATAATAGTACCTAATACACTGTAGCTCTGGTCATCGTGGAAACGCAAATGGTTTAGCTTAATATTAAGAAAAACTTACATACAATAGTGCAATTTAAGTCTATTGTTGCAAAAATTTAGAACCCTTTCTCCATCTTAGAGAGGGAATTTATAGCTTTACATGAAAAATATAAAAATAAATTATCCTAACAATTATTTAACTAAAACAACAACAATAGACAAATTAAGAAACAATTGCAACAACTTTCTAAGCTTGGGAAGAAAATTTTCCAATAGCTAGCTGTTGCAATTTGTTTGTATCTATCAAATTGTTAAGCTCCAGTGGATCTTTGCACTTGATCCTCATTTGACCTGTAAAAATAGTTTTTTCAAGGATGGAAGCATCTGCATGGTGAAGTTTGAAGGGCATGAAGGGATCAATCATTAGCTATGAGCCTTCACTAGGAACTGCTAGTGATGTTCAATATTAACTTTGGACAATTGATCGATCATTTCGAGATCTTCTTGCAGTGTTCTTGCCACGTTTTTGACAATACATTGGCATCTGGAAACGTACCGTCGGGGCAATTTGGAACGAGATTAGACCGTAGAAAATTATCATTGAATGATTTAATAATTGCGTTGGAAAGATTTCATGGCTTGCTTATGGTTGCTTCAACCTACTTCATTCGGATCTCCCATTCTTTGAAAATAATGATTTTCTAGGCCTCATTAATCTTTGGTAGATTAGAAGATCTACCCTCTACACTTTTGTGCCAATTGAGGAACTATGTGAGATTTACATTCATTTCTTCAAAGTAATTTTTGATATCAGACAATTGATCCACAAGATAATCTACAACTTTACAATGATCTTGAATTATTACCAGTTTATTACAATAGACATTTTGTTGATGCCCAAGAAGAGAATTCAACTCCTCAACTTCGTTTTTGGACTTTGTTAGTTTAGGACTGACATGAAATTGTTCAATCTTCTTCTACATTTCCTTGACCTAATCATCCCTAATTTACAATTCTTTATCATATTGTACCTTAAGTGAATCAAATTTTTGTTGTAACTCTGTCATTTGGCTCTATTATTTCTCATTGATTTTTTGTTTCTCAACCTCATGAGTCTGTTCAAGCAAGGAAATCCTTTCTTCTTTATTTTTCAGAAGTTCCTGGACTTATGTGGCTTTATCAATGGCAGCTAATGCATAAGCGCCGATGAACTGAGCCAGTTTCCCCAACTCATCTATTGGGGTTGTAGTATATCCTTTCCATAAGACTTCAAAAGAAGAGGCCTTATCAAAAATCAATGTCTAAGGCTGATCTAACTTTCTCTTTTTCATTCCTCTTTTTACCACAGCTTTATGCCAAGGACTATAAAAAACGTCTAGAGTAATATCTTCGACATTTAAGATCACTTCGATGGTGGGAAAATAAGGAATAACCTCAACACCCTTCTTACCTAGAATATAAGATATTACAACAATTTTATCTGTTTTTTTCTTATGTTCATCACTCATAGTTTCCCTTGAATATTTGTTTGTTGTGATGAAGTAGAAACTATAGAAATTGGATTCTGGGTTGTACCCTTGGAATTTAAATTTATGTTAAATTCATTCCTTGCTTTATTCGATTCAGAATCAAGAATAAATTCATCAATCTGAGGAGGAGAAGAAATAACAAAAACCGTTGGTTGAGTCTTAGAAAGCACATCCTTTTTTGTAGAAGTCTATGGATGAGTAGTAGATACAAGTGACTTTTTCTGGAGACAACTGTAACAACTATAAGGGAATCTTAGCTATGTGAGAACTGTGATATTGAACAAATTGACCTTTTTCTTCAGCAGTTAACATATTTTCCACTTTCAATAGAACTGTAGAATAGGTAGAGGAATGTTCAAATAAATCATCCAATTTATCTGGTTCATGGGAAAATTGCCTGAGATTTTGAGATGTAGTGAAATTCTTAACTAGAAAGACAGGATCATATTGCCTGTTGGGCATAGTAGGTAGATCGAGAGTTTGAATAGCTAGAATTTCCTTCTCTGCATGGAAATAGTTTGCTAAGGAAAATATACCAAATTTAGCAGGAAAAGATGGCCACATCCTTTTATTAGAATCCTTTAATGTCTTGGAAATTCCATATCCCACTGTTTGATATGCAATTTCTCTACTTAGAATCTTGTTTGGGATGAACAAGGGTAAGACATGAGGATGGGAAATACTACCATAAACTCTTACATAAGTGAATAGTTCCTCTCTAAACCAACTCCCAACCCTCTGAAGGTCATCTTCAGCCTCCTGAGACATCCGAGGTGGCTTGGACCCAAAAATGACTTTATAAATTGGAAGCATGACTCTGTGACAAATTTGATAAAAATGCTCCTGATATTTAGATTCCCAGAGGATATCATGATAAATATGTATGGGCTTTGGATCTTGTAGAGTCCATTTCTAGCCCATTGCAGGAAAATCCATTGAAAAACATAATGCATCCATGATGTAGGTAGACATATAGAAAGGAGGAATTGTATTCTCTGAAATACTACGACCCTTTCTAAAAGCTAGAATATGTGAAGCCAAATTATCAAACAATAAAGTATCCCAATCAAATATATATCCTTCTGAGGCTCCATCAATAAGAGGTACCTAGTCACCAGGGAATTTTGATACATTGGATAATGCATGAAACTGACACAACATACTAGTGACTTGGGAAAAAGGACCAGCGAGAGAATCAACTGAATACTTACCACTTTCCTCCGCTTTATGTTTATTCAACTCCTTTCTCCAATGTCTGATTTGTTCAGACGGACGTCCACTCTCCTTTAAGAAAGATTTCACATATGCCTTGTTATATTTATATTGTGGAGTATATAGGTGATACATGCCTTGCAGAGAAACCTTCCTCTTAGCCTTTCCTCCCTTCTTCATTTCTTCTTATTTAGGAGAATCAAAGTTTTCTGGTAAGAAACAGGTGCAAGAACTTAGCAAAAACAATGATTATCAACAAATTAGAGCTGGTGAAAATAATCTTTACAATAAGAAATCCCTTTTTCGAAACGAATTAATACTATCAAAGTGAATTAAATGTAAACAATTTATGCTTTCTAGATGCATTCAAATTACTTTAAATATATTAATTGCAATAATAGGAAACCACGTGAAGGATGCCATGTCATATTATTGAAAGCGGAATATTGGTTAGTTATTTAAAATGGAGTTACGATATTTCAATTCTTTGAAATGAGAAGCCCCGAAATACAAAGGGTTATAAAGAGAGATCACGAAAGAATACTGAAATAAGTGTTCCCATGAGTATTATATATGGAATATGAAAGGTTTATTGGGATGATTTTTTTTCGTAAGAATTATAAAGTAATGTTTCCAAATTGTGAAATCCTGAAATGGTATTACCAGAAATAAAAGATTAAAATCATAAAAAGAGCATCAGGTGTTATGATTTCGGAGGTAAGACTTTTTGTAACGTTCTTGAAAAAGGTTCCGATAAAAAAATTTTGATGTTAGCATCACTGAAACATGAGGAATTTTCGGAAGTGTGCATTTTTCAGAAGTGTAATAAAAATGCAGTTCCAAAATGGGAAATTCCTAAATGGAATATTTTAATCATAAAAGTTTCGGGGGTTTCAATTTCAGAAGTGAAACTTAATGTCACTTACGATATTGAAAATTCTGAAATTCAAAGTTTTTTAAATATTAAAGAAATACATCGGGAGGTCAAGCTTCGGAGATAAGATTTTTTCGTAACTTATTATTAATAGAACATACGAAATGAAGAGGTGTCGATAATTAATGACTTTCAATATAAAGGGAACTTCGGGGAGTGGGTCTATCGGAGCTCTACCATTTTGTAATGTTTTAAAATTTATCTCCCATAATATTTGTTCCAAAAAAAGGAAAAAGAAAGTTTTATAAATTTTTTGTTTAAAAGAACTTATAACTAATTTCCCCATTGTTTTTATTAAATAAAATCAAAGTATTGTTATTTGAAAAACTTAAGTAAATTAAAAAGGGTCCTCATTATTTATTAGGAACTAAGTAAAAATGGGGGGTTGTTGTTTTTTTACAACACTCACCCAGGTGGATAAAACTTAAGTTGGACACCCTTTTCTGTCACCTGGGTCCCAAACCTCTCCCACAACAAGCCCTCCATGTGGTTGGAAGCCTCCAATTGCATGCACAAGCCTGCATCCATGTGGTTGCAACCCAAATTTCTCAGTTAGGAGCATGTCGTCCTGAGATCTGAGCTTAAATTCCATGCCAGCCTCTAGACCACTACCCATAACTTCCTGTAACTTCTCAGAATAAATAATGGAATGATGACAATGTTAGACATACAAGTTTGAGGGAATAACTTGACCTAGATTTCTTAGAACATGACAAGAATTTCGTCAAACACATTGCAAACAAGTAAGCTACAAGTCATAAATGCATATCTAATCATAAAAGTTTGAGATTCATCTCAGAATCACTGAGAAGACTCTATACCCTCTCCACATAGTTGCAATACCACTGATTATTCCATATATTCATCACTCATCAATAGCTAATAATTTCTTAACAAGACCCATAGAAGATACACATCATATGAACAATATATAACTAGAAAATAACCAACATATAAATCATGGCAACCCAACCATAATACCATTAACACATTTCCAATAAATATACATGAATCATAATGGAAGAATAAATCTTATTAACATAGGAAAATACCAACCAAGTATAGGACTTCCACGTACCATCCGACCATAGATTGGGCTGAACCAAATATCTCTTTTAGCTAATCACCCCCATGCCATATTCTAAGCATGAATGTGGGGTCTCATGGAATAAACCATGCAAAACCAAACCATGGCTTCTAGAGGCCATACCACCTCAACCCTCAACTAGTGATTCCACCTCACGGTTGGACAACACTAACACCAACCAGATTGGTCTCCACCCAAGCTATCCAGGGCTTTAGGAACTAGTAACTCAATCCACAACTTTCTAGGGCTCTAGAGAATTTGTCCAACTCGACTCTAGGACTAGTAGCTCAACCCACCACGAGTTTCAGAGCATTTTTCCAACCTAGGCTCCAAGACTAGTAACTCAACCCAAACTATTCTAGGGCTTCCAAAGAGTTTGTTCCAACCCACATCCATAAGGAATTACAAGCACCATTCAGGAAACAAATCAACGAAAGAAACACAACACCATGGTTTTCCAGGAAATGGCAAGGCTAGGCAAAACCAATGTCAATCCAGGAAATCCTCCATTCCAATAACAAATCAAAACCAAATAACTACATGCATACACCATGCATGCCAAAAACTAGCAAGGAAATCATACATGCAACTTGACACTTGCAAAGCAATCTAGTTGTAGTTGTTGAACTCATTTTCCCCTTGCACTCTCCTTCTTTTCCTTTTCCTTCTTTCTCCAAATCCAATGTGTTTTAAGGTGCTCCAAGCATGCTCCAATAATGCTCCAAGATTTCATTGAGTGTATAAGAGTATGAGAGAGAGAATAGAAGAGAGCTCCAAGATAAAACCAACAAAGGGTTACACTAACAAAATATGTGAACTGATCGTTAGAATCATTTTTATCATTGAGGCCTATATTTTCTTCATTTTTCCTTCAATTTCATTTCAATTTCCTCCTCATGCAATTTTGTGATATTTCACCTTCCTTTTCTCCTATTTTCCATTATTTTCATAAATAAAATGTCAACTAATGGCTCTTTTCCTTTGCTAATTCCTTTGCCAAGTTCCATAGTAATTAATTAATCACAAGTGATCCCAATCACTTTGTTTTTTTCCCAACATACATCTTAGAATATGTTTCTCGTGACCTTGATCTTATCTTTCCTTCATTAACTTTATTACATGAGCTTTTAACCAGGGTTGTTACAGTGTGATTTCAATGTGATCGGAGAGGAAGACAAGTGGAAGGTTATGGGATCACAAGCCTTGGTGGATGACTTACGTCACCCCAGGAGTAAAATCCTGGATTTTTGGAATAGTGCCTATGTAAACCTCCACAGAAAAAAGTCCTAGGATAACGTGGAAGATGGTGAGAAAGTGGGTTTAATGTGACATGGAGAGGGAGGATGCATGCAAGATGGGCCCATGTAACAATATCACATGGAATCTTGCATCATCCCAACCATAAAAATCTTGAATGAAATGGAAAATGTCATGTTATGAAATTTGGGGGTGTTTACGTCTCGAGATGGAAAAATTTAACGTGAAGAATAACAACCATTGTTGTGAAAATGTCTGACCTAGGCCAACATTTGAAAATGAGGAATTTTGAATGCATAGGGGTATAACAATGGAAAATGATTATTCTTCCAACTGATAGACCTTGGCCAAAGCTTCTCGAATTTTTCCAGTGTTGTAATTCTCTTTACAAATTTTGCTTTCTCACACAACTTGCAGCTTGATTAGAAGCCTTATTGTTTGACAAAACTTGCAGCGAGTGAAGGATTTATCTCCATGATTAATTTTCCACAAGTGATGCTCAAAGATTCAGCTTCATTAGAACAAACACAACTTTATTATAATTCATCTCATAGCTCTATGAAGTGAAGTAAATGTAAAGAAAAACACTTGTACATAGCACATCTTGTCAAAAATTAAAATTCTAATGAATGGACGAATACTTCCCTAAACATGTTCATGTGTAGATTTGATTGACATACTTTAAACAAACCTTTACCAAGAAGAAGTAAAGACTCATTGCTTGCTTATTTCATGCCTACATTATTAAAAGAAAATGAGAAGAAAAGAAATCTGAACTAACCTACACCTACTCCTACTCAATTCTAACAAAGAAAGCTAAAACTAAGTAAAATCATATTTCCAATGGAGCCATTCCATTAGCTTAAGCCCTGCACATATATGTACATAAAAAATAGTAATAGTAATACAATTATTATTAAACTACTAAAATAAAACTTCAACCAATTATGTACATGAATATCTAATAAGTCAAGTAAAAGAAATTTATCGTCTACATGAAACCTTGCTAAAAATGAATTTTCCTTCCACATTTCAACCCTGTCACTAAAACCATTATGTAACTGTTGAAATGAAATCATGGTTGGAAAATCACTTTGCTGAGAAATGTCATGATTTTTTTTCTTGTAGAGACAAGTTAGTAGTATGTACAATAAAAGGGGTATTAGAAAACTTCTACAAAACTATATTTTTAAGATATTTTTCAAATGGATCCTCGAAATGAGAATGTAAATCCAATGGATATATCAAAAGATGTGTAGAAAAACAAGATTGTTGGTAAAAATGATATGCTGAATTCTCAAGTGTCGAGGCATGTGGAAGCTTTATTTGAGAAGACTAATGAGCTGGTATGATATGAACATCAAATGAAATTCAAAGACTTGAATTTCAAGATGCTCATGATCCAGGCCCTAAAAATGATGTGTTTCCCCTAACACACTCAATGAGTATTCAACACTTGACTACTCAAAATGCCAACATAAGATATCAAAAAATAAAAAATAAAAGATAAATAAAAATCTGAAAGAAACCAAAATAAATGAAGAATGAAGGATAAAAATAAATTATCATTTACAATATTGTTACAAAACATTTGAGATTTATTTGAAATTTTTTCCTCACAAGTGGTAGCCAAGATATTGCAATCAGAGCTATCACTGGCATCTACGTGTGAATGAGAAAGAGGATCAAGAATATGGGCAAGAAGGAGAAATTGAACAATATCAAAATCAAGAATTGAAATGGATTTGTCTTCCTAAAAAATGCAATCACTATGACATTTTAATAATTCAAGATGAGAATTTTTTGTTGTGATATTAGTAGAAGAGGATCTGTCAACTTGAAATATGGATTGACTTTGAGCATCGAGAACATGAGAATTTAATGATTGGTGAAACAATTCAACATTCTCTATTTCCAAGTCATCATCATAAGTGACTTCACAATTTTTACTAGAACTCTCTTCTTTTTCATAAGACACATTAGAATAAGAAGAATAATTAAATGAATTTTCAGCACTGCTGGAAAAATGGTGATTAAATGACTTTTTATCCCTAATTAAAACTAATTAGCAATTCACAATTTATTAAATTTATAATAGCTCCCTTATTTTCTAAAATAGGAATTGTGCAAATAGGAATTGTTGAATTATTAGAAAATGAATTAAAACCATCAAAAATATTGAGATAAAGAGAGAAATGGCTATTTGAAGATATGAATCTAAAAATTTCTCTACCTGTAAAGTCTACTTTCCATAATGCAAATTTTAGATTCTTCATCATGTATTTTGTTGACCACACCTTTTTGAAGATTAATGCTTGTCTGCCCTAAACATTATGGTTGATCATTAATTTCAGCATGAGAAAACTCATAAATATTTGTGGTAGATTGTGCATTTTTGAAATTTTCAATTTGCATTATTGCCTGTTGGTTTGCTTATTGATTGTCGCCTATAAATTCTATTTCTTGTTGATTTTCTTATTTGTTATGAACAAAAGTTATATTTGGATTTTGAGTAGTTGATTTATTGATAGTGTTTTCCTTTGTAGCCAGTTGTAGGCTGAGGAACTCTGCCAAAGCATCTAAAGTAAGGTTTTTTAATTTTAAATGGATGACCAATGCTTTAAACTTTAAAACATATGTAAATATTAAGTATTTTTGAGAAAACAAAAGGGTTGATTCTTCATTCTTAACATAATTAATCTTAAAAATGATTTGGAAAGAAGAATTTAAGAAGATATATAATTCCTTAAACATTCATATTAAATATTTAATTTGTTATATACAACAAATGCGTATAGAAGCCTTCTATAGCCAAATAGTACATATGAAAGAGATGACAGAAGGCAACAATTAAAAGATTTAGGGGAATTAACTAAGACAGACGATTTCAGTTAATTAATCTCTTTTAACAATGATAGCTTTGCAGGGGCTTTAAGAGAGATTGACATTCAATCTAGTCCTACCCAAGCTTCTATGTTACCTTGAACATGTGCAAAGAAAATAAAAAATGAAAACATAATTAAATAACCAGAAGAACTCACAAATATACACAAGTTGTTCATAATGAATCCATAATCCTTCTATTAACTACATAAATAGTTTAGAGAATTAAAAGCATGTCCACTGTGTAGAATTTCTCACTGTAGATCACCTGATAATGCAATAAACTAAAGCAAAATACTTGATCTACTTCTACAAACAAACTTGCGGAAGCTTAATCGATTTTGAGCAAGATCAAATAGAACACATATAACAGATAATGAGAAAGCAATCACACATGAACACAGAATAATACTCTGGGGAAAGCCTCAACTAAAAACCCCAATCTTTGTAATATCATACAAGTGGAAATATGTCCAGATTACACAAAGCATTAGCTCACAAGCTATCCTGCTCTCAGTACAATCCCTCTGCTGCTGATAGACAGTCAAAGGCTTCTCACAAACCTTCTCCTCTGCCCTCCAAGCCTCCTATTTCCTTGCGCAGTTTCTCCTGGGGTCCAATGCTGCCACTTGTGTGAATTGGCCTCATCACACACTCACCAAACTCAGAAGTAACAACGCAATCCTGAAGGAGATAATTCCTTTTGCATGGATGAGTTTCCTTTATAGGAAAATTCCTCCAACTGATAGTACAATGTCCCTTCCTTTAATCTCAATTGGGTCTTTCTCTGAACTGACATGCATGAGTTATTTATGAGAGAATATTCAGTTATCTGAAGTGCAGCAGTTACATGCATGCATGCATTAACTAATTGAACTCACAATTAGTTCAAAAAACTATTTGAACTAATCTAACTGGACTTAACTCAGTTAACTGAGCTAACTAATTACAACTCATCCTTATCTCTTTAACTAAGGGATAAATTCCTTAATCAATATGATAACTGTAGCATGTACTCACATAGACTTCATGTTTGATTTTCCCCAACTAATTAAGTCAAGATGAATTAATTAATTATTAATCAAACAGCTGCTAAGAACAAATTTGAATTTTACTTCTCTGTTTTAGTTCAAGGACTAACTAAAATAGGAAGGTATCCTGAAATGTTATTTATAGCAGTGCTATTTTTAGCATTTCTATATTTAGCATTTCTTGTTGCTATTTTCAACACTCCCTCTCAATAAGAAAGGCATTCAACTCGAACCAGATCCAGAACCTTTGGAATGTTCTGCATGCAACACTTCTCCCAAGTGTTGTTGCTCTAGGAACTCTAGAAACAAAAAAATCTCCCAATTGACCTCCCTATTGGGCTAGAAACACCCTCTGATGTTGAATCTCCCTCTGCCGCTGACAAGTTCTCCCTCTGTGACCTCTGAGCTACTACAACACTCCATGCATCTTGCATCGTTGCACACCTCTCTGTGCCATCCTGCACTGGTGCAACACTCCTGTGCCTCTCGCATTGTTGCAGCCTACTAGCTGTGCACTGTCTTGGGATTTCTGCACTATAGCTCTTTGTGCTGCTCCATCCACATCTACCTCTACCCACTCAGCCATTCCTGCTACTCCTCGTCGGGCCTCCCATCGCAAGGTCTAATCAAAGAGGTTGGGTACCTCAATGATCCTGCCCCTATTCCAGCCTTCTTGGGACTATCACTCCACATCGCCCCACCTCCAACTTGGAGGTATGGATGCATGTGATCCCTTTGCTCACTTGGCTTGAAATTTCCCCCTACTAGAGGTCTTTGCATGAGTCGATGCCTCCACTCGGTCTCCTCTCGGCTTCTTTAGTTGTGGCTACTCCACAACCTCCTAAAGCTGCTTCAGCAATTGTGGCTCCTCCACAATTGTCTGAGACTTCTTCTGGCACTGCATGTTGAGAGGTAATGTACTCCCTCTCAACCACCAAGTCTCCAATAGTTTCCTTGCTCCTTAAGGCTTTGCATGCATCTTGAACCTCAAGAGCATACAGGTTCTTGACTCGTGAACCGATCTGCTTCACCTGTCTTGTGGTGACGTGTCTAAGGAAAACCTTTCCCTTACTGAAGACTACATCATAGCCTTTGTCTTCTAGCATTGCGATCAATGCCAAGTTTTTCCTCAATCCTGGCACATACTTCACATCTGTCAAGGTAATGCGAGCTCCATGCTCCCTTTGAAAAACAACTGTGCCTACTCCTGAGACACTATACTTTTCATCATTACCCATCGCTATGAGTATCTGGAGATCTTTCTCCTCCAAGGTACTGAACAAAATCTTATTGCTGGTCATGTAGAATGAAGCTCCATTGTCAAGAAACCAACCACATCCCACCATAGATGAAACCATGAATGCGAAGAGGGTGAAATCCAACTCTAACTGTGAGGCCAGTGCCTCACCATCAGATCCCTTCTTGGATTTCTTCTATGGACAATTCGTTGCAAAATGGCCCACCTCATGACAATGAAAGCATTGCACTTTTGATTTGTCAAACTTCTTCCCACCATGGGAAGAACTGGATTTGGGATGGGATGCCTTCCCTTTCCCTTTCCTCACCTTACTCGCTAAGGCTAGATTTTCTTCATCATCTTGTTTTGATGAAGATCCATCTCTAGTGCTTCTTATTATCTTCTCCTGCATCAAATCCGACCAAAGTCGTTCCCAATCTGGCAGTTTCTCTCTTCCATTAACCAAGTCTTAGTAGCTATGCCAGCTCTTAGGAAGACCGAGGAGAGCAAGACTCACCATGTCATCATTAGCTGTCGTGATCCCTACACTTCCAAGCTCATCCTTGTAGGTGGTGAACTTGTTCAGATATGTAGAGATCGTGTCACCCTTTTCACACTTGATTTTCCGAAGCTTGTCTTTTAGTGCCAGCTTCCTCTGATCGCTGCTGTTCTGATATAGATCTTTCAATGTTTTCCACATCGAAAACGGTGTCTCCTTCCCATGGAGACTCGATACTATGTGGTCTCAAACTCCCTCCAGAAGGATTCTCCTTGCTCTAGCCATACATTTCTTCCATTCCACCAATTTTGTAGCATTAGCCGCTGCGGGCTTGGGGACTTATTGATCAATGAAGTCCTTTAGATCGTTATCCTCTAATACTGCTTCCATGCGATCCTTCCAGGCTATATAATTCGAGCTTCCATTATGGGCATACTCGAGTCTTAAACCGTTGAACGCCATTGGTGAAATTGAGATGTGATAAGAACTCGATTTCTATATTTAGGAACCTCAAACTTCGAACTTCTCCCTTATTGTATACTGTTCTCTCCTTTGATCACCTTTGCTCTGATACCATGTAGAATTTCTCCCTGTAGATCACCTGATAATGCAATATCCTAAAGCAAAATACTTGATCTACTTCTACAAACAAACTTGCGGAAGCTTAATTAATTTTGAGCAAGATCAAATAGAACACATATAACAGATAATGAGAAAGCAATCATACATGAACACATAAGAATACTCTGGGGAAAGCCTCAGCTAAAAAACTCGATCTCTGTAATATCATACAAGTGGAAATATGTCCAAATTACGCAAAGCATTAGCTCACAAGCTATCCTGCTCTCAGTACAATCCCTCTGCTACTCATAGACAGCCGAAGGCTTCTCACAAACCTTCTCCTATGCCGTCCAAACCTACTATTTCCTTGTGCAGTTTCTCCTGGGGTCCAATGCTGCCACCTGTGTGAATTGGCCTCATCACACACTCACCAAACTCATAAGTAACTACGCAATCCTGAAGGAGATAATTCCTTCTGCATGGATGGGTTTCCTTTATAGGAAAATTCCTCCAATTGATAGTACAATGTCCCTTCCTTTAATCTCAACTGGGCCTTTCTCTAAATTGACATGCATGAGTTATTTATGAGAGAATATTCAGTTATCTGAAGTGCAGCAGCTACATGCATGCGTGCATTAACTAATTGAACTCACAATTAGTTCAAAAAACTATTTGAACTAATCTAACTGGACTTAACTCAGTTAACTGAGCTAACTAATTACAACTCAAATTACAACTCATCCTTATCTCTTTAACTAAGGGATAAATTCCTCAATCAATGGGATAACTGTTGCATGTACTCACATAGACTTCATGTTTGATTTTCTCCAACTAATTAACTCAAGATGAATTAATTAATTATTAATCAAACAGGTGCTAAGAACAAATTCGAATTTTACTTCTCTATTTTAGTTCAGGGACTAACTAAAATAGGAAGGTATCCCGAAATGCTATTTATAGCAGTGCTATTTTTAGCACTTCTATATTTAGCATTTCTTGTTGCTATTTTCAACACACTGGTTCATCACAAGGGTTCAACCCTTTTTTCTTTGAATTACAAAATACTTATAGAGTTCGACTCAAAATATCTAAACTTGAATTAAAATTTATTACAAAATTTAACATCATCCAAAATAATTGGGATATTACAAAAATAGTACTGAAAAATAGTAAATTTGAACTAATTTGAACACTCTGCACATATTTTGAGGGTTGTTGTTTGATGACTGTAGCTAGAAATCTTCTTTTCTATTCACTACTCCTGTTAATCTGTTGTTTTCTCCTGCTTATCTGTTGTCTGCTCCTAAAATTTAGCATTATGTTCTATTCGATGAGCTCACATAATTTATCCCATCTCTTTTTAGCAGGGATATAAAAATTTAACAATTTTTTGTATGACTCATCAACTTTAGTATATTTTTCAAAATTAGGCCTAGTTAGAAACATATGTTTAATTTCATGCTGAATGAGTAAATCATAACTTAAACCTTTGATGAAAGCTTTTCCAGTTATAATTCCTTTGATTTTGGCAAACTTAGCCTTGTCCACTACTATCTCATGTAACTTGTGTTGATAATCTTCAAGTGGAATCAATTTTCCACCTATACCTTGCAAACCTGGGAGTCCTTTCTGATGTAGAACATTGAATTTTCTGTGAAATTTTTTGATCTAAGCTTCTAAGTTCTGACACTTATTCTCAAGCTATAACATCAAATTCCTCTTAGTTAAAACTTTTCTTACCTCCAAGACAACTTCAGTTCTGTCTTCAATCCCGAATTCTTCAGGTTCATCCTTTGTTTTGGATTTTAAGACTTTAATTATCCTTGTGGCATCTCCTGGTTTGTGGTCTATGTCTTCTTTTATTTCTGCTACTGTTGCTTTTGATCTCTAATAAATCTTCTTGTTCAAAAATAATTTCAATGGAAGGCCATAACTCAGTCACTGATGCATTAATATAAATCCAGATATTTTCTTTGGCTCGAGCTATAGTTTGTGCAATCAATGATTCATTCTCATAAGTTTCTAATTTCTTAGTTAACTTATAATTCTTTTGAATCTCAACCAAACATGCATTATCAGACTCAATTTTATGTTCTTGAATCTTTTGGAGTTGCATCTTAAGTTTCTCAATTTCTTGATCCTTCAAATATAAGTCTCCCATGGTCTTTGACAATTGCTTTGTTGAATCAGTAGATTGTGTTTCTACTATGATTGTTGCTTCTGTAGATGTACCTACCATTGAAGTACCCAAGGTAGAAGGTGTCACTATGGGAATGGTAGTTGTAATACTGAGATGTTGCTCTCTTTCTTTAATTAACTTCTCCATTTATGCTTCCATCTTCTGAATCTGCATGTTCTGCTCAAAAATCATTTTAAGCATATTTTCTTTTTTCTTCTCTAATTGGCCAACTTATTATGCTTGTGGATGTTCAGAGGTGGGAATCTTTAATTGTTTCAGAAGTCACATAGAAAAGGATTTCATTGTTCTGAGCTATTACAACTCTCTGGCTAGGTAAATATTGAGATCCACACCAAGCAATAAACTCTCAGAAATGATGGGTTTGTGGGAAACAAAACTAAGGTAATAGGCGCTCCCAAAAATAAAAGCCATCACTGGTATCTTGGTACTTTTGAAAAGCCCAATTGTGAAGTTAGTATAGATGAAATTCACAATTAGTTTATGCAATTGTGAAAGAGTATCTACTAGTGGGAGTTCATCCATGTTGATTAAAGGGGGTAAGAGGGGATTATTTGTAACCATTTTGCCTTTCCTTTATGTGAAGACATTTGGGAAAACAAAAGACTAAGGCAATTGATGAGATTTTACCTGGATATAGGACGATTTCAGGCTGGAAACAATGGTTGAAGGTCGTTATTGGTTGGAATTTCTCTGACAGAGGTATGCTTTGAATCACAATGACATGCATAATGCAACTGGTTTGGTTTTAATAGGTGGCGAAGTTTTATTCGATAATGAAATAACAATTTGAAATATCAACCGTTATAAGCACGTGTGATTTAATGAAATGATACGTTGGCGGGAGTAAATGTGGCACAAACAATCATCTGCCAATTTAGCGGGAGGAATAGTGGTGGTTAGATTTTGCAAAAGACTAGCAGGAGAGAAATAATGAAGTGGTAATGGGAGAGTAATAGTGGAGTGGTTTGTGTGTGTTGGGGGGGGGGGGTGTGTGAGAGCGGCAATATGTTTTATTGAGGGGGGTACCACAATGCACGCGGGTTTTCCATGTATCAAACGGTGGGATCAGGAAAATTGCTTTGCGGACCAACCCCCGCAGCCTCCAGTAACTGCGGAAGATGCGGGGGGGGGGAGGGGGGAAGGGGGAGGTAGGGCAATGGATCGAGGGCTTGATCTCGTCCATCGCTATCCAATCGAACTTTATTGCTATCTGACGAAATGCCATATCACTTTATTTACAAATTTAATGATTCTCTGAAAAATACAAAGGATTAGAATAATAACAATAAAATAAAATTAAAGTGGCATTTTAGCTAGCGTGCTGTCTTAGGGATATTTTTTTATTTTTATTTTCTCATATATAGTTTATTTATAATCCATTTTCTTTCTTTTCTTTTGATTATTTATTTATTTATTTTTCTCATTTTTCTTTTCATTTCTTTCTTCCTTTCTTTTATTTTTATTTTTATTCTCTTTTCTATTTTTTTTTTCAACATAAATGGAAAAGTGGAAAATAAACTAGGGTAAAAATAAGTTACAACAAATATAAACATGATTTAAATCACTTTTGGGATCAACATTAATCATGTTAGATGTGCTTGTATCTTCTTGAGATGGCTCATTGACAATTTCTGCATTTTTTACTTGAATATGCTCAGTCATGTTATTAATTACAAGTGGCTCGTCAACAACGACAAATGTGCTAAGATAAATAATATCTTCAGGCTCATTTTTTTTTGGAATGCAACGAAGAGAGAGTAGATATTGATACCATTCCATTAACTCAATTTCTGAAGGTCTTTCTTTAAATATAAATTTTAGACAAATTAACTTGAATCTAATTGTGAAATATTTTATAGACTCATTTTAAAACTTTCATAAATGTTCAAGCTTATGACATACCTGTTCATAGTCATACTCCTCAGATGCGTGAATAATCTTTCTAACAAGTTTGTCCAAATAATGAATAGAGGACACTGGCAATCATTGACACCATCTTTTGGCTTTTCCTTTAAAGTCAGAGTAAACATCTCACATATAACACCTTTATCAATATTGGAAAAAGTAGAATTCAATTTCTTTGGAATAAATTGACAAACATGATCAATTGTGGAAACTTTTCTCTTACCATCAAACTTTACCTTCGACAAGTGTCTTACCATTTTCGTTGGAGTGGTGGTAGATGCATGTCCATAGATACAAATCCAAATTGGAAGTTTGGAAGCAACCCTTGCAAATAAATAGAAACTTTACAAATAAAAAACTCCAAAAAGAAAACTTATCGTGACCCACCTTCGAGCTCCAATATTGTTGATGGACAAAAATGACAGTAATCAACAATGAGAGATCACTGAATCAGGGTCCCAACTAAGCCCTTATCTTTTTGGATGGTGATTCCAACTGGTTCAAATGGGTCGAGTTACCCTTCACTCTCCCTGCTAACTCGTGATATCTCTAATTACTTATCAACAAGAAGAGTCAATTAGACTTACCCTCTTGCAGATAGCTTGCAAAAAGAAAGTCCTTAAGCTGACACAAGGGATCAACAAGCCACCAATGCAGTCACTCCTATGAAAGGAGACTTCTAGAAGATTAGAATTAAATATAAATCTAAATCTAAATGCAATGCGGAAAAATAAAACAAATTATTCTAACTTGGCATACATGAAATAGTTCCTAAATACCAAATGCGAAGATTTAAATATGGATATTTAACATGTGTTTTTTGATGAATATCAGGGTATTGAATTAGTTCTAACAACTAATATATTTATGCATGACATGCTCTATTTTAGAGATCAAAATAATAAGAGATGAGCCATTAAAACCATTGAAGTAGTTCACACAAATTAATGACAAATTTCTAAGTAAATAGTTACTAAGAAATTTGATTAAATCTAAGAGCAAATCGAGAAATAAAAAGCAGATCTATGTAGCTATTAGATCCGATAGTTTATCTAATAAACAAAAAATTGTATATTTAATAGTAGTGTTACAACATGGAATTATTAGCACAAATCTACCATAAAAGAATGAAATTGCAAATAATAGTATTTCAATTAAAATGATAAATCTGGATCTTGTGCTCTGTCTCTACAATATATTTCTCCAACATTCCTCCAAAGACATTCAATTCTACTAGTAGCGAATACAGTTGCAATAGTGCATGGTCTAGCCCCTACAACTGAGATCTAATCCCAAAAGGAAAACCCCACGCCCATATCTAAGCATTCCGATTGATCCAATAGCTAAAATTCCTCTTGCAATAGTGCAAAGAGTATTTTGTTAAAAAAAAGGAATTGTTTCACCACTCCCATTTTGTTATTTATAATTTACAAATGAATTTCTAAAAAGGAGATTTGTAAGAGCAGTTTAGATCCATGATTTTCAGCTGAGAAAATTCTCTCTTTCCTCTTTTCTAATGTAATTCTATTTCTCCAAATCCTTGAGCCTGATCTCTTTGGAACAAACCCTGCAAAAATCAATCAAAATCAAAATTAAAATCAATTAAATTTGCACACGACACCAAAATACAAAATTATCAAAATAAATTCATAAACTAAAATTAAATTTAATAAGTTAAATAAAAGAAAACCCATGCTTTTGATTGTTGCATGAAGATATTTCTTGGAAAAAATGGTAATCTAAAATTTAATTTCCAACAACAATGAAGTTTGGGCAAATGAAAACTCTCTCTAACCGACTCAGAAAATTGCTTTTTGGTTGCAAATTCGGAGCTATAACCTCTACTAGATTTTTGGTATCGAAAATGGTCAAATATGATCGAATTAATGCTTCTCGATTGTTCTTAAAAAAAAGCATTCCAACGAGCCTTTAGTTTACTCATTTCGTTAAAAAAAACTCAAAATATCACTCTCCATAGTCAGGTCCTAAAATTATTTAACTCAATTAAATTCATAATATTATGAACAATTTTATTAATATTTTGTTTTAATATAATAAAAATGATTTAAAAATAAATAATATAAAAAAAATTCAATAAAATAACAAAAATAATACAAAATTTGAACTTTAAATAAAATATATTAAAACAAATTAAAATAAGACAAACATAATATAAAGTTGAACATTAAAAAAAAATGGGAGTACTTTATGTGGTTGCATGACCATGTTTTAAGTTAGGTGAATGAAGAGGGTACCTACCAAAAAAATAAATTTAGGCAGCCATGGCCATGTTTTAAGTTAGGTGAATGAAGAGGGTACCTACAAAAAAAAAAAAAAAATTTAGGCAGCCATGGCCATGTTTTAAGTTAGGTGAATGAAGAGGGTACCTACAAAAAAAAAGAAAGTTAGGTCAAGTGAAGAGATGGAGGGAGTGGAGGAAGGGACCCACGTGGGACCTTCCTCCCACTATAATATAAAGTCTTGTATCATATCTTTTTGTCCACTTGATCTCACATTACGTCACTCTGGGCCCTGCCATTTCAAAGGTTTTCGAAGGTGCAACACTTGAAACTTTTGGGAATCAGGGAACCGGAGAATATTCCATTCAAAGTTTTTATTAGTTATTTTCTATAATATATATTATATTTAACATGTTTTGTTTTATTGAATTGTTATATATTTACAATATGTTCTTTTAATAATACATAATGCATATATTTATATTTATATATATATATTGATTGTGCGTAAATCTAGTGGTTTTTGTCTTTGTAAATAAAATTAAGTTTAATATGTTAATATAATTGAATTAATTAAGTTAATTATTAATTTAATTTTACAAAGACCATTAGATTTACGTACTATATATATGGTTTTATGGTGAAATTAATTAAACTTTGATTGAGGATATCTTCTAAACCGTAAGTCAGAATGAGATGAAACTTGAAGCGTTGGAACGCTGACAAAAAAAAATGAAATCTACAAAATGAAAATTCAAGAAAAGTGAAAATCTCACAAAATAAAGCAATCAAAGCCATTCAAAGTATGTTATCAACAAATTCATATGGAGGGCCCCGTAATTTTAAAAAAATTATGGGTATGTGTTGTAGCCACAACACTTCCTTATAATATTCTTGGTGCTCTTTCTGTTGGACCCACTTGTTTCCCTTTCTTCTGACCTATGTTCTCTAGGCACTATGCCTATACACAAGCCTTATTCATCAACCTGGGCTTGAACAATATCACTTGCTTCCGCATATGGTTGTGTAGATGCATAATATACTTGAGAAGTACATTTTGGTTCTTTTGGGAGACACCCAACATTATGTCCATATTTTTAAATTCTGTTGTGTACTACTGTACACTTTGCCCCTTGTTTTTCCTGACGTAATGCCACTGAATCCACTGGTCCTCTACATATTTGATAGGGTAAAATTGTGATTATGGGGGTTTTGAAATCTATCGACTTAGTCACTAGAGGCTCTCCCTCCAACCTTAATTTCTCTCCATGGATTTTCCATTAGGTTAGGGCACGACCCTCTAATTTCTGCTGAGAAAACACATTTTTTTGTTATTCTTCTATATGGTGAACTCTAATTTATACCTATAACCACTGCAATCAATGATTTAGCTTTAGAGCATCAAAATCACCTTGATCCATCTTGATGTCATCCTTTGCTTCCATTTTGAATAATGACTACAAATGCTCCACAACACTCAAACTAGGTTGATCCTTTTCAGGTTCTTTCTTAGACTCCCTCTCTGGTTCTTCTTGATCTTTCGATTTCCCCTCCAATCTGACCTTTGCATTATAGCCTCCTTATTCTCCAAAAAGCCCAAGCTTATTGGTAAGGGCTTCCATGAGGAGGCTCACATTATGGTTTATATCCATGACTTATTCTTGTAGATGAGCAAATCTCTCCTCTACAAGGTATTTAGGGTTATTGAAAAATTCATCAGTCATTGCTAGGGGTTCATGGCTTCAACTTAGTTGATCTGTATCCCCTACAAATCCCTACAATATTCCCAAAAATCCTACTTTGATACCAATATTATTTGTAAACTTCCATGGATATTCCACTATATAATTCATCACAATAGATCTACTAAAATATATTAGAAAATCCAAAATCTACACTAGGGTTTATTTCTCCTTAGATTTTTGAATATCTAACTTATTATTTATTACATATGCACGCAAATTATAATTATGATGAAAATAGAGAACAATGAAATAAAACTCAGAAACCACAAATTAACACAATATATAACTTGGGAAACCCATTTTGGAGAAAACACAGATGGAAGGTGAGGCTGCTCTGCTCTCTTTATCTGAATGGAAGAATGGATGCAAATACAAATAATTGAGGGTTGAAGCTTGTGGGTTACTACTGTGCACAAACTTTTTATGTTTGCTCTGCACCTATCCACTCTCATATACTCTTCTCATTTATGGAACAAAATGCACTCTAATAGAATTCAATTCCTTTTCCTTTTAGTGGCATCAACATAACACAACCTGATAGGCTACTAGTTCTTAAGTTTAACTCCCTTAACTCTTAAATAAAGTTACAATATAGAATATTCTAGTCTTCTTCATCATGATCATGTGGATATCCCATTTTCCATAAATAATGGGGGTTGATGTGGCATCCTCTCAAATTATGGTGATGAAAGCAGGAAGGTCAACTGTCGAATGGCATAAATTTTGGACATTGACATTGATTAAGGAAATTCTTGTGATATTGGAAAGGTGTTTATGTGTAGAATAGTGCTAGAAGATCTAGCACTTAGGAAATAAAGTATTACCCCCAAAAAACAACTTTTGATGCCTCAAACTATTTTTAGAAGCTTTGAGATCCCAATTCACCAAACTGTGACCCATCTATAAAAATGGTCTTGCGACTTGATTCATCCACATTTTCTAGTGTGAATGATTCAATGTCGATGAAAAATAATGATCTAATCTAGATCACACCTCCTGATTTTTGGAGGCTTCTAGTCCTCAAAATATTTTACCTAATGAGGCGAGGAGACGTTTCCTCCACCTTCTCTTTGGTGCACCATTCAACTTTATCTTAAAGTTGTGTTTCCAACCCAATATTCTAAAGGTTATACTACCACTATTTTGTAGTTTTGGACCTCTTTTACAAGATTGCATCCTCAATCAACTTTGCTTGAGCATTTAGTGCCAAATCCTCTATAGATGGGAGGACTTGTTCCTCTTCTTAGTTAACATGGAAGGCTCACAGAGTTTCAAATTCTCTACATTCACCACTGAGTAAATTCACATGTATGTGTGTAGACTGATTCTATTATTGTTATCTCCCACATTTTATAGAATATCAAAGAGTCCATATCATAGAGCCTTGATTTTATTACTAAGACCCTGCAACCTGTCCTTGATTAACTGTAACCATACTCTATCTCCGACCTTGAACAAACTTTTTGTTATGTGATGATCATGCTTGGACTTGTATTTTTATTGACTTATGTAGTTTCTCCTATACCTGTAAATGGACTTTCTTAATCTTCTAAAAAAAATTTATGCCCTTAAGGAATCCCATATAATATCATCTCTCCTCCTTTTTGTCCATATGCAATATCCAAAAGTGAAGGTGACAAATATCCAAAATAAGTTTCAAACGGGGACTTACCATTAGAAGTGTGGAATACTCTATTATAGGAGTGTTGTATATATAACATATTTTTGTCCCAAGTCTTTGGATGCTTCTTGTTCTAGCCCCTTAAAATCTACACCAAATTATGTTGACTAGTTATGTCTTCCCATCTGTCTGTGGATGGAATGTTGTAGACACCTTCAACTTCGTGTCCACGTTCTCCCACAATGTAGTTGAAACTTCATTTAGAAATATTGCGTCCCTATCTAAACTGATGCTCCTATGTAACCCAAAGTGCATGTAGACCTATCCAAAGAACAAGTTCATTTCTTCTTTCCCATTGATGGTATTTTTACATGACATTAGAACATATAAGTTGCTGAACCTGTCCACTACCACAAACATGTAGTCATGTCCCTTCCTAGTTGTTGGTAAACCTCCCATAAAGTCCATGGAAATGTTTTCCCAAGGACAAGGGGGTACATGCAAGGGACGTTATAGACCTTGTTTCCTTTTACTAGGCTTGTTGGTACAACAAAGCATGCATCCTCTTATGAACCTTGCAACATGTTCTTGCATCTTTGGCCAATACATAGACCTCTGTAAGTTGGATATTGTTTTCCCTACACTAAATTGCAAGAATGGAGGTGTGATCCTCTCTATTAAGCTATAATAGCTCACCTTTAGGAACACATAGATTATAGAGTTACATGTTCTAGAGATAATAGTCAACTATTCTATCACCATGATGCACATGACTTTGGCTTTGAAATTGTCAAAACACCTCCATGAATTTTGCATCCTCTAAATATGCCTCTCTCTATAAATCATGGGTGAATGGCTCCATGTGCATCATAGTTCCTATTGTTTCGTTGGATATAATTCCTATCTGCAAGGGAACTAGTGCCCAGGACATCTACAAGATTAATGAAGATTTCAAATACACGATTGGAGAGAGAAATGCCAAGAAAACTGCAATGAACTGTCTAATTCAAAAACCCTGGCACTCAAAACTAGATTGGTCGAAACTCATGAGGGTCTTAGAGCTTTAATTAATAAGTGGCTAGAAGAATGACGTAGAGGAGAAGAGTTTAATAGCTCAGGAAATCATGAATCCAAGTGTTAGCCCTGCAAAAAAAAATGATGAATAGACTAGAGGTATGGAGGAATTTCCAACATAGTGTAGCACCCATTAAGACTTTTCAAATCAGTGAAATGAGTACCATTTCAAAGTATTTTATAATCAAAACTTAAAAATATTTGCTGCTACATTACGTTCATACCAATAGAAGAAAATATTGATAAATAATAAAACATGAAAAGAAAAACAATATTGTAAAATACCCCCACGAACCATAATCAATATTGGCTAATATTATTCAGTTTTTGAGATATTTGTCATTACATGTATCTTTAGAATTCTCTAGCTCCAAACGCATCCTTTGTCTTATTTCTGTTCTTTCTTTTATTTATACTCCTACTGTAAGTGTTCCTTGATCAGTTACATAATACTTCTTGAAAAATGAGTGTAAATAAATTACAATACATTTTTTAAAATAAGTTCTCGTAACTTAAAACATAAAAGATAAAAAGGTTTTAATATTATATATGTACACAGATATAATATTGAAATTACACTCCACCATTTACAAGACTTTATAATACTCTCCAACACATTTTAGACTTTTAATTACACCCGCAACACATTAACAAAATTCATGTAAATGATGAATGTGGTCCTCTAGTTTTCATGACATTCTTGTTGGAGATGAGCTGGAGGCTATGCAGACGCGGGTACCAGGGTTTATTATGAATGTGTTGGCAAAAATCATTAGTGGTCTCAGCGAAACCGTAAAGCACCTTCCGGGGGGTCGCCATGGTGATTTTTGGAGAATGTTGGTGACCCCCATGAATGAATCTGGAGTGTAGCTTTGTGGGGGCTGTGCTACACTTTATTTCTTGTGCTGCTAAGCCCGCTGGAATTCCATTAATTTGAGTGATGAGAATGGTCGGTAGGTCATCAATTTATGCATTGATTTCCTACTCGATGACGAGGTGGCTCGTTTGGGAAGATTCACGATTTGACTATTGAACGTAACCATAGTCCACTTATTATGTGTTGGATGGAAATCCAGAAGACATAGCTTCCATGGATGAACAGTAAAGGAAACAAATTTCCTTTCCCATCGATGATGCTAGTTTTCTTCAAAAATATAATTTGTTGTTAGCATATAGGTGGGATTAGATTCATTTTCGAATAGAATTGCAGGGTTGTGTTGCAGAGCCTCAAGGTTCGGTTTAAAGCCCATCTTATCCCTTTCCTTCAAAACTTCTTTAGATTTAGATTTAGATTTTATTTTTTTATCTTCAAAATTTGGTGTATATCATAAGTTGTAGATAAATTTGCATCTAATTCTTCAATTTAGAGAAATATCTTGCAACCCTTGAAAAGTTCCCCACCTTTCCATACAAACATATTATGACTCGATAAACTAGAAAATTAAGCAAGCAATTTGTTTTTCCATTTCTCAAACAATTTCCAAGGCTTCCTTGAAATTTCCACTACATATTTTATTGTGCATTACGGTAGTATACATCACAAAATTAGGTTTACGACCAATGAAAAGAGCTGCTTCACATATCCATATTTACTATATGCAATTACAAACGATGTGTATGTATGGGTATCAGGTAAGATGCCATTTTGAACCATTACTTCTTATAAATCATTATGTATAGTAAAGTCAAAACATGGGGGCTTCACTCAATAAATCTCTGACATATCACGTGTGTTCATGGCATGCTAAACAATACTTCTAATCTGACTACATATTGGAAAATACCTTTAAAAATTACATTATTTAAACCCCTACTAATACGAACCCAATACACCTTCTCAATTTAAAAAGCCCCTACTTTCACCAAATAGTATAGGTATCCATTTTTTCATTAACATGTTTTATAACCCTTTATATTTTTCATTAACTTTGAGCTCCATTTTTTATACTTGCCAATATAAAATATTTTTAACCCTATATATCCCCAAATATATTATGTCATTTTCCCTTTAATATATATCCCCCAGTATGAACCCACGTGGTATGATATTGCTCCCCAGTGAAGCCCCCGTGGGTCAAAAATCAATTAGAAATATATCTTTCTTTCAATACATCATCATAGAAATTCCCACATCATCCTTGTCTTTATTAAATGATTGTGATAAAAATTCCATTCATCATGTTTCACTGCTTTGAAGTGCTTTGACTATTGTGAAAAAAATGATCCTCCAACCTTTGCAAGGCCCTAATAGCATCTTCAAGTTACTCATAGTCACAAGATGATGAACTCATTCTCACAATGCCTCTTCTCATGTAGCCATAGCTACCAAATTTGGCCGAATCGACCAAAAAAATACGAAAAATCGTTTGTTAGGTTTGATACGTGGATTAATACGATAATTTTTGAAACGGTACGACAAATTAGGTTGACCAAATGTTGTGTGTTAAAGTCAAAATCAGAGAGCAAAAGAAAAAGTGATTGCGTAGCACCTCACACATAGCACCTATCCACGGTCAAAGGGTAAGAATTGATTGGGGGATTTTAATAGAAAATTCATTTACGATGATTTACCATTAAAAAAAAATAGTTTATTGATTTATTTGTTGTTAAATAAATTTAGATAGTTACTTGATTTTAATGTTTTAAATAAATTTAATGGTATCTAAGTTTATGTGGATTTGTTTAATGTTAAAAGATATATTTACAAGTATTTAGAGATTACTTTACATTTGATATGCAAAAGTTTCATCCTTTAGCTTAAATGTTTTCAAATTTTGTTACTAATATTATTATATTTTATGTTTCTATTTTGATTTTATTAATAAATTTGATACATTATTTCTAGATCATTCTACACATGAGGTGTCTATAATATTTTAGGGATGAGAGATGCATATATATTTTTTTTCAATAATTTTAAATTTTGAAAAATAATATGTTTGAATAGATGTAAGATGTATACTCCCAAATTTTTTCCGTATCAAATTTTAAAGAGTTGAATTTTTTCCATATTGAATCAAACTTGAACTTGAATTCAAATTCAAATTTGGTAACGATGCATGTAACTTCTTACGTAATGGTATAATCTATAAGGAATTAATTACACAGAGATACACAAAACTATTTGTAAATTAGAAAGTAATGACCAACTTTTTTACTCTAACTACCAAGCCTGTATACCTTAACCTCTTCCTTGTTTGCAACATGAACCTTGTACTATTTGTAAATTAGAAAGTAATGACCAACTTTTTTACTCTAACTACCAAGCCTGTATACCTTAACCTCTTCCTTGTTTGCAACATGAACCTTGTTTTATAAACATTACCTGCCACCTCCATATATGCCCAACCAGGATTTTGCAAACATTTCATAAAATTATCCAAAATGAAGGTGTTAATTTAACTGCCACAATGACTTTGTATACCTTATCATTTAACTCAATCAAACTGCAACTTGGTGACATTTGAAATCCAATGCCTTTTACTTGTTCTTATGTTTTGTTGCATCATCCCACCTGCCATCTGAAATATGAAAGCTTGATATAAGTTCATAAAATCCACAATTTCCAAGATTTAAGTGAAAAATATGTTCCACTTCAACTCTCCTCCCTTCAAAATGCAATAAATTTTGGTTACACAAAATGAGGACCTACATAGCAGGATCAACTCATCATGTCATATTTCTTATTGAAATATTGAGCCTATCTGAAACAATATGCATGGCCAAGAAGATCAACCATGCAAGAATAATGGATTTTGAATGACATTTCTAACTCATAGCATTCACATAAGTCAAAATAAAATTTTATTAATTTTTGGGTATCCAATTGCAATATGATGAATCCCATCAAACTAATAAAGCAATTACATGTGTGATCTTATTCCTCCATCCATGATCGTCTAGTCGATTTGTTTGCTAGCATATTTGTGCACCTTCTACTCTTAAATGCCTCATTTAGTTGATATTGGAACAAATAAGGATTATATAAGCTTTTTTATCCTTGTTTTGAAGGGTCCCACTGTAAATGTACATTTAGCGTAGGTCCTCTTCAAAGCACAACTTCCAACTCTAGAATTTAGTTTCTTTTGCATCGCTAGTTCAATCAATAGATGGATACCATATAAAGGATGAGTTTGAATTTCATATACCATGTCCTCCTCTACTACTGTCATAATCTAGAAATGAATGAGACAGATGAAATTGGGTCTGACTTTGCAAAACCGGATGATTCATGTTTCCAAATCCACGTGAATAGACTATTCTTTGCAATTGTTGCACACTTTTTGTGTTATGGTTATAGGATATATCCCACATCAGTAAAAAAATTAACTTGTGTTTTTATATGCATCAACACTCCCACACACGTTCGATGCATTGAGCACTTGTATTGGCCCCCATTGTGGGCTCCTCCCTTGGTTTGGCATACTGTGTATCGAGCTTCGTTGTAATTAGTTGTTGGACTAGTAAGTGATGGACTTTGATGGTATATGTAGCATGGAATAGGCACTTAGAGATTGGGCTGAGCCCAATAATTTTGGTAAAAAGAAATCCTCCGCATAAGAGCCTGTGGGCATAAAAATGCTTATAAAAACCAAATTTTACCCATAATTATATATATATTTTTATTATGGATAATTATAAGCACTATGATTCACATAAAAAGAGATAATTTGTTGAATTGAATCCATAAAACCATCAACATATGTTGCTTCCTTCTTGCCACTTTTCCTAAATCTAAATGACTTTTCTTTTGATTTTGGTTGCTGGCTCAAGTTCTTCTTAACAAACTTTGACTTTTTTGGTTGTGCAAGATTGAGCTACAACATCGACTCCAACTAGGGACAATGTTTTTCTTGCAAGACACTAAGAACTGCGAGCCATTAGCCTTGTTGGTAATGGATTCAAATCCTGAAAACCTTGAAACATGCAATCTCTCTAAAACATGTTTCAAGTGGAACTGTTTCCCTTATTCATCAATTGAAATACTAAACTAAAACTGAAATGCTTAGCTAAGCTTATTTATGTACAAAAGGCCCTACCTATATCCAAAACTGATTTCATCAAGTGAAATCTGATTTCCAATGGTACCAACCCAACATTTGAGTATTGGACCTTATAACTACTCCCTGAACTTTGAAAATAAAAAAAGGCATGCACCATAGAGATTCTCCAAATATAAATATTAATACATACCCCCAAGCTGACATTCCTTGTTGACTAAAGAAATTTTCCATATAATTTGTTACCGGGTCATAAATTTTATTAGCAGCTTCATTTTCTTGAATAATTTCCTGGCATATATCTTTTTGTACAAGGCAACCATGATCACTTCTTGGTTCTTAAAATTTTGGCTCTTCATGAAAGGATTATTGGTGGTTGTCTCATTCCCATTTGTCTATGAGTAAGTTTGTTTAAAGAACTACACCAGAATCCTCCTCTAAATCATATAAGTCATAAATTGGGCCATCTTCTGAAAATCTCAACTCTCTAACTAAAACATAGGACTCATGAGTAGTGCACCAAAAAAATATACAAGATAAGGCATGTGAGGTTAGTTTGGAACTCAATAAATTATTTATTCCCTAAAGCAAACTTGCTAGAAGAGAATGCAGGGGCTTCCATTTTAAAAACCCAAAAAAATATCACCCAAAGTGAAGCAAACGTGTGAAGATTTACAGCCGAAGACTAGTTCTTGTCACCTCAAGAATCAACTATAAAATTTTCAATAAAAACCCAAGGAATATTTATGAACTCTGTCCCCGACAATGACACCAATTAATGTTGTTTCACTGGAGATATGTCCTAGTTGTAAGAGGAAAATCTACAATATTGATGAATATTTTAAATACATGGTTGAAGAGAGAAATACTAGGAAAACTGCAACGAATAGTCTAATTCAAAACCCTAGCATTTAAAACCAGATTGGTCGAAACTCATGAGGGTTGCATAGCTTTAATCAATAAGTAGCTAGAAGAAAGATGAATAGGGGTAGAGTTAAATATTTCATCCAATCAAGAATCCAAGTGTTAACCTTGTAGAAAGAATGATGAAGAGACTATAGGTATCAAAAAATTTCCAACATGGTGGAGCGCCCATTAAGAATTTTCAAATTAGAAAAATGAATACCATTTCAAGATAAATTCATAATAAAAAATTAAAAATATCCGCTACTACATTACACTCATACAAATAGAAGAAAACATTAATGGATGATAAAACGTGAAAGGAAAAACAATTATACAATAAACCCCAAGAACTAGAATAAAAAATGTCTTCCATTATTTAATTTTGAGAGATTTGTCATTACAGGTCTCCTCAGAATTCTCGAGCTTTGAACCCCTCCTTTGTCTTATTTTTGATATTTTATTTCTGCTCTAGTCTAACTGTGCCTTGATCAGTTACAAAACTACTTCTTCAAACAATTAAAAAATTGGTTTCCTCCTTTTCTTTTTAAAGACAAATGTAAATAAATTACAATACATTTTTTTTATAAATAAGTTCTGGTAACTTAAAACATAAAATATAAAAAAAAAAAGTTAATATTATATATGTACACGTAAATAATCTTAAAATTGCGCTGCTCCATTTACAAAACTTTACAATACTCTGCAATACATTTTAGAATTTTAATTATACCCGAAACACATTAATAAAATTCAAGTTTAAATGATGAATGTGGACCTATGACTGTCGTTGCATCCATGTTGGAGATGAGCTAGAGGTTGTGTAGACGCGGGTCCAGGATTTATCGCTATGCACGTGTTGGAAAAAACCATGAGTGGTCTCAGCAAAACCCTAAACCACCTTCTGGGAGGTCGCCATGGTGGTTTCTGGAAAATGTTGGTGACCCCAGGAATGAATCTGTAGCATTGATTTGGTTATGGGATATTTGTTGAAACAACCTTTCCGGGGAGTGCACTATAGTTTATTTCTCGTGCATGTAAGCCCACCAGAATTCCGTTAATTTGAGTGATGAGCATTATAGGTCGTTGATTTGAGCATTGATTTCCTACTCGATGATGAGGTGCTTGCTTGAGAAGATTTGGGCTTTGAATATTGAAAGTAACCATAGCCCACATATTATATGTTAGATGGAAATCTAGAAGACGCAATATCCATGGATGAACAATAGAGGCAATAAAGAGCCTATGCAATCAATGCTGCTGATTTTATTCAACAATATAATTTGTCATCGACATATAGGTGAGAGTAGATTCATCTTATAATAGATTTGTAGGGTCAGGTTATCGAGCCTCAAGGTTTGGTTTAAGCCCATCCTCTCTCTTTCCTTCACAACTTCTCTAGATTTTTTTTTGATCTTCCAAATTTAGCATATATCATAAGTTGTAGAGAAACCTACATCCTTCAATTTAGAGAAATATCTTGTAGCCCTTGAAAGGTTCCCCACCTTGGCATACAAACATATTATGACTCGATAAGCTAGTAAATAAAGCAAATAATTTGATTCTTCCATTTCTTAAACAAGTGCCAAGGCTTCCCTGAAATTTCCACTACATTATTTATTGTGCATTACAACAGTTTTAGGTTTACGACCAACGAAAATGGCTCTCTACTGCTTCACATCTCCATCCTTACTACCCACATTGACAAATTATGTGTATGTATGGGTATCAGGTAAGATGCCATCTTGAACCACTACTTCTTATAAATCATCATGTACAGTGAGGTCAAAAACCAATTGGAAATATATCTTTCTTTCAATATGTTATCATAGGAATTCCCACATCATCCTTGTCTTTATTAAATGATTGTGATAAAAATGCCATTGATCGTGTTTCATTTCTTCCAAGTGCTTTGACTATTGTGAAGAGAATGGTTAGCCAACCTTTGCAAGGCCTTAACATGATCTTTAAGTTCCTCATCGTCATAAGATGATGAATTCATTCTCGCAATGCCTCTTCTCATGTAGCTTCTTATGCAATGGTATCATCTACAAGGAATTCTTTACGCAGAGATACACATAAGTGCTTGTGAATTAGAAAGTAATGACCAACTTTTTTACTTTGACTACCAAGTGTATATTGCTTAACCTCTTCCTTGTATGCAACATGAATCTTGTTTTATAAACATTACTTGCCACCTCTATATATGCCCAACCAAGATTTTGTAAATGTTTAATAAAATTCTTCAAATTGAAGGTGTTAATTAAAATCCCACAACGACTTTGTATACATTTCCATTTAACTCAAGAAAACTGCAACTTGGTGTCATTTGAAATCCATTGCCTTTTACCTGTTCTCACATTTTGTTACATCATCCCACTTACCATCTACAACATGAAGGCTTGATAGAAGTTCATAAAATTCAGAATTTCCATGCTTTAAGTGGCAAAGATGTTCCACTTCAACTCTCCCCCTTCAAAATGCAAAAAATTATGGACACATCCAACAAGGACCTACACAGCAGGATCAAATCATAATGTCATCTTTCTTAATAAAATAGTGAGCCTATTTAAAATAATATGGATGGCCAAGAATATCAACCATGCAAGCATAATGCTTTTGGAATGAGAGTTCTAACTCATAGCATTCACATAAGGAAATTTTTTTATTATTATTAATTTCCGGCGATCCAATTGTAATATGATGAATCCCATCAAACTCATAAAGCAATTACGTGTGTGACCTAGTCCTCCATCCATGATCATCTAGTCGATTTGTTTGATAGAGAATGTGTGTGCCTTCTACTCTTAAATTTCTCATTGAGCTGATACTAGCACAACAAAGGATTTTACAACCTTTTCGATCCTTTTTTTGAAGGGTCCCACTGTAAATGTACACTTAGCGTAGATCCTCTTCAAAGTACAACTTCCAACTCCAGAAATTATTTCCTTTTGCATTGCAAGTTCATTCAATATATGGATATCACATAAAGGATGAGTTTGAATTGCAAAGACCACGTCCTCCTCTCCTATTGTCATAATATGGAAATGAATGAGACTAATCAAATTGGGCCTTACTTTGCAAAACCAGATGATTCATATTTCCAAATCCACATGAATAGATTATGCTTTGCAATTGTTGCATTCTTTTTGTGTTATGGTTATGGTTTGAGTTTTTATATTCATCAACGCTCCCACAAACTTTTGATGCATTAAGCACTTGTATTGTCCCCCATCGTGGGCTCCTCCCTTGGTTTGGCACCTTGTGTGTCAAGCTTCATTGTAATTCGTTGTTGACCTAATAAGTGATGGAATTTGATGGTATATGTACCATGGAATAGGAACTTGGAGTTTGGGCCTCGAGCCCAATAATTTTGGTAAAAATAAATCCTCTGTATAAGAGCCCGAGGGCATGAAAATGCTTATAAAAACCAAAATTTGCCCATATTTTTATTTTTTTTATCATGCAAAATTATAATCATTGTGCTTCACTTAAAAAGAGATAATTTGTTGAATCATATCCATAACACCATCAAAATATTTTGCTTCCATCTTGCCACTTTTCCAAAATTTAAATGACCTTTCTTTTGATTTTGGTTACTGGCTCAAGTTCACCCAAAAACATTTTGACATTTTTGGTTGTGCAAGATTGAGCTACAAAAGTTCCTAAAGTTGTGATATTTGATGTGGGTGTCCTTGAAAGTAGACAAAATTTTGTGTTTCCCTTCTTCTACTTGATCACTAAATTCAATTGTTGTAGAAAACCCATCCACTTGTAATGCCTAGTTTATTGCAGGTTACTCTAGGCCTATAGGTACTATAGTGGTTGGTGATCTTTGTGGAATTTTTTTCTTGTTTCCCATAAAATAATGTTTTGAATTCTTCACAGCTTAGAGCTCTTGTTCATAGGTAAGGTATTTGAGAATTTCCGAATGAAATACTTTAGAATGGTAGCATACACACCTTCCTCGTCTCAAGATCACACCCACAACATACACACTTATATCTATCTCCACTTCAAAGGGCTGATGTAAGTTTCGTAATGCTAGAAATGATGCTTGATGATCTTCTTCTTTAACTCCTCAAAGGTGCTCTGCTAACCCTTTACCCATTTTAAACTTTTGCTACTCATTTTTATGGCATGGAATGGTGTTGCTACTCCAAAAAATGAGGCTATGAATTTCCTCAAGTACTGTGCTACCCCAATGAAACTCTTGACCTCATAAACATTAGTGGGACCAACTACTTCAAGATGCCATCCATATTTATAGGATCTATATGCAACTCTCCTCCACCTATCACATTTCGTAGATACACCAAATATTGTTGTACAAACTTACACTTCTTGATATTTTCCAGTAGTTTGTGCTTCTTTAATGTCTCTAGCACCTACATCAAATGTGAGATGTGGTCCTCCTAGGTAGCACTCTATACCAGTATGTCATCCAAATAGACAATAACATAGAAATATACAAAATGGTGTTGCATATGATTCATTACCCTCATAGATTTTGTTGGTGCATTTCATATTCCAAAGAACATGACTAACCACTCATTCAAACCTTGCCTAGATTTGAAGATGGCTTTCCAGGTATATTCTTCTTTGAATCAAAGCTTATGATATCTAGATTTTAATTATAGCTTGGTGAATTGTTTTTCTTGTTTCAACTAATCCAATAGATCATATATCCTTGGTAGGGGCATCTATTCCATAACTTTTTGTAACGCCCTGTAATCGATACGTATCAGTTAAGTCCCATCCTTCTTTTGCTCAATGATGATGAGTGAGTCACATGTTGAGGTACTTGGTCAAATGACATTTTGTTCCAATGGTTGTTGCAACTTCTTCTTCATCTTACTTGCTTCTATAACTAACTACATTTATAGCCCAATGCTTGGCAATGAGGAGTCCAATAATAGCTAGAACTTGTGATCCACTTCCATTTTGGGTGGTATCCCTTTAAGCTCCTAGAAAAAACCCCTATATTCTTGTAAAAACAATTCTAGTTGCTAATTTTGTTCCTTAAAACATCCCTCTAGGGATTAATTTGGTCTCACTAACTCTTCTACTAACTATTTTTCTCTTAACAATAGTAAAACATACTTATTGCTAGAACTAATGAATATCTTGGCTTAGTTGGCACTTACTAATGAAATTTTGGACTTGCCCTTGCATGCATTGATGGTGAATGATTTTTCTTCCTTGATGAGGTGGTACTAGTTGGATCTCCACATGAATATTACATCCTTCATGTACATATAGGGACTTCCAAACACCGCTCCACATACATCAAGGAGAACTACATCTTTTTCTACTTCATCAATAAAATCATCACTGATAGCAAATCTAATTTTACACTATTTGGTTACCTTTATTTCCACATGCTTATTTACCCATCTCAATGGATATGGACTTGGTTGGTCATGAACTTGCAATCCAAATTTGTTAACTATCTCTACTGCAACTATATTTGGTTGTGATCTTAAGTTGAATAAAAGCATCAATCTTCTTCTTCTTGACCAATATCTTCGTCTTGAAGAGTATGGTATTTTTGTTATATTCTAGTTGTTGAAGGCTACTCGAATTCACCTCCTTTTGCATTTATGTACACAAAATCTTCTCATTAACATCCAAGTTGCTTTCAACCTGGTTGTTCAAATCAATGGCTATGAGATTATTCTTCTCAGTACCTTTGTTTTTGTTCTTCAAGCTGAGCTCTTGATGCAACTTACAATACTTATCCTCTGTATGATCGCCAATGTTACAATGGTTGGAGTGGTTGTTGGGATATTTGCAATAGTGTGATGTGATTATTGTCTTTTTGTCCTTCCCCCCTTTCCACGTCTTCTTCCCTTCCTTAGAATATTTTTAGTGTTCTTTCTTCTTGGAACACTACTACAAATTCACTCAATTTTCGACACTGTTTGGTCATTCTTTCGACCCCCTGCCCTTACTCTCATGAAAAATATGGATTCCAGTAAATGTCACATGTCATACGGTCAAAATTTAGACATCCCAAGTTATCATCATAATTCTCACGCAAATCATCGTCGAAACCTTGGTCATGGAAGCTAGAGGTTTTCGTCAAATCCATCCACATAGCCATCATAAATTCGACTAATGTTGTGTTGGTGTAGCGACACCAAGACGAAGGCCATCATTTGAAAAACCATACACATCTTCATTGGATTACCAACATGTTAGTGAGTCGGTCTACTGAAAAAGGGCCCTTTTCTTTTGACAAAGTTATCATACTATTCATGTTTAAGGCATCAGATGACCACCAGAAAGTGGGTTCGGTCTATCAGCATGAGGTGTTTTTGCCTGAAAATATTTCCATAGTATCCACATTATTTTTCATCATAACCGTCATCGGAAGACTGGGAAAAATATTGTAAGACCTAAGCAATATCGGCATATGACCGACCAAAGTTCAAGTTGGTGTACTGAGGCCGAGTTTTTATTCCAAAATTTTTTCCATAGTGGTGTTTTGCTGTGCCATCAAAATCAGCATCAGAAGACCAACATCATCGCCAATTTTTAAAAAATAAAAAAAGTAAAACTAAAATTTGTGCTCAAAAATTAATATTTTTGTTTCTATTTTTTCATGCAAAGGAGAGTGGCAACAGTAATTCCTTCCAAACATACCTGAAATAGATTTTATCTTTGGAAAAATGGAATTCTTGTTTGATGGAGGAGGATAGGTATAATCTTATGACACACCTTCCTCGCATGGACCAAAAAGCATTCCACCTAACTCCTAAACAACTTCTTGGAGGAGAAACATTGAATTTTATCAATCCTATTGTCGAGCTCTTTGATAGACTGATAGGCGAGTTATGCCCCCCTAAGTGTCTTGTTACATTGAAGGATCATTGTATTTGAAGAAGAATTCACATTATCATTCATTGAAGAATTATCACAATAATACGGTGAAAAACCTTATGGAGATGCAAAATATCTAGAAAAATTGTCCTCCAGGGGTAGGAGTGGAAGAAAGGCTTAGAGTTTGGTACCTTGGTGAAAATCGAAATAATTTTTTTTTACAAGTTGAACCCTTTAAAAGTAAAGGTGTGACTAATATTGTCTACCCTCCTTATCCAGGAAGAATCTAACTAGTGCAAAAGTTGACAGTAAATGTGTTCTAAAATTAAAGGTACCCACTAAGGCTCCTTTTATGTCTAAAATCAACACTAGAAAGTTGGAATCCAATGAAATATTGAAAATAGAAAGGTGAAATCCCTGTTAGAAATTGTAACAATGAATTATTAAAGTATGGGTTTCATGCTTGGTTCATCATTATATTAGCCAAAGTCCCCATTGTTTACTCCTAGGATTAATATTGAGTTTATAGAGTCATTGAACATTCAAAGAGAACCTTCTTAGGCTTTTGAACCATGTAAAAAGGTTTTGTATCAAGTCGAATATGAATTATGTACCCTCCACATCACGTCGGCCTAAGAGAGATCAAGTCAGCCTAAGGACCCTCATTTGACCCACAAGAAGCATATATATTCAAGGCGGTCAAAGTCATTTGGAACATTCACTCTCAAGCAAGTTCGATATCTCAAGAAGCGCTGGAGAAGTGCGAAGTCTATTTCCAGGAGGTGGAAAGAAGTGTGAGTTTGGGGGAGTCTTTAGAGAAGAATACAATCAAACTTTTGGTGCCTCTCTCTCTCTGTTTCGTGGTTTGGGTTGGGAGGTCGAACTATCCGAAGATTTCATTGTTGTTGGAAGTTGCTGCCTAGTCAAAGTTCCTAGAAGAGGTCGAAGATCTGGGAAGTTGACATGGTGTGGAGGGAAAGTCTGGTCTTGGTCTAGGGTAAAGAATCTCAAAGAATACTATTGAAAGGAAGAATTATCTTGACTGGGTTTTCAAATTGAGGGGCATTTTTCCCTGGCATGTGCCTATATCTTGTGTCTCTTATTTTATGATCTTCATACGCATATAATATGGTAATTTCTTGATGAAAGATAAGATAATAAAGAAGTAAAATAATCCAACACACTCACAAGTAATTATCAAGAAAGGAGAATCAAACCCTAAGATAACATCTTTGATTTTCCAACATGGTTTCAAAGCTAAGGTCAAGAGAAGCCAAAGATCACTTTTTTGGCATGGATTCTCCCTCTATGATGAAATACATAAGATTGGGTTACAACATTGCTAGAAGATGGATCAAGAAGGTCATCTACTACTTATTCAACAAGGTCAAAAGTCAAGGATTCTTGGTTGCCCTTACAGGTTCTCTTTTTGATGACAATGCATGGATCATTGATAGTGGAGCATCGAGACAAATGACAAGTGAAAGAAAGAAACTTCACACACTATCAAAGGAGCCATTCTCTCATGCAGTGGAATTGGGTGACAACAAAAGATATGTTGTTAGAGGCCTGGGATCAACATCATTGAAGCTGGATAATGGATCAAAGCTGCATCTCAACAACATTCTCTATATTCCAGGTTTGAAAAAGAATTTACTTTCTATTTCTTGTTTATAAGATAAAGGGGAAAAGATTGCTTTTGTTGATGGAAAAGTATTGGTTTTGGGAAAAGACTCTAGCATTGATAAATATAGGGTTATTGGAGTTTGTGAAGGAAGTCTTTACTGGGTTATCATGCCATCTCCTCAAGAATTGGTTCATATGGAAATAAGTCCCATTGAACTATGGCATTGAAGGTATGGTCATCTTCGTTATAGGGTCATCCCTACTCCTAGTCAACTTGTTCATGGAATTCCTAATATGAAGTTAGATCATGAATGTGTGTGCAAGGGATGCTCTTTGGGGAAGCATACTATAAAGCCATTTCATAATAGTGAAACTAGGTCTAAAGAAATATGACACCTTATCCATTCCGATGTGTGCAGGACCATGTATGACAAATCACTTGGAGGTCATATTTACTATGTAACATTTGTTGATGATCATTTAAGGAAGACATGGCTCAGCCTACTCAAAACTAAATATCAAGTATTTGATAAGTTCAAGGAGTTTAGGGCTGAAGTGGAAACCCTAACTGAAAGAAAGATAAAGACTTTGAGGTATGACAATGGTGGGGAATGCACTTCTAAAGAGTTGATTTCATATTGTAAGGATGCAGGTATTAAGAGGGAGCTCACTGTTCCCTACTATCCCAAATAAAATGGATTGGCCAAAAGGAATAATAGGTCAATTAAAGAAGGCATTCGAAATATGCTCCTTGATCAAGATCTACCGAAGTTCTTATGGGGTGAAGCAACCGTGTACATTCAAAATAGAAGTCCTCATAGGAGTCTTGATAATACTACACCCAAAGAAGTATTCATAGGGAAGAAGCTAAGTGTGGATCATCTCCCAATCATTGGAATTCCAGCATATATCCATGTTTCGAAAGACAATCAAAAGAAGTTGGAATCGACAAGTATCAAGGGAATATTCATTGGTTATAATCTTTCCTCAAAAGAATATAGAATTTACATAAAGGAAGGAAGACACATTGAAGTAAGTAGGGATGTCATATTCGATGAAAATAAAGCTTACAAGAAATCAAAGGATATTCCTATTGATTTTGATGATGAAGAAATTCCCATATTTTAAGAAGAAGAAGTTCATCCTGATAACTCTACTACAATTATTAAAGAAGAAGGACCAAGTGAGCCTATTCAATTGGTGGTTGTACCAACCACAAGGAAGAGTCCAAATTGGTTGAAAGATACATTAGAATATGTTGAATGACATGAAGCTGCAAAAGGGTCCTCCAGGGAAAGTAAGAGACCGAAGAGATATTCTGGCTATGTTGAATATATGACAAAGTTAATTGAAGTCGACCATCTACATTCAAGGAATCTGAGCATGAAGAGGTTTAGAAGAAAGCTATGCAGGAAGAATATCAATCCATCATGAAGAATGGGTTTAGGAGATCATTCCTAAACCTAGTGATAAATTGGTTGTCACATCAAAGTGGATCTATAAGATCAAACATGCTATTGATGGAAGTATAGACAAGTACAAAGCAAGGTTCGTTGCAAGGGGTTTCTATCAAAAGGAAGGTATTGACTATGAAGAAACCTTTGCACCTACAAAAAGGTACACTACCATTAGATCATTAGTGCCATTGGATGCTACAATGGGTTGGAATATCCATCAAATGGATGTTAAGATCACATTTCTAAATGGGACCATTTATGAGGAAGTGTACATCGAACAAATTGAAGGTTTTGAAGTGAATAGCAGGGACTCTCATGTTTGTGGACTCAAGAAGGCCCTATATGGTTTGAAGCGAGCATCGAGGGCATGGTATGAAAGAATATATGCATATATACTTAGAATTGGGTTCGTGAAGAGTATCGTTGATCTGAATCTATACATCAAGGTCGTGAATAATGAGCCCATCATTATTTTACTATATGTGTATGATCTACTCATCACAGGTGTAGAACGAAGAATTCAAGAATGCAAGAAGATGTTGGTAGTTGAATTTGAAATGAAGGATCTAGGACTAATGCACTCCTACCTAGGTCTAATGGTATGTCAGAGACCTGGGGAGATATATTTAGGGCAAGGAAAGTACATCATCAAGTTATTGCAGAACTTTGGGACGATGGATTCCATGCCAATGAATACTCCTATGATCACCAACCTCATGAAGTTGAGGAGCTCCGACTCTAGTCTCGTGGATCCTACTTTATATTGACAATTGGTGGGTTCCTTGATGTATCTGGTAAATATTAGGCAAGATATATGTTTTACAGTGAACATTCTTAGTCAATTTCAGTTGGAGCCTCGTCATGATCACTGGATAGATGCCAAACACATATTGAGGTATCTTCGTGGTACTATACATCACTGCCTGAAGTATGATAGTAAGGAATTCAAGATAATTGGCTTCACAAACTCTAATTGGGGTGGTACTGATACCGATGGAAGGAGCACTACTGGAGGACACTTTAGTCTGGGAGTTGCTATTATCTCATGGATGAGTAGGAAGCAAGATCCCATTGCATCGAGTAGTGCCGAGGCAGAATATGTGGCTGCATGTGGAGTAGGAAAATAGATTGTTTGGTTAAGGAAGCTCCTGAAATATTTGTTCGAGAAGTCTCTGGGTTGTACCGTGATAAACTATGATAATCAAAATTGTATCAAGAGATATGGAGATCTCGTGTTTCATTTGAGGACGAAACATATCAATATAAGTTCCACTTCATTAGGAACTTGGTGCAGGATGGGATCATGAAGTTAGAGTATGTCCCGACAGATGAACAAGTAATAGACATATTGAAAAAGGCTCTTCCTAGAAATAAGTTTGAATATCTAAGGAAATTTTTGGGTTTGGTAGATATTAGTGATTGTATTGATGATAAGGAAATGGAAGAGATTTGTTGAGGCTTTGCGAGTGAAGCATTGCCTGGGGAGACAATAGGTTGATACTCTGTGTTGATGTTTGGATCCCGAAGTTGAAAAGGTGGTGTTGGTTATTGAGCTATGTTTTGGATACACACTTGTATGATTGGGTTGGTGTTTAGAAGGTAAGCCTGATGGTACCTAGAGGGGTTGAAATCTTGAGTCCACCTTAGTCCCACTTGGATAGATTGCCCTGATCAAGAATCTTGTCCATGGCATTACAGTGCCTAAATTGTTGAGCAACTAGTTGAATAGATTTCCTTGGTTAGGAATCTAATCCATCGCATTGTGGTTCCTAAAAGTTCTTAATGTTTTCATATAGTTTGAGATCTTCCACTGTATATGTACATTATGAATATCTCCCTAGTTAACAAGGAGTGTTAGAAAATGTAACTGTGTTTGGTCTTCAATAACGTACTTGAATCATTATGAAATGTACTTTTCAAAAGAACAAAGAAAGGAATTTTTATTATTGTAACAATGACTTATTAAAGCATGGGTTTCATGCTTGGCTCATCATTATATTAGTTAAAGTCCCCATTGTGGACTCCTAGGATTAATATTGAGTTTATAGTGTCATTGTACATTCGAAGAGACCCTTCTTGGGATTTCGAACCATGTAAAAAGGTTTTGTGTTAAGTCAAATATGAATTATGTACCCTCCACATCATGTCAGCCTAAGAGAGATCTATTCAGCCTAAGGACCCTCATTCGACCCACAAGAAGTTTATATATTCAAGGAGGTCAAAGTCATTTGGAGCATCCGCTCTCAATCAAGTTCGATATCTCAAGAAGAGATGGAGAAGTGCGAAGTATTTTTCCGGGATGTGGAAAAAAGTGAGAGTTTGGGGGAGTCTTTAGAGAAGAAGAAAATCGAACTTTTGGTGCCTATCTCTCTCTGTTTCATCGTCTGGGTTGGGAGATCGAAGTCTCTTAAGATTTTGATGTTGCCAGAAGCTACATGTTGCTGGAACTTGTTGCTTAGTCGAATTGGTTGGAAGAGGTCGAAGATATAGGAAGCTTACATGGTGTGGAGGGAAAGTTTGGTCTTGGTCTAGGGTAAAGAGTCTCAAAGAGTACTATTTAAAGGAAGAATTATCTTGACTGGGATTTCCCCTTGAGGGGGGTTTTTCCCTGGCATGTGCCTATATCTTGTGTCTCTTGTTTTATGATCTTCATACACATATAATATGGTAATTTCTTGATGAAATATAAGCTAATAAAGAAGTAAAAGAAGCCAACTCACAAGTAATTATCAAGAAAGGAGAATCAAACCCTAATATAATATCTTTGATTTTCCAACACTCCCAAGGGTGTTTTGAAACAATTTCCAAAGGGTGTTTTAAGGCATGAGAAATCCAAAATCAAGTAAGGAATATCAAAATAATAATAAGTAAATATGAGGAATGATTATCATATGTTCATAGTCAAAAGAGTCATATGTTGAGTGAAGTTTCTCTAATAACCCCATCCCAAAATTCTATGACAAAAATTGGACTATTATAGGCCATTTTGTCACATCTAATCAGTGAGCCTCCTAATGGTATCAATCAACATCCTATTCCCCCTTGTCACCATCTTTCACAAAACCCTAAGCATGTTCCATTCATCCCCGATAATTTCAGCCCTAAATTGCTTCATCTGAGCCAGTTTGAGGACCAACGGTCCTTGTAAGCCTACTCGGGTGCGTTCACTAGCAGGTTGCTCCACTATGGCCTACGTTGGTCACCAGCAGGTTTCTCCCCTTTGCACCTGCGTTAGTTCTATAAATATGGGAGAATGATCAGAATTATGGAAGCTTCCCCTCTAGGAGTTTCCAGAAGTTGTTTCAACTACTTACCTTAGATAAAACATTTGGATCCTATCCTTTCCTACTTTGGATTTTTCATCACTTATCATTTGATCCTATCCCTACATAAAAGGTGGATCTCTTACCCTAGATTGGTAATTGGATAAGAACTCCCAACTTACCCTATTTCTCTATATATTCCTATCCTTCTATGTGGTTGGGGGTTGGATTTTGGAGAGCAATTTTTCCCTTATGATGCTGTAGTGAATGGTCATCATCTCATGCATTTAGGGTGATTGGAGGTGCATATTGTGACAAGGAAAGGACAAGTAAACAACTTGGAGGAGCTCTTATACAAGATCAATTGCTACTTATGGTTGCAATCTCCTTCCATTTATATTAATGCAAATAATTCATTTTTTTCCTATATGTGATTTTGTTATTTCAAATATATCAATACTATGTTGGTCTATTGAATGAAGTATTTAGATGATACCCCATAGATGTCATAGTTTCTTGGCTTGTGTTATATCACTGTGCAGGTTATAATTTTGGCATTCAGAGCTGGAATCAGAGCTTCCAAGCTAAATAAGGAGCGAAGTGTGTGAAGGATTCTAAGTAGGCCTCACTTCGTCATCTATTTACTTTAAGGAAAAGCATTGTGTTCCTTATCTCTTTGTTGTTTTAGGTTAGCCACCGACCTAGGGGAGATACTTTTTTCCACAATTGTAAATCCCGTATAACAAATTGGTGACTCAAATGGGTATATTGAGTTACTTAGAGAATTGTTTCATGAACTCAACACTTTAGCCACTACCTTCCTCACACATTTCTAATTGGACATCAGATATGACACTGGAATGGAACTATTGATTAACTTCAAACAATCAGACTCTACTCACATTTCAGATCACATTCATGAGTGGAGGTGTCGTTTCTAGTTGGTCAAGACTTATGTTCTTGATAAGTTGTTGGCATAATGGTTTGTCAAATCTCTGTTAGCTCCCATAATAGAACATGTGGCCAAAGGTGGAGTCGTGATTGAAGAGAAATTTATTGCTCGTTCTCAATATTTATACCTGGTTGATACCTAATTGGGCACACTCTATGATAAGATACTGAATGCTTCGAGACCCTCGAATATTGTTCCTCCTCCGCCTAGTAAAGAATCTCATGCTGCCAATGGCATTATAGGTTCTTCCAATTCGCAGTCGACAAGTAAACTGTATGGTATTTCTCTTACCCCTCTTGCGAAAAAACTTCCATCCCATCCTCCTATGAATTATGCTTCTGAGATAAATGTCATCTCATATAATAAAGGCAAGTCTCAACAACAACTTGGAAGCAAGAAGAAAGGTAAAGGCAAGAAAAAGAAGGATTCATCATGGGAGGATAAAAAAAACAAATTTGTCTTCTGATGGGAAATGAAAGACTTGATACCCATGCTTGATTTGTAATAAGGGTCACTTTACATGTGATTGTCTGCATCGCGCTGAATTAAATCAGTTTCTTAAATCATCCACTTCTCTCGCTGTGCTGACTGACCCGTTTCTCAATGAGGAGACTCATATGGTTTCCCAGGATGCCTCTTCCTCTAACATAGTTTTGATGCTTTCCTCCTCAAGGCTGAAATATGATGTCATGGTGGCCACTCGGAATAAGGACTATGGTAATGTGAATCCATTGAACGGTCAAGCTACTGATCAACCTGCTAGTTCAACACCACCTTCATCTGATCCTGTTCCACCTATGGTACCCATGGAATTGACTATCAATCCTTCGAACGATGTTATCCATAAGTCTACTTCCAACCCTTGTTCGAGATTCGCTCAAAATTACAACATAGATGAAGACTTGGCTTAGTCTCCTTCGGCTATGTCGACTCTTGAGGTGTTGCAAAATTTCCCCACCTAAAATAAGGCCTTGTTCTCAACTATTAGATGTGTGGATCAGTCGGATTTCAACCCAGTGGTTTTCTCTCATGAAAAAATACCCCTCGACTTCCGACTCACTTAGCTTTTATGATTCAGGTTGTTGTCCATGGTAAGAACATTCATCATTCTAGTGTGGACGAGGGAGCCTCAACTTGCGTCATGTCTTTGTCTTGTTGGAAGGATTGGTTCACCACAGCTGAGTCAATCAAATACCACATTAAAAGCCTTTGATGGAAGGACATACAAACCTTGCAGGATTCTGAATTCCCTCCAAGTGGAACTAGGGGGAAAATCTGTCTCCATTGAAGTAGATTTATTGACGGACCTCTAGATTATAATCTTCTATTGGGACATACATGGGTTTATGCTATGACTTTCATCATTTAAACTTACTTCTGAATCATCACTTTTCCTCATAAAGGCAGGATTGTGGCCATAAATCAACTCACCTTTTTCGCCTATGATTCCAATGTTACTGGAAGTGTCCCTCTTGTAGGGGAAGCCCTACATTCCTATCAACATGTTAGAGTAGGTTTATTAAAGGATTCATCACTTATGGGAACCTTTTCACTCCCTCCCCCTCTCCTTCCCATCTCCTCCCCTTTAGTTTCTTATATCAACATGATATCATCCTATACGATCCTAGCCAATCCATGGATTGTACTTGATGAAAATGACATCAAATTTTTTGGTGACTGAATCACGCTTAGCCCTGTTGAACAATATTACAAAGTCATCTACCTGGCTTGTGCGGACCATTCTTTTTCTTCGATAAATTGGGTAGATCGATCACTGGATTATATCACACTCTCTGATCCTTTCTCATGTACATTCTCTACCAACGAAAGCATCATGGAAATCATGATGTCAGGTGATGCACTGTGGAATGAACATCATCATCATCCCTCCTTCCCAGATACCACTGAAGATAATCTCAGTGGTGTGTACCTACCTAATTTTGTTGAACCCTTTATGAATTTCATCTCCATGCATGAGGTTGACTTCGAAAAGAACCTTTCGAATATCGAATAAACCATTCCTCTCTATATTTCAATCAAACTAGGAATAGTAGAAAATTTATACATTGGAGCATCTTGTTCTTCATTTAAAATAGAGATTTATCGAGCCCTTTTTCGTGATTTCAGAGATTTCTTTGCCTCGACATATGGAGAAATTCCAGGAATTGACCAAAACATAGTAGTGCACAAAATCAAGATGTATCATAATGCCAAACCTGTATAACAGCGCCTCCATCTGGTCCATCCTAAGAAGGCTGTTGGAACAAAAGCTGAAATTGAAAAGCTTCTTCCATCTAGTTTCATATACCTTGTTACTTTAACTGACTGGGTTTTGAACATTGTCCCTGTCATGAAGAAACAAGGCATGATTTGGGTATGTGTCGATTATCAGGACGTAAATCGAGCTTATTCGAAGGATAAATACTTGACCCCGTTTATTGACCAAATTGTTGACGACTACACTAGCTGCGAGATTTATTCATTTATGCATGGATTCATGGGCTATAATCAAATCAACATTCTCCCGGTGGACCAACTTAAAACCACATTTATTTGTCCCTAGGGTACTTTTTATTATAGAAAGCTCCCTTTCAGTTTAAAGAATGTAGAGGCCGCATTTCAACATGCGATGGACTACGATTTCCATGACATCAAGAATATCATGCAACCCTTTCTGGATGATATCCCTCCTCACTCCAAGTGTTGGGTTGATCACCCCATGCATTTACTGGCCATTTTTCTCCATTGTACACATTATAACATTCGACTTAACCCACACAAATGTGTGCTTTGTGTTGGTTCTGGTCAAATCCTTAGTTTCATCATTTTGAAACAAGGAATTCATATTGATCCTTTACAATTCCAGGCAATTGTTGATTTTTCTATGCCTTCCTCCCTTGTTCAGTTATAAAGACTCCAAGGGAAAGCCAACATCCTGAGAAGGTTCATCCCCAACTATGCTAAAATGACCAAACGATTTACTCGCTTACTGAAAAATGGATTCCCTTCCATTAGGATGACGCTGCATAGAAATAATTTGATTCCTTGAAAGATGTACTAGTTGGGGCATATCCCCCCGTCTATCAGTGCGATTATTTCTTGTACCTTGTTGCCACCATCTCTACTATAGCTATAGTGTTAGTCTAAGAAGATGATATGGGGAGTGAACATCCCATTTATTATCTAATTTGGAACCTCAAGAATACCAAGATCTGGTATACTCATGTATAAAAGTTAGATTTAGCAGCCGTTCAAGCCGTCCAGATATTTTTCCATTACATCTTGCTTCACAAAACTATGGTCATTTTGGATTGCAACCCTATGACATACATATTGTCACGTCAATTGCTGGTGGGGAATACTCCATGTGTATCGTTATTATCCAAGATTTTGACCTAGAATTCATCAAATCCAAGTCGAATAAATCCTTAGTTTTTTCCAAGCTAATGTGAGATCTCCCTTCCCTTGATGTTGAATCTACATCTGAATATTCCATCCCAGATGAGTCATTGTTTCTAATCTCATCATCTGACCCATGGTATGGAGATTTTCTGATTTATCTCCAAACCCAGACTTTCTGACCTAATACCTCTCGCTCAAAGCAGCGACGTATTCGGTACCAATCATGAAATTATGTGATTATCGGGGACACCCTTTACTATTGTGGTATCGATACGATTTTACGGAGGTTCCTCACTCTTGAGGAGGCCGAGAAAGTCTTGAACAAATGCCACGTGGAGGCATGTGGTGGATATTTATCTGGTTACACTAATGCACAAAATATGTTGCTCATTGGTTACTTTTGGCCCACCATTTTCTGCTACTGTATCCTCGCAGTCCAAAAATGTCATGCATGCTAGATCTATGATCGAAAAATCTGTGCTCCGCTTGCTCCATTACATCCTGTTATCACCATTGGTCCCTTTGTGAAATAACATATCGACTTTATGACATGTAACCCTCATTCATTCAGGTGACATGGCTATATTATTGTCGATGTTGACTACTTTACCAAGTGGGCCGAAGCGATGCCTACATTCAATAACACTGGCGAAACGACTACTTACTTTTTCTTCAACCATGTGATTGCTAGGTTTGGTGTTCCACAGGAAATAATAATGGATAATGGGAAGCACTTTCAGAATCTTATGATGGCTGAATTAGCTACCAAATTAGGGCTTTCACATGAAAATTCCACTCCCTATTATCCTCAGGCTAACAAACAAGTTGAGGTGATTAACAAAGTTCTTAAGACTATGATTCAATGTATGATATGGCTCCACAAATTAAATTGGCACTTGCTTCTCTTTGTTGCCTTGTGGGCATACCAAACCTCAGTTAGGACTATTACCAGATTCATGCCCTTCCAGTTGATGTATGGTCTAGAAGTGATCCTCCCTATCAACTGTGAAATGCCATCGCTGAAACTAGCTATCAAACTTATTCCTACTACTTCCGAAGAGGAGGAGCATCTTTTACATCTAACTCGTTTGGATGAAACCTGAGGCAATGTCGCCTTAGCCAATGAAGCCCATAAAATACGCATCAAAGTGAAATATGACAAAAGTGTCAAGCCTAGAGTGTTATTGGAAGGATATTTGGTTCTTTTATATGATCTGGAGGCCGAAAAGTTAGGTCGAGGAAATTTCCATCCTATGTGGTTGTGCCCATACATTGTTAAGTGTGTCCTTGCAAAAGGGGCTTATGAGTTAGTAGAAATCAATGAAGTTCCATTGGTGAAACCTAGAAATGGGTTGTACCTCAAAAAATACTATGCTTGATCCCATGCGTAGTACGTTGTTTACATACTGTCTATAAGTGTGTTGAGTGTGTTTGCAGTGTTTTTTTCAACTTTTCCCATGGTTTCTATTGATTCTTTTTACTTTTGGATTGAAGATGTTGACCACTCTCGAACAATATATTGGTTATGCTGATGGTTCTAGCCATAGTATTCAGAAACTATCCTCTGCAACATGGGTTATTTTTGCTCCAAATGGCAAGCTAGTGAGTATGCAAGGGATTTGCATTGGTCACTCTACTAACAACATCACTGAGTATAGTGCAGTGGTTGAGCTACTATCTAATGTTATTTTATATGGTATCCGTCGTATAGTATGTTAGAGTCCTATAATAGGAATCAATGGTATTGGTCTCTCACTATTCATTTTGGTCAATTTAGCCTATGAATCACTAAGTTCCATAGCTTAAATATTTACTTGTCAAAGATGTCATTTAATCCTTGAAGTCCTGTGGTCAAAAACCAGTCCAAATTTGGCGGGGGGATTTTTTCAGTAATGTTTGGCTCATATGATCTTGCAACTGAAATCATCAGATGGAGCTCTGAATTAGCTTTTCGATGGTATGTGGAGCTCCCCAAAGCGACCCCAGAGACAAAAGTCAGAGAAAATTGAAGTTTACTCTTCAAAACCCACAAAATAAAGGAAAATGCCTAAGGAGGCTCCTAAATCCTGCATATCGGAGGTTTGGAGGAGAAAACAATGCAGGTCAGAGCAAAATGTTGATTAACAATCGTTGATATTGAAAATCAGCAATCAGAGATCCCGCATCCCGCAATTCAGAGGTGGCACAGTGCGATATGTGATAAAAGTGTCAGGGATAGGCCTCTAGTGTTAAAGTGCAGGGAGGGACGAAAAAAAATAACAAAGGAAATTCATTGCAGAATAGTGCAGGCTGGGCCTTTTTTATCTCCTACCAAAGGGACACATGGTAGTTAGCGATTGGATCTGATAAGGGCCACATGGAGGATGACGTCAGCAATGACTTGCTCATACTGTGGACACATGGAAGGTTGATTTGACATTTCCAAGGGTCAGAAGGGGGAAAAATGGGTGACACATGTCACCACTGACAGGGTGACACGTGGTAGTGATGTGGCAGTGATGACATCAGCAATCACAAATCGACGATTGGAGGTTGAGGCTTATTGTGTATTATAATGAAATCTCTGATTGAAAATGTCGGGAGAGTGGCTCAAATAAGAGTGCTGAAATTGGGCACATGAAGAGTCACAGGACCAAGGGCCACATGCAAAAGGTGACTGGCGATCGCAATCAGCGAAATGTAATGTGTGCACTAAATGAAACCACTGATTGGAATTGTCGAGAGAGGAGCTTCGATGTGGGGGCTAGACATTGTTATAAAGAGTTCAGAGAGACAGGAGCTATCAACATAAGGTGCGATCCCAGGCGCATATATATGTGGTCCCATGTTGTGTATGGGAACCGTTGTAACATGATGTTCTAAATAATCGGCCCCTTTTTCAACCAAGTCCCGAAGTTTTATTTTAAAGGAGCATTAACACAATTTTCAAAGAATCAGCCCCCTGTCCTAAGATAAAAGGGCTTAACCTTGGAGGACTGAGCATATAGTCACAACTTATAATCCACTATATTTTTATGGTCTGGACTATTCAGAAGTGACCTGATAAGCTTAAAGGAGATCGATAAGGAATCAGGAAGATTTTTAGTAGAATTTTTGGCATCACAACAGACAGTGCAGTATTTTCCAGAGGACTACAGGTCGATGATAATGACGATGATTTTTCTAAGTTAATTCTTTCTCTATAATTAACCTAAATCTTGTTGTTTCTACTAGAAATGATCAAACACACCTTTGATCCACTTATATGGATGAAATGCAATGTATTTGGCTTTTGGCCAAAATAATATTTAAAAGCTAAATATTCAATGTAACAAGGAGGGAGAATTGTTGAGAGGAAGAAGACCACTATAAACATATTTTTAATAAAATCTTAGGCCGATATTGTGTTATCATTTTTATAGATTCTTGTGGTGTGTGGTCTTAAGTCTATGTTTTCCTTTGTGTTAAATTAATATTCATTTCTAAAACTATTGTCTTGAATTCATCCTTAGATGCTCAGGATAATAGTGGATCTTATACATGATAGAATTATTTATTTCTCTGTCATGTTTCTTCTAAATATTTTGCCATTAGTTTTGTAACAAAATTCATAACCATATTCTCTATTACGCTTGACTGAATATTTTTGTGTTTCACTCGTTCTTCGCTATACTACAACCAACAGTTGAATTAGAATGTGAACCTACCTTACCTCTGTTATCTAGATGGATCATGCATGCCCTGATGTACTATAATCCTATACTTTAGTGGCCCTCACTTTCAATATTTCCATCAAATCCTATATCATCTACCTTTGAGCTTAATAACCAGTCTAAAATGAAAATCCTATCAGTCTTCTTAGATTGATAGTTGATCCAGCGAGAGAGCCCTCTCCAAGGTTAGGGGGACTAGAACTTAACCTAAAAGTGGTTTGTGGTTACCTCTGGGATCCATTTCCTCAGCCTAAAGGGATTTACGGAGTGATAACATAATCATCAGGCTTAAATCATAGCGCGTAGTACTACAACTCGCTAATATCTATTCAGTGAGAAATCTCACCATCCTTCACATGATTTTGAGAGTGCATCTTCTGGAAAGACATTTTGATTTCATACAATATGAACATATTTCTATAAATATAAACACATTAGCAGTTGTGTTGCTAATTTTGTTTTAGATCGACAATTGCAATGAATGTAAATAACTTTCAATTCACATCACATCATATTGAAAGCAGAATAGGAACTAGGAAACACTGAATATATATATATATATATATATATATATATATATATATATATATATATATATATATATATATATATATATATATATATATATATATATATATATATATATATATATATATATATATATATATATGTATGTATATATATGTATATATTAAGTTTGGTTTTACAAAATTTGTTCCCTGAGACACATATGGCTACATTGCACATATAAAAACTACATGAAAAACATCTAAATAGACAAATCAATGGTGATCATGATAAAACGACTCTACATGAGCTATCTTGCACAGTAATCGACCAATACAAATAGGCACTCTGATTGTGTGTAACTGAAGTCACAATGGAAGCTGATCGACCATGGCCTCATCAATCCTATGTGTCAGTCCCTCCATGTGGTGCTCCACCTCAGATAGGATCTCAGCTACCTCAAGATCTCGTAGTGCATCCCGTCCTACCGCAATGACCTGTATTGGTTCCTCTGCCTCTTCTTTTGGTTGTCTCTCTATGCGACGGATATATGTAGCACCTACTGGTCAAACATGTCCCACATATGCACGAAAAAATCAATTAGTTTAGTCTCCGTAACATAAAAAACGCAGAAAAATATTTAAAATTTCAAAACTTAATGGTCGAAGTATCTTACCTAAAGCATCCCATTGCTCACCCTTAGGTAGCTCAAGCGCGAGATCATCATGGAAATCCATCCCTGTGTAAGGATAATCATCATCGTCTGCGTAGTCACCCAAAGAAGGCTGGTGAAAATTTGATCATTGATGGGCCTTCATGTCAGCTCATATGATCTATCCACCTCCTTATCTGTGGGGTCCTCGGATCGATGGGCTCGAGTACAATCTGCTGAGGCTGCAGTAATGGTACCCACTCTAGAGTAAAAGAGACTAAGATTGCGCCATAGCTGAAGTTCTTCAACTTCCTCTCTTTTTCTTTAGTAAGTTGTTCCTTCAAATTGTCCAAAACACCCTCACTCCAATTGAATATTGTTGGCTCTGGACACTTTATCCCTTACTACATGTATGATTTTCTTGCTACATGTAGTGTTGAGCTGCCTGCCAATTTTGCAATAATGAACAAGATAGTTCTCAAAGGTAATTGGGTCACTTCCATTATGTTGATCTTTCCATACCTAGTAGGAAGGGATCGAGGTCTGCAATAGATAGCAATATAGTCTTTCATCGTCTCACTGCCACTTCTTCCACCTAGAAGACAGATGGGGGCACCTCGTTTTGACAATCGTGTTAGAAATTAAATATCCTCTACCTATATCTTGAGTACATTCTCCCCAAACCTAAATGCCTGTGCCTGAATATCCCATGAGCGGACAAGGTATTTCAACAACTCCATCTACTGCCTCATAACAGGAAGCCAAAAGAATTTCAATAGCCCATAATTTTTGAGCGCCTGGATGGTAGTAGGGCCATTTTCTGCATTCAAATATTGTTCCTCATGTTCTCTTTCTCTCCAAATGAATGCCACTTTATGCTAATGGTTACCTGAAACATCAACAAGGAATCCATTAGGCTATTTCCCATGTAAAAAACCTGACAAAATTTGAGGCAAAAATGAAAGAAAACTTAAAAAATGCACCCAATTCACCCCAATAGTGTTTACCAGAGTGTTGCACCTTTGCTTGCAATGTTCCTCTCAATGCAGTTTTCAACACAGGGGGGTGCGTTGGTCCTAGAGAAATTTTTATGAACCTCAGGGGCCTCAAAACCTTAAAACATTTGCATGAAAACACAAAAATGGACTGTAGAAAGATAGAGAAAGGTTCAATTCCTACCTGGAAGCGATGACACTCAAAATGGTTCCCTGGATTGGCTGCAATCAACTGCAGAAGATTGAGGGAAAAAGGGCTCCAAATACTCACTGTTGAAGGTAAAATGTGAAATGGTAAAAATGACATGTCATTTTGAATATTTAAGGTCATTTTCCCATTATTTTATTCATTTATAGTATTTTTTTCAGATATGCTTCATTTTTACTATAAAAGAGGTATGTTTAATCCTTCTTGTGGTTTTTTGAGCAGGTTGACAGTTGTTAGCAGGTTTTCATTGTGTTTGAATAGGTTACTTTAACCACAAAGTATAATTTTATCTGTTTTTCACCTTCTTTCAACCTACAAAAAAAGGAACCCCCTTGGAGTCCTCTTTGAGCTCTTTTCAGACTCCAAAAATATGAAAATATTGCTGAGCACTTGTTTTTTTGAACTCGTAAAAGTAAATGAAAAGACATCTACTCAATATAAGTTTAACCCTTTTCAGGACTGAGATATACTAGCTATGAAAAAGGAATACCTTAGTTGAATATGGCTAAGAGGTTATCTTGGGTATTGTTTTCTACCTTTTGGGACCTAAGGGACTATCTATGAAAAAGGACATTTTGTGTTTTCTTTTTCACCTCTTTTTTAGACTCTCTAAACATGAAAAATACGTCAAGTTTTACCTTCGTTGGACTTGTAAAAACATCAAACAACAATGGAATCATCAATAATGACAAGGCTAAACCACTCCTTCTCAGGGTTTGTTAAATATACTCGGAGCGATTCATCTGAAGGATGAACTTATAGATCAAGCATATGTTATCCTCCTCAAGCTTGTTAAAAAATAAAGAGGTACTAACCAACATGGTTGGGGAAATTGGGAAAACAAGGGATTCCATTTTTCTAATGGAAACGAGTCACTCTTGAACATGACACTCTTCCACTTCATCTTAATGGCTGTTGGGTTGGGTATTGTATTTTGGTTATCATACCATTTTCAGAGCCTCCATTTCAGTTTTGGGTCAATGCTGCCAACTCCGTTCTGTGTTGCCGGTGTGTTCAAGAGATTTCATTAAGTTGATATCTCCTACAATACTCTTAAGCCTTCATTTCATGTCTAAATTTCCTGATCCAGTTCCATGTCAACATCATTCTGATCATTCTAACTCAATCATGATACTTGTTTCGTGTCATTGATGGTGGATACATCAAGGCCCTCCTGTGACGGGTCACTTCCTGTCAAGATCAACACATCATCTAGGAAGTTGACTTAGAAAGACACCTTTGGTACCTGGGTGTTTGCTTACATCAATGGAAAGTTTCCTCACTCTCGAAGATAGGTTTACATCAATGGCCCTTGGCCAAAAGTTTTTGTGTGGTGTTCAATATCAACTCATTTATTCACACCATATAGATTGTACCATAGTACCTTGACAACCATTAACATCATCAGAGGTTTCTGTCGCGTCTTTTAATGGCTTACATCATTTTTCGGTAATCAGATGGTGTTTACTATGTTCGACTCTAGCTCATTAATTCACATGGTTAGACTCATCCATTGGTTGGTCTTGTGAACGAGATAGAAGACCCCAGATCTAGTTTCATCCATCCATCCTACTATTTCAGGAGTTATACAAAGATCACAATGTGTGATGGCTATGATCGTATAGACGGTCATCTAGTCACGGGTCCACCAGTTACATTTGTGGATGCGTCTTTTGATCATTATACATGTTATGTTAGCTTATGAGATGAGTATGGGTATGCCTCCCTCAACAAACAAATATTTCATGTTGTAAATATATTGTAATAGATGAATATCATTGGTTGTCCTTGATCCTAACTTGTCACAAGGTAAAGCCTTCAGTCATCAGTTATCATCTCTAACTTTGCGCTTTAGGGGGGATTCTGTTATAGTCCATTTTTTCACATCTGGTCAGTGAGCATTAACCTAATGGGATCAATCAACATCCTATTCCCCCTTGTCATCATCTTGCACAAATCCCTAAGTATGTTCCATTCATCCCCCATAATTTCAACCCTAAACTACTTCATCTGCACCAGTTTGAGGACCAACACTCCCTGTAACCCTACTAAGGTGCATTCACTAGCAGGTTGCTCCATTATGACCTGCATTGGTCACCAGCAGGTTGCTCCCCTTTGCACCTGCGTTGGTTCTAGAAATCTGGGAGAATGATTGGGATTCCGGATGCTTCCCCTTCTAGGAGTTTCCAGAAGTTGTTTCAACTACTTACCTTGGATAAAACATTCATATCCTATCCTTCCATACTTTGGAGTTTTCATCACTTATCATTTGATCCCATCCCTCCATCAAAGGTGGATCTCTTACCCAAGATTGGTAATTGGATAAGAACTCCCAACTTACCCTATTTCTATATATATTCACAACCTTTTATGTGGTTGGGGGTTGGATTTTTGAGAGTAATTATGCCCTTATGTTGTTGTATTGAATGGTCATCATCTCATGCATTTAGGGATATTGGAGGTGTATATTGTGACAAGGAAAGGAAAAGTCAACAACTTGGAGGAGATCTTCTACAATATCAACTGCTAATTATGGTTGTAATCTTCTTCCATTTATATTAATGCAAATAATTCATTGTTTTCCTATATGTGATGTTGTTATTTCAAATATTTCAATACCATGTTGATCCATTGAATGAAGTATTTAGATGCTATTGCATAGATCTCGTAGTTTCTTGGCTTGTGTTGTCTGACTGTGTAGGTTCTAATTTTGGCATTCAGAGATGGAATTGGAGCTTCCAAGCTAAAGAAGGAGCGAAGTGTGTGAAGGATTCCAAGTAGGCCTCACTCTATAATCTATTTAATTTAAGGAAAAGCATTGTGTTCCTTGCCTCTCTGTTGTTCTAGGTTAGTCACTGAGCTAGGGGAGATACTTTTATCCGCAATCATAAATCTCATATAACTTGGACCTTAGGAAAATCCATTCCCATCTTTCTAAAGTGAGCTTGATGTTACATTGAGTTCCTAATATACATGCAATTAGAGGATGTGAGAAAATAGGGGGGGTATATCATTGAATTGTAAAGTGAGAGGTTCTAATATGATATTATAAATGATTTTCTTATCTTGCATCCATTTTATGAACAATGATGAATCTCCAAACACATGAAGTTTGGAGATGTTTTGAATGAGGCTACTTTAAGAAGAGTAAGGTGAGCTAGTAATTTAGCTCTGTTATTGGAGACTGAGCCCATATTAGCTCAAAGATTAAAGTAATGAGAGTTGCTAAGAAAAAGTATTTTCCACCATCAATTCTCCAACCATCTTAGTCTTGGAAACCCATCCATTAGGTTTATACAAATAAGCAAGAAAAATTGTATTCATGGAAACCTAGAAAGTTTGTAGTATCTTCAAGATAATGGAGTTTTGCACAAGACAAATTCCCCACACTATAAGGAAAGGGACAACAAGATAGCATTTGAGAGCCCTATTACTAAACCAATTATAGATTCCATCCTTGACTTTGTCACAACACCATGTTGAATCAAGGCCAACCATACTTGATAATATCTTTTTAAACTTGAAGTGTGTAAACATAGATAGTGAAAGGATGAGAGGTTATTTCCTCACCCACTTTACATAGAAGATAAATGGTAGGCTTGCATCTTCCTTTGATTGTAAGTAATCCCATGTGGGGATATTTTTCATTAAACACAAGTTGTTTCAAACTAGCTTTCCATAACTGAAAGTGACAATTGAAAAACAAATTTTGAACTATACTATTTACTTTTATGAGGATAATTATAGACTTGCCACAATATAATTATCATCAAATTTAAATTCAAAAACTAGATGATACTCTAGAAATAACATGAATTAGACCATCTACTATTATGCCACATTGTGGCATTCATCCCATTACAAAGATATTAAAATTACTTGGTGTACTTCTCAAGTCCATTGAGAGTATAATTATTTTGAATTTTTTCTCATCATGAAGAAAATATATGAGGCAAAAAAAGAGTTTCAAAACTCTTCTTTAATGCCTCTTTCACACATCATCTGCTGGAGGGTATTTGCTTTAGAAGCTGCAACTATGAATCTTCCCCTTTCTGAAATAACATATGTTGTAACTGGTTGCTTCCAGAGCACTCTTTCGTTAGGATTTGAATTACTAGGTGAAATAGAACCAAGTTCTAATATCCACTGATGCAAGAACATTGTATCTTTTCAGTGCCTCCAATCATTTTCACTCTGGTATGTTTGGTGTGACTCTCAACATGAAAAAAATCTAGACATAAATGCATCTATTTGATCCAATTGAGCAAGGACCCATGTATGATAAAACCCTTGAGTGGGTATTTATTCAATGCATATGCACCGAGAGAGTTGAATAAATAAAAAAAGGAAAAATATTTCTTACTTGATCAAGGATTGACAACATAAGCTCCTAATCAAAATACTAAGATTGTGACCTTGTAAAAGTAACAAAATTCAAGACACTAACCCATCAAGGATCTTAAATAATTCCTCAAATCCTTAGAGAATCCTATGTATTGGATCTTTCTGTTCCTGCCAAAAATAATAATTACATTTGCATGAGTGTTTGGACCCTTAATTGGTTGTATTTTTCCATTTTTTTTAATGAGTCTCCAAAATGGAAACTGGCTAAGAGTTTTTTTAGCAGCAAAAGCTACAACAACACTATGATTTATCGATATTCGAGAAAAGGAGTGATTGGGGACTTTATTATTTTGAGACAGATAAAAGTCTTCTCTTAGGCCAATGTATGATGCAAGGGAAAATTTAGAACAAGCTAAAAAAACATTATTTGGAAAATGCGGTTATCAGTTAGTGAAAGTCCTTAGTATGAGATGTCGTCTTTCTAACATGCCTTCTATCTGTGACAAATTTTAATTGCATCAGTGAGTAGTAGTCTTATTAAGGTGGAAATAAAGGGCCAACTGATCCGGATTTAAACAGGAACGCAACAAATTACAGAGATAACCATATACACAAAGATGTAGCGGAAATAATACTTCATTTCATTAATGGAAAATATTGAAATATGCTTACAACCAGAAATGGAAATAAACCAGCTAGGGCGATGGTAGCTTATCTATGAGAAGAGATGTGGTGGCTACATGCCTCTGAACTGTGTTACAATGAGGCTCGAAGGCCTATTTATTTTTGAGAAACAATGGAAAACCCTTCACATTCCAAAACCTAACCCTAGGAGATGAAAACGCCAAACTGTGGGCCCCGTTTGGGTAAATTGGTACATCAACTTCCCGGGGTCGTAACTTTGGCATACGATCTCCGTTTGACGCATACAATAGCTCGTTAGAAAGATCTATCCGAGCACTACCACTTTGGGTAGGGAAAAATTGGTCCATGGACCCATGTTGCCCCCAGATTTCCTAAAAAACGTTGTTTAGGGCCTCAAAATAGCTCCAGAAGTTCAGGACCCGAAAAACTGCTAAAAATAGTAAGTTGTGCTACAATTAAGGAAACTGAAAATGTTGAGAGAAACAATGGTGGGGGTCCAGGTGGAATTGGGAGGTGGCCACCAATATCCACCTGGATCATTCCTCCCCCCTTAGGAAGCAATGGTCCCCATTGCGTTGAGTTCCTCCATGAGATGAGGAAACTTTTGCTGAACTTGTTCCCTGGTGAGCCACTTGCCCTGCTGAAGGAGTTGGCCTGTTTTGATAACTCGATACAGTTGGATATTATGTTGGCGAGTGTTCTTGATCTGTGTGTCCATGATCCGATCAGTTGCAGCTTGTTCCATGCAATCTGGATTTAATTCTGTGGGTTTGAGCTGTTCTGCAATGTCAGATGTGTCTAGCAATGGTGGAAAGTATGGCCGAAGGCGGTCCACATTGAACACTGGGTGCAAGCCAAGGAATGGGGGAATGCTGAGCTCAAATGCATTGTCTCCCATAGCCTTAGTAATGGTGTAAGGACCATATCAGAGTGGTCTCAATTTCCGAGAGGCTCCAGTAAGGCGTTCCTTTTGCAAATGCAACCAGACTTTGTCGCCCACCTGAAACTTGTGTGGCACCCGATGTTGATCATGTCGCTGCTTGTACTTGGCATTTGATTTCTCAAGAATGTCATGGACCTGCTGGCGAATATGTTGGATGCGCTCAATGAAGCTGGTGGCCTTATCTGTTTCGGACTGGACATGAGCTAAATTTATGTGAGTAGCTGCAAGTGGCATGGCCACATCAATGGGGCATAGTGGCTGGAATCCCAAACCCACCTGAAAAGGGCTATGGACAGTGGAGCTGTGAAGAGCTCGGTTGTAGCTGTGCTGAACACAGGGGAGGCTCTCGTCCCATGTGCATGGATGCTTTGAGTTATACATGCGCAGAATGTGCACAATCATCCTATTGACAACCTCTGTCTGGCCATCAGTTTGAGGATGGAAGGCTGTGGACTTCGTGAGTTTGGTGTCCAGCATTGACCAGAGACTGGACCAAAATGTGCTAAGAAACTGACTGTCCCGATCTGAGATGATAGACTATGGGATCCCAAAGTGCACCCACACTCGTTCAAAGAAGAGTTTAGCAGTGGCTTCTGCTGTGATATTCTTCTTGCAGGCCGCCATAATGGCCATCTTCGAGAACCTGTCGACGACCACAAAAACACAGTCATTTCCATGCTTAGTGGAAGGAAGGCCTGACATGTAATCCATGGAGATGGATTCCCAAGGTCGACTAGGGGTAGGCAACGGGGTATAGAGGCCATGCTTCTTAATGGTCAGTTTGGCAATGGCACAGGCAGTACATGATCTGATGTACTTCCCAACATCCTGTCGAAGATTCGGCCAATATAAATAATTTTGCAGTACTGCCACTGTTTTCTCGACCCCGAAATGCCCAGCAGCCTGACTGTAATTTGCTTCCCAAATCATCTTGGCACGCTCGCTTGAAGGAACACAAAGGTGACCTAGGTGGCATAACAGGGCATCTTGGAGGTGAAAATCTGGAACATGCCGACCCTCCAAGAGTGTCTGGTATGTGTGGCCGAATTCTGGGTCGCTTTTGTAGAGAAGTGGCCAATCAGAAGTCTCGTGCCCACAAGAGTTGAGCACGGTGGTTAACGCCATGATCGGTGGTCGACTGAGGCAATCTGCAACATTATTGGTGCTGCCCTTCTTATACTTGATATTCAAGTGGAACTGTTGCAAGTATGTAGACCACTTCTGATGGCGATCATTCTGCAATTTCCCTTGGGTCTGTATGAACTGCAGGGTTCGGTGGTCTGTGTGGATGACCGTTTCCTTCCCCAAAATGTAATGCTTCCATTGTTGGCAGGCCTGTACAATGGAATACATCTCTTTATCATAAGTGGGGTACTTCCAGATTGTGTCTGAAAGTGTTTCACTGTGATATGCCACTGGATGTCCATGTTGAGTAAGGACTGCCCCAATAGCATAGTCAGAGGCATCTGTCTCGACCTCAAATGGTTGTTGTAAATCTGGTAGCGCAAGCACTGGTGCCATGCAGAGGCGATCCTTCAACTCCATGAATGCCTTCTGTTGAGATTCAGACCAAAAGAATTTTGCTTTCGCCCCTCCCTTGGTGACTTGACTCAAGGGCCAAGTAATATGAGAAAACCCCAACACGAACCTGCGGTAGAAGTTGGCAAGACCTAGAAAGCTGCGGAGCTCTGTTAGAGTGGTTGGAGATGGCTAATCCCGAATGACTTGGATCTTGGCTGGATCGACATGCACCCCTTGTTCATCAATGATGTATCCCAGATACTGAACCTGGGTCATGCCAAAAGTGCATTTCTCCAAATTGGCACATAGCTTGTGTTGTCGCAGTGTTTGGAGAACCTGTCGGATGTGGTGGAGGTGCTCTTCCCAACTCTGGCTGAAGATCAGAATGTCATCCAAGTATACTACTACAAAGGAGTTGGTGAATGGCCGCAAGATGTCATCCATTAGCCTCATGAAGGTTGTAGGAGCATTCGTCAATCGAAAAGGCATAACCAACCATTCGAAAAGGCCCTCCTTGGATTTGAAGGCAGTCTTCCACACATCAGAGGGTTCGATTGGTACCTGGTGATATCCTGACTTCAGATCGATCTTGCTGAAATATTTCGCCCCATTTAGTTGGTCCAGGAGGTCATCAATCCGTGGGATTGGGTACCTATTACGGACAGTGATCTTGTTCAGTGCCCGATAGTCAATACAGAGTCTCCACGTCCCATCCTTCTTCTGTACCAACACGATCGGGCTCTCACAAGGCGATGAACTCAGACGGATGTGACCTTTTTGCAGGAGCTCCTGAATCTGCCTCTTGATTTCATTTTTCTCCAGAATGGAGCGCCGATAAATTGGTCCATTGGGTAGCAGCGCACCTGGGGTCAGATCGATGGAGTGCTTAACCTGACAGTGCAGAGGAACCCCTGCAGGGGAGGTGAAGATGTCCTCGTACTCCTCCACAACCTTGTCCATCTGTAGTTGTCGTGCAGAGGGACCCCGTCTGGAGGCCGCGACCACCGTCTTCTTCTTTCCTTGAGGGCGTATCATCAGGAAAACAAATTTCCTGGTTTTGGAAATGATCTTACTACATTGTTTTGCAGTAATCAAAGAGATGGCGGTAGGTGGTGCTACCTCTGGTATCCTGTACAACTTATTTCCCAATGTAATAATAACAGCACGGGGCCTTGATTCATATACAGCATGTTGCTTCCACAAGTATGGCTGTCCTCATAATACATCACAAACTTCAAGGGGAGCAATGTCACACAATACCTCATCCGTGAAGGGCTTGATGTTGTATGGAAGGCGACACTGCTGGCTCACGCGAAGATCTCGTCCTTGGTGAAGCCACCCAATGGTGTATGGTTGTGGATGTGCTGTGGTCGGTAAGCCCAACCGCTTCACGACCTCTGCCGAAATGAGGTTCTTTTGACTCCCGCTATCAACAATGAACTGTATCGGGGAGCCCTTTACCCACATCTGGGAGTGGAAGAGATGCTCCTCCTCCTCTGGATCTTCGGGTTCATTTTTCTGGATCTTGGCGGTAGCAACAGTGGCATTGGGATCCGCATCAATGATCTACTTCCCTTTTTCATTCCCCTTATTGGGTTCTGACTCAGAGTCGGAACATGCATCTGATTCTGAAACCTTTAGCTCAGCCACCAGTGACTGCTTGGCCCGACACTCACTTGTGTTGTGAGTGGAGCTCTTATGGAACTCACACCATTTTCCAGTGTCCTTTTTCGGCTTTGCGACACTGTTCTTTGCTTGCAGCTTCGGCGGGTTGTCTTGGGCTGTCCCGCCTTGGCTTTGTCCTTTGTTCTGTGGTTTAGGGGCACCTTTCCCCTGCTTTGGATTCGCAGATCCAAAGTCTCACTTCTTTTGTTTAAACTTCTGCTCGACCTTGACGACATATCGGTATGCTGCGCCGAGCAAGGAGATGTTCAGGAATTGTATTTCTTCCTGGATGTACTTGTGTAGGCAGCCACGGTATTTGAGTATCAAATGTTGCTCCGAATCCTTGATACCCAAGTTTGTGCGAAGGGTATGGAAAAGATTGGTGAACTCCGGCACGTCTTGGTCCCTTCCCTGCCGCAGCGTGGTCCACTTTATGTATTCATCCTCATAGCTTCCGACAGGGTAGTACTGCTCCTTGATGGCATCCCAGAATGAATTCCAGGTGGGTGCGGCTGAAAAATAGTGAGCCAATACTTTCATCCTTCTGCTCGCTGTAGGTTTCCCACTAGTCCTTGACGTGGTGGGCTGCTTTGAGAAGAGCGAAAACAATCTTTTCCCGACTCGAAAATTCATGAACAGAAAAATAACCCTCTGGCAGATTTAACCATTTATCTACGGCATTTGTGTCTATCTGACCCTCGAATATGGGGATTTCAAAATTAACTTGTACCTTAAAGGGCGTGGCGTTTCCAGAGTAGCTGCTGGAAGCTGATGCGTCGCTTCTGGGTAGCCGCTGAAGGATCTGGGCAAAGCTGTCCATCATCGCGTTCCGTTGTCGCTCGAGGGCTTCTTCGAGCAAGATTTTGATGGGATCTCCTGCCCCCTCGTCTTTCTTCTCATCTGCCATGGGACGCCGTCGGGATTTGCGAGGCTGGTCTTGCAAAGGTTCAACCAGTTCAAGCCCTAACTCCTTATATCCCGACCTTGTTGGGGACATGCAAAGAAAAACAGAGAAAAAGCAGACCGCTCTGATACCACTGATCCAGATTTAAACAGGAATGCAACAAATTACAGAGATAACCATATACACAAAGATGCAGCGGAAATAATTCTTCATTTCATTAATGGAAAATATTGAAATATGCTTACAACCAGAGATGGAAATAAACCAGCTAGGGCGATGGTAGCTTATCTCTGAGAAGAGATGTGGTGGCTACATGCCTCTGAACTGTGTTACAATGAGGCTCGAAGGCCTATTTATTGTTGAGAAACAATGGAAAACCCTTCACATTCCAAAACCTAACCCTAGGAGATGAAAACGCCAAACTGTGGGCCCCGTTTGGGTAAATTGGTACATCAACTTCCCGGGGTCGTAACTTTGGCATACGATCTCCGTTCGACGCTTACAATAGCTCGTTAGAAAGATCTATTCGAGCACTACCACTTTGGGAAGGACAACATCGGTCCATGGACCCATGTTGCCCCCAGATTTCCCAAAAAACGTCGTTTAGGGCCTCAAAACGGCTCCAGAAGTTCAGGACCCGAAAAGCTGCTAAAAATAGTAAGTTGTGCTACAATTAAGGAAACTGAAAATGATGAGAGAAACAATGGTGGGGGTCCAGGTGGACTTGGCAGGTGGCCACCAATATCCACCTGGATCACCAACAAAGGATATCCTAATGTGATTTTTTGAAGTCTTTCATTTCATATGTCATAAAAGGACAACCATAAGCAAGAAAGCCATCAAACCACACATGAAACTCTAAGCCTTATCCCACTATGATCTTTATAAACTTGCAATATGAAAAATGCATCATAAAGACCATCAAAAATAGGGAGGGTCCAAAAAGAACATAGGCACTCTAAGCCATAATAACGTTGAATCCAGAGAGGAAGAAATCCCATCAACTTGGAGAGTTGCACCCAAATATAGCTTCATATTTAAAAAAGCTTCCTATTTTTGTGCCTATAGTACTGACAATTGATCCTAACTAATACAATCCACAATGAACAAATTAAACATAATCCTTGAATATAATCAAATATTCTCAACATAAAAATGACAATAATTGTTACTCTTGGATACCCAATCAATCTACTTGAACAATAATAGAATCCATGCCTATAAAAACTGACACTATATGTTTGACAAATTGAAACGAAAACAATGGCTTTCCATCTTGAATGCCTACTTATAATTCATAAAACTAGAACTATCTATGTTACTATGAAAACTTAACTGCATATGCAAGTATTTTCAACAAATAACAACAACTTACCAGGAGTGATTCCATGGAATAAATTGTATGTGTGGATAAGGGGATAGGAAATAGATACCCAAGGTGACTACTTACAAATGGGATGCATCACAAGATTCATCCATACCCTGCCCCACTAGGTTATCACCTCCTCCTTATATCCTATCTCAGCCACTATAAGATCTAAGCATCATGCAAACAATCTACCCTTGAACATAGGTGATAAAACATCCTCTAATTTTGCATCAAAATATATACTTTTACGAGGACATGGAAAAGCAATTATTTTCAACCTGGTGCAATATAACCCAAATTGAGAAACCAAACACATATCACCATATTTTTCTCTTTGGTTTCTAATCATGGGAGTGATTCAAATTTCCACATTTGGGCTACTCCTAGGATTCACCCAACTAAGGCCTTTCAACCACAAACATGAAATGAAGGACCTTATTATGGATCACACAGATAACTTCACAATAATTGATGTGAATGGAGATGTTTATGCACCCTCCTATACATAAACCTCTAGCTAATGCAATGTAGTGGATTTCTTTTCTAGGGATACCCTTTGGGTCACCCTTTCTTAATCTCTTTTCTATTACTTACTCTTGTATCTATTTTATCTTTTAGCTCTCTAGAGTAGCCTTGGAAACAGTGCTAACGACAAACATTAAATTAGCTTTAGTGTTGGCCACCTTTTTATTAAACACTAACAAGAATGATTCATAACATTTGTATTATTGGAGTGCTATTACTTGAAAAGTATATAATAAGAGAAACATTTCGAATGAACTAGAATTAGATGGTATAGCTTGATTAGAGTATAAAATTTAGTTGATGATTTGTTAACTAAAAATGATCCTAACTTTAAAGTTACAAGCTTGCAACTTTAGTTGGAAGTGAAAATGAGCATCGACACATGGCGAGGATTTTGTAGAAAAGATAGGAGAAAGAGTTGGCAAGCAATGCATGCGGCTAAGAGGCCTTGCACAACAGAGAACATCCCCTAGCTCAACAGGCCATGAGGTCACACAACGAATGGGAAGAAATTACCTAGCAAAATGGGTGCGGAAATTTCATGTAAAGATAGGCTCATAGCATTTCCTAGAGTGTACTAAGATGGAAACATAATAGATGAGTTAAAGAAACTTAGTTGTTTTAAACCCTTGTATTTTTTTCCTTTGCGTTTGGAAAGAATATCCCAACAAGCTAAATGAAATCCAACCTTGCCCTACTTACCTCTTCACAAGATGTGAAAGTATAGTAAGTGAATCAAGTCAAGAACAATTTTAGGACAATGAGAAAAATGTAGTCAATAAATAGAAATTGCCTCTAAAACTACTTTGACAAGTGTTAAATGACCACCATCAGATATCCACTAAAGACACCAAAAGTACATTTGATTTTCAATCTTGCCAGTTAGCCAGTTCTAGTTTTGAATGACATATCCCAAGGGCTTTATGATAAAACCAAGGTATTTCAACACCAAGCTTATATTTATTCTCTGGTTAACAACCTATGAATTCTATAAATCACCTCTTCTTGCAAACCATTGAAATTGATGGATTTTTTTAAAGTTTTATTTACATCCCTAAAGTTCTACAATAGAGGCAAAGATGATCATTATAGGTATTTTCTTCTTGCTTAAAACCATGTTAAAATAGTAAAACATTACCCACAAAAATAAGGTGGGAGACAAAATTAAATTCCTATAATATTCCCTTCCCTTCTAACAACAATAATGGACTAACTTAGACCTTCTACTACTAAAAGAAAAAGGTAGGGTGAAAAAGGGTAGTCTTGAGGAAGGTTTATAGAGGGTTTGAGGAATGGAGATGCAAACCTATTTCTCAAAATAGAAAAACTGAATGAACTAGAATGAGATGGTGTAGCTTGATTAGAGTATAAAATTTAGATGATGATTTGTTAACTAGAAATGATCCCAACTTTAAAGTATATAACCTTTTAACTTTAGTTGGGTGTGAAAATGAGTATCGACTTATGGCGAGGATTCTGTAGAAAATATAGGAGAAATATTTGGTAAGCAACGCATGCGTCCAATAGGCTTTGAACAATAGAGAACATCCCCTAGCTAAATAGGCCATGAGGTCACCCAACCAATGGGAAGACATCGCCTAGCAAAAATGGTGCAGGAATTTCATGTAAAGATAGGTTCATAGCATTTCCTAGAGTGTACTAAGATGGAAACATAATAGATGAGTGGAAACGTAATAGGTTTATAGATGTGAGGACCTTGCATTAGAAAAATGAGCTTCTTTTGTTAATGGCTAGAGTACCCTAATTGCACCGACAACTCTCAAATTATATTTTTAATTACATATCTGCCATTTAATATTAATACCACCCATTTAATAACATATATTGTTATTCAAAGGTGATAAAAAATACCTAGAAATTCGTCCACTTGCTTTCCATCCATGTTACATTCATGGATGACAACTTTCTAGAATAGGAATGCCTGCAATACACATAAATTGCATTAAAGGTATATAAAGAATCTGAAAAATAATAAAATAAATTAAGAAACATTTTTATGACTAAATAAAAATGAGAAAGACTCAAGTGCATGAGTACCTAAATTAGATCATCTTGGTTTCAATAATAATTTATTGGGGTAGTCTAATATTGGAGCAAATGTTCCTCAATTTGATGGAGCAACAATGAAGTCACCATTGACTTTGTTGTTTGTCTGTTGGAACAAGGGAGGTTTTCTCTAAGATTATCCAAATCCTAAATTATTCTCTACTAAACAAGGCCAACCAAATGAAGGTGGAAGCTCTTATGTCCCCTTCCCCACCCCCTACCCTTCACATCACTCTCCATTCCCCAGTACCCAATCTATCTACGATAAAAAATTAATAGCAACACATTAAGATTCATGCATATACACTAGCAAAACAAAAGATTGATAAGTAAACATATTTCTTGACATTCATCATCTGGAACATCTAAGGAAGTATATTTCATATTTTCTAACATAAGTACAAAAAAGTATGCAATATCTCATTCAAAATATATTAATACATCAATATGTATTTTTATATATCAAAAATATTATACAACGATTTGCCTTATACAATACATTATAACATTGTACATCATCAATTTTTTTTGCCTCTTCTTATAATGGCCTAAATATTTTTTAAGTCATCATCAATTTCTACATATTCATCTTTTGGTCAGGTTATTCTAATGATGATTCTAATTGGCTCCTCTAACGCATTGCACCCTTGGTTATGATGTTCTCCTAGAGTCAAGGATGTGGTGGGGGACCATCACCTACAACAAATATAAAATTTATATGGCCAGTTATTGAATATCATTGAAATAGTTTTTTAATAACAAAAAATACCTTTGAAATGTAATTATTTACCCAGTGCACTAGTTGACACCGTTGCAATTATTGTCTCATGCTCCTCTTCTGGTTGAGGATCCTCCTATATGGCATGCTCTGCCATTGAAACCAAGAAAATTATAAGTACAAAATCGTACATGAATAAGTAAAAAAATTAGAATTACATACTTTATAAGTATGAAATTATTAATTATATGATTAATATACAACCCTATTACCATCGTGGACCTCATCTGTTGATGCAATATCTTGGGGTTGCACCCCACTTTCATGGGGTTCCTCAGGAAAACCACAATGTTTTGGATGGTGCACACTATCAAAGGATTTTTTCTCATTAGTCATAGGATAGTTTATATCTATATTAATCCCCTTATAATTACAGCAAATCAACACATTATATTTATGGATGATATCAAACATGATTGTATTTTATAAGTAATGAAAGGTTAATGTGGATTAAATTTTATTTACCCTGTCCTTCAAACTGGATTTTGGGGTTTGCCCCATGTTTTTTCGGAAAATGACTACGAATTTGAATCTGAACTTGAAACCAATCTAGATGTCTTTCTCTATGGCTTAAGTTCTGAATTCATCACCCTGCATTGAATAAGAGTATTGATTTGTATTATTTCCTAGCACAATTACTAGAAAGTTGGAAGGAGATATAACATATAATATTTTAAAAATCTTTGGGTACTTACAATTCATGCCTTTAGCTTCAAATAGTTGCCCTGGCCTAGTTTTTGCTACCCATGCTTCTCAAGCCTTTCCTTGGTTTCCTTCGACGTGTCGGGGAAACCATGAAAATTTTCAAGTATGTTATATACTGAAATTTTATTCAAAACTAAAGAAAATTAAAAGTATTGAATTTAAGATGTAATTTATACCTTGCTTCACTAGGTGGTGTTTTCCCTCTTGTTTTCATTTGCTTCCACATTACGTCCTTGATGAGGCCCTTCCATTCCATATTAGGAATCATGGGAGGGCACTCATACCTATGGTTGTCTCGCAAGTGAACCCTCTACTCGTCTCATACATATTTTAATTATTTTCCAATTATAGCAGTGAACTTGGTTTTATTGAATATTTATCCTGAATAGACCTTCAAGGTAGTCAATAAGCTCTTTTTTAAGGTTGGAATTTTGGCAGTTCCACCTTTCGTGTATGGTGGGGCAAAAATATTTAATGCTTTGCTGTCCATTTTTTTATAAATCCAGTTGTTACCTACATGCAAAAATATATGATCATTAGTTTGAAAATAATAATATAGATGACTTATGTTTGAGATAGACAACATGAAATAGTTAAAACATCAAAAAAGTATCAGGAATTTTCGATGTTTTTATTAGAAGTCATTTGTCATTCACCAAAAATGTGCATGCAATTTTCCCCATGCTCTTAACACATGATCAAGGAAAATTTTTAGGATGGAAGTTTATCTTAAAGTTTAGAAACCATGGCGAATCTTACTAGTCCATAATATGCAAATTGTAAAATGTTTGGAAATATTTTTGTAAACATATTTAGATTTTTAATGATTTTATATTAGTCTAGATAAAATTTCGGAAATTTTTAAGGCAAAACAATTTTATACTATAAAATGTGGGAAAATCAATTTTAGAAAAAATGGAAATTAGCGATTTGTTTTTTGGAAAAAACATGAAAAATTAGCCCACCTGCAAATATTAGCCCCTAAAATTTTCCTTGCATGTGATGCTCCAGAAAATGAACCCATAGTGTCATCAGTACAAGGGTCATCTTGTCACCACCTAATCTAAATCCTAGCCATGTTTTTGGCTTAGGGGGCATGTGCTCATGGGTCATAGCCAATGCAGCAGACCCAATGTTGCTATTGGGAGTATGACCACTCGAAGGTGGGGAAGAGAATTTCTTCCTCACAGATATATATGCAGGGTGCTAGTGTTGTTCGGACGCTCATGTTGTGTCTCAACAGTTCCACAAGTACCAACACCGAGCTAAGGATCAAATGAGTGATGCAGGCGACAAAGTGCCTCCATATAACCCTACATAAGAAAAAAATTATTTTTAGATTAGATAATGTAAACGTTTAAAAACAAACTTTCATAATTGAACTTATGACATAAAAAATTCATTTTAAAATATCGTTATTACCTTGTATGTCTTAAGATCTTTTCTCAATTCCTTGATTCTAGCCTTAGTCACAAGACTTTGATCCCTACTACGAATCAACTCCATAATTTGTTTGTTCATTTTCTTCACATGTTTTGTTATTGTGACCTCAAGGTTAGGGGATGACCACAAGTATTCCTTATCAAGAACATCATCATATTCATGGGGCTCCGACTACATATTTCAACAAAAGAAAAGTTATTATTTCGATTATATAAACAAATAATCAAAATTTCACATTAAATGTAAATCAAAATTGTTAATCGTTTACTTCTGACTGTGTAGGTGCTTTTCCATGTGGATTAACCTACCACATAATAATATAATTAGATCCGTGAAATATTTTTTAAAAATGTTAAAGAATAGGTATCAACATAAACATTTAATTGATGGACATATAAATGCATACAAACATGAGGAATAAAGGAGTGGTCCCATAGCATGTAGGTGAGTAATTATAGCATTTTCAAACCTAGGATTTTGTGGCAAAGGACCTACATAAATGGGATTATGAGACAAGAAAAATTAGCACAAATTTGAGTCAACCTTTGGTAGATGTAACTAAATAGATCTAAAACAAGGAAGTTATGGGCCTTTCGTTTTGATAACTCAAATAAGAACAACCACAAAGTATACTATTAAGACTCTCAATAATAGTCATAGATCAACTATTAAGGTTATATTGTTCACCCACAGGAAATAAATTTTAGGTTACGTTAAGGAAGAAAACATTTGGAACATAAGGATGGTTTGGTCCTAAGTAACTACATTGAAGAAAGTATAGCCATTTTGATTGGGGGTTTATTTTGGACCATTGTGGGAAACAGCTCTTGGACACAATTAAGCACACTTTAGTGATAAGGAGAAAAATGAAGAAAACATTTTAGAAGTTAATTTCTTAGCTTACCATGCTACTTCTTCTTATTAATGTAGGATTTTATTCATCTCGATAATTGGAGTAATAAACTCATGTACCTTTTTGGTTAAGGCCTAACGAGTGATCAATAGGTATTTATCTTGGATATTATGGCCTTTTAGAGGATGATTTATTAATAGAAATTGAAGAACCCCACAACTTTATTAATTTCCTAGGGCAATCAATTCAACCTTTCTCACCTTGATTTGTAAAAGGAATTATGTTGAATCCTTTGAGGTGATAGAATCAAGATAGGTGATGTTTCATGGGAAATATGTCTATGAGATTACAAGATCTCATAAGGATTAAAACAAGTCCTCCATAACCAAGGTTACATAAGGATAAGGGGTGTTTCAATTTAAGGAATTTTTGGGCATTAGCTATAGTCTTGGAAATAAATGGATAACATTAATCTTCAAAGGCATTAGAGAGAGGAATGACTATGGTAAATTAAGCTTCTTTCACATGGCTTTATTTTTCTACAGGATCACAAGCATAAACTTGTTTTGAATTAAAAAAAAACAAAATATTTCTCAAAGCTAGACTTGGAAGAAGGGTAAAAAGGAGTGGGGGCTGGATAAAGGATCCCTACTTTCCCTTCAAGTTCTTAACTTCACCTTTGATCACCCTTAATGACATGGCCATGTATTTTAGCTTAGTTGTGGGACCCAGGTCGATTCTGAGTGTATTTCTCATTCAAACATTTGTGCTCATTTTTAGGACCATACTCAATTGAAACATCACACTCAATAAGAGGGTTGTGTTTAGAAAAAGGCTAATTCTCAATGTGATGATGAGAATCATAGTAAACTAGACATATTTTTGATCAAATTTTCATTTTTAAATGCAATCATATATACAAAATTACATGTTCTTCATTTCTGAATGATAAACATAGCATATAAGAATCATTAATGAGAGGTTATGTACCACCCCCATAATGACATTGAATGTTTCTATTTGAATCAAGTTATAATTGATCAAACAACTCTTCTCCTGCAGCTATTGATATTATTTCACATACAAATACACAGTTTCCTTCACAACCCTCAAATATGTAATTGGGTTGTTTAGTTGTTATCCCAGGTTGTGTCGTGTTTTTAGACCCTGCAGTATTCCTCGATGCTTTTGGCCTTTTGTCAATATATATATATACACTCCTTTATTTGTATCGTTGTCTCTTAGCTGCATATAATTTGCAACAAATCCATATCTCCACATACCCCGCATATATCAGACCAGTTACATCCAATCTTTGTAATTGTAACATGTTTTGACATACTCCATGGAAATATCCCCAAACCATGTAGTGATGACAGAGCAATGTGATATATCCTCTCATTGAGAAAAAATTTTGTGTTTACTTGAGGATGATCCTTGGGTACCCATATTTTCACTAAATGTTGGCACCTCAAGGGAACCTCGATGTCGTCTATTCTCTCAACATCATAAGAACAACACACCCCCCCCCCCCCCGCCCCCCCCCCCCCACCCCTTTTCAACAATAAAAAGTTCCATGTGCCTACAAAATTTTCTTTTGATCTTCTCATCCCTATTTGTACTATGTTTATTAGATGTACTAGATCTTTGACCTTCATCCACTCTATCTGAACTTCCATCGCTCGAAAAGGACAGATATGACATGTACCTGTTTAGTTGTACTTTCAATTCATCAACTGTGTCCCTATTTAATATTGAGATGAAGTAAATAAAGCAAGAAGAAACACCAATAAGTGAAAATAAAGACTCCCCGCTTAAGGAAACATTGGATATGGAAAATATAAGCAAGAAAAGAAACACTATTGTGGCCTTGAAACATCTCTCTTGGATTTCCATCATACAAATTTTCTGGCCATATAGAGCCCTTCCATGCACAATTGTGTGGGCCATATGGCTCTCTAGAAACAATATGTTATTTCAAAGTAAAGATCTCTTGCTTATCCAAGGTTTTCTTATGATTATTTATGCATACGAAGGATTCTGGAAATAAAGGCTAAGAAGAACCCTCGAGTTTTCAAAGATCAAAAAATGAGCATTCAAGGGAATGAGGATACCTCAACGACATAAGTCAAGGATCCCAAGTAATTACAGTCCCAATTAGTCCTTTATTTGTCAAAATACCATTATATGAAACTCAAATCAGCATGTGGGTCTAGAACTAATAAGAGAGCAAAGTCATTTGCAGCTTGGTTGTTATTAAAACTTGCTACAAATAGAGGAGTCAATAATATTCAAGTTTTGTGTGATTTCAAACTTATAATTGATTGTGTGAAATACAAGAATAGCATAGAAAATTTATTATTTTAGCAACTTATGGAAAAGTCCAAGGAGGTAAAAAATCAGTTCAATTCAGTTTCTTTTCATCATGTGCAAAGAGAATTGATCAAAATTGTAGATTTCCCTCCTTTGGCCAAAGGATTTTAAATATCACCGTTACAATTGATAACATAGTTAGAATTGCTTGGTATTGTTTATGTAGCATTGTTGTGTTTATTAATAATATTGGATTTAGTGAGTGTGCTAAGGATGAACATTTTCTTAACAAATATGCTAAGTTCCAATAACCTTTTGCTAAATAGGAGTGATGCTAAAAGAAAAAATAACTCTACAATACAAAGAATAAACACATTAAAAATGAACCAAAATATTATCATATTTGACCTAGAGGAGAATAACCTTTACTAAAAACATATTACACCTTAGAGAATATTCAAAAAAAGGATATATGACCTGAAAATTATAACAATTTTTTTCTATTATATTAATTTCAAAATATTGGTTTTATAACAGTTTTAATATATATATATATATATATATATATATATATATATATATATATATCTATATCTATATCTATATCTATATCTATATCTATATCTATCTATATATATATATATATATATATATATATATATATATATATATATATATATATATATATATTTGGTTGTGGTTCATGGACACCCTAGTCAACGGGTGGTGCTACGTCCACAGAAAAATCTGGGCTGATCAACCCCAAAGGGAATCTAGCCCTGCGGCCCACTAGCTAGGCCTGACCCCAAGGGCTTCGGGGAGAATGGACCCTGTGACCTCCTGATGGCGAGGCACTGATTTTGACCAACTGAGCTAACCCTTGAGGCTTACAGTTTTAATATATTGTTCACATATAATATTTAAAATTTTTTATTGGGGAGAAAATAGTAAGTCAACTCACACTAGCATTCAATTAGACATACCTCCAGACAATATATCATCTTCTATCTAGGTCATCTAGAACACATTAGACAATAAGAATTAGATCTTAATAAGGAGAGTGATTGGGTGCTAGAAGAAATGTCATTGAATCATGAAGTCCATCAATAAAGTATAATATGCATGAAAGGGACTGTTGGATTCATTAATTCATGGCTCATTATGCATCTGCTTGAGTGAGCATATAATTTTAAAGAAAATGTGGTAACATTATGGCATTGTTGCCGAGTACAAAGTCCATTTCCTAGGATATTATATGATCATGCCTCTTTAAGACTTGGATGAGGATTCATATTGAAGATCCATCTCATCTTGGCGACTCCATTTAAGGGAAGAAGTCTCTTTCACTTGCAAGTTTATGAATACATGTTGTTTGATTGGGTGAATTAAGCAACAAATTGAAGACATATTCATTTCGATAGCTCCAAAAATTCACTATTTTTGGAAAAAAATGAAGGTATGTATTGCAAAACTCAATTTTAGTTTTCAAGAAATATGCTTACTTTGAAGATTTTGAAGATATGCCAAATTTTGAAGATAAATGATTGGCTAAATTTTATGCTCCACTTGATCTTTGGGAATTCTAGGTTTTTCAAATGGGGGTTATAATTTAGATTGGCTTGACCTTATTGGATATTTTCATGGGTTTCATGATTCAACTAGATTACATGTTGCATAATTTGTTACATCTATGAGAAAATTTTATGTTATGCATTAATATATTTAGATATTATTGAAATGTGGCAACAAGAATATTCCAATTTATTTTGTCCTTGAATTAAATTTGGAATTAAAATCGAATTTAGTCTTAACAGCTACTTGAAAATAATTGATTAATTCATTTTGAATTAATTAGTTGGAGAAATTCAAGTTAGAAGTCTTTCCTAAGTCATGCAAGAGTTATCCCTTAAATTAAGAAGATAAGATTGAGTTATATTTGAGTTGTAATTAGTTAACTCAGTTTACTGAGTTAAGTCCAGTTAAATTAGTTCCAAACTGTTTGAGGAACTAAAAGTGAGTTAACAGTCAGTTGATGCATGCATGCATCCAACTAGTGCTACTCCAGTTAACTGAAGATTCCCTCATAAGAAACTCATGCATGTATATTCTGAGAAAGACCCAATTGAGATTAAAGTCAAGGACAATGTACTATCAATTGCATGTGTTTTCATATAAAGAAAATTCATGCATGCAGTCAAGGAATCATTCCTTAAGGATTGCATAGTTATGACAGTGTGTGAGATCAGAGTGTTCCACTTGGTTGAAGGTGAATCATCCCAGAAGAACAACACAAGGAAATAGGAGCTTGGAGGGTAGAGGAGAAGGCTTGAGAGAAGCCAAGATTGCCTGTGAGCATCTGTGAGGATTGTACTGAGAGCTGACTAGCTGTGAGAGCTAAGGCTTTGTATAATCTCTATGTATTTCCACCTTGTATGATAATACAGATAGTGGGGTTTTTAGCTAAGGCTTTCCCCAAAATATTTTCATGTGTATTGTGCATTGATTCTTCTTCTTCTGGTTATATTGTTCAGCTCGATCTTTAAGCTTCCGCAAATTGATAGTAGAAGTAGGTTATAGTATTCTGCTTTGATTTATATTGCATGATCGGGTTAACCTACAACATATTTTCTACATGGTATTAGAGGTGGATTTGTAGAAATTTTCTACATGGTATCCGAGCTGGATTTGTAGAGATTTTCTACATGGTATCGGAGCTGTGAACAATATATTGAGAAGAGAATTCGAAGTTTGAAATTCGGGGTTGCAGGTGCAAATCAAATTCATATCATACTTCAAGGTTGGCCAATGACATTCTATGGCTTGAGAGTCGAGTATGCCTTGGAAGGTAGCTCGAATTACATAGCATGGAAAGATAGAATGGAGGCTATATTAGAAGACAATGGCTTGAAGGAATTCATTGATCAAGAAATCCCAAAGCCAGCTTCAACTAATGCACAAGAGTTGGTCGAGTGGAAGAAGTGTGTGGCGAAGGCGAGACGGATCATCATTGAGGGAGTTCGAGACCATATTGTCTCAAGTCTCCATGGGAAGGATACTCCATTTTCAATGTGGAAGACATTGAAGGACCTCTACCAGAATAGTAGCGACCAGAGGAAATTGGCGCTCATGGATAAGCTTCGAAGAATCAAGATGGAGAAGGGCGATACTATTTCCACATATCTGAACAAGCTGACCACCTGCAAATATGACCTTGGCAGTGTGGGAATAACTACTGCCGATGATGATATGGTGAGCCTCGCTCTCCTTGGCCTTCCAAAGAGTTGGAATAGCTACCAGGACTTAGTGAATGGAAGGGAGAAACTACAGGATTGGGAACGACTATGGTCGGATCTGATGAAGGAGGAGATCAGGAGGAGCACACAAGATGGTTCTTCATCCAAGAATGATGATGAAGAAAATCTGGCCTTAGCAAGTAAGGCAAGGAAAGGGAAGGGGAAGGCTTCCAATTCCAAATCGAATTCTTCTCATGGAGGGAAGAAGGGTGACATGTCTAAAGTGATATGCTTTAATTTTCACAAGATGGGACATTATTCGACTAGTTTCCCATCGAAGAAGTCCAAGAAGGGATCCTCAGAAGGATTGGAAGGTGAGGCATTAGCCTCTCAGTTCTAAATGGGCTTTACTCTCATCGCATGCATGGTGTCATCGATGATGGGTTGTGTCTGGTATCTTGACAGGAGCCTCATTCCACATGACCAATGATAAAAGTTTATTCAGTGCCTTGGAGGAGAAAGACCTCAAGGTGCGCATAGAGATGGGTGATGACTGTTATGAAACCAGCTCACAAAAAGATAGAAAAGATAGTTTAACGCCTTAGAATTCAGCCTCTTCGGGGGGGCAACCTCCTTTAAATTACACAAATGAACAATTCTTGGATGTTTCAAATGACAAAACCTCCTTTCTATATATAGGAGTCTAAGGAGTCACAACATAACCAAGCCGACCTAACAATAATAATATAAAGGCACAAAAATAACAATAGAGGGATTTTATGGGGCACAATAATAACAATATGGGGACATAGGGGCAAAACAATATTAATAAGGGATACAACTACAATAGTAATGGGGTAATCACTAGTATTATAGGGACCTAACATGCCCCTCTCCTTCAAAAAAGTTTTGTCCTCAATGCTTGAGTAGTTCTGGATGCTTCTGTATAAAATTCTCATCCTCCCATGAGGAATCTTCAATGGATAAGTTATTCCACTTGATGAGATACTCTGAAATTGGTCGATTTCGTAGCTGTCGAGTTCTTGTTTCTATGACTGCTTCCGGTTCCAATATAATTTTTCCTTCCTCGTCAAGTTCTGGCAATATTGTTTGAACTGGGAGCTTATCGCCTATAACCTTCTTTAAACATGAAACATGGAAAACTGGGTGCACTTGAGAAGCTGCAGGAAGCTCCAATTTGTATGCCATAGTACCAATCTTTTGCAACACCTTGTACGAACCATAATACTTTGGTGATAATTTATTATCCTTCTTAGCTTGCTTGAAGGACATTTGTTTATATGGTTGTAGCCGTAGGAATACCCAATCACCTACATCAAAATTTCTTTTTCTGCGATGTTGATCTACTTGTTGTTTCATTCTATTCTGCGCCATCACGAGGTTATCCTTTAAGAGCTGGAGGCTTGTTGTTGATGCTTGATGTGATGTTCCACTGCTTGAACCTTAGAATTTTCTCTTAAATATGATGTGATGGATGGTCGTTGATATCCATAAAGTGCCATAAATGGGGTCATTTTTGTTGCTGTATGGAAGGAAGTGTTATACCACCATTCAGCCAGAGGCAACCATTTGACCCATTGTGTCTGTTTAGCAGATACAAAGCAACGAAGATATCCTTCCAAACATTTTCTTACTATCTCAGTTTTCCCATCAGATTGAGGATGATAAGATGAGATATGAGCTAACTAAGTACCGAGACAAGAAAATAATTCTGTCCAAAATTTTCCAGTGAAAATGGGATCTCTGTCACTTACAAAAATCTTTGGGTTTCCATGTAGCTTTTGAATTGTTTCCATAAATGCAGTAGAAACTGTACTAGCTTTAAATGGATGTGATAATGCACAAAAGTGTGCATACTTGGTAAGTCTGTCAACCACCACCATGATGACACTCTTTCCCTCAGACTTGGGTAAACCTGTGATAAAATCCATTGGAACCTCCTCCCAATGTTGGCTTGGAATGGATAAAGGTTGTAATAGACCCGGGGTCTTAATTGTTTCAACTTTATTTTCTTGGCAAACCAAACATTCTGCCACAAACTTTTGAATATCCGATTTAAGGCCATCCCAAAAAAATTCCTTCTTAACCCTGTGGTAGGTTTTTAAAAATCCTGAGTTCCCTCCTAAGGGAGAAGTGTGCAATTCCATAAGAATCTTTTGTTTGAGTTAGGAATTCTTACAGAGGTATAAGTGATCTTTGTACCATAACGAATCATTTTTCTAGCTAAATGTATCAGATGTACTGGAATCTTGTTGTAACTTTCGAATAAGTGCCCACTCTTCTTCATCATTGTTCCATTCCTCCCTTGCTTCGTTTATCCTATCTGGTTGGATAATAGAAATGGCACACAACAATGCTTCCACATCCTCATCCTTTCTTGAGAGTGCATCTGCCACCACATTTTGCTTCCCTTTTTTGTAGATGATTTCAAAGTCATAACCCAACATCTTTGTGACCCACTTTTGTTGCTCTTCAGAGGATAATATTTGTTCTAAAAAGTATTTAAGGCTATCATGATCTGTTTTTACCTTGAAGTGTCTTCCCATTAGGTAGGGTCGCCATTTCTTAAGTGCATGTAGTATTGCCAACATTTCCTTCTCATAAATAGCTTTGTGTAAAAACTTTCCCTTGATTGGACGACTTTCAAAAGCAATGGGTCTTTCATCTTGTATTAAAACAACACCAATTCCATTTCCTGAAGCATCACATTCCACAATAAAGGTTTTTGTGAAGTCTGGCGTAGCTAAGACCGGTGCTTGGCACATTGCCTCTTTAAGATGTTCGAAGGCCTTTGTTGCTTCTGGAGTCCATGAAAATTCATCTTTCTTCAATAATGTTGTTAGAGGTGCTGCTATTCTCCCATAATTCTTAACAAACTTGCGATAATACCTTGTCAACCCGAGAAATCCTTGCAAATGCTTTATGGATGTGGGGATTTTCCATTGCTTAATGGCTTTAATTTTTCTAGGGTCTACCTTAACTCCTTCATGAGATACAATATGACCCAGATATTCCACCTCTTGTACTCCAAAGAAACATTTGGATCTTTTTGCATATAATTGTTTCTCCTCCAATAGTTGTAGCACCCTGTCAACAAGTTCAACATGATCCTTCCAATACTTCCTACAAACTAGTATATCATCAAAAAATACTAACAAAAATTTTCTAAGGAAGGGTTTGAAAATGGAATTCATCAAACCTTGAAATGTAGAAGGTGCATTGGTAAGGCCAAAAGGCATGACCAAAAATCCGTAATGACCCTTGTTAGTGTCAGTATTTCCAGCCTTCCTCCAGTGATCAAACGTGCTCTTACAAAGTGATTTTGAAGTGTCAAGGTCAAATTTTGTCATTTTAGTGAGTCTTCAAGCAAAATTTGGTCACTAGGAATTAGGTCTAGGGTTTGCTCTCACTCTTTTCAAAGTTGCCCAAATTCCAATCTATGTCACTATTCAGCTGAGTCTATCATCATTCATAGGGTTGTCATTATCATCTCAGTGTCTAATGAGTCATTTTACACCTTGTTCATGCTTCAGTTGCGCCTAGGTAAGGTCATTTCCCTCTCCTAGGGTTTTGAAGGCCATTTCTCTTGGACGGTCAAATCATCGGCAAAACTTGTTTCCTGATGTTCATACACCTTCCAATATCCTTAAAGTACCTTATTAAATGCTTCCCATCCCTTAGATTCACCAAATTCCTCATTTTCGCACAAACCCTAGTTTCTAGCTACAACTTGGCAATTTTCTAGGTTTGGCCTGTGTTTTGCCCTTTTGGACCCCTTCCCCTCGCTCGATCTCTGAGATTCCACTTTCCCCTGCTTCCTAACATCCCTCCCCACTCCCAAAAATTTTCCCAAGAATTTAGAAGCCCCCTATCCCCTTCATTTCGCTTCATTTCCACGAAATTCCTTGTTTCACACATCGGGATCAGTTTCACTCAAAAGATGTTTCAGAGCAATCAAAGATGAATTTTGGAAAAATGAGAGAGGTTTTTGTCCACAACATGCCAAAGAAGAAAAACCTCCTTCACTTTTTGCACAGGTGTCATGGTTTTAGAGAAATGTCAAAATTACAATCGCTAGATCCAAGGAGGTGGGCCAAGGCACTAAAACGATGGAAAAGGCCCGATCCACTCCAAATTTTGGCCAAAGCCTCTTTTACTAAGCATGGTACTTGATTGGGGACTCCCAGCCCAAATTTCAAGAAATTTGGAGAAAATTTTGTCAATTGTGAATTTTTTGTGCCAAAAAACAGGTTTTCTCCACCAACAAGTCGCGCACCGCGCGCGACCCTTTCGATGGGAAACTCCTTTTCAGGAAAACTCAGCATTTTTGGATTTTTCATGCAAAGATACACTTTCTCAGCAATTTCCAAGAAATTTCACCAAGTTTTGGGCCTCCAGAAAGTCAAAAAACAAGCAAAAAATGACATTCTGCCACGTTTTTGACACACAGGAAGCAGTCTTGGGAGATTGCAATTTTGGAAAGGAAAATTTCCACCAAATTCCGAAATTCTAGTTGGGTTGGAAAGTAGACATCCAGACCTTTCCAACAAGCCCATATTTGCCTCATTTGGACACCTGGAAGTGCCTCAAAAGCAGCTCCAAAGGCGTGCGACCTGTTCAGGATCAGGGCGCGACGTGTTGGGCAGTTTTCACATAAATTCACCTATAGCTCAGCAAAACGCAGTTTTGACTAGATTTGACTTTTTGGAGTAGATTTTGATCTTCCTTGTTGTAAATGATGTAATTTTATGATATTTTGACACTTATTTATCTCTTCTAGAAGATTCATTCATGAGATAGGCAAAAATTTAATGAATGAATTGGTTTCCTAGCTTATAGAGGCAAGTTGTTTTGACTGCCTAGTTTTCAGTGCTCAGTTTAGAATTGGTTGAAACAGCTCCTAGGATAGTGAGCTCGACCCCTAGAGGTAAGGAAAGATGTTAGATTGCCTATATTATGTACTTTCTTGGTTATTTTCATGGTTGGACTCTTGAGGGAGAAAGCTCTATTGTATTACTCATTGTATCTCTGCAATTTTGGCAAAGGAAGAAAGACCAGGGTTTTGCAGTCCTTTTTGGGATTCCTGTGGTTACATGTATTGATGGTGTGTTTCTCTTTGTACTTGTAAGTTTGTTATGTGAATCATCTTCTTACTTTTCCTTCTGCAAATTAGGCAAATGAAGTGTTAAAGTAGAATTCATGATTGTCATGCTCTGCTTTTAAGTTTGCTTAATATTTATGTTTTCATCTGTCTAAAGAGAACTCTTGAAGGTTTCTTGCTCTCTTTAGCTCCTCACCGGTCATTCCTATCCATTCACTTAATTCAAAGGCATCAATACAGTCTCCTACCTTGCCCCAAAGAACCCCCTGCAAAAACTGTGTCCAATCCCCGCACCCAAAATTGCCTTTTCCCGATTTTCCACCAAAATCCTAAAAATCTCAAATCAAACCTTTTATCAGTTTACTAGCCTAAAATCAGTGTTCTTTATTGGGTATCTCGCCCGTTGAATATCTCTACCGAGATAGACCGGAGAGAACCCTCTCCTGCCCCGTAGGGCTAGCTACGAGGCTAAGTGGTTTGATGTTGCCTTGGAGTTTACCTTTCTCAGCCTGAGGTGAAATTTCAAGCGCTAACATATTGGCGACCATACTGGGGAAAACAAACTTGTTTGTGGTTTGATGTGTTTGTTTCATAAGTCTTAGACGGAGCCTGAAGTTATGCCAGGTAGCCTTCGAAACGCTTTTGCTTTGCATAAGCGGAAGTAGATAAACACTGCTTCAGTCAATCTCCATGAGCTTGTGAATACGGCCACTTCGATTGCATTTTACCCCAGTTCATTTGTAAACTCTGAACTTTTGGATGATTAGTTGAGAGTTTTCACAGGCTGAAATCATTCACTGGTGACTCCTTCACTGAAAACTCCAGAGATCAATGCTTCATGGTGACTTCACTGCAGGAAGACTAGTAGCTTTGAGCTTTTCAAGATGGATCGGATTGCAAGAAGATATGCTCCCATGAGCCGAGATCACATCCCTGGTTTTCCAAATAAAATTCCGAAGGTAGATTGGTCAAGGAATTTGCCTACATTTAAAGATGATGGTAGGAAGGACGCTGCTCTACATCTGGTTAGATTTCATATGCATATTCGCAAGTTGAAGGTTGATTTTCCTGAAGATTGCTTGATGAAGATATTCTTGGCCACTCTGGAAGGTAAAGCCGAATCATGGTATGAAAATTTGCCGCTGGCCTGTATTTACTGTTTAAAGGATTTTCATGCCTTGTTCATTGAAAGATATCAAGCATCTTATCCATCATTAAATTTGGTTCATGACTGTTGCAAACATGCTTCTACTTTTATTGAAAGCCTTGAGAAATATTATGAAGATGATAATTTTATGGATGTTGAGATCATGGAGGCTCTGTATGAGAATCCATTTCAGCAACATGAAGAGAACCTAGTGGATATCCATCAACATGATCAGGAAATTTTGCAGCAGAATCAAGATCAGCAGCTTGAAGATGGCCATATGGCTGAAAATGATGAAAGAGAGGGTTCTATTTCAGATCTGCCCACAGAAGAAGACAGCGTGCAGGGTAGTCAAGATTCATGTGATGCAGTCAAGTCAACTATTTCAGATGAACATTCAGATCATGATGACCAAGAATACCTTGTGCCGAATCCTATAAAGAAAAACTTGGCTGTTGAGATCATTTGGCATGAAGAAAACAAAGTTACAAATTTAAGTGCTCCCATTTCCTCAGAACAGATTCTTCATGAGGAGGTCATTCAGTCTGCTCATGAACAACAAGGTGAGATCTTTGCTCAAGCAAGTGAAAAAAGTTTCTTTGAGTGAATTTGTGGTAGATGATGTAAATGATAATATTGTGCTTGATAATATTGAAGAATGTAATAAGGAACTTGATAATTTGGTTGTGATATCATATGAAGATGACCTACCATATTGTCAGACTACAGAAGATCATAGCATACAGGATTACCTTTCAGATTCTTCATATGTCTCATGTGTTGAAATGTTTTTACAAGAGGAGATCTGCTCATCTACCTGTTCAGAGTTTTTTGAAGCCCATGAGCATACTTTTACTGAAGCACATGATGAAGGCAGATCAGAATTTGAAACAAAGGACACCTTGATCTTTCAGCAGGAGGTGGAAATGGCAAATCTTCATGTTTTTTACAATCCTCTAGCAAGTTTGTTGCAGCCAGCAGTGAAGGTGTTTATTACAGTGTTTTGTTGCAGCCATGGTCAACTATGTTTTTGGATGCCCAGTGATAGGTTTGTATTGTTGACCAGAAGTTCTGATAGGAAGAATCAGTCAAGAAGACATCTTCTTGATTGGTTGCATTGGCATTTTGATATAGTTTGATGGTATATTGTCTTGTAAGAAACACAGGTGGTTGTCATCATGATTTCAAATCTTGATGGACTACTGCCCTTCAAATAAGCTTTGTAAGTTCTTGTTTAGTTAAGTCAGTCATGAGTCATTTGTGAGTCAGTTTTCAGTCATGTAGGTTTCATAATTAAGTCGGTTTGAATCAAGTTTCAGTCAATAAATGAGTCAAAGTCTTGTATTGTTTGTCAAATAATGACTCCATCGCCCAATGGATGAAGGCATTGTCTAGCTCTTATAGAGATCTGCGGTTCTTGGCACCTCTAAGGAGCTACCATCCCCATTGGAGCCAATGTTAGTGTCAATCTTTCCAGCCTTCCTCCAGTGATCAAACATGCTCTTACAAAGTGATTTTGAAGTGTCAAGGTCAAATTTTGTCATTTCAGTGAGTCTCCAAGCAAAATTTGGTCACTAGGCATTAGGTCTAGGGTTTGCTCTCACTCTTTTCAAAGTTGCCCAAATGCCAATCTATGTCACTGTTCAGCTGAGTCTATCATCATTCATAGGGTTGTCATTATCAGCTCAGTGTCTAATGAGTCATTTTACACCTTGTTCATGCTTCAGTTGCGCCTAGGTAAGGTCATTTCCCTCTCCTAGGGTTTTGAAGGCCATTTCTCTTGGACGGTCAAATCATCGGTAAAACTTGTTTCCTGATGTTCATACAACTTCCCCTATCCTTAAAGTACCTTATTAAATGCTTCCCATCCCTTAGATCCGCCAAATTCCTCATTTTCGCACAAACCCTACTTTCTAGCTACAACTTGGCAATTTTCTAGGTTTGGCCTGTGTTTTGCCCTTTTGGACCCCTTCCCCTTGCTCGATCTCTGGGATTCCACTTTCCCCTACTTCCTAACATCCCTCCCCACTCCCAAAAATTTCCCCAAGAATTTAGAAGCCCCCTATCCCCTTCATTTCGCTTCATTTCCACGAAATTCCTTGTTTCACACATCGGGATCAGTTTCACTCAAAAGATGTTTCAGAGCAATCAAAGATGAATTTTGGAAAAATGAGAGAGGTTTTTGTCCACAACATGCCAAAGAAGAAAAACCTCCTTCACTTTTTGCACAGGTGTCATGGTTTTAGAGAAATGTCAAAATTACAATCGCTAGATCCAAGGAGGTGGGCCAAGGCACTAAAACGACGGAAAAGGCCCGATCCACTCCAAATTTTGGCCAAAGCCTCTTTGAATGAGAATGTTACTTTATTGGGGACTCCCAGCCCAAATTTCAAGAAATTTGGAGAAAATTTTGTCAATTGTGAATTTTTTGTGCCAAAAAACAGGTTTTCTCCACCAACACGTTGCGCGCCACGCGCGACCCTTTCGATGGGAAAATCCTTTTCAGGAAAACTCAGAATTTTTGGATTTTTCATGCAAAGATACACTTTCTTATCAATTTCCAAGAAATTTCGCCAAGTTTTGGGCCTCCAGAAAGTCAAAAAACAAGCAAAAAATGACCTTCTGCCACCTTTTTGACACACAGGAAGCAGTCTTGGGAGATTGCAAGTTTGGAGGGGCAAATGGCCACCAAATTCATAAATTCCACTTGTGTTGGAAAGTAGTCATCCAGACCTTTCCAAAAATCCCACTCTTTCCTCATTTGGACACCTGGAAGTGCCTCAAAAGCAGCTCCAAAGGCGCGCGACGCGTTCAGGATCAGGGCGCGACGTGTTGGGCAGTTTTCACATAAATTCACCTACAGCTTAGCATAACGCAGTTTTGACTGGATTTGACTTTTTGGAGTAGATTTTGATCTTCCTTGTTGTAAATGATGTAATTTTATGATATTTTGACACTTATTTATCTCTTCTAGAAGATTCATTCATGAGATAGGCAAAAATTTAATGAATGAATTGGTTTCCTAGCTTATAGAGGCAAGTTGTTTTGACTGCCTAGTTTTCAGTGCTCAGTTTAGAATTGGTTGAAACAGCTCCTAGGATAGTGAGCTCGACCCCTAGAGGCAAGGAAAGATGTTATATTGCCTATATTATGTACTTTCTTGGTCATTTTCATGGCTGGACTCTTGAGGGAGAAAGCTCTATTGTATTACTCATTGTATCTCTGCAATTTTGGCAAAGGAAGAAAGACCAGGGTTTTGCAGTCCTTTTTGGGATTCCTGTGGTTACATGTATTGATGGTGTGTTTCTCTTTGTACTTGTAAGTTTTTTATGTGAATCATCTTCTTACTTTTCCTTCTGCAAATTAGGCAAATGAAGTGTTAAAGTAGAATTCATGATTGTCATGCTCTGCTTTTAAGTTTGCTTAATATTTATGTTTTCATCTGCCTAAAGAGAACTCTTGAAGGTTTCTTGCTCTCTTTAGCTCCTCACCGGTCATTCCTATCCATTCACTTAATTCAAAGGCATCAATACAGTCTCCTACCTTGCCCCAAAGAACCCCCTGCAAAAACTGTGTCCAATCCCTGCACCCAAAATTGCCTTTTCCCGATTTTCCACCAAAATCCTAAAAATCTCAAATCAAACCTTTTATCAGTTTACTAGCCTAAAATCAGTGTTCTTTATTGGTTATCTCGCCCGTTGAAGATCTCTACCGAGATAGACCGGAGAGAGCCCTCTCCTGCCCCGTAGGGCTAGCTACGAGGCTAAGTGGTTTGATGTTGCCTTGGAGTTTACCTTTCTCAGCCTGAGGTGAAATTTCAAGTGCTAACAACCCTCATGAGTTCTAAATGCTATTTTCAGAATGCCTTCAGTCTTCATTCTGATTTGATGATATCCTGAACGAAGATCCAACTTGGTGAAGTAAATTGATCCATGCAATTCATCCAGTAATTCATCAATGACAGGAATGGGAAACTTATATTTAATAGTGAGCTTGTTGATCTCCCTATAATCCAGACACATGCACCATGATCCATACTTCTTGTGCACCAATGCTACTGGAGCAGAGAAAGAACTTTGACTAGGTTGAATTATACCAGCCTCTAGAATTTCTGCAACCATACGTTCAATTTCACTCTTTTGGGCATAGGGATATCTGTACGGCCTGATGTTTGGGGGAACACTTCCTGGAATCAAATGAATAGCATGATCATGATCACGAATAGGTGGGAGACCTTTGGGAGTCTCAAATACCTTGGAATGATTGTCCAAGACTTTTTGGAGATCTGGAGAAATATATGATTTCGATGTGGAAACATCTAGCGAACATAATTGTGCAATTACACCTCTTTGTTCCTTTTTTAGAAGCTTTGTCATACCGATAGAGCTGATTATCTTTCCTGGTTTCCCTGCAATACCCCTTAATTCAACTTCCTTTCCTTCTGCAAAAAATTTCATGAAAAGTTTTTGAAAATTAAAAGCTATTGTACACAAGGATTTTAGCCATTGGACTCCTAGTACAACATCAGCATCTCCAATTGGAATGGAAAGCATTGGGGTAGCCAATACATATTCTCCCATGGATAGCTTGATATTATGGCACTTTCCAGAGCAATTTATTGTTCCTCCATTTGCAACCATCACTTGACACTCTGGTGCTAGATATAGGAATCAATTCAATTCTTTTGCTATCTTACAATGAATAAAATTTTGGGTACTTCCTGAATCAATCAGCACTATTACCTTTTCCTTCTTGATTTGTCCTTCTATCTTGATGGTTTGAGGAGTGGTAATTCCAGCCAATGCATTACAAGATATGGTCGGATTCATTTCTTCTTTATCTAGGCTTTGTTCCTGGAGTATATCCTCTTCTTTTGACCTTTCTTGCTCCTTTTCTTCTTCCTCTTCACAATCTATGTAGAATAATTTCTTCTTAGCACACTTATGACCTTTAGTGTATTTGCTATCACAATTGTAGCAAAGCCCTTTCTTTTTTCTTCCAATTGTTGTGGTTTCAACCTTATAGGTTGTGGAAGACTAGGGGCAACAACACTTCCATCTTTATAGTTGTGAGTGGTATGCTTCCTGGTTGCCATAATTTTGCTTTCCATTTTTCATGCTAACCTGAATTCCTTCTCTAATGAATCAGGTTCCCAAAGGTGAACATCATGTTGGATATTATCCTTTAAAGTTCCTATGAACACATCAATCCTGTGCTCCTCTGGAATATTTTTTACCCTTATGTTCAATTTTTGGAACTCCTCAATGTGCTCCATTATTGAACCCTTTTGCTGGAGACTTATCAACTGGCTAAAAAGAGTGTTGCTTTTTTGTATCCTCATAATGTGCTGTAAATTTTTCCGTAAAAATTGCCCAAGTGATAATTTGTTTATGAGAGCAAAGCCGTTGATACCATACAACTAATTTGGTTCCAAATATAAAGTTGCAATACTTACCTTTTGTGTGTTTTGCACATTATTGAGATCGAAAAATTGCTCCATTTGTAATATCCATGTTGCGGGATCCTTGCCATCAAACTTCCTCATATCAATTTTTGGAATATGGTGGGTCTTCAATCCAAAATTAGAGTCTATGAAATCATGATTAACATTTCTTTTGTTCGCATCATGAGTTTCCTTTACTACCCTTTCACCATTAGTAAGTATTTCTTGTAGAAAATTTGTCAAATCTGTCTTCAAATTTTCCATGCCCGTCGTCAAATCTATCTTCAAATCATCAATCTTAGCTTCCAAATCATTCATCTTAGCTTCCACGTCATTCATCTTAGATTATACATCTTTCTTTAAACCACCCATCTTAGATTCTGTTACTTTTTGTGCGAGTGACATTTGTTGCACTTGGGCTCGTAATTTTGATATATCATGTTGCATTTCTTCCTCTTCTTCATAAGTCAAGCTAGAGCTTTCAGGTTGCTTACTAGGTGTTTTCATTTTCTTTCCTCGGGGCATCAGTTACTGATAATAATGCTCTACTATGCCCTTTGAATTCATTCAAAATAATTTTTCAAACCAAGCTTAAGCAAAAATTTAAAAAAATCTACACACCTTTTTTCACTTTGTAGGAGCTCGATATTGCCTCTGATGTATCTCTGTAATTTCAGATCATCCAGTTTTGAAATTGTGACATGTAGTATCCCTCTGTGTCCTCTTTCCAATGGCACTAGTCTGATGCAAATTGGATTCTCAAAGGAAGAGTTATGCGAAATATCCCACAGTGACCTGATTATAGACTAGTTCAGTAGAGCGAACTTGTGCGTGTCCTTGTTTCGACCATTGGATCTGAAAAATATATAAAAGAAACTATAGTCCATCCTCTTTCTATACCTTCTTACGAAATTTCAATCCGATGCTCAAAGAGAAAGTTATGACGATTTTCCCCAGGTCCCCTATTTGGAATGTAATTCAGGAGTCTGCAAAAAGAACAACTTCCTCAGATCATATCTCCGCAAATATAGTGCAAAAAGCTCTGAAATTCGGATCCAAGGTTCATTGTGATTTCGTCTCAAATGGGTTTTTTTTTCACTTTTGAAACATCGCAGAAAATAAGTTATAGCGAAAATGCCAGGATGACCTATTTGGAGCAGCGAAACCCTAGAATCCAAAGCTCTGATACCAAATGTTACGAAACTAGCTCACAAAAAGATAGAAAAGATAGTTGAACGCCTTAGAATTCAGCCCCTTCGAGGGGGCAACCTCCTTTACATTACACAACAAATGAACAATTCTTGGATGTTTCAAATGACAAAACCTCCTTTCTATATATAGGAGTCTAAGGAGTCACAATATAACCCAGCCGACCTAACAATAATAATATAAAGGCACAAAAATAACAAGAAAGGGATTCTATGGGGCACAGTAATAACAATATGGGGACAATAGGGGCACAACAATATTAATAAGGGATACAACTACAATAGTAATGGGGTAATCACTAGTGCCCACGGGGCTTTGGATTGACGGTGAATGGGTGCGCTGTTAAGGCACTCCTTGCGATAGGTCACCGGTTCAAATCCCCCATGGGTACTTAGGTTAGTCTTAACTAGAAAAAAAAAATGGGGTAATCACTAGTATTATAGGGACCTAACAATAACAGAAGGTATAGTGTTTCAGGAGTGGGCACGGTTGCTTTCAGAGGGAGCATGGAGCTCCTATCACCTTGACAGATGTGAAGTATGTGCCTAGACTGAAGAAGAACTTGGTATCAGTCGCGATGTTGGAGTATAAAGGCTACAATGTTGTCTTTAATAAAGGAAAGGCGTTCCTAAGACACATAGCCACGGGTCAGACCAAGAGGATAGGGATTCGGGTGAAGAATATCTATAAACTAGAGGTAGATGATTGTGCAGTATTGAGTATGAAAGCTGAATTGGTGCAAAGCCAAGACATTGCTGAGTTGTGGCACAGGCGGTTGGGCCATTTTCATCATGGGGCTTTGAAGATAATGCAACAAATATCTACAGGACTTCCCAAAGGTAAGCTTGAGCAAGTTGACACATGCAAAGGTTGTACCTTGGGAAAGTACACCAAGTCTTTCTTTCATGATCGAGACAATTGAGTAGAGGCTATATTATAGCGATTTCATACTGATGTGTGTGGACCATTCTAAATGAAATCAACAATGAAGCAAAGGTATTATTTGATTTTCATTGATGACTATTCTCGTAAATGCTGGATTTATTTCATGCAGAAGAAGGACCAAACCTTCACAAAGTTTTGTGAGTTCAAAGCTTTGGTCAAGAAAGAGTGAGGGAATAAGATCAAGGCCTTGAGAAGTGACAATGATGGAGAATATGTCTCTCAAGAGTTTAAGGAATTCTATGCAGCGGAAGGAATTAAATGAGAGTTGATGGCACCTCATAACCCACATCAGAATGGGGTGGCCGAGAGGAATAACATAACTATTGTAGGGGCAGCACGGGCAATGCTGCATGACCAAGGCATACCACTTCACTTGTGGGATGAGGCATGCAACACAATGGTCTATTTGCAGAATAGAAGCCTGCATCGAATACTTGGGATGAAGACACCAGAGGAAGCTTTCTCCGATAAGAGACCAGATGTGGGTCACTTCAGGATCTTTGGCTCATCGGTATATTTCCATGTGACAAGGGATGCATGGAAGAAGCTTGAGCTGACGACAGAGTTGGGGATATTTGTGGGGTACATTGATACACCTCACAACTATCAGGTGTACTTGCCTACTAGTCGGAGGACAGTGGTTTGCAGAGATCTCAAGTTTGATGAGCAGAAGGCCATGTGAGTTTCCCTTGAGTGGGAGCTCCAACTACATGATATGGAGGAACTGTTGGTTCCTAAGGAGGAGGAGCCTCAGACTGATGCGAAGTAGCCACATGCAGAAGTTCCAGGAGTGGAGACATCCACTCAAGCAGAGTCTTCCAGAGATGGACGAAAGCGCACAAGAGAAGCCGACATATTGTTGGAGGATGCGAAAGAGAATGTGGGACCACCATCTTCTCAGTGCAGATAGAGGAGGTCACCTGAGAGGTACACTGGATACATGGCCCTTGTTGGGGAATGTGTTGAGACCGAGCCATCTTCCTTTGAGGAAGCAGTGCAACAGTCGATTTGGGTCGATGCTATGGTGGAGGAGTATGACTCCATAGTTCGTAACAGTGTTTGGGACGTGGTTCCGATACCGGAGAACAAGTCAGTTGTGAGTTCTCTTTGGCTTTACAAGGTAAAGCAAGCTGCTAATGATGGGAGGATCATGTTGTTGCAGTATGTTTTGACATAGGAGCAAGATGATGACATTTTAACAAAGGCATTTTCAAAGTGTAAATTCGAGTTCTATAGAGACAAGATCGGGGTGGCAAATAATCAATTTCTTGTTGAGATGGAGTGTTGAAATGTGGCAACAAGAATATTCCAATTTAATTTGTCCTTGAATTAAATTGTGAATTAAAATCGAATTTAGTCTTAACAACTAGTTGAAAATAATTGATTAATTCATTTTGAATTAATTAGTTGGAGAAATTCAAGTTAGAAGTCTTTCTGAAGCCATGCAAGAGTTATCCCTTAAATTAAGGAGATAAGATTGAGTTATATTTGAGTTGTAATTAGTTAACTTAGTTTACTGAGTTAAGTCTAGTTAAATTAGTTCCAAACTATTTGAGGAACTAAAAGTGAGTTAACAGTCAGTTGATGCATGCATGCATCCAACTAGTGCTACTCCAGTTAACTGAAGATTCCCTCATCAGAAACTCATGCATTTCTATTATGAGAAAGACCCAGTTGAGATTAAAGTCAAGGACAATTTACTATCGGTTGCATGTGTTTTCTTATAAAGAAAATTCATGCATGCAGTCAAGGAATCATTCCTTGAGGATTGGGCAGTTATGACAGTGTGTGAGATCAGAGTGTTCCACTTGGTTGAAGGTGAATCATCCCAGAGGAACAACACAAGGAAATAGGAGCTTGTAGGGTAGAGGAGAAGGCTTGAGAGAAGCCAAGATTTCCTGTGAGCATATGTGAGGATTGTATTGAGAGCTGGCTAGCTGTGAGAGCTAAGACTTTGTATAATCTCTATGTATTTCCACCTTGATGATAATATAGATAGTGGGGTTTTTAGCTGAGGCTTTCCCTAAAGTATTTTGATGTGTATTGTGCATTGATTCTTCTTCTTTTGGTTATATTGTTCAGCTCAATCTTTAAGCTTCCACAAATTGATAGTAGAAGTAGGTTATAGTATTATGCTTTGATTTATATTGCATGATCGGGTTAACCTACACATCATATTTTCTATAGATATGACTTTTTCACTAACCCTTGAGGATGAAGTATTAGATTGGCATGGGAATATTGGTAAAATACAAATTTCTTAATTTGTAGAATTTGTGTTGGTTATCCTAAAAAATTGGGATATTATCCATGAGATAGGACACTATAATACATGCATTCAAGGTTTCACAACACTCCTACCAAAGAAATCTCCCATGGAAATAAGTGAAGTACATGCTAATGAAAATGTTTCTCAAGAGTGAACTCCTAAGCAAGAACTCAATCATGAAGAGGCTCACCAGGAACCAAGTGTTGTAATTAAAATTTTTGGGTCAAAACGTTTTCTAAGACAAGTTTCTGGTAATGAAAATCAACACTTTAATCCCAAAGAATGTTGAAGCTAAAACAATTTTTATTCTAGGATGGCACCTGGGCTTAGTAGTATCTACTTTACAAAAGAAATTTGTAGATGGGGTTCATATTCATATTTTGAGGATGACACAGGAAACTTGAAAGAGATCTAAAGACCCAGCTCAGAAGTGTTCCATATTTCCATTCTTCACTACAATAGAGAACTCCCCTATATAGTGGCTTCAACATTATGGATAGCTAAAAATGACATAACTTTCCAAGTTTGTTGGGGCTTCACAATCTCTGGGAGCTAGATCCATGCTTGTAAATCCTTGGAATATATGCAAGGTTGAAGTTCCCATTGGCATGGCCATGGATATTCCAGTTCAAGAAAGAGAGGAGAGTCACCACCACAACTTTGAGCATGTCATTATTCACATTGCTTAGGTCTGGGATGAGACATTTGTTATAAAATCCCTACATCTACATGAATACATTATGTTTCACCTTCCACGGAAACTTCCTTTAGAAGATATTTTCAGTTCTAGAACCACAGGATATGGAAAATTCATCATCTATATTTCCCAAGGAAAGAAACTTTGTAGAATCATGAAGTATCAGGACATGAAAAGCCACAACTTAGGAGTATATGGATGGAAAGGGAAAAAATTCAATGTGCAGATCTATGAAATATGTGAATATAGTAACTATGTACATATATAAAATTCTTCCCATGGACTCAGATGTAGAATGTAAATCATTAGGTTTGGTGGTCAATAGTTTTGTTTTGTAGCTTAGGTTTGGTGGTTAGTGGTGTGAGATGAGAATTTTGGTGAACTCGACATGTGGTTAGCAGTTAAGCTTACCAACACTTACCAAGACATGTAAGATATGTTTATTAAATAATTTGGAGATGAATTATTTAATGCTCTGAAGATCCTCTGTAATTTTACCCTTTAAAACCCTATGGAGCCCTCTAAAACCCTAAAAACAAATTGTGGCCGAAATTGTGGGTTCAAATCACAAGAATGTACATCAACAAATCTCTCTCTCTCTCTCTCTCTCTCTCTCTTTCTCTCTCTCTTTCTCTCTCTCTCTCTCTCTCTATATATATATATATATATATATAGGAATGAGCAATACCATTTTTTTGATGCAGATGCTAATCTGCTAACAACCTCCTCATTCATCCTCCCTGATTTCTCTGCTCTCCACTCAAGAAAAGTCGGTATACATGGTCCAACATACATGGATGTATGGCAGCTAAGATCACAAAACAAAGATGATAGTCAGGTCGCTCGATTGCAAGATGGTGTTTGACCAATTTTTGGGTTGTGAATTTGTAGGAATGTGGTGTGTTTGCCTTATATAGTGGTTTATAACATGGGCACATGGATTAGTCATCTCTATCAAGCCAAGAAAAATGGTAAAGATGAGGGTGAGAAATGATAGGTAGAGCCAATATTTTGATAAGGGAAATGAAGATTGAATAATTTTGGATGTCATATCTATCATCAGTTGTAAAATATGATCTTTAACTTGGTAATTATATGTATATAGGGTGACATGAGATATATGAGGAGAATGAAAAGTTGTTATGATGGGAAGCAAATCAAGAGTGGAATGGGATACTTCCTTGGAGAATAATTCTTTAACCAAGCATGGAAAATCAATGGCACAATAACTAGTGATGTTGTGAGAAGTAAATTTATGATAGTTGTTGTATTGGTCTGTGGGTGGTGGGGATATTGCAACCATTGGGGATGTTGTTGGATTTGGGGAGGGATAATATAGAGAATGGAAAGAAACTAGGCATTTACCCAATTTCTTATTACTAGCAAGAGGAATTTAAAATGGCCATGAAAAGAGATGCATTATGCACCAAAGAAACTTCATGTTGAAGAGCATGGAACAAATCAAAATTGATTTTAATGATAAGTACCTCTTCCCTATCATACATGGAAAGTTAAACCGAAAGCTTACTGGAATTGCAATGTATTGTTGAAAGATCTAACTAGTAGATTGTCTAAGGTAGAGTCACCTTACCCATACATACATCTATCCATTCCTTCAATTCACTTGATGCATCATTGTAGGTGGAAACATTATCTACAATTAGTTAAAAAAACTCCATCATGCATAATATGAAAAGGCACAATGCCCAATTTAGAATCAAATACAAATATATATGTGCTTAGAGTCACCATAGAAAATATTCACATTAATAGGCTTGAGGGTGAGCTATACTTAACACTACTTAACCATTTAAAGGGGTCTATGGCCATTCCAAGGATGTCATAATATATAGGAAATTCAATCCAATTTACAAGAAAATGTGCTAGAGGTTCAATTCAATGATTTGATGAATATAAGAGAATGTTTCATGTAAGAACCATGAACCACATATAGCCCATGCAATGTTGTAGCAATGTTTTTTAATACAATTGGATTTTAGGAAAACCAATAGTTAGAGTTCCAATTAATTAACATATGAATGCAATAGGTAATTAAACCAATTATCCAACACTTATGTAATCACATAACGGCCAACACATGTCCTATAGGAAATGCAAGGTGGGCTACCAGAGCATGTATAATGTATGTACAACTTGTGTATAGCCTATATGGCTTGTATATGACCCCAAATATAGCTTAGATGTAGTGGAAACCATAGAGAAGGTTCATTTGCTATGTAAAATCCTATATCTACTTGCTAATGACCTCACAATCTCAATCATCTATTTTCTAGGAATGAAATTAGAAATACAACTAATTAAATGAAACAACCATATCATGGTAACTATTGATCTCAAATTTGACACAGAATGGGAAAATGAGTTTTTGAGTGATGCTAATAGAAATAGAGTGGGGAATTCTTCATTTTAACCATTAATTCATCTACAAGAAGCATAGTAAACATGATTAATATAATTTAAATATCTTACATGGAATTAGAACCCAACCATTGAGAAACTTTCATCACACAAAAACATGGAATTTCACCTTGGGAAACATGAGGGGAAAACCTAACATCAAATGGTTGTTTTATTTTCATTTTAGAGAACTTTGACTTCTAATGCAATTATTGTCTCTCTATGCATAGTATCCTTCTTGGCTAAAAGAGGATTTTAGAGTGAAAATACAATAAGAAATAGGGAGGCTAGGGAAATGGGAATTTAGAAAGACCATGAAAAGAGATGAATTATGCACCCAAGCAACTTCATGTTGAAGAGCATGGAACAAACCAAAATTAAATTTAATGATAAGTACCTTTTCTCTATCATAGATGGAACTTTGCACCCAAATCTTACAAAACATGGCAGTATGTATCGTTGGATTTGGATTTGGATAGTGTGCGATGGTTTTAAGTTTACGATGACCAAAAGTTAAAGAAAAGGGGTACAAATAACCAGTATCTCATATATAATAGATTTGATTTTAGTATATATTTGTGAAACAATTATTCTAAAGTTTATCTTTTGATATATGTTCAAATTGGTGTTCCAAATTTACCCTAAAATCTTAAATGTTTCAATGTTCCAATGGGATGAATCCAACACCAAATAAGCCTCGTTGGTGCGGAGGCTAGAGGCCGTAAAATGCACACGTGTAACTCTTGAATAAGTTTGACCGAATATATTTCCATTGTGAGGTTCCTCAAAAATGAAGAACGAAAAAGATTATTTGTGAGGTTCCTGTTGAGTCCAAAACTTGCATCTTCCCTATACACCTTTTTAGCCTTTTTTTTCCAGTTACCTGAACCACCAAGCTGTCAAATCATTTCATATTAGTTTAAAAAGAGCATATAAAATGGTTTCCTAACTATGTCTTGTGACTGCTGTTTGATCTAGATTTTTGCTCAGTCAGCTGTGGAATCTTGTCACTTTCCGCAGCCAGCTCAACTTTCTGCAGCCTTTTTGTTGAAGTCTATGTTACAGGTGTCTACTGGAGAATCCAGCCACATGGGCGAGCTGCAAATGATGTAGACATGGAACGTGTCCCCTTGGTTCAGCCGAATCCCTCACAAAAGGCCATGGTCAAGGACAGTCAAAGCGGTGGTCAACCTAAGAGTTTTACGGTGGCAGAAATCTGTTTTTCACCATGTGAAGACTTGCGTGGCAAATTCCTCAGTCTTAGGAGGCGTGCTAACACCTGTGGACTGCTCCATGAACCAAATCTAACAGCCACCCTCCTTGGATTTAATTTTCACGGCTACCATATTGCTAGATTTCCGGACATGGTTATTCACGTGTCTGTTTATCAGTGCAGATTTTAGGAAGTAGTTGTATCATCCTCAGTTATAAATAACGCGTTCTCTTACGCATAATAGCTAGCTTTTTGTATGTAATTTCGACTGTTTTACGAGCCCACTGTGCCGTGACTTAATCCTTATGTTATGACTGCATTTTAATACATGAGAAGACAATGTTTTTAAGTTCAATTTGTGATTGATTGCTGATTGGCCGAGGTTGCAGAGGGCCCCTGTACACCAAGGTTCTGTAATTACTGTATAGTTTCATGCTTTCTTCCTTTACGTTACTGATGCCATAATCATTTGCTTGTATATATTACACTGCTTATGGTATTCATGTTGATTTCTGTCCATAGTTTATTTTATGCTTTCTAATGATTGTTAACTGATCAGTGTTTTTCTTTCAGGTTCTAATAGACAGCCCGGGCAGTTGCACATAGCTTTTTAATGACTAATGACATGAAATTATCTTGTCCTTCTGCTGATTTATTTTCTTAGTTCTAATTCCAGCACTGTTTATTTCTTTTAGTTTTGTTTAGTTCATTTACTTTTCTGCAAGATAGATATTAGACTACTCATGTCATTTCCAGTTACCTCCTATAGCCAGAGCGAGTTGAATGGTGCGGGATTGGAGTATGAATGCGTAGTTTGATATTAGTTTATTTTTCTGCAAGTTAGTGATTAGATTACTCATGTGATTTTCAGTTACCTCCTATAGCCAGAGCGAGTCGAATGGTGAGGGATTGAAGTATGAATGCGTAGTTTGATCTTAATTTCATTTTATGCAATTTAGATATCAGATTACTCAATTTGTTTATGACTACCTCCTATAGCCAGAGCGAGTCGAATGGTGAGGGGTCAGAATATGAGCTGATGTAATATTATTTGGTTTACTTTGCTAACAGTTTTTGAATTTCTTTGAGTTCAGTTTCTTTTTATATAGCAGCAAGGATACTGGGTTTCATAGTCACTAGCTCACTGTTTGGTTTAATTAGAATTTAGGTACATTTTTATTTTCTCTTAGTAATTGACTTCATCATTGCAAGTTTGAAAACCTTTTTGAAAACTTTGAAGTTTGGAAATTATTTTAAAGATCACCACTGCCTTGAAAACTTATATCCATACTTGAATTTTAGAATTGCCATTTCACATTAGGGAATCAACAAAAGATAAACCCAAAAACAAACCAAAAATAAAAAACGACAAAGAAGTAAGAAATCAGTTATCTTGCATATATAGTGCACTTCACTTCAGTAGTTTACGACCCCCGGATTGACAATTTATATAGCAATTTAGGACACACTAAATTGACCAAACATTTTGGCGCCATTGCTGGGGAAGTGAAGCTAGGTAGCCAATTTCTTAAAAAAAAAAATAAAAAAATTTCAAGGAAGGTAAAAATTGATAACTTCTCAAAGTATGCTCTCCTCTTGCACCTAGTGTGACCTGGAGGATTAGAAAAGAGAGTTATTGGTTCAATAATTTCTTGAGTATGCTCTCTTCTTGCACCTAGAGTGATCTGGAAGATCAGAAAGAGAATTATTAGCCTGACTTGAAGAAAAATAAAAAAATGACATGCATAGAGCAAGAGATTCTAGGGGAAGGTTTATAGCTAGGGCCAAGAGTTCGATTTTTACAACTCCATCTACTTCAAGGTATAAACAAGATACACCTCCATCATCTCCAACTCACTCTCCTAGCCTTAGAATTCCTGGAATTAAAGAGGCAGTAGTTGAATTAGGAGACTCTCCCACACTATCCACCGAATCTGAGTTAGGAAAAGACCCTTTCTTTACTTCTACAGGAAAACACATTGTAATTGAGGAAGTAGAATCACCTGAAGAAGAAGAGGGAGAAATTCCTCCTTTTTCACCATTAGTAGAAGAACCAGAGGACTCTGAAATCTCTGAGGAAACTATCATGACAGAGGAAGTAGTAAACGGATTTGGAGGAGGTAGAGGTAGAAGTAGAGGAGGAAGAAACAATGGAGGAGGTAGAGGTAACAATGGGGGAAATAGGGATGGAGATAACTCATTTGGATTTCCTATAGTTGATGAGGAATCTCAAACAACAATGAAAAACATCTCACCATCTGTTCTCCCAAACTTTTATGGGTTGCGAAATGAGGATCCTGAAACATTTCTGTTTGAGTTTGAAGTCATGTGCCGAACTTATGATTATATGGAAGACTCTCAAAAAATCAAATTGTTTCCTTCAACATTGAAGGGAGCTGCTCTAAATGGTTCATGGAATTAGTCACTCAATCTATTAGGACTTGGAATAATATGAAACAAACATTTTTTGATAGATACCTGGACTATTGTATGCCCACCAATCATAAGGATGAGGTATTCAAAATGGTGCAAAAAGAAGATGAAAACTTAGAGGATTTACTTGAAAGATTTCAATACAACCTGAAAAGAGAAAAAATGAATAACCTAGATGAGGAAACCTTGAAAGCCCTTCTATTAAAAGCCATTAGAGATGAATGGATAGATATTTTGAACATGATGGGAAAAGAAGATATATCTCAACTTCCACTTCATGATATAACAGAGCTATGTGTCCATCTCTCAAGGGGAAAATCTAAAACTAGAAAAGGGCCTAGAGATCCTTCTCTCATTAGAGAAAACAAATCTGCAACTGGATCAGTAAGTAGGGCTGAGATTGGCAACATGCTTGATGAGTTCAAAACTAATATTTTAGGGAGTCTTAGTGAGCAACTAGACACCCTTAAGATACAAAACAAGCAGAAAGCAGAAGCTGAAGCTTTAGCCATCTTTTGTCCAAAATGTAGGAAGAAACATGCTCTAAGGGAATGCCCCTTGGATGCAAAAACTATAGAAACATGTGTGATTTGTTCAGAAAGCCATGAGACCAAGGATTGTCCTTCAATTCCTGGGCTCAAAGCTGTCTTTCAAGAAGACCCAAATTCAATTGAGTCTCTCTGTTTTGTTTCAAGGAGACCTTGGCAGGGGCAACAAAATCAAGGGTTTAACAACCCCACGAACTTTCAACCCCCACCAAATTGGAATCCTTGGCAACAACCTTGGTCCCAACCTCAAAATCCATTTCAATCATGGGTACAAGGTATGCAAAATCCTTATGGGAGATTTGCTCAATTTTATCAATATCCTCCATCTTTTCAAAATCAATAAGCTCCACAACTTCCAAATCAAAACCCACAACTTTCATTGCCACTTCCACAACAACAACAACCTTCTCAACAAAATCCAAATTCCCAACTCTTGCTTCCATTCCAACAAAAGACAAATCAACTACCTTCCTAGCCATTGCCAAACCCCAATAATAAAAACCCTCAAAATGCTTACATGGTAGAAGGACAAAAATTTCCTACCTATATGATTGTTCCTCTCAATGATGTACAACTCAGATCTGGTAGAGTTTTAGAAAAGCCTTCTATAGATGCTCAAAAGCAAAGCATTTCTGAGGAAGATTCTCTTGAAGCCAATAAAGGTTCTGAAGCATCTCTTCAAAACCAAAGCACTCAAAAAGAAAAAGAAAAAGAGTCAACCCCCACAACTCCTATAGTTGAGCAACCTGCATCTTCATCCACACCTCCTTTTCCTGAAAGATTACAAATTGATAAAGGAGTGGAAAAACAAATCTTGTTGCCTGACTATGATTTCCTAGATGAATTAAAGAATGTCTGTATCAAGATTCCCTTGCTACAAGCCATTAGAGAGATTCCTATTCTAGCAAAAACAATAAAGGAGTTGAGTCTCAAAAGACCAGGAAGGAAACCAAGAGATACAAGAAGAATCCACTTGGTAGGAAAGATTGCAGATATCATGATGGGAAAAATCACCATGCAGAAGTATGTAGATCCCAGTAGTCCAATTGTCAAAACACATATCAATGGGGTAGAAATTCCAAATACTTTGATTGATTTAGGGGCTGCTATCAACATTATGAGTAGACAGACTATGGAACAACTAAAACTTCCTAATCTTCTTTTTACACCTACTCTACTGCAACTTGCAGATCGATCAATTATCAAACCAGATGGTGTATTAGAAGACATTTCGGTCTCCTTAGATTCTTGGGAATATCCAGTAGATTTCATGATTTTAACTCCCAAAAGTAATCTAGGAGGGCACCCACTCATCTTAGGAAGACCTTGGCTAGCCACAACTGATGCTTTTATCAGTTGTAGATCTGGGGATATGTATATTTCTGATGGTAATTCGACAAAGAAATTCAATCTGTATCCTCCAGCAAAAGTAATTACAGAAGTAGGAGATAATGAATGGGTCGATAATGAGGACACTATACAACCTGTCTTTACCATTTCTGAAATCAGTGAAGATAGTCAAATTCTGAACACATTAGAAAACTTTGAAACATCTTCAGAATATGGCCACACACAATTTCAGTTAGATTCTGACATTGAGTATATATCATCTAGACAAATGTCTCTTTACTCTATGGAAGAGTTTGGTAGTTCCGCCATTGAGATCTTTCCAGGTAAAACATTGAATGTTAAAAAAAACTTGGAAAAATCACAACAGGGAGAGCTAACCAAAATCTTGCAAAAACATTCTACTGCATTTGCATGGGAGTATACTGATATAAAAGGTATTGACCCTAAGACTTGCATTCATCACATCTACATCGATGAAAACAATAGACCAATTAGAAAACCTCAGAGAAGGATGAATCCAAACCTTAGGGAGATAGTGAAAGAAGAGCTCCAAAAACTACTCAATGTAAACTTCATTTATCCAATTTCAGATAGCCGATGGGTTTCTCCTTTGGTTATAGTACCTAAAAAGAATGGTAAATGGAGGGTATGCATTGATTACAGGGAATTGAATAAAGCAACTTTGAAGGATCACTTTCCTTTACCCTTTATCGATCAAGTATTAGATACTCTAGCAGGCAAAAAGTACTTTTCATTTTTGGATGGTTTTAGTGGCTATAATCAAATTCAGGTAGCACCTGAAGGTCAAGATAAGACCACATTTACCTGTCCATGGGGAACTTTTGCTTACCGAGTGCTTCCTTTTGGATTATGTAATGCACCCGCAACATTTCAAAGGGCAATACTAGGAATCTTTTATGATCTAATCCATGATTGTGTAGAGGTCTATATGGATGATTTTACAGTTTATGGTGATTCATTTGAAGAGGCATTAGAGAATTTGGAAAAAGTCCTTATAAGATGTAAAGAAACAAACCTTTCATTGAGTCATGAAAAATGCTTTATGATGTTTACTGAAGGTATTGTTTTGGGACATCACATTTCAGGGGATGGGATTAAAGTCGATAGATCAAAAGTTGAAGTCATCTCCAAGTTGCATATTCCAAATTGTCAAAAAGATGTTAGAAGTTTTCTGGGATTTACTGGGTACTATAGAAGATTTATAGAAAACTTCACCAAAATAGCATCTCCACTCTTCAAATTGCTTACAAAAGACTGTGAATTCAAATGGGATTCTGATTGTCAATCAGCATGTGAAACTTTGAAAACAAGAATATCTGAAGCACCCATTTTGAGAGGGCCAAATTGGAAACTTCCTTTCCATATTTCTACAGATGCTCCAGATACAGCTCTAGGAGCTGTGTTGGGTCAAAAGGATTTAGTTCCTTATGCCATTTACTATACCAGTAAAAATTTGACTCCCACTGAGTTGAAATATACTGTGACTGAAAAAGTTCTTAGTTGTTGTTCATGCAATCAATAAGTTTAGACATTATATAACAGGCTATGAAACTTTTTTCCATACTGATCATTCTGCGATTATATATCTAATGAAAAAACCTGTTATTAATGGCAGAGTTACAATATGGCTCTTACTTTTACAGGAATTCAATATTATTGTATTGGATAGACCAGGGAAACAAAATATAGTAGCTGATTTCTTGTCTAGGATCTAAAATACTAACGAAAATTCTCCTGTAGAGGATAAGTTTCCAGATGAATATTTATTTGCAGTAACTACTAAGACTCCTTGGTATGCAGATATTGCTAATTATTTGGTTACAGGGAAACTACCTCCACATCTATTTCTTAGTGAAAAAAGAAGAATTATTCAGGAGAGTTCAAAATATTCATGGATTTATAACGAATTTTTTAAAACAGGGCTAGATTGTGTGATCAGAAGATGTGTTAGGGAAGATGAAATGCTTGACATCCTGAAGGCATGTCATGATGAACCATGAGGTGGACACTTTGCTGACAAAAGGACGACCTATAAAATCCTTTCTTTAGGATATTATTGGCCTTCCCTCTTCAAAGATACAAACGAATATGTCAGAAGGTGTGACAGCTGCCAAAGAGTAGGGAAACTGAATCTTTCAAATGAAATGCCATTAAAACCACAGGTACTCATTGAACCCTTTGAAAAATGGGCTTTAGATTTCATTGGACCCATTAATCCACCATCCAAACAGAAGAAGTATATAGTGGTATGCGCTGATTATGTCACTAAATGTGTAGAAGCCAAAGCATTACTTTCTGCTACTAAAAATTCAGTTGTTAGTTTTCTTTATGAAGATATTTTTACTCGCTTTGGTGTCCCAAGAGAAATTGTAACAGATCAGGGAAGACAATTTACATCCAACATGATGGAGAAGCTGATGGAAGAATACAAAATCAAGCACATAAAATCTACTCCTTACCATCCGCAAGCAAATGACCAAGTGGAGTCTACAAACAAAGTTATTGAAAGCATCATCACCAAAACTATTCATCTACATAGAAGAGATTGGGCATAAAGGCTTCCTGAAGCCTTATGGGCCTACAGAACTACATGGAGGAATACAACAGGACATTCTCCCTATGAACTTGTTTATGGGAAAGAAGTCCTGCTCCCCATTGAGTTTCAAGTCAAAACCTTCAAGATGGCAGTTCAGTTGGGGATGGATCTATCAGAAGCCCAAAAGCACAGAATGGAGCAGCTGAATGAGCTAGATGAGATCAGACAAGAAGCAATCCTAAGAACTAATCTAGTTCAACATCAAAGAGCTAAGTGGCATGACAGATACATCAAAGAGAAAAAGTTTCAAGAGGGAGATTGGGCATTACTATTTGATTCCAAGTTTAAAGACTTCAAAGGTAAATTTCAGACCCATTGGCTTGGGCCATATGAGATTGACAAAGTCTTTAGCAATGGAGTGGTAAGAATCAAGACCATTGATGAATTTCAAACTCCTCTTATTGTGAATGGCCACAGATTAAAGATTTATCATAAGCCACTATCAAAAGAGGAATTTGTCAAAATGTTTCAAAAGAATTTTGCAATAAGGCTGGTGAAGAAGAACCCTTCTTCCCCACCAGCCTAGCCTTTGTTCCTTTCTATTAAAAAATAAATAAATTGTATAAGCCTGAAAACCAATCACTGATTGACAGTCTTATATAGAAAATGTAGAGTGAAAATCAGGGACACCTGACACTCTATATTTTCCAAAAAAAAAAATCTCTCCTTTCCCATTTTCCCTTCACTTCATTTCCATCCCACTCCATCTCCATTTCATCTTCATTTCACTCCACTCCATTTCATCTCACTCCATTTCATCCATTTCATTCCATTTCATCAATAAATGTCTCTTTCATGGCCATTTCCATTCAGTTAGTTATCATATAACTATCTTTATTCACCCAAGTGGGTGCTGTGTCAGTTTCTGCAGCTGGAATCAGTTTCTGCAGCCAGAAGCAGTTTCCGCAGCCACCACTCTGTTTTTCAAATTTACAGTCAAGATGTTAGTGCAATAATCATGAAAATGCAGGTATGACTGAGCATATGCTATGAAGACATGGAGCATCTACAAACATCAATAAGGAGCAGTTGATTAAAGGCTAATGGACAACAAATGACAAGGATTCCAAGGTATGAGTAAAAATTTCTTTCAAATAGCAATCAAAGGCACAATTTTGCATAGTTATTAAACCTTAAAGCTCCACTATATGCAATGATTATCATGATAGCTCCATTACCATTCCACAACATTATTCCATAAACCATGCATTTATTCCCTAAACGGTCTCATGATTAATTTTCGGGTTTAACTCGTAGTTGACTGCACTTTCATACTCCACTTGTAATCATGAGATGTGACCTATTTCATTACGGCTCCTCTCCACCGCATTTTTCGCAGCCATTTCATAAACGTGTAACATCTCGTACGCAGCCGTTCAATTCAAAATTCCGACTTCACTTCACTACCCTGCCATTTTGTTAAAGCCACGGCTACATTACCACCTCGTTCAGATACGTATCCACTCCATTTTGTGAACTCACCTCGGCTGCTCATCCTCTGTTTCTGCTTACGGTTCCTGAACACTCCTGTTACCTGTTATCCATCTTCCAATTGTAGCCACTGTTTTTCTTCCATAAACCCTGCAACCTAGCCATATTACCTCTGCTAAACCCTCACACGCAGCTGAATTTTAGTTGAATTTCAAACAGAGGAAAGGATGGGACGATTATTAAGGGCAGAACCGGAAGGGCCTAAGTTCTTAGAAGGATACCCTCAAGTAAAATATTTGCTGAAGAAAGAAAAATGGCTACGCTTCATTCAAAAATTTAAGGGCCACAATAAGGAGGTAACAAAAGCCTTTGCAAGGTCTTTCAACGGCCAGATGGTGGAAATTGGAGACCTGAAGTTCACGGTCACTGAAGCATCAATAGACGCTGCCACAGATCTGCCCCAGGACGGTGAGCGTTGGTTTAAAAACAAAAGTTTGGACGAGCAGGCATGGAGAATTATATTACGTAACCTAGGTATGGACGTTACTGTATTTACAAAAGGAATTCCTGTTCATGCATTAAAAGAAGAGTGGCCAGCTTACTGTTAATCATTCAAAAGTTCATCACTTGTGAAGGCCGCTTTGGAGAAATGTACATGTATCATACTAGGTTATTGATGAACTTCTTAGAGAATCAAACCCTTAATCTGCCCTATTTCTTACTGCTGAGCTTGAAAAATATGAGCACCACAGTCGAAAAGAACATAGGAGACATATAACCTCATTTATATCATCATGGACTTGTGAGGATTCTCATTGAAGACCAACTGAAGAAAAACAAAGATACCTGGGAATGGTTCTTAGTAAGAAATTACTTTCAAGAGCCATCTGAGGCACCTGAAAGCAGTACACCAAAGACACCAAGAAGGAGTAGGAGAAAAGAAAAAGTGCCATAATCCAAGACTCTCCTATTAGCAAAACTAAAGAAGTTGGTCAAAAAGAGAAGGAGGAAAGGACTAAGGACAGAAAACAGAGGAAATTGAAAGGAAAAAGGAACATAGAAGATGTCTACCAATCACCAGAGCCATCTATAGAGGAAGACTATCAAGCGTTGTCTGAGAGACTAGTGCATCTTCGAAAACAAGCTGCTATAGCCAAGAAGAAAGAAAAAGGAAAACAGAGCATGGAAGAAGAGAGTACTAGCCCACAATATTTAAGAAGAAGCCGCAGGCTTAGAGGAAAGTGGAGGAAAACACAAGTAAAAGGACCCCACTTCATCGACTTGGGTGGGGAAACACCCGAGAAACCTCTAGCTGGCCGTAGTCCACCTCATCCTCAGCTAAATATTGAAACCAGTCCTCCAGATGTTAATGTAAGTCATTCTCGGCTAGAATTAAAAAGTAGTCCTCCTCCTCAACAAGACTTTGAAGTCAGCCCAAGGAAAACACCCGAAATAGATCCAAGTCAGCAGGAGGTGTATGATTACCTCGAATCCTTAGAGAAGACAACTGCAGGCTTGAGCACATCAACCACTCTGCCTCACATAACACAAGATGCACAAGTTCAATCCTTAAAACAAGAAGTGTTTGAATTGGAGGTTTTAAACAGGCACATTAAACAAGAAAATGAAGCATTAAAGGAGCAAAGCAAAGTGGACAAAATCATTCATGATAATACTATGCTACATTTGGGACTATGGCAGAAAAAGAACAAGAAATTAAAGAAAAAGTGCAGAAAGTTGAGCAGGGAATTAATCAATCTCAAATTCAGATGTTTGATAAGGAAGCCCAGGATGGTGGTAGCACCAAGAAAGAAGAGAAGAGGACTGGATGTACTGGCAGAGGCTTCAGAACATATGGACTAAAGGGGGATGACTAAAATTTTGGTTGCAAGAGGACATGGAACACCTTCACAGTGGGGGTATGTTGAGTCCCAAACTTGCATCTTCCCTATACACCTTTTTAGCCTTTTTTTATAGTTACCTGAACCACCAAGCTGTCAAATCATTGCATATTAGTTTAAAAAGAGCATATAAAATGGTTTCCTAACTATGTCTTGTGACTGCTGTTTGATCTAGATTTTTGCTCAGTCAGCTGCGGAATCTTGTCACTTTCCACAGCCAGCTCAACTTTCCGCAGCCAGCTCAACTTTCCGCAGCCTTCTTGTTGAAGTCTTTTTGTTGAAGTCTATGTTACAGGTGTCTACTGGAGAATCCAGCCACATGGGCGAGCTTCAAATGATGTGGACATGGAACGTGTCCCCTTGGTTCAGCCGAATCCCTCACAAAAGGCCATGGTCAAGGACAGTCAAAGTGGTGGTCAACCTAAGAGTTTTACGGTGGCAGAACTCTGTTTTTCACCACGTGAAGACTTGCGTGGAAAATTCCTAAATCTCAGGAGGTGTGCTAACACCTGTGGACTGCTCCATGAACCAAATCTAATAGCCACCCTCCTTGGATTTAATTTTCACGGCTACCATATTGCTAGATTTCTGGACGTGGTTATTCACGTGTCTGTTTATCAGCGCAGATTTTAGGAAGTAGTTGTATCATCCTTAGTTATAAATAACGCGTTCTCTTATGCATAATAGCTAGGTTTTTGTATGTAATTTCGACTGTTTTACGAGCCCACTGTGCCGTGACTTAATCCTTATGTTATGACTGCATTTTAATACATGAGAAGACAATGTTTTTAAGTTCAATTTGTGATTGATTGCTGATTGGCCGAGGTTGCAGAGGGCCCTTGTACACCAAGGTTCTGTAATTACTGTATAGTTTCATGCTTTCTTCCTTTACATTATTGATGCCATAATCGTTTGCTTGTATATATTACACTGCTTATGGTATTCATGTTGATTTCTGTCCATAGTTTCTTTTATGCTTTCTAATGATTGTTAACTGATCAGTGTTTCTCTTTCAGGTTCTAATAGACAGCCTGGGCAGTTGCACATAGCTTTTTAATGACTAATGACATGAAATTATCTTGTCCTTCTGCTGATTTATTTTCTTAGTTCTAATTCCAACACTATTTATTTCTTTCAGTTTTGTTTTGTTCATTTACTTTTCTGCAAGATAGATATTAGACTACTCATGTCATTTCCAATTACCTCCTATAGCTAGAGCGAGTCGAATGGTGAGGGATTGGAGTATGAATGCGTAGTTTGATATTAGTTTATTTTTCTGCAAGTTAGTGATTAGATTACTCATGTGATTTTCAGTTACCTCCTATAGCTAGAGCGAGTCGAATGGTGAGGGATTGAAGTATGAATGCGTAGTTTGATCTTAGTTTCATTTTATGCAATTTAGATATCAGATTACTCAATTTGTTTATGATTACCTCCTATAGCCAGAGCGAGTCGAATGGTGAGGGGTCAGAATATGAGTTGATGTAATATGATTTAGTTTACTTTGCTTACAATTTTTGAATTTCTTTGAGTTCAGTTTCTTTTTATACAGCAGCAAGGATACTGGGTTTCATAGTCACTAGCTCACTGTTTGGTTTAATTAGAATTTAGGTACATTTTTATTTTCTCTTAGTAATTGATTTCATCATTGCAAGTTTGAAAACCTTTTTGAAAACTTTGAAGTTTGGAAATTATTTTAGAGGTCACCATTGCCTTGAACACTTATATCCATACTTGAATTTTAGAATTGCCATTTCACATTAGGGAATCAACAAAAGATAAACCCAAAAACAAACCAAAAATAAAAAACGACAAAGAAGTAAGAAATCGGTTATTTTGCATATATAGTGCACTTCACTTCAGCAGTTTACGACCCCCGGATTGACAATTTTTTTAGCAATTTAGGCACACTAAATTGACCAAACAGTTCCCTCAAAATGAAGAATAATTTTTTTTTTTACCTCAAAGAGAAGGGAGTGAAAATATCTACCAAGATTGAAAGGTGAATATATGCTATATTTTAGGTAACTTGAAGTAGAGTGCAACCTTTTCCATTTTACTAGAAATACATTATAAAAATTCTACTTAATGAACACGATAAGAAAGGGCCTTTTATATTGATTAGTGACAAGAAAAATAGGAAGTAGCATACACCTTCCATATATTATTTCAAAGCATGACCTTCCATAGTTGACAAATATTATAGTGATTAAGTAGATCACCTTTCAAGATACAAGGAAATTTTTTTTGAACATCTTTATTGCACGTGTTACATGATTTCAATGAAGCAAGCACATATTCCAAAGATCTTTATGCCTATGTATATGTTCAAAAACTATTGTCAGATATGAGATATTAAGACTTTGCTAGATCATGATTTGATATATGCCAATGCATCCACATAAGAATAAGATGTGAAGAAGTCATAAATGAGTAACCTGTATTTGAACAAGAGGCATTATTTCTTAAGTAAAACATAAAACATTCTTTTAGTTCAATCTTAAATTTTTAAGAGTTCTCATGGCAGTAGAAATGTAGTGCTATTAAAAGAATGGGTTAGATTTACAATCCAAAAATGTATGACCTTCAAAAACCTTATTTAGGGTAAATCAATAGCTCACGGGTATGGATTTCAAAACATCAAAGCCAAAGCTACCCATATGACATTGTTTCCCTCAAGGAAACAGTGAAACAATGGCATTAAAACATTATCAGTGCCACATTTTACTTCAATTGTGTTGGAGAAGCAAACATTGTGCTACCAAAGTGTCAATGAATGTTAGTTTATGACCATATAACAAAGTGAACTACACTGATATTATATTTTGAATGGTTTATGTGTGATACCATTTTCTGTATGTTGGTAGCTTATATCTGGCTAACCGTTTTTGATGTAGGCTCCAATTTAATCTAAATAACTTATGTCATTTCCATTAGAATGTTCATCGTGCATGTAATATAATCCCACTATTTTCTAATGAGTTCAAAGAGACATACCCATGAGCATCAAGAGACATGTTATACTTTGAAAATTACCTTACAATCTAACAATCACATCTCCCAATAGAACTGTTGATCTTAATATGAATTCACTAGAATGGAACTACTTCCATCTTGGGTAGGATAGGAAAATTGCATCATGTCAGTATACTAACCCTAATTTTACACCCAACCCCTCCCAATGAAACTATGACACTACCCACTAAACTTGATTCCTGCTTTAATGACTTTCTTCATAGGAATTTCAAAGAGAATGTAACATGGTATTAATGAAGAGCCTATTAGGTCACACATGGATCTTTAATTTAAAAATGGGTGGATAAAATTGTCCACATGTTAAAACAATTGTTAAAGATTTGGTATCTACAAGTAGGGATGTGCATATAGATGCACTCTAGGTTTTGTGATCATTTTGAAATCTACAAGGGAAAGACATGGATCTTAAATGAAATACAATAGACATAGTTCCTCTTGATGAGGAATTTTAGGTAGTTCTTAAATATTTATTTGATATAAGAATATCTCATAGAGGAACTCCATCTCTTGAAGTTCAAATAATTAGATGCTGACTATATAGTCTAAGACATGAATGACACCAATAATGTTTATGTATTCAAGCTTCTCTGATCTATAATGAATTAAGCAAAGTCTTTCGGTAGAAATCACATAAGAGAAATTTTTGGCCGATGCATTTCGAACCAACAAGTGTGGTTCATCATCAAGACCAGATGAAGAGGTAGACCATGGCAAAGGCTTAAATAGGGAGTAATGTAGAGACATAATTTCAAGTAACGACTATATTTGAACAATAATATTTAAATTATGATATTAATTTATTAATATATTAAAAACAAATATTATTAAGTAACGACTATATTAAACGACTAGTTTTTGAAAAATAATATTTAAATAATGATATTAGTTTATTAATTTATTAAAAATATTAATAAGTAACGACTATATTAAATGGCTAGTTTTTGAAAAATAATATTTAAATTAATTTATTAAAACCAAATATTACTAGTTTTTGAAAAATAATATTTAAATTATGATATTAGTTTATTAATTTATTAAAAACAAATATTAATAAGTAACTGCTATATTAAACAACTAGTTTTTGAGAAATAATATTTAAATTAATTTATTAAAAAAAAATCAAAGTCAAACTTTAAAGGAGGGAAGTCAAAAATTATAAAAACGAGTCAAGACCCTAATCGAGATAAGATCATTTGATAAATAAAATAATTAATGGAAATAAAATAAACTAAATTAAAAATAATTAATGGAAAAATAAATAAAATAAAACAAAAATATACACAAGTCTATATATATATATATATATATATTGGTTTCTATTTTTATTTTTATTTTGATATATATATATATATATATATATATATATATATATATATATATATATATATATATCCAAAGGAAAGTTATTAATAAATAAAACAGGGTCAACAATAAAACAAGGTGTACATCTTCCTTTTATCCAAGGGACCACTAACAAGATTGTGAGGATCCTAAGGAAGCATAAGGTGGCTTCAACCTTTAGGCCTTTAAATACCATCTAGAGCTCCCTTAGATCTGTAAAAGACCCAGTGGACCCCAAGAATACAAGAATATGAAGTGTGTTTACATTATCCCATGCTCTTGTGGGACTCCCTACATTGGCAAGACTGGTCGCTCGATTAATCAAAGGATTTGTGAGCATGCTACTAACATCAAGCATAGTAGGACTCGCTCCTCTGCTTTGACGGAGAATGTAGATAAATCTAAGCATCACATCTGCATTGAGGAGGCCCAAGTCATTGCTAGGGTTAGTCATTTCCATCATCGTAAATTGAGGGAGGCCCTAGAAATTGAAAAAAGACCCAATAATTTGAATAGAGATGATCGTTGTAATATTAGTAGAAGTTGGGTCCCTGTCTTGTCCTCCTAGTTTTTTAGGCTTCTTTTTGAGATTTATTTTGTTTGTTTGTTTATTTATGTAGGTATTGGCGTCCTTTTTATAGTATTTGTTGTTGATTTATTCTTCATTAGAGTTTATTTTCTTGATCCTTTGTGTTTTTTATGTATTTTATCATCCTATTCGTTCTTAACTCCTTTTAGTATTTTTGTTATTTGTTTAATGGGCCTTAGCCCCATATTTTATTGTTGACCCTATTTTATTTATTGATTACTTTTCTTTGGATATATATATATATATATATATATATATATATATATATATATATGTGTGTGTGTGTTTCCATTTTTATTTATTTATTTTTATATATATTTCTTTTGACTTCTGTATACTTTTGTTTTATTTTATTTATTTTTCCATTAAATATTTTTAATTTAGTTTATTTTATTTCCATTAATTATTTTATTTATGAAATGATCTTGTCTCCATTAGGGTCTTGACTCGTTTTTATAATTTTTGACTTCCCTCCTTTAGAGTTTGACTTTGATTTTTTTTTAATAAATTAATTTAAATATTATTTCTCAAAAACTAGTTGTTTAATATAGCGGTTACTTATTAATATTTGTTTTTAATAAATTAATAAAATAATATCACAATTTGAATATTATTTTCCAAAAACTAGTAATATTTGGTTTTAATAAATTAATTTAAATATTATTTTTCAAAAACTAGCCGTTTAATATAGCTGATACTTATTAATACTTTTAATAAATTAATAAACTAATATCATTATTTTTCAAATACTAGTAGTTACTTATTAATATTTTTAATGAATTAATAAAATAATATCATTATTTAAATATTTTTTTCAAAAACTATCTGTTTAATATAGCCGTTACTTAACACCGTTTAATTTTAATATATTAATAAATTAATAGCATAATTTAAATATTATTGTTCAAATATAGCTGTTACTTGAAATTACGTTTCTACATTGCTCTCTATTTAAGCCTTTCCCATGGTTTGCCTCTTCATCTGGTCCTGATGATGAACCACACTTGTTGGTTCAAAACACGTTAGCAAAAAATTTCTCTTATGTGATTTCTACCGAAATACTTTGCTTAATTAAACCAATAATGTTATTTACTACATGAACCTATATATGAAGAGAAAGTTTGTCAATTTTGGCATTGAGGATAATACCAAAATGGATATCTTTGACTCCAAAAATGGATGCCTATTGAAGGTTCACTTGAAGTGCAAAAGTTGGTGATAAAGGCCTTGGTGTGAGCATTTGAAGAAAGGTTTGTGAGAACCAAACAATATAGTTATTGCAAGAACTAAAAATTGGTCAAACTTGAGAAAGTAAGCAACATTTGGAGTAGATTCAAGAAGATGCTTGTGGCTATTGAGAACAAAAAGATGATTGTCTCCCTTTGGAGCTTACAAGTAATATAAGAGAATACAAATGAAATATGCCATTGTAGGGTAGAGTTAGCACTGATTGGAGGGAAAATTACTTCAAACCTAGGGGAAAATTTTGAAGGGTTTAACTTGCATGAGCACTTGAAGGACCAAAAAAAATTCATGAAATTTTATGGGCATGAAGAATCCTTTGAATTCCTTAGTGTTTATGCTATAAATGGAAGTAAGATAGAGAATATTGAGGGCATATTTATTCATTTGATAAATTTTATGAAGGAGCCCTTCAACCTAGATTTGAGGGAAGCTATTGAACCTAGACATCATGTTCATATCAAACTCCTCTTGAAGAATATTTTCCATGATGAAGATCAATGACCATAGGAACGTTCTCCCCCACTAGTGTTAATAAGCAATGAATCTGAGGTAAATTTTTGGAGCACTTGAATGCAGTCCTTAAGGAATTGGAGTCTTGACATATAATAGATATCCTTGATGACATGACAGGAAGGCCTATGTAAGTTTTGAGAAAAAATTCCTAGTATAGTATGCACCTTAAGGAAATCCAATCTGAGCATGATCTCAACCCAAAAATCCTCTATAAATAAGTAATCTTGTAGCATCATTTGTGGTAGATTTTTCAAATTTTGAACAAGTTATCACATCCTATTTATAAAGGATCACACATTGAAAGGGTGTATATCTTGAGAGGATATCAAGTCAGTAGTAGATGGCTTGGAGAAGCATTTTGAAGAGTCTACCATAGTAGAAAGTATATCAAAACCTTCTAGTCAACCTTTTATTGGAAACTTTGTAATAGTTTTAAGGGCATTTTGGATGCACCAAGACAAATTGTTTTCTTGTAGGTGCTAATATCATGGCTCTTCCCCCCATGTTATCATTGTCAATATTGAACCTATTATAAACAACAAGGAACCAACTGATTATAAAATTTGAGATGTTTTAATATTCTACAACATTCACCATGAAGTTAAGAAATTAGAAACAACTTCTGGGTTAGCCCTTGAGTTGATGTATAGAAGTATCCAAATAATAATTGAAATTGAAATTGAAAAAATGGAAGGAAATTATTAAACTTACCATTATTGGTCGATTTATCACTCCTTCGCATCACAGGCTGGGTCAGTTTACCCTTGGATAGATTTGCAAGTGGGGTTGATTCACTTCTCCTCTACACACTCTCTAGGTGACTCGATTGATAACTCCTTCACATCACATGTGAGGTTAGTTTATCCTTGGAAGGATTTGCAAGCGAGGTTTGTTTCTCTGTTGAGAAAAATGCTCATGCACCCCCTTGGGTGGGGGTTAGGGGGAACCCAACTTACTTATGAAAGTCTTGTAAGTTGTTTACAACTTCTCAAACTTTGACACACTGATTTGGAGTCAGCGGGACCTATATGTAAAAAGGCATTACATAATTCCCACCAAATCCCAACCCTAAGTATGCTCAACACATTTGCAAAAGTAACTACAATTTTAGGAATTATACAACTAAAAGATGTTGTAAATGGAAAATTGTTTGGATGGGGTGTAAATGAGCAAGATTACAAACAAATCCAAGTCAAAATCTAATTTAAAAGACTTGTCTATCATTTTGGTAATGAATCCATAAATACCAATCAAGTCACAAGTCTAATCCTCAACTAGTTGAGGAGCCCATGCGCTTTATGCTCAATGTGGCTAAGAAAGGTTGTGACCTGCTCCTTTAAATAATGAAAGTGTAGTACTTCAACCATCAATTCGTCCCTCAACGAATTCTATCACCTAGAAAACTTGTCAAGAAAAAGTTCAAGAACCTTAAATCATTAAAAACCCTATAACGAAATTAAGGGAAATGGAACTCATTTGAAATTTTCCAGTGAAGGAAAAGGTTGTGAATTTCCTCTCTCCAATGGATAAAGAAGTGACAACCCTAGCATACTTGCAAAAATAGATTTATATATTTTCATATATAAAGTAGTGGAATTTAATACCAAATCAAAATTCCATGGTTATAAATTAATATGGGGTTGTATGTATGATTATCATGTGTTATGGGTTCTATTTATAGTAGTTGATATAAAGGGTTGTGTAAATTATAATTAATTTATTAATGTAAAAGTAATATAGTTTGTTAAATAATTTATTTAGTTAGATAGAAAGTATGATAGATGAATGCAAAAATAAACATCCTAGATATATTTCGACTATGGATTTATCAAGTGCCGAGAGGGATCAAATCTCTTAACATGCAAAACTATTTTTTGAGTGGAAAATTTGAGGAAATGATTGCGCCTCAAGATATTTGATCCCTCTTGATGCTGATAGATGTAGAGGTAAAATGGATCTAGGCTTGGTGGTTGGATATGAAGGGCATAAAAGTGTTGGTTGTGGGAGTTCCATTTACACCCTTGCTAAAATTATTGTATTCTATTGGTGATGTTTTAATAATTACATTTTCTTGGGTTTTATCATAAGTTTGAGAGGTATTGTGAGTGTGTTTGCCTCAAAGTGCCAATACAAAATGCATATTTGTGGAGTTGTATTTTCTAAATTATGTCTATGGACATTGGTTCCCTTTTTTTATCACCATAGTCACCCTTTTTGTTGTTCCCTTCTACATAACTTTGCGGAGTATTGATTCTTGTACTTCGCCTGACTTAATAAACCAAGAGGGTTTCAGTAGCTCCTGAAGCAATGGGATCTACTTTAAGAAATATCAGGCTTCAAAGTGCTCAATAAAGAAAATGGCAATTACCAACTTGAGAAAGTCAGAGGTTATGAAAAAGCATGAAATTAAATAAATATATGAAATTGTAATGAGATGCAATGTATTTAGGTCTTAAATTGTTGAACCCTTTTGAGCTATTACTCAATGATTACTTTGATGTTGTTAAAGACAATGGATCAACTACCCTATGTTTAGGGATTTCAACCAGTCAATCAAACTCTATTCTCGAGTCAATTGTTGGTCAGTCTATACTAACTTAAGTTTTTACTCCTCCTTATCAACATTTTGAGGTGAATACTAGTTCACCGACTCCTTGTTTACCTCTATGGGTTGTTAATATGATTGAAGTTGTTCGAAATGATGCTGGTGATATCTCTTTAAGAAGCAATACTTAAAATTAGAAGCAATAGGCTAGTGTTTCTTTGATGGCTCGTGCCCTTGATAGTTGTGATCAACTAAAAACATATAAACACATACCTCATACATTTCAACGTTTTGATATCATTAATATTATTCTTCATCCAACTCAACATCTTTATCATCCGATTCAGAATTGATGTTAAAAGGATTGGCCATATCATCATCAATGTTTTCATTTCCAATCATATCATCGTCTACATCATCATCAATAACATTGTGATATCCTGCATTTGGTTTGACTTCTTCAATTTATTAATCTCACACATTTTCGATGTCATCTTCATCTAGAACATTGTCTCTAACATCTCTTTGAACTTCTTTGACGCCTTCATCCAACACATGAACTAACTTCTTGTCTACAACATCTTCTTCTTCAATATCATCTTCTTTCGCTATATTATACTTTACCAGACTTCCTCTTGGATCATATCTATCAACATATGACCAACCCCATCTACTTGGAACTTCTAAGAAATACCTATACACATTGAATTGGAAGAACATAGGGGTATGATCCTAGTTCAACATTCCTTATGTTAACAATTGTAAATCTATTAGCATGTTTATTAATAGTTCTATCAATATCACGTTCATTCATTCGTAGCTTGTACCATTCGACATCGAACAAAACTAATTTGAAATATTTAAAGTCACACTCAACTATATCTTCCAAATACCCATAGTTTTTATTTTCAGAGATTTTTGAATGTCTACCACTTCTAGAGGAAACATTATTAACATGAAATACTACAATTATCCCACTATCAAAAGTTTTCATCTTGTTAGATGCTTGAGAGTTTATTTTATGTAGCCTAATGTGAAAATAAAAATAAAATTTCTATAACAAGATATGCCTTCAATCCCTCTCATCACTCTATGATAGGATTTCTTGTTTTATAATGACCACATAACAAATTTGTTTATGTTAGGGTCCTTATAGTCTTCATGCTCCTAAGTTTATCCATGGACGAAATCCATAATTACAATTCCAAAATAGGTTAGGAGTGTGTGAAATACCTATTTATTATTATCATTATCATTATCATTATGGTCCATATAATTAATAATAGTTTTTCAAATCCAATGGAGCATATTTATTAGAAATAACAATTTCATGAAGTTTTGTAAACCATGAGATTTAAGGTTAAAATTCCAAGATAGGTCAAATAAACAAAAAAAAATAGCTTTTCAATTATTTCTTTATTTTTTAAAACTTTCTTCCTTAATTACTGCTATGGAATGAGGTCTTCATTTACATATATTCTTATATATGTCTGCAAAAAATTGTTTGAAGGATCCTACTTTAAAATATATGTCCTACAAACAATTGGAAAATATCTTGGCAAATTATCCTTGGCCAATCCTTATGCTCCAGTGAGAATCCCAAGGTGAATCCTCCTCAATTTGATTAGGGTTTAATAAAAACCCTCATTCAAACTACAAGTTTCTACCTCCATTGGGTTAATGAACACTAGGTATTTACAAGAGTCAATAATTATGATGCTCCTAGATAAGGACATTAGATAATAATGTATAGTTTCATCTCATTAACATTTATTTTATAATTTTGCTGTTTGATTTTTGAATTCTCTGTGTGATTCGTATTTTAGCCTTGAAAACATCCATACTAAGAATCAAGCATAGAAGCTAAGAAAACAAAAATGTAAGGTAAATGAAAGTGAAAAATCAATTTTTTGAGAGTCGTATTTGAGACTCAAAACCATCCCATACCAACAATGCATGCATCTACTATAACCATGTCAAATTTCAATGCATACAAGCTCAAACTAATTTTTTTTCAACGTTTTCCCCATTCACAACACCCTATGTGTGAGGTCAAATATTTAAAGCATAATTTCCACTAATTGTTAAATGTTAAGTGAATTGAAAGCTTACCTAACCCCAATAGCTTCGACAGAATTGAACCTGTGACCTCTCAATAACAAATAAAGGTTCTTTGACGATGGGTACTTTACCAATCGAGCTAACCCTTCAGGGTAAATACATACCATGATAAGGACAATAAAAAATAATAAATAATTTCATATCCTTGACATTTATATTATGATTTTATTTTTTGATTGTTGAATTCTTTGCATGGTTCATATTTGAGTCTCGATACCCTCCCACACCGTCAACACATGCATCTACTATAACCATGTCAAATTTCAGTGCATACAAGCACAAACTAAGAAAATTTCAATGTTTGCCCCATTCACAGGTCACACCCCGACCAACTCAAGAGAATTATGTGGCCATATGGAAATTGATTCACTGAAACTTGCAGAGGAAGAGAGAATGCAAAAAAATTAGTATACACTCAACTGATAATACTTTTAGAATTGATAGATCTCTACAAATATGTAATACTCCACCCACATTTACCTGCTTTTACAAGCTATCCAGGGTAAACATAAGCTGAGTATTACTATGATATGACCCGACTGCCAAGTTCCAGTTATGGAAGTGGGGACTACTAACCAGAAACATATTGCCATTCCTCAAGGACTCTAGATCAGGCAAGAATCTGATAACTAACCTCAGTGATAAATCCCTAAGCTATAGATTTTTTCACAAGCTTTACATCCCAACTACACCCTTGACACACTGTGCATAAGTGTTATAGATATTTTTGTGCCTTACAACATTAAGCATGAAATGTCCATAATCTAAGGGATCCAAAGTCCCTAAACATGTTGTTCCTACCCCTAGAGGAACAAGGCTAACAAACCACAACAATTCACAGAATTTCTCCACCTGAAACTGCTAAAAAAAAAGTCAATTCAAGATCATTTTAGTGGCTACACTAGCTGTTTGCGCTGAATGTCAAAGCCAACACTGGCTACCTGCGTTGAATGTCAACTGGAACACTGGCTACCTGCGCTGAACGGGAGTGGACATGTGGCAGGCTCATTTCTCAAGGTGTCAAAACCCAGGAAGCTTCCAAAATGACACTTGCCTCAGGGAATTCGACTGGTGATGAGTAAGAGGTTCCAAATCTCCAAGTGGACTCAAGAACTGACAGAGGGAGAGGACACTAGTCAGATCTCAAGCTGACTCATCCTCTCTCCAAACATCTATATATGGATCTCTCCTCCATGAGATCTAGAGGCTGGAATTTTGTTATTGCAAAGAATTGCTGTTGGTTTGAGATTGGAATCATTGGGTGCTTAATGCTTTGAAGGGGGTGAAGATAGGAATTCCATTTGCTGGGAAGGAGATGCTGGATTGGAGCCCTCTGGGTTGTATCTCTTCCTGAACCTTGTTATTCATCAATAAAGCTATCTTGGTTTCTCCTATGTGCTGGTGTATTTTGATGTATGAATGCATTAGTATGTTTAGTTTATTTCTAATCCTGAACTAGTTATGAATATGAATCCATGTCTTGTGTAGTGTTCTCTTCTTGTGATCTTGCAGAAACCTCTTGAAGATGGGTGAGCGAGAAGGCAAGTAGCTGGGAATCCTCCAAGAGAAGAGAGACCGGATCGAGGGACAAACGGAAGACACCGGTTAGTCCATCTATCTCTCTTTATTCTCAATTCATAAAGGAAGAAATATTAGAATAGCTGTCTCTGTTTGTTGCTAAGGCACTGTCACACCTTAGGTGGATAGGATCGTCCTGCATAGGCATTTTTCCCCACAACAAATTGGCGACTCCGCTGGGGAGATCTGTTTAATCATTTTATTTGTGTTTCTATCATTGTTTACTTCATAGACTTGACAGCAACAATCAAACTGCATCTGCTTTTCCCTGATGCAAAGTAGACAGTTGCTACCTTGATCCAATCACTGGACTTGTCTATGATCCGAACAATGGACTCACAAATGATTTGATGATCCTTTGTGATAGATCTTAGTACCCCTCAAAGCATCCCTTTGATTGTACCTTGCTTGTTGCTTTTATTTGGCCTAAAACAGTGAATTAAATAGCAATCTGTGACCCAGAACCTGTGGGAAATGAGAGTTTCTCCTTCAGCGCAGACCCAATGAAGGGATTCTGCATTTCAACGCAGGTCCCGTGAAGGCTACCTGCGCTAAATGTCAAAACCCCTGTGTTGAGGTTGCGCTGAACCAGTTTGTCCTAGTGCAGCTGGGGTTCTCTGCTCTGTTTTGCCTTGTTTTGATCTCTGATTTTTGCAGCCTGTAACCAACATAGGTACCAGTCTGATAACTCCTTTTCTCTGCTTAGATTCCGCCTCCTTTTGTACAAAAAGATTGTGAGTGTTTTTATGTGTTTGTGGCATCATTTGCAGTCTTCCTTTGCATGAGTGAAATAGTCATCCTGTAGCCTTTGATTCAGATCTGTTGATTGTGATCTTAGGAGAGAGTTCATTGGCTGTTTACAGTTGATTATACATTTGCTTTTGCTTATTGGTTTGAGTTTGTCTCTTTTAAGTGTCAAAACAAGTATTCATTTCGAAAATCGTTAAGTGTTGTAATCTCTTCTACCCTCTCTGATTTCGAAAAAGTAAACTTGTTTGTATTGGTCATTTAAAAGAAAATTCAAAGTTGTACAAAAAGCTTTCTTTGTAGGCATCAATACTAAGAAAGCGGAAAACAAACACCTGCATTGTGCATTTGCATTTGATAGTTTGCATGTTAGATTTAGGAAAAGTGCATTAGAGTGTGCTGATTGCTCTTTGAGAAAAGATGGTGTCTTTCTTTTCCCTTAGTAGCTAGGATTTTCAAAGTTGAAAAGATATAATGCTTGCTTATCATCTTTAGACTGCATTTAAGAATTTGTATCATACATCTCGTGGTGAACCTTGAAAGGCAAACTTTAAAAAATATCAACCTAAAATAAATTGAATTAACTTAACAACGCTTTGCAACATAACGCACAACATAGAGGTCTAGGCTAGAGACGTGTTTCGGTGTCGTTAAGCCTGGTGACTGTCGATCTCGTGGATGGTGGGTGATTCCTCCTGAGGGACGATAGCGCCAGTACGGATTGTGCTCCCACGTACCGTCGCGTATATATCGGGAGACCCCTATAGGCATAAAACCTTTATCCTTAGGAAGCCGTGTCGGCCACCCTACTGATCGCAATGCACTGAACACAGCATTCAGGAAGATCGACCGCCCGTACCCTAAAAAGTATTCTGCGGTTTTGCGAAAAGTTTGGCACACCCTCTGCTTAGAACTCCAGAGCAGTTCCTTTTGGCCTTTTTCAGACTCTATAACGGAAAAAGTCCATCTGAGCATTTGTCACTTCGGGCTCGTTAAAACATCGAAGGAGACTAGAGTCATCTTTAGCTTTTTCTCGACTCTTTAAAATTGAAAAAGCAAGTTGTGTCTAAAGCGTCATTAAAATTTATTTTAAACGGAACAATCACCCCTATTCCTGCGTTGATCTTTAGGTTGAAAAGATGGAGCACACCAACCAAGGAATTCCCCTTGGCGGAAATCCTAGTCCCTTCTCCTCTTGGGGAGATGTTGGTGTGCCCCACATGGCCACATTGTCACTTCCAGGACTGATGATTGGCCTGCCGGTCTGGCTCTTTTCAACCAATGTCATTCAAACCACCGCTATTCCTGAACAGTCGAGTCAACAGTTAGACTAGACCAGGGTGGCCAACCAGCCTTCTACTTCATCTAACTCTTCCTCTCCTCCTTCCTCTTCGCTTGACGGAACTGGTAAAACAAAAAACCAAGTTCCTAAGGAGAAGAAGGAAAAGAAGAAGAAAGAGAAGAAGAAGAAGGAGCCAAAAGCGACTAGGGGAAAACAAGTGTCGTCTGACAAAAATCCACACACAGCACTGACAAGGCCTAAATAGCCATGTGTCATATGCAAGGGAGACCACTTCCACAGAGGTTGTCCCTGCATCCATCGGATACTAAGGGACTGGTCTCCCCGTTTGCACAATTTGGTAGCATCAACCTCTGATAGCCATGTTGACTGCTCACTGTCAACTAGTGAAAGTGAAGCCACATGACAGAAGGGGAAAGCTAGATTTCCCTGCAAACTATGTGAAGGCGATCACGCCATCCACCGTTGTCCCTTCTTAGACGAGGCCAAAATAGTTTTGGAAGATCGCCCGGTTTTACCAGTGCAACTTCCTCCTGGATATCAAAAACTCCTGCCAAGTCCCTCACTACTTGAGAACCCGGCTGGCCCACCCAGGTGGTCAGCTGAAGCATCTATCATTGAAGATGAACCATCTGGATCCATGCCTGACAAAAGTCAAAAGGTTGAGGCGGCAGTTGACCTGGTTTTGCCTTCAGAGGCTCTATCTTCGAATGATACCATCACAGAGGAGAATAAAGACGACACCGTCCAAATTCTCTTCATCAACACTGACTCTGATGAACAAGGGGGCAATGCCCCCATTCCTTTATCGCAGGAAGGAAGTTCTTCAGAGCGATATCCGGCCGTCTATTTGGTCCCACCACCAAGCAACCTGGTTGTGTACTTTGACTGGAACCAACTAGGCAGACCCCGGTTGCCAGCAAGAATACCATTCAGAATTATCGTTCAAATATACATAATGGTAATGGCTGGCACTATCATTGATGAGGGGGCATCTGTGAGTATCCTTTCCTCTATTGCTTGGAAAGCGCTTGGTTCGCCAGCGCTTTTGCCTGAAATGAGAAATCTATCAGGCTTTGATAAAGGAACCAGTCGACCTTTAGGGATCCTCCCCAATGTGCCCATAACATTGAAAGGGAAGACCGTTCAAATGAACGTGATGGTCGTTCAAGGACCCTTGGATTATAACCTACTCCTTGGACGAGACTATATATATTGCATTGGAGCTATTGTCTCCTCACTCTTTAGAGTAATGTGTTTTCCGCATGAAGGAAGAGTGGTCAAGCTCGTGGACCAACTTTCGTTTCCCGGATCACGCATCGCAAATAGTCATGTACCATCCCTAAATGGTCTATACACGCAAGAAGTGTCTCAACCCACGGTCCGTCCTCTTGATGAGCGCGAGTAATCCGGGAGGATATGACTGGAACCCAGGGGGCATGCGTCCTGGTCTGCTTCGGCAGGAAAACTTTGGGTATAGGGTAGGTTTCCGCGGGAGAATATGACTAGTTCGTACCCCGTCCGTGGTTGGAAGAGGGGTTGTTCTGGAATAAGATTCTCTTGTCAAAGTTATGTGAGAGGGCGGGTCTCGTCACTCACCTTTGTTTATCTCGGTAGACATCGCTGAAGAAGTGTTATGTTGAAAGAATAACAGAACAATCTTTGGGTAGCCTGAAAGAGGTAGGCCTCTCCTGGTAAAACAAATGTTTTATCTGCAAATTGAGGGGTAACCTTGAAATCGTACTTTATGCCTGGGGGCATGCAAACCCTTTTGAGTGCAAGCAAGGAGCGGCTATTTATTTTTTAAATTTTTAGGTCCTCCCTTTAAACCTGTAGGTCTAACCCTTTAAACTCGTAGGATTAGTCGTTTCCAAACTTGCATAACGAAAGGATGCAGGGCATAGCTTTGGTAAGGCGCAAGCTCCATAAAAAATGGAATCTTACATGAGACACTCTTATCATATGACTGGGTAGTCGAGCAGTTTTAGCGCAAAGTTCATGCTCGTTAAAAAATAAACGCAAGATCTGAGAAGTTTTAGCACATAGTTCATGCTTGTTAAAAAATAAACATAAGATCGAGCAAATGTTTCCACCCACGTTTAAGCTCGTTAAAAAATGAACTATCCCGGTAAATAACCACTGTGAATGTAATATCATCAACCATTAAAGCCTTGGTCGTGTTTGCACCGTCACCTCCACTTTTCATTTGGCCGATTGTTCACCTCCATATGATTGTTTACCCATTTTGAGGAATAGCTGCGAAGAGTGATTTCACCTAGCCATCCTTGTGACACTGCCGTGATTGGAAAATTCCAACCTGTACCTGGAATCAACTGCTAACCCTGTTTATCACTCGTTCCTCAAAAGACGAGTCTTCTTTAAGCTCTTTTCAACTGACTCGTAAAATATGAAAAGATTGCCGAGTCCTTGGCCTTCTAGCTCGTTAAAGGGACAGGAAGAGCTATCCCTCCTCTACATTTTAATATTTTTGGACCTGAGGGATTATTGCACAAAAAGATCGAGCGCTTGTTTTATTCGGCTCGTTAAAACTATCGAAAACTCATCCCTTCTGTATTGTTTTATACTTTTTCGGACTTAAGGGATTAGATGACGAAAAAGGACTTTTGGAGTTAACTTTATGTACCTTTTCAGACTCTCTAAAAATGAAAAGGACCGAGTTATCCTTGTCGTTAGACTCGTTAAAATCATTAAATAGCGACAAACTTGTCTTTAGACGAGAACGAGTTTCACTATCGCTAGGCTCGTTAAAACATAGCGATGGGCTTGCCCGAAGGGTAGGTTATAGAACAAGCATATGTTATCCTCCTCAAGCTTGACAAAAATAAAGAGGTATTGGTCAGCAATGACTGGGGAAAAATTGGGAGAAACTAAAGAAAACTTTGATGGTAGCAAGTCGCTCTTGAACATGACACTTTTCCTCCGTACCACAATCGGGTTGGGTTGTTTCATTCACCGGTCACATCCATGGTCTCGCCATACCATCCATATTTGGGGTAATGCTACCGATCCATCGTATCAGTGTCGCCATATGTTCAAGAGAAGTCGTTCAAAAAAAGTCAACCGTGTCCCATCCACTGCCATACATTATCCTTCATCCTTTCATGACCGCCACCCTGAATCATATGTCACAGATCGTTTTCACCTCCATTAACATCATTAGCTCCGTTCCGTGTCACTGATGTGGGATTCATTAAGGCCCTCCTTTGATGGATCGCTTCTTGTCGACATCAGCTCATTATCCAAGAAGTTGATCTAGGAACAACCCCTTCAGTACTTTGAAGCTTGCATGCCTCAATGGCAAGTTTCTCACTTCCGGCGACAGGTATACATCAATGACCTTCGACCGAAAGATTTTGTGTGGTGTTCGACGCCAAGTCCTTTATTCACACCACGTGAATTGTACTGCAGTACCTTGAGGGTCATTATCATTATCGGTGATTCCTCTCGCGCTTGTTAACGGTTTACATGATTGACTGGTAATCAAGCGATGTCTTTCCATGTTCGACTTCAGAACAATTCTCACATGGATCGACTTGTACTTAGAGTGAAGATCGAACGAGTTTGAAGACCCTAGATCTAGTTTCATCCATCCGGGCTGCGATATATATCCAGGAAAGATAAAGACATTGACATGTACATCATTGCAGCAGATAATCATCCTACTCAAAGGATGATAATTTCATCAAAATTATCAGTCTACCATCAGACGATTGTCTGTTCTATGTACAGAAAAATGAATTTATAAAGCTGAGCATGGGAATGCCTGCCTCAGCTAGATCATGAAAGCAGTATGAAAAATAATGTATTGTATTGTATTGTATTACAGGTCTCCTCCCAGCATTGGATGAACTTCGGATCCCCCTGATAAAGCATTTCGCCCGATAAACAACCTCATACTTTAGGGGGCATCTGTTATAGACATTCTTGTGCCTTACAACATTAAGCATGAAATGTCCATAATCTAAGGGATCCAAAGTCCCTAAACATGTTGTTCCTACCCCTAGAGGAACAAGGCTAACAAACCACAGCAATTCACAGAAGTTCTCCACCTGAAACTGCTCAAAAACAAGTCAATTCAGGATCATTTCAGTGGCTACACTAGCTGTTTGCGCTGAATGTCAAAGCCAACATTGGCTACCTGTGTTGAATGTCAACTGGAACACTGGCTACCTGCACTGAACGGGAGTGGACATGTGGCAGGCTCATTTCTCAAGGTGTCAAAACCCATGAAGCTTCCAAAATGACACTTGCCTCAGGGAATTCGACTGGTGATGAGTAAGAGGTTCCAAATCTCCAAGTGGAAGCAAGAACCTCTAAGTGGACTCAAGAACTGACAAAGGGAGAGGACACTAGTTAGATCTCAAGCTGACTCATCCTCTCTCCAAACATCTATATATGGATCTCTCCTCCATGAGATCTAGAGGCTGGAATTTTGTTATTGCAAAGAATTGCTGTTGGTTTGAGATTGGAATCATTGGGTGCTTAATGCTTTGAAGGGGGTGAAGATAGGAATTCCATTTTCTGGGAAGGAGATGCTGGATTGGAGCCCTCTGGGTTGTATCTCTTCCTGAACCTTGTTATTCATCAATAAAGCTATCTTGGTTTCTCCTATATGCTGGTGTATTTTGATGTATGAATGCATTAGTATGTTTAGTTTATTTCTAATCCTGAACTAGTTATGAATATGAATCCATGTCTTGTGTAGTGTTCTCTTCTTGTGATCTTGCAGAAACCTCTTGAAGCTGGGCGAGCGAGAAGGCAAGTAGCTGGGAATCCTCCAAGAGAAGAGAGACCGGATCGAGGGACAAACGGAAGACACCGGTTAGTCCATCTATCTCTCTTTATTCTCAATTCATAAAGGAAGAAATATTAGAATAGCTGTCTCTGTTTGTTGCTAAGGCACTGTCACACCTTAGGTGGATAGGATCGTCCTGCATAGGCATTTTTCCCCACAACAATAAGGCTGGAAGGCTCCAACCACACCCAAAAGCCTTCCTGCATGTTGTTTTGATCGAAATCTATTAATTATGTGCCAACGATTGCGATATCTCTGCCACTTTTTTAGGACTGGCCTACAGGCCACTACCCATAATTGCCCATAAATAATCAATAGTAGCGCTAGATATTTCTCAAAACATGCCAGACATAGAATAGACATTTTGTCAAACATGTAGTAAACATAGTATTTACACGTCATGAATTCATATCTAATCATAATCTTCTTAACTTCATCAGAGAATCATTAAGAAGGCTCAATTCCCTATCAATCTAGCCGTAACAACACTTGTTAACCCATACATTCATCAATAATTCAATAACTTATCGAATCATGAACGAGATCTATGGTAAGAACACATCATATAACCATCATATAAATAGAATAGAATCCTTGACACTTCATCTATAAAATCAACATAATAACCATTACATATACTCATCAATCACAATAGGAAAATAGCTCATATTAACATATTCAAATTCAAACCAAGTTAGGGACTTCCACGTACCACGCGACCATATATTGGGCTGAACCAAATCTCTCTTTCATCCTATCATCCCCATGCCATATTCCAAGCATGAATGCAAAATCATATGGGTTAAACCAAAATAGAACCATATGGAGATTCTAGAGGACAAACCACCTCAACCCTCAACCATAGAGATTTCACCTATACCGGTCTAGAAATCACTAACATCGAAACAAGCTTTGATTCCTTCAACTTCCTTCACCAGCTCTAGAGGAATTTCCTATCTCCACCCATCCTTCAAGAGTTCTAGGAGAAATCCCATCTCCACCCTTAACCCTTGGGATTTTTCCCAAGACCACCTCAACCAGAATCTAAGTCTATCGACCATCCAATGCTTAACCAAAATAAAGAACCCACTACATCATGCCTATTGAGGAAATGGAAAGGCAAGGCTAAAACCACTGTAAATCCAAGAAATCCCATGCCAATGATAGCAAAATAACCAAAGAACTACATGCATGTTCTATGCATCCAAATATCAACAAGGAAATCACACATGTAACCTGTTACTTGCAATGAACTCTAGTTGTAGAGTGTTTTTCCAAGATTTCCTTACACTCCCTTTCTTTCCTTTGCTTTCTTTCTTGCCCAAGTGCTTCATCTCTCTTCTCTTAGAGCTCCATTTCTGAAAGTGATCAAAAGTTAAACTGACAAAAGCTGTGAATTATTTCTCTGATTCCTTTTTATCCTTGATGTCTAGTCTCTTCTTTTCCTTTTTCCTTTTTCTTAATTTTCCTTAAATTTCTCTCTAATTTCCCTTGCATGCATAGTTTTGTCTCTTCATCTCCCTTTTCTCCTATTTTCCTTTATTTCCTTAATTAAATTACCATTTATTACCTCTTTCCTTTGCTAATGCCTTTTTCAATCTCCATAGCCATTAATAAACCACAAGTGACACCCACTATAATGTTTACCCACCATTCATCTTGGAATATGTGTCCCATGACCTTGGTTTCATTTTATTTACATAGAAAATCAACCAGGGGTTGTTACAAAATACCTCTTTCTCCTTGCTCACAGTGAAGCACAATGGAAAAATTTGGATGATCTTTCTTGATTGTCAATCTCTTTATGTGAGTCGTATTTGAGTCTCGAAACCCTCCAATGTCGTTAATGCATGCATCTATTATAGCCATATCAAATTTTAGTGCATATGAGCTCAAATTGAAAAAATTTCAACATTGGCCCCATTCATAGGTCATTATGTGTGGGGTCAATTAATTAGAGCATTATTTCAACCATTAATTATTAGTAAATTTTAAACAATGGATTGGTCCTTTGCTGGGGTAGGCCCACAACTGGTAAATAGTAATAAATACTTTCTTCTCCTTGACATTTATGTTAAAATTTTTGTCGTTTGATTGCCAAATTATTTCTATGATTCCTATTTGACTCTTGAAACCTTCCCATACCATCAATGCATGAATCTACCATAACCATGTCAAGTTTTAGTGTGTATGAGCATAAACTAAAAAAATTTCAAAGTTGGCCCCATTCACAAGTCACATTGTTGCAAACTCAAGAGACTTATGTGGCCCTCTATAAATCGATTCACTAAAACATGTAGAGAATAAAGAGAATTCAAAACAATAAAGTATAAAATTAATTGATAATACTTTTATATTTTACAAATATCTGGATATACCTCTTTCTCCTTATTCATGGTGAATCAAAATGGTGAAATTTGGGTGATCATGTTTGATTGTCGAATTCTTTTTGTGAGTCATATTTGAGTATCAAAACCCTCCCACACAATCAATGCATACATATACCATAGCCATGTCAAATTTCAGTGTGTGTGAGCACAAATTGAAAAAATTTCAACATTGACCCCATTCATAGGTCACTACGTGCAGGGTCAATTAATTAGAGCATCATTTTAGCTGCTAATTATTAGTAAATTTTAAGCCATGGATTAGTCCTTAGCTGAGGTAGGCCAAAAATTGGTAACAATAAGATTTCGATAGGTGTAGATAATTGGTTTCTAAACATCATTTTTTCATTGATGGGAACTCATATACTTTAATATTGGAAGTTGAAGTGTAAGAGAGATATAATAAATTATGTCATGTATTGGCCATGGAAACAAGCTTGAGATCAGTGCAAATAATAAGCTTCTCTTGGTTTAAAGAATAATATAATATTCTCTAATGAACAAGGCCAACCACGTGAAGGTGGAAGCCCATATGGCCCCCCCCCCCACATCACCTTCAATATTCCCAATACCCAATTTATCTACTCTAAAATATTTGAAAGAAACATAGTAAGAATCAAGCATATATAGAAATTACTAAGAAAACAAAAAATTAAGTTAAATTAAAGAGAACAAATCAACTAAAAACATATAAATGCATACCTTGTAAATTTCAACATTTTGATATCATTAATCTTCTTCTTCATCCAACTCAACATTTATGTCATATGGTTCAAAAATGATGTTGAAATGATCAGCCATTCCGGCATCATCATCAATGTCATCATTTCCAATAATCATATCATCATCCATATCATCATGATGAACATCATCTCCTACATTTGGTTCAACTTCTTCAAGTTCTTCATCTGACAATACATCATCAATATCATCTTCATTGAGAACATTGTCTCAAACATCTCCTTGAACTTCTTCGACATCTTTGTGATCTAACACATAATCATCTAACTTCTCCTCTACATCATCATCCTCTTCAACATTATCATCTTATTTTGTTACATTATACTCTACTAGCCTTCCTCTTGGATCATATCTAACAACATATGACCAACCCGCTCTACCTGGAACCTCTGAGTAAAAGACTTGTTCGCATTGACTTGGAAGAACATATTGATTTGATTCTAGATCAAATGACATTGTATTAACCATGGTAAATCTATTATCATGTTTAATAATAGTTCTATCAGGATCATTTTCATTCATTTGTAGCTTATATCATTTTACGTCGAATAGAACCAATTTGAAGGAATCAAAGTCACACTCAAGTATGTCATCCAAATACCCATAGTATCGATTTTCAAAGACTTGTGGACGTGTGTCACTTCTAGAGGAAACATTAGTGACCTAGAAGACTACAGTTATCCCACAATCAAAATTTTTCCTCTTTTCATCCAACTTTTTGATGTGAAATTTATAACCATTGTACCACATAGCCTTGTGGTGTTTCAAATGCAATATGCCAAACACATAAAAAAGGCATTGTCAATTAATAAACATATTCATATAACTTGGAAAGTATCTAAAAAACACACACCTGCATTCACATTAATAATATATTTATAAAATAACTTAATAAAATATTGCAGGCTGAAAATGCATGCTTGCATGTTTATCTTTCAAACCATTTGCTAAATCAATTTCCCTTTGTGTAAGATTGGCATCTTAGGCACGATGAGCTTCTCTAACCAATGCAGACACCCCTCCCCATGATAATGTACCATAACATTGTTCACATCTTTTAATCCATGGCTTCATCCAATCAAGATTGTTTGCAATGTATAAATGTAGTGCATCGCATTCTCGAGCAACTATATAAAAAATATCATAATTCACCAATACATATTAGTCACCATTGTCAATTTTAATAATTGATGAAAGAATAAAAAGTAAATAAGTATGATATATGTAAAAATGAAAATTTATTTATGTTTATGTGTGTATATTATAAATCTCCACATTAAATATTTAATCACATCTCATTTTCATTGTTCTGCCTTTCCCCAACAAGTGCTCCCCTTCAAAAATTTTGATGGAGTTCACATCCAAATGCGATCCACACACATATTTGTTGTTAATTTAGGAAGATACTAACTAATATACACCATGTATTGATATTCCATATATCCCTCCACCATATAATCCTCAGGATGTCCTCTTTTTATAACTAAAGCCTTCAATGATTTCAAGTGCCTCTCCACCATCTACACTGACCTTGTGTGTAGAGGTCCGCACAATTCAATCTCCTCAGCTTGGTGTATGAGGTAGTATTCTTGTGCGTTGAAAAATGTTGGAGGTAGATACTTTTGTATTTCACACATTAGCCAAGGAATTTCTCTCTTCCAATGCTTTATATCATCTTTATGTATATCTTTCAATGAAAACAATCTACAAATGATGTAATAAAATAACATGTTTCAACAAAACATTATATATTACATTACAATTAAAACACGTCATTAAGTTTAAAAACTAATTAAAAATCACGACATATAAATTTCTACTTACCTCATGTATTTTCCAAGATCATATATAGCTTGTTTGACGTTGTTGTCAAAGTTGACTAGGAGAGATACATGTATAACATACTGTAAAAATGCAAATAAATATTTATTTGTTTAATCCAAAGTAGATAGAAACACCATAAAGATGTATATATACCAAAATAATTACCTTAATGATGCTATGCCAACCCCACCAAATTCACCTTTCTTTGTTAAGATATTATTTATGTTTGAAGAAAAGCTTGTGGGAAATTTAATTCTTCGAAGGACCTCTTTTAGATCATCGCTTTGATTTTATGTTAATAACCATGGGAGGTTGCTTCAGTCTACATCATTATTTGATTGTATCCTAATTTTTAATTGAGTCATTGGCTTCCATAATGTCATTACAAATTTTGACGATTTTTTTCTGTATCCCTCCTACCATCTATGTTCCGCCATGAAGTCTCTATGACATTCTTCTTGATATGAACTGTATCAAACAAACGAGTTATTTTTAAGTGCTAATAGTAGGGAAACCTCATGAATTGAATGGGATAACTTTTCATTCCTCATGGAAGCCCATGTCCTTCACAACAATTTATGTTATATTCCAACTTCCATAGGCGATGTTTCATTCTTCTTGGTTTTAATCTAGTCTCTTCTTTCCCATCAAAATTATGCTCTTTAGTAGCACAATACCTATGGTTCTTAGAGAGGAACCACCTATCCTCACAAAACATCTCGTTTCCTAAACTTGTTGAACGACGAGATTTCATCTTAGGACGACAAACCAATCATGCAAATTTACCCTTTATTTTAAAGCCTACAAGAGATGGATCAATGTAAATTATAAACGAAGGGATCATTTTAAAAATCATGCATGATATGATATAATTGAAATAATTCCATAATATTAAAGTGTAATAGAACATTAATCATCCAGGTGGATATTGGTGGCCACCCGCCAATTCCACTTGGACCCCCACCATTGTTTCTTTCAATTTTTCAGTTTCCTTATTTGTAGCACAATTTACTATTTTTTGCAGTTTTTCGGGTCTTGAACTTCCAAAGCCGTTTTGAGGCCATAAACGATGTTTTTTGGGAAAACTGGGAGCAACATGGTTCCATGGACCTATGTGGCTCTTCCCAAATTTTTAGTCGGATATATATTTCTAACAAGGTATTGTGCGTGTCAAACAGAGATCGTATGCCAAAGATATGACCCCAAGAAGTTGATGTACCAATTTACCCAAAATGGGGCCCATAGTTTGGCGCTTCATCTCCTAGGGTTAGGGTTTTGGATGTTTAGGGTCTTCCATTGTTTCTCAATGATAAATAGGCCTTCGAGCCTCATTGTAAGAGAGTTCAGAGGCATGTAGCCGCCACATCTCTTCTCAGAGATAAGCTACCATCGCCCTAGCTGGTTTATTTCCATTTTTGTTTGTAAGCATATTTCATTATTTTACGTTAATGAAATGAAGTATTATTTCTATTACATATTTGTATTTATGGTTATATTTGTAATTTTTTGCATTCCTGTTTAAATTCGGATCAGTGGTATCAAAGCAGTATGCTCTTTCTCTGTTTTTCTTTGCATGTCCCGAACGAGGTCGAGATATAAGGAGTTAGGGCTTGAACTGGTCGAACCTTTGCAAGACCAACCTCGCAAATCCCGACGGCCTCCCATGGCGGATGAAAAGAAAGACGAGGGGGGGTAGGAGATCCTATCAAAATCTTGCTTGAAGAAGCCCTCGAGTGACAAAGGAATGCGATGATGGAAAAATTTTCCCAACCTCTTCAGCGACTACCCAGGGGCGACGCATCAACTTCCAACAGCTACTATGGAAACGTCACACCCTTTAAGGTATAAGTAACTTTGAAATCCCCATATTCGAGGGTCAGATAGATGTAGATGCCATAGATAAATGGTTAAATTTGCTAGAAGGGTATTTTCTGTTTATGATTTTTCTAGCCGGGAAAAGATTACTTTCGCTCTTCTCAAAGCAGCCCCCCATGTCAAGGACTGGTGGGAAACCTACTGCAAGCAAAAGGATGAAAGTACGGGCTCATTATTTTCAGCCACACCCACTTGAAATTCATTCCGGGATGCCATCAAGGAGCAGTACTACCCTGTCAAAAGCTATGAGGACAAATACATAAAGTGAACCACGTTGCGGTAGGGAAGGGACCAAGATGTGCTGGAGTTCACAAATATTTTACATACTGTTTGCACAAAGTTAGGTATCAAGGATTCTAAGTTGCATTTGGTACTTAAATACCGTAGATGCCTACATAGGTACATCTAGGATGAGATGGAGTTCCTGAACATCTCCTCGTTCAGCACGGCATACTGATACGCTGTCAAGATTGAGCAAAAGTTTAAACAAAAGAAGTGAGACTTTGGATCTGCAAATCCGAAGAACAAAGGACAAAGCCAAGGCGGGGTGACCTAAGACAACCCATTGAAGCTGTAAGAAAATAACAACACCATGAAGTCAAAGAAGGACACAGGAAAGTGGTGTGAGTTCCACAAGATCCCCACTCATAACACAAGTGAGTGTCGAACCAAGCAGTCGCTGGTGGATAAGTTGAAGGCTTTAGAATCAGATACATGTTCTGACCCTGAGTCAGAACCCAACAAGAGGAATGACAAAGGGAAGCAAATCGTTGATGCGGAGCCCAACGCCACTGTTTCCACCGCCAAGATCCAGAAGAATGAGCTCGAAGATCTAGAGGAGGGGGAGCGTCTTTTCCACTCATAGATGTGGGTGAAGGGTTCGCCGCTACAATTCATTGTTGACAATGGGAGCCAAAAGAACCTCATTTCAGCACAGGTCGTGAAGCGGCTAGGACTACCAACCATACCACACCCACAACCATATAGCATCAGGTGGCTTTACCAAGGACGAGATCTCTGAGTTTGCCAGCAGTGCCGCCTTCGCTACAACATCAAACCCTTCATAGACCAGGTATTGTGTGATGTTGCACATCTGGATGTTTGTGATGTATTATTAGGTCAAAAATACTTGTGGAGGCGACATGCTATGTATGATTCAAGGCCTTGCTATGTTATTATTTATTTGTGTAATTCATTATACAGGATACCGGAGGTAGCCCCACCTACCACCACCTCTTTGATCTTTGCTAAGAAATGTAACAAGATCATCTCCCAGACTAGGAAATTCATTTTTTGTCTAGTTCACTCCAAAAGTAAGGGGAAGATTGTCGCCACATCCATGACCCCTGCGAAGGGTTCCTCCACGCAGTAGCAACAACATATGGATAAAGTCATGAAATAAGATAGAGACATCTTCTCCTCACCCACAGGGTACCATTGCACTGTCAGGTCAAGCATTCGTCTGATCTGACTTCCGGAGCACCTCTACCCAATGGGCCAATCTATTGCCACTCCATTCTGGAAAATTCCAAGTACAAGCAGCGACATGATCAGCATCAGGTACCACACAAGTTTTAAGTGGGCGACAAAGTCTGGTTGCATCTGCAGAAAGAATGCCTTACAAGAGCCCATCAGAAGCTTAGACCACTCTGACATGGTCCTTACACTAGTACCAAGGCTGTGGGAAATAATTCATTTCAGCTCAGAATTCCCCCATTCCTTGGCCTGCACCCAGTGTTCACTGTGGACCACCTTCAGCCATACTTTCCACCATTACTAGACACATCCGACATTGTAGAACAACTCACACCAACAGAAATAAATCCAGATTGCATGGAACAAGCTGCAACTGATCGGATCATGGACATGCAGATCAAGCACACTCATCAGCAGAAGATCCAACTGTATCAAGTTGTCCAAATAGGCCAACTCCTTCACCAGGGCAAGTGGCTCACCAAGGACCAAGTTCTGCAGAAGTTTCGTCATCTCATGGAGGAACTCAACGCAATGGGGACCATTGATTCCTAAGGGGGGAGGAATGATCCAGGTGGATATTGGTGGCCACCTGCCAATTCCACTTGGACCCCCACCATTATTTCTTTCAGTTTTTCAGTTGCCTTATTTATAGCACAATTTACTATTTTTGGTAGTTTTTCGGGTCCTGAACTTCCAGAGTCGTTTTGAGGCCCTAAACGACGTTTTTTGGGAAAACTGGGAGCAACAGGGGTCGATGGATTGATGGTCCTCTTCCCAAATTCGTAGTCCTTGGATAGATATTTCTAATGAGGTATTGTGCGTGTCAAACAAAGATCGTATGCCAAAGTTACGACCTCGGGAAGTTGATGTACCAATTTACCCAAAACGGGGCCCATAGTTTGGTGCTTCATCTCCTAGGGTTAGGGTTTTCCATTGTTTCTCAACAATAAATAGGCCTTCGAGCCTCATTGTAAGAGAGTTCAGAGGCATGTAGCCACCACATCTCTTCTCAGAGATAAGCTACCATCGCCCTAGCTAGTTTATTTCCATTTCTGTTTGTAAGCATATTTCAATATTTTACATTAATGAAGTGAAGTATTATTTCTGCTGCATCTCTATATTTATGGTTATATCTATAATTTGCTGCATTCCTGTTTAAATCTGGATCAATTACATACCAAAAAAATGCATTAGTTGTGGGGCATCATGAATTTTCCATATAAGTATTCCATGGAATTGAAATTTCATTGTAACAACCTCGGGTTAAAAGTTCATGCAATAAATTTAATAAAGGAAAAATAAGACCAAGGTCATGGGACATGTATTCCAAGATGAATGTTGAGAAAAACATCCTAGTGGGTATTCATTTGGTTTATTATGGCTAAGGAAATTGGAAAAGGCGTTGGCAAAGGGTTTGGAAAGGGAAAGAGGCATAATTAGCATTTTATTTATGAAAATAAAGGAAAATAGGAGAAAAGGAAGGTGAAAGGTCACAAAATTGCATGAGAGGATAATTGAAGGAAAAATAGAGTAAATTGAAGAAAATAGAGGCTTCAATTATAAAAAGGTTTATGAGGATCAATTCACAACTTTTGTTGGTTAACCATTTGTTAGTTTTACCTTGGAGCTCTCCTCTATTCTTTCATTCTCTCATACTATTGCACACTTAGAGAATTCTTAGAGCATTCTAGCATTGGAGAAAGGAATGTAAAGGAAGGATAAGGACAACAAGGATAAGAAAGGAAAATTAGATCAAGTAGCTTTAGTAGGAATACTTGTAGGTAACAGGTTGCATGTGTGAATTCCTAGCTGGTTTGTGAATGCATGGTATATGCATGTATGTATTTAGTTCTCTTGTTGTCATTGGCATTGGTTTTTTGAGGTGTGACAATGGTTATAGCCTTGCCTTGCCATTTCCAGATAGCCATGGTGTGATGGGGTTATTTTATTTGGTTGATCTTTTGATTGTTAGATGGTTTTGGAACCAAGTGAGGTGGTCTCGAGAAGATTCCCATGGGGCCTAGGAATCCCTTGACCGTTTTGGCGGGAGCAGTAAAGCCTGAGGGTGGATATAAGAAAATTCCTCAAGGTATTGGTGAAGAAATTCTGATTCATCCAAGCTTGTTTTGGGCCTAATAATCTCTTGACCAGTTTTGGCAGGATTTCAGTAAAGCCTTAGGGTGGAGGTGGTTTATTCTCCGAGAAGCCCTAGTTGTTTATGCATTAGTTTTCTTATGTGATCTCTTGAACGATTTTGGTGAGATCGTAGAAGCATGAGGGTCGAGGTGGTTTAATATCCGGGAAGCCTTGGTTGTTTATTTATTGAGTCCCACATTCATGCTTGGAATATGGCACAGGGGTGGTTGGCTAAAAGAAATATTTTGTTCAGCCCAATCTATGGTCGAGTGGTACGTGGAAGTCCCTGACTTAGTTATATTGTGCATATGTTAATAAGATCTCTTTCCCTCTTGTATTTCATGAGTACTTGTACTTGTTATTATATGGATTTGATGGTTATTCTATCATGGTTATTATTCTGGTTATATGTTGGTTATAAGCATGGTTCCATAACAGGTACTAGTTATGGCTCTAGATATGTTTGATTAATTGATGAATGGTTATTGAATGCATGAGCTAATAAAGGTTATTGCAACTATTATGAAAGGGAATTAGACCTTCTTGATGATTGTTAGATAAGTATCAGGCCCCTATGTTTAGATATGCATTCATAACCTATAGATTACATATTCTCAATATGTTTAACGAATGACTATTTAGGCCTAGTTAGGTCAAGTATTTGATCAATTTTGTATGGATGGCTTTGTCTTGATGTCATTAATGGTTATGGAAAGTCTCATTAAGTTCTGGGCAAAGGCTTGGAGGCTGACCTGGAATTTAGGCTCAAAATCTGGGACTGCACCCTCTAATCTGAAGATTTTAGGTCACAACCACTACCTGGTAGGCTTATGCATGTAGTTGGAGGCCCCCAAATACTTGGAGGCCTTTTCATGCATGCGGTTGGGAGCCCAAGTCATTAAAAAGGAATTTCATCTTAGGGTTTTGGCACTGGGAGTGGTTTTTTAGCTCCTGCAGCCCCCGAGGATGGTCAGTAAGGTTCCAGTTTGTCGATTCCACTTCCTTATTTGTACCTAAGGAGTTTGAGTCATGTCACAGTAGCCCTCAACTCATGTTTACATGGCAGAGAGATGGTAGTGGGTAGATGCCGGAGGTGGCATTATAGATTGGTATAGGAGAATGGTTGAATACTTGGACTAGATGGGCATATTGTGTTTATCATGCATTCATATCGGTGTTTATATGATTGTTATGCATACATTGTCATGGATAGGGTTGTCATGCATGAGGTCATTGTATGCAGTTGGTGTTATCAGGCATGATGTCGATATATTGATATGATTATGTTTATACATGTATCATTCTAATATGGATTGATTTTGCACATGAGATAACCTCCCCTGAACTTCGTTGAGGTATGTTGATTATGTTTGTATTTGGTTTATCTGATATGGTATGCTTGCAAGAAGAGGAAGATCAGAGATGACTAACAAAATGGTGGATTATAGTTCACGAGAGTCTCCTTACAGATCAAATGAGCAGCCAAGAGATGAGTACTCTCTTGACATAACAGACACCTTGAGAAGTCTAAAGGAAGAGATTATAAGTTGCAAGGTGGATAATGATAGAATAATTGAGACATAGGAATGGATTTCTAGGGCATAGGAAAAAACAAACACAAGTCAATGTAGTTATCCTTAACAATTTCTCAGACTTGCAGCGACAGGGAAACCCACATATCAGCTATGTCCAGAAGGAAATGACTAATGGAGTGTGTAGTGTCCTATCTAGGGTGCTAGATTAGGCTATATTTATTATTGACCAGGGTCAGTAAACTTCGAGGCATGCGTCTACAATCTATAGACATAAAGGATTCCTAACTAAGTGTTCATGATGGTAGGTTACAGAACTTCTTTACGGAAGGTTGAGGTATGCTCCCTATCACCTGGACACTCAGGTCACTCAATTCATCTACCTATTCTAAAAACACTGTGTATTACTTAAACCAAGATTTCAATCCCCTTACGAGGATGTTGTGCATAAAACTCCTGTTCAGTGAACACTCAGCATTCAATGTTTATCATTCATGAAAGATTGAAACATACTAAAATCATAAGCACACTTAAAATTCAAATATATGAGAAACAAGGTTCATGAAGATGCTCTTAAAAATAACGAAAGATCAGATCCCTTACAGGATACAATTCAACGATCTCAACGATGAATCCTTCAAGTTACCATCATAAACATTACTCATACAAATTTCTAATTAAATCAATGAAAGCATAAACCAAACTCTAATCACTGTGCATACTATTGAATATTCAGAAGTTGCAAATGAAATGAAATGACAGTATACCCGTTCCACACAGGGCCCGTCCGCGTTTCAAAGGTATACTGGATTGTGCTCAAGCAACTATAGAATCAACGCAACAATGAAATCGTGACTGCAACCGTGTTTTTGGTATTAAGTTCAAAAGCTCTGTTTTCAAAACGATACAATGATAACCCCTAACTAACAACACATAACTGTGTTTACATATGTTTTACAACGTTTACATTTCGGAATGAATGTACATTCGTGATGCGGCTGTTGCCGCTTTTGCTATGGCATAGTTTTTAAGTTGTTTCCATTCTGAACCGATTCCAAAAAGGAACAAAACTAAATCGGTTTAGAACCCTATGCTGTTGCTGCTTTTGTCGCCAACATGCTGTGCTTTGACCGTCATTGACCGCGCATTCAGGAGTGTTGGTTCTGCTGGAGGATAGGTGTTCGTCCATGCTTGTACATTCTATTTTTCATCCCTACCCTTTGCTTTAGCTTAGCTGTCATGCCATATGTCAAACAATAAACCAATTACAGGATGTTGCAACTTCCTGTAGTCTTTTTATCAGAAATCCCTAATTCTTTAACATAAAACCCATAAATCAATTCTAATGCATTTAACAACTATAATACTGTTAACTAATCAATTTCAAGGGGTATAAGAGATGTATGAAGGAAAAAGGTAGGCAAACGATGTGTTTCAAGAGGAAAAAGGAGGTCAAGGAATGGTACCAACATCTCTCCCCGACTTAATGAATTAGCATGACCTCATGCTAACCCTGATGTGCTTCCTCTGAACTCTGTCCCTGCCTGTACCTCTGCTGCCTTCAACAATGTATCCACATTCTTCTTCACCTGGGCATCTTTCTGACCATGGAGCTCATGCTTTAAACTTTTGTACTTTTCCTTGAGGACCTTCTTTTGGTTGTACCATTTAGTGGCCCACTTACAAATATCTGTTTGTTCAGCTTCAAGTTCCTTAATTTGTTCCCTTAACTTTTCATTTTTCTGTTGAGTCTCTTTACTCTGTGCTCTGAGCATTTCATTTTCTTTCTTGATAACTTTTTCCAGCATATTGGCCTCCATTAGTTCTTCCTTTAACTTCTCAATTTGCTTCTCCAGTTTCTTCTGTTTCTTAATGGCAGGTTGTGAATCTTTTTCTTGCCTGTTATTGCTTTCAACCTCCATCTCAGCTCCTGGTCCAGGTTGTGAGTGGGCACTACTTTCAATATCCATCGGCATAGGTGCATTTGATTCAGGCTGGTCTCTTTGTAGCTGGGCCTTTGATGTTCTCCTGGTTCTTCTTGAATAGGTGGTAAAAATTTTATCTTGCTCTGCTTTCCGAGCATCCTCTTTTCTCATTTTCCTCGTCCTTATACTGCTAATAGGTGGAGGTACCTTGCTTGCTTTGTGTATAGGAATCTCTTCATCGATATCATTCATAAATCCTGAGTTTTCCTGTGGTTCTTCCTTGTCCTCTTCGTCTTTAATTTGGTTAGCAGCCAAGAACTCCTTCCACGTTTTCCCTCTTCTCTGTAACTCATACTCAATAAGAATTTTAACTAGCCCAAAGTGATATAAGCTCTTGTCTTCGTTACCTTTCTGCTTTTGGATGGTCTTCGACATTTTGGTTAGGCTTTGCAAGAGGAAGTATGGCAGACTGATAACACACTGCCCTTTCAAATGTAACAGTAACTTGATATGGTACAAGTAAACAATACTGTAGCGGCCTTCACAAGTTACAAACTTTTGGATGATATAGACCATCTCGTCCCAGGGATGCACCAGCCAACTCCTTGGGACGCCTTTCTTCCAATTAACGGATGAAACCCTGGATCTGGACATAAATTGAGTCCATGATTTCTCTTTAAATTGCTTTGTCTTGAAGTACTTCTCCCCTTCTGGGCTGATCCCTAGGGACTGAGCTATGGTGTCTTCCGAAACTCTGAATGAAAAATTACCTATCAGAGCTTTCTCTCCGTTGAATGTAAAAGCGAACTGTTTGGTGACCTCTTCATTACTTCCACGAAATTTCTCTAAAAAGGGCAGCCACTGTATTTCTTTAAGAATTGAAATGAAATCTTCGTGATACTGGGAACTGTCGAATATGCTTGGTTCGACCCTATTGGTCATTTTGGTAGAGAGTTTTGCTCTAACTCTTCTTTGTTTATGTTTTGCAAATTCAACAAAGAAGTTTTGATTTGTTACCTTTTGTCTTCCGCCTCAATACTGCTGACCTGGTGGCTTCCTCGGCTCTTTAACACTAGATCCTTTAGTAACCCAAGCGATGCTCGATTGACTGTCTTGTAATTATGGTGGAGGTCGAACCCAATTGACTACATTTCCCTTTCGTGGCGCTTGCTACTTTCAGTCTTTACTGTTGAAGTCACAGGAGTCGAATGCTAACATAGAACAACTGAAAATGATAATGAAATAATCAGCTTAACTCAATTCATAACATATTCATCTTTTGAAACAGAGGAATGGCTGTACTGGTCGTATGGATGCCATCATAGAAGCGCTAGAAGCATATATATGAAGTACTGGTATATGATTTCAGGTAGTCGTTTGCATCATTTGGCTTCGTCGGGTGGTTAAATCATAATTCGGCCGTTTCAAACATAATGAACAAGCCCGCATGACATTTGGTTTCCAAACAATTCACCACGTGTCCTGCTTCTGTTGGTACCCGGCCAAATAGAAATGTTAGGATGGATGTAGGGTCTAATTGGTTGGTAACAGAGATTGAAAAGGTGATATGAGAGGGGATTAACAAAATCATATAAGTATGAGATGGGTTGGAGTATTGGAAGATGATAGGGTTTAACAATAGGATAAGGAGTGATAGGTGAGTGATAGGTATGGAGGTGTCCCTGAAATTGATCGTAGCAGTCACAGTTATTAAATTTAACATTAAAAATTAATCTAAGAATTTAAATGTTAAGAATAAGGAATACATTACACTTTTGTTGGTTGTTCCAGCGTTTCATTGGCATGCTAGGTAGGACTAGTCCCTTTTTACTATTCTTTGCTGTTCATAACAGGTCCCCTGAGATAGATTCGAATGCAACAGGTCCCTCTCAGATCTTGAAAATGTTCATGCAGCTTCTTTGAAATCCGGAAAAAGAATTATATGTATATAGGTTCCTTGATCTTTGGTATTTGATGAAGTCTTAGTGCCCAGCAACCTGTGGATCCTTGTTGAAACTTGATGAAGCTTTGTTGAAGTAATCTTGAAGTAACAGTCTCTTAACAGGTCCCTTTTATGTGTCTTAAACAGGTCCCATTACTGCTGGTGTTGGTAACATGGTCTTCTGGACAGAACAGGTCCCCCTGCATAATGTTTTTAACCAGGTCCCTCTGAGATAAAACAATGACAAAACAACTTCTTTATTAAAATCTGGAGTGCTGAAACAAACTTCTTTGGAAATTTACAGTGAGGAGATGAGATAAGAAATCTTTAAGAATTTACAATGGAGAGATAAGAAAACAAAATGCTGATGCTTCTCTCCCCCACTAAAGTTTTGACTTGTCCTCAAGTCATTATTCAGTTGATAAATCAAACAGGAAACAAAAGAAAAGGAATTCTTACCTGCCAACGAATTGGTTTTCAAGTAAGTATTCGGGGTTAGAGTGTGCCAGAGTCTGGTTTTCACATCTAACCCATTTTTATTATTTTTTCGTTGTGTTTTTTTTTGTTTTGTTTTGTTTTGTTTTTTTTTTTTTTTAATTTCTTTTGAATTTCTAAATTGAAATGAAATGAACTAAGGCAGGGATACTGCAGCTGAAGGCTGTAGTATCTCAACCTCTCTTTGTTGAGATACTGTTTGGAGAAAATTTTGCTTGCTGATGGGCTTAGTGTAAAGTTTCAGGCGATGACTATTGACAGTAAAGGAATGAACTTCTCCATCAATAGTTTTGAGCTTGACTGAACCATTGTCGTAAGCCTGAATAATTTGGTATGGGCCCATCCAATGTGTGGTAAACTTGGCTTTATGATCTCTGAATTTAGAGTCAAAAAGTAAAGCCCAGTGTCCTTCCTTGAACTGCTTCTTCTTGATATGTGCATCATGCCACTGCTTCCTTTGTTTTTGCATGAGGATTGTGGTTTCCTCTGCTTGCTGCCTCATTTAATCCAGTTGGTTCAACTGCTGAATTCTTTCTTGTTGTGCTTGGTCCAGGTCAATTTGCAAATCTACAGCCAGTTTAAAAGTATGTATTTGAAACTCAATAGGAAGCATTACCTCTTTGCCATACACCAACTGATATGGTGTAAATCCTGTAGTATTCTTCCACGTAATTCTGTAAGCCCAGAGTGCATCTTTGAGCTTCTCTTCCCAATTCTTTCTATTCATTGCCACAGTTTTAGTGATGATCCCTTCCAAAGTTTTGTTTGTGGATTCCACCTGCCCATTGGCCTGTGGATGGTAAGGTGTACTTCTTCTGTGCTTGATTTGGTATTTGTCTGTGATGTCCTTCACTAATTTTGAAGTAAATTGAGTACCTTGATTAGTCACTATGTCCCTTGGTACCCCATACCTTACAAAAATCTCTTCAAAAAGGAAGTTTACCACTGTTTATTCGGTGGCTCTAACTAGTGCTTTTGCTTCAGCCCAATTTGTGACGTAATCAGTACATACTAAGATGTACTTCTTACCATTGGAGGTTGGGTTAATGGGTCCTATAAAATATAGAGCCCATTTTTCAAATGGCTCTAGGTGAACTTGGGGCTGAAGTGGCATCTCATCTGTAGCTGTTGGCCTGCCCATTCTTTAGCAACTGTCACAACTCTTCACATACTTCTTGGAATCCTTAAAAATGGATGGCCAGTAGTATCCAAGACTAAGAACTTTGAATGTTGTTCGCTTAGCTGCAAAATGCCCACCACACGGTTCATCATGGCAAGATTTTAAAATATCAATTATCTCATCATTTCTTACACATCGTCTAATAATCATATCATAACCAGTGTAAAATAAATTGCCATTAATCCATGAGTATCAAGCACTTTGTTTGACTAGTCTCTTCTTTTCCTTTGGAGTAAAGTATGGAGGTGTCCTTCCTGTAGACAAATAATTGGCCAAGTCAGCATACCAAGGATTCACTATGGAAATTGCAAATAAATTTTCATCTGGGAAAGAATCTTCAACCGGGACAACCTCACCTCGATTTTGCAGTCTAGAAAGAAAATCTGCCACTTGATTCTCTTTACCTGGTCTATCTAACACTGTGATGTTAAATTCCTGTAACAATAATAACCATATGGTAACTATGCCACTAGTTATTGGTTTATTCATTAAATGTCTAATGGCAGAATGGTCAGTATGTACAAAGACTTCATAACCAGTTATATAATGTCGGAATTTATTCACAGCATATATGATGGCAAGTGTTTCCTTTTCTGTGACTATGTAGTTTGATTCCGCAGGTGTTAGATTTTTGCTAATGAAATAAATGGCATAATTACAAGATTCCTCTTTTTTGCCTAATGAGGCACCTACTACAGTGTCAGATGCATCTGTAAAGATATGAAATGGTAGGCTCCAGTTACGCCCTCTTAAGACTGGTGCGGTTGATAACTTCTTTTTGAGTGCTTCAAATGCTTGCTGGCAGTTCTCATTCCAATTGAAAAGCACATCTTTTGTTAGAAGCTTAAACAAAGGTAAAGCTATTTTACTAAAATTTTCAATAAACCTTCTGTAATAGCTTGCATACCCAAGGAAACTTCTTACCTCTCTTTGATTCTTTGGAATTGGCAAATCAACAATGATCTGGATTTTTGCTGGGTCAACTTTGATGCCTTGAAAAGAAATATAGTGGCCTAATACTATCCCTTCGTTTAACATCATAAAGCACTTCTCATTGCTCAGGGACAGATTAGCTTCAATACATCTTTTCAAAACTTTTTCAAGGTTCTCTAATGCATGTTCAAATGAATTGCCGTACACTGAAAAATCATGAACTAAATCAACGAAAATAGCTAATACAGCTCTCTGAAATGTAGCTGGAGCATTGCAAAGTCCAAATGGCAAAACATTATAAGCATAAGTGCCCCAAGGACAAGTGAATGTGGTTTTGTCCTGGTCTTCTGAGGCTATCCTGATCTGGTTGTAGCCACTGAAACCATCAAGAAAAGAGAATGATGATTTCCTAGCTAATGTCTCTAATACTTGGTCAATAAATGGTAGTGGGAAATAATCTTTGAGCGTTGCTTTGTTCAATTGTCTGTAGTCAACACAAATGCGCCACTTACCATTTTTCTTGGGCACCATAACCAATGGGGATACCCACTGACTGTCAGAAATAGGATATATAAAATTAACTCTCAACAGTTTTTGCAATTCTTCTCTGACAATATCCTGGAGCATGGGGTTCATTCTTCTCTGCGGTTGCCTCATTGGTTTGATAGTACTATCTGTATAAATATGGTGAGTGCATGTGTCAGGGTGAATCCCATGCATATCGGTGTAGTCCCAAGCAAATGCTTTCTGGTATTTTCTCAATAGTCGAATCAATTTCTCTTGCTGAGATGAGTCTAGGTGATTGCCTATGTTCAGAGTTTTCCCTGGACTAATCTCTATGATCTGACTCTGTGTGTTTGTGATGGATTGAACTGGAAAAATATCGTGAAATGTGGTTTGCAAAGATTGAATGGTGCATGTTTCTTGAAAATTTTGGGCTAAAAGCACATCTGCAGCATGATATTGGTCGTTTCTCAAATTTTCGGAAATATCAGGTTGAGAAAGGAACAATTCTACCAAATCATTATTATTTTGTTCTTGGAAATCATAGATTTGGTCGATGCTAAAAACAGATTGTACTTCTTCTTTATCATTGTATTTATCATCAAGCCATAAATTGTGTGTTACTGCTGGTGATTGTGCCGATGGATAAAGAGTGAGTTGTTTTCTTTCTGTCCCTCTTGAAATGATCATGTTTCCCGATCGACATCCTATGAATGCATCAGCAGTCGCTAACCATGGTCGACCAAGGATGATAGGGTGCCCTCCTAAATTGGATTTGGGTTGAAGAACTAAGAAGTCCACTGGATACTCCCAAGAGTCTAGTGAAACAATTATGTCCTCCAAAATCCCTTCAGGAATCACTTTAGACCTATCAGCTAGTTCTAGAACAATCGTTGTGTGTTGCAAATTTATAAGTTGGAGTGTTCTCATGGTTTCAAGAGTCATGACATTTATTGCGGCCCCAAGATCTATTAAAGTGTTTGGAATCTGTATGTTGTTAATGATTGTAGTAACTCTGGGGATACCAGGATCAACATACTTTTCCATTGAGATGGTATTTGTCATAAGGCCAGCTAAATGTCCTATAACATGAATGGTTTGTGGATCAATCCTTTTCCTAGTGGGCTTCTTAAGACACATTTCTTTGATTGCTTTAGTGTATATGGGAATGTCTTTTATGGCTTGCAGTAGCGGAATTTTTATATAGACATTCTTGAGCTCATCTAAAACATCAAACTGTGGTATAGACATTGGAAGTTTCATTTGGACCAATCGGTCTGGAAAAGGTGGATGCAATGGTTGCATTTGCTTATCTTTGGTATCATCGTTTGGTTTTCTTTGATTTGTCATTTCATTTTCATTTTCTGTGTTTTCTTCTTGTTTATCAGTTATTGGAGAATCTTTGTGGAGTACCCTACCAGACCTCAAGTTGATATTTTGCAAGGGTAGTGTGGGATATGAGGTTCCCTCTTCTACATTGTAGGCTGGCCTCTCTGCTCTGTTATTTGGATTTGGGACAGTTTGAGCAGGAATTTGAGAAGGCCTGGGAGGTTGTGAGTTAGATGGAAATTGCAGTTGTGGTGGATTTATTGGTGGAGGAGCAGGCAGTGCTTGTTGAGTAGGTTGAGGTTGGTAAACAACTTGCTGCTGAGGATACTGCTGATATGGTTGAGGATGTGATGAGTATGGCTGATGATATTGTTGATATGGCTGCGAATATGGTTGGTATGATTGAGGATATGTATGATATGATTGAGAGTACTATTGAGATGGTCTCCATTGTTGCTGTGGGTGATTTTGGTGCTGCCATGGCATGGGTACATTCCATGAATTCTGAGCATACATTTGATCATTTACAGGAAATTTCAAATTTTGATTTGGAAACATACCTTGAGGTGCTGGTCTTGGCTGCCATGGTCTCTTTGTGCCCATGTAATACACATTTTCCATCTCTGCATTAGCTGCCATATTACAGTTCTGCAAAACCTTAACTTTAGGGCAATTAAACATATCATGATGTTCAGTACAGAAGGCACAAACTTGGATGTTTTCTAATGGCTAGTCTCTTAAGGCATGTTTCTTCCGACATTTTGGGCAGAAGATAGCCATTATCTGATCTTCATCTTCTTGTTTCTTCTTATCTTTTAGAGTGTCAATTTGGTTCCCTAAGGTGCTTAACGGATCTGTTTTAAATTCTTCTAACAAATTCCCTATTTTAGCCCTTGTGACACTTGCTGAAGCAGATTTTGTGACTTTGGATGACAGGGTTCTTTTTCCAATTTTAGCTTTGCTCCTTGAATACTTTTCACATAATTCAGCGATTTCTTCAAAAGGTAAGGTAGAAATGTCACCTTTTCCCATCAAATTAATATCATCCATGTATTCCTCTCGGATGCCTTTCAAGAATATCGTGCGGATCAAATCAAGAGGCATAGTTCGGTGTTTGGATTTTTGTAAGTTGTAGACAAACCGTTCTAAGTATTCCTCTAAGGTTTCATCCTCTTGTTGGCTCATTCTAAAGATATCGTCTTTGGAATCTTTGGATCTACAATAAGGTTGATATTTCCTTAGAAATATTCTTCTCATGCCATTCCAATCAATTATCGCATGCTCACCAAGCCTCATGAACCATCTTAAGGCTGATGCCTTTAATGTCGCTGGGAAGAGTCTAAGCCTATGGGCATCATCTGTGTAACCGTATGTTCGACATACAATGTCAAACTCGAACAAGAATGAGTTTGGGTCTTCTGAAGCCATACCATAAAATTTTGGTAGCACGGATGGAGGTATGTTTTTCATTTTGATCTCATCATCTTCCTGTGGTTCATGAATAGGAAACTTAAAGGTTGACTCTTCTTCATCTCTTCGTCCTTGATTTGGTACTGATCCATCTCCTTCCTCAGCCATTTTAATAGGTTCCTCTGTGTCAGTGTCACTTGTTTTAAAGAGAAAATTAAAGAAATATTGTTCAGTCACTGTGCTACTTTCTCCTTGTATAGAGGATCTAGGAAAGTGTTTCTTCTGCGATTTATGTGCTAATAAAGTTTGCCTTTCGATGAGAGTAAGTCTTTGCCCTGACTTTTGTTTATCCTCTAATTCTTGTATGGTGACTTCCTCAGCTGGTGTTGTATTTCCTAAAGAGTCTGCTCCTTATGATAGGTTAGTTTTTGGATGGGGGGTTTTTATGAATCTACCTTGATTATCTCTAAATCTAGGCATAAATGAACATGATTTCTAAATCTATGTTTTTGCTTGTTTTTGTTTATTGATTTTTTTTTTTCTTTTTAAATCCTTTAACTATGCCTCCCCGGCAACGGAGCCAAAATGTAGTGTCCTATCTAGTGTGCTAGATTAGGCTATATTTATTATCGACCAGGATCAGTAAACTTCGAGGCATGCGTCTACAATCTATAGACATAAAGGATTCCTAACTAAGTGTTCATGATGGTAGGTTACAGAACTTCTTTACGGAAGGTTGAGGTATGCTCCCTATCACCTGGACACTCAGGTCACTCAATTCATCTATCTATTCTAAAAACACTGTGTATTACTTAAACCAAGATTTCAATCCCCTTACGAGGATGTTGTGCATAAAACCCCTGTTTAGTGAACACTCAACATTCAATGTTTATCATTCATGAAATATTGAAACATACTAAAATCATAAGCACACTTAAAATTCAAATATATGAGAAACAGGGTTCATGAAGATGCTCTTAAAAATAACGAAAGATTAGATCCCTTACAGGATACAATTCAACGATCTCAACGATGAATCCTTCAAGCTACCATCATAAACATTACTCATACAAATTTCTAATTAAATCAATGAAAGCATAAACCAAACTCTAATCACTGTGCATACTATTGAATATTCAGAAGTTGCAAATGAAATGAAATGACAGTATACTGGTTCCACGCAGGGCCCGTCCGTGTTTCAAAGGTATACTGGACTGTGCTCAAGCAACTATAGAATCAACGCAACAATGAAATCGTGACTGCAACTGTGTTTTTGGTATTAATTTCAAAAGCTCTGTTTTCAAAACGATACAATGATAACCCCTAACTAACAACACATAATTGTGTTTACATATGTTTTACAACGTTTACATTTTGGAATGAATGTACATTCGTGATGCGGCTGTTTCCGCTTTTGCTATGGCATAGTTTTTAAGCTGTTTCCATTTTGAACCGATTCCAAAAAGGAACAAAACTAAATCGGTTTAGAACCCTATGCTGTTGCTGCTTTTGTCGCCAACATGTTGTGCTTTGACCGTCATTAACCGCGCATTCAGGAGTGTTGGTTCTACTGGAGGATAGGTGTTCGTCCATGCTTGTACATTCTATTTTTCATCCCTACCCTTTGCTTTAGCTTAGCTGTCATGCCATATGTCAAACAATAAACCAATTACAGGATGTTGCAACTTCCTGTAGTCTTTTTATCAGAAATCCCTAATTCTTTAACATAAAACCCATAAATCAATTCTAATGCATTTAACAACTATAATACTGTTAACTAATCAATTTCAAGGGGTCTAAGAGATGTATGAAGGAAAAAGGTAGGCAAACGATGTGTTTCAAGAGGAAAAAGGAGGTCAAGGAATGGTACCAACAGAGTGTATGGTAGCAGGTCTCATTGTGGACACATGTCAGACAAGGATGACACAGTCAGAGACGGTAGGTTCTTGGATACCCCATATAGGAGAGGGAGTGAATATGGGTTCTACTCTAGTTTTGGTTCAGACAGGTATCATGGTCATCATCGCTATCATCCTTACAAGAGGGGTGATATGGGATATTTTTCGAATGAGTTCAAGAAATCCAAGCCACCTACATTCGACGGAGAATTGAAGAAGGCAGAAGATGTAGAGGCATGGTTTCTTGGAATGAATTTATTTGAGATGCATGATTATACAGAGAACATAAAGGGCATAATAGTTATTTGTAGTCTCAAAGGGAAAGAAAACATCTGGTGGGAAGATCTGAAACGTGTTAGAGATATCAGGATAGAGGATTTTAGATGGCATGAGTTCAAAAGGGTTTTTTGAAAGAATTAATTGTCATAGAGATACTATGCCAGAAAATCCAAGGATTTCTATTAGTTGAAGATGGGATTGCTAATAGACGAGGAGTACATGACTAAGTTCCTAGAGTTTATGAGGTATGTGTCATATCTTAAGGACGAGAAGACAAAATTTTAGATATTTATCAGTGGAATACCATTAGAATTCAAGTATTGGATTGAGTATGATGAGCCTCGTTCACTAAAGGAAGTCATTGGAAAATTGAAGCATTGTTATGAGCAATCAAATCATAAGATCAAGTCTAAGTAGGATTGGAAGGGGAATGACAAGACTAAATGAAAATGGCCACTGAAGAGAACAATACCTCGGGGTGCAGGTGAGAAAGAAAATGTTGCTTCTTACAAGATGTTTAATGTAGTTGAGAAGGGACATGGGTTACAACCTGGACAACAGTAGAACAGAGGTAGTGGGCAATTGTAGTGATATATATGTGGCAAGGATCATCACAAGAAGGATTATCCATTGTATCATGGTGGTAGGCCTCAGATCTACAGTGCTCAAGAGGCACAGATAGTTGGGGATTTTGGGCAGAGAATTCCTCGGATATATGCAACATTTGATAACAAGCAGGCATATCACTAGGAATCCATCATTGAGATGGAAGGTAAGCTATGTGAATTAGTTGTTTCAATTTTGGTTGACCTTTTATGTAATCATAGTTATCTTAATCTTGACTTGATTATAGTTATATAATTGCAGTTGGCTATAGGTACTAAGAAAATATATCATCATTGGGTAAGAGATTACACGTTTGAGCTTAGAAGTATGCCTACGCAGCACATCTGAATGTGATTTAGTTGGGATCCTACAAAATTATTTTGGAAATGGTTTGGTTGTACCTTCACAAGGCTCAGGTGGATTCTTATGAGAAGGCCATTGAGTGTTTGGATGATGATGGAGAGTAGAGAATATTATAGGGTGAGAAGAATCCTACATCGATGTGAATGGTTACAACTATGCAGGCAAAGGGAAATTATAGGGATGGGTGTGTATTGTTTATAGTGCATGTTTCTAGTGATAAAGGTAAGGATGTTGAGGATGTAGAAGTATTGAAGAGGTATCCGGTTTTACAACAATTTTAGGATGTGTTTCCAGATTACATTTCATAGTTGCCTCGTCAGAGGGAAGTGGACTTCTTTATTAAGTTGGTACCAGAGGCAACACCATCATCGAAGGAACCTTATAGGATGAGAACACTAGAGCCAATGCAATTGATGTTGCAATTGAAGGAAATTATTGAAAAGGGATACATTAGGCCAAGTGTATCACCTTGGGGTCCACTAGTGTTATTTGTTAAGAAGGATGGTACTCTCAGGTTGTGTATTGATTATAGGAAGTTGAACAAGGTGATGATCAAGAATATGTATCCATCACAAAGGATCAATGATTTGTTCGATCAATTGAAGGGAGCATCAATGTTCTCGAAGATTAATTTGAGTTCAGGATATCATCAGGTACACATTAAATAAGAGGACATCTACAAGGCTAGTTTCCAGACTAGGTATGGGAATTATGAGTTTTTTGTGGTTCCTTTTGGTTTGACTAATGGTCCAGATACTTTCATATGTTTGATGAATAGTGTATTGCATCCTTATCTAGAAACATTTGTGATTGCATTCATTCATTATATATTGATATATTATAAGAATGAGGAAGAGCATGTAGAACACTTAGCAACAATATTGATATTTCTAATAGAGCATCAGTTATATGCCAAGCTTAGAAAGTGTAATTTCTTTCAGATAGAGGCACATTATTTGGGACATGTTGTTTCCAAGGAAGGCATAGCATTAGATCCAAAAATGATCAGAGCTATTATGGAATGGGAAGCTCATAGAAATGTGGATGAGGTTAGATCATTCATCGGGTTAACATCTTATTACAGGAGGTTCATCAGAAAATTCTCATGGATTTCCTATCCTATTAAATCATTGCAGAGAAAAGGAAAGAAATTTGAATGGACAGAGGAATGCGCAGTGAGTTTGGAGCAGTTGAAGCAATTGCTTACAAATTATTTGGTATTGAAGATTGTAGATCCATATAAAGAGTTTGTGGTATGTGTTGTCGCTTCCAGAGACAACCTTGGATTGCTTACAAGACCAGTGCCTGGTAACATCTAGATTTATGTGTCTCATATGATCTTCAAGAAACCAGAGACATCATATACCTATTATACACATATGTAAATACATACAATAAACAACATGGGTTGGTTCCTTCATCCAAGGACATAAGCCATGTATTTCTGGTGCTCTTTCACATATACAACTCACAAGAATATATGTATGAACTAGTGGAGGTTGAGTAGTTCGAGGACCTACAACTTAATCAACTTTAGCAGAGAAATGGGAGAAGAAAGGGAGATAGCATAACTCATCATATAGAGCTTGAAACCTCGAGAATTCTATATTTATCACATAGAGCTTGGAGCTTCAAGAGTTCTACACTTGTCTGAATTACAGGTAGACATAATGGATAAAGGAGAAATGGATGCTATGATTCATGGAGCGCAATTTAAAGATATAATCTCAAAGCCACATACATGCATGTGCATTAACAAGTCAACACAAATGAATATGTAAAAGCATATGAAACATTTATGGCAGCTACAATTACATGAACTCAGAGAGGAAACATAAACATAATGGAATTTAACAGAGGGAAAACATACTGTAGTACCCGAATGTAGGAATCACCACCCTTTCATTAATATTCTAGAAGATGCAAATATTGAAGTAATACAATCACATAAATAACATGTGTTTTTTTCTTCGGAATTAAAAACCTTTTCTAAGTGTTTCTTCCTCCCTTTTATAAGGAAAGGGGGAGCAAGGAAATTAGTTACAAAAATATCTCCTAGCTAGAGTTTACAATTGTCTATATGACTAGCTGTCTCAGCGTGCAACCTCTAATTATTACAATAGTAAGATAAATTTCTTGAAAACAAAACAGAATAACAACACAACGATCAAAAACAACAAAACAGAACTAATCTAGTGAAACTAAAATGATGGTCCTGAAAATATCTCCACGCCACTCTTCTTTGCTGGCCTCTGGTCCAGGCATGTTTTTGCTAAATCACGGCTAATCCTCTCTTAGCTGGTTCCTTGTCACTTTCAGTCTTTAACAATCTTGTTCCTTCTCTTTCATGAAGCGGGAGCGGTCACCCATCATGGCGATAACAGACTCTGAATGCGGCTGCCAACTCATCCACCCTCCTAGAATCCCTGTAAAACACTATCGGCACCCTGATATTCTTGGTGATGCAATTATGGTGTAATATGGAGGATTTTCCGGTGCTGGAACTTATCACTAAAAACATTACAAAACAGGAAAGTTCTGATCCCCTTTAGGCCCCTTTGCTTCAACCCCTTTCTATAATTCTCTTCATATGACCTGGGTCTAAAACTAGGTACTTAGCCCTAAGGCACCAAAACCTTTAGACTCATGTTCAAGGTCCTTTTTCCCTTTATACATAGAATCTTGCACCTCGGTGATTTCTGGTGCTCGCATTCAGTATCTCCCCCTGATACTTGCGATCGCCAATTCGCGGGATTGGGCCCACATGGGATATCACAATCGCAATATAGGAGAGAAGGCCTTTTTACCATTTTTTACAGTGTTTGCCACTTGCCCAGATGCGTCGGTTTATAGAACACCTCACATAAGATATCACATCTGAGAGGGGTCTCGCATATCGCAATCACAAGTCGGAAGGGACTTTGGTGGAGGAGGGACTTTGACTTGTGCGATTGCCGATTTGTGGGATTGATGATGTCATCAGTGCCGCATGTCGCTTCCTAAGTGGTGACACGTGTCGCCTGGATATGCCCTCGTAGGACCCATAAAAATGCCAAATCTTCATGCCACGTGTTCTCTAAACCACCACATCATGCTGACGTCAACTACCACGTGGGTTTATGTTATGCTCTTAACCTGCAAAATGATACCCAACTACAGAATATGCGAAGAAAAGATACCCAGAACACAGAACAGCAATGATTTTATTATTCAGAGAGTAATGTTCACTTGCCTCTTCGAGGGGAAACCTCCAATAGAGCAGAGCTCGCTTACAAAATAAGACACGATGCTCCTTGCAGGGAGTCTCTATCCTTTATATATGACTCATACATGCAATACCACAGATCAATACTGAGGGTTTTATTAATACCATCTATCTAATACTACGGCCCATTTGCAACTAACTGTGGTCCCGTCAATAATTGCAGGTTAACCACTTACAAATATTAATATGGGTTTTATTGACTCTTGACTATGACGTGATCTCATTGCATAAATAAGGGGGTTAGGGTGGGACCCTAACATGCCCTCCCCCTTAAGACTAGCCTTGTCCTCAAGGCTGAAGCTGTGGAAACTGCTGAATAATAGTGGCTAATTCCCAAGTTGCATCTCCGGAGAGGTGTCTTTCCATTTGACAAGGACTTCCTTAATCATGCGGCCGCATAGGTGCTTGTCTCGTGTGTCTAGGACCTGTTCGGGTTGAAGCCAGATTGACCCTTCTTCGTCCAATTCAGGTAGACTAGTCTGAATTCTGCAATTGTTCCCAATCACTTTCTTGAGGCATGAGACATGGAAAACTGGATGGATTTTTGCAGTAGGCGGCAAGGCCAACTTGTAAGCCACTTCTCCAATGCGCTAAAGTACTTGATATGGTCCGTAGAATTTGGGAGATAGTTTCTGACAACCCTTGTCTTTGAGTGATGTTTGCTTATATGGTTGCAGCCGTAAAAAGACCTGATCCCCTTCTTGAAATTGGCACTCTGAGCGATGCTGGTCTACTTGTTGCTTCATGCGGTTTTGAGCTTGATGAAGATTCTCTCGAAGATGGGCAAGCATGGTGGCGCGGTGTTGTAGGAGTTGATCCACTGCTTGTACCTTCGAGCATCCCTTAATATAAGAAGTAGGGGAAGGAGGGAGTTGACCATAGACTGCTTCATAGGGAGTCATTTTGGTGGTGGCATGATAGTTGGTGTTATACCACCATTCAGCCAGAGGTAACCATTGTACCCAAAGATGTTTCTTTTCTGAAGTGAAACACCTAAGGTAGGTTTCCAGACATTTGTTGACGGCTTCAGTTTGACCATCCATTTGTGGATGATAGGAAGTACTGAGTTTCAGTTGAGTGCCTTGTAGCCTGAAGAGTTCCTGCCAAAAATTACTTGTGAAGATTGGGTCACGATCGGACACAATAGAAGTGGGCATGCCATGCAATTTGAAGATCTAATCCATGAAAGATTGAGCGACCAAAGTTGGTGTAAATGGGTGGGGTAGGGCGCAAAAATGAGCATACTTTGAAAGTCTATCCACAACCACCATGATGACTGACTTGTTTCCTGACTTTGGAAGACCTGTAATGAAATCCATAGAAACCTCTGTCCATATTGATGCCGGGATGGGCAATGGTTGTAATGTGCCTGGTGTATTGACTATCTCCCCTTTGTGTCGTTGACAGACATCGCATTTGGCTAAGAAAGTAAGGATTTCCTTTTTCATACCTGTCCAAAAAAATGATCTTTTGGTGCGAGCATATGTCTTCTGAAATCCTAAATGTCCTGCAATGGGGGATGAGTGCAATTCTGCCAAAATGCGACTTTTGAGGGTGGAGGTTGGTGATATGACGACTCTGTCCTTATAGCGAAGAATCTCATCCTGCCACGAGTAGCCCTTGTTGGAATTTGGATCCTTCTGCAATTGAGAAATGAGTTGGGAGAGCCTGGGATGTGAAAACCATTCCCGGCGGGCTTCTTCAATCCATTCTGGAATGGGAAGGGAAATTGCTAGCAGGGTACTTTCCTCCTCAAATTGGTGAGATAATGCATCTGCTACCCTATTGTCTTGCCCTTTCTTGTAAATTATCTCATAATCATATCCCAGCATTTTGGCTAGCCATTTATTTTGTTGTGGGGAGGATAGGCATTGCTCCAAAAAATATTTAAGACTGTGATGGTCTGTGCGGATTTGGAAATGCCGCCCCAATAAGTAAGGTCGCCAGGTCTCTACTGCATGTAAGATGGCCATCATTTCCTTCTCGTAGGTAGATTGGCCCAGATTCTCCCCACTGAGTTGTTGGTGTAAGATGGCCATCATTTCCTTCTCGTAGGTAGATTGGCCCAGATTCTCCCCACTGAGTTGTTGGCTGGTGAAGGCCAAAGGTCATCCTTCCTGCATTAAGACTGCCCCAATACCTGTACCCAGAGCATCACATTCAATGACAAAAGATTTAGTGAAATCAGGTAGTGCTAAGACTGGAGTGGAGCACATGGCATTTTTGAGAGTTGTAAAGGCTTGTTGTGCTTCCTCATTCCAGAAGAATGAATTTTTTTTCAGGAGTTGAGTGAGGGGCTTTGCTATGCGACCATAATTTCGGACAAATTTTCGATAATAGCCTGTGAGACCCAAGAATCCTCTCATGCTTTTCAAGGTCCGAGGTTGAGGCCACTCCTGCATTGCCTGGATCTTTTTGGGGTCCACCTTGACACCTTCACGCCCCACAATGTGGCCCAAATACTCAACTTCTTCCATGCCAAATGCACACTTGGACATTTTAACAAATAATTTATGCTTGCGGAGTAGTTGCAGGAGTAGATCTACATGCTGAAGATGTGCGGCCCAAGTGCAACTATAGATGAGGATGTCAAATGGTTTGAGAAGGTGGTTCATAAGGCTCTGAAAAGTAGATGGGACATTACAAAGACCGAATGGCATGACTAGGAACTCATAATGGCCTTCATGAGTGCGGAAAGCAGTCTTTGGAATGTCGACTTCCTTCATGCGAATTTGGTGGTAGCCTGAGCGCAGATCCAACTTAGTGAAGAATTCATCCCCATTGAGTTCATCCAACAAATCATCAACCACTGGGATGGGAAATTTGTCTTTGACTGTCAACTTATTGAGAGACCTGAAGTCTGGACACATCTGCCACTCCCCATCTTTCTTGAGCACCATGACCACCGGTGATGAATAAGGACTAATGCTGGGACGAATGACACCTGCTTCCAAAAGTTCCTTGATTATTTTTTCTATTTCATTCTTTTGGGTGGACGGATATCTATATGGGCGCACATTTGGGGGTTGGGCCCCTGGAACCAAGGTGATGCTATGATCATGTTCCCCTCACGAGGGTGGAAGCTCATGAGGCTTGTCAAAGACCGACAGATGGTTATTTAAAATCTGTTGCATCTCCGGATGAATTGGCAGAGACTTGGTTGTGACTGCCTGGATGGCATTAAATTGAGCTATAACTCCATGATGGCCCTTTTTTAGCAATTTTTCCATCCTATGCGAGCTGATGATAGAGGGAGCTCTCGCCTGGAGTCCCTGGAGGGTATGTGTGGAGTTGTTCTTCTTAAAACTCATATATAACTCCTGGAAATCCATTGTGATAGGCCCCAAAGTGTAGAGCCAGTCAGCGCCGAGGACAATGTCGCATCCTCCCATGTGTATGGCAAACATGTGGGTCTTCAAGTGATAATCCCCCATTTGAAGTTTGACATTTTCACAGTGGCCTTCACATTTCATTGTGCCCCCATCCGCGATTTGAACTTGGAAATTAGAAACTGATTGTACAAAACAATGCACTGCTTCCGCGACTTTTTGATGGATGAAATTATGTGTACTTCCACTATCAATCAAGACTACTACTGGGCGATGTTTAATAAAACCTCTGATTTTGAGAGTTTGAGGTGAAGAAATCCCTGCCAAAGCATGCAGCGAAATAACTGGTTCGTCAGGTACATTGTCCTGTTGGTTGTCCTCTTCTACCTCCTCATGTTTCTCCAGTGGTGGATCTTCCTCCGATGAGCTATAGTCAGTGGCATCAATTTGAAAAAATTTGGGCTCCTTGCATTTATGACCTGGGGAGTATTTTTCATAACAGTTGTAACATAAACCTTGCTTTCTTCTTTCAGCCATTTCTACAGGTGACACCTTTTGGACCTTAAGTGTTTGAGTGGTGCTGTGAGCCTTTGGGGAGCGATCCTTAGTGGGGAAATTTGGGCGACTGTACTGGGCTACTAACGCACGTTCCACGTTACGAGCTACCTTGCAAGCCTCTATCCACGTGGGAGGGTGGTGCAGTTGGACTTGGGCTTTTATGGCTTCTTTAAGACCACTGATAAAACATTCCGTGTAGAACGCATTTGAGAGATCCTAGGTGCGGAAGGCTAAGGCTTCGAAGGCTGTAATATATTCGTCCACTGTGCCAGTTTGTCGGAGCTTAGTAAGACGACCCAAAAAATAAGATTCTTGGTCAAAGTGGTCTTGAAGAGCTTTTTTGAAGGTGGTCCAAGCCCGAAAAGGTCCACTGCAATGTTGATGCCATTCCCACCATTGCCACCTTTCATTGTCCAAGTACATGCTCGCCACCATAAGCTGAGTATCATCATCTAAGATGTTATTCAAATTGAAATACTGCTCCATTTGTGCTATCCATGCTGTCGGCTGAGACCCATCAAATTTATGCATATCCAACTTGGGACGTCGCTGACGAGATTGTTGGTGGGTGCCCCAGACGTGAGGAGAGTGGCTAGACTCACCCTCATTGTGTCCCTTGCCATTATACGCCTCCTCGTGGGCTTCCTCCTTGCCCTTCAAGATTAGTTTCGATAGGCTTTCAATTTGAGTTTGGATGGATTGCAAGGTTGTTTCAAGGTTGTCCATCCTCTCATTGGCCATAGCTTGAGCTCTAGTTTCTACCATGCACCAATCAGATGTTCTTGAGATTTGGGACCGCCCAAAAAAAAATTCAGTAAGAATTGAATGGTACCACCTTGCTCAGCTCGTCATCTTGTTTCTGATGGGCTAGATCACCAATAAGCGCCCCAGAGTTTTACTCCTTCCTTATGAATACTGCAGTCACCAAATCTTCAAAATGTCAATGCTGCAAAAAGTCCTGCGAAAATTATGCCCCGGTATAGGAACCCCACACACTACTCAGATCTAGTGGATCTGAGAGATCTGAATGGCAGATCTGATGGCTCTGCGGCTTTGATGGATCTAATAGATCTGAATGACTGATCTGCGAACTCGAGACTGCGGGACTGATGTCTGATGTTGCTGCACCCCTTTGCACAAGCGGATCTGGAAGAGATGATGCGTGATCCCCCGACAGAAAAGGGAACTATGGTCCTGAGGAGTGTCAGGTGCTACAGATCGCAATATACATAAGGGTCTGGCAGTAGTACTCGGTCCAATGTTTCAGGGCTCTAACTAAGGAGGATCGACCGTACCCTTAGCCGTACAACCCGACTACCCTATCGTACGGGCGAGTAATCTCTCCGAGTGTTGTTCTCGGTGTACTGTAGCCGCAAGACGGCTGACGGTTTATCTATGGCGAGGTTTCAAGGGAGTCTAGGGGGCTTCCGATATACCCAGAGGGTATGTGGAAGACAATCTGTGCGCGGTTCTGTCTAATGCGCTACTACTCGAAGGGGTACCCACAGTGGTTACAAGGGAGTCCAACAGACGTGACCACCTCTTGTATTTCCTGCGTGCATGCCTCCCCAAATCCGCAGGTTTATGCGCTCAACAACAGATCCCATGGTTTAAAGACGTCGGAACACGTCTCTAGCAAAAAAAAAAAATTGCTAAGAAATGGAGATCCCACCGGCCTTGGAAAGTGCTCTGATACCACTTGTTATGCTCTTAACCTACAAAATGATACCCAAATACAGAATATGCGAAGAAAAGATACCCAGAACACAGAACAACAATGATTTTATTATTCAGAGAGTAATGTTCACTTGCCTCTTCGAGGGGGCAACCTCCAATAGAGCAGAGCTCGCTTACAAAATAAGACACGATGCTCCTCGCAGGGAGTCTCTATCCTTTATATATGACTCATACATGCAATACCACGGATCAATACCAAGGGTTTTATTAATACCATCTATCTAATACTACGGCCCATTTGCAACTAATTGTGGTCCCGTCATTAATTGCGAGTTAACCACTTACAAATATTAATATGGGCTTTATTGACTCTTGAATATGATGTGATCCCATTGCATAAATAAGGGGGTTAGGGTGGGACCCTAACAGTTTATTAGGACTAATAGGATTCTACCACATGTAACCTCCGGAGGAGAGAGAAAAGGGCCCATCTGCCCTTGTTTTTTCTTTGAATTTCTTTGTTAAATGAAATCGGCCCCTCCCAATGCTTTAACACTAAAGGCCCAAATTTCGGTGATTTTCATGATAGTGATGTTTAACGATTTTCATGATATCAGCGTTTGGCGATTTTCTGATATCGACGTTCAACGATTTTCATGATATCAATGTTCAATAATGTTCTGATATCAACGTTCGGCGATTTTCATGATATCGACATTTGACGATTTTCATGACACTGTGTTTGTGTGCACCCTTTTGCACTTGCGATCACCGATATGCGATATCGACGCTCTGCATCGTGAAACGTCGATATGATTTGTGCTATGGGTCTCTGACCACTGATCCCTAATCATGATATTTATTCTGACCTCCCCTATTGCTACTTTAGAAAAATGTTGATTGCGATTTACGATGCACTCCTGGACCTCCGATATGTTTTTCTCCTTTAGTTCAAAAGCAACAGAACCATTGGACTTCAACAGCGCATATCTTCTGATCTAGAAGTCCATTTTTGGACTTCCACATACCATTGGAAAGCATATTTCGAGAACTATCCAATTGAGAGGGTCTAATTTAGCCTTGAGAGATTCTGTGGCTCAGGAAATGGCTTCAAACTTCTCTATTCTTTGGTCCTCATTGTAAAATTGGAACTCTATTTTCAGAAGGTGACAACATTGGCTCCACCCGCAGATAGTGCCTTGCTAGCAAGGTGCTGAGAACCTGCAGTCTGTGAACTTATCTTTTGGGCATGGAGTCTTTTTAAACAAGCCAAAATTTTGTGAAAGTAAAACTTTAAACAGAAAATTGGAAATTTTATATGATAATTACAATACACACATCGGTATTTACAATGAGTGCAAGGTAGTACCTTTTAATTTTGGAAATAGAGTTTGAGGAATTGACCATTTACTGGTAGCTCCAACAATTCACCTTCCAAATTTTCGAGCAGGTACGTATTATTTCCTTTCTCTTATGAAATATTGAAAGGGCCGAACCATAGTGCATCAAATTTTTCGTGCTTACCCTTTTCTTCCTGTTGGACATCCCATTTGAGAACTAAATCTCCCGGTTGAAGAGGTCGATCCTTGGCCTTTTTGTCAAACAAAGATTTCATCTTCTGCTGGTAATTTGGAAATTTAGTCCCCACCTATCCCTGTTTTCATGGATCTCAGCCAGTTGGTTTATCCTTCGTGTCAAATCACTTGGCTCCTCCTCAACTTCTTGTAGTAACTTCGCCATTGGAATTTCTAATTCGACTGGGAAGACATCAGCCTTACTGTATACTAGCTCGAAAGGTAATTTTCTAGTGGATCATTTAGGAGTCACTTGGTTGGCCCAGATGCCAAACTTTAGTTGGGTGTCCCAGTTTCTCTGATTCTCAGTGATGGTCTTCTTCAACACTCTCACCATGGATTTGTTTGAGGACTCAGCTAAACCGTTACCTTAAGGATAGTAGGTAGTGGAGTGTCAGATGATGATATTTAATTTCTGACAGAAGCTGGTGAATTTTTCTGATTTGAAGACCTAGGCATTGTCAGTGATGATTTTAATGGGGAAACGAAAATATGATAATAGGTTCTCCTCCATGAACTTAATTACCACTGAGTCTGTAGTGTTTCTTGCTGGGATGACTTCTACCCACTTGGTGAAATAATTAGTGGCCATTAATATCCACTTTTGTTGGCCACTGGAAGGTGGGTTTATCTCTCCTATGAAGTCTAGTCCCCACTTCCTGAAAGGTTCGTCCACATGCACTAGGATTAGGGGAAGAGGAGAGATTTTTTGTCTCTCACCAAAGACTTGGCACTTACGACATGACCTGACTTGTAAATGCATATGTACAAATAGTGTAGTCCAGTAGAATCCCACCTAGAGGATTTTGTGAGCTGTGGTCTTCCAGCTGTAATGACCTCCACAAACTCCCCCATGAAATTCTTCAATTACTTTATGAGTTTCACCTTCTACCAAGCATAACAACAAAACTACCACTGGTCTTTCCAGTAGATTTGACCATTGGATATGATATACTTTTGAGCTTGCAGTCTCAACGTTCTGTATTTAGATTTGGCCAGCTCTAATGGGCACCTCAGGAATAAGAGATAATGGATGATATTCTTATACCAGGGTGATCCCTCATATTTAGCATAGATCTTTTGCTCTGCTATTTTAATCCCACTCTGCTGAACTTTTGTTCTGTCTTCCTCTATTATCAAGTTTATTTCGAAAGCTTTACAGTTAGATTCTAATAAAATCTTGGCCAACCCCTGACCTTTTATGAGCTTAGTGGGATTTATGTCCAACTCATATTCTAGTATATTTGCTATCCACCCACCCCTTTTTCCTTCACTGTGTCCTTGCACAAGGATGTCCTTGACCATTGTCGTTGGAACAAATGATGTGATTTTTTACTGTAGAACATACACTCGAAATTCCTTCAGATCTTTGACTAGTGCATATGCTTGTTTCTCTGAGATGTTATATTTCAGCTCAACATCCCTTAGGGCTTGGATGAAGAAGGCAATGGGATGATCATAACCATATTTATTCTTCTGTAGTAGAACTGCAACAATATTATGCGGAGAAGCAAAATAAAAGATATAAAAAGGTACAGAGTAGTCAGGGTTGACTAGCACCAGTGCTCCAGCAAAATCTTCTTTGATTTTGGTAGAAGACACTCAAGAGTTGGGGTTCCATGAATTCATTATCCTTTTTTAGCATATCTGTGATACCCTTCACTATTTATGCATAGTTGGGTATGAACCTTCTGAAGAAATTGATTCTCCCGAAGACGACTTGGACCTATTTCTTATTTCTAGGCAACAGGATTTGACTGATAGCTTCAACTCGCTTAGGGTCAATCTTCACTCCTTCTTGTGCTACTATGTGTCCTAGTAGCTTCCCCTCACTCAAGACAAACTGATACTTCTTGGGATTTAAAGACAACCCATACCTCCTACATTTCTCAAAGGTGATCTTCAGGTGAAGGATGTGTTCTTCATCAGTCTTAGAGAATACTATGATATCGTTGAAATATACAACTATGAACTTGTCTTACTCCCCTACAAAATCTATATCCATAGCTCTTTGAATTGTGGCCCCAACATTAATAAGACCAAAAGGCATGCGAGCATACATGAAAGTTTCCCAAGGGGTGGTGAAAGCAGTATTCTTCTGATCATTGGCGTGGACTACCACTTGGTTGTAACCAGAGAACCCATCCATCATGGACATTCTAACTAATCCAACCACCTTTTTTAATATGTAATCCATCTTGGGTAGCGGGTAGTTGTTTTCCAACGATGCTCTGTTAATGTTCTAGAAATATACACATAATTTTATTTCTCCATTCTTTTTCCGGACTGGGACTAAGTTGGCCACCCACTCTGAGTACCTTAAAGGCACTATGATTTTAGTCTATAGAAGTTTCCTCACTTCTTTTTCAATAGAGGGAAGCAAGAGTGGACTAATCTGCCTGAGCTTCTGTTTTCATGGTTTTATTCCACTTTTTAGAGGAATCTTATGGTGTATAATGTTAGTATCAAATGATTTTAAATCTTCATAAGACCAAGCAAAAACATTCTTATAGATTTTGAAAAGATTTAAATACCTTTGTTTGTATCATAAGGGGATTCCCTTTGATAACCTGAGTATCTAGGGTTCATCTTCTAGGCTGATATTGCATTCTTCTACTTGTTCAACCATCTCCAGAGCCATTTTTTTGGAGGCTACGTCATTCTGGTTAAATATTTTTTCCAGTGGAACTAGCCCATGAGGAATAGTATTCCCTTCTAGCTGTAGAATTTTCTGTCCGACCACCATGTTCTCCCACAAAGTTGGTTCTTGATTTGCCTCTTGTTCCTCTTCCTAATCAATAGTCGAGCTAGTGAACTCCCCAACTACTTCTGTAAACCATTTGACTTGCTGATCATCCTCGAATACCTGTTAGTGCTTGACATTATCAGGTATAGAGGGTCTATGTCTAACCTCCACCTCATACCTAAGAAGCAGATTTTGAGGAGGTTTGAAATTGCTTGCTGCTACAATAAGGGAATCAACCATTCTGTTTTCTTCTCTAGGTAGAAATTGGATATTAAAGGCTAGGAAGAAGTTATCAATTAAATCCCATACTTCATTATGGTAAGTCCTTAATCTAGGGTGTTTAGCCTGACACTAATTTCATATCTGCTTTAAATCATCTCACAGTCTCCATGCAAAATTAAGCATTCAATATTCATACTCATCGATGTTTGTAGACCAAGGAGCAATGCTTCATACTCTTCCATGCTGTTGGTTGCCTCAAACTCTAGCTTGAATGGGAGGGGTATCAAGCTGCCCTCAGGACTTACCAACAATAATCATGCCGCATTTCCCTCTTTAGAATTAGCTCCATCAAAGTGTAATTTCCATACTTTTTTTGTATATGTGTGTTGGTCGTCTAACTGCATCATTAGATGCACTTGGGTTTTTCTTAGATGGTCTCATCTTCTTCTAAAACTAGGTAGGAGAGGTCACTTTATTTTCCATATACAGGAGAATTCCTAGAACTTTCAGCTAGGGTCACAATTTTTACAAATCATGACTCTCTGTACAACCTCCTTTCTTTTCCTCCAAAAGTGGGAATAGTGGCATAAGTTAGATCTAATTTGATAGAGACCCCCACCTTGGAAACCCATGACCTAGATAGGATCATGTCAAATCTAGGGGGAATATCTGCCACTACTATGTCCATCACTACACTCTTCATAGGGATTTGAGCCAGGTTTACCACCAGACCTTTTATCATTCCCAAGCATTTGACTCTCTTAGAGTCAAAGGAGTATATGTCCTTGTAGGGTCTGCTGATATGCAAGCCAATTTGCTCCATCACAACTAAATCTATGAGTCTATGTGAGGCTCCAAAGTCCAACATACAGTTATGAAATAAGAGGTCATGGATTACCAGGGTCACATAGAAGGGTGTAGTGGAAGAATCAAGTTCTTCAACATGAGGCCCAAAAACAACCATTGGTCTTTCTTCTTGAAGGTTTAAACAGTCATGGGTTGGTATTGCGGTGGATGGGAGCATGAACTGGGAGACTTGAGCTTTATAAGTGGGTTGTTTTAGAAGTTCAATTAGGGGAACAAGGATCTTTACCTTCTCGAGTTCCTTTTGAAGATTGAATGTAGACATGCCCTTTTCTGCGCCTCCCATCTCTACTTCTCTTTCTTTATCACCGATAGTTTTCATCAGAATGGGTGCCTTATATTTTGTATCTTCCTCAAAGCTATTGAATTCCTTATTTAAGGAGGCTTTTACTTTGTATTAGTCACGGTTCAACTTCCATTTTCCTTTATTTAATACTGGGGGAATATTTTGGGGAGCAATTTCCTCTTGCTATTTAGGTTCCCTCGACCTCTTTTTTGAAGATCTGAGATCATACTCTCGATGTATCTATGCTTGCATGAAATCTACAAATTGTTTACAATAATCCCCTATGACCTCCTCATTTACTGTTGCTTCTTTATTAGGGCACATCTCATGGTGAGCCATGTTTTCCTGTTCCTCTTCAAAGAAGGAGGAATACAAGCTTCCCTATGTCTCATGTGTATTTGGTGTTTGTTCATCTGGATCATCTTCTAAATACAGAGGAGGAGGGATCTGATCGAGTTGATCTTTTCTTTCCCTTTGAAGTATCTGCAATGGTGGCCTTCGGTACTGTGGGTTGTAACCTCAGTTGTTACCTTGAGCATTTTGTTTAGGGAGATTCTTGTTCTCAAGCTCAAGCTTCACCACTTTGTGCGATAAACTCTTAATGAGCTTATCCATTTCTTCCCACTTTAGATCTGGTAATTATTTACCTTGACCAAAGGAGGATGCTTCTTCTTTCCCCCTTTTCTTCTCATGAGGATTATTCTTTCCTCTTGAATTTCCTTCCGAGGTGAAATTTTCTTCCACCTCAAGAGCATCAACTTGGAGTTGATCTAAAGTACGAGACTTCCTCTCCCTCAGGGTAAAGCCAAATTCAGACTCAAGGGCTCCCACAAATACTACATGAGCAACAGCTTGAGGAGGATTTATCTCGACAGACAGATTATTATACTGCTTATTGAATCTTTTTATGAATTCTGAAATGTCCTCTTCTGACTTCTTCCTTATAGCATTGAACTCTGTGAAGACATACTCATGATCTCTCTATTCACCCCACTTTTGTGTGAAAGAGTTTTCGAGTTCTTCCCAGGTGGTGATGGATGCATTGGGTAGGGCTTTAAACCACTTTCTGGCTTCTCCATCAAGGGATTGCACAAAGAGTCTCAGGACCACATCTAGTTGTTCTACATTTAGATTCTCAGGAAAAGAATAAAAGGTTTCAATGTGTCTCTGTGCAGTGTTTTCGTCTTCCCCATTGAACCTAGGCAAAAGCTTTAGGTAGTCATGAGGCATAGAACTTAGGGGTTGAGGTAAATCAAGAGGGGCATATTTATTCAGTAAGAAGCCCGAAACAACCATCTAGATTAATGGGGGAGGATTAAGATTTATAGGAGGAACTTGGGCCAAAACCATAGTGGTTGGAGTAACTAGGTTGAGAGTAGTGTGATTGAGTGTATAGTGGATATTGTTATTATTGAGGATATATTTACCTTTTTCAATCTTAGGAGGAGGAGGAAATGAAACGAAAGGAGTCGTAACTGAGATTTATTTCTCTTCGATCTCTGATTTGGGGGCACAATTCTCTAGCTCATCTTCTGCAAGGTATGTAAGGACCTTAGGAGTAAAATTTGAGCAGTAGATGGTAGCATGTTGGGAGTTGAAGGAGGAAGATTCAAAGAATGATGAGACAGTCGCACAGGTAGTAGGAGTTTTCTCCTTCAAGACTCTGTTGAAAATTAATTCTTTCGGTCAAATATAGAAGGGGTTTTCTGCTGAGAGGTATCTGAGTGGGTGTGGGGCTTTCTAAAAGCCAGGATGATAAATGACAATGAGATTGGTGGAGTTGCCAAAGTGATGAGGATGCAATCATAACATCTTTTGTCACCTACACAAAGAGTGCTTAAATTTTTGTATCCCAGGGGAAAAATCCTTCAATATGTTCCTCGGCAATGAAACCAAAAGATGTTGTCGCTTCCATAGACAGCCTTGGATTGCTTACAAGACCAGTGCCTAGTAACATCTAGATTTATGTGTCTCATATGATCTTCAAGGAACCATAGACATCATATACCTATTATACACATATGTAAATACATATAATAAACAACATGGGTTGGTTCCTTCATCCAAGGACACAAGGCATGTATTTCTAGTGCTCTTTCACATATACAACTCACAGGAATATATGTATGAACTAGTGGAGTTCGAGTAGTACGAGTACCTACAAATTAATCAACTTTAGCAGAGAAATTGGAGAAGAAAGGGAGATAGCATAACTCATCATATAGATCTTGAAACCTCGAGAATTATATATTTATCACATAGAGCTTGGAGCTTCAAGAGTTCTACACATGAAGAAGAGATGGATGCTATGATTCATAGAGCGCAATTTAAAGATATAATCTTGAAGCCACATACAGGCATGTGCATTAACAAGTCAACACAAATGAATCTGTAAAAGCATATGAAACATTTCTGGTAGCTAAAATTACATGAACTCAGAGAGGAAACATAAACATAATGAAATTTAATAGAGGAAAAATATATTGTAGTAGCCAAATGTAGGAATCACCACCCGTTCATTAATATTCTGGAAGATGCAAATCTTGAAGTAATACAATCACAAAAATAACATGTGGTTTTTCTTCAGAATTCAGAGCCTTTTCTAAGTGTTTCTTCCTCCATTTTGTAAGGAAATGGGGAGTAAGGAAATCAGTTATAAAAATATCTCCTAGTTGGAGTTTATAGTTGTCTGTATGACTAGCTGTCTCAGCGTGCAACCTCTAATTATTACAATACTAAGATATATTTCTTTAAAACAAAACTGAATAACAACACAACGATCAAAAACAACAAAATAGAACTACTCCAGTGAAACTAAAATGATGGTAGTGAAAATATCTCCATGCCACTCTTCTTTGCTAGCCTCTGGTCCAAGCGTGTTTATGCTAAATCATGACTAATCCTCTCTCAGCCAGTTCCTTGTCACTTTCAGTCTTTAACAATCTTGTTCCTTCTCTTTCATGACACAGGAGTGGTCAACCATAATGGCGATAATAGACTCTAAACACGGCTGCTAACTCATTCGCCATCCCAGAATCCCTGTAAAACATTCTCGGTGCCTTGGTATGCCTAGTGATGCATTTATGGTGTAATATGGATGATTTTCCAGTGTTGGCACTTATCACTAAGAAAATTACAAAACATGTGAGTTCCGATCCCCTTTAGTCCCCTTTTCTTCACCCCCTTCCTGTAATTCTCTTCATACAACTGAGGTCTAAAACCAGGTGCTTAGCCCTAAGGTGCTAGAGCCTTTAGACTCCTGTTTGGGTGCCTTTTTTCTTTTATACATAGAATCCCGCACCTCGGCGATTTATGATGCTTGCCTTCAATATCTACCCTTGACATTTGCGATCGAAAATCCACAGGATTGGGCCCACACAAGATATCGCAATCGCAATATAGGAGAGAGGTCCTTTTTACCACTTTTCACAATGTGTGCCGATTACTCGGATGCGACGGTTCGCAAGTCGGAAGGGACTTCGGTGGAGGAGGGATTTTGACTTGTGCAATCATCAATTTGCGGGATTGATGATGTTATCAGTGCCATGTGTCTCTTCATGAGTGGTGACACGTGTCACCTAGATATGCCCCCATAGGACCCCTGAAAATGCCAAATTTGCATGCCATGTGTTCTCCATACCACCACGTCATGCTGATGTCAGCCGCCACGTGGGTTTATTAGGACCAATAGGATTCTGCCACATGGCCCCCCTAGAGGAGAGAGAAAAGGGCCCATCCACCCTTGGTTTTTCTTTGAATTTCTTTGTTAAATGAAATTGGCCCCTCCTAGTGCTTTAACACTAAAGGCCCAAATTTCAGCGATTTTCATGATATCTGTGTTCGACGATTTCCATGATATCGACATTTGGCGATTTTCTGATATCGTTGTTCGATGCTTTTCATGATATTAGCATTTGACTATGTTCTGATATTGATGTTCGACGATTTTCATGATATCGGCATTTGACGATTTTCCTAACACTGTGTTTGTGTGCACCCTTTTGCACCTGCAATCACCAATATGCGATATCATCGCTCTGCATCGTGAAACACCAATATGCTATGCGCCATGGGCCTCCAACCGCCGATATGCGATATCGGTGATCGCTGATCACGATATTTTCTCTGACCTCCCCTATTGCTACTTTAGAAAAATTCCGATCGCGATTTGCGATCTGCTCTCGGACCTTTGATATGTTTCTCTCCTTCACTTCAAAGGAAACAAAACCCCTGGACTTCAACAGGCCATATCTTATGATCTAGAAGTCCATTTTTGGACTTCCACATACCCTTGGAAAGCTTATTACGAGAACTATCCAATGGAGAGGGTCTAATTTAGCCTTGAGAGCTTCTGTGTCTCTAGAAATGGCTTCAAACTTCTCTGTTCTTTGGTCCTCATTATACAATTGGAACTCTATTTTTAGAAGGTGACAACAGTATGTAAAGATGCTTGCAAAAGAGGATTTGGTGGAGTCTTTATGTAGGAAGGTGTTGTGCTATACAACAACCCCCCCCATTTCAATTTTTTCTTAATTTTATTCTTAGATGCTAAATAGGAAAGGGTCCCTTTAGTTTGTAAAAAGCAATGAAATCTTTACATGTAAATCAATTTCTTCGTTTCTTGTCTTTTAAAATAAAGATGCTTCAAAAAACCCTCTAAAAACAACACACATCGCATGCGCTTCAAGCCAAAAAAGCATTCAATATAAATATTAGTGTAGTAATGTGAAGTTACCACACAATCCTAAACGTTAGGCTTCTTAAAACAATTCATCGGTGAACATGCGATTGCTATAAAACTATTCCATATCGCTAATTCCAATAAACAAGCTGTAATGGGCCATTGGAGCTTTGCAATGCGATAAGAGTCTCGCATATCGCATATCACTAAAAACCATATGAAGCCACACTCGAAAAACTTGCGATGCGATATGTCTTGATCGCATATCGCAATCTTGGTAGAGACAGCTAAGACTCACCTCAGGGGAATGTGATGCGATGTTAAATATAAATAAAGTGATAATAAAAAGAAAACATTATCCGGGTGGGTAAATAAGGATTTCCCCAACTCTTTGTGCCAAGTCATCATACATCACAATCGCATAAATTCTAAAGGCTTTTAGAACATGGTGCCTACACCTTCCGATTTGCGATATGCGATGGCTCTCAGAATATTAAAATAATATATATTGAAATTGCTCATCGCAAAATCAGAAGATTGATGGCATGCATTCTAATTAGGCCTTGGGAAAATTGCGATGCAATCTATTTATTGAAGCATTTAAGTTTGATGTCGTTCAATACGGTAAGGCATTAAGAACAGTAATGACTACGATCCTTCAAAGATTTCATCTTGCATGTTAAAATCAATTCATAATACAAAAAATTTCGCACCAAATGCTCCTGCCCTGATCTTCAACTGTACTATTATCACCACTATCTGTTCAAGCATTATCCATTCTGAAGGTTTAAGTTTATCACTCTTTGCTATTTCATATAATTGTAGTTTGAATCTGGAAGTATGCAGCTAGCTAAAATGACAAAGAAGGCTCGAAAGACGAAAGCTTCCCCTGCAGTAGCCGAAGGCACAGAAAAAGTTGTGTTAATCTCAGATACGACATGTGAGGACTGTGGGAAGATTTCATGGGAAGGAATATATGATATGTTCAAAAGGAAAAACCCAAAGGTAACAGAAGGACAGGCAATGGCTGACGGACCTGCAGAGTCAGAGAATACACTTAGTTATTTAGTCAATTCTTTCCTTCACCGAATAGCGGCCCGCACAAAGATTTTTCCATACAATGACATGGTAAAATGGGTAGTTGAAGGTATCAATATAATAGGTAGAAAACTCTTCACATCTGATGGGAGAATATTTGGGTCCTTCAAGCCTAAGGATTTGAAGAAAATGTATCATTTTCCAGAGCCTTAGAAGTGCTACAACAAATCATTCCTTGAAGCTTTCATGAAGGAAAATGAAGTAGAGTCCGACCCCATCAAACAATGGAGGCATTTCCCTAACAAACACAAGCATGAGTCATCCGGTATGTATTCTGTGGACTCCCTAGCATCTCCATATTATTATGTTTCTGCAATGATGTGTAGATTATTTGGAAGCCCCAATTCTGCTAAGTTTTCCATTGAAATGGTTCCCTTAATAGAAGCGGCTCTGAATTCTTATGTGATGGATTGGGAAACCATTCTATCAGATAAAATGGCTGTCCAAATACTTGATTATAGGAAGAACAGGTTTGTTACCACCCGAGTGGTTCCCCCATTTTATATGAGTGCATATATAGTTGACACCATTTGTTTTAACTCTGATTTTCCTATCATGGGATGGAAATGGACTGTGCAAGACCCAACCCCTATCCATATTTACCATAAAGACCTGTGGCAAAAGCAATATAAGAAACATTTTTACAAAATTTTCCATGGCTTCATCCTACCCATTCATCAGGCCATCTTTAATAGACCAGCCCCTCAGCTGTCCGAGGAAGCCAACATCGATCTAACTTCAATTGGCAGTTGGTTTGGGGAAGAATTGTTTACATACGTTAGGGTTTATGGTAGCATCACTGATCTGCATGTCCTTCCTCTATATGTCCCGGATAAACTATTGGCTAGGGAAATAGCCTGTCAGATGGTTGAAAAGGGCCTTACAAAAAATCTCAAAGATGCCAAGAAACAGTTATGGCCTGCCTTTCCAATCCGATGCGGTATCTATTCGTTGCATGACTACAAACATGCACAAGCTGAAGTTGAGAAAATAAGGGGTCTGAACCTAGCTGTTATTCCTAGAAGACAATATGACCCAAATAAAGTTTCTTATAATTTTACTACTCAGGTAAAGGTTAAGCAATTCATCCATGAAAAATATGAATTCGATGACTTCTTTAGATCAGCAGAGACATTTGCGCAAGTGAGCCATCTCGCAAAGATCAAGCTGGGACTAGGAAAAATGGACCAATTCATTCAGTACAGGGTACAAAGGCTTCAGTCAGTACCACTGGACTTATTGAACACTACACCGGTCATCCATCAAACAGGGCAAATCACAGAGCAAATCACAGAGCAGGACATAGAGAAAACTTCTGGTGAAGCTGAGACAAGCGAGAAAGCCAGTGAATAGTTGGACACAAATGTTCACATTGATCCGGTGTTGATCAAAGAATGGGAACAGTTTGACCTTTAGATTAAGGGTCAAAGTGATACCCAAACTGTTATCACACCGCAATCTCCCTTAAGACAACAACCCATAGTTCATGATCTCGTGGTTGAAAAGGCATCCAGTAAGGATTCAACTGTGAGGGAAGTCAAGATAATCCCTGAGAATCCTTCATTAGAGATTATATTGAGTATTGAGGAGATCCCACCATTGGATGTGTTTTATAGCCCTAAACATAGGGTTGTAGTCAAAAGGCAGAGGAAGAAGAGGAAAATAGACCAAGTATCGACAATCGTCTCTCAAGATGAATACATGAATGTCATTTGGAAAGATTCAGAAGTTGATCCCTCCGAAGACTTGACTAAATTATCTCAGTTTGCAGGTGCATATACAACTACCACGATCGATAAAGCAACTGAAGTTAATCAATTGATCAAGGAAAAAGATCAAAAGATTAAACAACTTGAAGATCAGCTAAAGGCCGAGAAATAGAGGATTAATCAGTAGGCAATTGAAAGATAGCAACAACTATCCCAAGAGTTTGAATAGCTAAAACTGGCGCATCATGAAGAGATTAAAGCTAAGGATGAGAAAATAATGCAGCTACAACTCTCAATAGAGCAGTTCAAAGAAAATCCTAAAGTTGAAGAGTTTATAAAGGAAGCCTTAGCAATAAATAATTTCTTATCTCAACAGCTAACCCAACTCTGCCAAAAGATATCCCTCATTCATCCATTTTGCATCAAAACCAACACACTAGTAGATCAAGCGGCCAATTCCAGATTGGAGTTCGAGGAAGGAGATGACAAGATTATGGATTATATCTCTTGGCAAAATAAAGAAAAGGGAAGAGCTACTAAATTACCAGTGATTGAAGAATCTCATAAATAGATATTCATTTCAGAATGGGAGACACAACTGATCAAAGCAAAAAGAGCAACTTCAAGGGCTAGGGCAGTAAGGAATAATATCATTGAATTGATAAATGACAATTTACACAGCGCCAACTTAATTTTTGAGTGCACCCCTGAAAATCTTCCTAAGGTAAAAGTATTGGAAAAACAATGGAAGCAATATTCGAACACCAGAGAAGAAAAACTCAAAAAATTAAAAGGCCTCAATTGGGATATGCATTGGATCTATTTGGTAAAACTGCACAGCCAACAAATGATAGTCAAATGTCTTGCGGATGCAGTTGATTGCATGATACCTGAACTCTCAGATGCGGTGTACACAGGTCAATTGCATGCCAGGATGAGTCATCCACTGGAAGTCCAAACTATGCTTGAGATTTGTCAACTAAAGCCACAGGAGGAATGATAGATGCAATGCATTTTTTTGAAGTTATTTGCAATTATATTTTTGTCATGAAATCCCATATTTTTAGAGAGGTTGTTCCAACCACTCTGAGCATCTTTTACGAGCAGTTTGTTTTTATTTTTACCATAAAGACCCTTTCATGTCATTTTAGAAAGGGTCCTGAATTTGTATTAAAATTGGATTGAAGAAGAGAGCACTTTTGCAATTCTTAATTTATTTTTTGTAGAAGGCAAAGATCAAGGTTCAATTTTTTTTTGTAAGCAGACTTCAAAAGGACTTGCATTTCTGTATCTTTTTGGAATTTTTAGAGATAAAAAGGAACGAACCAGACTGTTACTTCAGTAGCACGTTCAAATACATATGGTACTTATATCTATGTCATTTTGTTTCATGTGAGGCAATTTAACAGTATTTTGATTTAATATTGTTGTATATGTGACTATCCATTCAATTATGCATTTATATCACTTCTGAGTAATTCTGGAATTGATATCTTGAACATGTATGCTGGCAATTAATGTTATTATGATATGCGATCTGTCTTATATTACTTTGTTTGAAGTAATCATCGTTCATACTTAACTTCTGTAATTGATTGATTAATCTTTATTAGTGATTGATTACTTGAAGTCATCATAAATTGCATAGATATTGAGTTACCCGGGTTAAATATATATAGATATATTAATATCTTTTCAGAAATATTATCATTCAAACCATCTATCATCCTTTCACATATTTTAAACACCCACTCATCAAAGCGCATCTTTATAGGGAAATTGGTCCCATATTATCCATTAGGAGCCACCATACCAAACGGAAAAGGAACTGTATTAAGGGCCGGACCGGGTGGTTATCCCCCAATGTTGTTGCAGCGATTTTAGAGGCATCAACATTTTTGGCACTAGAAGGAGGGCCTCACTGTGAATGGCAAGTAAATCTAAATCTATAGGCCATTCTAAGAGGAAAACTTCCTCACCATCACCTCCAACTTCTCCCTCGCATTCTAAATCTCCTATTCCCAAGCGAGAAGTTGAAAAGAAAATTACAAAACCCACTGCTAAAACCCTAAACAAGCCAGACAATCCTTCTTCTAAACCTCTTGAAGTATAATATTTGATTCACAAACTCCAGGGGATTTCAATATCCCAAGAAGAGTCTGAGTTATCCCAAGGCAGTGTTACTTCTCAATATATCCCATCGCAACCGCTAACTAGGGCAAAGAGTGAAAAGCTTGGTATCCCACCAGTTGAATTCCCTCTACCAAGTCGAAAAAGGGCTAGAAAGACACCATCAGAATCTAATAGCGAGACTCTGTCCTCATCATCATCCATACCATTGCAAGGTCATACACCTGTTTCCCAACTCCAGATCATAGTCCAAACAGGTACAGGAGCTTCAACATCCTCTACCCAATCACTTTCAACTGCTTCTTCACCCTCTTCTACTAATAGCTCAACAATGGCACATAATCAACCTCAACCGAGGCCATGGACCAACCCAGGAGCTGTCAGAATGCCTGCACCTTTGACCCAATTGCCAGCACATCCTAAAAAATGGCTACCTAAATTTAATCCTGACAATGGCCTATTAGCGGAAGAACATATAAACAATTTCATGTTATCTATTAACTTGAATGGAGTAACGGAAGAAGATGCTGTTGTAAGACTATTTCCATACACTCTACAAGGAGCAGCAGGATCATGGTACTTTTCGTTACCACCAGGTTCTATCAATAGCTGGGATGCTTTTCAAGAGCAATTTATAACTAAGTTTGGAGACGATAGGTCTACAACAACTTTGATTAATGACCTCTCCAACTTGAAAGATGAACCAAAAGAACCCATTAAGGACTTTAACTCATGCTTCAATAAGTTATTGAATAAAATACCTACGACGTCCAAGCCTAGTGAGGAGGTTCGAAATGAATGGTACATTTCTGCTTTGCCTTCAAACATAGCCATCTTCGTTGATAGAGCTGCCAAACTGACATTAGCATAAAATATGAAGGAAGCAATAGTTGTTGAAAAATGTATCCTGGCTTTATAAAAGAAAAATGCTCTAGAGGAAAGGAAATCCAAGAAAGTTACCATTATAGATGATTCAAAGAAGAAAGCAACCAAAGATCCATATGATATGGAAGGCTTACAAAAAGTTCTTAAAACTATGTCCAATGAAATGGTAGAAATCAAAAAACAGATGGCTGAAACTTCTACAAAAAGATCATTTACGAATTTAAAAGAAATCAGCCAACTGATCTGGAACCACCCAATGCTATATCCAATGCAGAATCTGATTTAGATGATGATGAAGAAGAATACACATTTTTATCAGCCGAAGAAACAGAAGAAGATGAAATAGTTGAATGTCATGGAATGTGGGGCTTTATTTACCTAACTTCGATAATGAAATTGAACAGGAAGCTCTACCAGTAAATACTAGAAGTAAGAGTATCATAGAGCCTAATTAGTCAAATCAAAAGAAGAAAAATTCAAATCCTGTTGCTAAAGAGAAAGTTCCAGCAAAGAAAACTCTAGTTTCATCTCCCCAAACTCAACCCTCTTCATCCAGTCCTCCCTCATCATCAAAAACACTAGTAGTTTCGGATTCCATGGATTATAACATAGTTGAATATATGAAAAATACTTGAGCAAATATTTCTCTGCATGAAATTAGCAAGCTCAAGCATCAACAAAAGTTGTTACTTAAAGAATTAAATGCAGTACCTTCTTCTCCTCTTCCAACTAGTGTTTTATCTAAGGCTGCTAGAGGATCGGGTAAACCACCATCTAATAAGGTGGATTCTACTGATGCCGTTTTAATTGGGGATAGATCAAATTCTCATACTCCTCCTTTTCTCTTGACTTATGAGATCTACAATAGAAATTTGCATAACTTCTTGATTGATTCAGGGGCTTCATCAAATATAATGCCAGCATCAGTTTGCTCCAAATTAAATATTGAACCCTAGAAGTCTGTAGTCCATATTTTCCAATTAGATCGAACTAAGGTTCAAGTTTTAGGAGAAATAAATTCAATTACTATTACACTATCTGCTGATCCAAGGGTTGTTAAAAGAATTGATATATTAATTGCTGACATCCCTGAGTTTTATGGTTTAATTCTTAGTAGAGATTGGTCTGAAAAACTTCATGGTTATATTTCAACTGATTGGTCTCACATGTGGCTTCCCTATAATGGAAAGCCAAATCAAATCAGAATTGACCGTGAAAAACACTTGACTCACACAGTAACTAAATTCGAAGAAGAAAATCAACCTGTAGCCTTCAATAATAACATTCTTGGAAACTATTCGGCTGAATCATTTTTTGGGAACTTCAATGCTCAACAATCTCCTTTTTCTGTTAATAATGTCATATCACAAGTTAAAAATTTCTCCCGTACCAATACTTCTAAGTGTGTTAATGTTGTAGATGAACTTGTAGATAAACCTATAAATAAGCCTTTATTTTGGTCTTTGTATTTTGATGGATCTAAATCCAATGACGGTGTAGGAGCAGGATGTATTTTAGTCAGTCCTGAAGGAGAAAAAACGATGTTATCATGTAGATTAGAATTTGAGTGTACCAAAAATACCGCAGAATATGAAGCATTGATTCAAGGTCTTTATAAAGCAATATGCCTGAATATCCAATATCTGAAAGTATTTGGTGATTCCGAAATTGTCATTAAACAAGTGAGAAATACTATCCATTGTCTTTCGGGGCATTTGAAACAATATCAATCACTTGTTCAAGATATTATAACTCATTTTCTGGAATTTTATATTTCTCCTATTCCCAGATCACAAAATGCAGCAGCAGATCTCTTGGCTAACATTGCTTGTAAGCTTCTTCCATATGAGGATTATAGTCTAGATAGATTTTCTATTGAATTAATTTTTCAGCCATCTATCCCAGATAATGTCACCAATTGGTGTGTGTTCAATCATGATGAGGATATCCTAAATTTATTGACATCTGAAGGATCTTATGACGATCAAATCATTGATGAAAGTGATCATGATCTTCAATTAAAACAGAAATTCAAAGAAAATCCTATTCCTAAATCTGTGGTTAAACTGGAAGATCTTTATGATATTAAGGATAGATTCAAAAAGGTCACTAATGCAAAACTTCAAAGTTCAACTTTAAGGTTTGAATTAGTAAACCTTGGTACAGATACCAAACCACAAAATGTTAATCTAGGGCTTGGACTTTCACCTGATGAAAGATTTGCTTTCATTCGATTATTGAAGAAATACAAAAATGTTTTTGCTTGGAATTATGAGGATCTGAAGACCTATGATACCTCTATTATTCAACATACAATTCCAATGATTTCTGACGAGAAACCGGTACAACAGAAATTAAGGAAAATTCACCCCAATCTTGAGAGTCAAATCAAAATGGAGTTGAATAAACTCCTTAAAGCCAAAATAATCTTTCCTATCAGACATTCGAAATGGGTCTCAAATTTGGTACCTGTCAGGAAAAAGAATGGCGATATTAGGATTTGCATAGATTTTAGAAATCTCAACAAAGCATGTCAAAAAGATAATTTCCCATTACCAACAATGGAACAGATACTTCAATCAGTAGCTGGCTCCAAGTTAATGTCTTTTCTTGATGGTTTTTTAGGATATAATCAGATCCTGGTACATCCAGATGATAGATTAAAGACTACATTCAAAACCAAATGGGGAACATATGCTTATCAGAAAATGCCTTTTGGTTTGATAAATGTTGGAGCTACTTTCCAATGAGCCATGGATATAGCTTTCAAAGGTTTGATCAATAAAACGGTCATTGTTTACTTAGATGACATAACTATTTACTCTAAGAAAAAGAGCAACCATTTGCATGATTTAAAGCAGATCTTTGAACGTTGCAAAAAGTATGGGATTTCCTTAAATCCCAAGAAATCATTCTTTTCTCTTAATGAAGGTAAACTTTTAGGGTTTATTGTATCCAAAAATGGCATATACATTGATCCTGACAGGATAAAAGAGATTTCTGATATCCCTTTGCCACATAATAAGAAATCTATGCAATCGTTCTTGGGACAGATAAATTTTGTGAAAAGATTCGTTCCTGATTTTTCTCATATTGTTTTACCCTTGCAATCCATGATTAAGAAAAATTCAGTTTTCAAATGGGGACATAACGAAAGAGAAGCTTTTGATTCGATCAAACAAGCAATCATTAATGCTCCTGCATTGAATACTCTGAATTTTTCTAGTCATTTTATTTTGTATACTTTGGCCACTGAATCATCTTATGCTGCTGTTTTAACACAAATCAATGATCAACAAGTGGAAGCACCCATATCTTTCTTTAGTTCCAATTTACAAGGTGCTGAGATTAATTATTCAGAAGTTGAAAAACAAGCCTTTGTTGTGTTTAAGTTTGTTAAACATTTTAGACCTTTTCTCCTGAAAACACATACAAAAGTAATAGTCCCATTCTCTGCAGTGAGGCAATTGCTAATTCAAAGAGAAGTAGGAGAGAAAAGAGCTAACTGGGTAACAACTTTACAAGAATATGATATTGACATTAAACCAGCGAAAATTGTTAGAGGACAAGGTTTTTGCAGGTTGCTAGCAGGAGCTTCCAATATACTAGATCATGAAGATTCAGGTAGTACTGCACAAGTAAATGAGATAAGTATAATTGATTCTGAATCTCAATATGCTGATCTGATTTTTTACTTAAGAAATGGATATGCCCCCCTGAGTTCAGCTACAAAAATAAACATGCTTTAAGGTTAAAAGCCAAACACTATGAAATCGTTGATAATGTGTTATTCAGGAGAAATTATGATTCTGTTCTATTAAGATGCCTTGAAAAATCTGAATTGCAAAAGGTTTTACAGGAATTGCATGATGGCCGAGCTGGTGGACATTTTGGAGGAGACACTATAACACACAAAATACTGCATGTTGGGTATTATTGGCTAAATTTGTTTAAAAATACCCATGACTATGTGAGGAAATGTAAAATATGCCAGACTGCCAGTGGGAGGCAAAGGAAACCAACCTTTCCTTTACAACTAGTTAATATTGAGTAACCCTTTGAGCAGTGGGGGATTGATATAATAGGAGAGATTGTTCCTCATTCTTCCAAGCAGCACAGATGTATCCTTACAGTGACCGACTACTTCACAAAGTGGGTAGAAGCAATGTCACTAAAGGTAGCAAATTCTGATGCGATTATTGAATTTATTGATCATTTCATCATCACCAGGTTTGGTTTACCTAATGCACTTATTTTTGATAATGCATCTTATTTTTCTGGAAATAGTATAGTTGAATTTGCTCTTAAGAGAGGTTTTAAGTTAAAATACTTTGCAAATTACTATCCATAAGGAAATGGCTTAACAGAGTCAACTAACAAAAATCTCATCAGGATTATTAAAAGGACTGTTGATCAAAACCAAAAGAATTGGCATAAATCTTTAACATTTGCACTATGGGCAGATCGTATAACCCAGAAGGCCTCAATTGGTACTTCTCCTTTTAACTTAGTGTATGGGAAAGAAGCTGTTATTCCACCAAATCTAGCCCTCCCATCACTAGCCCTAGTGCAATTCATTGAAGAAACTCCTTCTTCCTCTATTCAATTAAGGTTTGATCAAATTCTTAAATTAGATGAGGAAAGAGAAAAGGCCAAGATTACTCATGCTAAACATCAGCAAGTCATTAAATCCTCTTTTGATGCAAGTTCAACCGGCTCAAAAACATTACAGATTGGTGATCTCGTTTTGAAATGGGACAAAGCACATGAAGACAAAGGTAAACATACCAAATTTCAGAAAATGTGGCTTGGACCATTTCAGATCGTCAAAAAGGTAGGCTCATCAACGTTTTTACTACAAGACTTATTAGGAAAGAGAGATTCTCTTCCTGTGAATGGGCTTATCTTAAAGAAATTATTTCCCTAAGGAGGTAACCCCTTCTTATCTGTACATATTCTTTTTATGCAAATTTTGATTTCTTTCAATAATGTTGTAAATAGTCTACCATTGGCTTTCTACTATTGAAATCTCTTTGAAAACATATTGTGAATATCCGCTTTTAGAAAGTAGAAACTTTTAAGGAAGTGATTACAGTTTTGGGAAATTAGATAAACATCATAAAACTCTGAGATGTTCTTTGAAATTGTGAAATATTTCAAACCAAGAAAGCATAGTGAATCATTTTAAGTTGTATCAGTTGAGAGAGGTTATTTTGTAAAAAGTAAAGACTTTCTATGACTAAGCATCTACATCTCTACAATTGTCATCCAATAACTCTTAAGGAGTCAAAGATTCACCCCATCCATTAGGATTATGGTTTTTTAGAGTGTAATTCTAAAATATATCTGATTTAAAAGATAAGAGGTCTCATTACGAGCCTGCTTACCATGATCATAGGGAACTAATTAAACTGACATTACCAATACTGCATACCAAAACAGGGTAATGGCTTATAATCATAAGACAAGGGGTCTCATTACGAGCCAGCTTGTTCAGTTCAATTACAACCAGTGAATGGCATTGTCATCTTCTGGCTCCCAAACCAGGACAATGGCTTTTATCCAGAAAAGAAAAAAGAAAAAGCAAAAAGAAAAAATGAAAATATATATAGATATATCTTTCTGAATTTATCTTTAAAAGATTATTTTCTTAGATGGATGGGATAATGAATAATTGATGGTTAAAAGGTAACCCTATTGAGACTATAGACATTTGCTAGCAGCAGTGGCTCTACCTATGACAAAAGAGTATATTCAAAAGCTAAGTTACAGAAGCCCCCTACTTTATCTTTAACAACCAATCAAGGCTTGAAGAAACTATAAATGTTTTCATTAATAATAAGGGTTTGTAAAAGAAATTGCAAAATTGATCAATTTTTCTTATTCAAAGTAATTTTGTTTTTCTAACACATTTCAAAATAGTTTCCTTTTCCTCAATTGTTTGTACTAAAGAAAGTGTTAGAAATTTCAACTTTTTATTAAGAGATAACTGGTTCTTTCAATCAATCGCCAATTTTTGTGCTATAAAACAACCCCCACATTTCAAATTTTTCTTAATTTTATTCTTAGATGCTAAATATGAAATAAGGTCCCTTTAGTTTGTAAAAAGAAATGAAATCTTTACATATAAATCAATTTCTTTGTTTCTCGTTTTTTTAAATAAGGATGCTTCAAAAAACCCTCTAAAAACAACACACATCGCATGTGCTTAAGGCCAAAAAGCATTCAATCTAAATATTAGTGTAGTAATGCGAAGTTACCACACAATCCTAAATGTTAGGCTTCTTAAAACAATTCATCAGTGAACATGCGATTGCGATAAAACTATCGCATATCGCACATCACCAATTCCAATAAACAAGTTGTAATGGGCCATTGGAACTTTACGATGCGATAAGAGTCTCGCATCTCGCATATCACTAAAAACCGTATGAAGCCACACTTAAAAAACTTGCAATGTGATATGTCTTGATCGTATATTGCAATCCCGACAGAGACAGATAAGACTCACCTCGGGGGAATGCGATGCGATGTTAAATATAAATAAAGTGATAATAAAAAGAAAACATTATCTGGGCGGGTAAATAAGGATTTCCCCAACTCTTTGTGCCAAGTCATCATACATTGCAATCGCATAAATTCTAAAGGCTTTTAGAACATGGTGCCTACACCTTTCGATTTGCGATATGCGATGGCTCTCAGAATATTAAAATAATATATGTTGAAATCGCTCATCGCGAAATCAGAAGATTGGTGGCACACGTTCTAGTTAGGCCTTGGGAAAACTGCAACGTGATCTATTTATTGAAGCATTTAAGTTTGATGTCGTTCAATATGGTAAGGCATTAAGAACAATAATGACTACGGTCCTTCAAAGATTTCATCTTGCATGTTAATATCAATTCATAATACTAAAACTTTCGCACCAAATGCTCTTGCCTTGATCTTCGACTGTACTATTATCATCACTATCTGTTCAAACATTAACCACTCTAAAGGTTTAAGTTTATCGCTCTTTGCTATTTCATATAATTGCAGTTTGAATATGGAAGTATGCATCCAACTCAAATGACAAAGAAGGCCCGAAAGATGAAATCTTCCCCTGCAGTAGTTGAAGGAACGGAAAAAGTTGTGTTAATCTCAGATACAACATGCCAGGACTGTGGGAAGATTTCATGGGAAGGAATATATGATATGTTGGAAAGGGAAAGCCCAAAGGTAATAGAAGGATAGGCAACGGCTGACGGACCTGCAGAGTTAGAGAATACACTTAGTGATTTAGCCGATTCTTTCCTTCACCGAATAATGGCCCGCGCAAAGATTTTGCCATACAATGACATGGTAAAATGGGTAGTTGAAGGTATCAATATAATAGATAGAACACTCTTCCCATCTGATGGGAGAATATTTGGGTCCTTCAAAACTGAGGATTTGAAGAAAATGTATCATTTGCTAGAGCCTTAGAAGTGCTACAACAAATCATTCCTTGAAGCTTTCACGAAGGAAAATGAAGTAGAGTCCAACCCCATCAAACAATGGAGGAATTTCCCTAACAAACACAAGCATGAGTTATTTGGTATGTATTTTGTGGACTCCCTAGCATCTCCATATTGTTATGCTGCTGCAATGATGTGTAGATTATTTGGAAGCCCCAATTCTGCTAAGTTTTCCATTGAAATGGTTCCCTTAATAGAAGTGACTCTGAATTCTTATGTGATGGATTGGGAAACCATTCTATCAGATAAAATGGTTGTCCAAATACTTGATTATAGGAAGAATAGTTTTGTTACCACCCGAGTAGTTCCCCCATTTTATATGAGCATGTAAATAGTTGACACCATTTGTCTTAACTTTGATTTTCCTATCATGGGATGGAAATGGACTGTGTAAGACCCAACCCCTATCCATATTTACCATAAATACTTGTGGCAAAAGAAATATGAGAAACATATTAACAAAATTTGCCATGTCTTCATCCTACCCATTAATCAGGCCATATTTAATAGACCAGCTCCTCGGCTGTCCGAGGAAGCCAACATCAATCTAACTTCAATTGGAAGTTGGTTTGGGGAAGAATTGTTTACATATGTTAGGGTTTATGGTAGCATCACTGATCCGCATGTCCTTCCTCTATATGTCCTGGATAAAATTTTGGCTAGGGAAATAGCCTATCAGATGGTTGAAAAGGGCCTTCCAAAAAATCTCAAAGATGCCAAGAAACAGTTATGGCCTACCTTTTCGATCTAATGCGGTATCTATTCTTTGCATGACTACAAACATGCACAAGCTAAAGCTGAGAAAATAAGGGGTATGAACCTAACTGTTATTCCTAGAAGACAATATGACCCAAATAAAGTTTCTTATACTTTTACTACTTAGGTAAAGGTTAAGAAATTCATCCATGAAAAAGATGAATTCGATGACTTCTTCAGATTAGCAGAGACATTTGCGCAAGTGAGCCATCTCACAAAGATCAAGCTGGGACTAGGAAAAATGGACCAATTCATTTAGTACAGGGTACAAAGGCTTCAGTCAGTACCACTAGACTTATTGAACACTACACCGATCATCCATCAAACAGGGAAAATCACAGAGAAGGACATAGAGAAAACTTCTGGTGAAGCTGAGACAAGCAAGAAAGCCAGTGAATAGTTGGACACAGATGTTCACATTGATTTGGTGTTTATCAAAGAATGGGAACAATTTGACCTTCAGATTAAGGGTAAAAGTGATACCCAAACTGTTATCACACCACAATCTCCCTTAAGAAAACAACCCATAGTTCATGATCCCGTGGTTGAAAAGGCATCCAACAAGGATTCAACTATGAGGGAAGTCAAGATAATCCTTGAGAATCCTTCATCAGATATTATATTGAGTATTGAGGAGATCCCACTGTTGGATGTGTTTTATAGCCCTAAACATAGGGCTATAGTCAAAAGGCAGAGGAAGAAGAGGAAAATAGACCAAGTATCAACAACCGTCTCTCAAGATGAATACATGAATGTCATTTGGAAAGATTTAGAAGTTGATCCCTCTAAAGACTTGACTAAATTATCTCAGTTTGTAGGTGCATATACAACTACCACAATCGATAAAGCAACTGAAGTTAATCAATTGATCAAGGAAAAAGATCAAAAGATTAAACAACTTGAAGATCAGCTAAAGGCCAAGAAACAGAGGATAAATCAGCAGGCTACTGAAAGACAGCAACAGCTACCCCAAGATTTTGAACAGCTAAAACTGGCACATCATGAAGAGATTAAAGCTGAGGATGAGCAAATAATGCAGTGCCAACTCTCAATAGAGAATTTCAAAGAAAATCCTAAAGTTTAAGAGTTTATAAAGGAAGCCTTAGCAATAAATAATTTATTATCTCAATAACTAACACAACTCTACCAAAAGATATCCCTCATTCATCCATTTTGTATCAAAACCAACACACTGGTAGATCAAGCAGTCAATTCCAGATTGAAGTTCGAGGAAGCAGATGACAAGATTACGAATTATATCTCTTGGCAAAATACAGAAAAGGGAAGAGCTACTAAATTACCAGTGATTGAAGAATATCATAAAGAGATAATATTCTCAGAATGGGAGACACAGCTGATCAAAGTAGAAAGAGAAACTTCAAGGGCCAGGGCAACAAGGAATAATATCATTGAATTGATAAATGACAATTTACACTTAATTTTTGAGCGCACCCCTAAAAATCTTCCTAAGGTAAAAGTATTGGAAAAACAATGGTAGCAAGATTCGAACACCAGAGAAGAAAAACTAAAAGAATTAAAAGGCCTCAATTGGGATACGGATTGGATCTATTTGGTAAAACCGCATAGCCAACAAATGATAGTCAAATGTCTTGCGGATGCAATCGATCGCATGATACCCGAACTCTCGGATGCAGTGTACACAGGTCAATTGCATGCCAGGATGAGTCATCCACCAGAAGTCCAAACTATGCTTGAGATTTGTCAACTAAAGCCACATGAGGAATGATAGATGCAATGCATCTTTTTGAAGTTATTTGCAATTCTATTTTTGTCATGAAATCCCATATTTTTAGAGAGGCTATTCCAACCACTCCAAGCATCTTTTACGAACAGTTTGTTTTTATTTTTACTATAAAGACCCTTTCATGTCATTTTAGAAAGGGTCCTGAATTTGTATTAAAATTGGATTGAAGAAGAGAGCACTTTTGCACTTCTTAATTTATTTTTTGTAGAAAGCAAGGATCAAGGTTCAAATTTTTTTTGTAAGCAGACTTCAAAAGGACTTGCATTTCTGTATCTTTTTGGAGTTTTCAGAAATAAAAAGGAATGAACCAGACTGTTACTTCAGTAGCACGTTCAAATACATATGGTACTTATATCTATGTCATTTTGTTTCATGTTAGGCAATTTAACAGTCTTTTGATTCAATATTGTTGTATATGTGACTATCCATTCAATTATGCATTTATATCACTTCTGAGTAATTTTGGAATTGATATCCTGAACATGTATGCTGGCAATTAATGTTATTATGATATGCGATCTATCTTATATTACTTTGTTTGAAGTAATCATCATTCATGCTTAACTTCTGTAATTGATTGATTAATCTTTATTAGTGATTGATTACCTAAAGTCATCATAAATCGCATAGATATTGAGTTACCCGGGTTAAATATATATAGATATATTAATATATTTTTAGAAGTATTATCATTCAAACCATCTATCATCCTTTCACATATTTTAAACACCCACTCATCAAAACACATCTTTATAGGGAAATTGGTCCCATATTATCCAGTTGGAGCCACCATACCAAACGGAAAAGGAACTGTATTAAGGGCTGGACCGGGTGGTTACCCCCCAATGTTGTTGTAGCGATTTTAGAGGCATCAATAGAAGGATAGTTAGTATTCTATGAGTCACAGAAACTAAATGGGGACGAGAAAAACTATGTGACTCATGATCTTGAGTTGGCAGCGACCATTCATGCATTAAATATGTTGAGGCACTATCTTCTTGGTAGGATGTTTATGTTGATGAGTGATCATATTAGCATAAGATATTTTTTTGACTAACCTTATCTGAATTCTAGGCTAGCTAGATGGTTGGCCACGCTTAGTGAGTTTGACTTCGAGATCAGGTACATTAAGGGGAAGGATAACAAGGTTGGATATGTTTTTAGCAGGAGAGTACAGGTAAATCACATAGCAACTATGAGTTCATATGGGACAAATTTATAGGATCAGATCTTAGAGGTAGGAAAAGGAGCTTAAGAACGGGTTACTGCAGCAGGGTACATGTGAGATTGATGTGGATTATCATCTCAGGGTATATGTTTTGGTCAGATTTAGGGATAGGATGTATGTGTCGAACAACAATGGACTCAAGAAGCTTATCTTGAAGTAAGTTCATGTCAAGTCATATTCGGGTCATACAAGATATCAAAAGACATTGACAATTATGAAGAAGTTATACTATTGGTCGAATATGAAAAAATAGGTAGTTGAGTTCGTCACAAGGCATTTGGATTGTCAAAAGGTAAAAAAAGAGTGTAAGCATCCATGTGGTTTACTGTTATGAAACCAGCTCACAAAAAGATAGAAAAGAGAGATCCACGCCTTAGAATTCAGCCTCTTCGAGGGGGCAACCTCCTTTACATTACATAAATGAACAATTCTTGGATGATACAAATGACAAAACCTCCTTTCTATATATAGGAGTCTAAGGAGTCACAATATAATCCAGCCGACCTAACAATAATAATATAAAGCCACAAAAATAACAATAGAGGGATTCTATGGGGCACAGAAATAACAATATGGGGGTAATAGGGGCACAACAATATAAATAGGGGGTATAACTACAATAGTAATGGGGTAATCACTAGTATTATAGGGACCCAACATGCCCCTCTCCTTCAAAAAAGTGTTGTCCTCAACGCTTGAGTAGTTCTGGATACTTCTGCATAAAATTCTCATCCTCCCATGTGGAATCTTCAGCGGATAAGTTCTTCCACTTGATAAGATACTCTGAAATTGATCGATTTCGTAGCTGTCGAGTTCTTGTTTCTGTGATTGCTTCCGGTTCCAATATAATTTTTCCTTCCTCGTCAAGTTCTGGCAATATTGTTTGAATTGGGAGCTTGTCACCTATAACCTTCTTTAAACATGAAACATGGAAAACTGGGTGCAATCGAGAAGCTGCAGGAAGCTCCAATTTGTATGCCATAGTACCAATCTTTTGCAACACCTTGTACGGACCATAATACTTTGGTGATAATTTATTATCCTTCTTAGCTTGCTTTAGGGACATTTGCTTATATGGTTGTAGCCGTAGGAATACCCAATCACCTACATCAAAACTTCTTTCACTGCGATGTTGATCTGCCTGTTGTTTCATTCTATTTTGTGCCAACACGAGGTTATCCTTTAAGAGTTGGAGGACTTGTTGTTGATGTTCGATGTGATGTTCCACTGCCTGAACCTTAGAATTTTCTCTTAAATATGATGTGATGGATGGTGGTTGATACCCATAAAGTGCCATAAATGGGGTCATTTTTGTTGCTGTATGGAAGGAAGTGTTATACCACCATTCAGCCAGAGGCAACCATTTGACCCATTGTGTCTGTTTATCAGATACAAAGCAACGAAGATATCCTTCCAAACATTTGTTTACTATCTCAGTTTGCCCATCAGATTGAGGATGATAAGATGAGCTATGAGCTAACTGAGTACCAAGACAAGAAAATAATTCTGTCCAAAAATTTCCAGTGAAAATGGGATCTCTGTCACTTACAATAATCTTTGGGTTTCCATGTAGCTTTTGAACTGTTTCCATAAATGCAGTAGAAACTGTACTGGCTTTAAATGGATGTGATAATGCACAAAAGTGTGCATACTTGGTAAGTCTGTCAACTACCACCATGATGACACTCTTTCCCTCAGACTTGGGTAAACCTGTGATAAAATCCATTGAAACCTCCTCCCAACGTTGGCTTGGAATGGATAAAGGTTGTAATAGACCTGGTGTCTTAATTGTTTCAACTTTATTTTGCTGGCAAACCAAACATTCCGCCACAAACTTTTGAATATCTGATTTAAGGCCATCCCAAAAAAATTCCTTCTTAACCCTGTGGTAAGTTTTTAAAAATCCTGAGTGCCCTCCTAAGGGAGAAGTGTGCAATTCCATAAGAATCTTTTGTTTTAGCTGGGAATTCTTACAGAGGTATAAGCGATCTTTGTACCATAACGAATCATTTTGCCAGCTAAATGTATCAGAAGTACTGGAATCTTGTTGTAGCTTTCGAATAAGTGCCCACACTTCTTCGTCATTCTTCCATTCCTCCCTTGCTTCGTTTATCCAATCTGGTTGGATAATAGAAATGGCACACAACAATGCTTCCACATCCTCATCCTTTCTTGAGAGTGCATCTGCCACCACATTTTGCTTCCCTTTTTTGTAGATGATTTCAAAGTCATAACCCAACATCTTTGTGACCCACTTTTGTTGCTCTTCAGAGGATAATCTTTGTTCTAAAAAGTATTTAAGGCTATCATGATCCGTTTTTACCTTGAAGTGTCTTCCCATTAGGTAGGGTCGCCATTTCTTAAGTGCATGGAGTATTGCCAACATTTCCTTCTCATAAATAGCTTTGCTTAAAAACTTTCCCTTGATTGGACGACTTTCAAAAGCAATGGGTCTTTCATCTTGCATTAGAACAACACCAATTCCATTTCCTGAAGCATCACATTCCACAATAAAGGTTTTTGTGAAGTCCGGTGTAGCTAAGACCGGTGCTTGGCACATTGCCTCTTTAAGATGTTCAAAGGCCTTTGTTGCTTCCGAAGTCCATGAAAATGAATCTTTCTTCAATAATGTTGTTAGAGGTGCTGCTATTCTCCCATAATTCTTAACAAACTTGCGATAATACCCTGTCAACCCAAGAAATCCTCGCAGATGCTTTATGGATGTGGGGATTTTCCATTCCTTAATGGCTTTAATTTTGCTAGGGTCTACCTTAACTCCTTCATGAGATACAATATGACCCAAATATTCCACCTCCTGGACTCCAAAGAAACATTTGGATCTTTTTGCATATAATTGTTTCTCCTCCAATAGTTGTAGCACCCTGTCAACATGTTCAACATGATCCTTCCAAGACTTGCTGTAGATTAGTATATCATCAAAAAATACTAACACAAATTTTCTAAGGAATGGTTTGAAAATTGAATTCATCAAACCTTGAAATGTTGAAGGTGCATTGGTAAGGCCAAAAGGCATGACCAAAAATTCATAATGACCCTCATGAGTTCTAAATGCCGTTTTCGAAATGTCTTCAATCTTCATTCTGATTTGATGATATCCCGAACGAAGATCCAACTTGGTGAAGTAAATTGATCCATGCAATTCATCCAGTAATTCATCAATAACAGGAATGGGGAACTTATCTTTAATAGTGAGCTTGTTGAGCTCCCTATAATCTGGACACATGCGCCATGATCCATCCTTCTTGTGCACCAATACTACTGGAGCTGAGAAAGAACTTTGACTCGGTTGAATTATACCAGCCTCTAGCATTTCTGCAACCATACGTTCAATTTCACTTTTTTGGACATAGGATATCTGTACGGCCTGATGTTTGGAGGAACACTTCCTGGAATCAGATGAATAGCATGATCATGATCACGCATAGGTGGGAGACCTTTGGGAGTCTCAAATACCTTGGAATGATTGTCCAGGACTTTTTGGAGATCTGGAGAAATAGATGATTCCAATGTGGAAACATCTAGCGAACATAATTGTGCAATTACACCTCTTTGCTCCTTTTTTAGAAGCTTTGTCATGCCATTAGAGCTGATTATCTTTCCTGGTTTCCCTGCAATACCCCTTAATTCAACTTCCTTTCCTTCCACAGAAAATTTCATGAAAAGTTCTTGAAAATTAAAAGCTATTGTACCCAAGGATTGTAGCCATTGGACTCCTAGTACAACATCAGCACCTCCCATTGGAATGGAAAGCATTGGGCTAGTCAATACATATTCTCCCATGGATAGCTTGATATTATGGCACTTTCCAGAACAATTTATTGTTCCTCCATTTGCAATCATCACTTGACACTCTGGTGCTGGATATAGGAAGCAATTCAATTCTTTTGCTACCCTACAATGAATAAAATTGTGGGTGCTTCCTGAATCAATCAACACTATTACCTTTTTCTTCTTGATTTGTCCTTCTATCTTGATGGTTTGAGGAGTGGTAATTCCCGCCAATGCATTACAAGATATGGTCGGATTTATTTGTTCTTCATCTAGGCTTTGTTCCTGGAATATATCCTCTTCTTTTGACCTTTCTTGCTCCTTTTCTTCTTCCTCTTCACAATCTATGTAGAATAATTTCTTCTCAGCACACTTATGACCTTTTGTGTATTTGCTATCACAATTGTAACAAAGCCCTTTTGCTCTTTTTTCTTCCAATTGTTGTGGTGTCAACCTTGTAGGTTGTGGAAGACTATGGGCAACAACACTTCCGTCTTTATAGTTGTGAATGGTATGCTTCCTAGTTGCCATAATTTTGCTTTCCATTTTTCTTGCTAACCTGAATGCCTTCTCTAATGAATCAGGTTCCCAAAGGCGCACATCATGTTGGATATTATCCTTTAAAGACCCTATGAACACATCAATCCTATGCTCCTCTGGAATATCTTTTACCCTTATGTTCAATTTTTGGAACTCCTCAATGTGCTCCATTATTGAACCCTTTTGTTTGAGACTTATCAATTGGCTAAAAAAAGTGTTGCTTTTTGTATCCTCATAATGTGCTATCAATTCTTCCGTAAAAATTGCCCAAGTGATAAATTGTTTACGAGAACAAAGCCATTGATACCATACAAACTGATTTGGTTCCAAATATAAAGTTGCCATACGTACCTTTTGTGTGTTTTGCACATTATTGAGATCGAAGAATTGCTCCATCTGTAATATCCATGTGGCGGGATCCTTGCCATCAAACTTCCTCATATCGATTTTTGGAACATGGTGAGTCTTCGATCCAACATTAGAGTCTATGGAATCATGATTAACATTTCTTTTGTTCTCATCATGAGTTTCCTTTACTACCTTTTCACCATTAGTGACCCTTTCTTGTAGCAACTTCTTCAATTCTTCCATGTCTGTCTTCAAATCTATCTTCAAATTTGCCATCGAATCCTCCATCTTAGCTTCCATGCCCTTTATCTTAGATTCCATGCCATTTACCTTAGCTTCTGTTAGCTTTTGTGAGCGTGACATTTGTTGCACTTGTTCTTGTAATTTTGATATATCATGTAGCATTTCTTCCTCTTCTTCATGAGTCATGCTAGAGCTTTCAGGTTCCTTACTAGGTGTTTGCATTTTCTTTCCTCGGGGCATCAGTTACCGATAATAATGCTTTACTATGCCCTTTGAATTCCGTTAAACCAAGCTTACACAAAAATTAAAAAAAAAAACTACACACCTTTTTTCACTTTATAGAAGCCTGATATTGAATCTGATGTATCTCTGTAATTTCGGATCATCCAATTCTGAAATTGCTACCTGTAGTAGCCTTCTTCGTCCTCTTTCCAATGCCACAAGTCTGAGCCAAATTGGATTCTCCAAGGAAGAGTTATGTGAAATCTCCCACAGTGACTTGCTTTTAGACTGGTTCAGTAGAGCGAACTTGTACGACGTGCCACGAGTCCCTGTTTCAACCTTTGAATCTAAAACACACATACAAGAAACTACAGTCCGTCCTCTTTCTGTACCTTCTTACGAAATTTCAATCCGATCCCCAGAGAGAAAGTTATGACGATTTTCCCCAGGTCACCTGTTTTGAATGTAATTCAGGAGTCTGCAAAAAGACCAACTTCCTCAGATCATATCTTCGCAAATATCGCGCGAAAAGCTCTGAAATTTGGACCCAAGGTTCAGCGCGATTTCTTCTCAAATGGGTTTTTTTTGCGACTTCTGAAACGTCACAGAAAAAAATTTATAGCGAAAATTCCACGATGACCTGTTTGGAGCAGCGAAACCCTAGAATCCAAAGCTCTGATACCAAATGTTATGAAACCAGCTCACAAAAAGATAGAAAAGAGAGATCCACGCCTTAGAATTCAGCCTCTTCGAGGGGGAAACCTCCTTTACATTACATAAATGAACAATTCTTGGATGATACAAATGACAAAACCTCCTTTCTATATATAGGAGTCTAAGGAGTCACAATATAATCCAGCCGACCTAACAATAATAATATAAAGCCACAAAAATAACAATAGAGGGATTCTATGGGGCACAGAAATAACAATATGGGGGTAATAGGGGCACAACAATATAAATAGGGGGTATAACTACAATAGTAATGGGGTAATCACTAGTATTATAGGGACCCAACATTTACTACAACTGATTCTAATTCTGGAATGGAAATGGGAGGTTATTTCCATGGATTTCATCATAGTTTTTCCAAGAACATATAGACAGCATGATTCTGTCATTGTTATGGTTGATAGGTTGACTAAGGTAGCTCACTTCATTCCAGTAAAGTCTACTAATTCATCTAGTGAGGTATCTTAGGTCTTCATTAGGGAGATAGTGAGATTACATGGTATTCTTAAGAAGATTGTATCTGATAGAGATCCAAATTTCACTTCCAGGTTTTGGAAGGAGCTATTTGCAATATTGGGGACATAATTGACCTTCAATACAACTTATCATCCAAAAACAGATGGAAAAACAAAGAGAGTCAACAGGACTCTGTAGGACATTTTGAGAATGTATGTTATGCACTAGTAGAGGAAGTGGGGAGTATCTACCATTGGTTAAGTTTGCTTACAACAATGGGTATCAGGAGTCACTAATGATGAGTCCCATTTGAGGCACTTTATGGGAAGAGTTGTAATTCTCCCATTAGTTGGAGTGATCCAATGAACAAGGGGCTGATTGGACCAAACATGTTGGTAGAAATGGAATAGGAAATACAGTTTATCAAGAAGAATTTGAAGGCAACATAGGATAGATGGAAGAGTTATGAAAATAAGCATAACATGTTTAAGGAGTTTCATGTGTACTTATGTATCAAGCCCAAGAGTATCTCCTTGAGGATTGGATCATGTGCCAAATTGGCACCTAGGTATTGTGGGAATTTTTAGATCCTTGAGAGGATTGGACCAGTGGCCTATAGACTTGCACTGCCATCGACAATGCAAGTCCATGATGTTTTCCATATTTCATTTCTTAAAAGATATGTGAAAGATGTTGATCATGTGATTGATTTGTCTGTATTGTAGGTGGATCCAAAAGGATAATTCCAGCTGAAACATTAGTGAATATTATAGAGGAAACACCCCAAGCCCTAGAACCGAGCAATAAGGCAAGTTAAAGTCTAGTGGAAGCACTTTGGGCTTGATGAAGCTACATGGGAGATGGATGATCAAATGTGGGCTATGTATCCTTCATTGTTTGTCGATTAAGGAAAAGGAGTTTTGGTATATGTATATATTTATGTATGGTTTTATGTGTTAAATACCACAGTGAGCTATGTTATAAAGCTCCAATAAGCAGTATGGTTGTCTTGTTGTCATGTTTATCATGTTGGTTTTTATTTTCAACAGGTTGTTCATTGTAAATAATGCATCAATATAAGTTATAAAGCTCCATGGGAAATATGTTTTGGTTTTTAGTGGTTTCGCTAGTCACAGGTGTCATAGAACACCGAGGATGGTGTTCCCCTAAGGGGGAGGGTCTGTAACAACCCCGGGTTAAAATTTCATGTAGTAAAGTTAATAAAGACAAAATAAGATCAAGATCATGTGACACGTATTCCAAGCTGAATGTTGGGAAAAACATCCTAGTGGGTGTTCATTTGGTTTATTATGGCTAAGGAAATTGGCAAAGGCATTGGAAAAAGCTTTGGAAAGGCAAAGACGCATAATTGGAAATTTATTTATGAAAGTAAAGGAAAATAGGAGAAAAGGAAGGTGAAGGGTCACATAATTGCATGAAAGGAAAATTGAAGGAAAAATAGAGGAAATTAAAGAAAATATAGGCCTCAATGATAAAAAGGTTCTAAGGATCAGTTCACAGCATTTGCTGGTTAACCTTTTTTCAGTTTTGGCTTGGAGCTAGGGAAAATTTTAGGGGCGAAATTTTGCAAACAAACTCTTTTTGGGACATTTTTTGAAAAAAATATTCACCAATTTCATAAATTGGTTTCCTATTTTTACATATATATGATTAAATGGATGATATTCGCCAAAAATTTACTGATTTTAATAGTAAATTACATGTTTTTTTATTGAATATTCACCTACATTCTATATGTATGAATTTTCAAACCAGAATATTCGCCTACAATACTATATATAGGAAAAATAGTAAATCCTTAAAAATGCCCTGCTTGAAGCTCTCTTATATTCTCTCATTCTCTCATATTATTGTACACTTAAAGTATTCTCTGAGCATTCTATATTTGGAGAAAGGAAGGACAAGGAAAGCAAGGAAAGTTGGATCAAGCAGCTTCTGTAGGAAGACTTGCAGATAACAGGTTGCACGTGTGATTTCCTAGCTAGTTTGTGAATGCATGGTACATGCATGTATGTATTTAGTTCTCTTGCTGTCATTGACATGGGTTTTTCCAGGTGTGACAGTGGTTTTAGCCTTGCCTTGCCATTTCCGGATAACCATTATGTGATGGAGTTCTTTTATTTTGTTGAGCTTTGGATTGTTAGATGGTTTTGGAACTAAGTGAGGTAATCTTAGGAAATTTACCTTAGGGCCTAGGAATTCCTTGACTGGTTTTGGCAGGATTGCGGTAAAGCCTGGGAGTGGAGACAGGAAAATTCCTTAAGGTATTGGTGAAGAAATTCTGAGGCATCCAAGCTTTTTGGGCCTAGTAATCCCTTGACCAATTTTGGTGGTATTGCGGTAAAGCCTTAGGGTGGAGGTGGTTTAATCTCTGGGAAGCCCTGGTTGTTTATGCATTGGTTTTCTTATGTGATCTCTTGACCAGTTTTTGCGAGATCGCAAGAACACGAGGGTAGATTTGGTTTAATCTTCAGGAAGCCCTGGTTGTTTTTGTCTCGAGTCCCATATTCATGCTTGGAATATGGCACAAGAGTGATTGGATAAAAGAAATATTTGGTTCATCCCAATCTATAGTCGGGTGGTACGTGGAAGTCCTAACTTAGTTGGATTTTGCATATGTTAATAAGAGATATTTTCCTCTTGTATTTCATGAGTACTTGTACTTGTTATTATGTAGCTTTGATGGTTTTTCTATTGTGTTTATTATTCTGGTTATATGTTGGTTATAAGCATGGTTCCATAACATGTTCTATTTATGGCTCTTGGTATGTTTGATTAGTTGATGAATGGTTATTGAATGCATGAGATAATAAAGGTTATTGCAACTATTATGAGATGAAATTAGACCTTCTTGTTCATTGTCACATAAGTTTCAGAGCCCTATGCTCATATATGCATTCATGACTTGTAGATTACATGTTCTCAATATGTTTAACATAATGATTGTAATGGTTAGGCGTGGTTAGGTCAAGACTTTGATCATGTTTTGTATGGATGGATTTGTCTTTATGTCATTATTGGTTCTAGAAAGTCTCATTGAGTTCTGGGCATTGGTTTGGATGCTGACCTAGAATTTAGGCTCAAAATTTGTTACCATAATCTTTGAATTAAAGATTTTAGGTCACAACCGCTATCTGGTAGGCTTATGCATGCAGTTGGAGGCCCTCAACCACTTGGATGCCTTGTCATGCATGCATTTGGGAGACCAAGTCACTAAAAATTCATTCCATCTTTGGGTTTGGGTATTGGGAGTGGTTGTTTAGCTCCTGAGTGTCTTATAGCTCCTGAGGAAGGTGAGTGAGGTTCCATTTTATCGATTCCACTTCCTTATCTGTACCTAAGGAGGCTGATTCATGTCATAGTATCCCTCAACTCATGTTTACCCTGGAAATCCAGTGGTAGGGGGTAAATGTGGGAGGTGGTGTTACATGCCTATATGTTATGCTCTTGACCTGCGAGAAATCTAGAATACCGGGAATATGAAGAAATATAGCCCAAAACATAGAATTATAACATGAAATGAGAAAAATTTAAAAGTATTTTATTATTCAGAAATAGATTCAATGCTCACTTGTCTCTTCGAGGGGGAAACCTCCAGAAGAGTAGAGCTTAATTACAATAATACTTGATGATCTTTCCCTTACTAACCACAACTATTTATAGCTAAATGAAATCTAAAACCCTAACTACTAGTGGTCCCTTGCATAACACGGGTTAACCACTTTATTTATGGCCTGTTACAACTAACTGTGGTCCCTTTTCTCTAATGTGGGTCAACCACTTACAACTATTAATACGGGCTTTATTTACTCTCTAACTAACTATGACTCTAACTCGTCCCATTGGGCTTATTACATAAATAAAGGGGTTAGGGTTTGACCTTAACACTCTACCCTGTTTGTTTATAGATGCCATACATAGTGATGTCGGCCCATAACTTCAATAACTCGTCAATAACATGATCAACATATACATTCATATATTTAGCTTGGCACTTACCTAATTGTTTGAAATTACACATAATTACTACTATGATATGTACATATAAGTAAATAAATAAATATAACATGTTATGCAACAAACAAGACAAATGAAAATGTTACAATATTCAAAAAATTAATGTAAACAAATACCCAGAACAATCATTGTCAACTTAATGTGCTCCCTCTTTATTGATATCCAAGTAGGAACATTATTTTTTATAACAAAAATTGGACACACTAAGTAAATATAATTGATCTCTCAAAATGGATTAGCACTGTCAACTGTCAATCAAAGCCTAACATTACGAGGTTAATCTTTAAAATGCAACCATTTTTCCTCAATTTACCTAAATGCATAACCATTTGCAGAAATTCAAAGAAAACCATCTCCCCTTCTCTTCCGTGCATGGTAATCCATAAATTTTGTTATGCTCTCACACTTGAACAATCATTGGAAACATGGAATTATGGGAGTATGATAAAGAACCTTTTGAGGCACTGATTTTGTTAGTTGATTTCTTCAATATCTATTTCTTTGACATTGCGGTTATTTTATTTTCAATGCATGTTGTTCATAATATATAATATGATCATTAAGACATGCATCTATAACTTCATAATCCATTTCAATTTCTTTCATAATGGCACATAAATCTTGGTATGTGTGGGGTAACTTATTTGACAATAGTAACATAAACTCACCTAAAAATATAGTACAACATAAAAAATCACTAGTTAGTATAAAGAATATTAATCATAAATATTGCATTATTATGTTACACACTAATTAACACTAGAAAAAAGGAAATAGATCAACCTTTCATGTGATGACACATATTACATTATACCTTAGGATATGTGTCATAAAAGTGCTTTATAAATCATTCAGAACCTTTAAGTTCACCAACAATAATGTAGCAGACATAATATTTTCTCTTGAACCTTCATAAAGTGGTGTCCCTTACCTTCTCTAACACAAGTTCATCACAAATAAAAACATCGTTCTCATTAAAAAACAAATCTAGGATGAATTCATTTGTCCTATCATCCTGAATTATGTTATTATTGTCATCTTCTTCCATAGGATCATTATCTTGATCTTCAATATTTGCTCCATGTTCCTCAAATTGTAAAACATAATTTCTGGTACTACTACTTGGCACATTTGGATCATAGTACCTAGGGGGCACCTTGAATTTATAATAATTACAAACAATAATGTGAAATTAGTCTATAGAACAATTATTATAACAATAAAATATTTAACAAATACGATTAATATAAAGAAAAAATATATAATGATTCATAAATACCTTACCATTGGATAAGATTTGTTCCTTCCTTCAATGTGCCCATTCTTCCTACAATGTCTATCAATTGTATCATATGAAATTATTTGCGAATGTGTGCACCCACAAAGAGTGCAAGCGAAATAACATTTCCCATCATTTAGCCCTGACCAATTAGTTCCCCATCTAATGTTTTTTGACATTCTTCCCAAGCACCAAAAATTTATGTGATGATTATATTATAAAACTGAGTGGTCGTCCAACTCAATCTAATATTAAATTTTTGTAATGAAATTGATATATATAAAACAAAATCTGATTTTCTCTTATGAAAAATACCTTATAACCTTTCAAAATTATTGTACTTGTAGCAAAGATGTCACAACTTCTCTTACATGCGAGATATTTATATATTTATTGATCGTCAAAATTTTGACGTTAGTTGACTAGTCAAAGTCAAAGATGATCAGTCAAACAAATGGTCACATTGCTTGCTTTGGAAGATATATGCCATATAAATCGATCATCAAAATAATGACAACCTATAGATTGGCCATTGGAATACCAATGAACATGGGTACTTTACAAAAAAAATTGAAAAAATTGACATTTTTCTTGTAATTTGTGACAATACAAGGCATACTGTTGGACTATGTTCTCTGAATTTAGTCCTATATGTAGTAATGGACCCACTTGATTTCTAGGGAAAATTTTAAGAACCCCCCTAAATCTATATGTATAATAAATGGGCGAATCCCCATGATACATAGGAAAAGTGGAAGGCGATTTTATCAATAATATAATATGTATATATAATTTTTTTTGTGAATCTCTCATCAAAGTATATTATCTTGTAAAATCATGGTGAATCTTTCACTGAATTATAAAATCTTGTAAGATCTTGGCAAATCTTTCACTGAATAATAAAACATTGTGAAATCTTGGCGATTTTTTTGTTAAAGTATGAAACCATATATGATAATAGGAAAACATATTCATTAAACTGTAATATACTAACTTACATGTTTGGAAAAAATAAACATAATTTTCTCTTCCTACAAACAATGTTGCAAGCTTCAGTGGGCGTGTTTGTCAAGGTTCTTATTGTACACTCTTGCATATCCCTCTATTAGTTTTGATAATATTCCACCACAAAGTTCTTGTATGTGTTGATCTTGACCACCACTTCTGTCAAGGTAGGAGAGATTAATCTTTTCTCTACCACTTCTGTCAAGCTATGAGAGATTAATGTTTGCACAAATCATGGCATAAAAACACCTATTGAGTTTAAATATTTTGTTTACTAACAAGACATAGAGACTTTCTATTGTTGAGAACTTTAGATCACATAACTCCAACGTTGCATATAGCATGTGCATATGTAAAGACAATCTTCTGACAAAATATGAATGCTTTTCTAGAAAAGGGTAGGACATCTCAAAATTCAAACAAATACAAAGAAAGGCATAGAGTCACAAAGCTCCATTCTCGATGATATAGTGCAACCATGCAATTTTGCATGTATGAAATGCATCTAGTACACAACTTGTGGCTCAAAATCAGTGTAATCCAAAGAAATGAAATCCATGGGTGGCATCAAATAAGCTGCTATTAATTCTGACACCAAAGCAGCTATAAGAGTAATTCTTTGGAGATTCTTCACAAAGTTAGGAGCTTGGATTTCTCCAATTGCTATTATCTTTTGGTTGATGTCTACCATCATGTCAAGTTTCTTTTTGAATTCTAGATTCTCAACATCCAAGACAGCGGGAAAATTCCTTGCTGTAGTTCAATTTGTCTGTGTCAGTGAGAAAAATACATTGATAAAATCCATCACACACAAAAAATCACTACAACTCAATTTTAGACACAAAATGGCTTCTAAGTATTGCAATCTATATGAAACTTCTAACCCACCTTAGTTATAACATGCATATCGAACTCTTTTGTGTTCAGTCCAATGCCTTCATAAAATATTGTCCTCTGGAAATCATTCAAGTACATCGTCACATATACTTGCAAAAGGAAAGCAAGTGTACCTAGAAGAAATCATTCACACAGAATAAGAAATAGTAAAGCATCCAATAAATATTGAATGAAAATAATAGACATCATATTGCCTAGATCTAGGGATGTTATATTTGATGAGGATGTTGCATTCTGGAAGTCCAAGGGTTCACACTTAGACCCTGATGATGAAATTCAAACTACTCCAAAGAATGTGGAACCAAGGCCCCATAAACCTGTATCTATGAATGAAGTTCCACATGAAAAAGGAATTGATCATGAACTTGTTGAATCTACAGAAGCTCCTGTTTGTCGAGACAAGAAAGAGACCTACTTGGTTAAAGAAAACATTGAAGGAAGCTAAAGGTCATGCTGATGCTCGTGAAACTTTTAGGGAAAGCAAGAAGCCTTAAAAGAACTCTAGTTATACAACCTTGATGCACAAGATATTTGATTTTGATCCATCCCCCTATGAAGAAGCTATTGAATAGAAAGTATGGAAAGAGTTGATGACTAAAGAATATCAATATATATTGAAGAATGATGTTTGGAAGATCGTGCCTAGACCTGAAGGAAGTTTGTTGTATCTTCAAAATGGATCTACAATATAAAACATGTTGTTGATGAAAGTGTCAAAAAATACAAGACTAGATTCATGGCTCGTGGATTCTCCCATAAAGAGGGAGAAGATTATGAAGACACCTTTGCTCTCATTGCTAGGTATGCATCTATTAGATCTGTTATTTCTCTTGCATCTATTGCAGATTGGAAGTTGCATCAAATGGATGTCAAAACAACTTTTATGAATGGGGTCATTGATGAAGAAGTCTATATTAAACAACCTCAAGGGTTTGAGGTCCATAATAGAGAGACACATGTTTGTAAGTTGAAAAAGGCCCTGTATGGCCTGAAGCAAGCTCCTCGTGCATGGTACTCCCGCATTGATGGTTATCTGTTGAGTCTTGGCTTCAAGAAGAGCATTGTTGATCCAAATTTATATTTCGAGGTTGTTGAAGGTGAACCCCTGATATCGCTATTATATGTAGACGATTTGTTCTTGACAAGAGGCAAAGTATTGATTATTCAATGCAAGAGGGATTTGGTTTCTAGATTTGAGATGAAGCATCTCAGCCTCATGCATTAATATTTGGGATTGGAAATTTGGAAAAAAACATATAGGATCTTTGTGGATCAAGGAAAATACATTGTTTCAATTATTAAAACATTTTTCATGATGAAATGCAAGTCCATGGACACTCTTATGGTTACAAACTTGAAGAAGATCTAGGATAGTGACTCAAAGGTTTTTTATGCTACTGTGTATCGCAAATTGATTGGTTCGTTGAATTATCTTGTGAATATCAAACTTGATATTTTTTGTTCAGTGAATACATTGAGCCAATTCTTAGTGGACCCTCGTCATGTACACTAGGTTGCAGCAAAACACATATTGAGGTACTTGCGTGGTACCATTGAGTATGGTCTGAAGTATGCTTCTAATGGTGAATGGAAACTATATGGTTTCACTGATGTTGATTAGGTTGGTAGCTCTAATGATAGAAAGAACACCTTTGGATATTGTTTTAGCTTGGGCTCCACTATGGTTTCATGGTCTAGCAAAAAATAGACCTCTATTGCTCTGAGTGTTGTTGAAGATGAATACATTGTCACTAATGTTGCAATAACTTTCAACCCAAATGTGAGGAACAAAAGGAGTACCATACAAATTATGTAGACTTTTTTACCAATAAATAAAATAGCAAACTCAACATCCATCACACTAGAACATAATCTGTTGATGCTTATACTGGGAAAGCACATAAATTCAGACAAAATGCATATCTCAACATGATTCATTTCTATAATCTACAAATGGGACCAATTCTTGACAGCCTATGTGAGATGATGAATGTAACAATAAAATCTTGGAATCCCAATTGATTGCAAATGTGTCATGAATACATGGAATCTGTGCATGTGTAGAAGTATCTTAGTGAACAAACTTTATGAAACTGTGTAATTGGCCCAATACCTAGGCCCTTGAGAAGTATGAAATATTTCTTTCCAGGCTATATAAAATATCCATAGTCACACCACATAAATAATTTTAATAGCTTCCATACAAGTTATCAATATTTTTCGACCTAAAATTCTTGTGATGAACAAAAAGAGAGTCATACATAATTGCCAATAAATAAAATGGAAAACTCAACATCCAACACATTAGAACAAAATATGTTAATGCTAATGCTGGGAAAGCACATAAATTTAGACAAATTCAGCTTCCAACATTATTCATCACTATAATCTACACATGGAAGCAAATCTTACCAACCTGGTTATCGTCACTGAAGCCCAACCTAAAAGTTAATAAAGGACACTTCTGAGGCTGTGAGCACGTCATATCTCTAACTAATATTTTCAGTGCCAACACCAAGCAATGGAAATTGGCTAGCAAACGATTCAACCTTCTTTTTGAGATCAGAAATGCTATTTCATAGCTAGAAATTGTCTGACTTAATAAATTCTATAAAATATTTTAATTTTGTAATTTGCACAGATCCCTTAGCCTTAATGGCTATCTGCACCCCGTCGTGGATAAAATTTGCAACCTTAATAAAGTATTCCTCAAGAGGCCCATAGGTGGTTAATGTAGGAGTCCCTATCCGAATACCACTAGGAACCATAGCACTTTTATCACCTGAAAATGTAAGGTCTGAAAGTAAGCTATATCATCCCATGGAGCAAGGAAAATCAATGACTCCCTTACATCTAAATATACAAAGCAAAAATTCATGTAACTTGGTAAATAATTCTTGTTGAGTGTGATAGAAGCAGACTCCAAAACATTCTCTACTCTTGCACCATCAATGCCCTATCCAAGACCATTAATATATATGATGTTGCATTCAACCAACTAAATCCGATAGAAATCAATATACAAGTAGGTTGTTTGCACCAACATATGAATAGAGGATCCTTACCAAGGGTCTAAAACCAACTAGAACTAGGTGATTGTCACTACCACCAAACACCAAATTGTAACGCAAATCCATTAGTCTCTTTGCAAGGGCTCGACAATTTGCTACAACTTGCTAAAACTATTTTACCTCTAATTAGAAACAAAATCCATTCACAAAATAATTCACATGCATGAATTTTACAGAAGCTTAGACATGTGAGAGTACTACACCTGTACTTGATAAGCCTTGAACTTTGTAGCTACAACCTGCTTTAAAAAAGCAGCCATACCTCCTATGGTATGGTTATGTGGTCCTCCCTAGAAAGCCACATATTATTTCATGTATCTTTTAGAAACACAATGATACAAAAATTTTATATATTCAATATTATGATATTAGTCAGTAGGAGAACAATATGGATGATGGAGGAAAGGAAGGAGAACTTAGATTGACCTGTAACCCTGGAAAAACTGCATTGTTGATGGATGTCTCTAGGTCAACCCCCAATACTTGTTCCTTCCTGAAGAATATCATGCCTCCCTGAGGACCTCGTAAAGACTAAAAATCATAACCCTACAATCCAAAAATATTTCAGAATGAAAAATATCAAAAAGATAAAAATGAAAAGAAAAAAGTGAAACAATTGACAAACAATTCAAGGAACATAACGAGTTTCATCAAAGCTTTGATCTAGTAGTGATAAGAAATAGAAAGAACATAAACAAATGGAAACAAGAAACTGAATCAGAGAACATGTAAGAGAATCAAAAGGAAAATCTACACCTCTTAACTCTAGAATCACTCCTCCTATGATGGGAATGGCATATTTATTTTAGTTCTTCACTGTTTCTTGAACATTAATGGGATTATTTTTTTTCTACAAGGGGGGAATGGCAATATATATAGCATTAATATAGATCCAAAAAACAATCCATCTAATATAGTCAATTTTTTAATCGAAAGGGTGAAGTGCAGAGAAAATTAATAGCATCAACTCACCTTGTGCATTGTAGTTGTTACTACATCACAAAAGTCAAGTGGACTAGCCATTATAGAAGCAACGATAAGACCACTTATGTGTTCCATGTCCATCATTAAGTATGCCCCAACTGTATCGGCAATCTTCCCAAACCACAAACTTTTTAGTAATAAAAATCATAAAAATTCCAACATTACATACTAAAAGAAGATATTAATAAAATTTGCTAGAATAAACATTGCTGGAAAGAGAAATTTTTGAAAGGACTGCCATTATAAGATCTATAGAAATACCCAGCTTCAATACCTGCCTCATGCGAGGATAATCAATGTCTCGGGGTTATCCACTAGCACCAACAATGATAAGCTTGGGCCTAAAAAGGGTGGTAGTATTCTCAAGCATTTAATAGTTAATGAATCCTATAACCCAAGAAAACAAACACAACCATTAACAGTTTGAACACTTCCCCAAAAGAATTGTTCAATATTTGTCAATCATGGAACTGTTTCCCTCCTAATTATTATTATACTGGCAATGAAAGCTCACTTGTGGACTCATCTAGATGGCATGGAATTAATTCAAAGTAAATTGATGTAGAAGATACCCACGTTTTTGTTGTCATAAATCCATGAGACAAATGCCCTCCATGTGGTGAGTCCACACCCTAAATGTTGCAAAGCAATTTTTCACATGTTACATGCCCAAATAGGAATGCTAATCTTATCAAAGGAGGTTCGTAGTTCAGAACCATACAAACCATAATGCGATCATGTGGTTGGAGGAGAGTTGTATAAACAACAAAATTAGCCAGGGATCTAGATAATGGTTGAACATTAACACCCCATGTACTGTTGTCAAGATGGAATTCTTCTAGGGACCTTTGCCGGCAAAGCCTCTCACTTTGGTCAATGAATTCGTTTCCAGCATAGTATCTGCATGGCATAAATCCCAACCCAACACAATAGTCAATAAATATAGAAAAGTGTCCAAAAATTGTATCCTTCATTGTGATAATAGATACTCATGCAATATCTACAGGTATCAACACTGTAATGTTGAAGCCAAAAACCATTACACACATGTCAAACATTCAAACTAAAAGGTACAGGTCGAAAAGCTAAGAGAAAATGAGTTTAATACGAAAAAAATACCAAGTGGTAAGAAGAAACTGCCAAGCAGCTTAGACACAATCACAATCATGACGGTGCCATTCTTAAAATTCCAAGTTATAACTTTAGGTGCTTACCTCCTACCAGAGAGCTTCTAAATACTCGTTTGTTAGACATGATCCAACAACTTCCATCACCGCTCGGATGTAACATTCTCAAAAGAAATAAGTTCCAATCCTCTGAATTGTCGCTGCTTTTCTTGCTCAATTATCACATTCATTTCAGGATCGAGCTCACTCAGAGGAGGATCTACAAAGCTTTCCCTCTGCACGAAGTAATTTACAAACTAGATAAATAAATCACAATAACTTTAGTACCCTCAGCAACTGAGGCACGGTTTGACAGGAGCATTAATTGTATTATTGAGGTCTACAATTTCTGTTTGCTGGCATCCTAGGGGAATCCAGATTAAGAACAAAGTGTTTATTTTTAAAAATCTTAAAAAACTAGCAAGCACAAATTTATTCCAAAACCCCAAATTTTTTGCCTCAAATTAAACCCTTGTTAAAAACCCCACCTAATAATCTCCTGAAAGTGAACGTGAAGTCATGTAGACAAAACTCAAAACAAGGCAAAGGAATTTAATTTTGTTATCTACAGTATTTAAAATGGCATCATTTATATCAGGAAAACACAATACAAAATGCCCAACAACACAAATCAGAAACTAGCTTGCAACAAAATCCTTACAGTTATATTGAACACGCCATTAATATTCAAATACATCTGTAGTAGGAAAAACCAGACATACCCAACTAACAAATCAATTATTGTTTTGCAATGTTAATATTGCAAGCTGAAAAGATAACAATTTTGACAATATTGAATGCCAAAAAGAGAAATGCCTCTTAGAATCTCATATACCATCTTTTTGATAAAAGCCCTTTTGCTTGTGGAAAATACAATAAGAAAATAACCACAAGCTGGAAATGGGGATAATTCTACACATTTTCAATTTTATATCAATCTATAAAACATGGCAAGATGAAAAGATTACATGTTACCCAACTTGGGTGCCAAGCACAAAATCTCTCTTATGAGATTATACAAGCACAATGAATGCCAAATATTCAGTATTTGCTAATTATTTGGCTTCTGGCTGCAAATGAGAGGTTATTAATAGAGTTGTTGTTGTTATTAAATGAGTCTTTGTAGCCTTCCACCAATGATCAAATATGCTCTTATAAAGTGGTCTTGGGGTGTCAAAGTCAAAATTTTGTCATTTCAGTGAGTCTTCAAGTAAAATTTGGTCACTAGGTATTAGGTCTAGGATCGTTTTCACTCCTTCCAAAGTTTTCCAAGTACTAGTCCATGTCACCATTTGGTTGAGTGTACTATCATTAAAAGAGTTTTCATCATTATTTCAAGTTCCAATGGGTTATTTTACACCTTGTTTGTGCTTAGATAAGGCTCATTTCCCTCTCCTAGGGTTTTGAAGGTAATTTTCCTTGGATGGTCAAATCATCAACAAAACTTGTATCCTGATGCTCATACACCTTCTCCTACCCTTAAAATACCTTCTTAAACACTTTCCATCACTGATATCCCTTAGATTCATCATTTTCCCACAAACCCTAGCCTATTGCTACAATTTGACACTTTTTATGGTTGGGCCTATGTTTTTCCATTTTGGACCCCTTTCCCTCACTCAATCTTTGAAATTCCACTTTTCCCTGCTTCCTAACATCCCTCCCTACTTCCAAAAAATTTTCTCAAGAAATTAGAAGCTTGTCATCCCCTTCATTTCCCTTCATTTCTACAAATCCCATGTTCCACACATCGGGATAGGTTTTATTCAAATGATGTTTCTGAGCACGAAAAGATGAATTTGACAAAAGTGAGAGAGGTTTTTTTCCATCATAGACTCAAGAAGAAAAAATCCTTTCGTTTTTACACATGTCTCATGGTTTGGGAGAAATGTTCAAAACATCATTTGCGCCAGGAGAGTTGCTACACTTCTAGAGTGACTTTGGGAAAATCAAGATTTCTCCTAGTTGGAATGTCCAAAAGACTTGCTGGATGCATCCAATAATAACTAGACACATAGAGCTTTCCAATGAGCTATCATGAGCTCAATTTGGAGTTGAGGAAGACCTCAAAAGGTTGATTGGAATAGCACTCTACATTTTGGTAGCCTCATTCTTCACATTTTGACCAGTCTTGGGAGATTGAGCTTTTGATAGTGAAATGAGCTCCAAATTAAAAAAATTCAATTTTTTTTGGAAGGTAGACTCAACACGCTTTCCAACGAGCTATCCCACGCCCAATTTGGACACAGGGAAGGCCTCCAAACGTGGCCTGTAAAAAGGAATTGCGCACTCCGTTTTGGCGCTAAACACTCCACAGTCAAGTAATTTTTCTATTAGTCCACTGGTCAAACGCACAGTGCCTAGGGCACTGAGCACTTTTTTGCGGCACTTTTTGGAGAAATGGCCACCACCATTGGAATCAGAAGGCCATGTACATTCATAAAAATCATGTTTCCAGGTGTGAAAGTCAAATTTACTAGGTGAAAAGGTTAAAAAACCACCTAAAATTCATGTTTCTCCATGTTTTTTGAGCCCGGCGCTGTGCGTTTGAGCAGTCTTGGGAGATTGAAATTTTGGAGGGTCAAATCAAGCTCAAATTGGAAACCAAGGGCAGTTTTGGAAACTAGACAAGACAAGCTTTCCAATGAGCTATCATGAGCTAGATTTGGAGGTAAGGAAGGCAGTCAAAAATCAGCTGGAAGTTGCGGTGCGCACTCCCTTCAGGCGCTGCGCGTTTGACACTGGTGCTACGCAGTTGACAGATTGCCTATTTTTTCATTGTTTCTTCTAGAATTTACTTTTCACCTATGGGATTTTGATATTTTCACTGATGAAATGTAAAATCATGATGTAATTAATGTATATTTTGGTTACCTAGGGTAGATACATCAGATAAATGGCCTAGGTGGCATGTAATGAATCAGTTTGCATCATCTTAGGGATGAGTCAGTTTGACCTCCCTAGTCTTTAGCTTTCAGTTCAGTTTGTTGTGCAACTGCTCCTCCTCTCATGGATTCAACCCCTGAGGCTAGGATGGGTTGTTTTGATGCCTATATTATGTATTTTCTTAGACATTTGTTGGGGTTGGACTCACTTGGATGCTCAAAGCTTGATTGTACATCATTGTAAGCAGTTTGGCAAGGAGATTAATAAGATTTGCAGCTATTTTTATGGGATCCATGTGGTATGGAGTTTTAGTACAGTTTCTTCTTTTGTAATCATTTTTTTACATGTTTTATGTATGCCATCATTCATTTCATGCTTCTAGTTGAATGTTATCAAGTTTGATAGGTAGAATCCATTATATCAGTGCTCTGCCTTGGGAAATCATTCAATATTTCATGTTTTCTACTGTTTAAGAAGGATCCATGATTGTCACATGCCCTTCTTAGCTCCTCATTAGTCTTAAAAACCTCACACCATTAAGCCTAAAGTGCTACAGCCCATGCCTACCTTTCCCCATAGAACACCTTGCATTTCAGACCTAATTTCCCAGACCTAAACTGCCCAGCTCCATTTGATCCAGCAAAACACCAACAAATTCAATCAAAACCCTTCGAGCTATTATACCTAGCCTAAAATCCTTTACCTAATCCAGTCATCTTGACTGAGATCCTTAAGGAGAGAGCCATCTCCCGAACTAGTAGGGATAGCTACTTGTCTAAGCCTGGTTTGTGGTTACCCTCGAATTGCCCCCCTTCAGCTTGAGGTAAATTTAGGTGATAACATAGTGGTGACCATACTAGGGAATGTAGTTTTATGTTCCTAAGCAAAATGTATCAGGTTTAGATCTGATTGTTAATGGTGGAAAAATGATCAAACACCGGAAGGCTAAAATCATTCACCCGGCGACTCCAAATCAATTTCGAGATCAAATCCAAGGACTCCACTAGAGGATGAACCTGACTAGCAGAAACATGAAAGGAAAATATGGAAAGATCAGGTATTCAAGTTGGAATTTCATCCAAGACATTATGTTCTTTGTTATAAATTATTTCTTCTTTTTTTCCTGAGAATGGCAAGAAGGCTTTACTAAGTATATTGTATTTGAGAAAAGATCCTAGACCTGCATTTGATTCTTTCCCTTTGAAGATTGTGAATACAAAATATTCGCATGCCTTTGATCTTGATCAAGACCCTTCTTCCGAATCTTATGATGACCATCTTCAAACTGATGAGCCTTAAGAGAACAAGAATAATTCTACAGCCTTTTTATATACTCCTATACCTTGTAAAATTCCAGATAGATACAAGCCTTTGATTTTACTTCCTATATCCCATGCTTTCCCTAAAAATGATTACCTATATCTACCAAGATTTGATTGTGAATGTGACAACATCATTGCTGAGAGACATGTATTGAATTTTGAGTCTTTTTTTGACCTTTTTGAAGTTGATGAAGAGGATGTCAGTATTAGGCTTTTTGCTCTTTATTTGCAAGGCAAAGTCAAGAGTTGGTCAAAACCCTGCCTGATGCGAGCATCTCAGATTTCCAGCAGTTTGTTAAAGTTTTCCTCGACATGTGGGTGGTCAGACAGAACCCTTTCTTGATTCTAGAAGAGTATAACCAGTTGAAAAGATAGCCACGGGAGACAGTACAACAATTTTCTGCCAGATTTAACCAAGTTTATTGTTCAATGTCTATTAATATAAGACCTCCTCCTGATTCAGCTCTCTTACACTACTCGGAAGCCTTTGATCCAGAAATGGAGTTTCAGCCTAGGGAAAGGAGCCAGGAAACACTTGAAGAGATGCAAAACAGTGCAGTAGATGGAGAGGCTAATCTGCTGATCAGAAGGGAAAAGTTGAACGAAGAAGAGATGAAGAACATAGATCCAGAGGAATTGACATATTTAGAGGTAAAGCTCGAAATTTGGGTAAGTGCAGTGGAAGAGATGATGCAAAAGATCACCACAAGGAATGAGTATGATGTTCAAGACCATGGCTCATTGATTGAAGAAAAACAAGTGGCTGATCCAAAACATTTTCTTTCTTATCCCAGTTGTCATAGATCTGATAATGATTGTTTTATAGATCATCTTGGAGAAGAGAGATCTGTTGATCTGACATGTATGCTTGATGATGTGTTTTATGTTGATGATTTGCCTAAGTTTGATCAGTATGATGATGGTTATGTTCTCCAAACATAAGCTAGTCTTGCAGACAAATCAACAGCTGGTTTGTGGAAGGAGGAAGTTCACTTTCAGCAGCTCGAATACAGTGATCAGCCGTTACATATCAGCTATGGAAGTGAGGAGGAAAGTGCAGAAAATTTTGAATTAAGTGAAGGATCTTTGCCTCTTTGTTTTACTTCATTTCAGTTCATTAGAGACAACTTTCATGCAATCAGAAATCAACCGTCGTTAAGTTTTGATCTTAACCATCTAGAGGGCAATGAAATCCTTGTTCAAGACTTCTCATATCTAGATTTGTAGCCCTCGAATGCCATTAAATTTATGGTTGCAGATGAAGACTTGGAAGCTGGAACATATGATCAAATGATGAAAGATGACTATGTACCATTATGTTTTGAATCGTTTCAGTTTTCGAAGGGAATTTTTCATAGTATATCTTCAAATGAGTAGCCTGTAGAAAATCATGCAATCTCATTGGAACCAATAGAAAATGGGTTGCAACAGTCTTTTCAAGTTTTTCACGATCCAATAGCTGATGTGTTGGATGATGTCTGCAGCCAAAGTCCTTCTCCATTAGCTAACTATGAGCTTAAAAAAATATTGAAAAAAACTCGATCCGGCTACTGGTTTCTTTGTCATTTTCAGCAGGAGTCACATCACAAATCTCAGATGAAAGTTTGCATTCATGGTATGAGGAGAAACAAAGTAATTCATTGGATGAGCTAAGTCCCAGTGCACATGAAGTTAAAGAACCTCATGCAGTATTTTTGGAGTCAAATAGAGCATCCATATAATTCAATCTGGGAAAATTTGGATTTGTTTACAAGTTTTCATGGGAGTTGCATTTCAGTAGTTCTCTCTTGTTGCTGATAAACAAGCACTTGCGGAGAATTCAAATAGCAGCTAGAATGCTTACTTGGTTGCATTGGTTGTTTCATTTCACTTGCTCAGGTGATGAATGGAATAGTTAGAGTAGGTTTTATTGAATAAGCTCCATTTTGAGTATCTTTCACAGTTTGTCACTGGTGTTTTAGTATTGAGTCAGTTTTTGGTTGAGTAAAAGTTAGTTTGTGTCTTTGAGTCATTAGTAGTCAGCCATGTATTTCAGATTGAGTTTTTTTTTGACTCCATGCCCAATGGATAAGGCTACTTGGTCTACAGTGTTCTTGGCACCTCCAAGGAGCTACCATCCCCATTGGAGCCAATGTTAGTGTCAGTATTTGAAGCCTTCCACCAGTGATTCAATATGATCTTATAAAGTGGTCTTGGGGTGTCAAAGTCAAAATTTTGTCATTTCAGTGAGTCTTCAAGTAAAATTTGGTCACTAGGTATTAGGTCTAGGATTGTTTTCACTCCTTCCAAAGTTTTCCAAGTACTAGTCCATGTCACCATTCGACTGAGTGTACTATCATTCAAAGATTTGTCATCATTATTTCAAGTTCCAATGGGTCATTTTACACCTTGTTTGTGCTTCAGTTGTGCTTAGATAAGGCTCATTTCCCTCTCCTAGGGTTTTGAAGGTAATTTTCCTTGGATGGCCAAATCATCAACAAAAGTTGTATCCTGATGCTCATACACCTTCCCCTACCATTAAAATACCTTCTTAAACACTTTCCATCACTGATATCCCTTAGATTCATCATTTTCCAACAAACCCTAGCCTATTGCTACAATTTGACACTTTTTAAGGTTAGGCATGTGTTTTGCCCTTTTGGACCCCTTCCCCTCACTCAATCTTTGAAATTCCACTTTCCCCTGCTTCCTAACATCCCTCCCTACTTCCAAAAAATTTTCTCATGAAATTAGAAACCCCTCATCCCCTTCATTTCCCTTCATTTCTACAAATCCCCTGTTCCACACATCGGGATAGGTTTTATTCAAATGATGTTTCTGAGAAAGAAAAGATGAATTTGACAAACATGAGAGAGGTTTCTGTCCATCACATACTCAAGAAGAAAAACCTCCTTCAATTTTTACGTAGGTCTCATGGTTTGGGAGAAATGTTCAAAACATCATTTGCCTCAGGAGAGTTGATGCACTTCTGGAGTGACTTTGGGAAAATCAAGATTTCTCCTAGATAGAATGTCCAAAAGACTTGCTTGATGAGTCAAATGATAACTAGACACAGAGATATTTCCAATGAGCTCTCATGAGCTCAATTTGGAGTTGAGGAAGACCTCAAAAGCTTGACTGGAACAACACTGTGCATTTTGGCAGCCTCATTCATCACATTTTGGCCAGTCTTGGGAGATTGAGATTTTGACATGGCAAATGAGCTCCAAATTGAAAAATTCATAATGTTTGGAAAGTAGACTTGACAAGATTTCCAACGAGCTATCTCGCGCTTAATTTGGACACTGATAAGGCCTCCAAAAGTGGCCTGCAAAAAGGCGCTGCGCACTCCCTTCAGGCGCTGTGCACTCCACAGTCAGGTAATTTTTCTATTAGTCCACTGGTCAAACGCGCAGTGCCTAGGGAATTGCGCACTTTTTTGGGGCACTTTTTGGACAAATGGACACCACCATTGGAATCAAAAGTCCATGTAAATTAAGAAAAAACATGTTTTCAGGTGTGAAAGTCAAATTTACTAGGTGAAAAGGCCAAAAAACCACCTAAAATTCATGTTTCTGCTTGTTTTTTGAGCCTGGCGCTGAGCGTTTGAGTAGTCTTGGGATATTGCAATTTTGGAGGGTCAAATCAAGCTCAAATTGGAAACCAAGGGCGGTTTTGGAAACTAGTAAAGAGAAGCTTTCCAATGAGCTATCATGAGCCAGATTTGGAGGTCAGGAAGGCAGTCAAAAATCAGCTGGAAGTTGGCACTGCGCACTCCCTACAGGCATTGCGCATTTGACACTGGCGCTACGCACTTGACAGATTGCCTATTTTTTCACTGTTTATTCTAGAATTTACTTTTCACCTATGGGATTTTGATATTTTCACTGATGAAATGTAAAATCGTGATGTAATTAATGTATATTTTGGTTACCTAGGGTAGATACATAAGATAAATGGCCTAGGTGGCATGTAATGAGTCAGTTTGCATCATCTTAGGCATGAGTCAGTTTGACCTCCCTAGTCTTTAGCTTCCAGTTCATTTTGTTGTGCAACTGCTCCTCCTCTCATGGATTCAACCCCTGAGGCTAGGATGGGTTGTTTTGATGCCTATATTATGTATTTTCTTAGACATTTATTGGGGTTGGACTCACTTGGATGCTTAGAGCTTGATTGTACATCATTGTAAGTAGTTTGGCAAGGAGATTAATAAGATTTGCAGCTATTTTTGTGGGATCCCTGTGGTATGGATTTTTAGTACAATTTATTCTTTTGTAATCATTTGTTTACATGTTTTATGTATGCCATCATTCATTTCATGCTTCTAGTTGACTGTTATCAAGTTTGATAGGTAGAATCCATTGTATCAGTGCTCTTCATTGGGAAATCATTCAATATTTCATGTTTTCTACTGTTTAAGAAGGATCCATGATTTTCACATGCCCTTCTTAGCTCCTCATCAATCTTAAACACCTCACACCATTAAGCCTAAAGTGCTACAGTCCATGCCTACCTTGCCCCATAGAACACCTCGCATTTCTGACCTAATTTCCCAGGCCTAAACTGCCGAGCTCCATCTGATCCAGCAAAACACCAAAAAATTCAATCAAAACCCTTTGAGCTACTATACCTAACCTAAAATCCTTTACCTGATCCAGTCATCTTGACTAAGATCCTTAAGGAGAGAGCCCTCTCCCGACCTAGTAGGGCTAGCTACTTGGCTAAGCTTGGTTTGTGGTTACCCTGGAATTGCCTCCCTTCAGCCAGAGGTCAATTTAGGTGATAACATAGTGGCAACCATACTGGGTAACATAGTTTTATGTTCCTCAGCAAAATGTATCAAGTTTAGATCTGATTGTTAATGGTGGACAAATTATTAGACATCGAAAGGCTGAAATCATTCACCTGGCGACTCCAAATCAGTTTTGAGATCAGATCCACGGAATCCACTAGAGGATGAACCTGACTAGCAGAAACATGAAAGGACAATATGGAAAGATCGGGTATTCAAGTTGGAATTTCATCCAAGAAATTATGTTTTTTGTTATAAATTATTTTATTTTTTTATTTTATTTTATTTATTTATTATTATTATTATTATTATTATTATTTTATTTTATTTTATTTATTTATTTATTTATTTTTATTTTTATTTTTATTTTCCGGAGAATGTCAAGAAGGTTTTACAAAGTATATTGTATTTGAGAAAAGATCCTAGACCTGCATTTGATTCTTTCCCTTTGAAGATTGTGAATACAAAATATTCGCATGCCTTTGATCTTGATCAAGACCCTTCTTCCGAATCTTATGATGACCGTCTTCAAACTGATGAGCCTCAAGAGATCAAGAATAATTCTACAGCCTTTTTATATACTCCTATACCTTGTAAAATTCTAGATAGATACAAGCCTCTGATTTTACCTCCTATATCTCATGCTTTCCCTAAAAATGATTACCTATATCTACCAAGATTTGATGGTGAATGTGACAACATCATTGCTGAGAGACATGTACTAAATTTTGAGTCTTTTCTTGACCTTTTTGAAGTTGATGAAGAGGATGTCAGTATTAGGCTTTTTGCTCTTTCTTTGCAAGGCAAAGTCAAGAGTTGGTTCAAAACCCTGCCTGATGCGAGCATCTCAGATTTCCAACAGTTCGTTAAAGTTTTCCTCGGCAATTGGGTGGTTAGATAGAACCCTTTCTTGATTCTAGAAGAGTATAACCAACTGAAAATACAACCAGGGGAGACAGTACAACAATTTTCTACCAGATTTAACCAAGTTTATTGTTCGATGCCTATTAATATAAGACCTCCTCTCGATTCAGCTCTCTTACACTACCCGGAAGCCTTTGATCCAGAAATGGAGTTTTAGCTGTGGGAAAGGAACCTGGCAACACTTGAAGAGATGCAAAACAATGCAGTAGATGTAGAGGCTAATCTGTTGATTAGAAGGGAAAAGTTGAAGGAAGAAGAGATGAAGAACATAAATCCAGAGGAATTGACATCTTTAGAGGTAAAGATTGACATTTTGGTAAGTGTAGTGGAAGAGATGATGCAAAAGATCACCACAAGGAATGAGTATGATGTTCAAGACCATGGCTCACTGATTGAAGAAAACAATTGGCTGATGCAAAACATTTCCTTTCTTATCCCAGTTGTCATAGATCTGATAATGATTGCTTTATAGATCATCTTGGAGAAGAGAGATCTGTTGATCTGACATTTATGCTTGATGATGTGTTTTATCCTGATGATTTTCCTATGTTTGATCAGTATGATGATGGTTATGTTCTCCAAACAGAAGCTAGTCTTGCAGACAAATCAGCAGCTAGTTTGTGGAAGGAGGAAGTTCACTTTTAGTAGCTCGAATACAGTGATCAGCCGTTACATATCAGCGATGGAAGTGAGGAGGAAAGTGCAGAAAATTTTGAATTAAGTGAAGGATCTTTGCCTCTTTGTTTTAATTCGTTTCAGTTCATCAGAGACAACTTTCGTGCAATCAGAAATCAACCGTCGATAAGTTTTGATCTTAACCATCTAGAGGGCAATGAAATCCTTGTTCAAGACTTCTCATATCTAGATTTGCAGCCCCCGAATGCCATTGAATGTCCGGTTGCAGATGAAGACTTGGAAGCTGGAACATATGATCAAATGATGCAATCTCATTGGAACCAATAGAAAATGGGTTGCAACAATCTTTTGAAGTTTTTCACGATCTAATAGCTGATGTGTTGGATGATGTTTGTAGCCAAAGTCCTTCTCCATTAGCTAACTGTGAGCTTAAAAAAAATATTGAAACAAACTTGATCCGACAGGCGGTTTCTTTGTCATTTTCAACAGGAGTCTCATCACAAAGCTCAGATGAAAGTTTGCATTCATGGTATGAGGAGAAACAAAGTAATTCATTGGATGAGCTAAGTCCCAGTGCACATGAAGTTAAAGATCCTCATGTAGTATTTTTGGAGTCGAATAGAGCATCCATATTATTCAATCTGGGAAAATTTGGATCTATTTACAAGTTTTCATGGGAGTTTCATTTCAGTAGTTCTCTCTTGTTGCTGATAAACAAGCACTTATGGAGAATTCAAACAGCAGCTAGAATGCTTACTTGGTTGCATTGGTTGTTTCATTTCACCTGATCAAGTGATGAATGGAACAATTAGAGTAGGTTTTATTGAATAAGCTCCATTTTGAGTATCTTTTCCAGTTTTTTAGTGGTGTTTTAGTATTGAGTCAGCTTTTGGTTGAGTAAAATTCAGTTTGTGTCTTTAAGTTATCAGTATTCAAGCATGTATTTCAGATTGAGTTTTTTTTGTTTACTCCATGCCCAATGGATAAGGCTACTTGGTCTACGGTGTTCTTGGCACCTCCAAGGAGCTACCATCCCCATTGGAGCCAATGTTAGTGTCAGTATTTATAGCCTTCCACCAGTGATTAAATATGCTCTTATAAAGTGGCCTTGGGGTGTCAAAGTCAAAATTTTGTCATTTCAGTGAGTCTTCAAGTAAAATTTGGTCACTAGGTATTAGGTCTAGGATTGTTTTCACTCCTTCCAAAGTTTTCCAAGTACTAGTCCATGTCACCATTTGGCTGAGTGTACTATCACTCAAAGATTTGTCATCATTATTTCAAGTTCCAATGGGTCATTTTACACCTTGTTTGTGCTTCAGTTGTGCTTAGATAAGGCTCATTTCCCTCTCCTAAGGTTTTGAAGGTAATTTTACTTTGATGGTCAAATCATCAACAAAACCTGTATCCTGATGCTCATACACCTTCCCCTACCCTTAAAATACCTTCTTAAACACTTTCCATCATTGATATCCCTTAGATTCATCATTTTCCCACAAACCCTAGCATATTGCTACAATTTCACACATTTTAGGGTTAGGCCTGTGTTTTTCCCTTTTAGACCCCTTCCCTCACTCAATATTTGAAATTCCACTTTCCCCTGCTTCCTAACATCCCTCCCTACTTCCAAAAAATTTCTCATGAAATTAGAAGCCCCTCATCCCCTGCATTTCCCTTCATTTCTACAAATCCCTTGTTCCACACATTGGGATAGGTTTTATTCAAATGATGTTTCTAAGCAAGAAAAGATGAATTTGACAAATGTGAGAGAGGTTTTTGTCCATCATATACTCAAGAAGAAAACCCTCTTTCAGTTTTTACACATGTCTCATGGTTTGGGAGAAATGTTCAAAACATCATTTGTGTCAGGAGAGTTGCTGCACTTCTGGAGTGACTTTGGGAAAATCAAGATTTCTCCTAGTTTGAATGTGCAAAACGCTTGCTTGATGAGTCAAACGATAACTAGACACAAAGATATTTCTAATGAGCTATCATGATCTCAATTTGGAGTTGAGGAAGACCTCAAAAGATTGACTGGAACAACACTCTGCATTTTGGCAACCTCATTCTTCACATTTTGACCAGTTTTGGGAGATTGAGCTTTTGACATGGAAAATGAGCTCCAAATTGAAAAAATTAAAATTTCTGGAAAGTACACTCGACAATCTTTCCAACAAGATATCCCGCGCCCACTTTGGACACTGGGAAGGCCTCCAAAAGTTGCCTGCAAAAAGGCACTGCGCACTCCCTTCAGGTGTTGCGCACTCCACAGTCAGGTAATTTTTCTATCAGTCCATTGGTCAAATGCGCAACGCCTAGGGCATTGCGAACTTTTTTGGGGCACTTTTTGGAGAAATGGACACCACCATTGGAATTAGAAGGCCATGTACATTCAGAAAAACCATGTTTCCAGGTGTGAAAGTAAAATTTACTAGGTGAAAAGGAAAAAAAACCACCTAAAATTCATGTTTTTGCCTGTTTTTTGAGCCTGGCATTGCGCGTTTGAGCAGTCTTGGGAGATTGCAATTTTGGAGGGTCAAATCAAGCTCAAATTGGAAACCAAGGGCAGTTTTGGAAACTAGACAGGACAAGATTTCCAATGAGCTATCATGAGCCAGATTTGGAGGTCAGGAAGGCAGTAAAAAATCAGCTAGAAGTTGGCATTGCGCACTCCCTTCAGGCGCTGCGTGTTTGACACTGGCGCTGCGCACTTGACAGATTGCCTATTTTTTCACTGTTTCTTCTAGAATTTACTTTTCACCTATGGGATTTTGATCTTTTCACTGATGAAATGTAAAATCATGATGTAATTAATGTATATTTTGGTTACCTAGGGTAGATACATCAGATAAATGGCCTAGGTGGCATGTAATGAATCAGTTTGCATCATCTTAGGGATGAGTCAGTTTGACCTCCCTAGTCTTTAGCTTTCAGTTCAGTTTGTTGTGCAACTACTCCTCCTCTCATGGATTTGACCCCTGAGGCTAGGATGGGTTGTTTTGATGCCTATATTATGTATTTTCTTAGACATTTTTTGGGGTTGGACTCACTTGGATGCTTAGAGCTTGGTTCTACATCACTGTAAGCAGTTTGGCAAGGAGATTAATAAGATTTCCAGCTATTTTTATGGGATCCCTGTGGTATGGAGTTTTAGTATAGTTTCTTCTTTTGTAATCATTTTTTTACATGTTTTATGTATGCCATCATTCATTTCATGCTTCTAGTTGAATGTTATCAAGTTTGATAGGTAGAATCCATTATATTAGTGCTCTGCGTTGGGAAATCATTCAATATTTCATGTTTTCTACTGTTTAAGAAGGATCCATGATTGTCACATGCCCTTCTTAGCTCCTCATCAGTATTAAACACCTCACAGCATTAAGCCTAAAGTGCTACAGCCCATGCCTACCTTGCTCCATACAACACCCTGCATTTCTGACTTAATTTCCCAGACCTAAACTACCCAGCTCCATCTGATCCAACAAAACACCAACAAATTCAATCAAAAACCTTCGAGCTACTATACCTAGCCTAAAATACTTTACCTGATCCAGTCATCTTGACTAAGATCCTTAAGGAGAGAGCCCTCTCCCGTCCTAGTAGGGATAGCTACTTGGCTAAGCTTGGTTTATGGTTACCCTGGAATTGCCTCCCTTCAGCCTAAGGTCAATCTAGGTGATAACAATTGTCATGTATGGAAACCTTTTTACTGTCATGTATGGAAGCATTTTTTTTTCATCCACGTATAAAATATGCATTGCAGGTTGACGCCATGTCCGCAATAAGGTGACAACCACCAATTATTACGCTTCCAACTATGCGGCATGCCAAATTTTGTTCTGAATCTCCCAATAGTAGACACATTATGGGTTGGACATAATATATGCCTTTGTAGAGACAATGGTGGGCAACTGAGAAACATGTTTAGTTGTACCTGCTTCATCTACTATCCAACTCTTTGGATTCTTTGAAAAAACATTTAGCATTTTCATCTTCCTTATCTATTTAACTGCATAGAAAAAAAGATGGTAAATCTCCTAGGATAAAAATAAAAGGTTTACTATACATTATGTTCAATGCCCAACCACAATATCTAAAAGACTAGAAGATTCATACACTTAAATTGGGGAGAGCTAAATAATACTTCTAAGCCAAGTTTTCTAGGAACTTAGGCCTCAGTTTACTAGTTCAAACTCATATGTCCTTAATATATTATGAATACAATATGAATTTATGAATGAAATTGAATCAAACATTAACATCTATCTAGATTCAACAATGTAAATGTACCTTCTTCTAACGAAAGCATAATGGCTATGTTTTCTAGCTCCACTGCATGTTCACTTCGAGCAGTAGCAGATAAATATCGAAGAGTTGGCATTATAAAGACAATAGAATAAAATGTCAAACCATATTGTTTACAAAGAGACCAAAATTTAATGTAGTAAAATATATGATTAACAGTAAAGTATAATATCCATACACTAATTGTATCATCAACAATAAAGGCAGTAAAGTATTTGTAAGCTCCATACACTAACTGTATCATCAACAATCAAGGCAGTAAAATATTTGCAATCTTACTTTTGAGAAACTCATGATCTGTCTCATCATATCACTTTAGAAAAGCTTTCAATTCTATAAAGCGCTTTTGATAAGGTAAAATAGTTTTATATTTTCCTTCATGTACAAGAAGAGAAGGATCTGGTGTCCCCAAATTTTCTCACGAACCTTTTCTTTAAAAACTTAAAAAAAATTCAGATTAAGTTCATCACAGAGATGCAAGGTCTCTATAGCAGGGGCAGATTTTGGATGGTAATATCACCATCCAATAAACCATCTCCTCCCTCTTAGACACACAAAATAAATATGCTAATTAAGCTAGTAATTTGCAAATCCCCTCAAAAGTTAAACTGGAATTGAACCTTCTTGGAAAAACAAAGCCTTTAGGATAAGTAAGATTAAACTTTCATATAATCACAGTTGAATCTGAGAAGTTTGGGTTTTTGGAAAAACAAGACTTTTAGGTTTAGTAAGATTAAAATTCAATCATTTATCAATCCATTCACTAACCATTAACTCAACAAAACTATAAATAAAAATATAAATAGGATTAATGTATCTATACAAAAATCATCACAACAAAGCAACATTGTACATCCTATTGCAATTTCTATTTACAAAAATCATCATCATCATCTTCATACTCCATATCTTGTCCTCCATTTCACACTTTCTCTATATACTCCATTTCATCATCCTCTTTATTATCGATGCACCATACTAATTGTAGCAAGCACCATTTCCAAGTCCCATTAGCATTTTTCATATTCACCATATTTCTTGCAAAATGATTGTATGTTTCCATTACAAAACAAAGTGCTCTTACTATTGTCATGGAAAATCATACAGTACAATTGTTGCCATTGTTGAAGGTTATACATCACACAAATCATCACTGATATCATCATGGATGAAAACCTTCTTCAAAAATATTCAACATACACAACCCCATGTGGTTTTCTCTAAACAACATTGATACCACCAACTCCTCCCAACACGCCATCATCGCTCATCTCCGTGATTGGCTGTCAGATGGGAGTTCACGAACGCCTACATAAAAGGGATGGAATGAAGGGAAATAATGTCCATCATCTCAAACAAAGGTATTAAAATATGGTTATGGAAACACATGACTGTAATTATGGCCCTATTCATGAACCTCACCTTGTGAATATGGAGAAGGTGATGGTTAGTTAATAAGTTGGTGCCAAAATTCAAGCCCATTTGGCTTTGTTGATATTATGGTTCCAAGTAGCTCTGCTTTATCTTTCAAGCTAGTGGACACTATTTTTTTGGTCTCTCCCACATGATCTTTTCCTTACATCCCCTATCCCACTCCCCCCATACCTTATTTTATCAAAATCCATGTCTCATCCTGGTTATTCCCCTAGCCATCACATAAGTCAAGGTCAAGGAGTCTCCTTGCACATGAGAGAACAAGATGAAATAAAAGCCTTTGTAGTATATTATTTGGAGCATACCCCTAGGGTAGCTAGAGAGGAATTGAAATTATTGAAAATTAAGCAAGAGTGGGAAGAATATTTCTATCAAATATAGAGGTTGAAGGAAATATAGGACAGTGGAATCCAAACCTGGGTAATACTAGATCAAGGCACACCCAATATATGTAAACAACATAATATCTCTATTGGAAAATCAAAACTACCTTGGGTAAAGTCATGCTAGAAAGAAGTGAGTCCCAATAGGAGATTCTCTTGTGCATAGATACTCTGCAGTTACAAGTGGACAATTTGGATTACAAGGTGACTTCTCTTGGTTGGATGGTAAAGTGGGGGCGTTTCATACCCCACGAATGCTCAAATCCCTAATAAACATGTTCAAAACTCTTAAGAGTTTCATTGCAATTCCAGAAATGGAAGCTTGCAGCCAAGTTAATTCCAAATATTGCAAATATTAAAATTAGTTTGATATGGGCCAACATGAATACATGCATACATCTATATACACACTGGATATATGGCGCAGTTATTCTAGAATCTATTACACTCTACACAGAATTATGGGCATCATGGGAAGAAGACATAACCTCCCTGAAGGTGAAGGTTTGTGGGGCATCATTAATATGGTGCTTCATGATATAATTGTGAAAAGGAATAGATATGTATTGCTGAAGTTTCACTTAGATAGGCATGTAATACTCAAAGGAACATCAAGTGAAATTGAGCTTTGTGCTAACTGATGCTCCATTTAATCATATTATTCAGTCCACTACATGTGAAAATCTTGTCTTTGGCTATTGCCTCATATCGATCATGCTAACCATTGGGGTTTTGATATTGGCAGGCAAGGCCTTGCAATTCTGTAATAAAAATATTCATTTATTAGTATTGTAAGAGTTTTAGAGGTACTAACCTCCCAAGACACACATTGAGAAATATGTTCCTCATGGGTTTTCATTTGAGCCTTAAGCTTTACCAATTCTAAGATAAAAAAATATTGTGAAGATTATTTGCATATTCTATTATATATATTCTTGTCTAGTTCTCAACATGATCCTTTACTGGTAATTTGATTTTTAAGTTTTAAACCCTGTTGGCATTATGAGACAAGTGTTGTCCTTGATGGCAAATCACACAGATGATAAATTATAGTGCAACAAAGTTGTTTTCAAGTTCACGCACTTTCATGCAGAGAAAAGTTTCTTTCATGTAGAGAAAAGTTCACACACTTTCATGCAGAGAAAAGTTTATTTCATGTCGAGAAAAGTTCATGCACTTTCATGCAGAGAAAAGTTTCTTTCATGTAGAGAAAATTTCACGCACTTTCATGCAAATAAAAGTTCCTTTCATGAAGAGAAAAGTTCACGCACTTTCATGGTTGGTTCATGGTATTAGTCCGACAGTTTTTGATCCTATGGTTTTGGTCCGTGGTATTGCATCCAAAAGTGTTGATCCCAAGTATTGGGTCCATGGTATTGAATTGTTATGGTTTTTGGTCCGTGGTATTGTGAAAGGCCTAAGGCTATAAAAGAGGAAGGAGATCATTTGGCAAGGCATCTTATGATTAATTGAATATCTGAAAAAGTGCTAGAGCTGGAATACCATGATTGGGTTATGGTGCAGATCTAGATCTGAATAAAGAAGGAACCTGAGCTTTATAAGGCAGATCTACTGATGGGTCAAGATCTCCTTGGCGCATGATCAGATCTATAGATCTGATAGTCTGGGGTATGAGTAAAGTCTGAAAAATTGATCTATACCTGCAGGACCGCAGGTGCTACACGGCTACAGGTGCGGAGGACCGCAGTCCAGGCACAGATCAGGTGTGGGGTCTGCAGGCGGTTTGAAGCAGCAGGTGCCGATGTTCACAGGCCCAGAAGCACCATAGGTGCAGAGGTTTGCAGGCCCAGAAGCGCTGCAGGTGCGGAGGTGCGTAGGCAAGAAGTAGGAGAAGGTGCGGATGTACGCAGGTTTTCTATTGGTGAAGTTGCGGATTTTTCATGAAATCTATTTAGCTGCTCCTGTTTATTATTGCAGTATTCTGGGATCTGAAGTGATGTCTGGGTACTGGTACTATGTTCTGATAACAACATTCTGAGAAGTGATTGATTATGTTCATAATGACTTATCCTTATATGATCTGATGGACTAGATCTGATTGCTAACACACATATTATCCTTGTATATGTATTGATTTGGTGATTGGGTGATTCAGAAGATTGATTGATTATGTTCTTCAATGATATTTATGGGTCCAGTATGAAAATTGGATGAAACGTGGCCTTTCAGATTATGTGTTGTGCTTCAGGTGTATCCAATCTGAAAATGTATGAAACGTGGTACCCGGAGGAGAGAAGATTGTAGGCTAGCGCCTACGTACTAGTATCTTAGCTAGTACAAGAGCTAAAGGGGTGGCAGCTCCCTTTCCGTAGCAGTTGAAAACTTTGGAGCATTGTAGCAGGTAGCAGCCTGCGTACTAGTAAATGGATCGGCTAGTACAAGAACTATGGGGGTTGTAGCTCCCTTCCAGGAGAGACTGGAAAACGAGAGAGGGTTGTAGCTCTCTGCAGGTAGAAGCCTGCGTACTGGTACAAGACTGCACCAGTACAGAAATATTGTAACAAGATTTTTTTATTAAGAAGAAGATTGAGATGACTTGCATCAGGTGGTTTTCTCTCACATTGGGTTTCCACCTTATATCATGGTGTTCATGTGTGTGGCTTATGTGTGATGATCTGTTCTATTTTACCGCACCTGTTTACTGTTAATATGGTTCATAATGTTCTAATGCACTCATTGAAGATCAATTAACTGAATCATAAGTTTCTGAATATACATGGGTATTCTTAACTGAAGCAACATATATGACTCAAACTATGGAAATGAAAAAGTTATATTGATTTGATAATACTGATTCACCCCCCCCCCCCTCTCAGTATTATTTCCAACAATTGGTATCGGAGCAGGTCCTTTGGTAGAAGCTTGATCGCTTGAAGGAGATTCGTGGAACAATGGGAAAGAATCTTAAGAAGAAAGTGCCTAAGCAGAAGAAGACATATCAGAAGAACTATGACAGTGGGAGAATCGATTGGGGATTATGTGGAAGAAGCACTTCAGATTCAGAATCAGATTCAGAATCATTTCAGAATGAAGATGAACTATCAGGTATGAATTTGTTATCCTTTGATGTTCCAACTATCTATCCATTTGAAGGTGATGTAAGTGATAACGAAACAACTGAATGTGCTCTTATGGGTGAGCAAGAAGGATATCAAATAGAGGCAGAATTTAAGAGGCTGACAGACAAAATTAGAGATCAAGAAGATCTATTGAACATAAAGGATGGTGCCTTCAAAGAAGTAGCTACCAGACTAAAGGCTCAACGTGAGGAAGGAAGCAAGGTAAGGAAGTTATTCAAGGATAAATATCAAAAGTTGCAGGATGAAGTAACATCTCTAAGAAATGAAGTCAATGAAAAGAGCACAACAATCAAGAAACTCAGAGATAGATCTAGTTATTATGAAAGGCTTGAAGCTACGATCCTCTCACTAAAAGAAGATCTTGAAGAATCAAAGAAGCAGAATAAAGATCTACTCCAAGCTATTGAAAAACAGGAAAACGAATTTATCAGCTTAAAATCTCAGCTGGAATGTGCCTTCAGAATTCGTCAAATGCAGCAGGATCTGAATGAAGAACAAGAAAAGGAGATTCTCAAACTAAGGCAACAAATGGAAGAAGGAAGAAAGTTTGAAGAAATTTTGAAGAAGCAATGTTTGGAAAAGGAAGAACAACTTCAGATTGAGGTAAATATCTTAAAAGAAGAAAAGGATAAACTGTTACGATTTCAAGATAGTACTAAAGTCTTGGATGATATTCTTAGTAGTCAAAGGTCTCCTGCTATCAAAACTGGTCTTGGTTTTCATGAATCTGTTGAAGGTGAATCTAGTTCACAAGGTGAGGCAAGGGACTCTAAAGAGAAATCTAAAATGATCAACAAGGAGAGGAGAGGTCAACCCCATCAACAATCAAGGAAAGAGATTCTTCAAAGAAAATCTTTTACTCCTAACTATGGAAGTAATAGTCATCCATTTACTCAGATGAATAATATTGAATGTTATAATCTTGGACATGTTGTAGCTAGATGCAGAAGAAGAATGGTTCAAGATCATCACACAGAAAGATCATCACATTCCAGGTACTTTAATGGATATTTCTTTGCTTGCAATATGTTTGGTCACAAAGTTACTGATTGCTACAGAAGGAATATGAAACATGTAAGATGTTATGCATGCAACAAGCTTGGACATATAGCCAAGGAATGCAGGAACAAGGTACGGGCACCACACCAAAAGGAGAAAACATCATCACACTTGAAGATATGGAAGAAAAAGGAAGTACAGTCAGAAAAATGTGGCACAACACAATGTACAGGCACAACAGACTCAGAAGGAGCTGAAAGTGTGAAACTTCAGTATCCTGAATTTCATACGCAAGTTTCATAAAGGAAAGTCGTGTATATATGCGAGTTGGTCACTACACAGTCGCGTATATGATTGTTTGAGGAAAAGCAGTAGGGACAGGCTCAGGAAAGAGGGTATGATATGATTCGGTCCATTATTTAACATGTTTGATAATGGTTACAATCTGTTAATGATGTGTGGAAATGTCTTGATCCTAACTTGATGATGATGATGATGTCTTGATACTTCTTGTTGATATATGCGTGATCAGATTTGACAGTAAACAGATGGCACAGGTTCAGGGGGAGCAGATACTTTTAATAATGCATTGTTGGCATTATGGTTAGTGGTCCTTGGTGATGATGCTTAGGATACATCTTGCTATGATATGATTATGAGTTGTCCATGACAAAATCTCATATGATGTTTGGGGTTACATAGTTGATGATCAGATCAGATTTGTGGTTGATTCTCTGATATAGTGCTTACATGGTGATCTTTATAAGGATAAAGAAAAGTACAAAGCTTGTATACACATCTTCATTACTTGATGATGAGTCTATCATATGCTGCTGTTTTCATATGCATAAAGATCATATAATATAGTTGATGCAAGTCTCCTATAGTTCTTGGCTCTCATGTGGATGAGGATTGCTGCGGTTGATGATCTTGAGCTAAAGATACATAGTACTATATACAATATGCTGGATACATGAATGATTACTCAAAATTGCATTGTTGGAGACATGATGATGATAAAATGACAGATTGATACTTACATATGTTGATTGATACAGATGTCCCCGATTGATGATACATGGATGATATATAAGATCATGCAGATCTTGATGTTGATGAGATGGCTATGATGTCTTTCAAGAGGATGAGTTAATATCTATAGGCAGACATACCTTGCTACAAGACATTTACAGGTTGCTGATCTGAATAGTGATTGACAGATGCTGCTGATATTAGTTATTGATAACTTTCATAGTCTTGCTCTAGATATTTCGTCTCTATGTCATATATGTCTTTTGTTATCAAGGTCATGTAACGGCCTATTTTGGTTTCCCCACTATGCCTGGGATGAATGATGTAATGTACTTGTTTATCATGAGTAAAACTTCTAGTGTAAGCCCACTTGGATGGGTGGATGAGTCAATATTTGTATATCCTCACTTGGTTGAGAGATGGATGTATGTATGAGTCTTTGGTGATAGGAAGGTCATTTAAGATAGAGTCATGTTCTTCTTGTAGAACATCTTTTTGCAGATCTTGCCTACAGTCAGGGGGAGCATGAACAGCACACTTCAGCAGTGCAGAGACTCAGCATGTACTCAGGGGGAGCATGGACAGATTGGTACACCTTGGCATATACAAAGGGGGAGCTCATTCAGAAATTTTAGCAGGCACTTAGGGGAGTATGGACAACAAAGGAAGAGAATATCTTGGTCTGCCCTTTGCCCTTGATGTCAAAGGGGGAGAGTGATTTGGTATTGTTGTCCTCAAGTCCAAAGGGGGAGATTGTTGGCATTATGATGCATGTGTTGTACTTGATGGCAACCAACTCATAGAAGATCAACTCACTTATATATATCTAGATGAATCTACGGAAGAGATATCAGATGTGACAGAATGCATGGGATGCCGGACAGCTCAAAGGAATCAGATGATAGTTCTCAGTATGACCCATCAAGTCCAAAAGGGGAGATTGTTGGCATTATGAGACAAGTGTTGTCCTTGATGGAAAATCACACAGATGATAAATTATAGTGCAGCAAAGTTGTTTTCACGTTCATGCACTTTCATGCAGAGAAAAGTTTCTTTCATGTAGAGAAAAGTTCACACACTTTCATGCAGAGAAAAGTTTCTTTCATGTCGAGAAAAGTTCACGCACTTTCATGCAGAGAAAAGTTTCTTTCATGTAGAGAAAATTTCACGCACTTTCATGGAGAAAAAATTTCCTTTCATGAAGAGAAAAGTTCACGCACTTTCATGTAGAGAAAAGTTCACGCACTTTCATGGTTGGTTCATGGTATTAGTCCGACAATTTTTGATCCTATGGTTTTGGTCCGTGGTATTGCATCCAAAAGTGTTGATCCCAAGTATTGGGTCCATGGTATTGAATTGTTATGGTTTTTGGTCCGTGGTATTGTGAAAGGCCTAAGGCTATAAAAGAGGAAGGAGATCATTTGGCAAGGCATCTTTTGATTAATTGAATATCTAAAAAAGTGCTAGATCTGGAATACCGTGATTGGGTTATGGTGCAGATCTAGATCTGAATAAACAAGGAACCTGAGCTTTATAAGGTGGATCTACTGATGGGTCGAGATCTCCTTGGCGCATGATCAGATCTGTAGATCTGATAGTCCGGGGTATGAGTAAAGTTTGAAAAATTGATCTATACCTGCAGGACCGCAGGTGCGACACGGCTGCAGGTGCGGAGGACCGCAGTCCAGGCACAGATCAGGTGCGGAGGTCCGCAAGTGGTTTGAAGTAGTAGGTACGGAGGTTAGCAGGCCCAGAAGCACCACAGGTGCAGAGGTTCGTAGGCCCAGAAGCGCTGTAGGTGCGGAGGTGCGCAGGCAAGCCGTAGACTCAGGTGCGGAGGTGCGCAGGCAAGCAGCAGGAGAAGGTGCGGATGTATGTAGGTTTTCTATTGGTGAAGTTGCAGATTTTTCATGAAATCTATTTAGCTGCTCCTATTTATTATTGCAGTATTCTAGGATCTAAAGTGATGCCTGGGTACTGGTACTGTGTTCTGATAACAACATTCTGAGAAGTGATTGATTGATTGATTATGTTCATAATGACTTATCCTTATATGATCTGATGGACTAGATCTGATTGCTAACACACATATTATCCTTGTATATGTATTGATCTGGTGATTGGGTGATTCAGAAGATTGAATGATTATGTGCTTCAATGATATTTATGGGTCCAATATGAAAATTGGATGAAACGTGGCCTTTCAGATTATGTGTTGTGCTTCAGGTGTATCCAGTCTGAAAATGTATGAAACATGGTACCCAGAGGAGAGAAGATTGTAGGCCAGCGCCTACGTACTAGTATCTTAGCTAGTACAAGAGCTAAAGGGATGGCAACTCCCTTTCAGTAGCAGTTGAAAACTATGGATAATTGTAGCAGGTAGCAGCCTGCGTACTAGTAAATGGATCGGCTAGTACAAGAACTATGGGGGTTGTAGCTCCCTTCCAGGAGAGACTGGAAAACGAGAGAGGGTTGTAGCTCTCTGCAGGTAGAAGCCTGCGTACTGGTACAAGACTGCACCAGTACAGAAATATTGTAACAGGATTTTTTTATTAAGAAGAAGATTGAGATGACTTGCAGCAGGTGGTTTTCTCTCACATTGGGTTTCCACCTTATATCATGGTGTTCATGTGTGTGGCTTATGTGTGATGATCTATTCTATTTTACTACACCTGTTTACTGTTAATATGGTGGATAATGTTCTAATGCACTCATTGAAGATCAATTAACTGAATCATAAGTTTTCTATATATACGTGGGTATTCTTAACTGAAGTAGCATATATGACTCAAACTATGGAAATGAAACAGTTATATTGATTTGGTAATACTGATTCACCCCCCCCCAGTATTATTTCCAACAAACCCTAGCCTGATTTCGAAATTTGGGCCTTCCTCCCTAGTACATTTCATTCAACTCCTTGAATTTAAGATATTTTTTTTACATGGCATTTTCTTCTCAATGCACTAAACAAATATGGCCCATCAAAGATATTTTATTTGTGAAAAGTGATTTTGTTTTTTAGATCAAACACTTTTTCATGCTTATTATGTACCCACATTCTCGCTATGGCTTGAGATGTCTGCACCAAACAAACTGACATATATTAATATGACAAAAGAGAGATTGGATTCATCAACATTGGGGTGAATACTGGGAATTTACACTAGACTGAATGATGATTACAATTGTGGTTAGGAGTGGGTGATTCTCCTTGTTTGTAATTAGATCATATATATTTGTTGAATGCTTACTACATAGTACATAACCTATATTGCATGTGTGTTTAGTGATTATTGGGAAACTCATTACCTTGTTTGGGATATGATTCTTGCTAATTACTCAACCCAATTTAGTCCATCTATGCTTCTCAGATATTCAGATTCAACTTGATCTCCAACTTAATGCATGGAGAAATGGTGTATGGTACCCAAATTATCTCCTTTATGTGGCCACTGAAGGTGGACAACAAATAGAATTTAGTCTATTATGTAGATAAATTGAAGTTAACCGTAAAGGAGAAACTATGCAGATTAATAAATCAAGCAATCTCCTCAAATAAAAATGTTGCCTTTATTTTTCACCTCTTGTAGGCAACTAGAGATAGTCACCAATCCAATTTATATTGGTTTGAAATTTTGAATTAGTTCACTCCCACCATATATTTCTCGTGGTAAAACTCATGTGCATTTTTCTTTAGGGGATATCATAGAAGATCTGAAAAATCTATTTTGCAACTTACCCCAGTTCAAGTTGTCAGAAACTACTCCAAAAATGAACATTTGTAATGGGCTAGGGTAATTCTTCCCTAGGGTTTCAACTTTCCTGCAGAGACACTCTTTTCTGTCCTAATACATTAGTGAAATTTAACACAATAGTCAATTTGTCCTTTATTTTTCTAGTGATACAAAGTATAAGAAATTCAACCTTTTGCAAAGAACAATGAAATATTTTTGACAGAATAGATTATTGTTGACAGTGCAATCCTTCTTGATGACATTTATTTTATCCTAGGTCATCTTCACAACTAGAGTGGCAATTTTGTTCACAATATAAAAATTTTGAACATGTGATATTTTCTAGAAGAGAAATATTGAAACAACGTTTGTAATAACTTAAAAAAATAATGTTTATGCATTTAGAGTAGTAACTATAAGTATGAGAACACCACCTCTACTCCCAGGATCTATGACCCATGTGAAGCAAGATGCATCTCTTTAGTTAAACAAAGTTGATTGCCATGGTAGAGGACTAAATTACACAAAATGACAAAAGGCTTCAAAGTCAGCAACTGACAAGGTTATTCCTGGCATAAAACCTGATAGAGGTAGCAAGTGCAACTACCAATCCCATGTTGGAGATTGTAACATCATTGGTTGGATATTCAATCAACCTATCCAGACTCTAGTTTACAAGAGTCACCATATCAACAATGCTTCTCAACATTTAAGTATGTTCTAATGATCAAATCTAAAGGTAGGAAAGGAATCAATGAAATTGATAGAAAATGGTCTCAAGTATAGATGACAAAGGGAAACATGGGAATATTTTTAGCATACAACCTATGAACCCTTCTAGATCATAGAAAATCTCTTTAAATGATCAAGTTCCTAGAAATATGGCTAAATTTTCAAATAAGAGTTACGTTCATTACAATTCTTTATAGGATGAATTCACTCATTGATATGGAGAACCCAGAAGTATAGAGCCATCAATATTAGACAAACCACAAGTCAATGGTTTAGTGTAACAAGATATCTTTACTGCCCTTTTCTCTCCATTAGGAGGAAATGCAAGTACAAGCTTCCTTTGTAAAACATTAATCAATTCCTATTACAAAACTTAGAGCCAGTGGTACCCATAAAGTCAAGCGGATATATTGGAAATGAAGATATTAAATCATATGTCATGTGAGATGGCTCATTAGAAATGTGGTTCACAACTTCCTTAGAAATTTGGTCTTCAACAAGCACAACAAAATTCTAGTTCCAAACATAAAAGAATAATGCTTGGAGTAGACATAGAGGGAATATTAGTAATGTTGAATGATTCATAAGAAAAGGTATCAGACCTATACAAACATAAATACACAATGGTGTCCAATATCAATTCTCTTCAAGTGACTTAAACTTTAAACCAACACCCCACCAATTGTGTTCTAAGAATGGTATGGTAGGTGTGCAATTGAATATGTCTTTAAGGGCAGTGTTGATATGAAATATGTTGTTGTGGGAAAAGAACCAATTTTAATGAGTTGTAATGGACACTTTCAAGAATTTGTACTCCCTACAGTGCTTAACATACATGAGGCCTTGGAAAAGGAAAACCTTGCTAGCAATACTTACTGATATAAGGAAGTTTAATGAGGTAGTTCAGCCATGCAATAGAAAGTTTCTATAGAAATGGTAGTTTTTTTTTTTGATCCTAATGAAGAAATGGATGGTTGACATGTCTTAGTTGCTCATAGGAACCAATTTTTCTCCTAAGACTTACAACCAACTACACCATGGAATTTACAAATAAAGACCTCTAGCTGTTAAGGTGATAAGCCTGTGGTTTCAAGTTGTTTGTTACCAGTAAGAGGAGGGCCTCTTTCAACATTGTTTTAAGGATCTACTTGCTCACCTTTCTCTCAATTGATCATAATGGTACATGCTCAACTGATCATTTCTCTCCTTCAAGCTGTGAGGAGATTAGTAAAGAGGATCAAATTAAGTGATGTTATGGCCATACCATTGTATCCATTGACGCTTTGAGTGAAGAGACTCGGCAACACCAAGAACATCGAGTGCCCTCCAAGCATTGGTCATCCGAGCCAATGTAGTCCTTGTGGTTTGTAGAGAGTCTTCTCGCTCTAACATCAGGCTCTTCAAACCAACTCTGCACAAGGTCATTACAAATGTAAAAAATCAACAAGACACAAATTTGGTAGTAAATATGACCAAAATAAGAACTAGTTCAAATAACTTTCACAATCTTGCTTTTGAAACCAAAATTCTAATCTCCTTAGCATTATGATCAACTGCCACTGTTCTTCCTAGGTTAGCGAACTCAGCTCCACCTTGGCATCAAAAGTGTAATTGCATAAAAGGAATGTCAGTCTCATGCCAATAGGTCTCCTATGATGAATGTAGAGGAACCTAGTACATAGACCATTTTTCTCTTCGATTTGCTACCCAGGGCTTATTTCCCTTTCCAAATATCAATAATTATTTTCCAAGAAAATATAAAATAAGAATAATATTTTTCTATACTCTAAAAGGTAAAGATGTTGAAATCATGCCACAAAGTGAAAGGAAATAAAATATCTTTCCTCAAACCACCAAATATATAAAGAAAACAATAATAATTATAAAATAAAACTAGATCTATCAATCTATGCATGAAATGAGAACTATAAGCATTCAAGGGACTAAAAAACTCTGACCAAAACAAACAAAAAATTTCAAACTTGACAAAATCCTCTAAACAAGCAACAAATAAACTGCTAAAATTTTCTAAGATATCAGAGCTAGACATTAATGCAATTTCATGTACTTGAACAAGCACATTGTTGCTTAGCATTAGACTTCTTAAATTAGTTATTTATCATTTAATACTAGGACACTATCTATGTGAAAATAAATAGGTCCCAACTTCATCAAATCTGACTTCATTTCTAGTCAAAGATCAAATCCAACTTCATTTCCAATACCAATATAAAATCACACCCTTTATAAATCTTAACACCTAACCACTTAGACCCCTCATATAATCCTTTTCATAGCCCAACAAAAAGATATCCCTGACAAAAATGATATTTTCAAAAATATAACACAATCATGTAAGACACTAAATACTAAATATGAACAATACTAGATAGGTAACAATTCAATTTCAGTTCAATCAACCTTCATGCAACGAAGAAAAATCACTAACTCCTTTTGTGATATTGAATGCCACATTCTTGTAATCAATAATTATGCTGACACTTGAGTTTCTAGTGTTGTGTCAAAGTAACCATTGCTCACTACCTACAAATGTTGAAATACATGATGGTGCTAAAGTTAAAGACACAAAATAACAAAAAATAAAGATATGATAAAAAATAGACCTGCAAGACTGTATTGGTCGAGTGTGACAGGGACACCAATAACTGAGACTAGAGAGATTTATAGAATGTGGTAGTTACTAGTGTGTGTCTATTGTGAAATTAGTGGTATGGTGGAGAGACCTATAAAGAAGGGATGTTGGTCTCGGGAAAGTATAGTAGGGAGATCCATAGAGCATTTATGGTAGAATTTTGTTGGTGATAAGTGGTAACAAAACACTTACATCAATAGGTAAAAAGTAGATTCAGGGCATGAGTTGGACTGACTCATGTTATCTCATCCCTTAATGGTCCTAAGGACATGTGGGGACCCAAAAAACTTAGTACCTAAAAGACTTGAAAGCATGGCTGACAAATGACTGACAAGACTATACAAAAGAATGTCGATCTGATGTCAATAGGTCTCCTATGATGAATGCGCAAGAACCTAGTACATAAACTATTTTTTTCTTCACTTAGCTACCCATGGCTCATTTCCCTTTCGAAATATCAATAGTTATTTTCCAAGAAAATATAAAATAAGCATAGTAGTCTACAAAGTCATGCCACAAAGTGAAAGGGAATAAAAACAACTTTCTTCAAACCACCAAATATATAAAGAAAACAATAATAATTATAAAACTAGATCTATGAATCTAAGCATGAAGTAAGAACTAAAATAATTTAAGGGACTAACATAATCTTTGACCAAAACAAAAATCAAAACTCAACAAAATGCCCCAAACACAAGCAACATATAAACCATTAAAAATTTCCAAGATATCAAAGTTAGACATCAAGGTAGTTTCATGTACTTGAATGAGCCCATTGATGCTTTGTGTTAATCTTGTTAAATTAGTTATTTATCATTTAATAATAGTCGGACACTATCTATGTGAAAATAAATAGGTCCCAACCTCATCAAATCCAACTTTATTTCCTATCACAAATAAGAAACAAACAATGTAATGATTAAATATGAAACATCAATCTTAAAATAACACGCGTCAAAGAAATGTTGTTTTAATGTACAATGAAAAATACAAATACAGAACCTATTTTACCTGAAGTTGACATATAATAATCTTGCATGATCAATGGAACATGTATACCAAAATAAGAGTCCTAGGGTATTTCAATTTCCCAGTTCTCATCTTGGTCCTCATTTTATAAATTGTGAATATGATCTTCTCTAAATGATCTGTCATTATGAGCCTCCAAAACAATATGTTCTATATCAAGTTATTTGGAGAAATTTGTTATAATTTTTTCTCCCCTTCTATCACAATCTGATAATTCACTAAACATTCTCTCATCCTCCACTGATCCTAAAATCATGGTTTGACACAAATCTGCTACTTTGAAATATCTAATATGTTTTCTTGTAGGTATTGGCTAGCACTTAAAGTAATCCATAATCTTGTTATAGCACCATTTTCACTAGGATTCTCCAAAAAAGGTTATTGCTTCCACGTTATTTCAGCAAAGTGTCCACCTTGTTGTAAAATTTTGATGAATCTAAAATACCTTCAATTTGTTCTCCATGTATCAAGACTTTCTTGCAAAAGTGGTCTACTTTTGTTCTCCATGTATCAAGACTTTCTTGCAAAAGTGGTCTACTAAACATTTTAATATTTTTTGAAAATTGGATTTTAAAGTTCTTGGACATTGAAAATTGTTCCAATATTGAGGGTATACTACACACATGGCCTCCAACAATTCATCTTGAGGAAATCGTTCTCTTATCTCCAATGATAGTGATCTTGCAATTTATATCAAATTCCGTCTCACTGAAATCACAATATTATCAAATTGGTCTCTTGACACGAGGCAATATTTGGTGATTCATCTCATCTTACTAATATAATGAAAGGGAACCATATACCCACGCACTTCGATACATAGTATCCCTTTTTCATCAAATGTAAAAAAATATTCAGTATTTTCTATATTGATGATCTTAGTCCAACTTTTAAACTTTGGACCAATAAAAGAGTCTGACATCATATACAAATTATCCAATGCAAGGCATGCTGACTTTCTTGCATTTGTGTATTCTGCAATATACATTATGCGATTCTGAGACATTTTCATGAGGACATTCATTTCATGTAGCATAGGAAGAATGTGAGCCAATGTCAATAATGTCTCTATATCAGTTAGTCAAGAAAGAATATCTTGATCTTTGTCTACATTGTAGTGATTTTCATACATCAACCCTACCAGAGATTTGAACTCATTAAATAGTCTTTGAGCTTGTCCATTTAATGAGATCCATCTTGTATTAACATCTTTCAATAGTTTTTTTCCATCCGTAACACCATCTTCAAATTGTTGAAACTCTAAATATCGTTTGGGACTATGAGAAAAGTATGCATGAGTCTCGAGTACAATATATTCAACTTTTGAAACTGATGGAAACTTGCTTACTATTTTAAATGCAAGATTAATTCTATGAGCCATACAATGAATATTAAGCATATATGGCGATGTTGATAGTTGTAGTCTAACACAAAGGCCATTCCTTTGTCCTTGCATTATCGATTCTCCATCTGCTCCAACACGTACCAACTTTTTTGTAATCGTTAAATGATCCATACCACTTTCCTTCAAACTGTTAATAACAAGTTCATAAATATTTTCAGTTGTAGAAGTCCCTCTCATCTTTTTAATCCCAAGTAGATAGGAATTCCTAATATGGTTGTTAACCATATAAATTCTCATGCATATCCACGAAGTATTATCTATATCCGTAACCTCATCCAAATACAATGCCAAAAACTTAGCATTTGCAATCTTCTCTTTCAAATCATCCTTTTCTACTTGAGCTAGATATCTTGCCCATTCCCAACCACTGGTTACAGACCAATGAGAAGATGTAAAGTTTGACACTTGAAGAAAAGATAGAAATTTCATGTGATCTCGATAATATTTCATTGGACGACCTTTATATAAGATGTGAAATAGAGTGCTCAATTGTATCATCTCACATAAAAAACTTCTTTCCATCGTCTTTTCAAATAGAGATATGATGGTTCCTCCACTTGCCTCAAGTTTCCTCTTACTTATTAAATATTTTTTATATTCTTCTGCATATTTGGTATGTTGACATTCCTCAGAAGATTTCAATCTAACAATAGATTTCTCTTTACCATTTACAATTTTCTTTTCATACACCTTTCCTGCATGCTTTTGTATTGTATCTATCTTCATTTGAAATTTCACTACCTTTTGAGTTTTCCAACTACACACATTACATCTAACTTGTTGGAAAACCTCGTTCTCATTTGTAGGAGGTATTTCTTTAATAAATGGAAAACTTGAGACCCAATCTCCCTAGAATCATCTCCCTATGGTCCACTGGCCTTTTTTCCTTTTCCGTGAATGGATTGTGTCACCTTCCAAGGAAAAATATTTAACATTTTCATCACCAATTTATGTTGAAACTACATTTATCTCACCCTGATCACTTGAGGAACCTATTATTTCATCCATCATATGGATATCAAATGCATTTCCACAAGAGTTAACATCTCTCTCAGTAACAGATTGTTCAAAGGAGCTTGAAGCATGAAGAGAATGTGTATTTTTGGATGGAGCCTTTTGAAAGTATGATAATACATCCATTTGCCTTGATGGTTTCTTCCCACGATTATCTTTTGACATCTCACTAAATATTCCACAAGTAAAATTTCAAATCGATCTACAAACTTGCATCAATAGTTTCCAAGAGTTGAGAATTACTAGATTTGTGGGTAGTATTCAAAGTATACTATATGGCATAGTTCAAAAGTACATATGAATAAAAAAGGATTTCATCATACCCAATAAAAATAAACATCAATTAAAGAGTCAATATACATTCTATGCCCCATTTTCTTTTTTGTCTTGAACTCACATACAGTACAATTACTATTTCAAAGATTTTAGAGAAAAATATTTACATTTTCCTTTCATAATTATGTGTACCCATTTGTACCCAAATTGCTTCAATGAGATATGCTTCATATAAATTCACTTGTTCATAGAAAATAGAATTGTACTTTGCAAAAGAATTGTTGAGTAAACATTGAAAGAACATATATCAGAAATTGAATTTTGAGGCAAAACAGAATTTCACAAAAAAATTATTTAACAATGATAATGGGAAACTATTAACTTTTAAGACATAAAATATAATAATTCATTTTTATAACATTGAAACAACATCATCCTTGCAGGTCTATCTTAGTCCTTTTGGTTTACTAGTTTGGCTTGGGTCGATATCCATGCTAGATATCTATGGATGGGCTTTGAATCATTCCCATTCCCATGCAGTCAATTTTTTGGACAAATTCTATTAGAAAGATTAGTGACTCTTTGAATTCTGTGCAGAAAATAGAATATTAATCCTCATGGATTTGAATGTAGGCATGATCTAGCATGAAATCCATTGTTAAATGAGTAAATTTCATATGGATTTGTTGTAGAATTCCCTTGTTGTTTTACATTTGTGTAGCCATCTATCATGCTAAGAAGTGGGTGAACCAATGAAATTTGCATGTGTTAAATGGGAATTCTATGTGAGCATTAGTAATTCCATCTACATTTTGCATTACAATTTTAATGAATGTTCTTAAACAACCACAAATTTGTTCATAATTGGGAATCCTGACTAGGTATGGATCTTGAGGAAATCCTTGAGATAAGGTGAAGCAGATATATAGTTACCACTGTAGGAGCAAGGTTGGGTGCACCATTTGGGAGTAAAAAGTTTACTATTTCATCTCCCAAGAGTACAAAAGAAAATATAGATGCATAATAACCATAATAAAAACCTTAATTATTGTAGGTTGCTAATTTTAGAACAATGCAACATCAAACATATTAGTCACTGACCCAACAGTATGAAGTTGGTGTAAATCAATATGCATGAAAAATTTGTCGTATTGCTTGCACATTTCATATTAAGTTTAGGGTAATTGATTTTACATCCTTCCAAAGAAGCAGGTGGAAGGATATGAACTAGTAGTTTGGATGGTGACCACCCCACATCTTGCTATCATATTTTCCTGAGCCCCTCAACCTCCAAATCTCATAAGGAGAAGTTAGAGTGAAGAATATATCATGATTATATATGGTTGGTACTCATAAAAAGAGTGTGAACTATATTATAATATCAACTTCACCTTCTAGGATCTCTAGATTTCAGAAATTGATTTGAGGAACAAGTCATTACCTAGTTCCACATCTCATAATTTTTTAAGCACAATTTTATTTTATTATTTATTTATTTATTTATTTATTATTATTTTTTTTCTTCTGTTAGAAATTTTGTTTGGAGGTTTTCTATGTGCAATTATATTTCACAATAGTCAGAGGATGGTCAGATAAGGGACAATGGAACAGGTTTCAAGGGATTCCTAGAGAGACCCTCAAAATTTAAGGTGGCAGTGCAAGGGATGGAAAAATCTGGGACGTAGGGGACCCCTTCAGACCCCCTCCGCTGAATATAGAAATAATATTGGAAAAATTAAAATAATTTTAAAAAATGAAAATATGCTAAGTGTAGGCCTTTCTCCCTTAGACTCTCAATTGTTGATGATAGTATCTCTTTGCACCATTATCAAGGTGTGATTGGTTTCTTGTTGTGCCATTAATAAGGTGTTATCAATTTCTTACTACATCAATTGTAGCATGTGACTACACGTAGATCCTTTTAGATTCAACCATTTTCAAGGATATCAATATTGTGTGTTGGATACTCCACATCATGAACTGGGAAACTTGTATTAGACTTAAATTCCACTAAGTTGTAGGTGTATAGTGACATGCCCTAGCCTCCTCTATCAATCTATATAAGGAAGGCATACCAAGGGAGAAAGGAGGAAAATTTTAAGATAAAATTATGTTTGGAATCCTGAGGGAGAAATGAGGAAATTCTATGATAAATGTATGTTTGCTACAATTGAAAGAAGCTCTTCTACACTAGCCTTCATCGATCAAAGTTTTCATGCTTATGTGAGATTCAAGGAGAAGTTGATGAAAGGGATTAAGAGGAACCTTCAACTAGGAACTCAAGGTAAAAGCTTGGTGGTTTTAATGTTTCTCATTTATGAACACAAATCTATATTATTTCCCCATCCATTATCATTTGTGCTTAGTATTGTATGCAATTCAATGGTAGATATGTTCTTCCTTGAGTAGATTAAGATAGATCTAGGGGTATTTGACATTCCTCTTGCTTAAGAAGGTTTCAGGTTGGTCTTGTTGTATTATTATGAGTAGGAAGTAGGTGCTAGTAGTTTGAGTTGAATATCTAGAGCTACATCAACTAGGATTATACATGGAAAACCATCAGGTGAAAGGTATGGGCCATGTTCTTGTTTATCATAAGTTATGTTAGGATCAATTAGAATAAATATAGAGGAGATCCATATTATAGTTTATCCCATAGTATATCTTGGATCAACAACAAATTTAAGGGTGTGCTCACCTATTCACAGGGGGAATTTCTCCATAATGTAATATATGACTCTATTGAGGAAGGATCTAGTGATTCTTACTTAGATTTGGAAATTACCTTGTCCCTTTCAATTTATGTGAGTGTGTTGTAGTGTTTTTTTTTTTTTTACTATCTTGGTGGTTATATTTATAATATGTCTCAGATATAGCTCAAATTTAAGAAAAAATCTCACTTTTAGAGCATGATTTCACCCTCTCTTTTTAAGAGATAGGGTGATCAATAACCAATTGTTGCACTATCAAGGTGTGATTGTAACTTTCTAGTTGCACGTTGATGATCCTACAAGGAATGAACAAATTTAATAGGTGGAATTTTGGTTATTTTTGAATCTTTTCTCCTCATATTTGTTCTTGGATTTCATTTGGGAGATTGTCTATGATTTATAGATTATGATTTGACACCTAGATAAGCCTCTCATTTGTTATTTTGGTGTTTTAAGTGAATATGAGATTTTCATTCTTTGAGTGTATTTTTGTGATTCGAGTTTGTTTGAGCTTGGTACCTGGTGAATAATGACCTAGGTAGTACCTATGGCAAGCGTCGTTAGATCTAGTTGTGAGTTATAGGGCCTTTCCTTTTGTTTCATACTCTAAATTGAAATTATTGCATGACACTACTATATCTTTTGTGAAGTTTTGGGTCTTTTCCTCAATTATAAACATTAAAGCGTGCTTGTGAATATCTATACCAATATGATAGAACTATATAACTTCAATTTCCTGGTTTGTTTTGCATTTTTATTTTATTTACTAGACTAAATAACATTTGTGTTTCATAAGGAAAAAGAGACAAAATCATTTGAGATATATTAGAATCACTATACATGAGTCAGTACCACTAAATACACAGTTGTGAAATAATGATTGCAGGGTAGTATAATGCACATCAAGGTTGAGATTCGATGTTCTTCGTGCTGCCTAGGATTTGACTTTGAGCAAGATTTGTCAAAATTCTGTATAGCTGATTTAAAGTGTTGATAACTCATATGGAAAGATGCATGTGGCAAAAGATGAAATATGGAAGACTTTCTGATAAGAAGTTCGAAGGCTTGCTTGATAGCTTAAGAAAAGCTACCAAGGTTTTCAAAGTATTTTCCATATGTCTACATTTGTATATAATATTAAAGCAATTTCTTTGATATTATGGGAAGTCAAAATCTGTTACTATTAGTATGATTATGTATGACAGTCATGGTACATCTTGATGATGTATGGGCTTCAGTTTGCTAGGAGTACAGTACCTTCATCTGGCATATTGAACCTTGAATAAAATATACTATTGAGATTCAGAATCTGTTGAGTAGCCAATATATCTCAAGGTCTATATTTGATGACATGTTAATCTGATTTGAGCAGACCTTCTCAGATAAATGATGTGTGCTAGGATTTTTTGAAGACCTGGGTTATATAACTGGGTTGCTGAACTAACAATATGGAAAATGGTAAAAGCACATCTATATTTCTTAAGATCCACCTTTATCTATAAATCAAAAGACTAAAGCTTGTTTGCTCAAAGTAGTAAGCTTATCTTCTATGAAGCCATTTCAATTAGTTATTTAGTAAGCAAAGAGTAGGATTTAGAGAATTCGCTAAAAAATTATTGTTGATGATTCTCACTGTCTTAAGGAAAGATACGTGCCCTAACTAAGGAATATTTTGGTAGTATTTTCTGAAGCTATACTTACGTGGCAATATTTATACACATTCTATGGCTCTTAAGGCTCAAATCAAGGTAGAATTATGCCAACTATTCAAGCAAACTATTGTCGTTGATCTGAGGGTTTCATTTTCTAGGTCTCTAGCATAAGTGAAACCTTCTTTCTGGAAGGATTTCATCCTTCTTGCATCTAACTAAGGAAAAATTTCATAGAATATATGTTATCAACCTCCTTGGATCTATATGTACAAATTTGAACTGAATTTGTTGTATGATTTTTCAACCCTCTTAATAGTAGCATATTTTGGGACATATCTTGGCTTTCTGGAGCAGACCATTGATAAAGAAAATTGCACAATCTAGGCCCTAATCTAAGCCCTAATATGAAAAATAATTATAATTTGGATACTTTGGTTTCCATCATCAGTGAATCTCAGCTACTCTTATAATTAATTGTGATTGATTTGACAGTATGGACAATGAAAGTCTCCTACCTGTAATGCGAGTTTCTGAACAGTGAACAACAACAAAAAGTAGAAGGAATTAGTAGCAAATAAGTGGCATATTTGACATTAGCGCAAGTACAACAATGGCACTCTGTGTTCCATTATAATTAAGGTATTTTTAATCTATTTGTGAGACGTGATTTGATGCAAAGGATGTAGAGGAATGTGTCTAGGATTTTCCAGAACTGTTTGAGCTTGTGTGGGCATGTAGTTGAAAGCAATTCATACTACCATAATCTAGAAAGAATATGCATGATCCAGAGTTCCTCTTAATATAAGAACTATACAGATATTGTTACACAACATTCAAAGAAGTCAAGTGACAACTAACCGCAACGCACCAGCCCCAATCCCACCTAACGCAAGACTCTGGTGCTATTGGTGAAGCCTATGCCTCTGTGACTACGGCAGTAGATCTATTGACGAATCATAGCTATTGGTGTTGCAACGAAGACTTAGAAATGAGTCACGACCTACACGAATGGTGATAGCCTCACTGCTGGTGAAGCCTCTATCTCTACGACTACTGGCACTTCCTCTACCTCTATGACTACATTAACAGTCAACTATAGCTATTGCTACTAGAACCAAGGATTGAAAATGAGTTTCTAAGTTAAATTCAGTCTTCCATTAGGATATTAATGTCTTTAGCTACAACATTTGATATGGAGATAGAGAAAATTCATGTAAAGACATTGTTTCTTGCATCAAGGGAGTTTGTGGAATCTGAGTTGCAAGTTTGAGTCTCTTGCAATGAGTCACGAACTGAGGAATGGATATGAATCATGAGCAGAGGAATGTTCGATGGAGACTATAAAATTTATAGAGGCGAATCTCTAAATTCAACCTGCCCTCGATTTGCAAACCAAGAAATCAGGGTGATTGCGACCAAATCCAACCTCCCAAACCATAAAATGGTTGATTTCAAACAAATATAACCTCCCAAAGAAGAAAATTAGGCGATTGCAAGCCAATCTAACCTCCCAAACCAAGCAAATCGGGCTTTGCATGGTTTATCTGCCTTTTTTTTGGGGCTAAAATGTAATATATAATTATTTTTTAAATAAATGTTGGGCCAACTATAGAAAATGGATGTTTTATAAAAGATTCGCCCCTCTACAATATAAAACCCCTTAAATTTCGCCCTTGGGCTAAGATTCACCCCTAAAATTTACACTGTTGGTTTCCCTTTCTTTTGGCATATGTTATTTAGGTATTATTCATGTACACAAGTCTTGTCCACTAATCTAGTCCTGAACATCATCACTTGCTTCCATAGATAACTGTGTATACTTCTTAGATACTTGAGGAGTACATCTTGGTTCTTTAGGGAGATACCCATCATTATGGCCATCTTTCTAACTTATGTGGTGCACCCTTGTACATTATGCCCCTGCATCTACCTAAAGTATTACCAGTAGATCCATTGGTCCTCTACATACTCGTTTGGGTAAAATTGTGACTTTATAAGGGTTTTAAAATCCTCCCACATAGTCAGTAGAGGATCTCCGTCCAACCTCAAGGTATTCATGTGTATTTCCCACTAGGTGAGAGGATGGCTCTCAAATTTCAACCAAGCAAACAAAACCCTATGTTCTTCCTCTATTTAATGAACATAAAATATAGATTGTTGCACTAGTGATTTAGCTTTAGAGCATCAATATCATATTGGTACAACTTGATTTCAACCTTCGATTCCATTTTGAATACAAACTATGAATGGTTCACTCACTCTAACTAGGTTGATCCTTTTCAGTTTCTTTCTTAGAATTTATCTCTGGTTCTTCCCAACTTGTTGATTTCCCCTTTGATTTTACATTCACATTAAAACTTCCATATTCTCTAAATAATAAAATATTATTGGTCATGGTTTCCATGAGGAGACTGAAATTATGGTTTATATCTGTGACTTTTGGTTCTAGCCATGCAAAACTCTCCTTTGTGAGATCTTTAGGGTTATTGATATATTTGGTGGCCATTGATGGGATTTTATGAATTTCATCTTAGTGTATATCGAAAACCTAGAAATACCTAAAATATACCCAAAAAAGTATGTTTTTATACCAATATAATTTGTGAACTATCATGGATATTCCAATGGATAGTTCATCACAACTACAAAAAAATAATAGAAAATCTGAAATCTACAATAATAGGGTTAATTTCTCTATTTTTTTTAGATCTATCAATTAATCTTTGTTGTGTATGCATTAAAATTATAATCATGGTGAAAATAGAGAACAACGACATAAAACTCAAAAACCAAAAATTAACATGAGATATAACTTGTGAATCCCTTGTGGGAGAAGACCCAACTAGAAGGTGAGATTGCTCTGCTCTCTTTCTCTAAATGGAAAAAATGGGTGCAAGTACAAAGAAGTGTTTCCTGTGGCCCATGGGATGCTACAGTGCACAAACGCTCTCTATTTTTTCTCTCCTTGTCCACTATTATATACTCTTCTCATCTATGGAACAAAATGCACTTGAATTGAATGGAACCCCTTTTCCTCCTAGTGGCTTGGTTATAACACAATCTGATAGCCTACTAGTCCTTAAGTTTGACTCCCTCAATTTTGATTAGTGTTACAAGATGGAATATTCTAGTCTCTTCTTCATCATGATCATGTGATTGGCCCCTTTTCCATGAACAATGGGGGTTGGTGTGGCATCCTCTCTAATTATGGTGTTCAAAATAGGAAGGTGAAATTCTAAGTGGCATAAATTTTGCATACAGACTTTGATTGAGGTGATTCTTGCATAGTTGGAAATATATTTTTGTTGGTAATAGTGCTAAAAGGTGCATCTCATACGTTACAAATATTTACCTACAAAAAATATCATTTGATGTCTAAAACTGCTTCCAGAAGGTTTCAGACCCCAATTCACCAAACTGGTACTCACTGGTAAAAATTGTACTGTGAGTTTATTCCTCCAATTTATCCACTACAAAAGCTTCAATATTGATGAAAAATAATATAATGATCCAATATATATCACACCTCCCTATTTTGGGAGGCTTTTGGTCCCCAAAATATTCTACTGAATGAGATGAATCAATTTTTCCTCCACCTTCTCTTAGGTGTACTATTTAGCATTTCCTAAAAGTTGTCCTTTCCACCCAATCTTCCAAAGCTCATAATACCCCTATCTTGTATTTTTAGGTCTCTTCTACATAATTGTAGCTTATTTCAACTCTTCCTGAGTATTTGGTGCCAAATCCTCTATAAAAGGGAGAACCTATTCCTCTTCCTAGTCTAGCATGGAAGGCTCATAGATTTCGAGATTCTCTACATTTACCACTAAGTAAATGCATGTTTATTTGGGTATAATGAGTCTATAGGTGTTATATCCCACCTTTTTAAGTATCTCAAAGGGACCATATTGCAGAGTCTTGATTTTCTTACCTTGACCATGTAACCTTTCCTTGACCATGTAACCTTTCCTTGTTCAACTATAACCATACTTTGTCTTCGAAATTGAATGATCTCTTTGTTTTGTGTTGATCATTCCTCGCCTTATATTTTTCCTATGACTTTTGTAGTGTATTATGTACCTATATATGGATTTTCTTGATCTCCTTAGCAAACATTTTCGCCCTTAAGGCATCCCTTGTAAGATCCTCCTTCACTCCTCCTTGATGTCCATCTGAAATATCCAAAGGTGAAGGTGGAAAATATCCCAAACAAAGTTACAAATGTAGACTTACCAGTAGAAGTGTGGAATGATATGTTAAAATTATGTTATATATATATATATATATATATATATATATATATATATATATATATATATATTAATTTTGTCCCAAGTCTTTGGATGCTTCTCATTATAATCACTCAAAACTTGCACCAAAGTCACTTGGACTACTTCCATCTGCCCATCTATTTATGGATGGAATGTTGTAGACCTCTTTAACTTCATATCCATATTCTCCCATAATTTATTTGAAAATACACTAAAAAATTTGTTGTCTTTGTCTAGAAAAATTCTCCTTGTTATCCCAATGTGCACCTATACCTATCCAAATAACAAGTTCGTTGCTTCTTGTTTGTTGATGGTCTTTTTATAAGGCATTAGAAAACACATCTTGTTGAACCTATCAACTACCACAAATAGGTAGCCATGTCCCTTCATTTTTATTTTTAAACCTCCCACAAAGTCCATGGAATTGATTTCACAAGGATGAGTGGGTATAGGAAAGGGATGATATGGACCTTGTTTCCTATTACTAGGCTTGTTAGTACAAGAAATCATGCATACTCTTATGAACCTAGCTACTTATTATTACATCTTGGGGCATTACACATATCTATGCCAGTTTTTCATTATCTTCCCTACACCAAAGTACCCTAAAACTATGGATTTGTGAGCCTCTCTAATCATCTACAGTTAGGAACACATAACTTATCTATCCTATAGAGGACCCAGTCTTGGAGATGGTAGTCAATTGTGTTATCACCATTGTGCACATGATTGTAGCTCTCTAACCATTGAAATATCTCCATGGAGTCCTCATCCTATAAATATGCTTCTTTGTATGCATCATGGGTGAATGGATTCATGTGAATTAGAGTTCCCAAATTTATGATGTTCGAATTGGGTGGCATTAAAAGCATGTCAAATAACTTATTTCTGCTACTCTTCTTGTACTTGATCATTAAATGAAACTGATGTAGAAACTTCATCCACTTGTAATGTCTGTTATGTTGTAGCTTACTTTGGGATTGCAGGAACTGTAGTGGTTGGTGATCTGTGTGGATTATTGTCTCCTTTCCAATTAGATACTGTTTCCACTTGTTTATCACTTGCACCAGGAGATAGAGATCCTTTTCATAGGTATCATATTTGAGAATCACCCCACGAAATATATTAGAATGGTAGCATATAGGACTTCCTCTTTGCATCAAAATCACTCCAATAACATACCCACTTGCATCTGTCTCCACTTCAAAGGGATATTATAAGTTTGGTAGTCCCAGGATTAGTGCTTAATTGCTCATCTTATTTAACTCCTTAAAGGTCCTCTCCTAAAACTTTCCCCATTGGAAACTATTTCCACTTGTTTTGACATAGAGTGGTGTTGCTACTGCTAAAAAATGATGCTATGAATTTCCTCAGGAGTTGTGTTGTTCCATTGAAACTGCTAACTTCATAAACATCAGTAGGCACCAACCACATCATGATGGCCTCCATCTTGGTAGGATATATCTTCAACTCTACTCCAGATATCATATACCTTAGATATACTAGACTATTTTTCAAACTCACACTTTTTGATACTTTCTAGTAGCTAGTGTTTCTTTAATGTCTCTAGCACTTGCATAAAATGTAAGATGTTCTCCTCCCAAGTAGCATTATATATGAGTATATCATCGAAATATACAATAACAAACGAATATATAAAGGATCACATGATATCATTCATTAACCTCATAAGCATAGTTAGTGCATTTCACAAGCCAAATGACATGACTAATAACTCATAAAAGCCTTGCTTAGTTGAAGGTAGTCTTCTAGGTAAATTATTCTCTAACTCAAACTTGGTGATATCTAAACTTTAAGTCCATCTTGTTGAAGTATTTTGATTGCTACAACTGATCCAACATATCATATATCCTAGGTAGTGGGTACCAGTTCTTGAGCATAATTTTGTTTAAATTTTTCAAAGTCCCATCCTTATCTGGCATAATGATGCTGGGTGACCCACATGGTGAGGTACTTGGTTGAATGACACCTTGATCCAGTAGCTTCTACAAGTACTTCTTCACTTCACTTTCTTTTGTAATGGATTACTTGTATATCCCAATGTTTGGAAATAGTTAGTCCTACAATAAATGGATATCATGATCCTATCCCCTCTTGGGTGGTATCCCTTCAGGATCCTAGAACACACCCATGTATGCTTTTACCAACTCTTACACTTATTGTTAAGTTTTACCTTAGTACACCTGATATGAATGGAAATTTTTATCCACCCATGGTATTGAATAATGTATATCAAGGAGAAACCAAAAATACTATAAATAATGGGCCTCACCTTTACTGGGCACATGCAGAATGTCACAATGTAGATGTAAAATATTTTCCTGTTCCATTAATAAAGCGTTTGATGTCATCTTGTTCTACGTGTTTTGTTTTCTATAAGGTGATATTTATCCTCCTTCCTCTCACGATCCAAATCAGTGGTATCAAAGTGGGTCACTCCTGTCACTCGCATTGCCTTGTTGTTGTGCATCTCGGTGATCATCTATTTCATGATATCGGGTGTTCTGGGGTGTATCATTTATTCTCCCATAATCGAATGTTCAAGAGGAAATTGGGGTTTGGGAAGACTGGGCCCCTTGTAGGGCATTCGTTACTATCTTTCTGACCACAAAATTAATTCTAATGGTTGTCATCACCAAAACCGTAAATAAAAAGTAGAAGGCTAATGTCATTAGCGCCCTCACTCACAACCACACCATACTAGTTTGTGTGGGGTGGGGGGGGCTCATCATTATCACTAGAGACTATGCAACCACCGCAGAATTTAACCAAACTACCAATGAAATCATAGTCAATATTGATCTTTAGTATGATGTGGATAAATCATACACCTAAATCATTCTAGTGGGTGGAGCTACCAATATTTTAGCTGAGATGCCATGGGGAGACATGCAATGCCTTAAGACATTCTCAATACTTGTCCACTGGTGAAATTCCATTTATATTTACCCTATTCTCTTCCAGCATGATGTAATGATCATCAACTATCCTTTATACCCTCATTGGGGTCTTGTGCTAGACACAACTTGGAAATTCTATCCCATTAGGGTCATTCGGCAAAGCATAAGGGCCATGAGCTATTAAAAGCTTAATGTATTCCATTGGAACATAACTAATTTGAAGTCCTTTCCCCTCAAATAAAATTCATATCCCATCATTACAATCAATGGATCTTACTCTCTTGAAATGTGATATTCTAACAAGGATTTCAAGCAAATCATCAAATTTTGGCAAAACCATGCAGGCATCCACGTTATTCTAGAAATTGACACTCAAGTTCACTCTAGGTCTTGGGCAGATGCATACCTAGACATAATGGCGTGCATGGGTAAATTTTTTTGGAACCTTCCACAAGTTGGAGATATTGATTGGGTTTAAATCCTGAAGCTAGATAACTAACCCTCTTAAACCAAAAACATATAAAGTTGTGTAGAATGTTATCAATGATGGCATTGCTTTTTCTTCCTAGAATTTATATCACAGAGGGAGTGACAAGGTCATTCTTGGCTATTGGAAAAAGGAATTTGACATTCATAGATTTGTGGTCAATGGAGGAAGCTTAGATCAACTATTCAAGAAATTCATCTCGACAATGCACCACTACATTACTTCTCACAATAAGACAACAATATATTGATAAGATGACTTGCTAAAGGATAGTTTGAAGCAAGAATATTTGAGGAACTTACATAAGTGAGGGGGGAAAACGCTAGGACATCTTGAGAATTTTGAGACTCTTGGTGTGGAAGTCGTAACTGGACCACTTGGTCAAGGAATTTCCAATGTAGTTGGTTTGGCACTTGCTGAGAAACATCTAGCGACTGAATACAATAAGCCAAACTCCACTATTTTTTATTATTACACATATTGTATTGTTGGTGATGGCTTCCAAATGGAGGGTATTTCTAATAAGGATATGTCAGTATATACTCTGGAGAGTCCTATTGATTCTACTCAAAATTTATCTCAAGAATATTTGAATGCACTTGCAAGGGTTCTTCTCGAACTCCTAGGTAGAAGTGCAGACCTTGCATCATCCAAAATGACTTTATTAATAATGTTTGGTGACTTCTATAAGGATATCCCTATTAAGCGTAATGTCCATTTTGGAGTGCATGAATATTCCATAGGAGCTATATGCAATGGGATAACCCTTCATGGAAGTGGCCTCATTCCTTATTGTGCTACTTTATTTGATTTCATATACTACATGAGATTATCTATTAGAATATCTACACTCTTTGAAGCTGGTGTTATTTATGTAATGACCTATGATTCTGTTGATCTCATAGAGGATGAGTCAACTCATCAACCAATAGAACACTTGGGAAGCTTTAAGGAAATCCCCAATGTTATGATTCTCCATCCAGATGATGGAAAGGAGACAAGTAGAGCTTACAAGGTTGTTGTTCTCAATAGAAAGAGGTCATCATTACTTTCTCTCTCCTATAAAAAAACTCCCACATCTTGTTGTCTCTTCAATAGAGGTTGATGAGAAGGGAGGCTACGTTATAATTCCTCTAGAAACAAACCTGACATCATTATTATGGGTAGTGGTTCTAAGCTTGAGATTATTGAGAATGTTGTATCCACTCTTGGGAATGAAGGGAAAGTTGTTAGATTTATTTCCTTTATCTATTGGGAATAATTTGAGGAACAAACTCCATAGTATAAATAAATTTTTCTCTCAATTGTTGTGGCTGCAAGGGTGAGTGTGGAAGTTGGTTCAACTTTAGGTTGGGAGAGGTACTTAGGATCCAAGGGAAAGTTTCTTGGGATAGGCATGTTTGGTGTGAGTGCTCTCATTAGAATATTGTACAAGAAATTTGGACTCATTGCTGCCAATGTGGTTTCATTTCTTTATTGATTTGTTCTCTTACTTGTGTTGCTTTTAGAGGACGTACCTTACCATCTCTTGCCTGTAGGTTTTAAACTTGTACAAAAATTACCTGTAGACTAATTCTAAAAACATAAAATAAACAATGACGAGAAGCAAATACATAGAGATTTACCTTGGATCCCAAAACCAAGACTACCATATTGACTCTTCATTATATTCCTTTCAATGTTACAATACATATTTATACATGACGAAGCATTCATAAACTCCAATCCATTAACCCTGGATTAGAACATAATCATAGTTCCCTTGACCGGATCTACAAAATACCATGGGCAGAAAAACCATCATGGCCTAAACCATGTGCGAAATCCATGCAAAAAAACATAGGTAGGTCTGCCCACCTAATATAGGGTCCAAAAAAAATTTCCTGGGGCATTTCACCAAACCTCGTGCAAGGGGGCTACCACCCCCCTTAAACCCCTTGTGACCCCCCATGTGCGAATAGTCATGGAAAGAATATAACACACGCCCAACATTCTCCCACTTGTTTTATTTTCCACACAGGGGGTCACAAGAGAGATTAGTCATTGGTCTAGCCTTGCAACGCCCATTGTTTCTCTACACCAAGAAAAATTCTCAGTGCTCATAAACTTTGTCAATGCATCTACAACATTCTTCAAAGTATCCATCTTTACCAGCAACACCTTTTTGTCCTCAACCATATCCCTCAAAAAGTGATATTGAACTTCAATGTGCTTTGTCTTTGAATTATAAATATGGTTCTTTGCCAAGAAAATTATTCTTTGGCTATCACAGTCTATCCTTATAGCTCGTTGTAAAAACCCCATACATGATCACAAGCTCTGTAACCAAGCTTCTTCCTTGCTTGCATAAGTGGCTACCATGTATTTAGCCTCTGTAGTTGAAAGAGCCACTACGTACTGTATTTTTCTCATCCAACTGAATACTCCTCCAAATAGGTTAAACACATACCCTCTTGTAGATCTTCTCTTATATCAATCTCCAGCCCAGTCTGCATCAACAAATCTAGGGATGTCCAAAAATATGTCCAGTCCTGGTCTTTCTTGGTAGCACATACCATAATCACTAGTTCCACGTAAAATACTTGAAAACCCACTTCACTGATGTCCAATGCTCCTTCCCTAGTTTTGACATAAACCTGCTCAATACTCCCACTGCATGTGCAATGTCTAGTCTAGTATAGACCATTACATACATCAGGTTACCAACTGCACTTCCATATGGAACACGAGACATGTTTGCTTCCTCTTCTTGTGTCTTGGTACACTGTTCAATAGATAACTTTACATCTACAGGAATAAGAACCTTCACCGGTTTACTATATTGCATATTAAAACTCTACAATATTGTCTCAAAATAATTCCTCTGGTTTACCTAGAGCTTCCACTTTGCTTGATCTCATTTAATTTCCATGCCCAAAATATAGTTTGCAGCACCAAGATCCTTCATGTCGAATTTGGATGACAATTGGGTCTTCAAATCCTAGATAATTTCTTTGTCATTTCCAATCAACAACATATCATCCACCTACAACACCAAAAAAATAACACAATCATCAATTAATTTAAAATACACACTGTGATCCGCTTTTCTTCTAGTGAAGCCAAGTCCCTGTATATATGTACCAAAATCTTGATACCACATCCTTGGTGATTGTTTTAACCCATACAAAGACTTTTTTAACTTGCATACCACTTCTTTCTTACCCTTCACCACAAAGCATTTAGGTTGCTTCATGTAGATCTCTTCTTCCATGTCCCCATGAAGGAATGTTGTCTTCACATCTATTTATTCTACCTCAAAATCAAAAGCGACAACAACAGATAAAAATAATCTAATAGAAGCTACCTTGGCAACAAGAGAAAAAATATTACCAAAACCAATTCCTGATACCTGGGAATAACATTTTTCTACCAACCAAGCTTTGTATTTCTCCACCTTTCCTTTTTCATTCATTTTCTTCTTAAACACCCATTTTCTTCCAATGGGTTTCCTTGCAGTCGACAACTCCACTAGATCCCAAGCCACATTTTTGTCGAAAGATTCCATTTCATCAACCATGGCCTCTTTCCAGAGTTTTCCATCCTCTAAATCTACTACCTCCCTGAAAGTTCTGGGATCATCATCAGTAATAGATAAAGAAGAATTTGAAGAGAAAGTAGATGGACTATACCTTTCTGGTTGCCTTCTTTCTCAAACTGATCTTCCCATAACTAGAGTTTGTGGCTCTTCATATTCTAATTCTTGTTCTGCTGTAGAGTCTACTTCTTTCTCATTTAGTTCAAACTATATCTTCTCAAGTTCCTTTGGTAGGACTTCATGTTTAATAACATATTTCATCTATGTAAACACCACATCTCGGTTGTACACAACCTTCCTTTCTTTTGGGTTCCAAAGCTTATAACCTTTTAAACCATCCTTATACCCAGTAAAGTTGCACCTTTCAGATTTACTATCCAACTTGGTTCTTTTCTCCTTTAGAACATGTACATATGCATCACAGCCAAATACCCTCAGATGTGAAAGAGAGGATTTCTTACCAGTCCATATCACATGTAGAGTCTTATCCTCCAACGTTAATGAAGGTGATATGTTGACCAGGTGTTATCTCAAAATCAGATCCTGATAGGCTGCTGGTCAGGTTGACTCTAAGTAACTATTTCAACCTACTTTAGGCTGAGGCTTAGCCTCCTCAACCTGAGAGGGCTCTCTCTTGATGGATTAATGATTTTGATTAAAGATAAGATGGCTAACTCTTATAGAACAACTGTGAAAAATATGAATGGTGGAAACACATTAAACAAAACTATCCATTGGGCTTATGGAGTCAACAACACCTCAATATAAAAATGAACTCAACCCTACATGGAAGTCAGGGCATTCAACATTTAAACATTCAGAACATAAACTCATATGGGACCACACAGTTTATAAATGTATACAGGCAGTCAGAGCACATTCAGTGAATTCTGAGTGATTATACATCCATACCAATGTAAGAATTAGGGAAAGGAAAACATCACATATTCTGAACATAAAAAATCCTTCATGAATCCTGAGAAGTAAAGTCAAGCATGTATTACTGAAAATGAGTCTTACATAGGCCAAATACAAGCTTTTCCATAAAATTTTCCAACCCATAATACATTATTTCTTCTCCCATATATAGAGTTCATGAAGATTCCTTCCTCCAGCATGAGGGGAATTCAAATTCCTCCTAATTTGACACCTATTGACACTTAAAACTAACTATTTAATACAAAGGACAGCTAACTAGGAGTCCTAGAGACCTAATACAACTAGGAGTGTAACTCCTTATTATGATTACAACAACCTTATATAAACATTTAAAACATTATTTGACACCTAAAACTCCATGAATTCGAATTTGATGGTGCTCATAACCTTCCAGCTGGCCCTTGATGACTCATCCTTTTGCTGTTCCTAGAAACTAGGAGACTGTCCCTTGCTCTGTTCTGGCTGAAAAATAGGTCTTGGGACAGAGCTCATAACTTCTCATAAAAAATGTATTTCGAAAAACTGAAGGAGGCTTTTTTGAACCAATCCATGCTGAAAAAAAACCTTTCTTGGTTTTTTGAAAAACAGGTGTAAAAATATGCTTGTGAAAAACTGCACCTACAGCAATTTCGTAGCGCAAGTTTGATCATTCATTTCTCTCAAATAATAATGGATTTGAAGAAAGTGGAAGAGGTTTTTGTACTTCAGAATCTTAGGAATGAAAAACTCTTTCACTTTTCAGAGATGAGTTTTTAACTGCTTGTTAATCCCCTTGGAAGTCGACTGCTCTTTTCATAACATAAAACTTTGGAGTTCATAAAAGTCTTTCCTTTCCTTGTTTTGCCTTTGCTAGACACTTATACTTCGTGAATGCTCCCTTTCATACCTCTTCTTCAAATAATATTTCCCTTTTTCTTACAAAAATGGTCCATCAAATCACAATATGTAGCTACAGCAGTTTCGTAGCGCACTACGAAACTGTTGTGCATTAGGCATCACTTACAGCAGTTTCGTAGCGTGCTACGAAACTGCTGTGTAATTTCAAAAACACAGCTTACATGCCAAATTTGACTGTCTTGAGCTTCTTTATCTTGAAATGTCCTTCTCATCTGCCTTGAAACTTGCTTGCCTTGCTTGAGCCTTCAAAGAACTTTTATGTATGCTGACCCTGAGTTTGCCAAGTGCTTCTTATGCATGAAAGGAGCATGACAATAACCAAGACCAAATCTTTCTTACCTTACCCTTTTCCTTTGAAATTTGTTTAGTGATAACACCAGGTAACATGCAGTCTCCACTACCTCTGCCCAAAATTCTTGGCCTAACCCATCATCACTAAGCATGCTTCTTGCCTTTTCCATCAACACCCTATTCATTCTTTCTACAACTCCATTTTGTTGAGGTGTGTATGGAGTAGTATTGTATCGTACTATACCACACTTCTCTGTCCTCAACACCTTTATCTTCTTTTCTGTCTGGTTTTCCACCAAAGCCTTAAATTATTTAAACTTGTCAAAGACTTTAGATTTCTTCCTGAGGAAATATATCCATGTATTCTTTGAGAAGTAATCGATAAATGATATATAGTGCACAAAATTACCAATTGATGGAACTGATGTAGGTCCAAACACATCACTGTACACAAGCTCTAATATCCATTTCGTACTCTTAGCACCAGAGGGGAAACTCACCCGATTTTGCCTCCCATATACAAAATGTTCACAGAAATCAAAATCCAAAGAGAAATTAGACATACCTTCTTCCATACCATTATCATGAAGTATTTGAAGGCCCTTTTCTCCAATTTGTCCAAGCCTTTGATGCCATAACATGGTATTTTCTCGAGAGACCACTAGATTTTCTGCTCCACTTTCAGGAACCACAGAATTGTTGCACCCATCAATAACAGTACTACCCACAAGCTTGTACAAAGTTCCAATCTAAACTCCCAACATCAATACCAGTGCTCCCGAACCATCTTGCAGGCATCTTTCTCGAACACTGTTTTTACACCTGCATCATCCATCTTTCTTACATAAATAAAATTTATGGCAATTGCAAGAATATGAAAAACACATGGAAGTGTTCTATTCATTCCACCTCGTAACTTGAGCTTGAATTTTCAGTGTCTTATGATTTTACCCTTCCTGTCATCCCCTAAGAAGACATCCCCACCATCATATTTCTCATACTCATAGAATCACTCCCTATGGGGAGTGAAGTGAAAGGATGCACCTAATTCAATAAACCATGCCTCGTGATCTACATGTGTACTTGAAGAAGAAGCAAAATACACATCCCCACCTTCTTTTGAGGTGATTTTTGCCTCTACAGAAGGAGCATCATCAGATCCCTTTCTTTTCTCAGGAGCTTTAGATCTACGGTCCTTTTTGAAGTTCCTTTCCTTTCTGCATTTCTAGCACACCTTTACAAGTTTTCATGGAGATTTAGATCTCCCTCTAGATTTACATCTCCCACTCGAGGAATTATTTTTTTTCTTTCTGGGCTTGTCCTCATACATATAAGGCATCTCCATTCCGGCCCTATATATTTTTCCATCGCATCTCCTCCGACCACAAGGATGAGACTATTTCATCAAACTTCAAGGTAGTTGTATTGCTACCTATTGCAACAACCAGACTATCCCACGAATCTGGTAGAGAACACAACAAACTGATGCACTTATCTTCATCTGAAATTTTAATATCAATAGATAACAATTGTCTTACCACAATATTAAAGGTGTTCATATGCTCTGTCACCGAGTCTCCATCCTTCATCCTTAGGTTATAAAACTTTTTCCATAGGAACAATTTGTTCACCAGAGACTTGGATTGGTACAAAGTCCCTAACTAGTCCCACAAAGCCTTCGTCGTAGCTTCCCCTGATACGTTCAACAATACTAAATATGAGATACACAACTGTATTGTTCTCTTTGCTTTCCAATCCAACTTTTCCCAGTCTTCAACTGACATTTTCGTTGGTTTAGTACATGGATCTACCATGATCCAGTGATCTTTATCCATCAACATATCCTCCATATTTAGTTTCCATAACTCAAAACTCTTACCATTAAATTTCTTGATCTTTATCTCCATCTTCTTTCACCGCAAGAATTGGTCTCGCACATCTCCCACTGAATAAGGTCTACCACAGGCCCAAGAAAACCCCCACAGCAAAAAAGGCGCCCCCTTGAAGTAAAAAAAACTATGATGTCAAATGTAGGTTTTAACCCTGTACATAAATTACCTGCAGATAAATTCTAAAAATAGAAAATAAACAATGACAAGAAAAAAATACACAGAGATTTTCCCTCGATCCCAAAATCGAGACTACTAGATTGATTTTTCATTATATTCCTTTCAATGTGATAATACATATTTATACATGTTGAAGTATTCATAAACCCCATTACATTAACCCTAGATTAGAACATAATTGTAGTTCCCTTGATCGGATCTACAAAATACCATGGGAAGAAAACCATCATGCCAAAAGCCATGTGCTAAATCCATGCACAAAACCATAGGTAGGCTTTCCCACCTAATATAGGTTCCAAAAAATATTCTAGGGGCGCTGTCCCATACCCCATGCAGGGGGGATACTGCCCCCCTGAAACCCCCCGATAAGGGGGTTGTACCCCCCCTGTGAGCCCCTCGGCCCCCACGTGTGTGGGTAGTCATGGAAATAATATAACACACACCCAAAATTTCCCAAGTTTAATTTATTCATATAATACAACATTATAGCTTGCAAGTCATATTGAAGGCTTTGCTACTCATTATAATCTCTCTAGACATGAATCCTACAAACATTCCAACGAGAGATCCAATGACCATTTTGACTCCCTATGGGTGTCACCACATGCTCTACCCATGTCACCTTGGAATACCTATAGAAAAACTATCTTGAAGTCCATTTTCTTGGCCATACACTATCAATATCACAATTAGTCCACAAGGATTATAGGGTGATTCCATCCTTAGACCTTCGTTCACCACAATTATGGGTCCACCATTAAAAAGCCCTTCTCCATCGATACTTGATGCACTGTAATCATCATGGTTATGGGTTGCCCACAAAACCATGATTATGGGTCAACCACATAAAACCTTTCTTGAGTCTTGTCATCACCAAATCGGTTTTGGGTCATCCACAAACCCAAGATTATGGATCAACCACACAAAACCCTTGTCTTCATTGGCACTTGGAACACTGTAATCACTTGGTTATGCGTCATCCACAAATCCATGATTATGGTGAAGGATTTTACATCCTTGATGAGGTAAAAAGATTTGGCTCTCTGCATGAATATTGCATCTTGCATGTACATGTAGGGACTTCCAAACACCACTCCACATACATCAAGGGTAACTACATCTAGTTCTACTTCATTAGTAAAATCAACATTGATAGTAAATCTAAATTTGCATTGTTTGGTTACCTTTATTTTTACATGCTTATTTACTCATCTCAATGGATATTCATTTGGATGATAATGAACTTCGAATGCTAATTTGTTGATCGACTCCACTGCAATGATATTTTTCTGTGATCCTAAGTCGAATAGAACATCAATATCTATACTTTGACATGTATCTTTATATGGAAGAGGGTCTGGTCTTTTTTTTCACTTCATGTTGTTGAAGGTTACTCAAATTCACCTTCTTCTTCATTGATGTATAGACAATCTTCTCATCCACATCTAATTTTATTTCAACCTGGTTACTCAAATTAGTAGCCATGAGATTCTTCTTTTTATATATTTCTTTTTGTTCTTTGGGTTTAGTTGTGGGTGCAACTTCCAAAATTTCTGCTTTGTATAATGTCAATGTTATAATGGTTCTAGTGTTTTTTAGGATCTTTGCATTAGTGTGTTGTTGTTGTTGTCTTTTTATCCTCACCCATTTTCCACTTCTTCTTCCCTTCCTTAAAAGCTTCTTGGTGCTCTTTCTGATTGGACCCACTTGATTTCCCTTTCTTATGGCCTTTTTTCTCTAGGTACTATGCTTGTACACAAGCCTCATCAATCAATCTAGCTTAAACACCATCACTTGATTCTATAGATGATTGTGTAGACCCCCTATATACTCGAGGAGTACAAATGGGTTCTTTGGGGAGACAAAAAGCATTATGGTCATCTTTCTAAATTATATGGCATGCTCCTATACACTTAACACCTACTTTTCCCTAAAGTAATGCTATCATATCCATTGGTCCTCTACATGATTGATTGAGTAAAATTGTGACTTTATGAAGGTTTTAAAATCCTCCCACATACTCACTAGATGTTATCCCTCCAACCTAAACCTCTTTGTGTGGCTTTCCCACCAGGTTATGGCGTGGCCCTCTAATTTTAGCCGAGAAAATTAAAATGTTTGTTCTTCCTCTATATGTTGAACACTAAAATAGATTTATAATTGTTGCAACTAGTGATTCAGATCCATATTCTTCGAATCGCTTGAGTTTATTAGTGAGGGTCACCATGTGGAGGCTCACTTTATGGTCTATATTTGTGACTTGTGCTTCAACTATGCAAACCTCTCCTCTAGGTTATCTTAAGGGTTACTCATAGATTTGTTGGTCATTGATTGGGTTTTATGACTTTTGGATTAGGTGTTATAGATCCCTTTGAAATATTCACAATATACCAAAATAAAACTAATTTGATACCAGTATGATCCATTAACTTCCATGTTTATTCCACTAGATAATTTGCCACAACAAATCTACAAAAATATATTAGAAAATTTGAAATCTACACTATGAGGATTTACTTGTCCTTAGATTTTTGGATCTGTAACTTATTATTTATTATGTATACATGAAAATTATAATTATTCAAAAAATAGAGAAAATTGAAATAAAAATCAAAAACCACAAATCAACACAAGATATAACTTGGGAAACCCTTTTGAGAGAAAACCTAGCTAGAAGGTGAGGTTGCACTTATGTCTTTCTATTAGTGGAAAAATGGATGTAAGTACAAAGAATTGATTCTTGTGGCCAATGGGTTGATACAATGCACAAAGCCTCTCTGGTTTATCTCTCCATATCCACTCTTGGCTATTCACTCATCGATGGAGGAAAATGCACTCAAATAGAATCGAACCCCATTTCCTCCTAGTGGCCCAGTTGTAACAATAGCCTGAAAGCCTTCTAGTGGTTAGGTTTGACTCCCTAAAATCTTAAAAAAAGTTACGAGATGCACTCTTCTAGAGTCTTGTTCATCATGATCACATCGATAGTGCCTTTTCCATGAAAAATGGGGTTGATGTTGCATTCTCTCAAATTATTGTGGTCAAAACAAGAAGGTAAACTTCTGAGTGGCATCGATTTTTCATACAGACTTTGATTGATGAAATTATTGTCTTGTTGAAAAGGTATGTGTGTAGAATAAAAAGTGAAATGCTTAAGTGGAAAATTTGTATCCCCCAAAAAAATATTTTGATGCCTCAAACTGCTTCCAGAAGGTTTTAGACCCCAATTCGCCAAACTAGGTCCCACGAGTAAAAATGGTCCTGTGAGTTGATTCCTCCACTTTAATCTTTGAAATCTTCAATATGGATGAAAAATAATATAATTATCCAATCAAGGTCATGGTACCATGATATTCACTTTTATAGCATAGATCCATCAAAGTTGCAATTCGTCATGCATCTTGAGATAAGGGAAAACCCCTCTTTCAACAACCTTCCCAAAAGGTTTGGAAAATATAGAGTATAAAATGGATTGTAGGTTTTAACCCCGTACAGAAATTACCTGCATAGGAACTCTAAAACATAGAAAAATAAACAATGCGAGAGCATAACACATAAATCACATATACACAGAGATTTTCCCACTGGATCCCAAAACCGGGACTACCAGCTTGATTTTTCATTATGTTCCTTTCAATGTTATAATACATATTTATACATGCTAAAGCATCCAATACCATGGACCGAAAACCATCGCGTGCAAAAAACATGTGCGAAAATCATGCACAAAACCATAAGTGGGTCTGCCCAACCTAACATAGGGTCCAAAACCAAAATTTTCTGGGGCACTACCCCGCACCCCATAAAATGGGGTTACGGGTGCCCCTCAAACCCCCTATTAACTACGTGGAAAGAATATAACACAACCCAACATTCTCCCACTTGTTGTTTTCTTTCCACAGGGGGCCACGGGAGAGCTTAATCATTTTTCCAGCCTTTGAAATGCCCATTGTCTCTCTACAATAAGAGAACTTCTTAGAGCTCACAGATTTTCTCAATGCATCTGCAGTATTCTTTAAAGTGTCCACCTTTACCAACAACACCTTTTTGTCTTCTATCATATCCCTCACAAAGTGATACTAAACATCAATGTGCTTTGTCTTTGAATGATATGCAGGGTTCTTTTCCAAGAAAATTGCACTTTGGCTGTCATAGTATATCCTTATAGCTTCCTGTAATAACCCCATACTTGAACACAATCTCTACAACCAAATTGCTTCCTTGCTTGCATGAGTGGCTGCCATGTATTCTGCCTCTGTAGTTGATAGTGCCACTACAAATTGTTTCTTACTCATCCAACTGACTGCTCCTCCACATAGGTTAAACACATATCCACTTGTAGATCTTCTCTGATCTAGATCTCTAGCCCAGTCTACATCAACAAATCCACGAATATATAACACTGTGTCCAATCCTGGCTTTCCTTGGTAGCACAGACCATAATCAGTAGTGCCATGCAAATACCTGAAAACCTGCTTCACTGCTATCCAATGCTCCTTTCTTGGTTTTGACATAAACCTGCTCAATACTCCCACTGCATGTGCAATGTCTGGTCTAGTATATACCATTGCATACATTAGGCTACCGACTGCACTTGCATATGGAACACAGGACATGTCCTCTTCCTCTTCTTGTGTCTCGGGACACTGTTCAACAGATAACCTCACACCTACAGGAATAGGAACCTTTATCAGTTTACTATCCTGCATATTAAACCTTTGCAGTATTTTCTCGACATACTTCCTCTAGTTTAACCAGAGCTTCCTCTTTGCCTGATCTCTTTTAATTTCCATTCCCAAAATATAGTTTGTAGCACCAAGATCTTTCATGTCGAATTTGGAGGACAATTGGATCTTCAAATCTTGGATAATTTCTTTGTCATTTCCAACCAGCAACAGATCATCCACATACAAGACCAGATAAATAACACGGTCACCAATTAATTTAAAATACACACAGTGATCTTCTTTGCTTCTGGTGAAGCGAAGTCCCTGTATAAATGTATCAAATTTCTGATACCACATCCTTGGTGACTGTTTTAACTCATACAAAGACTTATTTAACTTGCGTACCAGTTCTTTCTTACCCTTCACCACAAAGCCTTCAGGTTGCTTCATGTAGATTTCCTCTTCCAGATCCCCGTGAAGAAATGTTGTCTTCACATCCATCTGTTCTACCTCAAAATCAAAAGTAGCAACAATAGATAAAAGTAATCTAATAGAAGTTACCTTGGCAACAGGAGAATAAATATCACCAAAATCAATTCCTGGCACCTGGGAATAACCTTTTGCTACCAACCGATCTTTGTATTTCTCCACTTTTCCTTCTGCATTTGTCTTCTTTTTGAACACCCATTTGCTGCCAATGGGTTTCCTTCCAGCTGAAAACTCCACCAGATCCCAAGCCTCATTTTTGTGCAAAGATTCCATTTCATCAACCATGGCCTCTTTCCAGAGTTTTCCATCCTGTGAATCCACTGCTTCCTTCACAGTTCTGGGATCATCATCAGTAATAGACAAAGCAAAATTTGAACACAAAGTAGATGGACTATACCTTTCTGGCTGCCTTCTTTCTCGAACTGATATTCTCACAGCGGGAGTTTGTGGCTCTTCATCTTCTGATTCCTCTGTTGTTGTAGAGTCTGATTCTTCCTCCTTTAGCTCAAACTCTATCTTCTCAGTTTCCTTTGGTTGGACTTCATGTTTAATAACATCTTTCACCTCTATAAACACCACATCTCGGTTGTACACAACCTTCCTTGTTACCGGGTTCCAAAGCTTATAACCCTTTAAACCATCCTTATACCCAATAAAGATGCACTTTTCAGATTTACTATCCAACTTGGTTCATTTTTCCTTTGGAACATGTACATATGTATCACATCCAAATACCCTCAGATGTGAAAGAGAGGGTTTCTTACTAGTCCATACCTCTTGTGGAGTCTTATCCTCCAACGCTGATGAAGGTGACCTATTGACTAGGTAACATGCAGTATCCATTGCCTCTGCCCAGAATTCCTGTCCTAACCCGACATCACTGAGCATGCTTCTTGCCCTTTCCATCAATGTCTTATTCATTCTTTCTGCAACTCCATTTTACAGAGGTGTATATGGAGTAGTCTTCTGTCGTGCTATACCACACTTCTTACAGAATTCTTCAAATTCCTTACTACAAAACTCTCCACCGTTATCTATCCTCAGCACCTTTATCTTCTTCTCTGTCTGGTTTTCCACCAGAGCCTTAAATTCTTTAAACCTGTAAAAGACTTCAGATTTCTTCTTAAGGAAATATATCCATGTATTCCTTGAAAAGTCATCTATAAATGATACATAGTACACAGAGTTACCTAGTGATGGAACCTTCACAGGTCCAAACACATCACTGTGCACAAGTTCTAATATCTGTTTCGCCCTCTTACTACCAGAGGGGAAGCTCACCTGATTATGCTTCCCATATACACAATTTTCACAGAAATCAAAATCTAGAGAGCTATTACTCATACCTTCTACCATACCTTTACCATGAAGTATCTGAAGGCCCTTTTCTCCAATATGTCCAGGCATTTGATGCCACAACATGGTCTTCTCTCTAGAGACCACTAGATTTTCTGCTCCACTTTCAGGAACCACAGAACTATTGCACCCATCAATAACAGTGCTACCTTGCAGCTTGTACAGAGTTCCAAACTGAACTCCTCGCATCAATACCAGTGCTCCCTGAACCATCTTACAGGCATCCTTCTCGAACACCGTTTTTACACCTGCATCATCCAGCTTACTAACAAAAATCAGATTTCTAGCTAACGCAGGAATATGCAGAACACCCGAAAGTGTTCTAACCCTTCCACCTTGTAGCTTCAACTCTACTTTTCCACGACCAATGATTCTAGCCTTCCTGTCATCCCCCAAGAAGACATCACCACCATCATATTTCTCATACTCACAGAACCACTCTCTATGGGGAGTGAAGTGAAAGGATGCACCTGAGTCAATCAACCATGCCTCATGATCTACATGTGTACTTGGAGAAGCCATGTACACATCCCCACCTTCATCTGAGGTGGTTTTCACCTCTGCAGAAGGAGCCTCATCAGATCCCTTTCCTTTGTCAGGAGCTTTAGATTTACAGTCCCTTTTGAAGTGGCCTTCCTTTCCACATTTCTAGCACACCACCTTTACAGGTTTTCCTGGAGATTTAGATCTCCCTTTAGATTTAGATCTCCCACTCGATGACTTATTTTTGTTTCTATTCCAGGACCATCCTCGTACATACAAGGCATCACCATTTTGGCTCTCCATATTTTTCTGTCTCATCTCCTCCGTTAGCAAGGCTGAGACTATTTCATCAAACTGTAAGGTAGTTGCATTGCTACCTATTGCAATAACCAGACTATCCCATCAATCTGGTAGAGAACACAACAAACTGATGCACTTATCTTCATCTGAAATTTTAATATCAATATATGCTAACTAACTTACCATAGTATTAAATGCATTCAGATGCTCTGTCACCGAGTCTCCATCTTTCATCCTCAGGTTATACAGCGTTTTTCGCAGGAACAGTTTAGTCACCAGAGACTTAGATTGGTACAAAGCCCCTAACTTGTCCCACAAAGTCTTTGCTGTAGCTTCCCCTGATACATTCAGCAATACTAAATCTGAGACACACAATTTTATTGTGCTCTTTGCCTTCCGATCCAACTTCTTCCATTCTTCATTGGACACTCCTGTTGGTTTAGTACCCAGATCTACCGCAATCCACTGATCTTTATCCACCAATAGATCCTCCATCTTGAGTTTCCACAACTCAAAACTCTGACCATTAAATTTCTTGATCTCTATCTTTCCACTGCTCACCATCTTCTTTCACCACTAGAATCGATCTTGTAGATCTCCCACTGAACAAGCTCTACCACAGGCCCAAGCGAAACCCCTCAGCAACAAAGGCATCCCCTTGAAGCCAAAACAACTCTAATACCAAATGTAGGTTTTAACCCCATACAAAAATTACCTGCATATGAATTTTAAAACACAAAAACATAAACAATGCGAAAGCATAACACATAAAACACATATACATAGAGATTTTCCCACTGGATCCCAAAACCAGGACTACCAGCTTGATTTTTCATTATGTTCCTTTCAATGTTATAATACATATTTATACATGCTGAAGCATCCAATACCATGGACCGAAAAACATCACGTCCAATACCATGCATTGAAAACCATCGCGTCCAAAAAAACATGTGCGAAAATCATGCACAAAACCATAGGTGGGTCTGCCCAACCTAACATAGGGTCCAAAACCAAAATTTTCCTGCGCGCTGCCCCGGACCCCATAAAGTGGGGTTACGGGTGCCCCTCAAACCCCCTGTTAACTACGTGGAAAGAATAAAACACAAAACAACATGGATGGTGGTTGTTTTGTTTCTTACCCTATCTCGATGCAAGCATTAACCATATTTCAAAATGCCATTCATTCCCATTGCACAGGAAAGCTTGACATGAGTTGGGCTTGAGACCAACATTCATGAACATAACTGGCCCCACAAATATTGTATTGTACACAAGGATGTAGAAATTATGGTGTAGATTTGCAAATCCTCATGACTTTTTAATCAAAATCATAAGACACAAACCTACTCTACTACTCTACGAAAGTGAATTCACAATTTATAACAAAAATCTCAGACATGCAATGAGAAATAACACACATGCACACAATAATTTTTCTAGGGAAAGAAATCTGCTAAGAACCCAAATGTTTCATTGCATTAATTTGATGAATAGAGATGTATTACAATTGCTTTGCTCAACTGAGAACAACCTGTAAGTGAATAACCTATCTCTTTTCTCACTGAGAAGCTCAGAACCAGACTTAGTCAGTTTTTGCCTCTACTTGAGCCCCCATTTCCTTGTACAATTCCTTGAGAAATTAGGCCCCTATTATTTAGGAATTTCTCAAAAATGGATTGCACGATTCCCAAGGTTGAGAATCAAAATGAATGAAACACCTGTACACCCAAGACTAGTCCACAATGGATGTTACACTCCCTTGGAATCTCCATCAAAATTGGGGAACTCGAATTCTCTGCATGCACTAGCTATTTTGGGTTGATTGATCAGTTAACTAGATGATCACTAAGTTTGACTAAATTCCCACTACACAAATGAGCTTCCACTAGTTCCTCCAACAGTTGGAACTAGTTTAATTGAAAACAACTTGAGATAACTAACCTTGATTGCTACAAATTATCAGTCACACATGCTTAAATGAACTCTAACTCCTCCAGCTCGAATTTATTGAGTAAACTGGTTGACACAAGCCATGTCACACAAGTTAACTACATCCAAGTTGTCTGCTGATGTGGAAATTCAAATTTTCTCAATTTAATAAAGGAAAAATAAAATTGAGAATTTCTTGCTGCATTTTTCAACACTCCCTGTTTACAAGAAATGGATTATCAGGCACCCCTATCCTGCACTTGTGGAACTCTAACTTCCCTCTTGACAAGGACTTTGTCAAAATGTCAAAATCTTGTTCCTCTTTCGAATGTAGTGTAGCAACATTATCTGCCTCTATACATAGTCCCGTAAATGGTGACATCATATATTTGTATTCTTGGATCGATCATGAAATACATGATTCTTAGAGATCTTAATGCAACTTTGATTATCACAGTAGATCACAGTTGGATCCATCATCTAACCAAACAGTCCAATAAGTATCTTTCTCATCCAAATCACCTCACATGTTGCTTGAATTGTAGCCATGTATTCTACTTATGCCAAGCTGAGTGCCACATATCTTCACTTCCTGCTATACTAAGAAACCACTGCGGACCCAACACTTAAAATTCCATCGGTTGTACTCTTTTGGTCTGATGGAATCCCTACCCAATATGCCTCTGTGAAGCCACACAGCTTCACTTCCTATGGTTGTCTGTACCATAGTCCAAACTGGGTAGTTCCTCTGAGGTACCGTAAAACATGCTTAGATGCCTTCCAAATATGCCTTCCAAAATAATTTCATTGGCCTAACCATAGCTTGGATCAACTAGTTGACTACATAGCACATATCTGGTTGTGTGTTCACAAGATACATTAGTGAACCCACTAGCTATTGATAAATGGTAGCATCCACTTCTTCACATGAAGTGGCATCCTCCTTCCTCTAGTTGGTCTCTATATGTGTCTCCATGGGCTTGCAACTCTCCATGTAGAATATATGTAGTATCTCATTTGCGTATTTCCCTTGAGATACAAACAAATCCCCATCTCCTTGGCATACTTCCAACTTGAGGAGGTAGTGCATGATACCCATGTCCTTCATTTCAAATTCCCTTGCAAGTTCCTCCTTGTAAGATACGATTAGCTTCTCATCACTAGTTAAAATTAAATCATAGGCATATAAGACAATAATAAGTAATTTACCTTCTACCAAGATGTGATAGATGTTTGCATCCACTTCATTTTTGGTGAATCCCAAACCAGTGAGATAATTGTCGATCTTGGTGTACCAAGCATGGGGTGCTTATTTGACATCGTGCAATGCTCGCTTGAGTCCACACACATTAGACTCTTGATGAAATGTCTCAAAACCTTTTGGTTTCTCGATGTACACCTCCTCCTCAATAAATCCATTGAGAAATGTTGTTTTTACATCAATCTGGTGGATCTTCCACACCATCTATGCAGTTAGTGCAGGAATAGATCTAATGGGTGATTACCTTGCTTCAGGATCAAAGGTATCCTCATAGCCAATTCCCTAAACTTGAGAGTACCCCTTGGCCACAAATTTTTCGTTATACTTCTCTATCCTTCCTTTTTTTTCTTGCTTCACCTTGAAGATCCATCTCAAACCCAAAACTGATTTATCTGCTAGTCTTGGGACCAGTTCCCAAACATTGTTCTTTAAAATGGATTTCAACCCATACAGGTTTCTCTATGACTTCCTCAAAAGAGGATGGTTCAGTGTCTAGAAGCTCAGTCATTAGAGCCATGTAGCCAGTGTACCGTTCAGGTGACCTTCTTTGCCTGCGTAAATTTGAAGGAGCTCCCACATTCTCCCTAGCATCCTGCAGAGGTCTATCAGATTCCATGGTCCTGTGCCAACCTTGTCTCGATGGTTCTTCTTGAGTGGATGTCTCCATTCTCTACTCCTCAATTTTTGGATTCTTCACAACTTCCCGAAGCTCCTCCTTTGGAGCTAAAAGCTCCTCGTTTGGTGGGATTTGAAGCTCCCTCTCAAGAGAGCACTGCATTGCTTTCTCCTCATTAAAATTTACATCCCTTCATACAACTGTCATTCTAAGGGATGGCAGGTACACACGGTAGTTTTGTGGAGTTTATGTGTAACCCAAAAAATACCCCAAACTCTATTGTTGGCTCAAACTTCTTCCTTGATTCTTTGGAGACATGGCAGTAAAAAAAGGCTCCAAAAATCATGAAGTGCGGCAAATCCATCTTCCTCCTCGAGAAAGACTCCTCCAGTGTAATCATACCAAGAATCTAATGAGGACTCTGGTTCTGCAAATAGATTACTAAGTTGCATGCCTCAGCGCAAAAATGTTGAGGTAGGCCTTGGTAATGCAACATCGTCCTTACTTCTCCCACAATGCTACGGTTCTTTCTCTAATCCATCCCATTCTATTCTGGGTTGTGGGGTGTTTTCAAATCTCGTTGAATTCCTTCTTTCACACAAAAAATATTGAATTCATTCAACAGGTACTCACCTCCATTATCACTCCTGAGAGCCTTCACCTTCTCGCCAGTTTCTTTCTCAACCAGTTCCTTGAATTCTACAAACTTGGAGAATGTCTCATCATTCTTCCGTATGAAGAAGATCCAACACTTACTTCGGAATTCATCAATAAAAATGAAAAAAATTATATGTCTGGTAGTGGAGGTTGCCAAGAAATGTCAACAGACATCAGAGTGGATCCTTTCCAAGATTGCATGTGCTTTGTGTTAATTTTTGCAACTAGGATCAAATTCCACCCTAGATAGCTTAGATGACCAAGATGATGATTTCATTAAATTCCTCTTTTCTAGAGGACCAAAATTGATCTAAATATGACCCCATTTGGACAAGCAGAAGTTGATTTTTTAATTATTTTATCCACTCATATATAATGGAATGGGTCATCCCTAAGTACATGTAAAATTGGACAGGTCGGCCTCAACCCAAAGTGGACCCTCATGGAAGCCTATAAATAGAAGAGACCTAAATCTCATTTCCACACATTGATCAAGCCATATTTTACTCTCTTCTTTTGTCTTGGTTTGCACAAGTCTGACAGAGGAAGTTCGTGCAATGGAGTTTCAGACACACACAACCAGTCTTGTTGGAAGCGTCCAGGGTTTTTATCTAGGGTTTTACAGTTGCCTTCATTTGGATTCAGTGGTCTGATGGAACAAGGGTTTCTCTCTGCTAATCTGTAGATATACAGTCTGTTCTGTAAATCTCTGCTGCAACTTTATGTATTAGGCTCATTGTACTCTCTGCTAAAAACTTTTTATGACAATCTAGTAAAGAAGAATATTTGAAAGGGTTTCCCCCTTGTGGGGTTTTTTCCCTAGTATTGGACCAATCTATTGTCTCTTATGGTTGTTTTGTTGTCTTCTTTGTCATTACATATATTGTTCTATCTTCAGTTACAGTTTATGATTGGTCACATTGCTTATAATTGGATGCATTGTTAAATGAGGAAGTAAATTGGGATCAAGTAATTGATACAACATAGAACAATCAAAAAAATTAACATGGTATCAAAGTTGAGGTGAAGTACAAGCCCAAAAGAAGACAAGCATTGAATCCCTCATTATTAGAAAGAAGATTGCCTAGTCAAGGTCAAGATGTCTTCCTCTACCTTCAAGGAGCATGAAAATTTGGGTGATGCATCAAACTTTGTTGCATGGAAAGTCATGTTGGAGATCATAGTTGAAAACAATGATGTGTTGGAATACATTCAAGGAAGGATGCTTGAGCCTCTAGAAAATTCTTCCGCTTCCCTCAAAAATAGGTATAATAAAGGTGAGTCCAAAGCAAAGCAAATTATAGCTGATGGTTTACAAGAGCATTTACTTGTGTATGTTGGGAATTTAAGAAAGTATAAAGACATGTATGAACAGATAGATGACATGTATGAAATTGATAATTTGAATTAGATCATCCCCTTGAAAGATCAACTCAAGGAAACCACTATGAACAAAGGAGAAGTTTCTCAATCCTACATAATGAGGATATCTCACCTTAGAGATAAATTGCAGAGAATTGGAGAAAATGTGCCTCACAAGGAACTAGTAGTTGTGACTCTCAGAGGTCTCCCTCCTATTTGGGAAACCTTCATTACTACAATAAGCAACATCAATGTCCTTCTGTCATTTGATGAAATTGTTGGGAAGCTTACTCAAGAAGAATCGAGGACGATAGCAAGATGAAGGATTCAAATCATGAAGAGCGAGAGGTCGTTGCATATAACACTCATCACAAAAATAAGAAGGGAAAAGGAGGTCCATCAAGGAAGCTTCCTTCTCAAAATACAAAAGGAATGAATGAAAAATCTTTATCTCATATTGAATTCTATAATTTCCACAAGAATGGTCATTATGCTTGAGATTGTCTCGAAAAGAGAAAAAGGCCATGTTACAACACCAAAAGCAACAACAATAAAGGAGGAAAAGACAATTAAAGGAATAACTACCATAGAATATCTGAAAGAAGAAGAAGATATTCCTCAAGCAAACGTGAAGAAGATCATCCTCCTCAAATGAATTCAAGAGTTCCCAGGTATGAAAGTAATGTTGTAAATAAATATGAATACATTATTATTTCTGCCCTTACTAGTTCTTCTCCACTAGATTCGTGGGATAGTTAGTTGGTTGATAGTGGGGCCACTCATAATTTCTCTGGATAGAAGGAAGTCCTCTCTAATCTAGTAGAGAGGGAGACTAAGCTAAAAATCATTCTTGGAGACAACTCCACTCATCCCGTGAAAGGTTTTGGGTCATCAAATTCCAGTTGAATTTTGGGGAATCGGTTCTTCTGCATGATGTTATGTATGTGTCGGGATTAATGAAGAATTTGGTATCTATATCCGCATTGGAAGATAAAGGGATTAGGTTTTCCTTCATCAATGGAAACATTTTTACTTGGTTTGTTGATTCAACTATGAGAGATGCATTCACATTAGGATCAAGATTTGATGGACTCTATAGAGTCACTGGAAGGCCACTTCTAACATTGGTTCACAATACCAATCATCTGATAAATTTGTGGCATCATAGACTGGCTCATCTACAATATGATTCTCTTTCGAAATTGAAGAAACTGGTCTCAGGTATTCCTGATGTTCAAGCCCATCATGATGGAGTTTGCCCAGGATGTGCGAGTGGAAAGAAAACAAGGGGACATTCCCCTATAGTGAGAACAAAACAAATGAAATCCTCCATCTCATTCATTCTGATATATGTCATCTCATGCCTATGCATTATATTGGTGGTCATATCTACTACATCACCTTCATTTAAAACTTCTCAAGAAATACATGGATATACTACGTTAAGAATAAGGATGAAGATTTTGAAATGTTCAAGGAATTCAAAAGCTTGATCAAAAATCAATCAGGGAAGAGAATCAAAGTATTCAAGTCCAACAATGGAGGAGAATACATGTCAAATAAATTCATATCATTTTGCAAGAAAGAAGGGACTAAGAGGGAAAAAATTGTGCCATATACCCCTGAACATAATGGTCTAGCTGAAAGGAAGAACAAGTATATATTAGAAGTTGTCTGTGCCATGCTCCATGACCAAAGGTACCAAAATTCCTTTGGACAGAAGCCACACATGGTGTTGTATATGTTCAAAACAGGGTGCCTCATCAAGCATTAGAAAGCAAGGCCCCCTAACAAATATTCACAGGTGTCAAGCCCAATATTAATCATCTTCGTGTATTTGGATGCCACGTATATTTCCATGTGCTGAAGGAGAAAAGAAACAAGTTGGAAGCTACATGAAGAAAAGGTACGTTTGTGGGTTATTGTGAAAATTATAAAGTATATAGAATATATATTCCTGGTCAAAGGAAGGTAGAAATTAGCAGGGATGTAATATTCGATGAAGATTCAACTCTAGGAAAAGCAAGAGACCTTCCCCCACCTCCTCCTACAAATAAGGATAATGATGGTTGGGATATTCTAGATGGTCCTTTCGTGCCTGAGTCTGATATTGTTGATGATCCCATAGAGCCTATGGATCCTTTAGATCCTCCTCCAAGTGATTCTCTTACTAGGAATAGACCACTTTAGCTCCATGATACTCTATAGAATGTTGAAATAAATGTTCCCATTCATAGATCATTTACAGAAAGGATGAAACCATGCAGGCATCAAGGATATGTTGCAGCCATGAGCACTATGATTCAAGTCAAACCTTACTCATTCAAAGAAGTTGTGAAAGAAGAAGTTTAGAAGGATGCTATGGCCGAGGAATATGAATCAAATATGAAAAATGATGTATGAGATGTTGTTCCAAGACTGAATGGAAAGTCTGTCATAACTTCAAAGTGGCTATTCAAGATAAAACATGGAATTGATGGCAGCATTGAGTAATACAAAGCAAGGTTCGTATTTCGAGGATTCTCTCAAAAAGAGGGAGAATATTATGATGACATATTTGTTGATATGGCTTGATATACAACCATACATTCGATGGTTGCCCTTGTTGCTAGTCAAGGATGGACTCTTCATCAAATAGACATAAAGATCGGATTCCTTCATGGAATATTACAGGAAGAAGTATATGTTGAACAACCACAGGGATTTGAAGAGGAATATAGAAGAACACATGTTTGCAAGTTGAAGAAGACATTGTATGGTTTGAAACAAGCTCCCCGAGCTTGGTATGCATGCATTGACAATTATTTAATGAAGTTGGAATTCACAATAAGAAATGTCGATCCTAACCTCTACTTCAACGTAGTCCAAAGTATGCCATTGATTTTGATTTTATATGTTGACAATCTATTATTTACAGGTAGTGAGCCTCTGATGATCGAGTGTAAGAGGGGATAGCCTCTGAATTCTAGATAATTACCTTGGTCTCATGCTACTACTTTCTAGGTCTTGAGGTGTGGAAACGGCCTAGTGATGTTTTCCTTTTATAAGGAAAATACATCATAAAGCTATTGGAAAGGTTTGGAATGACTGAAAGCAAATCCATGGCTACACCGATGGAATTGAACTTCAAGAAGTTATGTGGATAAACTGCAAGACCCGATTTGGAAAATCCATCCAAGTATAGACAACTAATTGGGGCTTTGATGTTCCTTGTGAACACCCGTCCAGACATATGCTATGCAGTGAATACATTGAGTCAATACATGACTGAGCCCCTCCATGCACATTGGATCGATGCCAAACATGTATTGAGATATTTGCATGGGTCAATCACACTTGGTCTGGGATATTCTATCGGAGTTGTTCAACTTCATGGATACACTGATGTTGACTAGGCAATAAATGTTATTGACAGAAAGAGTACATATGGATGTTGCTTTAGCCTTCGATCTTCCATGATATCCTGGCTAAGCAGGAAATGAAATTTTGTAGCATTGAGCACTGTCGAAGCAGAATACATTGTCGCTAGCAGGGCTAACTATGAAGAAGTTTGGTTGAGGAAGATATTTGGAGAGCTATTTGAGCAAGTCCTAGACACTACAGTGATATATTGCAATAATAGAGTGGGATCTGTTTGGCAGAGAATTTTGTGTTTCATGATAAGTCCAAGCACATTTATATTCAATATCATTTTATTCGAGACATGGTGCAAAAAGGAGTTGTTAGACTCCATCACATTTCGACAGATGAGAAGATTGGAAATATTCTCACTAAGGCATTACCGAAAGGAAAGTTCTTTGTCTGAAGAGAGCATCTTGGACTAATGGATGTGGCCCCTCCTGATAAGGGGAAACGCTGATTAAGGACACTAAGCCAAATCTTCCCACCTTGTTTGAGCTCTCAGGGTTAGGAATTGAAATAGAGGGCTCCTGGGCTTGAGGGATATCTGGACAATATGGTACTCCCCTATATGTTACCCCTAGGGTTGGAGATGTTTCTCTCCTATCTTCATAGGGTCAGAGATGATTCTCCCATATTTGGTCTATGTAGTGTATACCCCAGTTGGCATCATACCCTCAATCAAGGCTTGTTTGGAATATCACTCCCTGTTTTGCCAACGGGTTGAGAGTGTACTTGGGGTGTACAACCCAAGTTGATTATGATGCAGGCCTTCTACAACATGACTATTTAGGGTCATTGATGGGAATATAGGTAGGCAATAGGATTGGGTTGACACTTTCTCCCCTTTTTATATTTCAGATTAAGAACAAGCTCTTAGATGAGATTCCAGGGTCGAAGATGTGCTCCCATGTATGACTAAGTTATCCTATTTCTCGGTATGGGTGGAAGCTATTGCTCCCAGATTATTCTTCTTTTAGATTGAAGGCATTTTCAGTAGATAAATTTGAGTAGATACAACCAAAGCATGACGACAACATGACAAGATGATGTGATGATCAACATACAAATATTGGTAGGTGGAATTGTTCCAAGTTGAGAGGGAGAGTTAATTTTTGCAACTAGGGTCAAATTACACCTTGGAAAGCTCAAATGACCAAGATGATGATTTCATTAAATTCCTCTTTTCGAGAGGACCAAAATCAATCTAAAGATCACCCCATTTGGACAAGCGGAAGTTTGTTTTTTAATTATTTTATCCACTCATATATATTGGAATGGGTCGGCCCTAAGCACATGTAAAACTGGACAGGATGGCCTCAACCCCAAGTGGACCCTCATGGAAGCATATAAATAGAAGAGACCTCAATTTCATTTCCACACATTGATCAAGACATCTTCTACTCTCTTATTTTGTTTTTGTTCCCACAGGTATGACAAAGGAATTTTAAGCAAGGGTCTGAAATCATAGGGGTGAAGCTAGCACAGATCTAGGGTTTCTGTTTCTCAAATGTAGGCATGTAACTAGGAATTTTCATCCTTGGATGTTCATACACAATGGCTAAGGAAGCATCCAAGAAGTCTCGGATGCTCACACAAAGGCTTGAAGGGAGCATCTATGGTTTTTGAAGCAGATCATACAGTGTTGGTCCCCAGATGCTCGCACAAAGTGGTCAAGGAAGCATCCAGGAAGTCCCAGACGCACGCATAGTAACTGGAAGAGAGTGTCTCAGGGTTTGGAGTGGTTTTGTGTGAGTTTTACCCCGGATGCACCCATACATTCTTCTTGGGAGCGTCCAGGGAGTTCCAGACACACACAGTCAGTCTTGCTGGGAGCGTCTAGGGTTTTGATCTAGGGTTTGATAGTTTCCTTCAGTGGTTTGATGGATCAAGGGTTTCTCTCTGCTGTTTTGTAGATCTGCAGTCTGTTCTGTAAATCTCTACATCAAGTTTATGTATTGGACTCATTGTAATCTTTGCTGAAATCTTTTTATCACGATCTAATAAAGAAGAATATTTGAAAGGGTTTTCCCCCTGGTTTTGGACCAATATATTGTCTCTTATGCTTGTGTTGTTGTCTTCTTTGTCATTGTTGGGCATGGGATCCCCCAAGGGAAGTTTTGGGGCTTAAAGCCCAGATTTTGACTAAATCCAATGTAAAGACTCTGCGTTTTGTGGGCATAGAGGGTGAACTTGTAAATGAGTCATAGGGTTGTCCGCCCTCATTTTTTTAATGTAATGTCGACTTTAGAGATCTACCCATGGTTCGCAGACCATGGGATTGTATAGAAAGAGCGAGGCTCTAAGTTGTAAATCACTGAATCAATGGAGGAAAAAGATGAAGGATTGAGTCTTATCTAAGTGTAGAGTCGAGTCTTGGGTCATAGAGTAGGAAAAGGCTCTGCAGCTGAGTACGCAGAGGCCTAGTAGTCCACAGCTGAGTGCGCGGAACCCTGCAGTTGAGTGCACAGGGGAAGTTGAGTTTGTAACCGATTGAAGCATTAATAAAGAGAAGTTTTATACCATTCCTGTGTATTTATTTACTGTTTTCTGCATTGAATGCATTGGGTATAAATTACATTTTTGTTGTTTATATGATGAACGAACTTATATGATTGTGTTGATTAAGTGAATATAAGATAAATTATCTATTTACGCGAAGTTAACTAACAGTTATACGAAGATAAGTAACATTCGAGGTGTAACTTGGGAAATAGTGCAGATTGCTGCCTTAGCAACACAAAAGCATCTCAGCCCCTAGTTAGGGCTACGCGAAGGTGATTATAACAGATCACGAAGGTCTCACAGGTCAGGACAGTGCACGAAGTGACTTGCACGAAGATATTCATAGTTGGACTAAATCGACCCCTCAGACATCTCCAGGGTGCGGAAACTTGGTTCCAGCATCCTCCCATACTGCTTCGGGTGAGACCTCATTCCTCACTATGCGGGCTATTACCAAAAGGGCCAGTAGCGTAGGGATTTGTTTGGCTAATTAACTCCAAACTTGGGTCAAGCCCCCTCAAGCCAAAAAATGGTTTTGTTGCCAGGACCTGAATCTGCATAGAGATGTCTGATGTCGTATCATTGGAATCCAACTAAGAAGGAAATTGAAGGTTGGTTGGATAGGAGGATTCACGAATTCGCGGCGCAGGAGAACAGGAATCCACGACTGAGAAAAGAAGAGTGGTTATAATACTACCTATACACAGAGATCCACGAAATCTTCTTCGCATCTTTCCCTACTGAGCTATACGAGTGGATCGCAAAGCTAGTAGATAGCCAAGGAAGGTGGAAGCTCAACAATCCTATTGTGTGGACCCCATAGTTGATGCACAGGTTGGAAGAATCAGAGGATCATATCATGTGCGCTGTTGATCACTGACTCGATCAGATTATAGGAGGATTCATTACTAAGTTCACGGTAGATACTTCAATCAGCTACAGTGAGGTAGAGTGACGCTTTCTCAAAGGACCACGAAGTAAGTATGTAAAGTATCTGAATATTTGGATTAAAATAATATTGTGTGAAAAGAGGGTTATGCAATTAGCTTGATGTTTAGAGCTATGTGAAGTGGAAAAACCTACAGAAATGAAGGAAGTAAGGGACTAGAGAATAACCCTTTGATTTCACCTCCACAAGGGGACGAGGAAGAGCTTGCAAAGGTCTCTCCACAAAATGTGATCCATCTGATAAGGAAGAGGATTCCACACATACCACCCCCACCCACACCACCACCAGCATCATCGCCCTCACCTCCATCTTCACCCGTACCACCTCCGCCACCACCATGAGTCAATATGGAAAGCACGATAAAGTTTCCTGTGTTCAATGGAGTGGGAAATGAGGATCCAAACCAATTTTGGTTCGTCATACGAGCCATATGGGAAGCGCAGGGAGTTACAGATGACAATATAAAGAAAGTTACATTGGTTAGCGCCCTGGAGGACTGCACGCTTACCTGGTATATTAAGCATTCTAATGACAATCTGAATGTGGGAATCGCAGATATCCAAATTGCGCTAAATAAGGAATTTAGCAGGCTGAAGCTAGAGGCACAGTCAATCATTGGATTCAAAGAGATCACAATGCTACTAGGTGAGACTCCTTGGGAGTTGGATCAAAGGTTGAAGTGCACAATTCAAAAAGCTAATATGAATCTGACGGATGGACAACACCGAATGGTTTGTAGCGTCACTAACGCCACATTTGAGGAGCATGCTATCACAACAGAAGTTAACGACTAAGGTAGAGGACTTAGAAATCGCAAAGAGACTGCATGAGACCCTGATGCAGGATCCTAACTTGGGAGTTCTACAGATCCACGTGCAGTTTAAAAACTTATGCCTTGAGATGTAGAGTCTGAAACAGGACAGGACAGCCTGACCAGAAGTGTGCGAATAAGTGTGGTGCGTAAAATGCAAGGGTCAGGGTCATGATAAGGACCATTTCCCAGTTTTCGTGAATTACCTCACGGGAGGAGGACCGATGCCATTAAGACCGGAGGCACAAGAAGGACCTATTGCAGTGCCTGCTTTGCGGTGTGCGATTTTTCAAATAGGAGGGAAACACGCTATGAACAACTACCATTTGTTACAGAAGTATACACAATATTCGCATCAATTGTTCTGTAACTTTTGTAGATTAGTGGGACACGATGAGCACACTTGTAGAAGCTATGATTTAATGATGGATAGAACTCCCACCTACAGGGTTCAGGCTGAAACGTGACCCCTAGACCCAAATGTAGGAGTGGCGTGAACTAGATTTTAGGGGCGCGGATGGGGCCGAGGTGGAGGAGGACACAGAAGAGGGTGCAGACAGCTGATATGCTACAATTGCAGAGGGCCAGGACATTATTCCCATGATTGTACAAACTCAATGCGTCCATCATGTCTGTATTGTACCTTGTTTGATCATGAGACAGAAGATTGTCCTACACTGATAGCTAGGATATGTGACAAGGGAGCGCTACCCCTCCCCCGTCTCAGAACCTACATGTGAAGAGGTCTGAGCCACGCGAGGAAGATCCAAATGTGAACATTGTGCTCCGAAGTGGAATTGCGATGAGAGATGATAAAGGAAAACATCCTAAAGATAGTACTTGGGTTTTTAAGGCTCCGATGAAAGAAGAAGAGTTTGATTTGGAGCGCGCTAAGGAAACCTTCATGGAAGCTAAGAAGAGCTTCACTGATGCCTCCACTTCAGGAAGAAAAGATAGACCAGTTCCGGAAATGGACCCATATATGCTTACGATGTTCCTAGAAACATGCATGAAGCTACTACGTGATAATAAGGCTGTAAAGGGACTACAGGAACTCATTAACAGATGCACTAGGACCGTGCCAGGAGAACCACGCATAGTCTGGAAGATTGGAAAGCATAAGACAAGGACGGGAAGAGAAATGAGGTTAACCGCGCAGATTGGAGAATATGAGATGGACCAAGTAATTCTGGATTTAGGATCAGATGTGAATGTTCTGCCGAAGTAGACATGGGAGTGCATGGGGAGGCCTACGCTGCAATGGTCTCCTATTCAACTGTGAATGGAAAACTAGCAGAAGATAATACGTATGGGAAGATTGCAAGGAATTACTGTGGATATTGAGGGAGCGAGCGTGCTAGTAGACTTTGAAGTAATAGAAATTGTTGATGACAACAATCCCTACCCCACGCTCTTAGGAATTGATTGGGCCACTAACATGAATGGGGTGATTAATCTGAAGAAGCACAAGATGATTTTTGAGAAGAAGTCTCTGCACGTAGTTATACCCTTGGACCCTATTGAAGGATCGCGCTATACAGAGCCGGTGCATGACTATGAAAGTGACGATGATTTGGACTGCATCTACAAAATAAATGTGCAAGAGGAAGATTGGGTAAATCCCACCGCCGGCAGATGGATCTCATGGGAGCACGAAAGCTCTAGTACGTTAGATTTTGATGAGGAGATAGAGCGATGGTAGAACCGGTTACATGAGGTGACCATGCTTAATTGTAATATGATGACAAGGTCGTTGTGCTTCTTATCTACAGAAGTGAGGGATCTGCCTACTTATGATGGGTTAAGTGAGGTAGATACCTTCTTGGAAAAATTTGAAGGGGAGGTGCCAGAAAAGCAATGGTTCCAGGCTTTGAATTGGGTACTGCGTGCTACGCCCGCGAGGTGGTGGGGTACGGAGAAGGGAAGCTTTGAATACTAGTGCACATGTAGGAGGATGATGTGCACATGTTTTGGGAAGCCTAAAGTGCGATTAGCTAATAAATACAATGGACGGGATGGTCCGCGTGCGCATCTGTCCAGGTGGGTACAGGCATATGGCAAACAACCTACGCGGATGCACATGAACTTCGCGTTGGGAGATACGGTCAATAAGCATGTGTTGGGGGGGAAAATGCACCAACGGCTCCTCAAGTTGGAACGAAAGAATGTGGAGAGAACGATCACGCAGAAGGTTATCCACGCGGAAGCATTTAACGAGGTGTGCGAAGCACTGAACAAGGTATGTAGTGCACAATGAAGTGATTGGGACCTACGCGTACCAGCAGTTTTATGGGCTTATAGGACAACGTGCAAGAAACTGACGGGACAGATGCCTTCTAGGCTGGCCTATGGAGTGAACATTGTAATACCGATGGAGTATATCATGCCTAGTCTGTGCATAGCAGCGCCCATGGATATGACGGATCGCAGAGCCTCAAAAGAAGGGATTGGACAGTTGTAAGAACTCGAAGAAGAACGGTTGGGACCTGATGAAGAGATTTAGCGGGGTGAACTTAGACTCCAAGCACTCATGAATGAAAGAGCTCGGTTGAGGGAGAAAAGTGCTATGGCAGAATTAGAAGTTCAGAAGCTTGAGGAAGAAATAAAGAGGGATTTTCTTGGTAAAAAGACCGTGGTGATAGAACAAGATGAGCCTGATTACATTGACAAAATTGGGGACTACCGCCCAAAGTTTATCAGTTTAATGCATTGGATGGGACCATATGGTATTAAGGAAATCATAGATGGTCACACGGTGCAGTTGATGAAGTCAAATAGCAAACTCTCCCCAAGAAAAGTGAATAGCAGTCAGTTGAAGCCATACACAGGTGGCCTGACTATCTGACTAGCCGACCAAAGCACAGTCTTGGCACTCCAGGTAGCTGAAAGGAGGTGCGGGACTATAAACAAGTGCAGGGCAACCGTTCAGCTATAGAACAATGTGTCCAGGAGGTACAATAGGCAGCTGTTCAGTGCGTTGCTGACCTTGCAGCGGTCCAGGTAGAGTTGGGAGGTCTCTGTGCGAATATCTCCGCATTGATAGAGTGACCGAGGGCGAGTCACTATGTTTGTGTTGCCAATATTGTTTTACATGAAATGATGTATTTTATAGGCATTTTTATGACATAAGCTTGGAAATATTTGGGTCGACCATTCGCACAAACTAGAAATCCCAAAGTTCCAAGTTAAAATATGAACTTATTAACAAGATGGTTCTCTTGTTCAGTCAGGGTACCTTCAACAAATCTAGAGTTACTCAAAGGTAGGCCTACATTTAAAATAATTGTGGGACCAGTATAGGTCTCAATTGGAAAGGTCCAAGTCACATGAGTTCCCTCCATTGATTCCATAGATGGAGTGGAGAGAGCTCATGGAAGATGCACACGAGAAGGTACTTTGAAAAGTAGGGAAGACTCCACCCAGACCAGGGAGGTATGTTGCACTTTTAATAATGTAATTATGATGTGTTATCATCATTGTGACATCTAAATAAGTGTTTCAATGTTTTAAATATAGGCTCCCGAATACTTCCAAAGCCACAAAGGTTATAATAGCCAAAAATGGGTAGCATCATCTTGGCCCAGGTGGTTACTTGAAACTGTCCATAAAACTTATAAGTATATAAAAGACTAATTTGCATCCAAATTATAAACTGTTAACAAATTTAATTTAATATCATAGAAGAAGAAAAATTCATGTTCTAATGCAAAATTACAGGGGGCATAATTCAAAGATCCCCCCTCGAAGCAAGACCTAATCTAGCTTCCTATCCGATCTAACCCTTCCTACTTGGCTGTCTTCCCTATCTCGTCTGAAAAGCTTTCTTCCCTATCTATGGGGCGGGAGGCATAGCAATCAGGAAGATCAGAAGGCAGATCCTAACTTGAACTACTATCAACTGCAACTTGAACTACCCCTACCAAATAGTACAAGTATGGATATCAAGTGATGTTTGAACAAAGAACAAGCTTGATGTCTTCATAGTCTTCCGCCACCAAACCTAACACTCAAGAAAATAAAAGCAACAAATAAAATTTAGAAATCATTACTTGTACAATCTATTGGTTACTATTTTGGCCATAAATTAACTTGTTTGATTCAAAAAAGCAGGCGAGCAATGTAGATACAACACATGAGCCTACTTATGGTGGAGTTCTTGATCTTGAGATTGAAGTTCATCTCGGTACTGGAGGTATTTCATGTGTTATAAAAAAATTGTCATATGGAATACAATTTAAAATATTTAAATGTGAATGGTGTATTAATTATAATGTTTCCTGTTTCTGCACTAGAGCATGTACAAGATGTAGTCAGAGAAGAGGAGGAACATATGGCCACATCTAATAGTATTATGCTTCCCTCCACTACCGAAGCAGGTAAAGAACACTCTATTACCCTTTTTATCAATAAAACATTTGTAATAATAATAACTATAAATATTAATTTAACATTTATTTCTTATTGCATTTTATGCTCGACCCCACTTGCAATAGCATAGTCGTAAGACTAGTTCAGTAGCAAGACACATTACACTAGAGACCACAACAACTGAAGGGGGTCAAGATCACGATATACTTTCTAACTATATATTAAAAAGAAAGAAACTTGATAAAAATGACTAAACTTGTTTATTTAGAGATATTTGTTTTAGTACCACATTTTATACTGAGAGGTTGAATGCCTCATGGAATGTGCACATGTAACTTTAGACTATCTTAATAAAAAATTATGATTTTTCCGTTGCAAATAAATAGAACGAGTTTGTTTCATATTGTGTAAGCATATTTTTTGTGATAAAATTTATTGAGATAAAATATTTTTTGGATGTATCAATGAATGAATGAATGATGACACCCTTAAAGACATCATATATTTTTTTATCTTTCTTCATTCAACTCTAGTTTGACGTTATGATTAAATTATAATACAGGAAATTGTTTATAGAGGCTCAACCAAAACCCATGTAAATCGAATAAGGGGAAAAATATAGAAGACACATTCTAATATTTTGTCTCATAAAATTTGTATATTTTAAACATCTTGGTATACAAGTCATTTTTAAATATGTACAACCCTTAACCAATAGGTAAACCAAGGAGGCTTTCGTAGGTTATAACAATAGTTTCCATAAGATTGATAATTAAAATTGATATGCATTAAACTTTTTTCTAACGTACCAACATTTGTTAAATCAACCACCCATTTTATTCTTTGGGATGAGATACTTATAAACATTTTCCTAGTGAAGGATTTGAGTAACTCCAAATATGGGTTTGTGGACTTATGGATTATCATAGTGAAATATACATGACCTTTAGGATTTTCCGTCCACAATATTGTGTTACAATAATTCTAACATTCTTGTTAATAAAAGAGTTGATGCCTTCCTTTCCTTGAATAACACCTTTCTTCTCTTCTCTCTGAACTACTCCCTTAGTTGTGATACCTCAATCAACCTTCCAAATGAATAGTTAAGGCTTTAATCCTCTAGGTTTCAGTGATTAAAGTATACCATTGACTCACTTAGTACTACTAACTAGGCCTCCTAATATAGAACTAATCCAAGCCCAATTAAATTAAAAAAAATATTATAGCCCATTGTCTAGTCACCTCATGATGGTTCTCAGCCAAATGATTCCCAATCCAATTTAGCTAACTCATTAAGTTGGAATTTTTAAAATTGATCTAAAATTTTTCATCAAATTCAAATCATTGAATGTTTATAGCTAAGGGTGGTGGAACAAAATTACAAATTACACTTATTTGATAAAGAGGGTGATAAGGGGGAGGCACCATCCTCAAATAAACCCACATATGCTCTTGAGGAAGTTCTTAATGATCCTAATTGGTTTGATGATGAGTTGTACATGTCTCCTAACCCAATCATAACATTCAATAAGCTTGTGGTTAGAATGAACGAAGAAATTTCTCATTTGATTCGCATTAGAAATAAATTTTTGATATTAAATATAGGATCAACATGTTCAACAAATATCTTCAGAGATATTAGGTAATAAACATATTTTAAAGTGATATTCTGTATGTCATAAGTTAAATTATGAATGTTTTCTTTTTAAATTTTAGATTCTTCTAATTGAAAAACAATTTCCTTTCTTATATAGGATTTTTTTGTAGAGATCACACCACAACATACAAACACCACAGGGAAGCCAGAAGAGGAGCACATGTCAGTCATTCTAACAGTGTCGACTAGTGTATGAGGTAAATAAAACTCTAATGATATTTTTATTAATGAATAATAACAAAGAATATCCTCTTGTGGAGACCTCGAGAACGTCATGAGTGTTGTTGGGAAAAGTATCTATTCAGAACGCCCCTATCCCACTCTAAGGTGTGATAGTGCCTTAGCAACAAACAAGGAAAACTACTTGAGTATTCTTATTTATGAAATGTAAATGAGGAGGAAGGATGTAACTAACCTGTGTCTTTCGCTAGTTTGTTGATCCAATCGCTCCTCTCTTCAATAGCTCTCAGCTCCCTGCTCCCTTACCGGCCCAGCTTCACCGAATTCCTACAAGATCACAAGAGAGAGAAACTACATGAAGATATAGATATACATTCATAAAAAGCTCAGGATCAGATTAAGCTAAACATGCAAATATAACAAAACATCATTGATACACAGCATGTAGAAGAAACTCAAATAGTTTATTGATAGAATAAGAAAGTCCAAGAGGAGATACAACCAAGTGAGTCCCGATCCAGCATCTACCTCCCAACAAAAGAATCCCTTCCTCTCCTCCAACAAAGCATAAATCACCCAATGTACTAATCTCAATCTCAAACCAACAGCAATTCTCTGCAAAGTACAAAATTCCAGCCTCTAGATCTCTGGGATGAGGGATCCATATATAGATGTAAGCAGAGAGGATGAGTCAGCTTATGTTTTGACTTGTGGCTTCTCTCTGTCAGTTCTTGCTTCCACTTGGAGACTGAGAGCCTCTTACTCATCACTTGGTCGAATTCAGTGAGGCAAGTGTCATTGGAGAAGATTCTGGAAGCTTCCATGGTCTTTCCACCTCGTTGAATGACTCTGCCACTTGTCATTTCCCGCTCAACACACCTGGGTAGTTCATTCAAGTGCATTGCAACGCACCTAGCCAATGTATTTGGGTGCTTTGCAATGCAGGCAGCTAGTGGAGCTTCTGAATTGATCCTGATTTGACTAGTTCTGAGTGGTTTTTGGTGGAGAACTTCTGGGAGAAGCTGTCATTGGTTGACCTTGTTCCTTTAGGAGCAGGAACAACACTTTTAGGGACTTTGGATCCCTTGGATTATGGAAATTTCATGCTTATAGCTGTAAGGCACAAAAATGTCTATAACAGTTGCCCCCTAAAGTATGAGGCCGTTTATCAGGTGAAATGCTTTATTAGGAGGATCCGAAGTTCTTTCAATGCTGGGAGGAGACCTGTAATAAGATACAATACAATACATTATTTTCATACTGTTTTCATGATCTAGCTGAGGCGGGCATTCCCATGCTCAGCTTTATAAATTCATTTTTATGTACATAGGACAGACAATCGTCTGATGGTAGACTGATGATTATGATGAAATCATCATCCTTTTGGTAGGATGATTATCTGTTCTGCAATGCTGTACATGTCAATGTCTTTATTTTTCCTGAATATATATCGCAACCCGGATGGATGAAACTAGATCCGGGGTCTTCAATCTCATCCGATCTTCACTCTAAGTACAAGTCGATCCATGTGAGAAATGTTTTGAAGTTGAACATGGAAAGACATCGCTTGATTACCAGTCAATGATGTAAACTATTAACAAGCGTGAGAGGAATCACCGATAATGATGATGACCCTCAAGGTACTGCAGTACAATTCACGTGGTGTGAATAAAGGACTTTGCATCGAACACCATGCAAAATCTTTCAGTCGAAGGTCATTGATGTATACCTGTCGCCGGAAGTGAGAAACTTGCCATTGAGGCATGCAAGCTTCAAAGTACTGAAGGGGTTGTTCCTAGATCAACTTCTTGGATAATGAGCTGATGTCGACAAGAAGCGATCCGTCAAAGGAGGGCCTTGATGTATCCCACATCAGTGACACGGAACGGAGCAAATGATTTCGATGGAGGTGAAAACGATCTGATGATATATGGTTCAAGGTGGCGGTCATGAAAGAATGAAGTATAATGTATGGTAGTGGATGGGACACGGTTGACTTCTCTGGATGACTTCTCTTGAACATATCGGCGACACTTATGTGATGGATTGGTAGCATTTACCCCAAAGGTGTATGGTATGGCGAGACCATGGTGATGTGACCGGTGAATGAAACAACCCAACCCAACTCAGGCATGGAGTGGAAGTGTCATGTTCAAGAGCGACTTGCTACCAATAAAGGTTCTTTGAGTTTCTTCCCAATTTTTCCCTAGTCATTGCTGACCAGTACCTCTTTATTTTTGTCAAGCTTGAGGAGGATAACATATGCTTGTTCTATAATTTGCCCTTCGGGCAAACCCATCGCTATGTTTTAACGAGCCTAGCGATAGTGAAACGCGTTCTCGTCTAAAGACAAGTTTGTCGCTATTTAATGTTTTTAACGAGTCTAACGTCAAAGATAACTCGGTCCTTTTCATTTTTAGAGAGTCTGAAAAGGTACATAAAGTTAACTCCAGAGTTCCTTTTTCGTCATCTAATCCCTTAAGCCCGAAAAAGTATAAAACAATACAGAAGGGATGAATTTTCGATAGTTTTAACGAGCCGAACAAAACAAGCGCTCGATCTTTTTGTGCAATAATCCCTCAGGTCCAAAAAGATTAAAATCTAGAGGAGGGATAGCTCTTCCGGTCGCTTTAACGAGCTGGACGGCCAAAACTCGGCAATCTTTTCATATTTTACGAGTCAAATGAAAAGAGCTTAAAGAAGACTCGTCTTTTGAGGAACGAGTGATAAAAATGGGTAGCAGCTGATTCCAGGTAAGGGTTGGAATTTTCCAATCATGGTAGTGTCACAAGGATGGCTAGTGAAATCACTCTTCGCAGCTGTTCCTCAAAATGGGTAAACAATCAAATGGAGGTGAATGATTGGCCAATGGAAAAGTGGAGGTGACGGTGCAAACACGACCAAGGCTTTAGTGGCTGATTTACATTCACGGTGGTTATTTACTGGAGGATAGTTCATTTTTTAACGAGCTTAAACGCGGGTTGAAACACTTGCTCGATCTTATGTTTATTTTTTAACGAGCATGAACTATGTGCTAAAACTGCTCGATTAATCCAGTCATATGATAAGAATGTCTCATGTAAGATGCCATTTTTTATGGAGCTTGCGCCTTACAAAGCTTTGCCCCGCATCCTTTCGTTATTCAAGTTCGGAAATGACTAATCCTACGAGTTTAAAGGGTTAGACCTACAGGTTTAAAGGGAGGACCTAAAAATTTAAAAATAAATAGCCGCCCCTTACTTGCACTCCAAAAGGTTTGCATGCCCCCAGGTATAAAACAGAGTTTCGAGGTCTCCCTCTATTCGAGCTGACAAAACATTCATTTTATCGGGAAGGGTCACCCTTTATTCGAGCTGACAAAACATTTGTTTTATCAGGAAGGGTACTACCTCTTACAGGCTACCAAAGATTGTCTTATTTGCGCAGCAAACAAAACACTTCTTCGGCGATGTCTACCGAGATAGACAAAGGTGAGCGACGATGCCCGCCAACTCACATAACTTTGACAAAAGAATCTTATTCTAGAATAACCCCTATCTCAATCACGGATGGGGTACAGACTAGTCATATTCTCCTGCGGAAACCTACCCTATACCCGAAGTTTTCCTGCCGAAGCAGACCAGGACGCATGCCCCCTGGGTTCCAGTCATATCCTTCCGAATTACTCGCACTCATCGGGAGGACGGACCGTGGGTTGAGACATTTATTGCGTGAAGAGACCATTTAGGGATGGTATATGACTATTTGCGATGCGCGATGCGGGAAATGAAAGTTGGTCTATGATCTTGACCACTCTTCCTTCGTGCGGAAAACACATTACTCTAAAGAGTGAGGAGACGATGGCTCCCATGCAATATATATAGTCTCGTCCAAGGAGTAGGTTATAATCCAAGGGTCCTTGAACGACCATCACGTTCATTTGAACGGTCTTCCCTTTCAATGTTATGGGCACATTGGGGAGGATCCCTAAAGGTTGACTGGTTCCTTTATCGAAGCCTGTCAGATTTCTCATTTCAGGCAAAAGAGATGGCGAACCAAGTGCTTTCCAAGCAGTAGAGGAAAGGATACTCACAGATGCCCCCTCATCAATGATGGTTCCAGCCATGACCATTCTGTATATTTGGACGATAATTCGGAATGGTATGCTTGCCGGCAAACGGGGTCTGCCTAGTTGGTTCCAGTCGAAGGATACAACTAGGTTGCTTGGTGGTGGGACCGAGTAAACGGCTGCGTATCGCTCTGACGAACTTCCTTCCTGGGATAAAGGAATGGGTGGATTGCCCCCGTGTTCGTCGGAGTCTGTGTTGATGAAGAGAATTTGGACGGTGTCATCCTTGTTCTCTTCAGTGACTGTGTCATTCGAAGATAAATCCTCTGAAGGCAAGACCGGGTCAACTGCCGCCTCGACCTTTTGACTTTCGTCGGGTATGGATTCAGCTGGTTCATCTTCAATGACCGGCGCTTCAGCTGACCACTTGAGTGGGCCAGCTGGATTTTCAACTAACGAAGGACTCGGCAAGAGTTTTTTATATCCAGGAGGGAGTCGTAATGGTGAAACCGGACTATCATCCAAAACTCTTTTGGCTTCGTCTAAGAAGGGACAACGGTGGATGGCGTGGTTGCCTTCACACAGTCTACAGGGAGATCTAGCTCTCCCTTTTTGTCCTGGGACTTCACTTTTGCTAGTTGACGGTGTGCTTTCAACATGGCTATCAGAGGTTGACACCACCGGATTGTGCAAACGGGGAGACCAGTCCCTTAGGATGCAGGGACAATCTCTGTGAAAGTGGTCTCCCTTGCAAATGACACATGGCGATTTAGGCCTGGTCAGTGCAGTGTGTGGATTTTCGTTAGATGACACTCATTTGCCCCCAGTCGCTTTTGGCTCCTTCTTCTTCTTCTCTTTCTTCTTCTTTTCCTTCTTCTCCTTAGGAACTTGACTTTTGGCTTTGCCAGCCCCATCAAGCGAAGAGGAAGGAGGAGAGGAAGAATTAGAGGAAGTGGAAGGTTGGTGGGTAACTCTGGACTGGTCTAACTGCGGATTCGACTGTTTAGGAATAGTGGTGTTCTGAACGACATTGGTTGAGAAGAGCCAGACCGGCAAGCCAATTGTCAGTCCTGGAAGCGACAATGTGGCCATATGGGGCGCACCAACATCTCCCCAAGAGGAGAAGGGACTAGGATTTCCACCAAGGGAAATTCCTTGGTTGGTAGGCTCCATTTTCTCAACCTAAAGATCAAAGCAGGAAAAAGGGTATGAATATTCTGTTTAAAATAAATTTTAACGACGCTTGGACACAACTTGCTTTTTAATTTTTAAAGAGTCGAGAAAAAGCAAAAGATGACTCTAGTCTCCTTCGATTTTTAATGAGCCTGAAGTGACAAGTGCTCAGATGGACCTTTTCCGTTAAGGAGTCTGAAAAGGAACGAAAGGGACTGCTCTGGAGTTCTAGGTAGAGGGTGTGCCAAACCAATCGCAAAACCGCAGAATACTTTTTAAGGTACGGGCGGTCAATCTTCCCGAATGATGTGTTCAGTGCATTGCGATCAGTAGGGCGGCCGACACGGCTTCCTATGGATAAAGGTTTTATGCCTATAGGGGTCTCCCAATATATACTCGACGGTACGTGGGAGCACAATCCGTACTGGCACTTATCGTCTCTCAGGAGGAATCACCCAACCATCAGTGAGATCGACAGTCACCAGGTTTTACGACGCCGGAACACGTCTCTAGCCTAGACCTCTATGTTGTGCGTTAAGTTACAAAGCGTTGTTAAGTTCATTCAATTTATTTTAGGTTGATATTTCTTAGAAGTTTGCCTTTTTGGATCACCACGAGATGTAGATACAATTCCTAAATGCAGTCTAAATATGATAAGCAAGCATTTATCTCTTTTCAACAATGAAAATCCTAGCTACAACGGGAAAAGAAAGACACAATCTTTTCTCAAAGAGCATAGAGCACACTGTGAATGCACTTTTCCTAAATCAAACCATACAAACTATCAATATGCAAATGCACAAATGCATGTATTTGTTTTCACTTTCTTAATATTGATGCCTAAAAAGAAAGTTTTTGTACAAATTTGAATTCGATTTCAAGTGAAAATACAAACAAGTTTCTTTTTGAAATAAAAAAGACGATTACGACACTTTATGATTTTGAAGTAAACACTTGTTTCGACACTAGAAATTCATAAATTCAAACCAAAAGACAAAAGTAAAAGCGCAATCAACTGTCAACAACAAACACACTTACTCCTAAGATCAAAACGACACTTACGACAGGTCTAGATCTAAGGGCGACAGTATGACTAGTTTACTTTTGTAATGGGAAACTGTAAATGATGTAACAAATACACAAAAACAAATACAGTTTCTTTTATACAACTGAGGCAGAATTAAGGCAAAGAAAAGGGGTTTTCAGATAGGTACACACACTGATAATAGGCTGCAAAAAACAGAGATAAAACTGAACACAAGGATGCAAAGAACCACAGCTGCACAGGGCAAAAGCTGATCAGCGCACCTGTTGCACAAAGAAACTGAATTGCAGCGCAGGTAGCCCTCTCAGGACCTACGTTGAAATGCAGAACCTCTTCACAGAGCCTGCGCTGAAGCAGAAACGAGAATTGTCTCCGGGTTCTGGGTCACGGTTTGCAGTTTGATCTAAGGTTTTTGGCCGGATAAAAGCTATCAATAAGGTACAATTAGAAGGATGATTTAAAGGAGGACTAAGAGCTATCACAAAGGGCAGTTAGAGCATTTGTGGATCAGTTTGTTCAGATCATAAACAGGCCCAGTGAGTGGACTAGAGTAGCAGATCTCTACTTTGCATTTGTAAATGGCAAATGCAGTTCGATTCAGCACTCCTAAGTTTATGAGAAGAACAACAATAGAAACACAAATAAACTAACTAGATACGCTCCCCAGCGGAGTCGCCAATTTGTTGTTGGGAAAAGTATCTATTCAGAATGCCCCTATCCCACTCTAAGGTGTGATAGTGCCTTAGCAACAAACAAGGAAAACTACTTGAGTATTCTTCTTTATGAAATGTAAATGAGGAGGAAGGATGTAACTAACCTGTGTCTTTCGCTAGTTTGTTGATCCAATCACTCCTCTCTTCAATAGCTCTCAGCTCCCTGCTCCCTTATCGGCCCAGCTTCACCGAATTCTTGCAAGATGACAAGAGAGAGAAACTACACGAAGATATAGATATACATTCATAAAAAGATCAGGATCAGATTAAGCTAAACATGCAAATATAACAAAACATCATTGATACACAGCATGTAGAAGAAACTCAAATAGTTTATTGATAGAATAAGAAAGTCCAGGAGGAGATACAACCAAGTGAGTCCCGATCCAGCATCTACCTCCCAGCAAAAGAATCCCTTCCTCTCCTCCAACAAAGCATAAATCACCCAATGTACTAATCTCAATCTCAAACCAACAACAATTCTCTGCAAAGTACAAAATTCCAGCCTCTGGATCTCTAGGATGAGGGATCCATATATCGATGTAAGCAGAGAGGATGAGTCAGCTTATGTTTTGACTTGTGGCTTCTCTCTATCAGTTCTTGCTTCCACTTGGAGACTGAGAGCCTCTTACTCATCACTTGGTCGAATTCAGTGAGGCAAGTGTCATTGGAGAAGATTCTGGAAGCTTCCATGGTATTTCCACCTCGTTGAATGACTTTGACACTTGTCATTTCCCGCTCAACGCACCTGGGTAGTGCATTCAAGTGCGTTACAACGCACCTAGCCAGTGTATTTGGGTGCTTTGCAACGCAGGCAGCTAGTGGAGCTTCTGAATTGATCCTGATTTGACTAGTTCTGAGTGGTTTTTGGTGGAGAACTTCTGGGAGAAGCTGTCATTGGTTGACCTTGTTCCTTTAGGAGCAGGAACAACACTTTTAGGGACTTTGGATCCCTTGGATTATGGACATTTCATGCTTATAGATGTAAGGCACAAAAATGTCTATAACAATGAGTACATGAAAAAGTCATCAAAAATAAAGAAAAATAAATGATTTTACTAGTTATATCATTAAAAACATCACATACCATATTATGAAAACATATTTTGATGATAAAAGTTTTTAAGATGAATTATTTTGTGTCTATGATTAATGAATGAATGAATGAATGTTATATGTCTCTTTACGAGCTCAGAATTTCAATGTCTTAATGCATAGGTGTAGAGTATGGCTTTTGGAATTCTTTCAACTAGACTTAAGCTCATAACGAAGTCATCAATACCATCGATATTGGATCTATTTTATGCATAGTTGTATCCTCTTTCAATAGTGCTTTCAGCCTCCTTTGAAAATGTGACAATGAAAAACCTTTTAGGGCTTCCAAAAGAGACTCATGCATATGCCTTTCAACTTGTGACTATTATCACTCAAAACTTATCTAGAATGAAGGCTTGGTAGATGAATTTTGAAGACTTCATATCTTATAAAATCACCTCATACCTTCGCTTACTTTTTCAAGATGCTTGGAATTTCTTGAGCTCATCAAATATCCTTTTGGTCCATCAAGATCAGATTCCTTAGGCTCTCGCTCTTCTTGAGTAAGTTTGAGGTTATGTCACAAAGAAGAGGGCTAGTAGAATGAGCCCAAAAAATTCAATTTATTGTGTGATAGGTTCGTTCCAAGGAGATAAGGTCTTATAGTTATTCGATCATTACGAAAAGTATATCCCTCCAATACCCCTTTCGCCTTTTTTTGTATCTATCAACCTTATTTCTACAATTAGGGCTAGTAATTATTCCCATATTTTTGTTCTTATTGCCTTCACAAATTCGGATTAAGGAATTCACTCTTCTTGAGATGAGATGGTGCGAAGTTTATTTCTTTTCTTCCCTGACTTCAAAACTTGGCTATGTTAGCATACTGAGAAATATAGGGCAAAGAGTTAGTTTAAATATTAACTTGATTTCTTTTTAATATTTGACACTTTATTGAGATTTAGATCCTTCTATGGATTTGCTTATAGATCAATGTAATGGGTCATTAATAGATTTATAGCCCAATAAAATCATCACAGATTCATAGTTGATCCATATTGGCTAGCAAAGATAAGCCGATATATCATCACTTTGGTCCATACATATTGTTGGAGAGGTAAATCCCCTCTGCGGACAGAGGCGATCCCACTAGCCCAAAATGGGTCTAGCAACAATCAAACAATACTATCATGCAGGTTCCTAATTGCAAATTAAAAGTGGATTACGAGAACCTACTTGGATTCCAATGCTAGTGTTGTAGGAGAGTTGACGCTCCCGTTCCTTTGCTCCGGCCGGTCACGATCCTCACGATCTCCGTGAATGGACACCTGCACATGCAAAGAACGATACGAATACAAGCATAAAATCCAATAGATGCAATTATATATCGGTCAGAAAAGATATAATTCAATCATCATTATAATGAACAACAAGAATGGAACCATAATGATAGTCATCTATTATTGATAATCAACAAAAGAGTATACAACCGAAGTTCTGACGTCAAATCCTCCTTTGGCTGGGTGATCAGCTACACATATCTTGCAAAGCTTGTCGAGATCAGGAACAAGCCTCTCTCTCTCTTTGACTATGCATGCAAAGAAGACTCAGCAACAATCTCTCAGACTTCTGACAGTATCATTCTCCCTATACTCAAAACTAGCTTGTCAAATGCACCAGAGCAAGCTTTTATAGATGGAGGAGGAGGAAGAGATACAATGAATCCAGACATTCATGGGATAAGCATTATCCTCGAAAAGCTATTGTGGATGATGATTCTCGACATCCATGAGATTGACATTATCCCTGAAAAGCCACATGAGTCGAAAGGAAAAAACTCTCGGGCGTGCGTTTGTGAACAAACTTTTCCAAACTTGGTTGGCGCGGGTAATACTCTGAGACAGAGCGCCAATGAGCGCGCCCTCTTTGGAGAATTTCCTTCATTGGCGCGGGTGATACACTGTGGATCCGCGCTAATGGAAAAAGGGGACTTTTTAAGGATATTTTGCAGGAGATGTCTTCAAGGCATATGAAGTCCATACTTAGGGGAACATAATGCAAGTGTTTTCAAGTTATGTCACTGCTCACAAGTCCCGGAATGAGTCCTCCAAAGTGCGGGAAAGGGGTAACAGGGACGGTGACCAATGGTGACAAATTACTGTGTAACAGATGCCCCCTAAAGCATGAGGCCCGAGAGAGAGAGAGGGGTGAAATGCTTTACAAGAACACATGCAGCTCCTGCCGGAGAATCTGCATAGAGAGATACAACTGATAGCTCAAGTACATGATATATGTGGTATGGTCGCAGCCATCCATAACAGAGTACATAATAATCTAGATCCATGGTATGGGCACAACCATCCAGTTAGGATTGATGAATAGACCCAGGTATGGTCGCAGCCATCCAGTGAATGAGTCATGTAACAAGAATCCACAAAATCACAGCATGGATTCCAACAGACAAAATCCAGGGTCTTGCACTCCATCTCGACCCGAACAAAAGTACAAGTTCAAGCATGCGAATACATGAGCTGAAGTCGAACATGCATGAACATCGTCTGATTACCAGTCAATGATGAAAACTGTTAACAGACGCGAGAGATACCACACATAATGACAATGGCCCTAAAGGTACTATAGGTACAATCTACGGCATGTGAATCAGTGAGCTGGCATCGAACACCCGTAGAATCATTCGATCGGAGGCCAATGATGAAAACCTCACGTCGAACACGAAGAACCTGCCATTGAGGCATGCAGGCTCCAAGGCACCGGAAGGGAGTCTCTAGATCAACTTCCTGGATAATGAGCTGAAGTCGACAGGAAGGGAACTTGATCGAAGGTGGGCCATAGTGTTTCCCACATCATCGACACGAGACAGAGAAAGAATGTTGTGGTGGATCAAAATTGTGTAAGCTATCAGAAGGAGGTTGTTATTCTGCAGAGGTCAAATTCTCTTGAACATATCGGCGGCACGACAGTGGAATTGGCAGTATTTGACATCAATTATTCAAAGGTCATGATGATGAGGCAATGAGCAGATGAGAGGTCAAACAGGATTACCCAAATCCACGGAGGCAAATGAAAAATGAGATGAGATGTTCCCACCCGGACACGAAAGCAGACAAGTACCATATTCAAGAGCGACATACTGCCGACACGACAATTATTATGGTTCCATTTCCCCCCACCATTTCTGGCGAGTACCCCAATTATTTTTATTTACAAGCTTGATGGGGATAGCATATGCTTGTAACGTCATCTTGACGGACTCCAATGTCATCAAGTTTTAACGAGTCTGACAAACGAAAAACTCGGCGTCTTTTCATGTTTAGAGAGTTTGAAAAGACTGCGGAAAAGAAAACTCCGAGGGTGTCCTTTTTCGTAAAGTTGTGTCTCTCGAGCCCGAAAAAGTATAAAACAATGCTCGAAAGAACCGCTCGACCATTACGATCGAGGAGTACTTTTCATAAGTAGTGATTTCGACCTGAAAAAGTAAAAAAGCGATCGAAACCACGTCGTTTCGAAACCGTTAACGAACCTGAAACGACAAAGGTCTGATGATCTTTTCGTTTTTACACAGTCGGAAAAGAGTTTAAAGACGACTGCCTCTTATTTACGTTTAACGAGTCAAGAGAAATAACTCGGCGATCTTTTCATGTTTAGCGAGTCAGAAAAGAGCTGAAAGATGACTCCATAGTGACTTTTTCGTGTATTTACCGAGTCCGAAAAAGTATAAAATACAACTCGTTTCACCATCAAAGTTGCGTAGAAGACCTGTCGCTGCACAAGAAGCAATCATAAAATCCATTTTCGACCAAAAATATATTAAAATATTCCAAAAAATAACTTTTTAAACCTAAAAATGAGTCAAAAAGTCTATAAATATGGTGAAAATGTAAAAAATAGAATTACTTTTTACTTTTTACCTCTTGAATAGTAGTAGTGGTCTGTTTGGAGGGCAAACTTCAGGTGGTGATTTCAGCCAATTCGTGCAACCATTTGAGATTTCGTCGGTTCCAGGTAAGCGGCACTTCCCTTAGCTTCATTCCCATTCCTTTTTTATGCATTTTGTCCCCTGATTGAGCCTCTGCAAGGAGGAATTTGAAATTTAGGGCCGCGCCCCATTGGCGCGGGTATCCGGCACGGGTCCGTGCCAATGGGGTGATTTACCGAAGCGCGACTGTTTTAGAAACAGTCGCGCCAACCACATGACCTAATTTTTACCTTGAATTTCCTCATTATTTTTTAAATTTTTCCGGTTTGTAGGCTTACTAGTGTTCCAATAATGACTTATTCATCCTTGTGGGTGCAGGAAACAAGCAAAAATGGTGGTGGAATGGAAAGAACGGGAACATGATGCCGTGGATGCCTTGGCCATCGAGGATGAGGGATGTATGAACGCTTTGAGGGACTGTGGTCTCAAGAAGTTCTTCCTCACATCTTATCTGCGAGCTCAGCCTGAGTTATTGCAGTTCATAGTGGATGCTTGGGATGTTGATGACCAAGTATTTCGCTTACGGGACCAAACCTTAGAGCTGGACGTGTCTGATGTGTATTTCATTACTGGGATGTCACGGAGAGGGGCGAGCCCTATTTTGACCGGAAGCAGACCTTCCAGTGAGAAGATAGGTGAAGTGAAGGCCCGAGTGTGTCCAGAGGCACAATTTGGGAGAAACAACGCCAAGGTGGATATCGCCACCATCGAGGATTTGGTTCTTAAGGTGATATTGTTCACCATCACGCGTGTAGCTGGGGTATAGGTGCCCCATGAGGCGAGCAAGAATCATCTGTTACTAGCGACAGAATGCCTCAGCCCCACCATCTTTGACTGGGCTACAGCGGTGACTACCAACATCAAAATGCATCTTACAAAGTGTAAACACGGAGAAGTGAAACAGTTTAGGTATGGATCAATTGTGGTGTCATTCTTCTTGGAACGATTACCCCTCTTTCAGATTCAGGGAGCTGTAGTGGCTGATCCATTGCCACGAGAGCCTAGGATGACTCGCTGGGCAGCATTGATGCCCAGAGGGAGAGGGGGCCAGCAGATGTCTTGGCGGCCCGAGTTCTTTATATGGCTCCATGGTCAGCTGATCGTAGTGGAGGATTGGCCATATGCGGGGACTAATTTCATGGGGGATCCAGACCTCCCACTGCCAGAGGAAGAGGAATGGGACGAGGAGCTGGGTATGATTTCTTCATTTTTTGATGTTTTATGTATTTTTCATTTTTTTTTGTTAATACATGCATGTTCTGATAACAGTCGTATGTACATGCAGATGTAGGCCCAGAGCGACCAGCCGGCTTGTCTCCTATAGCGCGGAGGGGCCAACCCGCAGCCGACCCTCAGGCAAGGGGTGCCATGGGGGAAGAGCTGGTGCAGAATCTCGAGGGACTCACCCAAGGGATTCCGGGTTACGCTAGACTGGCGGACGTGCCCTTTGCATACCAGAGGCACACAGTGGGAGTGCCGACTCGTATCCATCGTCTGTTGAGACGATTGGTGCGTGCGGTGATGTGCTATCATGAGCACCACCACGACTAGACTTCTAGGCTTCTTTCATGCATATTTTTTGAGGGACATGTCGTCCCAGGATGTATCAGGAGGAACATGTATTATTTTTGGACTATGTAACGAACACGGTGCAAACATTATGACACACACACACACACACACACACACACACACAGATATATATATATATATATATATACATATACATATGCCTTATGGTTTATTATTGTGCTTTTATGTGCTTGCTTGTATAATGTATTGATTATAAATTACACAAATGTCTATCTAATACATGATTAGCCAATGCATCAGATAATGTGTTTAATCGTCGTGGAATATGCTGATATGTGATAAAATCAAAGTTCCTTTCTAACAATCTCACACGTAAATACAACCTTAGAATGCGATGGTCTCTGACGGAATATCGCCCGTTGAGCTGGTGGATGACAAGTTGAGAGTCTAGGTTCACTACCAATGCACGAATGTCGAGTTTAATTGCTTCAGCAAGTAGCTCAATTATAGCAAAATATTCGGCGACATTGTTAGTGGTACGACCCAAACACGCACCTTGAAAATCTATCAACTCGCCATGAGGATCATAGATCACCCACGCCGCAGAGGACAAGTTGCGAGTACTGCGGCAGGCACCATCAGCAAAACCAACATAAGGTGAATCAAACATCTGCACAAGAAGTGAAAGACACAATAAGCGGCAGTCACGCCTTTAAAACTGACACACACACACACAACACACCTGCTAAAGTACATGTATGTACAGAATAAAGTGTACAAGCATCATGCATAGTACTTTTTCAAGTACAGCCCGTTTCGGGGCTTCCCGAGAGGGTTCCCTTCATAATCAATTAGCTCGTAGGCCCCTTTTTGCAAAACTTTCTTGACAATGTAAGGGCCTAGCCACATAGGCTCGAGTTTTCTTGCTCCTAGCTTATCGTTTTCCTGATCGTATAGCAGGACTAAATCTCCCTCAACAAAAGAACGTGGATGGATGGTCTGATCGAAGTGAGTCTTGACTCACTTCTTTTGTGTTTCGATGGCCAAAGAGGCTAAGCGACGGGTCTCATCTAGCCGTTCCAGGTAAAGAAGGCGTTTTTCTAACGGAGTAGTGTTGGGAAGTAGCTTGACAGCCAATTTTAATGAAGGGATTTCGCACTCGATTGGAAGGGTAGCCTCTATTCCATAAACTAGTTGAAATGGAGTAAAATCGGTGGCATCCTTCACGGAGGTTCGGTAGGCCCACAAGGCAGGGAAAAACATCAAATGCCAGTTAGACTTATGCATGCCAACGGTACGCTGAAGCATTTTAACCAAAATCTTATTGATAGCTTCAACTTGGCCATTGGATTGAGGGTAGTATGGAGTCGAACTATCGTGCTGTAAGCTTAGCTGGGTCATTAGTTTCGTCATCATATGATTACGGAAATGCTTCCTGTGATCAATGACGATGGCTTGAGGGACGCCGAATCGCGAGATAACATGGTTGAATAAGAATTGCGCCGCTGTGTGACCGTCTTCAGTTAATATAGGCATCGCCTCGGCCCATTTAGTAAAGTAATCGATGGCAACGATAATAAACCCATGCCCCCCGGCCGAGCGAGGGTTACAGGTCGTATAATCAATGCCCCATTTTGCAAAAGGGCTGACGGTGACAACAGGGTGCAATGGAGCGGGAGGCGCTCACATCCTCAGCTGGTATATCTGGCACTCATGACAAGAGCGGACGACAAGAATGCAATCCTTAAAGATAGAGGGCCAAAAGTAGCCAACACGGAGGATTTTTTGGGCAGTAGCATATCCAGACATGTGACCACCACAGGCACCAGAGTGGCAGTCATTCAAGACACGCTCAGCTTCCTCGAGAATTAGACATCGGCGGAGAACAGAGTCGGCGCCGAGGCGATATAGTGTGTCCCCAATGATACGGTATGGTTGAGACTGATGACGAATCCTTCGCCAAGCGTCTTTGGACACGCCGGGGCGAAAGGAGGACGTTTGCAGATATATGATGATATCTCCGTACCAGGGATCGAGGGTGCTAATGAGAAACAAAGTCTCATCCAGAATATGATCCTATGAGTGAGAGGGCGGGGAAGAAGATGGTAAAGAGCAAAGTAACTCAACGAACACAAGGGATTTCTTGGACTTGGCAGTGGTAAATTCCAAGTCGAACTCTTGGAGGATGACAATCCACTTTGAGTACTTTCCCCCCAGTAACTAGAGTGATAAAATATACGTCATGGGGTTGCAATCAGAAACCACGGTAGTAGTGCACAACAAAATATAGTGACAGAAGCGTTGGACAGCACAAACGACGGCCAAAGCCAACTTCTCGACATAAGCATATCGAGTTTCCGTGTCTAAAAGGTTGCGGCTGAGATAATATACAACATGCTCATTGTCATCATCGTCAGTTTGAACGAGAACCATGCCAATAGTGGTGTCGGCGGCAGCCAAATACAGAATGTAGTCGCGATGATAGTTCGGAGGACGGAGCAACGGAGCGGAAGCAAGGAGACCCTTGAGACGCTCAAAAGATTCCTGAGCGATGGCATCCCAATGAAAAGGGACATCTCATTTTTGCAACCGTGTGAAACCTTTACCCACCTCGGCATAGTTTGGAATGAATCGTCTTAGAAAATTTGCTTTACCCTGCAAGCTTTGCAATTGCTGTAAAGAAGCAGGGGGAGGAAGATTCACTATAGCCTCGACTTTAAGGGGATCCAAACGGATGCCCTCTCGGGAGACAAAAAACCCGAGAAGTCGGCCTGATTCAACGCAGAAGACACATTTGTGAGGATTGAGTCTGATTCGGTAGTGTCGACAACGAAGAAAAATATCGCGAAGGTGAGTAGGGTGGTCCTGACGTTTGGCTGAATGAGCTGGGAGATCATCCAGGTATGGTTGTACAATGTGTCGAATGTCATGAAAAGCATAGGACATTGCACGTTGGAAGGTAGCACCGGCATTTTAGAGACTGAAAGGGAGCGTCTTATAGGCAAAAGTGCCCCATGGACAGATAAAAGCGGTCTTGTGTTGATCAACGGGAGCAATATTGATCTGGTTATATCCAGAAAAACCGTCCATAAAAGAGTACATTTCGCTTCTGGCACACTCGTCAATAATTTGATCAATGAATGGTGTGGGGAAATTATCTTTAGGACAGGCCCGATTAATATCACGATAATCGACACAAACACGGATGGTACCCTGTTTTTTATTCACGGACACGATGTTGGAGACCCAATCTATGAGTGGGATGGGATAAATAAAACCAGCTTTAAGAAGCTTCTCTACTTCCGCCTTAATAGCTGCAGCCTTGCGGGGGGTGTACAGGGCGTAAATGTTGACGAACAGGCTTAGCACCCGGGTACATGATTATCTCATGCACCACTATGCTAGGATCAATGCCGGGCATTTCTTTGTAGGACCATGCAAAGACGTCATGAAATTCGCGAAAAAGATTGGTATAGAGTCGAATCTCCTCCGGAGTACAAGTGACTCCAATGTGAAGATGCTCGACAATCCCTGGTTTCACAGAGATGTCGATGGGCTGGTTTTGCGTGATGTTCGCCATATTTCCTTCAGAAGACACTTGATAAACTTGGATAGGTGTTTGAAGGGTTTGAGATGGGAGACAAGGAGCAAACCGCTCAAGACAAGTAAGCATATCCTGATGGGCAGGTAGAAACGAGGAACGATGGATTGAATCATGCCAAGGAGGTTCCTCGGGAGACATAGTCTCAATAATGGCTTCGTCGGAATGGAATGTTTCTTTTAAAGGGTCCAAAGAAGTCTCATCTACAAGCCATGAGGATGGAGCGAACAAGTCGAGAACCTTGCTCGAAGGAGAAAGTTCAGAAGAGGGAGCCGATGCAGCAATGATTTCGACATAGTTGAGCTCGGTAGGACTCAACGGCATTTGATCGCCCCAAGAATCTACTTGATCGGTGGGAGGGAGGATCCACGGATTAGAACAAGTAGTAATCATATTGACGGAAGCGAAGTTAAGAGGTGGGAGCGGAAAAACACCCATGAGGGCGGGATCTTTAAAAAGCCTGGCTCCCAGACTCTCAGATGATTTGGAGGTATGCTCCACAAAAGGGATGTTGCCTTCAGAAGAGGAAGTGAAGAATGACAGTTGGTCTACGGTAAAAATCTTCCCTTGATGAGGGAAACGGATGATACGAAACAAAGATGAAGCTACAGCTTGCATCGCGTATATCCAGCTACGTCCGAGAAGGAGGTTGTAGGTAAGATTAGCATCAACAACTTCAACTTCCATCTCGACCGTCTTCCCTTCCAAAGAGATGGGCAAACATTGGAGTATACCATAAGGACGGGATGCTCTTCCATCAAAAGCTTCCAAGGTTGTGGGAGACTGGCTCAGCGTCGGAGGTTCCAATAGCTTTCCAAAGAGATTACTTTTGATTACTGTGGGAGACTGGCTCAGCGTCGGATTTACCTCTCCAACAATACTATGTCACTACTCACCATCCCTATTACCCCTTTCCCGCACTTTGGAGGACTCATTCCGGGACTTGTGAGCAGTGACATAACTTGAAAACACTTGCATTATGTTCCCCTAAGTATGGACTTCATATGCCTTGAAGACATCTCCTGCAAAATATCCTTAAAAAGTCCCCTTTTTCCATTAGCGCGGATCCACAGTGTATCACCCGTGCCAATGAAGGAAATTCTCCAAAGAGGGCGCGCTCATTGGCGCTCTGTCTCAGAGTCTTACCCGCGCCAACCAAGTTTGGAAAATTTTGTTCACAAACGCACGCCCGAGAGTTTTTTCCTTTCGACTCATGTGGCTTTTCAGGGATAATGTCAATCTCATGGATGTCGAGAATCATCATCCACAATAGCTTTTCGAGGATAATGCTTATCCCATGAATGTCTGGATTCATTGTATCTCTTCCTCCTCCTCCATCTATAAAAGCTTGCTCTGGTGCATTTGATAAGCTAGTTTTGAGTATAGGGAGAATGATACTGCAGAAGTCTGAGAGATTGTTGTTGAGTCTTCTTTGCATGCATAGTCAAAGAGAGAGAGAGGCTTGTTCCTGATCTCGACAAGCTTTGCAAGACATGTGTAGCTGATCACCCATCCAAAGGAGGATTTGACGTCAGAACTTCGGTTGTATACTCTTTTGTTTATTATCAATAATAGATGACTATCATTATGGTTCCATTCTTGCTATTCATTATAATGATGATTGAATTATATCTTTTCTGACCGATATATAATTGCATCTATTGGATTTTATGCTTGTATTCGTATCGCTCTTTGCATGTGCAGGTGTCCATTCATGGAGATCGTGAGGATCGTGACCGGCCGGAGCAAAGGAACGGGAGCGTCAACTCTCCTACAACACTAGCGTTGGAATCCAAGTAGGTTCTCGTAATCCACTTTTAATTTGCAATTAGGAACCTGCATGATTACTTTTGATTACTTGCAGGAGGCAGCCTCTTTTGATGGAAGAGCATCCCATCCTTATGGTATACTCCAACGTTTGCCCATCTCTTTGGAAGGGAAGACGGTCGAGATGGAGGTTGAAGTTGTTGATGCTAATCTTACCTGCAGGAAGCAGTCTCTGCGTATGGCGTTCCAAGTCAAAAGTAATCAAATCCGAGTCGGCCAGGTCTATGCCACCGATAGCGGATAGCAAGGACTTCCTCTGAGAAGGGCAGCTCTGGAGAACTTCTAAAGCGGACATAGCCGACGGAGTCTGAGCTAAGTGCTCAACAATATTGTAGTGCTATGCAGCACGAGCATTTGGATTGCAAGAAGATTTCCGGAGTACTCCTTTTGGAGGGGGTCGAATAGGCGTCTCAGTACTAGGTCTCTCGATGTGGAGCGGGCCTGAACTGAACGGAGGAGCACTAGAGGGGACCTCAGGCTCTTTCCCGACAGATGACGGATAATCTTTTGTTCGAGTACTGATGTGGACAGGTATCGTTCTAGCCATAAATACTTGAGAACCGAAAGAAGAGGGAGGTTGAGAGGGGTCAACCACCATTTGAGTTTGTTGCGAGGGAAAGGGTTCCTTGAGCACCGCAGGAGTCCCGGGAGTGCCTTTCAACAAACGACTAATTTCGGACCGCCTAGGGTAGTCTTTGGTATAGTGATCTTCATCACAAATAAGACAAGGATACTTGGGTTTGCGCTTGGCACCTTCCTCGGGTGGAGGTTTAGGGGAGTCCTGTTTAGGTTGATCTGGCTTATTCTTCCCTTTTCCTTTCTTCTTTCCTTTCGAGGCTTTGTCTGCCGTGGTGGACTGGACGGCATTGACCTCAGAAGTAATATTCGAAGTGGGTGTTACCTGAGAAGTGTGTTCATTCGAAGCATTTGATTTTTGCTTCCCAGGGTTCGTGGAATTTTTATTTGAGGATGAGTTAACAGAACCAATAATACCGTCAACAGTTGGTGTTGGCGGGGCTTTGGATGTTCCTAGTCTCAGGGTATCAGGCAGATAATCATACAATGTACTAGACTGAGAATAAACCAAGTCAAGGTACTGAGAACGCGCGATAGCTTTCTCTTCAGTGACACATGCCCCCATGGCAATGTCCCGAGCTATTGGAGGAACGAACGAAGTCGTAAACCAATCGGTAAGAAGTTGGTCGGGAATCCAAAATTTGATCATACATCTATGCCATCTCCATTCATGGATATGATCAGAGATATGCGTAGCCGTTGTCTATCTTAAGGATGTCAGGAGGTGTGTACCCGTTTCATATCGAATGGGCAACTGAAAATGAGTGAGGAATGCCATAGCCAACGAGTTGAAATCCTGAAAGGATCCGCGAGTGAGCTCAATATACCACTTAGCTGCAGAGCCAGTGAGAGTCCTTTGAAAAAGGCGAAGCCGAATCGAATCATCAAGCCACGAATTGGATGAACACCCAAAGTGATAGGTCATGACATGAGCTTGTGGATCTTCATTAGCTTTACCATCGAATTTTGGACAGTCACCGGGAATTTTCGTTGAAACCGGAGGCCAATACGGATTATGGAGAATAGGATCATTGGTCAGTTTGGACACATCCGGCAATTCTAAAGTCGCTAAGAAAGGTAACTGAGGATTGAAGGACATCTGGGGCTACTGGTAGGATGGAGCACCAGGGTTCCAACCAACTGGCGGTTGCCCCCATGGGCTTGGTCCGAAGGGATTTTGGTTCTGCCCCCCAGCGTTCCATGGATTACCAAACTGTCCTGCAGGAGCACCATACGGTTGCGGATAATTCTGATAAGGATTTTCCTGTAGTTGTTGATAATTTTGATATGGGGCAAACAAAGGTTGCCCTTGAGGTTGCTGGTAACCATACGGTGGCAGGACTCCAAACTGAGTTTGAGAAACAGGCTGAGTTTGATAAACTGGTTGGGATTGAATTCCAACTTGCATTTGAAGACCGGATGGGGCCTGTGGTCCAGCATGGGGCAAAAAACCGGGTTGAGCAGCGCCAGAAGGATGTCCTGTAGGTTGGGCTATCTGGCCGGAAGGATGACCTAAGTGATATTGAGGTTGGCCCACCTACCCAGAAGGTTGTACTTGCTGGGGGTGGAGTTGTTGTTGCACAACTGAGGGTTGTCCTAACGGACCAGATGGCCGAGTGGGCTGGGTAGTTGGTTGGCCTGATTGGATTTGAGGCTGGCCGACTTGCCCAGAAGGTTGACTATACTGGATGGTGGGCTGACCATATGGTTGACCAGCTTGTCCAGATGTTGGACCATACTGAACATTAGGTTGGTTTGGGTGAAAATACGATTGACCAATTTGTCCAGTAGGACAACCTTGCTAGATACCAGGTTGGCCTTGTTGAACAGAAGATTGACCTGAGTTACCAGAAGTTTGAGCATAAGGGGTGAAAGACGGACCACCAGAGGCGAAAGGTTGTCTCTGGAAGGGTTGTCCTTGTTGGTCTTGATGAGGTGATCTTTGGGATTGCGCAGATGATACTTGGCCACCATGATAAGAGGTGGGGCCCCAATCAATTGACAGCGGGACTGAAATCTCAATAGTCGGTTGAGACGACAAAGGCCTACCAAGATGTGGTAAATACTGATCGTATGACCCCTCTGCTGGGACGTTTGACGTAGGATCAAAGACTCCGAATATAGAGGCCGAAGGACGACTGAAAATAGGAGTCGAAGAAGCTACACATACCGTTGGAATGGTTGGGATTGAGGTAACAGACGTACTGCGACTTTGTGGAGTAAAAGGCTCCGTGGTGGGAAAAGCGAGTTGTGACCAAATAGAACTCGTGAAGGGAGTTCCAGAGGACATAACATCTTTTATTGCTTTATAGCCTGGAGGTAGTCTCCCAGTAGTAGGGGTGCTACTAACAAGTATAGGTTCCGTTGCAGTGGGAATTTCACCGCTAGTCGCAACGGATTCGTCAGTCGAAGTAGGGGATATGTCCTCCATGTTGGAAGAAAATAGTGGGGCTGAATACGGGGGGAAGTGTATTCCCAAAAAGGGATACCGTCCTCAGAAGGTTCCCAAACGGGGTTCCAATGAAACTCGTAAGTCTCGTCGCCTAGAGCACGAGAATTTATCGGTTGTATACTCGGAATAACAGGAAGAGTTTCACTCACAACCGGTATCTCGGCAAAGGATGAAGACGAAATTGGTAATTCCGCCTGGATGAAAACTTCACAAAATCCTAGGGAATCTAACGAGATAGGACCCTACTCAAACTAACGCAAACAAGATCTAACCGGGTAAATGTGAATCGTGGCCGAATAAATTTTAAGACACAGGAACTGAACTTGACCTTTTCATGTTTTAAGAGTCGAGAAAAGGACAAAAAGATGACTCTAGTCTCCTTCGAATATTTAGTGAGCCCGAAGTGACAAATGCTCAGGTGAACCTTTTCTTTTAGGGAGTCCGAAAAGGGTCAAAAGTGACTACTCTAGAGAACTAGGCAAAAGGTTTACCAAAAAATCCGTAAAACTGCTTATACACCTTGGCAATCAAATGAAAACCAAGGACTTCCCGTACGGCAGTCAATCTTCCCGAATGCTGTGTTCAGTGCATTACGGCTTGTAAGGAGGCAGACACGGCTTCCTGTGGATAAAGGATGATAACCTAGTGGGGTCTCCACATATACTCGACGGTACATGGGAGCACAAATCTGTGCTAGACCACTATCGAGTCACAAAAGGAGGAATCACCCAACCATAATGTGAAACAACAGTGACTAGGTTTAACGACGTCGGAACACGTATCTAGCCTAGACCTCTAGAATGTATGCGTTAAGTTAATGCGTTTTTAGATTCATTCAGTTCATTTTACAGTTGATCTTTGATTAGGTTTCAGTTTTCAGGTCCTACCATATGTGATCTCTCACAATTTCCTAAATGCAAACTATATGCCAAAATATATCATTCCATTCGATGAATGCTAACTACAGAAGAGTTGAGATCTTTCAAACAAACAAAATGATCATCAAACAATCAACAAAGATTCTAATGCAGCTAATGGCAATAAACGAAACTTTTTTTTTTTTTTTTAAAGTGACTAATTGCTAATAACAGTGAAGAATGCTAACTTCCATTAACTAATGCAATGCAAAAAGATCATTTGTTTTTTTTTTTTAAATGGCATAATGCACTTAAACAAATTTTGAGAGATGATAACAAAGAGTAAACAGACAAACTTCACTCAATGAAAATAGAATCAAGTCTGAAACACCAAGACAATCTGTCAAGCCAAGAAGAATCACAAAGACCTCAATGAGCTATGTGATCTAAGCCCAAAACGAAGCCAAGCGGAATCCAAGTGAAAAAGAGGTAGATTGCTCGAAGCACAAAATAAAAAGTTTTGACAATCAACTAGACAAGTGCAAAAAACAGCCAAGAAGTCGATTGGACAGTCAAAGAACCAAAAACTCCCATGGAAGGCTCGATGTACAAAGCCACTAGATGCTCTAGGGCTGGGATAGGAGATTGATGGAAAGAGGCAAACACCTGAAGGATGAAGGTCAAAAACCAGTCAAACAGAGCTCTAACACACTCTAGTAGTTGAAAAAGATGTGAAAAGACAAAAATCTAAGTTCAGAAGGCTTCCAAACAAGAAAACTGGCAAAGTTCACAGGCTTGGCGCGACTGTCAGTCTGTAACTCGCGCTATTAAAGGATTAGCGCGAGTTTCTTTTATGCAACCTGCGCCCACTGGCGCGACTGTCAGGTAAAAAATCGCGCTAATAAAGTTTGCTGGCTTAAAAATAAAAAACAAGCAGTCTAGAGTCTGATCGACAGTATCCAGACCGACCAAGCAGCAAGAGACAACAAAGAATCCAAACCAGAAAACTATCTAAGCAATCAAAACAAGAGAAAACCAAAGTGTAAGACAAACTCCAAGATGTGCGGTTCGTAAACCAAACCGGAGATTGACTGAAGTGGCGTTGATCTACTTCGCTAATGTAGAGAAATAGTGTTTCGAAGGCTACCTGGCCGTACTTCAGGCTCCGTCCAAAGTTTACGAATCAAACAACAAATAGATCCCCAGTGGAGTCACCAAATTGTTGGAGAGGTAAATCCCCTCTGCGGACAGAGGCGATCCCACTAGCCCAAAATGGGTCTAGCAACAATCAAACAATATTATCATGCAGGTTCATAATTGCAAATTAAAAGTAGATTACGAGAACCTACTTGGATTCCAACGCTAGTGTTGTAGGAGAGTTGACGTTCCTGTTCCTTTGCTCCGGCCGGTCACGATCCTCATGATCTTCATGAATGGACACCTGCACATGCAAAGAACGATACGAATACAAGCATAAAATCCAATAGATGCAATTATATATCTATCAGAAAAGATATAATTCAATCATCATTATAATGAACAACAAGAATGGAACCATAATGATAGTCATCTATTATTGATAATCAACAAAAGAGTATACAACCGAAGTTCTGACGTCAAATCCTCCTTTGGTTGGGTGATCAACCACACGTGTCTTGCAAAGCTTGTCGAGATCAGGAACAAGCCTCTCTCTCTCTTTGACTATGCATGCAAAGAAGACTCAACAACAATCTCTCAGACTTCTGACAGTATCATTCTCCCTATACTCAAAACTAGCTTGTCAAATGCACCAGAGCAAGCTTTTATAGATGGAGGAGGAGGAAGAGATACAATGAATCCAGACATTCATGGGATAAGAATTATCCTCGAAAAGCTATTGTGGATGATGATTCTCGACATCCATGAGATTGACATTATCCATGAAAAGCCACATGAGTCAAAAGGAAAAAACTCTCGGGCGTGCGTTTGTGAACAAACTTTTCCAAACTTGGTTGGCGCGGGTAATACTCTGAGACAGAGCACCAATGAGCGCACCCTCTTTGGAGAATTTCCTTCATTGGCGCGGGTGATACACTGTGGATCCGCGCTAATGGAAAAAGGGGAATTTTTAAGGATATTTTGCAGGAGATGTCTTCAAGGCATATGAAGTCCATACTTAGGGGAACATAATGCAAGTGTTTTCAAGTTATGTCACTGCTCACAAGTCCCGGAATGAGTCCTCCAAAGTGCGGGAAAGGGGTAACAGGGACGGTGACCAATGGTGACAAATTACTGTGTAACACATATAGAGATTCATGTATGGTTGGGCTATGCACCAGGGATGTGCTATCCCACCTGGGCTTGATAACCCTTGTTCACTAACCTCAAATACAAGGAGCGTATACAAAACCATATATTTGATAAATTTGTGGTATAAGTCAATCAAATATGTTACAAACACCAAGAGTGTATAATAATATTCACGTGTTAAACTAAGCCTTTACACAATCCGTTCCCATTATAAGTCAACCATCTACTAATTTGTATCCCTATCCCATTCCACCATACACTACCACACTCCTAATTTAGGTGCTAGTTACTCCTTCAATGCATAATCACAAAAATTTATGATTATGATGACAATTTAAGCACATATATGTGTAATTTACATGATGGGACGTATGAATTGTCCTCTTGAAATTGTTCATCAATGATTATAACCTTAAATGGGCTAGCACTGGTCTATCTCATCATCTCAAAATGACCCGGCAAATGAAAATTTACAATTTTTGTCATCATCACTTCACACTATCTCATGGATGACCCTTTCTATAGATTATATGCATGAATTTATGGAAGTCCATCCCATCTACCTATCCTATGATTGATTGTGATAGAAAGTGAATAAAGGACAATTGACAGATCTTTGTTGACAAGATCCCCTACTTATAAAATGTACTTTGTTCACCTGTTCTCACAATCAATCATAGGTTAGGTAGAGGGGATGGCCTTCCATAAATTCATGCATATAATTTTTAGAAGGGTCCATCTATGAGACAATGTCAATTGATGATGGTAGACAAGGTAAATTTTCATCTGTCAGGTCATTTTGAGATGGTAATGATAGACCAATGCTAGCTCATTCAAGGTTATAATCATTGATGGACAATGTGCGGAGGAAAATTCATACATCCCATCATGGACATTGCACTCATATGTACTTAAATTGTCATCATAATCATAAAATGTTGTGAACTGACAACTAATATATGTTATAATTTTGTTAGACTAATATAGAGTATATAATGCAACCAATATATAAATTAGTTAAAATAAATATAGTAGAAAATATAACAGTGATTCCAACAGTGTCAACTAGTGCATGAGGTAAATAAAACTCTAATGTTATTTTTATTAATGAATAATAAAAAAATATCAATTTGACATTTATTTTTTGTTACAGCTGATGGTCAACCCCTCTTGCAACAACCTCGACAATGTCATGAGTACATAACCAGACCATAAAAAATAAATAAAAATAAAAATAAATGATTTTACTATTTATATCATTAGAAACATCGCATACCATATTATGAAAACATATTTTTTATGATAATTTTTTTTGAGATGAAGTATGTTGTGTCTAGGATTAATGAATGCATGAATGAATGTTATATGTTAATGAATAATTTCTATATGTCTCTTTATGTACATACCCTTATTTCATATTATGTAAACATATTTTTATCATAAAATTTATTGAGATGAAATATTCTATGGATTTACGAATGAATGAATGAATGTTTTCTATTTGTTTTTTTATGTATCTTAATGTCTTGCTTTCAACTATTTCCTATATAGTACATATATTGGGTACAACAGAATTGAGAGTGATGTGGGGGAGGGGGGGCGAGGGGGAGGGGCCATGAGAGCTTCCACCTTCACGTGGTTGGCCATATTTAGTAGAGAATAAATTAGGGTTTGGATAATCTTGGAGAAAAACACCCTCAATCCAACGAAGCAACAACAAATTCAATGTTGACTTCGTTCTTTCTTCGTCGAGGGGAAGGAATTTTTCTCTAAGATTAAACTATAACAATTCATTCTTGAAACCAAGAGGAGCTCATTAAGATATTCATGAATGGAAGTGCTTTTAATTATTATTTATTCATGCAATTATTTTTAATATTTAGTCAAATTTGATCTAAGTTTTCCTCATTGGTGTCATGAATATGTGTAGGACAACTAGTTTCAATTCAGATGTTGAAGTGGAACAAATATATGGAGAAAATAGCTCAAAATGGTAAAGGTTTAAGTGAGGCAATTTTTTTTTCTGATATTTGTGTTATATGTCTTCTCCAAGTGGGAGTTACATAAAGGTTTATAAAAAATAACAAACTTTTCCATGACAAAAATTCATGTAGTATTTTTCTTTCTTTGATAATTGTGTTTGTATTTGAGTGAAAGACCATAAACTGTCATTTTTCATGCATGGAAGTAGGAGAAAATCTTAGTCTATTAATTGGGCATAAGACACCAGTATGATTTTTCTTCTATTTTATTAATTATTTATCACATTTAACTTCTCCTCCTTCCTTTGTTTTGCATGTACTTTCATTTTCATATCTGGATTTGAAAGATTAACTAGGCTTGGAGTCATAAACACGAAAAAAAAAAAATGCATTGTACTACTCAACTTTAGCCCACCAAGTGCTTGGATACCAAGTGTGTGATTTAGTTTTGCGTTGCATTTGAATTCAAGATTTTTTTTTCTTTCTACACTGCAAATCTTCCAAGGCCATAAATGTTGAGAAAAATTAGGGCAAACATATTTAGGGTTTCTTTTATTATGTTTTCTCTTTTTATATTGACAATTCTTATGATATAATGTTAGTTCATTATCATCATTATTATTTTGTGTTCATCATCAAGACAATGCCAATAAAGAAGATCACAATGCAAACAAGAACACCAAAAATAGGCTCCAAGCCAGGGAAAAACCCCTCCACAGGGGAAAATCCCAAAAACTTCTCTTCTTATAGAAATTCAAGGAATACTTCCAAGACTTTTATCAAGACAACTCACCAAGTGATAGGCCAGCCACCCAAACAACAATGCTTCTTTGTATAACTCAGTCTGTTTCTCTTCTCTAGCTCAAAAAATTAACAGAGATAGCTTTCTTCCCATACGTGTGAGCTTGTCTAACAAATAATTGATGCACAATACAAATAAATAGACCTTATTTATTTCCTTGTTATCCTTCACCTCTTTCTCACTCTTAATTTTCCTTAGACTTATTGAAGAGACCAAATTACTTGTGTGAATCAAATGAGGTCCAATACCTCTCCTTTATATAGTATTTTGGTGGGATTCAAGTGCCTCTTGTGGGGCTGACTTGATGGGTTGACCGACCACACTCAGGGAATTTTTTTTCCCTTAAGAACATGTTGACAATGTTGGATGTCGCCAAAAAATAAGGACTCTACCTGGTGTGAATTCCAAATTAGACCTCATACCATTTGGTATAGCAGTCCCATATGGTATGTGGGTCCGACTGCCACCCTGAATGTTTCACTCTTGGCTGTCAAATGAAAATATGTTAGAGTAAGGAGGAGAATGAAATTCCTGAATAATGGGACAAGGTCAACCTAATATTGACAAACTATAGAAAAAGGTACAAGAAAGTCACAACAACCATATGAATAAGCATGCCATGAGGAGGATCAGTGAGCCAAGATCGTCTCAGACATACATAAACAAGAAGATTCCAGAGGTTAATTGCAAATTAGTTCACAATAGGTCACCGACATAGCGTGGGATGAGTAATCATATATTCAAATGTGAATGCACACGTAATGACTACAAAATAGTCCATAACATATTACATGTATGAAATCACACATACAAATACAATGAAAATACTAGACAACCAATACAACCACTATGAGTAAGCATGGGAATCAATGCTCAAAATGAAGAATTTCTTACTATTGTTGCTGAAAATATGAGTAAACATCCTATAATTCACCAAATCCCAACATCGGAACATAGGCTTCTCATACCATTATCCAATGCAAAGCCCTAGCCTCACCATACCTTACCCTACTAGCTACCAAGAGTTGAATGCCTCTAGATCTCAAGCACAAATCAACTATATAATTCTAGTCCTAGCTCAAGTGCTAAAAATTCTCTTCCAAATTAGGAATGAGGGTATATTTATAGAAATTAGGAGTTAACCTTTCACATTCTCCTATGAATTCTCATCTACCCTCATCACTCTTGACATTTCATCCTTATGGTCGCAATTGCACTTCCTAGTCATAGTCACCCTTGTAGTTGCAATTGCAATTTCTAGTGACACTTGTAGTTTCAAAGTGTGACCCATCTCATCTCATCAAGGCTATTAGGAAATAGCAAGGCTAGGCTGAAAAATTGTCATGCCTGGAAAAACCCATTCCATGATAGAAAAAAACCACATGCAACACCATGCTTGCGAAATCTAGCAAGGAAAATACACATGCAAATCAATATCTACAAAGAATATTGTTGTAGTTGCTTGATCCTGCCTTTCCCTATCCGATCTTTGTTTCATCTTTCCTTCTTTGCCTTTCTTGCTCCAATGCTAAAGTGCTCCAAGAAAACTCTATGTGTCCAAGAGAGAGAGAGAGAGAGAGAGAGAGAGAGAGAGAGAGATAGAGAGAGAGAGAGAGAGAGTAATGGGAGAGCTCCAAAACTGAACTGACAGAAGGTTGTCACTGATCCTTAGAAACCTTTTTATTAATGAGGCCTCTATTTTCTTCATTTTCCATTATTTTCCTTCAATTGTATCCTTACGTGCAACCTGTGACCTTTCACATCCTTTTTCTCCTAATTTCCATTATTTTCATAAATAAATGTGCCAAAAATTCCATTTTCCCTTTCCAAAAACTTAGCCATTGCCTTTGCAAATTTACTTAGCCATAAACAACCAAATGAACACCCCCTAGGATGTCTTTCCTAACATTTAACTTGGAATAAGTGCCCCATCAACCGTGGTTATTATTTTTAACTTTTATGACATGGAATACTCACCAAGGTTGTTACAGAACCCCCCCCCCCCTTGGGGACATCGTCCTCGGTGTTCAATCACACATATACCTTAGTAACCTGCTCGAAAGAAAACATACTGCTCATGGAGCTTTATAACATAGCTCGATGTTGTATTTACAATGATCACCCTGTTGAGTGCCAACCCACATGACAACATAACAACTTGATAGCATAGTAACGTAACAATATAAAAACATGACAAGAATAATGACATGACACCCATACCACTTATTGGAGCTTGATAACATATATCATGGTGGTATTTACATCCATATACATATGTACATATAGAAATATCACCAAAACATACACAAAAACATATACTAAGACATCATATCAAAAAATATACCAAAACATCATATCAAAAAATATACCAAAACACCATATCAAAACATATACCAAAACACCATATCAAAAATTCTTTTCCTCAATCAGAAACAAAGGAAGGATACACAGCCCACATCTGATTCTCCATCTCCCATGTAGCTTCATTGGGTCCAAAGTGCTTCCAATGCACTTTAACTTGCTTGATTTTTCAGTTTTGAAGCATGAGCACCTTTTTCTGCAATATACACTAAGGCTCCAGATGGAATTCTCCATCTGGTTCCACCTGCAACACGGACCAATAAATCACATGATCAACATCTTTAACATACTTCTTAAGCAATGGAAGATGGAAAACATCATGGGCTTTCACTGTCAGAGGCAATGCAAGTCGATTGGAAATTGGACCAATCCTCTTAACAATATTGAAGGATCCACAAAACCATGGTGCCAACTTGGCACATGATCCAATCTGCAAGGAGATCTTCTTTCATTTGATGTGCAAATACACCTATTCCCCAACCTATAACTCCTTTAACAACTTATTATGATCTGCATAGCTCTTCTGCATATCCTGTGTTGCATTTAGATTCTTCTTGATCACCTGCATTTCCTATTCCATGTCCGCTAACATGTTTGGTCCAATCAATGCATTGTTAACTGTATCACTCCAACTGACAGGAGTATTGCAACTCCACCCATAAAATGCCTCGAAAGGACTCATTCTCAATGACTCCTGATAACCATTGTTGTATGCAAACTCAACCAAGGGAAGATACTCCTCCCACTTCCGTTTTCAATGCATCACATACATTCTCAACATGTCCTTCAACATCATTTTGACCCTCTTTGTCTGTTGGTCATTTTGCGGATGATAATTTGTATTGAAGGCCACATTTGTGCCCAATCATGCAAAAAACTCCATCCAACACTTGGAAGTGAACTTTGAATCCCTGTCCAATACAATATTCTTTCGAACACCATGCAATCTGACCATATATTTGATGAATACTTGTGCTACATTGCTAGCTGAGAATGTAGGCTTCACTGGGATGAAGTGTGCAACCTTTGTCAACATGTCCACAAGAACCATGATGAAATCATGATGTCTCACTGTCCTCAGAAACCCTGTGAGGAATTCCATGGAAATGACCTCCCATTTCCATTCTGGAATCACCATTGGCTATAGCAATCCACCTGGATGTTTACAATGTTCCTTTAATCACTAAAAATCAAAACACCTAGCCATAAACTCTTCTACATCCCTCTTCAAATTAAGCCAATAATAAAATTTCTTCATTGCAGTTAATGTCTTTTGATAACCTCGGTGACCTGAATAAGGTTTCACATGAAACTCTCTTAATATCACCTTCTTGAGCTCACTACTATCCGACACATATATCTTGTCTCCAAATCTAACAAGTTTGTCTGTCGTAAGACAATAGTCCACATCCTGTGCACCTGTACATGTACCTATGTTATCACATATACCTATACATATGCTACCACCTATACCTATACCAATACTCTACTGCAACCTATTCACAAGCTCCATATACCTGACATCCTACTGACTTACCTGCAAGTCTGTAAGTCTGTTCCATAGGAGATCATAGCTGCCAAGTGATTTACCTGTACCTGCCTGCTGAGAACATCTACTATCCTATTTTTTTTACCTTTGATGTACTTGATCTCAAAATCAAACTCATTGATTGTGTCCAACCATCTAGCCTGTCGGGCATTCATATTCGACAGGTCCAACAAATACCTCAACCCAATATGATCACTCATCAATAGAAACCTCCTTCCAAGAAGATAGTGCCTCCACATCTTTAATGCATGTATGATCATTTCTAACTCAAGGTCATGTGTTGGGTAGTTCTGCTCGTGCTCACTTAGTTTTCATGACTCATAGCATACCACCTATCCATACTGCATAAAGACTCCACCTAGTTCTCTCTTGCAAGCATATGTACATACTACAAGCTCTTTTTCTTGATCTTCAATCCAGAGCACTGGTGCATGTCTCAACAACTACTTAAGCTGCTCAAAACTAGCCTTAGATTCCTCTGTCCATTCGAACTTCTTACCTTTCCTCTGAAATGATGTGATAGGATAAGAAATCTGCGAGAAGTTCCTGTTGACCCTCCTATAATATCCTGTCAACCCCATAAAAGATCTCACCTCATCTACATTCTTAAAGGCTACCCATTCCATGACGGCCCTTATCTTTTTTGGATCTACAATGATTCCCTCCTTGGAGAAAACATGTCCTAAGTAGTGTACCTCATTTTAAAATAAACTACACTTGTTGAGCTTAGCATACAATTGATGCTCCCTCAACAGCCTCAACGCTGTTGCTAAATTCTCGGCATGTTATTTCTCATTTTATAATATACCAATATATCATCAATGTACACAATAACAAAATTATCCAAATACGGATGTAACACACTATTCATCAAGCACATAAACATAGTTGTAGCATTAGTTAGGTCAAATGGAACTACAACAAACTCATAATGCCCATAGTTGGCCTGGAAAGTTGTCTTGTAAATGTCCTCCTCTTTGATGCATACCTGATGGCATCTGTATCTCAGACCAATCTTCGAGAAAACTACTACTCCCTTCAGCTGATCGAACAAATCATCAATCCTCGATAAAGGGTACCTGTTCTTGATGGTCACTTTTCTCAACTGCTTGTAGTCAGTGCATAATCTAAGAGTTCCATATTTCTTCTTCACAAAAAATACGGGTGTGCCCCAAGGTGATACGCATGGCCTAATGTGTCCCTTGTCCAACATTTCCTTCAACTACAACTTTAACTCCACCAACTCAAGTGTGCTTATCATATAAGGTGATTTTGATGTTGGATCTGCCCCTGGCACTAATTCAATAGAAAATTATACCTCCCTGTGAGGTGGAAACTCTGTAATGTCCTTAAGAAATACATCATAAAACTACCGTAGAACTCTCTACTTGCACTACATATTTGCATCCTCAACCTCCTTACACTTATCACTAGAAATGTGCAATGCAAATAAAATACACCCTTTCCTACAGCTACGCTTTTTTTGTATAGTTGTCACCATCTTAACTAATGTGGCTTCCTTCTTACCCTACAAGACTCTTGATTCCCCATTGTCATCAACACACTCAATGGCTTTGTCATGACAGTCTACCTTGGTTCTATGAAGATACAACCAATCCATGCCCAACAACATATTGTAGGATCCCAATGGTGATACATTCAAATATCTTGTTGTATTCATACCATTCAAATCAAATGCACAAGCTCTTACCCAATTATGAACTCACTTCTTTGTACATGTAGCCAACTACACTAACCAAGATTATGCACGCAATTCCTTACTCGAACCACACTTATCCACCATGTCATGACTAACATAATTATAATTAGATCTAGGGTCAATCAAAATAGAAATAACTTGATCACAAAGCTTATCGTCCATCTCAATGATAGATAATTGGTGCTATGCTTGTTTGTTGTCCACGACTGCATACATATGAGGATTGCTCTGCCCAACATCCCCAACCGTCTATGCCTCCTATACACTATATATATTAGGCATACCACCATGGTTCTGCAGAAAATATCTCCTAAGGTGTTCCTCGCCACATGTCCAGCACTCCAACTGTCTAGTACCATTGCCTTTATATTGTTTCTATGATCCATATCCCTGTTTAGCCACATTACACTTCTTTTGTGGTGCCATATTTTCTTTCCAATCTTCATTCTAAGGCCTTACTCTCTTAGGTTTTCATTTACCTTTACCTTTGTCTTTCCCTTTCCATCCTTGTTGAGATATTCATTCTTACACTTTGACTATTGATAGCAATGCTTCAATTTCCCAATGACTTCATCAAGTGACTAAGGCTCATCATACTCAATCTGATCTCTAAATGCTAATGGAAAACCACTAATTTTTTTTTGAAATTTAGCCTTCTAATTTGCAAGATACGATACATACCTCAATAGCTCCAGAAACTTGGTCGTGTACTCTTCATCTATCATTGACCTCATCCTTAGCTCATAGAATTCTTTGGCCTTGTTGTCGTAGTACCTTTATGACAAGTACTTCTTCCTAAAAAGCCTCTTGAACTCCCGCCAACTCAAATCATCCATCCTGATGTCTCTAATCCCATTCACATCTTCCCACCAAATGTATGCTCTAACCTTTCAAGATGAAGATAGCTATTTTGGCCTTCATGTTATCTGTGTACTCATGCAACTCAAAGAATTTTTTCATCCCAAGTATCCAAGAATCTACATCTTCCATATTCTTCATATATCCATCAAAAGTAGGTGGATTTTCTTTCTTAAATTCATCTGGAAAGTATCCCCTATCACTCCTCCTGTAAGGATGATAACGATGATGATCATGCTGTCTATCAGAACCAGAACTAAAATAATACATGTACTCATCACCCCTCCTATCCAGAGTGTCCAAAAACCTACCATCTCTCACCGTGTCATCTCTATCCAACCTCTGTCTACCAGGAGACCTACTTCCATATGCCCCATTAGTCCTGTCCTCCTATCCATTGTTGATCCGAGGTGGCCCTTGCCATTGCAATTCTGACAAACTTTGAAGAAGTATTGCATTAATCTCTTCTTGTTTCTCTTGTGTATGTATGAACTTGTCAGTATCTACCTTACAACTCCTTATTTCTTCCTTCAAGCTTCTCAACATATCTGCTAAATCAAAGGAGTGCCCACCTCGTTGTTCATGTAATTCATAGGGAGAGTCATTGTAGTCTACCATCTTGCTATTCATTTTGACCTTCTTTCCTACAAGGCATAATATGTCAAATAAACCAAATCATAACAAACCAATGTACCTTAGTATAATTTGGGGAGGTTACCTCATCTGCAAGATCATCCAAATCAGCGTGATACATGTATAACATAATCATAACAACATATAGACATATACAAATAAATGCATCAACACATAAACATCATTCTAGTTAGAGTCCAGTCATCAATGCATGACCATATCAACTACACATACCATGACCTCATGCATGAAAACAACAACAATTATGCCACTGTGCACATGGCCACATGCAAACATCAACATGCATAAGCAATGTGTAAGCAACCACACACACACATGGACGCATGCAATCAAGCATAAGCAAGCAATACTTGTAACGAAACCTACAAGAATGATACATGTAACCAAGCATACAAGAATGTAACCAAACATATGGGAATGTAACCATGCATGCATTATGATACTTGTAGGCAACATATAACAATATGTAAGCAATCATACATTCATGACAATGCACTCCACAATAACAACATCAAACTTTACATGACGACCTCACTAGAACCATGATCAACAACATGAAAATGTAACAACCACATGGAATGAAAGTGTAATAGACACACATGCAACTAACATGCATGTATGACCAACACACATCCCATCCAGTCTGAGGGGCGAACCATGCTTTGATACCACTCTGTAGAACCCTCGTCCCACATCTACCCAAGTAACAACCAACCAAGGTAAACATGTGACGAGAGGCTACTATGGTTGGATTCGACCTCCTATGTGACCTTAAGGAAATTGAATCGATGGAAACAAAACAAATAGACCTTCCACATAAGCCATAGGACCGATCAAAACCATGCCAACACTCCAGTCAGCTTGCACGTGGGTCCCACTGAAACTTCTGATCACTTTCCCCCTTTATGCTCTCATGCTATGGGCATGCCAACATCCAGGGACCTCTACGCACTCTCACAGGCATGTATCCTAGTTTCCAAAGGACCAATTTGTCTAGTTCTATGCCAGTGTCTTCGGCATTTGAGCCACTTTTTCCGGACTAGAGCCTAGGTCACTGCCCAAAATGGAATGATGTCTTAAGAGCAGTTAAAAAACAAGGACATAATGAAGTAGAAGAAATTATTTAAACAATCCCTTAACCAAACCCCTACTGGCCATGACAGGCATTTCATCAAACATATCATAAACATGTAATCTACATGTGTAAACAATAGAATTAAGCATAGGGATCTCATACTTATCTAAGAATTGCTAAGAACCATTTTTCCCTCATGTATTTTGTTGCATTATCATCTATTAGGTCATAGATACATTGTCCATTCATTTACAAGTAAAAACATACTGAGAGCCATACGTAGTTGTTGTCATAAAACATACATATAACCAACATAGTAACAAGAGAAATATTATAAACATATCAGCCATAAAATCCATATATAAAACAATACATTTACACATGAAAACCAAGGGAATTAATTTCCTATTAATGAATGCAAAAACCAACTAGATATGGGACTACCAGGTTCCACCCGTCCATAGATTGGTTGAGCCAAGTCTCTCTTCATCCAATCACCTTCGTGCCATATTCCAAGCATGAATGTGGGACTCATAAACAACTGAAAAGAACCAAACAAGCATGGATTCTATCGAAGCTCTCCACCTACACTGTGAGGAATTTGAGTGCCTCCTAGTCTCTCAAGCTTTATCGTAATCCATAGTTCGACCCAAGGAGCACTAAGCCCTACAACGAGACCAACTCTCCCGGATTTACCATACATCCCATCCCGGGACTACTAGGCCCAATGGAGAGAAATCCACCTCTTGGATTTACCGTATATCCCTCCATTCACCGATAAGAATTCCTGGGCCCATCGAGGCACACAATCCTGGTTTTACCACAACCCATAATTTGGCTCATGGGTTACTACGCCAGTGGCTTTATCATGACCCATAGTCTAGTTTAGGGACCACTAGGGCATGTGTTTGTCATTTCAGAGATCCACCCCAGTCAACTTCGAATCCATCTAGAAATCTAACTCAACCAAGGTATGATAAACCATCTCATCAAGGCTATCAGGAAATGGTAAGGCTAGGCTGAAAACAATATCACACTTGGAAAAACCCTTGCCATGAAAGAAAACAACCACATGCAACACCATGCATACCAAATATAGAAAGGAAAATACACATGCAAATCAATACCTGCAAATAATCTTGTTTTAGCTGCTTCATCATGCCTTTCCCTGCTTGATATTTGCTTCCTCTTGCCTTCTTTGCCTTTCTTGCTCCAATGCTAAAGTGCTCTAAGAAAACTCTAAGTGTCCAAGATTGATCCAAAGAGAAAGAATAATGAGAGAGCTCCAAAACTAAACTGACAAAAGGTTACTAACTGATCCTCAGAAGCCTTTTTATTAATTAGGCCTCTATTTTCTTCATTTCCCATTATTTTCCTTCAATTTCATCCTCACATGCAACCTGTGACCTTTCACATCCTTTGTCTCCTAGTTTCCATTATTTTCATAAATAAATGTGCCAAAAATTCCATTTTACCTTTCCAAAGCCTTAGCCATTTCATTTTCCAATTTCCTTAGCCATAAACAACCAAATGAACACCCCCTAGGATGTCTTGCCCAACATTCAGCTTGGAATAAGTGTCCCATCAACAATGATTATTATTTTTAACTTTTATTACATGGAATTTTCACCAAAGTTGTTATAGATACACAAAGGTTGAATAAGGATAAAGTGTAGCTGCAAAATACAAAGGGGAAATATGCATATGAAGTAGAGGTTTAGGGAAGAGAAATATTCAAGGAAGATGAAGATATGAGGATATGAAGAGACATAGGAAAAGGTCGCAACTAGCAAAACTAGTGGCTAATTGCAGGCTGCAGATCTAGTGACTAGTTGCAACTTTCATTTGCATGGCCAAGTCACATGTAGGAATACGACTTGAGGGGACTCACAGGGTGAGAATAGGTCACAGGTTGAATAGATAGGGAAGGTCATAAGAGAGGATGAATTGTGAGGTCGCGAAGAAAAATAGGTTGCAAGGTCACAAGGGAGAAGTCACAAGAAAGGATAAGTCACAAAGTCGCAGAAGAGACCAAGTCGCATAGATCGTTGACCTTCTCAAATGCGATCTTGTGACTATGTGACTAAGGAATGGTCAATCAAAAATCGCAACAAGAGGTAGATCACAAGTCACATAAATAAATAGGTTGCAAGGTCATAGAATATACTAGGTCACAAGAGATGTTGGCTTCAACAACTGCAAATTCTGATTTAGTGACTAGGGGTTTGATAGTAAGGTTGCGAGGAGAGAGAAGGTCACAAGTAGAAAAAAGGGGAGAGGTCACACAAGGAGAGGTCATATTATAGACCATGTCGCATAGGTTACTACCTTTTCTATTCATGATTTTGTGACTATGCGACTAAGGAGTTTAGGCAAGTTCCAAGTCGCTAAAAGCAGAGAGGTCACAAAAGGAGAGGTCACAAGAGGAGAGGTCAAAAGAAAGGATAGGTCACAAGGTCACAGAAGATTCCAGGTCACAAAGATTATTGACTTTTCTTATCGCAATTTTGCGACTATGCGACTAAGTAATCTAAGCAAATCATAAGTCACACATCCAATTGCTAGTCATAGGTTGCAAGACTAGTTTCTAGTCAAGAAGTTGCACTTAGGACTTGCGCATTGAATCTATCACATGTGGAGGGCTCAATAGGGGTCGCAAGTTGTATCTTTAGGGGTTAATGCCAAATCATGGTGAATTCAAAATGTTATTTGTGACTAAGGGATGTGTGGAGCTTAAGTTAGGTTGAAAATCGCAATTATAATGGCTAGGGAGACCAACATTGCAAGTCTCGATTGTGACTTGCGACTAAGGCAGTGAAACACAAGTCTTAAACTTTAAGGCTAGGCTTATCAAAATGCGATGAAAATCCTAGCTTGGTTGAAGGAGGATTTTAAGATTAAGAAATCATATGAAAAGGAGCTTGGGAATATTTTAAGTGGATGGGAGTCCAAACTCATTATTTCTGATGAACTCAGGCTTGGATGAAGCCAAGTCAGCCCCTGTGCAAGTATGCCAACATTGAACCACATATGTCTTTATGTTGCATCTTATAAACTTTGACATAATGAGATCTACTTCTCATTAAGAGTTACTCCTGATGGTGATGATCCTTCTTGATCTAGTTCCAACCTCTTCCAAACCATGGGGCATACAAAAGCACACATAAATACAAAAACAAGATACTTTTCACGTAAATAAACAATCATGGAGGAATAGTGCTACAATATCCCTAACATAATGAATGAATGCAAATGTTCTAAACCTCAGTGTTGAGAATGAAATAGAACACGAAAGCTTAGAAAACGTGCCTCATGAACATACAAAAATTGAGTTATTAAACGGTTTTGATTGGTTTAAGCCACAAAGATACTTGTTAGGACCTTAAAAAGCATGGGGGAACCCAAAATTTGGATATAGAGGCTAAAAAATTTGGGTTTTGTTGTATCGGCTACAATAGAACACTAATTTATGTGAGATCAACAAAGAACTAGAATAAAACAAAAAATAGAATATATTTTAGTAGATGGTTTTTCTCACCTACTATACTTTTCATCCTTTGACAAGGGAGTTTAGTTTTGAATTACTCGACCTCCTTCTAGAGCTAACTAACATAGTGACTCAAAATTCATTATGCTTTAATAGAATTTCAATAGTATTTCTATATAATGTTATTTCCCCATCCAAAAAAAATCCCATGGAGGTCTCATTTATATGTAAAATATATAAGTCTAGCAATCTAACCCCTCACAAAAAATTTATATTTACTAATTTCATAAAATAAGTCATTATTAACCACCTATGTGGCATGCTTTCCTTTTTTCAGTGTAATTTTTTAATAAAGGATTACTCAACCTCCCTATGTGTCACCTTTTGGATATTTCCAAATAAATATTCTTCTTAATTTCCAAATTAAATAATAATATATTAATTTTAAATATAGATGTGGTTGTTTTTTAAGTGAATTAACATCAACAATTCCACTTACATTTGCACTAGTTTAAGTAGAATTTGGAAGGATTACAGTTGGGGAGTAAGAATTACACACCACTAATGCATGTCCTATATCATAACTATGAATTAAGGACTCCATCCCCTTACTCCCATTGATGAGCCTCATAAATGGGTAATTATATGGGCTCATTTTACCTCCTAACCTAGTCAAATAAACCATTCTCTTAGTTTATTGTATGATTTTCTGATTATATTTATGCTTATGGAGTGAATTGAGTTAGTTATGATGCCATGTGGTCTAACATGTGTTTAATGCAGATTATTGATGAATTTTGGGGTCAAAGTCAAGGATCCAGTGGAAAAATGGCAGCAATAAATTTAAGTGGACAAAGGAAAGGACTTATAGGAGGGAATCCCCCTCATTTATTACTCCTCACTTCGAATTCCCCTTCATTCAGCTCGGAGTACAAGCAACCAAATCATGCACTAGAAGGCAGCCGAGCAAGTGGAGGATGACTGATGATTATCTCGAGTTTTGGGAGCCAAGCCTCCCTGATTTTAAGGAATTTGTTGGTGGCTTCATTTGCATAAGTAGAGAGGCCTAGGGCCTCACTAGGGTCAGATTTTTGTTGGATTTTTGCTTACGTAAACTCTGTTCAACTTCAAGCTTATTATTTTGTGATAGTTTCGTGTAATCTTGTTATTGTTTTGGAAATAAAGATGGAATCCTTTTTGAGCTAGCACTGAGTTACCTCAAAGGGTTGAAACTCTTGGGTTAGGGCCCAATCCAAGTAGCCAAGCTCCTCTTTACTTGTATTTGTATGTTTATTTCAGTTTGTAGATTAGGTTTTTGTTAGATATATATTTTTTATGGTTAAGAATAGGTTGCTTTTGATGACTCAGTAGTTTGCTTCCATTTGTGCTTTCTGTAGCAGGTTAAGTAGTGATAAAGAGAAGATTCAAAAGGCTAGCAACATTGCCTTGGCCTCACTTCCTCCTTTGGAACCTTGATTTGAGGCAAAGACCCTCTTTCTTCCCCAAAAACATAGATTTTCCTTCTTCATAGGACTTCTAGTGTTTGCAGTTTTAGTAGGTGAATAGTCCAACTTTGCTTTGCTTCAGATCTTCTTCATCATGCTCACTTCTTTATTTGAAATATTATTCTTTCATGCTTTCCTTTCTTGCATCATTTCTCAACATTTCCTTTCATAGATCATAGTTTATACTATTTGGATGCAAAACTCTGTTTTTCTAGATGCACTCATTTCATTGCTTGCTTGATCTTATTGGTTGACTATCAGTTCCTTTGCAGCAGATCTCTTCTTGTAGTAGGCCAGCTTATTAGCCATCAAATCCTCCATCTGATCCATGCCCTACAGGTCGCCCAAACCTCACCTCAATTCTGCCTTAGTTTCCTGCATTTTCCATAGAACTTCTTCCTCTCTCCTTGAGCAAACCCAATCATCTTCCTCTCTCCCGGTGACTCATGATAAACCTTAGGCGCCCTAACACCTCATTCCAACCTTCATCTACCTTTTCCACCCACTCTCACATCCTCAAAACAGTGAAAAATGCTCTCGGCCTCCTCTTGTAGGCCTCCTGTAGTGGCCCTGTTTTCCTCCTGTAGATTTCCTGTGTCCTCTTGTAGATGTTCCTATAGGCTTCCTTTTGAAGGCCAAGTGTGGGAAAAGCCTACAGAAGGCCACCTGAGACCTCTTAGGACCCATCCACACCATCCTACATCCTCTCAAGTCCAAAAAAAACCCTCCAATGCCACCTATTCCCTGCCACATTCACACACAATAAATTACATGCATGTCAAATTCACATAAAAATACATAAAAATCCAAAAATACGTTTTTTGCTTATTTACTTCCAGAAATAGCTTAGTTAGATGTTGTTTACTTCCTTGAGTAGGTAATGGAATTTCTTTCATGGTTTTCATAGTGCTTTTTGCAAAATTAGGAGTAGTTGGTTAATTAGGGTTTACTAGGTTTGCTTTACATTTCAATCTTTCTCCTTTCTGCAGTTAGAGTAGCATATGTAGAGTAATCTTTCTCTCCTTTCATCACATATAGAGCTTCTTCTGGAATCCATAGAAGTTGTTTTGAGCTCCTAGTGATCTTGCACTGGCTGACCAAGTGACAACCTATAGTAAGAACTAGTACTTGTGCATACAACACCGACAATTCCAAGTTTGTTACAAACTATCGGGTTGATAAGAGTAAAGTAGGTAGCCCAGGAGTTGCAGCATTATTACTGCAATACTGGTGCTCACCACCTTTTGGCATTGTTTATGGGGAAGTGTCAGAGTATTCTGTGATTACTGCTTTCTTCTATTTTCTATTGCAACATTTTGCTAATAGTTTATTTCAGCAAAAGTAGACTAGTCCTTTCTTTTCCTTTAGTTCTGCATTTCCTTGCTTTCCTTTTCAATTCTGCAAATTTCATTTCAGCAAAAGTAGACTAGTCCTTTCTTTTCCTTCAGTTCTACATTTCCTTGCTTTCCTCTTCAATTCTGCAAATTTCATTTCAGCGAGTTCATTTCAGTTAGTTGCAATTTGTTTTGTTCAATCAATTTCAGTTTTGCAGGTACTATCAGTGTGGGAAAAAAGAAACAAAAACCAACCAAAAATATTTCCTTTCATGCCTTGTAGGAATAGAAATAACTTAGGAAAAAAATTTCCCAATGCCCCCACTGCTTCACACAGCTAGCCTTCTCTCTTCTTCAGTGGCAGCGATCAAGAATAACCCTTAGGTGAACAGCAAGAAATATTTGAAGAACCTATAGGGGAAGAAGAAAACATTCCTTTAGAGCCAATGGCTGAACACAGAAATGCTAGGAGGAATGGAGAGTGAATAGAAGGTATCTTTCCCATTCGAGAGACCAATGGGGACACCAAAATGAAGAATATAAGCCCTTCCACCCTACCTCATTTCCATGGTTTGACTACAGAAGGTCCTGACGCCTTTTTGTTCAAGTTTGTTGTTATCTATCGAACCTATGACTATGTAGAAGATGAGCAAAAGTTAAAAATTTTCCATTCTACTCTCAAGGATGTAGCACTATGCTAGTTCATGGGATTACCTGGCAATAGCATCATAACTTGGGCTCAGATGCAGCAAGCCTTTAACAACAAGTATTGAGACTATTGCAGGTCAAAAGATACTAAAGAATAAATTTTCTGAATGACTAAAGGAAGTGATGAGTCCCTGGAAGACTATGAAGAGAGGTTCTAGCTCAGTTACAAAAGGGTTGAGTGTACACTTAACCCTGAGTCTCTGAAGTTGGTCCTGTTCAGAGGAATTCGGGAAGATCTTTTAGACACCCTCTATCTACTGGCCGAGGGAGACATCTACCAATTGTCCTATGAGGACATAAAGACTGTTTTTAGAAACCATTCTAGAGCATCCAGAAAGAAAGGTAGGGGGAGTCAACCCATAGCCAATACCTCTTCCTCTAACTCATCCATTAAAGGAGAAATTGGAAACATGCTGGAAGACTTCAAGAGTGAGATGCTGCAGACTCTTGCCATGCAAATGGATACCTTGCATATCAAAAGGAAACAAGAGAAAGGAGAGAGGGCTTTGGCCATATTTTGCCCTAGATGCACCAGGAGGCATCCTAGGAATGAATGCCCATTGAACTCTATAGAGGTTTGTTCACTCTGTGAAGAAAATCATTCTACAGGTAAGTGCCCTTCCTTACGTGGACTTACAGTTGTATATCAAGGGGCTGAGGGAGTCCCTAAATAGCTCTATTACATAAACCAAAGGAGGCCGCATGGACCTAGACCATACCAGCAGGGGATGCAAGGGACATCTCAGGCATATTACAACCCCAACCAAGTCACTTCCATACCTTCTTAGGCCCCCCCTACTCATCCTTCCTAGTCCACACCTCCTCCTTGGTCCTTCACATCTCAATATCATGCCCAACCAGCCACCCATTCATTTCAATCCTATGCTCAGCCGCAGCCTTAGTGGAATGTATCTCATCAGGGGTGGAGGCCCCAATACAACTCTCCTCTCGCTCTTTTTCCTCCACCACTTGCCCAACCACAACCGTTACCTCCCGCTCCACCAAAGCAACCCCAAATTCCTACCCAGCCAAATCCGAACCCGAACAACAGACAGGCTCAGCAAGTGTATATTGGGGAACCATCATGCCCAACTTATGATGTCGAGATTTAGGAAATTAACCTGCGATCTGGGAAAGTTCTCCCAGATAGCTAGCCTCCACCCAGGGAGGTTGAGGAAGATAAAAAGGAAAGTGACCCTAAAGCAATTCCACCCTTTCCTGAGAGACTATCTGTGACAGTCTAGCCTACCCTAGAAGAAACTAAACTCCTGGGAGAATTGAAACATTTATGTGTGAAGATACCACTTCTCCATGCCATAAAAGATGTACCTATCTACAATAGGTTGATAAAAGAGAAGTGCTTTAGGCATCCAGGAAGGTGCAAGAGAGATGCCCCAACCGTCAATGTCATAGGAAAACTATCCGACCTAATGTTAGGGCAGGTAATCTGCCCAAAATATCTGGACCCTGGAAGCCCAGTAGTTGATGTCCACATCAATGGCACCATGATCCCACATACCTTGATTGATCTGGGAGCTTCCATTAATGTGATGACAAAGGACACAATGCTCAAACTTAACCTCCAAGGCTCCTTGAGGAAGACCACAACTGTGCTACAGCTAGTAGACTGCTCCACCGTGACCCCTGAGGGGATTGTGAAAGATGTGATGGTCTCCATTGATTATTGGGAGTACCCTATTAATTTCTTAGTTCTCCAACCAAAGGCAAAGCTAACTGGGTATCCTCTCATACTACGAAGACCCTGATTGGCTACCGCCGATGCCTACATCAGTTGTTGAGCTTGGAACATGACCATAAAGAATAGGCACATATCCAAACAGCTAATCTTATATCCTCCTGCCCAACCCTTGCTAGAACATTATCTACCTCTCTAGTTGGATGAGGAAGATGAGGATGAAGTCTATTCTACACCACTTTGTGCATTAGAAATTGCCATGGGGGGAAACCGCAAGATGAGGATGATATGATTGAAAATCTGATTCAAAATCCACCTCCCAGTGTATCACCATTAGAGGACATAGTAAGATAAACCCAAACCAACCCCTCAACTAATCTCTGTGTGGCTGACTCCACTCCTCTCTGTGTTAATAATATAGAGTTTGGCCTAGAAAGAACCTTGAAAATCAATCCATCCCTATCCACTTCCCAGAAGAAGGAACTGTGTAGCCTGCGGAGAAAACACCTAGATGCCTTCACCTGAAGTTATAAGGAGATGAAGGAAGTGCACCCTTCAGTATGTACTCATCATATATACATCAAGGAGGATTGCAAGCCAGTGAGGCATCCTCAAAGGAGGATGAATCCAGCACTTAAAGATATTTTTAAGGAAGAATTGCAGAAGTTGCTTGATGCAGGATTCATCTATCCCATCTCTGACAGTGAATGGGTCTCTCCTTTGTTGCTAGTGCCAAAGAAAAATGGTAAGTGGAGAATCTGTGTTAACTATCGAGAATTGAACAAAGCCACTAAAAAGGACCATTTTCCATTACCTTTCATAGATCAAGTGTTAGACGGTGTGGCAAGGAAAAAGTTTTTCTCTTTCCTAGATGGGTTTAGCGGGTACAATCATATTCAAATCAGCCCAAAAGACCAAGATAAGACCACTTTCACTTGTCCTTGGGGTACCTTTGCATACCGGGTCCTTTCTTTTGGTTTGTGCAACGCTCCAGCCAGTTTCCAAAGAGCGGTATTGAGTATATTTTCTGAACTAGTTCATGATGCAGTAGAAATATACATGGATGATTTTACTCTATATGGCTTTGACTTTCAAGAAGCTTTGTCTAACTTAGCAAAAGTTCTAGATAAGTGTATTGAGATGAACCTATCCCTCAGTCCGAAAAAATGTGAATTCTTGATTACTGAATGGACCACGCTAGATCATGCAATATCTCAGCAAGGACTACAAGTGGACCCCAACAAAATTTCCATCATCCAAAGGCTCCCACCTCCTCAAAAGGTGAGAGATTTCAGAAGTTTCTTAGGCTTAGTTGGGTTTTACAAGAGATTCATTAAATATTTCAGCAAGCTAGCCTCTCCTTTGTTTGGCCTCTTAGGCAAAGATGTCGAGTTCATATGGTCGGAAAACTGTCAAGAAGCCCTAGATACCTTGAAGAGAAAGCTCATGACTTCCCCAATTCTGAGAGGCCCAAACTAGGCCCTACCTTTCCACATTCACACAGATTCCTCGAACAAAGAAAAAGGAGCAGCCTTAGGACAAATTGATGAAAAGTTACCTTATTCCATATACTTTATAAGCAAAAACTTGTCAAAGGCAGAGTTAAACTATACAGTGACCGAGAAGGAACTCCTAGATGTCGTGCATTCCCTAAACAAATTCAAACATTATATCAAAGGCTATCAAACCTTTGTGCACACTGATCATGCTTCAATTAGATATTTAATGAACAAACCAGATGTAAATGCTCGCATTATTAGATGGTTGCTTTTACTGTAGCAATTTGATTTGACCATTATTGATAAGCCTGGTAAAGAAAATGTTGTTGCTGACTTTTTGTCTAGAGTAAATTTGTCTGCAAGTGAAGAAGGAATGGTGGGTGACCAAATGCCATATGAACACCTGTTTGCTATCTCAGTACTCTCCTCATGGTTTGCTGATATAGCAAACTACTTGGTTTCGGTACAGTTCCCACCACACCTGTCCTCAAAAGAGAAGAGCAAGATTGTAAGGAAAAACGCCCCTTTCACCTGGATTGGGGGCAATCTCTTCAAACTCAACCCAGATCGGATCTTGAGAAGATGTGTCAGGGAGGAGGAAGTCTTTGACATCCTCCTGAGCTATCATGACTAGCCTTGTAGAGGTCATTTTGCAGCAAAAAGAATTGCCTTCAAGATATTGCAAGCAGGCTACTACTGGCCCACTCTTCATCAGGATGTGAGGAGATATACCAGCCAATGTGATCGGTGTCAGAGGATGGGGAAACCTACTCCAAAGGATGAGATGCCCATGCAACCTCAAGTGACTTTTGAGCCATTTGAGAAGTGGGGCATGGACTTTGTGGGTCCTATCAACCCTCCTTCAAAGCAGAAACAATACATCATTGTGTGCACTGATTACCTGACAAAGTGGGTAGAGACAAAAGTAATCAAAGCAGTGACAGAGGAAAAAGTAGATGAGTTTTTGAGAGAGAACATATTCTACAAGTTCAGTTATCCAAGAGAGTTGGTCACAGATCAAGGTAGTTAGTTCACTTCCAATTTGATTGAAGACTTTCTCACACATCATAGAATCAAGCACAGGACTTCGACCCCTTACCGTCCACAAGCCAATGGGTAGGTGGAGATCACTAATAGAGCATTGGAAGGGATCCTAACAAAGGTAGTGAGCAGCAGCAGAAAAGACTAGGCAGACAGATTAGTTGAGGCCACTTGGGCCTACAACACAACATGGAAGACCACCACATGGTTCACACCCTATGAGCTGGTCTATGGAAAGAAGGCTTTGATGTCAATAGAATTTGAATTCAATACCCTAATGATGGTAGCTCAACTAGACCTATACCTCGGCCATGCACAGAAAGAAAGATTACTTCAACTCAATGGATTGGATGATCATAGATTGTAGGCCCTTATCCATACATAGGAAGTTCAGCTTCAAAGAAAGATATGGCATGACAAAAATATCAAGGAGAAGCAATTCCAAGAGGGAGATTGGGCACTACTCTATGATTCAAGATACAAAGATTTCAAAGGCAAGCTAAGGACAAGATGGCTAGGACCCTACACTGTGGAGAAATGCAATGAAAATGGTTTACTTTTGATCAGAACCATTGATGATGAAGCCATCCCCATGCTTTTCAATGGACACCAGTTGAGGGTCTACAAGAAACCCCTTTTCAAGAGAGATTTCATTGAATATTTGAATAAGACAGTGATGGTATTGGAGCATGTCTTAGCCTCTACTTCACCCACTCACTGAAGAAAAAGAAAAAGGAAATAAAAAATAAGGACTCAAGTGAAAACCTCCATGAGGCACTTGAGTCCCATCAATGGGTTGAAAACCTCTTCTGAGGTGGCCCAGTGATGCCAAAAAAAAGAAGAGAAAAAATAAGATCCATGGGTGAAAACCTCCCTTGGAGGCGCCCAGGGTAGGCAATTAGGCTGAAAACCTCCCCGAGGCGCCCTAGTTGTTTTCAAAATAAAGAAAAAGAAAAAGAAAAGTGAACTTTCATTTGCATTGCAGGTTGTAGAAGGACTATAGGAAGCAGAAGAAGGTGCCAAGGGAACCCTAACATCCACACCAACACCTATCCTACCTTCCCACACTTTTCTCCATCATTTTTGGCATTTCTTTCACCCCATTGTGCTTCTTTCTCAAAAAACTATGTTTTCTACAGGAGGCTCTGTGTTTTCTACAGGAGGCTCCAATAGGAATTACAGAGAGCCAGAAATGGATATAGAAGGCAGTTTGAGGGATAGAGAAGCTTCATAAAGAACTTACAAACCCTCCTACAGTCTTCAAACCTCCTTGCCATCATTTTCAAGCCTGCATCACACCCCAAGCATCATTTTTCTTCCCGTCCAAGAAAAACACAGAAAAAATAGTTTTTCAGCAAAAGAAAAAAAACAAAAAATAAGAGAGGAAGCAGCACCATCCACCTCACCTGTAACCTACCTATTTCCTCTCCATCTCTTTCTACATCTATGGCATCCTCCTCAAAGCTCCAAACACAGAAAGAAGCTGAAGTTTCAAGGGGAGAAACAAATACAGGAGCTCCTGTAAGAATTCCTGTAGCAGCTGATCCCATCAAAACCCAGCACCAGCAGCAGGAGAATGCACACATGAAGGTTGAGAAGGCACCTGAAGCTTAGACCCAGCCAGAGAAGAACCTACACAAGACACAGCCACACATCAACAAGCAAATAGCATGCATCAAAAGAAATCAAGGCATGCCACAGAGAGAGAGCCACAGTACCTCACAAAAAATACATTCGGATCACAGGTAAGTAACTAACCCGCTCCTCTGTTTGCATTTGTGTAATTGGAAGTCATGCAGAAGCAATGAGATGGTTGAGGTTGAACAAGGGAAAGGTCGCCAGTTAACTTGGCCACCTTCATCTTGTTTACTCCACTCATCCGAGATGTCACCCACACGTGCACACAGTCAACTCCAGAAAGGTGTCAAGGACAGGTAGTGGAGGAAGTGTGAACTCTGATGCAATCATGAGGTATGATTATGAGGAGGGACCATGATGACAAGGCAGGTGGGGACCAATGGTCCGAATATAGCCAACGTATACTTTGCCAGCTCACCCCCCATCATCAAAAATATCCATAAAGGGTAATAAGTACTCCTCCCCAAGCACTTTCGCCACCTTTTCCTTCATTCTCTACTCGTAACTCAGTTATAGTAGTCTCCTTGTGCCCCCATAGCCCCGTAACCATCATCTTCCATCGATCTCTCCCATATTCTTGCTATCAGTGTTTTCTACAAGAGCACTTATAGGTTCTATAGGAGCACCTATAGGAATTCTACAAGAGGGACTGCATGCTTCTACAAGAGGGCAGTGAGTTGTTTTGAAGGGAGAAAACATGGGTTTTAGCGTGATTTTTGGTCTGAAGAGGTAGGTTGCATGCATGCCCCCATTGAATATCAATATATGCAAGCAATGGTTTCAATTTGAGGAGGAAATAAAGCCTTTAGGAGGAGGAAATACATAAAAAAATTATGCTTATTTAAAAAAACACACAGTCTCCTCTCTTTCTCTGTTTTTCTCAAAAATTATTGTCTCCACCTCCACATCTGGTTTCCTAAATGAGTATAAGCAAAATGAAAAGAGGATTTATGAGAAAGGAGCCCACTAACTCCACCAAGCTCCATGCACATCCACAAGTGGTGTACATCTTCACAAGGGAAAATTGGATGAATTTCTTTGAGAAATTCCGAGGGTTTGATGAGGAGATTGCCCAATATTTTTCTCTCTCTCTGGTACTCCACACAAGAACTCATGCCACTATCACCTTTAGAGGTCTTTCCATGGAGATAACCCCTGAATTTATTAGTAGGGTCACTACCCTTCCTCTTTGGCTGCCTTGGAGTAAGGATGAGAAATCAATTGGCCAGGCTTCCAAGAAAAACTTTTTCCAAAACAATGAAACCCCTGTAGAGGATAAAAATGGCATTAAAAGGGCTAGCATACCATATCCTTGGGATGAGGTTAGCTACCAAATAATCAAATACATTTCCTGTGAGGAGAGGTACAACATTTTCTATGGTTATCACTTTAGAATCCTTCATGAATTAAGGTATGGCATGGAAAATCCAGCCCCTTAGAAGCTTAGCATCCCCTACTTCCTCCTGTAGTCCCTCATTGACTACAGAACTAAAGTTCAAGCAGGGAATTCAAAGCGACTAGCTCACCATGGGTTAATCAAAATCCTAGTGGAAGAATCCCTCCATACATTTACACTCCCTATAGCATGGAAAGTCTTTCAAAACATGACAACTGAGGATGACATAAAGGCCCTAACCAATGATATCAGTCCTACTGGTAGTGAGGAGGAAGAGTGTTTCACAGAAAACTAGTGTCGATTCTAACTGATAGTCCCACTAATATGGGTAGCTATCTTAGAAACAAACAATGAAAGCCTTTCGAGAGTTCCTTTAAGTGTGATAGATTAGAGGGAAGAAAAGAGGACCAACCTGGATCTTCCGCTTTGATCCTAGCTTGATTTCTCCTTTCCTTGATAGAATTTTCCACTCCTCTCCTACTTGTCCCACTTCAATGAGTACCTGTAGAGTCAAAGTAACAGAAAATAATCAAAGCATCTCCATCTAAAACATCATAAACAATGCGGAATCAGAAACACATTGACCATACAATTGCATTCATAAACAATAAGATTCATAAACACACAATTATATGGAGGAAAACTCAAAGAACTTTATTAATAGTGAAAGAGAGGATTACAACCCAGCTGTCTGATCTAGCATCATCCTCCCAGTGTAGAAGCCCTCTTCACCTCATGAATAAGCAAATCACCCAACAATGCAATGTCTCTTCTCGCCAAAAAACCAACACTTCCTTACAAAATACAAAATTCCAGCCTCTAGATCTCTCAAATGAGGGATCCATTTATAGATGTCTTGCAAGGGTGTGAGTCAGCTTTGGGTTTTTTATTAGTGTCATTGCACTAATAGTTCTTGGTTCCACTTGGAGATTTATTTGATCTCTTACTCATCATTGGGCGAATTCAGAGAGGCAAGTGTCACAGGAGAAGTTTATGGAAGATTCCATGATCATCCACTTAGCAAACTATTTCTGCCATTTGTCTATTCTCACGCATCGCACCCCACAGAAGACCATTACAATATGCATCGCACCTTGACCATGGAGCAGTGAGTATGGTCCAGTTTTGGCCAATTCTGAGTAGTTTTTCAGGTGGAACTTTTGGGAAATGATGTAATTAGTTGACCATGATCCTTTAGGGTATGAAACAACACTTTTAGGGACTAAAGATCCCTTAGTTTATGGACATATGAGTTTGGGGTTGTAGTGCCCAAATATGTCTATAACAGCTGCCCCCTAAAGCATGAGGTCGTAAATCTTCTGATGTTGGGTGAAATACTCTATCATGAGGATCTAAGGTATTCAAACTGGAAGGTGACATGTATAAGATACAATACAATACATCATCATCATATTATTTTCATGATCTAGCTGAGGCGGGCATTCCCATGCTCAGCTTTATAAATTCACTTTCATGTACATAGGACAAACAATCGTCTACTATTGCAGACTGGTGATTCTTCGCATGAAGAGACATCTTCCCAGGCTTAGATGACTATCTATGCAGCTTCTGTGTATAATTGATGTCTTTGTTTTCCTGAATATATTGTAGCTCGAATGGATGAAACTAGATCCAGGGTCTTCAAAACTCGTTCAATATTCGCTTGATGTATAAGTCGATCCATGTGAAAAGATGTTTTGAAGTCAAACATGGAAAGACATCGCCTGATTACCAACCAATAATGTAAGCTGTTAACAGACGCGAGAGGAGTCACCGATAATGATGATGACCCTCAAGGTACTACAGTACAATTCACATGGTGTGAATATATGAGCTGATGTTGAACACCACACAAAATATTTTGGTCGAAGGTCATTGATGTAAACCTGTCGCCGGAAGTGAGAAAATTGCCATTGAGGCATGCAAGCTTCAAAGTACTGAAAGGGTTGTTTCTAAGTCAACTTCTTGGATAATGAGCTGATGTCGACAAGAAGTGACCTATCGTAGGAGGTCCTTAATGTATCCCACATCTACGACGCAGAACGGAGCAAATGATTTTTGTGGAGGTGAAAACGATCTGACGATATAAGGTTTAGGAATGGCGGCCATGAAAAATGAAGGGTGGAGGTATTGCAGTGGATGAGGCGTTCACTGGATGGCGAATTCTCTGAATAAATTCTCTTGAACATGTTGGTGACACTGATATGGACTGGTAGTGTTAACCCCATGGATGGTACAGAGGACCAATGGTGATAGTGAATGGAAAAACCCAACCCAACTCAATCATGGTGATGGAGTGAAAGTGTCATGTTCAAGAGCGACCCGCTACCAATAAAGTTCTTCAAGTTTTCTTCCCTTTTTCCCCAATCATTCCTAACCAGTACCTCTTTATTTTTGTCAAGCTTGAGGAGGATAACATATGCTTGGTCTATAATTTTCCCTTCGGGCAAACCTGTCGCTTTGTGTTTAGCGAGCCTAGCATCAATGAGACTCGTTCTTGTCTGGGTGAACAAGTTTTTTGCTATTGTTTTAACGAGTTTAACGACAAAGACAACTCGGTCCTTTTCATGTTTAGAGAGTTTGAAAAGGTACGAAAAGGAGACTCCAATAGTCCTTTTTCGTGTCATAATCCCTTAAGTCCGGAAAAGTATAAAATAATACGAAAGGGATGACTTTTAGATCGTTTTAATGAGCCGAGAAAGACAAGCGCTCGATATTTTTGTTTAATAATCCCTCAGGTCCAAAAAGATTAAAATATATGAGAGGGATGGCATTCCCTTTACTTTAACGAGTTGGAAAGGCCAATGGCTCGACAATCTTTTTATATTTAATGAGTCTAAAAAGAGTTTAACAGGGACTCATTTTTTAGGAACGAGTGGTATTTTCGGGTAGGAACTGGTTCCAGGTATGTTTGGAACTTCTAAAAACATGGCAGTGTGAAGAGGGTGGCAATCAGAATCACTCATTGCATTTGTTCCTCAAAAGGGTAAACAATCAAGTGGAAGCGTATGGTCAGCCAAATGAATGGAGGTGATGGTAGGAACACAACCAAGGTTTAAAAGGGCTAATAGCATGACGATCACAAAGGTTATTTACCAAAGGTGGTTTCATTTTTTAATGAGCTTGCATCAGGAGAAACTATGCTCAGTGTAGGTTTATTTTTTAATGAGCTTGAACCTTGCGGGAACATTGCTCTTCGGTAGGTTTATTTTTTAACATGCTTGAACCTTGCAGAAACGTTGCTCATTTTCTTTTTTATGTAAGCTAGGAACGACCAAACTATAAAGCTAAAAAGCTAAAAATGCTAAAAAGCTAAAAAAATGAAATTGGTCGTTTTTGCTTGTATAAAAAGGTTTGCATGCCCCCAACATAAAAAAAAAGTCTTCAGTAACTATATGGAAACTTACTATAGTTAAGCAGGATGATTTTTTGTTAATACTTAGACAAAACACTTCCTGCACTTTGTCCACCAAATAGACAAAGGGGAAAGGTCACTCAGATCAATCACATAACTTACAGGGAAACTTATCTCTACAGCTGGGTTTGTACGCAAAATAGACAAGGATGCATGCCCCCTAAGCTTTGTTACATTCACCAGACTACTAGCGGTAATTAGGTGGATGGAATGAAGGTTCCTTTACGAGATCAAGTGAAAGACTCGACTTGGAACTTTTCTCAGCCTTGTTTCATCTTTTAACGAGCTTGACACAAGACAAGGAATTCTGCTCAGATCCTTGGTTTCATTTTTTAACAATGTTGACACCAGTCAACGAACTATCCTTTAGCAACCTTTAATCACAACTCATAAGGGGTCATGAAGGAAAGATCTGGTTCCAATTCCCTCAGTACATAATGTACAACATCACTTAATTGAGTCATGTTAGTCAGACTATCGGAATGGTCAGAGTCCTTCTTAATCTTTCATGATGTAGAAGATATCATATGACATGTTTCCACTGTGGCCACTTCCACTAGATTACTTGGAGGCGCAAGGGTAAACGTACCCATTAGGGATGAGTCTTTTAGGAAACCTACTCCGACATGTTGAAGCAATTGAGAACTTCCATGGATCAATGGAATGCTTCCAGTAACTTGCGAACTGTTGGGGAGGAAGGTTAGTTGGTCAATGAATGTAATTCCACCTTGAAATGGGAATGCAATATTTCTAAAATATGTTGACACAACAGCAGCCATAGCATAACTCCAGGGCCTGCTTAGTAGTATGTTGTAGTCAAGGTTTCCATCAATGATCTCGACTTCATTTTCTACTGTCTTGCCCCCCAATTCGATTTGCAAGTTACTTAATATCCCATATGGCGTGTATGTTCTTCCATCGAACGCTTTTAATGTCATTGATGATCGTGACAGGGTGGTGAGCCTAAAATTTTCCAGCAAATCATTGACATAATACAGATAGATGCTCCCTCATTAATGATTGTTTTATGAACCATTTTGTTGAGCACTTTTACCTATAAGAGGAAAGCGAGTTGTGCTGGTAACTGAGGTTCGTATCCTTTATGATTAAATGCCACTAGATTGGAATCCGCTGGATCAATCCCACCTATTGCTGATAACAAAGCCTGCTTTTGGGAGGGGAAATTTTGCAGTACTTCAAGTGTCGACATAGTGGATGGCGATTGGGCTAGATCTTACACTATATTATAATTTTGTGTTGCTCGAGCATGAGGATTAAATGTTGATTTAGGTACTACTCCCTTAGGTAGTTTTATTGTTAATTCCAGAATGATTGGTGGAACAACCTCTGGCGAAGTTGTTGTCGAACTACTGGGTTGATCTATAGCCTTGTTGTTCGACGACTGTGGATTTCCATAATATTTATTCCTTTTTGATATCAAAGCATCATTTTGCTGTTTTGAGATGGATAACATAAGCACTTGGGATGGGGAAGCACGATCACTAGCAACCAGATTAGTTTCTGGGTTTGGAAACAGATCAATCAATACCGCTGAGGTATTTGAAGTCTTTTTGAAAAACTTCCTAACCTCAGCTCGATGTGGACAATCTCTCATGTAATGGTCCTCATCACATATGAAACATGGTTGATTAGGTTTCTTCTTTCTAGTAGGGTTTCCAGAATATTTCTCAGGAGTCGAATCTTCCTGTTTCTTCTTTTTGTTTGTCCCTTTCTTCTTGCCCCCTGGTTGCTTAGGATTTTTGCCTTTGTCGGTTGACATGGCATTAACCTCCGAGGCAAGAGGTTCTTCATCTGCTTTTTGACTAGAAACTGCACGGGCTTTTTTAGATGTAGCCTTTGCAGTTTTCGTGCTTGTGGTACTGATCACGCCATTTCCGGCATGAGAGTCCTTGTTTGATTTGGGGGGGGGGACGGAAAATTCTGGTCTAGGAGCATTAGGAATTTTATCATAGAGCATGCCAGACTGAGTATAGATCAAGTCTAAATATTGTGCATGAGCAATGACTTGCTCTTCAGTGACAACTCCTCCCTTAGCCACATCCTCTGTAATAGAGGGTAACAATGACTTTATAAACCATTCATCCAAAAGCTGATCAGGAACATACGTCTTCACCATTCTTCGACGACGTCGCCACTCATGAATATGATCAGATATGTGAGTGGCTATCATTTGTTTAAAGTTGGTAAGGAGTTCTGTCCCTATTTCATACCTTATAGGTAACTGAAAATGGGTTAAAAAGGTAGTGGCAAGGGTGCTGAAGTTATCAAACGAAGCTCTAGGCAATTCAATATACCATTTTGCTGCTAGACTAGTTAGCGTTCATTGAAAAAAGTGAAGCCTAATCGAATCATCATTCAGGGTGTTGGATGAACACCACAAATGGAATTTCATTACATGATTTGATGGATCTTCACCTATATTTCCATTGAATTTAGGAATATCTGAGGGAATTTGATGAGGAATCGCTGGCCACCAAGGGGTGTTCCCAATTGGATCATTCATCAACCGGTTTAGATCTGGTAATTATAGAGTTGCTACAAAAGGCAACTATTGATTTAGGTTAGGTAAAGAATACCCAGGATAATATGGAATCGCCTGAGCAGTAGGTCTTTGCATACCAACATAATGTATCTAATGCTGGTAACTTTGATAAGGTTGATGGGCATAACCATCATAGTATGGTTGTTGATAATCGTTTTGGAAATGTGATTGCCTGTTAATTACAAAGCCTTGTTGCTCAGGTCCTTGGTATGATCGTTGGAATTGCGGTTGTTGATATTGCACCAGCCATGGTTGTTGGACCATTCGCTGTTGTCCAATACTGGATGATTGACCAAGATGTGGAGTGATAGTATCTGTTTGAGCCTGAGGCGTTCCAAGTAAGGAGGCAGTAACCTGAGGTTGTGACTGAATCGTGGAGATGAGAGGCTGTTGTATTGCAACCTGAGAGACTTGAGGTTGACATACAATAGGTAGCACTTGTACTTGCGATACAGTCACAATAGCAGGTGTAGTGGGAATATTCGACACAGGTTGGACTGGTTGCATTGAATATACAACCCTTGGTTGTTGAGGCAGTATTGGTACCTAACCGCTGGATGTAATTCCAGTTTGACGTGAATTTTGTTGTAAACTCCCATATGGTTGTTCTCTAGAAGAGAATAATGAAAAGGCATACTACCCCCCATATGGTGGCAATCTAGTGCTTAAAGGGTAGATTGGCCTTTAAAGACATATTAGATCAACTTATTGAGTTTCAACATAAGAAATACCAGATGAGATTCTGGATGAAGAAATAGGAACAGACCATGTTGTCGAAACAGTCCCTGAGTGGACTCCGGCTTGTTGTTGATGACTAGTCAGGACAGATGGTATACCAAAAAACATTGTAGGAATAGCAGCAGGAAGCTCCGCCGTAGTTGTGTCAGTTGACACAGTCCTAGATGTTGATGGTTGCTCAGACATATTTAGTCTATCCAAAATATTTCCTAGCGATTCGACAGGAACATGCAATGAAGGGTGATTAAAAGAACTAACTTTTGTAGTAGAAGGATATAAGTGGATCCCAGTTCCAAAATGCACTGGAGTACTGGGTGGAAGATCATCTACTATCTCTTCTATAACAATCAATCCAGGTGGAAGAGGTAGACCGTCAGGTCCATAAAATATTTCTGGAGGCGAAGAAAGTGTAGCTTCTGCAGTGACAGATACTAGAGGGGTGACACCGTCTGAATTCTGGAACTCAACTTCCAGCTATCAGGTAAGTGAACTTCAATTTTTGGCTCAACTCTAGATGGAGTTGTTTCAGGAATAGAAGTGTCTGCCGTACACTAGGATCAGTTCTAATGTCCTCTTGTAACTGCGGAACTTTTTCTATAAAGGCAGATGTACTAGAGATAATTGGAGTAATTGTAGCCTCTGATGATGTTGAAACACAAGTTTCAAATAAATTAGGTGAATTGGACTCAATTAAACGAGACCGTTTTTCCCGAGATGATTTCGTTTCTGGAGTCAAAGATGGTTGAATCACTAGTCTCCGCGAATGACGGGGTTTTGATTAACTTTCTTCCACAATTGTAGATTACTTGATCAACTCAAAAATTAAATGGGAAAAAGTTATTCCGATTTAAATGAATTTTAAGACACTTTGACACAACTTGCTTTTTTAATTTTTAAGAGTCAAGAAAAAGCTAAAGGTGACTCTAGTCGTCTTCAATTTTTAATGAGCCTGAAGTGACAAGTGCTCAGATGGACCATTTCTTTTAAGGAGTCGAAAAGGAACAAAAGTGATTACTCTGGAAATCTAGACAGAGGGATTACCAAACTGATCGCAAAACTACAAAATACACCTTGGTGATAAATGATAGAGAAATTACCAACGACTTATGTACAATAGTCAATCTTCCTGAAAGCAATGTTCAGTGCATTGCAATCGATAGGGCGGCAGACACGGCTTCATAAGGATAAAGGATATCAGCCTATTGTGGTCTCCCAATATATACTCAATGATACGGGGAGCACAAGTCCATACTGGCACTTGTCGTATCAAAGAGGAGGAATCACCCAACCTTCGATGAAAACAATAGTTACCAGGTTTTACGACGCCGGAACATGTCTCTAGCCTATACTTCTAGATGTGTTGCGTTAGGTTCCAAAGCGTTTTTATGTTCATTGAGATTTATTTTAGATTTGATCTTGCTTAGAAGTTTGTCTTTCAAGGTTCACCACGTGATGTAGATGTAAAATTCCTAAATATGCAATCTAAAATGATAAACAGTCGTTTATGTTCTTTTAGCAATGAAAATCCTAGCTACAAAGGAAAGAAGATAATGATTTTTCTTTCAGCAGAGAGCATAGAGCACACACTAAATGCACTTTCCTAAATCAAATTTTGCATGCAGTCAAAATGCAAATGCACATGCATGTATTTTTTTTCTACTTCCTTAATGTGTGAATGCCAAAAAGGAAAGCTAAGTACATATCTGAACTATTTTCTTTCAAAGTGACATTTCTAACAATTTCTTTTCAAAACGAAAGGAAGACTAAGACAACACTTTTCGATTTCGAATTTAAAACTGTTTTCGACACTTCAAATACTAATAACTCAAATCAAGCACAATGACAAAAGTACAATCAACTATCTAGAAGAGGAAGACTTTACGACACTCTTATTTTGATTCAAAATGACAATTACGACCCTTGCATCAAAAACGATAGTTCGATTAAGCTACTTTCGACAAAGGAAGACTGTAAATGATTCACAAATACACAAAAACATTTAAAATTCCTAACTGATGGAGGCTGAAATATGTGAAAGAAGAAGGTTCCAACAAGAAGATATTGATCATGAACAGCAAAACTACTGAATAGAGCTGAAAACAAGGAGAAAAAACCAACTCTCAGAGAGAAAAACAGTATCACTCAATCATCGCACCTGCAACACAGGGAAACAGGGATGCATCTCACCTGCAACACACAGGAGGTGCGATGCATCTAGGTTGCACAGTTACAGACAGTGTGATGGACCAGGGAGCAAAACTGAGCTTGGTTTTTGCTCAAAATTTGCAGCTAAGTTCAGTGATTTAGGTTGAGTAATGATGGACAGTAAAAGCAAAGCATAGGGGTAACATCTTATGAGGTTCTGAGCTACCACAAGGGCACTTAGAATGCTTTGTAAGTTAGATGTTTAGTTCATAAACCAACCCGGAGATTGACTAAAGTAGCATTCATCTACTTCGCAATTGCATAGCAAAGGAATTTCGAAGGCTAGCTAGCTAACTTCAGGCTCCATCTGTAGTTTATAAAGCAAACAATAAACAAACAAAAAAACTATTCGTTCCCCAGCGGAGTCGCCATTTTGTTTCAGGGAAAACTAGTGTTGATTCGAACTACTAGTCCCACTAAGATGGGTAGCTATCTTAGAAACAAACAATGAAAGCCTTTCAAGAGTTCCTTTAAGTGTGATAGATTAGAGGGAAGAAAAGAGGACCAACCTGGATCTTCCACTTTGATCCTAGCTTGATTTCTCCTTTCCTTGATAGAATTTTCCACTCCTCTCCTACTTGTCCCGCTTCAAAGAGTACCTGTAGAGTCAAAGTAACAGAAAACCATCAAAGCATCTCCATCTAAAACATCATAAATAATGCAGAATCAGAAACACATTGACCATACAATTGCATTCATAAATAATAAGATTCATAAACACACAATTATATGGAGGAAAACTCAAAGAACTTTATTAATAGTGAAAGAGAGGATTACAACCCAGATGTCTAATCCAGCATCATCCTACCAGTGTAGAAGCCCTCTTCACCTCATGAATAAACAAATCAACCAATAATGCAATGTCTCTTCTCACCAACAAACCAAAAGCACTTCCTTACAAAATACAAAATTCCAGCCTCTAGATCTCTCAAATGAGGGATCCATCTATAGATGTCTTGCAAGGGTGCGAGTCAGCTATGGGTTTTTGATTAGCATCATTCCATTGATAGTTCTTGGTTCCACTTGGATATTTCTTTGATCTCTTACTCATCACTAGGCGAATTCAGAGAGGCAAGTGTCACAGGAGAAGTTTCTGGGAGATTCCATGATCATCCACTTAGCAAACTATTTTGGCCATTTGTCTATTCTTTCTCATCACACCCCACAGAAGGCCATTTCAGTATACATCACACCTGACTAGTTTGGCAGCCAGTATGCATCGCACCTTGACCATGGAGCAGTCAATATGGTCCAATTTTGGCCAGTTCTGAGTAGTTTTTTAGGTGGAACTTCTGGGAAATGATGTAATCAGTTGAGCATGATCTTTTATGGTATGAAACAACACTTTTAGGGACTAAAGATCCCTTAGTTTATGGACATATGAGTTTGGGGCTGCAGTGCCCAAATATGTCTATAACAAAGAGCAGCAAGGGGGAGAAGGTGAAGCCACTGGTGACTTAGCAGAACAAGGAAGGAAGGAGGAAGAAACTAAGATAGAGGAGAAAAAAGATTAAGAAAAAAAGCAGGAAGAAACAGAGCAAACAGAAGGAGAAAAAGAGATAGAAAGAGGAGAAAAAGAGGCAGAAAAGGCAGAACAAGGAGAAGGGTCCCCTGAGACTCTGGAAAGGGACGCAGCAACTACCCTCGCTACCCCAGAAATAAGAAGATTTATTATAAAAGAGCAGAACGAGCCATTAATGATAAGAGTTGAGCCATCAGATCCCATGGCACTCATCAACACACACAACCTACTTGCCAATAATCCTCAGATTTCCCCTAGATATATAAGTGATCAGGCACAAGCCATTGCACACTTTGAGGATATGCAAAGTCTACTCTGGGATGACTGTATACATGCATGCATGAGGAGATGGAACACCTTACCACATAGTCTATAGAATAGGGAATATCATTCCCCCATGAGGATGAAGGAGGCATTAAGAAGAGTGCTAATGTACAAGCGCTCCATGCAGAGGGAAGGTCAACTGGATTGGCCTCAAACTGGGTCCCCCACTGCTGTTAGGCATGGTGGAAGGTAGAAGAGAAGAAGAAGAGGAGGAGTAGTGGGAAGAGATAGAAAGGTAGGCAGGATTCTAAGACAAGGAAGAGGAGACCACATCAGAAGCCTGGGATGCTAGGGAGGCCAGCAGGGCCATAAAAGATGAGGAGATGGACTAAGTTGCTTAGAGGATGAGCAACACCTTCATTAGGGGGGTGATGATGAGCCTCATAAATGGGTAATTATATGGGCTCATCTTACCTCCTAACCTAGTCAAATCAACCATTCTCTTAGCTTATTGTATGATTTTTTGATTAGATTTATGCTTATGGAGTGAGTTGAGTTAGTTATGATGCCATGTGGTATAACATGTGTTTAATGCAGATTATTGATGAATTTTGGGGTCAAAGTCAAGGATCTAGTGGACAAATGGCAGCAATAACTCAAAGTGGACAAAGGAAAGGACTTATAGGAGGAAACCCCCCTCATTTATTACTCCTCACTTTGAATTCCCCTTCATTCAGCTCGGAGTACAAGAATCCAAATCATGCATTAGAAGGCAGTCGAGCAAGTGGAGGATGACTGATGATTATCTCGTGTTTTGGGAGCCAAGCCTCCCTGATTTTAAGGAAGTTTTTGGTAGCTTCATTTGTATAAGTAGAGAGGCCTAGGGCCTCACTAGGGTCGGATTTTTGTTGGATTTTTTCCTATGTAAACTCTGCTCAACTTTGAGCTTATTATTTTGTGACAGTTTCATGTAATCTTGTTATTGTTTTGGAAATAAATATGGAATCCTTTTTGAGCTAGCACTGAGTCACCTCAGAGGGCTAAAGATCTTGAGTTTATGAGGGCCCAATCCAAGCAACCAAGCTCCTCTTTACTTGTATTTGTATGTTTATTTCAGTTTATAGATTAGGTTGTTGTTAGATATGTTTCTTTAATGGTTAAGAATAGGTTGTTTTTTACGGCTCGGTAGTTTGCTTCCATTTGTGCTTTCTATAGCAGGTTAAGCAGTGATAAAGAGAAGATTCAAAAGGCTATAAATAGTGCCTTGGCCTCACTTCCTCCCTTTAGGACCATGATTTGAGGCAAAGACCCTCTCACTGCCTCAAAAACACAGATTTTCCTCCTTCATAGGACTTCTAGTGTTTGCAGTTTTAGTAGGTGAATAGTCCAGCTTTGCTTTGCTTTAGATATTTGAATTCTTTATTTGCAATAGTCTTCTTTAATGCTTTCCTTTCTTGCAACATTTCTTAGCATTTCCTTTCATAGACCATAGTTTAGACTATTATGATGCAAAAACTCTATTTTTCTAGATGCACTCATTTCATTGCTTGCTTGATATTATTGGTTGACTGTCAGTTCCTTTGTGGCAGATCTCTTCTTGCAGTAGGCCAGCTTATCATCCATCACATCCTCCATCTGATACATTCCTTACAGGTCACCCAAACCTCACCTGAATTCTGCCTTAGTTTCCTACATTTTCCATAGAACTTCTTCCTCTCTCCTTGAGCAAACCCAATCATCTTCCTCTCTCCCGGTGACTCATGATAGACCTTAGGCTCCCTAACACCTCATTCCAACCTTCATCCACCTTTTCCATCAATTCTCACACCCTCAAAATAGTGGAAACTACTATCGGCCTCCTCCTGTAGTGGCCCTGTTTTCTTCCTGTAGATTTCTTGTGTCCTCCTGTAGATTTTCCTGTAGGCTTTCTTTTGAAGGCTAAGTGTGGGAAAAGCCTCCAAAAGGCCACCTGATACCTCCTAGGACCCATCCACACCATCCTACATCCTCTCAAGTCCCAAAACCATCCTGCAACGCCACCTATTCACTGCCACATTCACACACAATAAATTACATGCATGTCAAATTCACATAGAAATACATAAAAATCAAAAAAGATTTTTTTACTTATTTACTTCCAGAAATAGCTTAGTTAGATGTTGTTTGCTTCCTTGAGTAGGTAATGGCATTCCTTTCATGTTTTTCATAGTGCTTTCTGTAAAAGTAGGATTAGTTGGTTAATTAGCGTTTACTAGGTTTTCTTTACATTTTAGTCTTTCTCCTTTCTATAGTTAGAGTAACATTTGTAGAGTAATCTTTCTCTCCTTTCATCACATATAGAGCTTCTTCTAGAATCCATAGAAGTTGGCTTGAGCTCCTAGTGATCTTGCGCCAGCTGACCAAGTGACAACCTGCAGTAAGAACTAGTACTTGTGCATATAGCATTGATGCTTCCAAATTTGTTACAAACTACCAGGTTGATAAGGGTATAGTAGGCAGCCCAGGAGTTGTAGCATTATTGGTACAATACTAGTTCTCACCACCCATTATTCCCAAGGTGGAGGTATTCAACTCACATATTTTACAAAGTGGGACCATTTCACTTGTTGTCCCATTACATTACTTTTCAATGTTGTCACTTCCAATGTCACAGTCAAACGAGTTAAGTCAATGCAAGCAACTTATCATAGTACTTTTCATGGTAAGGCATCTATGTTAGGTCTATCAATTCATACTTGCATAGTTTTTGTTGCTCCATGCATTATGGTTGTCACATTAACATAAGACCATGTCAATGTACCACTATCCAAGATGCTCTCATGTGTGCATATCTATACTCAGAAACTACTTTTACAACTCATATGGTCACTATGTTAAGTAAGATGTTGTCTTCAAGTCACTATTTCTATGTCAAGTTTAATATATCATGGTCATTGTACAATAATTCAAACTGTCAATTCAATAGTAATGTATCAGTGTCATAAAGTGTTAAATTCAAACATCGTATCATAACATGCTCATTATGTCAACCAAGGTGTTGTTTGTAACCTTGTTATATTACAATAATGAGTGTAGGTATAAGATAGAACTGAGGTCTTAACAAGTTGTAGGATATAGTAGGTTCACTGAGATTAGAATACTAGTCAATAGACTGCATCAACAATTAGGAGTCAAGGTCATGTAATTGTTTTATTAATATGTCAAGTCCTATGAGTCAAACTAACATGTCATGTCATTATTTTCACTAGGACAATACATCACTTGTTAAGTTTGTATACATCACATAAAAAATAATGTTCAAAGTCAATGATTGGGTTATTTTCTTTGGTTCTTGAAGTTATTCAACTTATACAAAATGAGATTGAGGCATGAATTGTTGTCATATATTGACAACTGTTGGTGAAGATTATATTTTTTTTCAACGTACAAAAAGTATATAGTTATTCTATTTTATTTGTTTGTATGTATTTTCTAATTATGATATTTTTTATTTCTTTTGTAAAACTTACATGCATGGCACAATAAAATGTTGGCTTGTACCGTGGCACAAGCCTATCCACTCTTCAATAGGAACATATACACAAATCTCAAGATTAGATTCAATACACTCATTAGGATGATGGCTCTTGTTACATCTCTAGTTTTTCTTGATTTTTACATCTACAAGAGAGAGATAAACACAGTTTTCACCCATGGGCCATATATCAAAGACACAATCTAAAGTGGAAACCCATAGCGTGGAAAACCACACAAAGATATATTTAGTACCCTTGGCCAATCTAGTGAACACTAGTCACTATGCCAGTTAAATAGACCTCCTTCCCATGAATATCATGTGCCACCGTAAACAAATTATAGTAAACTAACCCATGATTGAAGTAAGGTTAACCTAATACCCACCTTTAAGTTTATTTGAGAATATGGGATAGTTATAATAGCCCGCTTACTTGTATCACCTAAAGTCAAGTCTCAACCTTAATAGATGAATCCTTGAATCAAGGTCTTCACATGTAATATTTTCACATCAACTCAGTTTACTTCTGCTAACGCTTTCTTAAACCACTGGCATTTTTTCACCGTTGTGTGGGAAGTTATCCAGCAAATATTTTCTCATTTTTAGTTTGTAAGACGGGCCCACAACAACAACTACTACAAATTTGTTGCCTCTTTCATTTTTCATTCCAACCTCCTTGAAAAATGTCATGCTTTCTGCATTAAATTTTAACCTAATGAATTCCATACACTTTCTCCATGGTTCCCATTCTCAAAAAATTCTCCTGAGAGAGTCTAGGTCTACTTGGGCTTTGATACCCGGTTAAATTCACAAGAGAAAATAGCATAAATAACAAGCACACATAAAATCTAACATTTACGCTAGAAACCCTTTAATCAGTAAAACCAACTTCAAATAGATATATTTATTATCCTTTGTCAATCTGGCCATTCAATGCACTTTACAATGGAGATGATAAGCTACACAAGCTTAAAATGGAGACAAGAAACCACTTAAATAGATGATCACGTGTTAATATGATGTGCCATTGTAAACCACCTACGGTAAACCCACCCTTAACCGTGTCAAGATAACTAAATAGGCTTGATGGGGTCTGACCCATGTTCAACTTTAGTTGCGCCAACCAACAAAACCATAAACTGTTGGCCCTTTCAGAAACAACTTGCGTAACACAGACTGCAGTCTCACTCGAAGCAGTATTGGGGGATGAAAGAACGAGACTTCTGCATCCAGAGGTCTGTGTGATAGGTTCTTGTAGCTTCTAGGGCTTAGTAATGTATTCATGAACCCTAACCCTTTCGGAACAGTTAATAACAATAAATCTTATACACAACAATTATATCTTCGCAAAGGTCATTAACTAGTCATAACATGCATAATTTATATTGATCTACCACTTTCACACATTAGATAAACATTTATTCATATACTTTCAGATACAGAGTAGAAACACATAAATTGTAGAAGTAAATACAAATAAGTAGATACACAAAGTATGGATCAAAACTATCTTTTATTAGATACTCTTAAAAGTACATAATTTCCTTCCCTATGCACTCAACTATAGGGGCCCATGCACTCAGCTTGCATACTTACCAAGGTCTCCACGAACTCAGCTAGAGGAGCCTTCCCCTTCGCCTAAGTACAGGAAACATACCTTCCTAGCTTAGCTTACTTTCCAAAACAATGAATTTCTATCTTATGTTTTTTTTTTTTATCTCCTAGACTGGCTATGACTCTTCTATTTATAGCATTTCCTTTTACAATACCATGGTCTGCGGACCATGGGTGGGTCTCAAAACCTTCTTAACACCTAACAACCTAAGGGACTAAAGCCCCTTTAAATCTTACTATCTCCATGCTCCGCTTCCACAAATCACAAAGAACTTACATTTTTACATAAAGGAAATACAAAATTTAACCCCAAGGACCCCATCCCAACAGTCCCCCAGCACAATTTGGTGACTCATCCTTGAGTCACTCAGTTATCGCTTCAATCTTTACCTGGAGTTCCTAGAACTCAAACTTCAAAACCTGTCGATCAACTCTGCCCTGCGTAGCTTCCTGTTGTACTTCCTTGACCAATTTCTCTGTAGTGGGGACTTTCACCACGAGGCCCATGGTCCTTTGAGTCTGTTGCATTCCCTTAAGCTTACTTTGCATGGACAGAATCAGATGGCTGGCCAACTCTGTCCAAGGTTGCGTTCTTTCCCTGAGAATGGCATCTTTTCAGCATAGCTCTTCAATTTTAGTCTGAAGCTGCTTCCCTTCCTGTAGTTTTGTGAACCGCTGTACTGGTGCCAAAGTGTGTGCAGTCGATCTAATCTCATCGAATTGTCATTTTTTTTCTCTAAGGTCTTCACTAATCTTTTGCAGAGTGAAGTCCTCCGGTAGAGACATTCATAGATCCATGGCTTTCTTGAAAAAACTATGTGTAGTCCTTAACTATCTCTTCTAGTGTGGCCATTCCTTCCTTTATAGCAGCTTTGCACTGCTCTAGAATCTCTAGCGGAGTTGTCAGTTGTAGCCTTAATTGTAGCTCTGAAATTTGCAGTTGTAACTTGAATCAGACTCGGCTGATTTCATCTTTGGACTCTTTGACCAACGTGGCCAGATTCTGGATCTTTTTCTTCAACGCTGCATCAGTTGCAATGTTAAGTTCTGGCATCTCATTACACGCTTGTGTAATCGTTACTTCTAAGTGTTGGCTATGCATAGCAATTTCTTCCTTATCATTAGTGCTTGCGCCTTTTCTTTGAAGATCTGCTAGTTATTTGTTTTTACTTCATTAATCACCAGCAATGCTTGCTGCTTCCTAACCCTCAGCTCATCTGATACTCCTTGGTGCAACTCATGTAGGGTTTGGATAGGGAGTGACGCGAGGTTGATGCCCAGATTCTTGATCTGCGATAGCTGGGTGATGGCCTCTTCTGAGTCAGCATGTTGGGTCTCGTCCAATAATTGAATTACACAGAGATCCAAAGTTTGATCTATGTCCAACACTATCGCGCTCGCCTGAATCTCGCTCGCTTGACCTATGCTTGTTTGTAGGTGGCATGTCTGGATCTGCCATTTTAATATTTGATCAAACTCCTACACAGACTCATTTACCCTTTGTTGAATCTCCTTAAGCTCTGTCACATACTAGGCCTGATATTTGGGCTTCTTGAACTCACTGTTCAACACTTGTTGGGTTTCTAGCATAGTCATGTTGGGATTATCCATGTAGAACTTGATGTACCAACTCTGCGCTCTATCCTTCAGTGTTGTGACTAGATGTGCTTTCTTCATTTTCTCGTCATTTATTTATTGTGCCTTCCATACAGCATCTGCAATGAACCAAAATTGTTTAGGGTCTTCAGTTCCCACACCCTTAAACACATTCATCTTCATTGTATTCACCATGTTAAATGATGGAGGTGGAGGTTGAGGTGGAGGTGGAGGTGTAGGTGTGTGAGGCGAAGGTTGGGGTGGAGGTGGAGTGGATGGATGAGGTATCCCTGTGATACCCCGACTTACTATCTGCAGCATGCTTCGTGGTGTTCTCAAAATATTACCTTCATCATTGCTATCACGAGATCCTAATAGCAGACTGTATTTAGAGCCAAATTCTTCGTTCCTTCTTAATTATCTCCCACTTCCCGTAGTCCCAAACATAAATTTAAATGCATAACTCACTTTTCGCACAATAGCATCTTAATCCAGGTCTCTAGAGATTTTAGATACTTACCTCTTGGTCCCTTGAAGAACTTGCGCTTTGCTTCATTGTAGCTGGTGGATGTATCAATCTCGAACTCAGTGATGAATCCTCCCAGACTATGATAGATTTAGTGGTCGACGACCCTCACAATGTTATTTTCTGAAGCCTCCAAGCGCTTCACCAGTTTTGGGGTCCACAAAATAGAGCCATCAAACTTCCACGTACCCTAACTATCCAACAATTTGGACAGCCACTCCTACAATTCACAGGGGAAAGAGAAAAATAATATTTTGTGTTCACCTGTGAATAGGTATCTATTCAGCCACTCTTCCTTTGACAAGCGTGGATTTCTATTCTCCTAGGCTGCAAACACGTGCAGCTTTCAATCGATCCACTTTTCAATCTCTTTCTTAGTGGGGAACCACTTATCACACATTCCTTAGCAAGATCCCGGTCCTGACAACGGAACCATTTGTTGGCTTGATGGGGCCTGACCCAGGTTCAACGTTAGCTGCGCCAACCAACAAAACCCTAAACTGTTGGCCCTTTCGGCAACAACCCATGTAGCGCAGGCTTCAGTCTCACCTGACGAAATATTTGGGGATGACATAACTAGGCTTCTGCATCCATAGGTCTGTTTGATGGGTTCGTGTGGCTTCTAGGGCTTAGTTCTGTCTTCACGAACCCTAACCCTTCTGGAACAGTTAATAACAATAAATCTTATACACAACAATTATATCTTCGTGAAGGTCTTTAACTAGTCATAACATGCATAATTTATACTGATCTACCACTTTCGCGCTTTAGATAAACATTTATTCATATACTTTCATATATAGAGCGAAAACATAAATTGTAGAATTAAATACAAATAAGAAGATACACAAAGTATGGATCAAAACTGTCTTTTATTAGATGATCTTCAAAGTACAGAATTTCCTTCCCGGCACACTCAGCTACAGGGGCCCACGCACTCAACTTGTGAACTTACCAAGGTCTCTACGCACTTAGCTACAGGAGCCTTCCCCTTCTCCCAAGTACAGGAAATAGGCCTTCCTGCCTTAGCTTACTTGCCCAAAAAATGATTTTCTATCTTATGTTTTTTTCATCTCTTAGACTCGCTATGACTCTTCTATTTATAGTATTTTCTTTTACAATACCATGGTCCATGGACCATGGGCAGGTCTCAAAAACTTCTTAACACCTAACAACCTAAGGGACTAAAGCCCTTTTTAATCTTTCATCTTCGCGCTTTGATTCTACAAATCACAGAGACTTTACATTTTTACAAAAAGGAAATACAAAATTTAACCACGGGGACCCCATCCCAATAGGCCCCCAACACAATTTGGTGACTTGTGTTGGCTTATATGGGCTTGACCCAGGTTCGGAAGAATTATTTAGCCAAACAAATCCCGCAGCTACCGGCCTTTTCGAAAACAGCCCGCGAAGCGCGGACTGAGGTCTCACCCGAGGTAGTAGAGGAGGGTGCTGGAACTAGGTTTCCGCACCCTACGAATGTCTTGGATGTGGTTTGGGGCTCACGTGTTGTTTTGCAACCTCGCGCTATGCTAGATCCGCACAGATCGGAATACCCTTATCGCATTTATTTGAATCAGTTATTACTGGTTTGATCTAGTTAAAACGGTCTTTAGCAAACATTTATTACTTTTGGTTACTTTTTGCATCAAGATTAATCCAGTTCACATGAATTCAACCATAGCAAATGCAGAAATCATAACAGTTCATTTATCATAAAAGAGTAAAGTCGCAACCAACACATAATTTAGAAGAAACTTATCTTTATTATCAATCTTCAACAATACATCCAGATCCACCCTGCGCACTCAACTGCAGGGGTCCACGCACACAGTTGCGGACTTTCCAGGCCTCTGTGCACATAGCTTCAGAGCCTCTACCTTCTACCCTACTCCCTCGAATCAGACTTACAGATGCTTTCAAACTATTTCCTTTCAAAACCCATTACATTCCATCTTCCAAAAGAACTACTTTCCCTCATAGAGGCCTACTCTATTTATACATTCCCTTGGCCCGTGATCCCTCTGCGGGTTGACTCTATTACTATTTCTTTACATTATTTTTGGGTGGACTACCCTTTTCCTCAACCCACTATAGTTCGCACTCCGCACTTCCCGCGGAGTCTTTTACCCTAATATTACCCAAAATTCCGAGCTTTGCACCACATACTCGTTCACCGGGGCTTGCGCTACCCAACAATTCCCCAACACAATCATTGTGACTTGTCCCGAGTCACTCACTGGCGTGGCTAGATGCTCAGTCTTGGCTTCGGGTTTGCCTTTCGTTGAGTGGCACTCGTCATCCAGCTGCTCCTACTTTGTCTCCTACAATGCTTTTCTGGCTTCAGTGTTTCTACCCTTTCTTCGCAATCGATGATGCTCATTCTGTTCTGCTCGGTTAACACAGAACACTCCGTCCAAGGATTTTCGTGTGAGCAGGGGAGTTGCATATAGGAGCTCCTGTTACCACCGTAGTCCTTTCCGACCGACGTACCTTGTCTTCGCACCATTCGTTGCAACCTGTGTTGCAATTTTGCATGACCCTGCTGCTGTCTGCCAGATCCCACTCATCGAGAACCATCAGAGGCAACTTAGTGACTGCATCTCCACCCATGGTCACCATCTGTCCATAATTTTTTTATTCTGTTGTAATGCACCATCCTCCCCCTAGGCAGGGCGAAGGCATCCAGACTAATTCTACTTTGCATTCCCTGCTTTCCAGTACATCCCCTACTATTAATACTGCAGCCTGCAAGATACCTGCAGCTGGCAATACCAGACTCCTTAGAGAGTCCTATCCCCCCTTTGGCCAGATTACTACCTTTGGGCACTTGCCGAGTGCAGAGATGCTGAACAGCTCCATCTGTATTTCCAAAGAGTAGGTTGCCCAACGGATTCCCCATGGTGATTTATAAGCCATGCGAACTTCAAATGCCCAGACTGCCGCTCGTTCCAACTCGTGTAACCTTCCTGTGTGAAATCGGTGGTCGATCATTTCATATCTGGTTCATACTATGGCTCTTAATTGCCCGTTTCCCGCTCCCTTTTTCCATAATGTAGCCATCTTGTCATGAACAGTGGTATTAACGGTCATCATTCCTTAGAGGACTGCACCCACGTGGCTTTTTCCGCGAAACCACGCACCTGATTGTTGGCCAATTGTACACATACCCTAATATCGACGCATCTTTTCCTCAGACTGCTTTATCGTCCCTCACTCTCTTTCAACTAGTCGGAGAGGTGAGACTCTTCGTGGACAGGGAAAATTTTAAGAACCCCCCTAAATTTATAAATATAATAAATAGGCGAATCTCCATGGTATATAGGAAAAATGGAAGGCGATTTTATCAATAATATAATATGTATATATAATTTTTTGGCGAATCTCTCACCAGGCATGGCAAATATTTTACTCAATTATAAAATCTTGTAAGATCTTGGCGAGTCTTTCACTAAATAATAAAACTTTGTAAAGTCCTAGTGAATCTTAGCATAGGCTACATGCTGGTTTAATTCCCCCATTTAAATAGGCTACATTCCAGGTGAATACCATGGGTCAATACCATGTGCCATTTTGGCGAATACCATGGGTCAATACCATGTGCCATTTTTATTTTTATTAATTCTAATATTAGGGTTAATAATGGTTTTTTGCATGGTATTAATAACAATCTAGTCCATGGTATTTGTCCCATAGTATTTTGGCCATAGGTTTCACCTAAATATAACCCATTTTTTGAGTGTTCGTAAATATAAGGTGACTTATGGAGTAAATATAAAAAAATGTTTTATTTGTTTACCATACCTCTCGTTTATTTATATTTTTATTAATTTACCATACCTCTTTTACAAATATGGTATTTGGCCCATAGGATTCACTTAAATAAAACCTCTTTCTTGAGCCTTCATAAATAGAACGAGGGTTATGGACTAAATATAAAAAGAGGTTTTATTTATTTACGATACGTCTAGTTTATTTATATTTTTATTTATTTACCATACCTTTTGAGTAAGTATAAAAAGACGTTTTATTTATTTACCATACCTCCACTTTACTTATATTTTTATTTGTTTACACCCTTACATGTATATAAGGTGACTTATGGAGTAAATATAAAAAATGTTTTATTTATTTACCATACCTCTCATTTATTTATATTTTTATTAATTTACCATACCTCTTTTATAAATATGGTATTTGGCCCATAGGATTCACTTAAATAAAACCTATTCTTGAAAATGGGCGAATGGATTCACTTAAATAAAACCTATTCTTGAAAATGGGTGAATGGAAGGTTGTAAGTCCTAATTTTAAGGGCTAAATTTACCTTTTTTACCCTCTCCATTAAAATAAGGTGGGCTATTTGAGGTGATTTGTAAAAATGTACTATGATACAAAATATTCGCCCACTAAAAATTTAAAACCCCTTAATTTCGCCAAAGGGCGAACATTCGCCCCTAAAATTATCCTTGTTCGTGGAATGGTTAGTCAGGCAGTCGGCCTGCCCGTATAAAGCTTCAGGCGACTGCCATTCACTCTTCCTAGGAAGGGGTCTCCGTTGAGCTTAGCCAGCTAAACTGTGCCCCCATCAATTACTTCTTTAATGACATAAGGCCCCAACCAATGCATACAGAGTTTACTTGGGAATTTTTTGAACAAACTGTTATATAATAATACGAGGTCATCCTTCTTGAACATGCACACCTTGATATGGTGATCATGCCATGCTTTCTCGCGCTGTTTCTGTACCTGCTGATGAAATCCTGCCAAAAATCATTCTTCGTCCAGTTCGTCGAGTTGTGCGAGCCTTTCCTCCAAAGCCCCACGATCTGCCATTCCTGTAGCTGCCGCAATCCATAGGCTGGGCACGATATATTCCATAGGCATCATGGCCTCCTTACCATAGACTAGTCGAAACGGTGTCAATTTTTTGCATGTGGTTCGATATGCCCATAGCACAGTAGGGATGCACAAGTCCCAATCGTTCCGTCGCGCATTGCAGATCTTAGTCAGCGCGGTTTCCAAAATTTTGTTGAATGCCTCAACGGTCCCATTTTCTTGCGAATGGTATGGTGTGCTTTTTTGGTGATATATTTGGAATTCCTCAGTAAGCGCGCTGATGGTTTCATTCAAAAAATGTGTTCCTTGATCACGCATGAGAATCTTACGACACCCAAACCTGGTTAACACATTCTCGAACAAGAACTTTGTCGTTGTCACGGCTATGCAATCCTTAACTGGTTGTGCTTCTGCCCATCAGGTCAAGTATTCAGTTGCAGTGGTGATATAGCGCGCACCCATATTCCCTCATGGTTCAGTAGGCCCGACGAAGTCAATCGCCCATTTCTCAAATGGCCGTAGTGTCACTTGTGACTGAAGTGGCATTTCATCCCTTCGTGATGGCTTGCCTGTTTTTTGGCATACATCGCAGGCCCGACAGTATGCTTTTGAATCTTGATGTAGGGTGGGCCACCATAATCTGGCGTGAAGAACCTTCTGGGCTGTGGCGCAGCCCACATAATTTCTGCCAACAACCCCTCCATGTGCTTCGGCAAGGATCTGTTTTTTCTCAAACTCTGGTACATATCAGCATAATATCTCATCATGACCCATTATGTAGAGATGGTCGGCAATCACAATGAAATCTACTACTCGTGTCACCAATTCCTTCTTTTGTTGCATAGAATACCCCTGCGATGCAGTGCCAGTAGTCAAAAAATAGATTATATCTTCAAAGTGGCCATCCGCAATGCGCACTACGTAAAACTAGGTGTCTGGGAGTCCTTCTTCTAGGTTTGTGGGTTCCTCACCCATCTCAATCTGAGATAAGTGGTTTGGATCCGCATTCAGACGTCCTGGCTTTACAACAACCTCAAAATCATATTCTTGAAACAACAGCAACCATCGACAGATGCGCCCCCCCAACACAAGCTTATTCACTAGGTATTTTAGCGTAGAGTGATTAGTATACATCTTAAAATGTCCTCCAAGAAAATAGTGATGATACTTCTGGAGTGCATACACCATTGCCAATCCCTCTCACTCAGTAGTAGAGTAATTTTTCTCGGCTTTTAACAACCTTCGACTTGCAAATGCAATCGGGTGGTCAACTCCTTCCATGCCTTCCTGAGTAAGTACTGCTCCTAATGTGATACACGACACATTGACATGCACGTGGAACTCAATGTCCCATTTTGGAAAGATAAAGATAGGGGCAGATGCCATTTTTTCCTTCAGCAATTCCAATCTTTTGTTACATTCCTCATTCTAGCAATACGTGGCATCCTTTTTTAACAATTGTTCTATTGGAGCCGTGATCTGGGTGTAACCTTTTATGAACTTCCGATAGTACCCCGTGTGTCCCAGTGTAGTGCGGAGCTGTTTGACACTGCACGGTGCTTGCAGACCTAATATGGCAGCGATCTTAGCTGGATCCACCATCAGGCCTTGTTCATAAACTACATGACCCAGTAAGTTCCAGAAAGGAACAAGGAATGTACACTTTTTTAGATTGAGTGCAATCTGGTGTCGACGGCAAGTATCCAACATTAATCATAAGCTCTCAGTATTATTCTTAACCAGGCAAAAGATGGTCCAATCATCAAGATAGACTTCTAAGAATCTATGTATGAATTCCTTGAATGCAGCTACCACAATGTGGGAAAATAATGTCGGCGTGTTCTTTAGCCCAAATGGCATCACTATATACTAAAAGCAACCCCATTCCATAGCAAATGTTGTCTTGCTTCGATCCTCCAACACAATCTTGATCTGATGGTATCCAGAGAACCCATCCGTAAAGGAATACGCTTCCTGCCTGCCCACATTTTCTAAGACTTTATTGGTAAAAGGTGTGGGAAATGGATCGTTAACACAAGCATCATTGAGTTTTCATAGATCCATGTAGATGCAGATCTCACCCTTCTGTTTCTTCTCCTGTACCACCATCGGACTTACCTAATCGAACTCCTCAACTGGTTCAATGATCCCAGCTACCATCATCTTGTCCAGCTCTTCTTGTACTTTTGCTTTGTATTTTGGATTCAATCGGTAAGGCCGCTGCTTTATTGGCTTCGCGTCATGCTTCAAGGTTATCTTCATCATTACTAGTTCACCCCGAATCCCTTTCAGCTCCGTAATCCTAGTAGGGAAGAGGTCTCGATACTCCCTGAGTAGCTCGACGACCTTTTCCATGGTAGTGTAGTCCCAGTAATCCCCAAGTGTAGCATACTTCGGTTCTTCCTCTATTCCGATATTCACTTGCTTTGTTTTTAATGGCGCTGCGACACCTGGATCTTCTATTTTGGGGCCGCACACTTCTCGACTTCCTTTGGATTTTGGTATATTGATGTCGCGTGGATCATGCTCATCCCCTTATGCTTTTACATTGTAACATTCCAATGCCTGGCTCAACTGTCACGACCAGTCTGGTTACATGACTTCTTCTGGTTCAAGCGGCAACGTGAAAATTTCGGTCTTTACTAGTTTTAACGTGTCGTCCACTGTATCCATCCATTGATCCTGTTAGAGTCGGTCTTGTAGCCCTCCATCAGCGATCAAAGCTCTTTGCATTTGCATAAGTAGGTGTCTCATCAGTGTCAATTTTTGCATCCCATTAGGCATGCCATAACCCTGATGGAGGAGCTGGTGTCTTTGTCCCCCTCTTGGCATTGCTGGATCAAGTCATTTCAGTCCTTAGTCACTTTCAAGCTTGTCTTGTCTTGGCTTGAGGTCAAATTCCTAGGTCTAGGGTTTTGGTCAAATTTGTTTACAAGGTCATGTCTCTGAAGGTCAATAAGTGCTCAGCAAGCCAGAGGGATGATTTTAAAGGTGTTTCTTCGCAAATTTCAATCTTGTACAGTTAATCTTTACCTTGGATTTAAAAACTCTGTTTTTAAAGCCAAGGTCATTTTTCAAATTTTTGTAAAAAGTGATGAAATTTCAAAAAACTTCCAGAGACAGCATGTAACCCTGGCTCCCTTGCCAAGATCCCTCAGATGATATCCCTGCAAAAAGTATCGAGCAAAAGCATTAAATGAGTCAATTTCAGGACAAAGGAAACCAAAATGGTCAATTTTATAAAGTGTCAAAGAAAAACATTATAAAGTGGGTTTGGGCATGAAATTATTTCAAATCAAAGCTATAAAGGCCCAATCTCCCTCCATCGACCCTCATTGTGCATCCAAGTTACTTGCAAGAGTGATTGAGTGAAAGTTTGAGCGAATTTGGGAGCTGGACAGGCGCGCGACCCGTCAGACCAGGTGCGCGACCCGTCAGAGGCGCGCGACCCGTCAAGCGCGTTCCAGCAGTGTAATTTTTCAATGGGCGCGACCCGTCAGTGGCGTGCGACCCGTTGGGTGAGGCGTGCGACCCGTCAGCGCCCTCCTTACCAAACCGACTGCAAATTTATCCAAGGACCCTCCGAAATCGCCGAATTGCTTAAGGTAGGCTCTCCAACTTAAAAATGGTTGCTTGTTATGGTCAATTGGAATCTTAATTGCATTTTTTAAAGGATCTCCATGTGCAAGAGAAAAGCTCCATGTTGCTACATTTTAAAATTGTAAAATATGCCTAGGGTTTATGTTGTTTTAAGGTTTTTCCCTTGTAAATCATTTTTCCCATTTTCCATTTCATTTTCCTTGTCTTCCTATGTAAATTTCCTTTTTTAATTTGTAAAGAAAAATCCAAACCCTACCCTCTTCCCTAAAAAATGAAAAATTAAGCCCTAACCCTACCTCTCATTACCCATGTAAACAATGTATATAATGATGCATATGCAATGATTTTTGCAATGTTTTTTTCCCTTGAATCCCTGTTTTATATATTTATTCCCATTTTCCCTTTAAAAGTGTCCCTCCCCTAACATTCCCCTCATGCTCCTTGTCCCCTTGAAACAGCATATAAATCAGCATTTTACAAGGTAGAAACAGCAGTACATTTTGGCCACTCTGCTCCTTAAACAATGTCAGAAACCGAAACCTATGAGCAGAGTGATGACCAAGCATCAGCTTCAGAGATTGAGGTACAGAGGAGGCCACATAAGGGTGGAAAGGGTGGTCATCATAAGAGAGAGGATCCCACCTCTTTGGCAGATTTACAGGCTTGTCCTATGGCAGTTTCATGTTTCCAGTACATGTCTTGCTATGAGTTTTGCGAGAGGATCTCTCGGATTTAGCACCACAGAGAGTTGGCTCGCCTGTTTGTTTTACACTTGCATGATGGACATGTCAACCTTGCCGGGGTGGACTTTACATTGACACCCGAGGTGATTTCACAGGCCACAGGGATACCTAATGTTGGAGAGGTATGGAATAAGCGCAAGGTGCTGGACAGTGTTCATTTTGAGCCTTTCGTTAGACCAGCACTCATGAGACACTTGACAGGAGTGCTTCCCTTCAGATTTCTCAGGAGTGAGTATGCTCCCATGATGAGGCTCATCATGCTCTATTTTACCTGTGAGGGCAGATTTTCATAGGTATATTCATACCATATTCGCCTATTGATGCACTTCACACGGGTACGGATGATGAACATCCCTGTTTTCTTCTATCAGAACATTGAGAGGATGGTGTCCATGATGTAGACGAAGAGCCCGACACAGCAGTATAGGAGCCTTTACCATTATGGTTTGATTCAGCTAGTGGTATTACATCAGTTGGCTCAGCAGGGCATCTCATGGGAGGAGTTCATCTCTTGTGAGCTTTTCATAGCACCACCACCGCCACATCCTTAGGTTATTCACGAGGAGGGAGGACCATCACAGCAGCATGACATCCCCGTCACTAGACATGTCAGCTCCTCACCATTGGTCACTTATCAGAGAGGCCAAAGGGCCGTATTTGCAGCAGCTCGGCGAGTACTTTCTCCACAGCATGTGGAAGGGGTCTCGCCATCTTCATTAGTTCAGCGAGTGTTATCTCCACATCAGGTGGAAGGGGCCTCGCTTCCTTCAGCAGCACAGGCAGCACAGAGGGGCAAGCAGCCCAAGATTGATGAGGGACCATCAGGTGTTCCAGATATAGAGTTTATTGATCTTGATGTTAGTTCTCCTAGCCTAGAGTCAAAGGAGATCATTCAACACCTCAGAGCTGAAAATGATGCATTGCAGAGGAGGTTAGATGGGGCACAATGGACAATCTCGTATCTGGAGCAACACAACAAATAGTTGGAGGATGAGCAAGCTCTTGATGAGTTGTGGAGGATTCGTAGTGACCGCAACTTGAATCGAAGAAGACCCGGTGATCTATTGCCCGCTGAGCGAGAGTCCATGCTTATCCAACTCAATGCTCACTTGGAGAGGCTGTTGGCTAAGGCCAACCAAGATAAAAAATTATTGAGAAACATGAAGAACCATTATTGGGCGAGAATGCACGTGTGCAAGGCAAAGATGAAGATGTTCCAAAGGCGGTTGGCCAAGGCACAAAAAAGGAGAAAGAGGCCTGATCCCCTTCATATCCCTGCCAAGGCTTCACTGAAGGACCAAGGCACTAAATAGCCTAGCCACAGCACAAATCCCAAGAAATTTTGAGCATTTTGGGTAAATTTTGGTTTTTTCAGGCAATTTACAGGTTTTCTCCATTAACGGGTCTCACCCCCCGCGCGACCCTTCATCTTGGCAACTCCATTTTGCAAAAACTCAGCATTTCTAGATTTTTCATGAGAAGTTACATATGCTCATCAATGGACTTGAGATTTTATGAAGTTTTGGGCCTCCAGAAAGTCAAAAAATAAGCAAAAAATGACTTTCTGCCACATTTTTGAGACACAGAAAGCAGTCTTGGGAGATTACCATTTTGGAGGGGCAAATGACAACCAAAGTCAGAAATTCTAGTTGGGTTGGAAAGTAGACTCATAGACCTTTCCAACAAGCCTACTATTGCTCAATTTGGACACCTGGAAGTGCCCCAAAAGTGGTCCCAAAGGCGCGCGACCCGTCAGGCAGAGGCGCGCGACCCGTCAGGCAAATTTCTCCAAATTTCAGTGTACAGCTCAGAAAAACGCAGTTTGACCCTGTTTGACTTTTTGGGGTGGATTATTATCTTCTTTGATGTAATTAATGTACTTTTATGACACTTTTACACTTATGTATCTCTTCTAGAAGATTCATTCATGAAATAGGTGAAAATTAAATGAATGAATTGGTTTCCTAGCTTATAGAGGCAAGTTGTTTTGACTGCCTAGTTTTGGATAAGATGATCACTACAGATCTATATATTATCATAATATGGAATGGATCAGTTAATCTGTCTTAAATTCTTGATTAGGCGATCTGAATACGTCGGATTAACCGGGATGATTGAGGATTTCCTAAAATAAGAGGAAGTTGTAAAAAATGTCCTTTCGTCTTTCCGGGGGGGATTGAATCATTACCTTATTTATTATCTATCCCGCCCTGCCTGATCATCGGTCGTACCCTATCTTGAATCTGGAATCGAATTTGTGTCGGCATCTGTCCCACTGGCTGTTGAAGGTGCTGGCTGATAATTGCTGATGGAGAAGGATCTCAAACAAGCTATTGAATTGGTCAGACCCTTTTGGGTACCGCTATGAACTATTCCACTTAGGAACGAAGTGAGTGAGACAAGTGCCCCACTTTGATTGGGTCGAGCAAGCAATAAATTCCTCTTCAATTTACTTATTGGGAAGTGGTTGAAACAGCTCCTAGGATAGTGAGCTCGACCCATGGAGGCAGGGAAAGAGGTTATATGATCTATATTATGTACTTTCTTGCTCATTTTCATGGTTGGACTCTTGAGGGAGAAACTATCATTGTATTATTCACTGTATCTCTGTAATTTTTGGCTAAGGAAGACCAGGGTTTTGCAGTCCTTTTTGGGATTCTTGTGGTTACATGTATTGATGGTGTGTTTCTCTATGTACTTGTAAGTGTGTTATGTGAATCATTTCCTTTCTTTTCCTTCTGCACATTAAACAAATGAAGTGTTAAAGTAGAATTCATGATTGTCATGCTCTGCTTTTAAGTTTGTTTAATTTCAATGTTTTCTACTGTTTAAGGAGAATTCAAAGTTATTGTTTGCTCTCCTTATCTCCTCACCTGTCTTTCTCATCCATTCACCTCAATCTAAGGCATCAATACTGTATCCTATCTCGCCCCAAAGAACCCCCTGCAGAAACTGTGTCCTATCCCCGCACCCAAAATTGCCACCCTCAATTTGCCACCAAAAACCCTAAGAATCCCAAATCAACCCTTTTGATCAGTTTACTAACCTAAAATCAGTGTTACCCTATTGGTTATCTCGCCCATTGAAGATTTTGACCAAGATAGACCGGAGAGAGCCCTCTCCAGCCCCGTAGAGCTAGCTACGAGGCTAAGTGGTTTGATGTTGCCTTGAGGTTTACCTTTCTCAGCCTGAGGTGAAATTTCAAGCGCTAACAGATCCTCAAAAAGAAATGTTGACAGAAACCTCTTGCGCAAGATATCCCACTCACCTGTGCCATGTCGGAGCTCTGTTTCAGTATACCAATTCCTTGGGATGACATCTAAGGTATGATAAAATAGGTGCACCCATTCTGGTTGCGGCTCTTTGCCATAGGCTTTGGTCCATTTGCTTAGATGTATGTGCAGATTTTCTCGTCCATCATATTTCTCCATTAGTTGGAGTGTTGGCTCCCCGAATCGTATCTGCATCATGCGCTTACAACTTTGCCAATCTGCGAAAGTGCCTTCATGGGTACCCTACCATCTCGCCGGTGTCACGTGCAAGGACCATTTGAGCACATCAAATTGCTGGTACTCTAGTACTGCGCTCTCAAACTTCTTTGGGAATACATTTACTACTATGAGCCCATCATATACCGGCAACTCGCGGTCCTGAGCTTTAATGCAGTATACAGATTTTGTCAACATATTGCAGCTTGACGTAGTTGTCCCGTTCATTCTATTCTTCCATTGCTCATCTTCTTCCTCTGAATCATTAGTGTATGGTTCCGCGTAACCCTGTGAAATTCTCCGTTCCTCCATTACCTTACCCTTTATTGGCCTTTGTGCAGCAATTTGGTAGATACAATCCAAGGCTTCGTCCTACTCGTCGTCACACACAGGTTCCGTGTAGCGGGGTCCCTTGGTTGGATCTAGCAAAACAACTACACGGCACGACTTTTTCTCAAATATCATCTCCTTGTGCTTGAAATTAATAATCCCATTCATGTTGATGGCCTAGTCTATTCCCAACAACGCGGGGTACGGGCTTTTCTCGTCCACTATCTCAATAACTTCAAAATCTATTCTAGTGCTTGCACCATCCAAGTCTATGGTGATTCCTTGCAGCCTACCCAGGGGCAAGATCTTCTGTTGATTTTCCATCCGTAATTGGATCGGAGACCATTGGTGTGGGGGCTTGCCGATACACTCCTACGTCTTCTTGGGCACGACGTTTACATCCGAACCGAGGTCCAGACTAACCTGATCCATCTCATAGTCACCAATCCACGCTGCTAACTACATTTCGTGTCCGGTCCACGATGTATGGCTCCCCATTCATCAAACTATGTGAGGTTCTCCCCATCCTACGTATTTGTTAATTACCTCCTGCAATCCTTTCACTGCCCTATTATCGCAAAGTAACTTCGTGCAAATTTCTATGAAAGTTGTTAACAGCGAGGGACCTTTGTACAGCTCAGACTGATCTCCTTCTGAGATTGCACCACTCCTTAGTACCATATTTGCTTTAGGTTCTTCATCGCATGGTTCAACCCTTATCATCTGGACATTCTGTGTCGTCGTAGGAGATGTTGTCCTTTTGTCACGAATATGTGCTAGTAGCATAGGGCAATCTAGCAGTTCATGGTCGAATTGTTCACAATAGGGACATGATACTTGAGTTGGATTTATGCAATCCCATGCGTAGTGTCCTAATCTTCCACAATTGTAACAAATTAGCTATCCTCGACCCCTTCCTGGTCCCATTCCACCCCATCCTTGACCCCATCCTTAGAATCCACCATGTGCAAACATTGTGAATGGATGTTGACCTCGTATCGTAGTCTGTATTCATTAGGCAGATGCTTGCTCCACCAACATTCGACAATCTCTGTCCTCTTGACCCACAGATCTACAAAAGTTACAAAAACGCTGCTTGGGGGTTTGATTGTATTTCGGCAACAAGTGGCAATTATCCGTGTTGTGTTTTCCTCCTACTTGACAGATTATGCACCAGAGTGGGGTGATCACGCTCAACCCTGCCTGTGCCTCTGGTCGTAATGGTGCTGGTCCCCTCGTGACCACAAGGTTTACCGCAACTGGACAATTGTCTTTATCATGTCCCTAGCCCCTACACTTGATGCACCAAACTTCTTCCCAAACTTTCGGTGCCTGATCTTGTTTTAACTTCTATATTTCCAAACACAAGTTTTGGACCTGCGCTTGGATTTGCTGAACTCCCAACCCTGGGTCCTGTACCGAGGTTTCATGCAGCTGCATTGCTACTTCCAGCGCTTCTGCTTGGGTTGAGATCTTCTGCTGTGACAAAGATAATTTCAGATATGGCATTAACGATGAGATAAACCAAGCGCGGTGTTGTGCATTCGTCAAGGTCATGTTGGCTTTGCAAATAGTTCTTTTTAACCTCTGATCCAGATCCCACAGGGTCTCACCAGGAATCATTGTGATTTATTTGAATCCTATGACCGACTGCGACTTCGATTTTGGCCGGCTGAACTCCTTTTTTAACTCCATGTAGATGTTCACTATCCCCACCGTTGGGTTGATGCCCGAATACTTCATATACCATGTTAGTGCTTGGTCCTGCAGTGTGCTGACTAAGACGGCTTTTTTGATATCATCATTCATGATCTGTTGCGAATTCCATACTGAATTCAATACAAATCAAAACTTTTCTGGATCTTCACTTCCTGCTCCCTTGAATATTGATAACTAGATGGCACTCGATCCTTTGTCGCTCTTTCCTCTAGCGTCCCCGCCTTTCACATCAGACACCCCTTAGGCAGATCCCGGTCCTAGCAACCAAACCATTTTTTGGCTTATATGAGCTTGACCCAGGTTTGGAAGAATTATTTAGCTAAACAAATCCCGCAGCTACCGGCCCTTTCGAAAACAGCTCGTGAAGCACAGACTTAGGTCACCCGAGGTAGCAGGGGAGGGTGCTAGAACCAGGTTTCTGCACCTTGGAGATGTCTTGGATGTGGTTTGGGGCTCGCACGTTGTTTTGAAGCCTCGCACTATGATAGATCCACACATATCGGAATACCCTTATCGCATTTATTTGAATAACTTATTACTGGTTTGTTCTAGTTAAAACGGTCTTTAGAAAACATTTATACTTTTGGTTACTTCGCGCATCAAGATTAATCCAGTTCACATGAAGATAAGTTTCTTCTAAATTCTGTGTTGGTTGTGACTTTACTCTTTTATGATAAATGAATTGTTATGATTTCTTCATTTGCTACGGTTGAATTCGCACACAGCTGCAGAGCCTCTACCTTCTACCCTACTCCCTCAACTCGGTCTTACTGACGCTTTCAAACTATTTCCTTTCAGAACCCATTACATTCCATCTTCCAAAAGAACTACTTTCCCTCATAGAGCCCCGCTCTATTTATACTTTCCCTTGTTCCATGATCCCTCCGCGGGCCGACTCTATTACTATTTCTTTAAATTATTTTTTGGCGGACTAGCCTTTGCCTCAACCCATTATAGTTCGTGCACCGCGCTTTCCGCAAAGTCTTTTACCCTAATATTACCCAAAATTTTGGGCTTTGCACCCCATACTCATTCCACAGGGCTTGCGCTACCCAACAACTCATCCTCGATTCACTCAGATGGTGCTTCAATCTTCACTTGGAGTTAGAAAAACTCCAACTTCAAAAACTGCAGATTAGTTGTGCCCTACATAGCTTCTTGTTGTACTTCCTCGACCAATTTCTCTGTAGTGGGGCCTTCCACCGCTAGACCCATGGTCCTTTGAGTCTGTTGCATTCTCTTAACCTTTCTTTTCATGGATAGAGTTAGCTGGTGGGCCTCCTCTATCCAACATTGCATTATTTCCCTCAGAATGGCCTCTTTCTAGTGCATCTCTTCAATTTCAGTCTGAAGCTACTTCTTTTCTTGTAGTTTTGCGAACTATTGTACTAGCGCCAAAGTGCACGCAATCGATCTAATATCATTGACCTACCATTGTTTTTCTCTAATGTCTGTGCTAATCTTCTACAGAGTGGGGTCCTCCTGCATAGACGTCCATAGGTCCATGGCTTACTCAAATATTTTGTGTTCATCTGTGAATAGGTATCTATTTAGCCACTCTTCCTTCGACAAGCATGGATTTCTGTTCTCCTAGGTTGCAAACATGTGCAGCTTTCGATCAATCCACTTTTCAATCTCTTTCTTAGTTGGGAACCACTTATCACACATTTCTCAGCAAGATCCTAGTCCTGGAAACGGAACCATTTGTTGGCTTGATGGGACCCCACCCAAGTTCAACGTTAGCTATGCCAACTAACAAAACCCTAAACTGCTGGCCCTTTAGGCAACAACCCGCATAGCGCATGCTGCAGTCTCACCTAAAGTAGTATTGGGGGATGATAGAACTAGACTTCTGCATCGAGAGGTCTGTGTGATAGGTTCTTATGTCTTCGTGAGCCCTAACCCTTTCGGAACAATTAATAACAATATCTAGCTCCACTTAAACAATTCATCAAATCTTCAATTCTAGGTAAAGGAAATCTGTACCTGATTTTTATTTTGTTGATGGCTCTTGAATCGATGCACATTCTCCAGCCTCCATCTTTTGTTGGATTCAACACTGTTGGCACTGCATAAGGACTCAAACTCTCTCTAACCAATCCTTTATCTGATAGTTCCTGCACCTGTTTTTTGATTTCTTCATTTTTTGTGGGAGTCATCCTGTAAGTTGCTTTATTTGGTAGATTTTCTCTTGGAATCAAATCTATATGATGACTGATTTTTCTGATGGGTGGTAACTCATTAGGAAAATCATCTACAATGATATCACAATAATTCTCCAGCATCTCTTGAATTTCAATTGGTAAATCAAACATTTTAGTGGAAGTCATTATTACCTTGGGTTTGCAACTCAATGCAAAATTTACCTCATCCTCTTCAATCTACTGCAAGTATTCTTTTCCACTAAGCAATAGGGTCTTTGGATCATATTTCCTCAATGTATCCTCCTCTTCCATAGGCAACAATGTATGATTAACACCATCTTTACCAAATTTGTATGAGTTCTTTTTCCCATCATGCATAGATCCTTTATCATACTGCCAAGGTCTTCCTAGCAATATGTGACACACATCCATAGGTATCACATCACATAAAAAAAATTATTTTTATTTGCCCAACTACAACTCACTTCACATTGTTCCTTCACTAAAAACTGATGTCCCTTTTGAATCCATGACACCTTATAAGGTGTTGGATGCTTCTTTGTCTGCAATTTCAACTTCTCCGCCACTTCTGTAGAGACCAAATTATCAATACTGCCACTATCAATTATCATTTGACATCATTTTCCTTGAACCTTACACATAGTCCTGAACAAAGTCTTTCTCTGTGATGGTTCAACAACTTCCTTTGCTGGCTTTAACAAAACTTTGTTAACTACCAAAGAATCCCCTTTCTCTGGTACATTTTGTTCTTCTTTTGGCACCTTTGTTGCTTCCTCTTCAGTCTTAGCAACAATTACATTTCTATGATTTGTTCCTATGTTTTATGGGCACTCATAGGCTCTGTGTCCCAGCTTATTACATTTGTAACATTTGATTTCTCTTCCTCTGCCTCTACCTCCTCTTCCTCTGAAAAAACTCCTTCTGCCACTTGCATCACCTTCTGTGGGTGTATGCTGACTCGAGCTGCTACTAGCTCCATCTCTAGGTGTTGTAGATCTTCCTCTACCACCTTGACTTCCCCTTCCTTAGAAAGTACCTCTACTCCTGGCAAATTGCTTCCTCAAGAGTTTTTCTTTAGCCTTCAATACCATTTGATAAGCCTCTTCTACTGTTTTAGGAGACAAAAAACTTATCTCATCTTGGATCTCCATTCTGAGACCATTTATGTATCTTGCAACCTTCTCATCTGTATCTTGAATTTGTCCATCTCTTATGCTCACTTTGTAAAATTCCCTATGTATTATTTCACTGTCAAAGGCCTCTGTCTAAGGTTTTGCATCTGTCTAAATAATGTTTGTTGATAATCACTTGGAAAAAACTTACCTCTCAACTTTTCCACCATCATGTTCCAATTCTTAATTGGTTGCTTACAAAGTATTTTTCTTTCTGCATGCAATCCATCGCACCAAAGTGTTGCATTTCCTTTCAATTTTGTGACAGCAAATTTCACTCTCTTTCCTTCTTCCATTTCTTCCTAATCAAAGAATTTATCCATGCTATTAATACAGTCTATCAACTCCTCAGGGTTTAAACCTCCTGCATAAATTGAACCCTCAATTCTAGGTTTAGATGTGGATCCTAACACCGATTTAAAGAATCTCATTTTAGGAGTAATTTCTTTAGGTTCCTCTGCTTCTGCAACTTCAACTTCAGGCTCACTGACATCTCCAGAATCTACATCTCCTTGATTTCCCATTTCCATTGCTTCTAGTCTAGCTTGCATCTATTTCATATCTTCTAACACTTCAGCATTTGCAACTAGTCTTCCTCTTCTTTGACCACGTCTTCCTCCAACTCTAAAAGCCATGTTGGACTTCTTTCTCTGATCTTTGAGATCCTGATCAGTGTCAATAAGTTGCTCTGATACCACTAATGGTGTTCTGGGTGCAGGTGCTAGAGATAATCGTTCAAATTTAGAAATGATCTCTCCAAGTGTAGGTGGAAGTTATTCTCGGATTTCCTTTGGAGTGTCAGTCATCCACCTCCAAATGTAGTTATTCTACTAATACAACAAAATTGTTAAAATTACCCTAAATATGGAAGAACTTCACTTACCATGGAACCGAAAGGAAATAACATTGTCATTCATAAACTTCTTGCGTTCGCCTTTTCCACAATCCTTTACCTTTCTCATGGAACCAAAAGGAAACAAATCTACAGTTTATAACTTCTCGGGTCCAAAATTTAGATTAAAGCCCATGTACACTTTGATGTGATATCTGTCAGATCTCGTCACTTCATAGTGAATGGCTATGATCAATCCAGACTTCAATGGATTAAATCGCAATTCATACAATACCGCGTCTGATTTCTAAATTAAACCCCGTGCATGTTAACCACATGATTACCGTCGGATCAGCCTCCTTCAGGTGGACAGTCCAGATTAACTGAGTTATTAACTCAATTAAATAATTTCTCGCGTTCGGTTTTAGAATTAATGTTTGCGCTTGTGAGCACGCGATCACCGTTAGATATGTGCCTGTCGATCGGACAGTTCAGGTCGTTTCATAAGGTTTCTCACGTTGTTTTTTTGGGTTTTCCTCATTCCGCCAAGAATCTGCCTTCCACCAAGTTTAAATTGTGTCTAAGTTATATTTCTTTTAAACATATCCTAGCTATATCAATACACAAAAATAAAGATTTAAACGCGATAACACAAGATTATACCAACCTCTAATTCTAAAGGGCTAAACTGTAAATCAACAGGACTCAAAGAAATTTCGAAGGAAATTTCAACCCTTTGAGATTGACCATTCATGCGTAGAATACATAGAGACACAGAGAATTTCCAAGCTTTACAATCAAATCCTCCTTAGCCAAATCCAGCCAAATCCCATTACACTAATTCAAAACTTACATAAATACCATTACATACATCAATCAGATCCTCAATCAATGGATTGAATCTACTTAATACTAGATAATACCTAATCTGCATGATATTCTCCTCGAGAATCTCAACTAAGTCTAAATATTTGAATTAAATACAAAATAGTTCAAATCCCTGAATTCTAGCTCTAATCCTATCTGGAAAGCTTTGTAAAGTGACAGCTAAAGAATCCCAATCCTTTGCTTGTAAATTTTTTTTGTATTTTTGGAATAAAATCGAAGCCTTTTGTCTTCAAGCCTCATGCTTCTACATCAGATGCCTGAGGACAAAATTCTTCATGGGCTCCTGTCCATGAGCTCTTCTATAGAACTACCCAACTTCTGTAGCATGGCATCTGTCATCTAGGTAGAATCAGCAATTGGTTGATCCTTGCATTTGACTAAATACTGAAAATAGTCCTATCCTCTTGTCTGCTTAAACAATTTCTTATCCAATATATTCTTTGGCTGCAATTCCTTTTACCCAATCAACCTCTTATTCTTCCTTGTCTTTTGATGTATCATCTGCATTTCCACTTTCAAACCTGTACAAATCAGCAACATTGAAAATTGGATATATTCCAATATCAAGGGGTAATTCAATTTCATATGCATTTGCAGAAAATTTCCTCAAGACTCTGCATGGTCCAATTTTCTTAAATTTTAACTTTTTATACTCCATTTTTGGAAATATTTCCTTCCTCAGGTATGCTAAAACCAAATCTCCGACCTCAAAATTAACTTCTCTCTTCTTCAAATATGCTTTGCTCTTGTACTTTATGTTGCTATCCTGTAACTGTTGTTTTACCAATTCATGTATTGCTTGAATCTCTGAAGCAAAGTCTTCTCCTTTGGCACTTCTCATCTCAGCTTTTCCCAAGTCTCTCAATTCAGACACTCCTCTTGGGTGCATTACATAAACTATATGGAATGGAATCTGCCCTATACTCTTGTTAGGAGAATCATTATAAGCATATTCAGCCTATGCTAAAATTTGATGCCACTGTTTTGGATGTTCACCTGCAAGACTTCTTAGAAGATTACCCAAGCTTTTGTTTACAAATTCAATCTATCCATTAGCCTGAGGATGATAAGCTGAACTGAAACTCAATTTAGTACCAAGATTCTTCCACAATGTCCTCCAGAAATGTCCAACAAATCTGTTGTCCTTGTCTGAAACAATGCTCTTATGTAACCCATGCAACCTTACAATCTCCTTAAAAAACAGATTAGCAATGTGAGTAGCATCATTGGTTTTATAACATGGAATAAAATGTGCCATTTTAGAAAATCTTCAACTACAACATAAATTGAATCATTTCATCTTTGATTTTTTGGTAAACCCAAAACAAAATCCATACTTACCATATCCCAGGGTCTATCTGGAATAGGTAATGGAACATGCAAACCTATGTTTTGGCTCCTTCCCTTTGCATACTAACATACTTTACAATTTTTCACATACTTCTCCACTTCAGATCTCATCTTCAACCAGAAATAAAATTAACTCACCTGCTCATAAGTCTTGTCTGCACCAAAATGTCCTCCAAGTCCACCACTATGTTTCTCCTTGATTAAATTTTCTCTCATAGAACAATTTGGTATGCACAGCTAATTTCTTTTAAACAACAATCCTTCTTGCAAGAAAAAATCCAGCCACTTACTTCTATCTAACAAAACAAGATTTTTACAAGCTTCAAATGCCTCTTTAAAATGTAAATCTTTCTCATATAATTCCTTAAGAAAATCAAAACCCAACACTTGAATTTGACTTTCCTAAACTAAAATACTTTTTCTGCTTAAGGCATCTGCTACCTTGTTTGATTGGCTAGTTATATGCTTCAATACAAAATTAAAACTTTGAAGATATTCTACCCATTTTGCATGTTTCTGACTAAGCTTTGGTTGTTGCATAATGTATTGCAATGCATGTGTTGGGTTGTGTTATATTCTTTCCACAGCTAACCCACGTAGTGAACTGGGGGGTTAGAGGGGGGGCGGAGCCCCCCCTTCGTTGCACCGATTGCACAGCGGGGGGATCATAGGGGGAGCGGCAGCCCCCCCTGTCCGGGGGGTTTGACGGGGGCGGGTAGCCCCCCTCTACGAGGTCTGGGGCAGCGCCCAGGGAAAAAAAATTTGACCCTATATTAGGTTGGGCGAACCTACCTATGGTTTTCGGTCCTTGGTTTTGGACGCGATGATTTTCGGTCCATGGTATTGGATGCTTCGGCATGTATAAATATGTATTGTAACATTGAAAATAATATAATGAAAAATCAAGCTGGTAGTCCCAGTTTTGGGATCCAGGGGAAAATATTTGTGTATATGTGTTTTATGTGTTATGCTCTCGCATTGTTTATTTTTCTGTGATTTAGAATTCGTATGCAGGTAATTTCTGTACGAGGTTAAAACCTACATTTGGTATCAGAGTTGTTTTGGCTTCAAGGGGACGCCTTTGTTGCTGAGGGGTTTTGCTCGGACCTGTGGTAGACCCTGTTCAGTGGGAGATCTGCGAGATCGATTCTAGTGGTGAAAGAAGATGGCAAGCAGCGGAAAGATAGAGATCGAGAAGTTCAATGGTCAGAGTTTTGAGTTGTGGAAACTCAAGATGGAGGATCTGTTGGTGGATAAATATCAGTGGATCGCGGTAGATCCAGGTACCAAACCAATGGGAGTGACCGATGAAGAATGGAAGAAGTTGGATCGGAAGGCTAAGAGCACAATACGGTTGTGTGTCTCAGATTCAGTATTGCTGAATGTATCAGGGGAAGCTACGGCGAAGGCTTTGTGGGACAAGTTAGGGACTTTGTACCAATCTAAGTCTTTGGTGAATAAACTGTTCCTGCGGAAAAGGCTGTATAACCTGAGGATGAAAGATGGAGACTCTGTGACAGAGCATCTGAATACATTTAATATTGTGGTAAGTCAGTTAGCATCTGTTGATATTAAAATTTTAGATGAAGATAAGTGCATCAGTTTGTTGTGTTCTCTACCAGATTCGTGGGATAGTCTGGTTATTGCAATAGGTAGCAATGCAACTGCTTTACAGTTTGATGAAATAGTCTCAGCCTTGTTGACGGAGGAGATGAGACGGAAAAATATGGAGAGCCAGAATGGTGATGCCTTGTCTGTACGAGGACGGTCCCAGAATAGAAACAAAAATAAGTCATTGAGTGGGAGATCTAAATCTAGAGGGAGATCTAAATCTCCAGGAAAAACTGTAAAGGTTGTGTGCTGGAAATGCGGAAAGGAATGGCACTTCAAAAGGGACTGTAAATCTAAAGCTCCTGATAAAGGAAAGGGATCTGATGATGCTCCTTCTACAGAGGCGAAAACCACCTCAGATGAAGGTGGGGATGTGTACTTGGCTTCTTCAAGTACACATGTAAATCATGAGGCATGGTTGATTGACTCAGGTGCATCCTTTCACTTCACTCCCCATAGAGAGTGATTCTGCGAGTATGAGAAATACGATGGTGGTGATGTCTTATTAGGAGATGATAGGAAGGCTATAATCATTGGTCACGAAAAAGTAAAGTTGAAGTTGCAAGGTGGAAGGGTTAGAACACTTCCGGGTGTTCTGCATATTCCTGCATTGGCCAGAAATCTAATTTCTGTAAGCAAGTTGGATGATGCAGGTGTAAAAACAGTGTTCGAGAAGGATACCTGCAAGATGGTTTGGGGAGCACTGGTATTGATGTGGGGAGTTCGGACTGGAACTTTGTACAAGCTGCAAGGTAGCACTGTTGTTGATGGGTGCAACAGTTCTGTAGTTCCTGAAAGTGGAGCTGAAAATCTAGTGGTCTCTGGAGAGAAGACCATGCTGTGGCGTCAAAGGCTTGGACATATTGGAGAGAAGGGCCTTCGAATACTTCATGGTAAAGGTATGGTAGAAGGTATGAGTAATAGCTCTCTGGATTTTGATTTCTGTGAAATTTGTGTATATGGGAAGCAGAATCGGGTGAGTTTCCCCTCTGGTGCTAAGAGGGCGAAACAAATATTAGAGCTTGTGCACAGTGATGTGTTTGGATCTGTGAAGGTTCCATCACTGGGTAAGTCTATGTACTATGTATCGTTTATAGATGACTTCTCAAGGAATACATGGATATATTTCCTTAAGAAGAAATCTGAAGTCTTTGACAGGTTTAAAGAATTTAAGGCTCTGGCGGAAATCAGACAGAGAAGAAGATAAAGGTGCTGAGGACAGATAATGGTGGAGAGTTTTGCAGTAAGGAATTTGAAGAATTCTGTAAGAATTGTGGTATATCACGGCAGAAGACTACTCCATATACACCTCAGCAAAATGGAGTTGCAGAAAGAATGAACAAGACGTTGATGGAAAGGGCAAGAAGCATGCTCATTGGTGCCGGGTTAGGATAGGAATTCTGGGCAGAGGTGGTGGATACTGCATGTTACCTGGTCAACAGGTCACCTTCATCAGCGTTGGAGGATAAGACTCCACAAGAAGTATGGACTGGTAAGAAACCCTCTCTTTCACATCTGAGGGTATTTGGATGTGATGCATATGTACATGTTCCAAAGGAGAAACGAACCAAGTTGGATAGTAAATCTGAAAAGTGCATCTTTATTGGGTATAAGGATGGTTTAAAGGGTTATAAGCTTTGGAACCCAGTAACAAGGAAGGTTGTGTACAACCGAGATGTGGTTTTTAGAGAGGTGAAAGATGTTATTAAACATGAAGTCCAACCAAAGGAACCTGAGAAGATAGAGTTTGAGCTAAAGGAGGAAGAATCAGACTCTACAACAGAGGAGGAATCAGAAGATGAGGAGCCACAAACTCCGACTCTGAGAAGATCAATTCGAGAAAAAATGCAGCCAAAAGGTATATTCCATCTGCTTTCTGTTCAAATTTTGCTTTGTCTGTTACTGATGATGATCCCAGAACTGTGAAGGAAGCAGTAGATTCAGAGGATGGAAAACTCTGGAAAGAGGCCATGGTTGATGAAATGGCATCTTTGCAAAAAAATGAGGCTTGGGATCTGGTGGAGTTGCCGGCTGGAAGTTAACCCATTGGTAGCAAATGGGTGTTTAAAAAGAAGACAAATGCAGATGGGAAGGTGGAGAAATACAAAGCTCGGTTGGTAGCAAAAGGTTATTCCTAGGTGCCGGGAATTGATTTTGGTGATATTTTTTCTCCTGTTGCCAAGGTAACTTCTATTAGGTTACTTTTATCTGTTGTTGCTGCTTTTGATTTTGAGGTAGAACAGATGGATGTGAAGATAGCATTTCTTCACGGGGATTTGGAAGAAGAAATCTACATGAAGCAACCTGAAGGCTTTGCGGTGAAAGGTAAGAAAGAACTGGTATGCAAGTTAAAGAAGTCTCTGTATGGGTTAAAAAAATCACCAAGGATGTGGTATCAGAAATTTGATACATTTATACGGGGACTTGGCTTCACCAGAAGCAAAGCAGCTCACTGTGTGTATTTTAAATTAATTGGTGACCATGTTATTTATCTGGTCTTGTATGTGGATGATATGTTGCTAGTTGGAAATGACAAAGAAATTATCCAGGACTTGAAGACCAAATTGTCCTCCAAATCCGACATGAAAGATCTTGGTGTTGCAAACTATATTTTTGGCATGGAAATTAAAAGAGATCGGGCAAAGAGGAAGCTCTGGTTAAACCAGAGGAAGTATATCGAGACAATACTGCAGAGGTTTAATATGCAGGATAGTAAATCGGTGAAGGTTCCTATTCCTGTAGTTGTGAGGTTATCTGCTGAACAGTGTCCCAAGACACAAGAAGAGGAAGAGGACATGTCCCGTGTTCCATATGCGAGTGCAGTCGGTAGCCTGATGTATGCAATGGTTTGTACTAGACCAGACATTGCACATGCAGTGGGAGTATTGAGCAGGTTTATGTCAAAACCAGGGAAGGAGCACTGGACAACATTGAAGCGGGTTTTCAGGTATTTGCGTGGCACTAGTGATTATGGTTTGTGCTACCAAGGAAGACCAGGATTGGACAGAGTGTTGGATACTCGTGGCTTTGTTGATGCAGATTGGGCTGGAGATCTGGATCAGAAAAGATCTTCAAATGGGTATGTGTTTAACCTATTTGGAGGTGCAGTCAGTTGGATGAGTAAGAAACAATCTGTAGTGGCACTATCAACTACAGAGGCAGAATACATGGCAGCCACTCATGCAAGCAAAAAGCAGTTTGGTTGCAGAGATTGTGTTCAAGTATGGGGTTAGTACAGGGAGCTATAAGAATAGACTGTGACAGCCAAAGTGCACTTTTCTTGGCAAAGAACCCTGCTTATCATTCAAAGACAAAGCACATTGATGTTTAGTATCACTTTGTGAGGGATATGATAGAAGACAAAAAGGTGTTGCTGGTAAAGGTGGACACTTTGAAGAATAATGCAGATGCATTGACAAAATCTGTGAGCTCTGAGAAGTTCTCTTGGTGTAGAGAAACAATGGGCATTTCAGGGATGAAAAAATGACTAAGCTCTCCTGTGGCCCCCTGTGGAAAGAAAAAAACAAGTGGGAGATTGTTGGGTTGTGTTATGTTCTTTCCACGACTAACCCCCCTTCGTTGCACAGATTGCGCAGCAGGGGGGTCACAGGGGGGGCGGCAGCCCCCCCTGTCCGGGGGGTTTGAGGGGGGCAGGTAGCCCCCTTCTACGGGGTCCGGGGCAGTGCCCTGGGAAAAATTTTTTTGGACCCTATATAAGGTTGGGTGAACCTACCTATGGTTTTCGGTCCTTGGTTTTGGACGCGATGGTTTTCGGTCCATGGTATTGGATGCCTTGGCATGTATAAATATGTATGTAACATTGAAAATAATATAATATAAAATCAAACTGGTAGTCCCGGTTTTGGGATCCAAGGGAAAATATCTGTGTATATGTGTTTTATGTGTTATGCTCTCGCATTGTTTATTTTTTTGTGATTTAAAATTCGTATGCAGGTAATTTCTGTACGGGGTTAAAACCTACAGCATGGTTGTTTGAATAAAGTATAAACTCCTTAGACATCAAGTAATGTCTCCACTTCTTCAATGACTGCACAACTGCATAAAACTCCTTATCATAAGAAGAATATTTCTTCTTTGATTCATTCAGTTTTTCATTGAAATAAGCTACAAGTCTATCCTCCTGACTTAAAACAGCTCCAATGGCTTCTCCACTGGCATCACATTTCACTTGAAAAGGTTTATTAAAATCGGGCAAAATAAAAATACGTTTTTCAATGATTTTTCTTTTCAACAGCTGAAAGTTCTTCTCTACTTCAGCACTCCATTTAAATGGTTGTTTATCCTTCTTTATAGTGTCAATAATAGAAGCATTGATCTTACTAAAATTCCTTATGAACTTCCTATAAAAACATGGAAACTTCTTACCTCAAAAACACTTTTTGGTGAATGTCATTCCATGATTGCCTTGATCTTCTCTGGATCCATCTTTAACCCATCAGCAGAAACAACAAAGCCCAAATACACCAACTCTTCCTTCATGAATGAAAATTTCTTTAGATTTAATAGGTAACTTTTCTTGTTGTAGCTTCTGTAAGACATAATTTAGATGTTTCATATGTTCCTCTTTAGATTTGCTATAAACTAATATATCATCCATATATACTATTAAATAAATTCTTTCAACACTTCATTCATAAGCCTCATATATGTGCTAGGAACATTTGATAACCCAAAAGGCATTACCATCCATTCATACAATCCTTCATTTGTTTTAAAAGAAATTTTCCGTTCATCACCTTCTCTAATTCTTATTTGATGATAACCATTTTTTAAATCTAGATTTATAAAATATCTAGCTCCACTTAAACAATCCATCAAATCTTCAATTATAGGTAAAGGAAATTTGTACCTGATTGTTATTTTGTTGATGGCTCTTGAATCAGTGCACATTCTCCAGCCTCCATCTTTCTTTGGACTCAACACTGTTGGCACTACATAAGGACTCAAACTCTCTCTAATCAGTCCTTTATCTGACAGTTCCTACACCTGTTTTCTGATTTTTTCCCATTTTGTGGGGGTGATTCTGTAAGCTGCTTTATTTGGTAGATTTTCTCTTGGAATCAAATCTATATGATGACTGATTTTTCTAATGGGTGGTAACTCATTAGGCAAATCATCTACAATGATATCACAATAATTCTCCAACATCTCTTGAATTTCAATTGGTAAATCAGAAATTTTAGTGGAAGTCATTATTACCTTGGGTTTACAAATCAATGCAAAATTTACCTCATCCTCTTCAATCTGCTGCAAGTATTCTTTTCCACTAAGAAATAGGGTCTTTGGATCAGATTTCCTCGATGTATCCTCCTCTTCCATAGGCAGCAATGCATAATTAACACCATCTTTACCAAATTTGTATGTGTTCTTTTTCCCATCATGCATAGCTCCTCTGTCATACTACCAAGGTCTTCCTAGCAATATGTGATACACATCCATAGGTATCACATCACACAGAATTTTGTCTTTGTATTTGCCCAACTACAACTCCACTTCACACTATTCCTTCACTAACCACTGATGTCCCTTTTGAAGCTATGACACCTTGTAAGGTGTTGGATGCTTCTTTGTCTTTAATTTCAACTTCTACACCACTTCTGTAGAGACCAAATTATCAGTATTGCCACTATCAATTATCATTTGACAACATTTTCCTTGAACCTTACACACAGTCCTAAACAAAGTCTTTCTCTCTACTGGTTCACAACTCCCTTTGTTGGCTTTAACAAAACTTTGTTAACTACCAAATATTCCCCTTTCTCTGGTACATTTTCTTGTTCTTCTAGCACCTTTGTTGCTTCCTCTTTAGTCTTAGCAACAATTAAATTTCTATGATTTGTTCCTATGTTTTCTGGGCACTCATAGGCTCTGTGTCCCAGCTTATTGCATCTGTAACATTTGATTTCTCTTCCTCTGCCTCTACCTCCTCTTCCTCTGAAAAAAATCCTTCTGCCACTTGCATCACCTTATGTGGGTGTATGCTGACTCGAGTTGCTACTAGCTCCATCTGTAGGTGTTTTATATCTTCCTCTACCACCTTGACTTTCCCTTCCTCGGAAAGTACCTCTACTCCTGGCAGATTGCTTCCTCAAGAGTTTTTCTTTAGCCTTCAATACCATCTGATAAGCCTCTTCTACTGTTTTAGGAGACAGAAAACTTATCTCATCTTGGATCTCCATTCTGAGACCATTTATGTATCTTGCAACCTTCTCATCTGTATCTTGAATTTTTCCATCTCTTATGCTCCCTTTGTAAAATTATTTTGTGTATTCTTTCACTGTCAAAGACCTCTATCTAAGGTTCTGCATCTGTCTAAATAATGTTTGTTGATAATCACTTGGAAAAAACATACCTCTCAACTTTGTGTTAGGTCCCTATAATACTAGTGATTACCCCATTACTGTTGTAGTTGTATCCCTTATTAATATTGTTGTGCCCCTATTGTCCCCATATTTTTATTACTATGCCCCATAGAATCCCTTTATTGTTATTTTTGTGGCTTTATATTATTATTGCTAGGTCGGCTGGGTTATATTGTGACTCCTTAGACTCCTATATATAGAAAGGAGGTTTGTCATTTGAATCATCCAAGAATTGATCATTTGTGTAATGTAAAGGAGGTTGCCCCCTCAAAGAGGCTGAATTCTAAGGCGTTCAACTATCTTTTCTATCTTTTTGTGAGCTGGTTTCATAACATTTGGTATTAGAGCTTTGGATTCTAGGGTTTCGCTGCTCCAAATAGGTCATCGTGGAATTTTTGCTATAACTCTTTTTCTGCGACATTTCAGAAGCGAAAAAAAAAACTCATTTGAGAATAAATCGCACTGAACCTCGAGTCCAAATTTTAGAGCTTTTTGCGCTATATTTACGGAGATATGATCTAAGGAATTTGGTCTTTTTTCAGACTCCTGAATTACATTCCAAACAGGTGACCTAGGGAAAATTATCATAACTTTCTCTCTGAGCATCAGATTGAAGTTTCATAAGAAGCTACAGAAAGAGGACGGACTATAGTTTCTTGTATATATTTTTCAGAGACAAAGGTCAAAACAGGGACATGTGGCATGTCATACAAGTTTGCTCTACTAAAGTAGTCTATAATCAGGTCACTGTGGGAGATTTGGCATAACTCTTCCTTGGATAATCCAATTTGGATCAGACTGGTGGCACTGGAAAGAGGACACAGAGGGCTACTACATATCATAATTTTAGAACTAGATGATCTGAAATTACAGAGATACATCAAAGGAAATATTAAGGTCCTTCAAAGTGAAAAAAGGTGTGTAGATTTTTTTAAATTTTTTCTTAAGCTTAGTTTGAAAAATTATTTTGAAGAATTCAAAAGGCATAGTACAACATTATTATCAGTAACTGATGCCCCGAGGAAAGAAAATGCAAACACCTAGTAAGCAACCTAAAAGCGCTAGCATGACTCATGAAGAAGAGGAAGAAATGCTACATGATATATCAAAATTACAAGACCAAGTGCAATAAATGTCACTCTCACAAAAGCTAACAGAAGCGAAGATAAATGGTGTGGAATCTAAGATAAAGGGCATGGAAGCTAAGATGAATGGCATGGAAGCTAAGATGGATGATTTGAAGATAGATTTGAAGACAGACATGGAAGAATTGAAGATAAATATGAATAAGTTGCTACAAGAAATGGTCACTAAAGGTGAAAAGGTAGTAAAGGAAACTCATGATGAGAACAAAAGAAATGTTAATCATGATTCCATAGACTCTAATGTTGGATCGAAGACCCACCATATTCTGAAAATAGATATGAGGAAGTTTGATGGCAAGGACCCCGCAACATGGATATTACAGATGGAGCAATTTTTCGATCTCAATAATGTGCAAAACACACAAAAGGTACGTATTGCAACTTTATATTTCGAACCAAATTAGTTTGAATGGTATCAATGGATTTACTCTCGTAAACAAATTATCACTTGGGCAATTTTTACAGAAGAATTGACAGCACATTATGAGGACACAAAAAGCAACACTTTTTTTTAGCCAATTGATAAGTCTCAAACAAAAGGGTTCAATAATGGAACACATTGAGGAGTTCCAAAAATTGAACATAAGAGTAAAAAATATTCCAGAGGAGCATAGGATTGATGTGTTCATAGGGACTTTAAAGGATAATATCCAACATGATGTTCACCTTTGGGAACTTGATTCATTAGAGAAGGCATTCAAGTTAGCAAGAAAAATGGAAAGCAAAATTATGGCAACCAGGAAGCATATCAGTCACAAATATAAAGATGGAAGTGTTGTTACCCCTAGTCTTCCACAACCTATAAGGTTGACACCACAACAATTGGAAGAAAAAAGAGTAAAAGGGATTTGTTACAGTTGTGATAGAAAATACACCAAAGGTCATAAGTGTGCTGAGAAGAAATTATTCTACATAGATTGTGAAGAGGAAGAAGAAAAGGAGCAAGAAAGGTCAAAAGAAGAGGATATACTCGAGGAACAAAGCCTATATAAAGAAAAAATGAATTCGACCATATCTTGTAATGCATTGGCTAGAATTAACACTCCTTAAACCATCAAGATAGAAGGACAAATCAAGAAGAAAAAGGTAATAGTGTTGATTGATTCAGGAAGTACCCACATCCATTTAATATTTAAAGCCAATACTGTATTGATATGCCATAATATCAAGCTATCCATGGGAGAATATGTATTGGTGAGCCCAATGCTTTCCATTCCAATGGGAGGTGTTGACGTTGTAGTAGGAGTCCAATGGCTACAGTCCTTGGGTACAATAGCTTTTAATTTTCAAGAACTTTTCATGAAATTTTCTACGGAAGGAGAGGAAGTTGAATAAAGGGGTATTGTAGGGAAACCGGGAAAGATAATCAGCTCTAACGGTATGAGAAAGCTTCTAAAAGAGGTGTAATTGCACAGTTATGTTCGCTAGATGTTTCCACATCGAAATCATCTATTTCTCCAGATCTCCAAAAAGTCTTGGACAGTCATTCCAAGGTATTTGAGACTCCCAAAGGTCTCCCACCTATTCGTGATCATGATCATGCTATTCATTTGATTCCAAGAAGTGTTCCTCCAAAGGTCTCCCACCTATTCGTGATCATGATCATGCTATTCATTTGATTCCAAGAAGTGACTCAACCTAGTCAAAGTTCTTTCTCAGCTCTAGTAGTATTGGTGCACAAGAAGGATGGATCATGGCGCATGTGTCTGGATTATAAGGAGCTAAACAAGCTCATTATTAAAGATAAGTTTCCCATTCATGTCATTGATGAATTACCGGATGAATTGCATGGATCAATTTACTTCACCAAGTTGGATCTTCATTCAGGATATCATCAAATCAGAATGAAGACTGAAGACATTCCGAAAAAGGCATTTAGAACTCATGAGGGTCATTATGAATTTTTGGTCATGCCTTTTGTCCTTACCAATGAACCTTTTACATTTCAAGGTTTGATGAATTCCATTTTCAAACCCTTCCTTAGAAAATTTGTGTTAGTATTTTTTGATGATATACTAATCTACAACAAGTCTTGGAAGGATCATGTTGAACATGTTGATAGGGTGCTACAACTATTGGAGGAGAAACAATTATATGCAAAAAGATACAAATGTTTCTTTGGATTACAAGAGGTGGAATATCTGGGTTATATTGTATCTCATGAAGGAGTTAAGTTAGACCCTAACAAAATTAAAGTCATTAAGGAATGGAAAATACCCACATCCATAAAGCATCTACGAGGATTTCTCGGGTTGACAGGGTATAATCGCAAGTTTGTTAAGAATTATGGGAGAATAATAGCACCTCTAACAACATTATTGAAGAAAGATGCATTTTCATGGACTCCATAAGCAACAAAGGCCTTCAAATATCTTAAAGAGGCAATGTGCCAAGCACCGGTCTTAGCTACACCGGACTTCACAAAAACCTTTATTGTGGAATGTGATGCTTTAGGAAATGGAATTGGTGTTGTTTTAATGCAAGATGAAAGACCCATTGCTTTTGAAAGTCATCCAATCAAGGGAAAGGTTTTACCCAAAGCTATTTATGAGCAGGAAATGTTGGCAATACTACATGCACTTAGGAAATGGCGACCTTACCTAATGGGAAGACACTTCAAGGTAAAAATGGATCATGATAGCCTTAAATACTTTTTAGAACAAAGATTATCCTCTGAAGAGCAACAAAAGTGGGTCACAAAGATGTTGGGTTATGACTTTGAAATCATCTACAAAAAAGGGAAGCAAAATGTGGTGGCAAATGCACTCTCAAGAAAGGATGAGGATGTGGAAGCATTGTTGCGCACCATTTCTATTATCCAACCAGATTGGATAAACGAAGCAAGGGAGGAATGGAAGAATGATGAAGAAGTGTGGGCACTTATTCGAAAGTTACAACAAGATTCGAATACATCTGATACATTTAGCTGCCAAAATGATTCATTATGGTACAAAGATCACTTATACATTTGTAAGAATTCACAACTCAAACAAAAGATTCTTATGGAATTGCACACTTCTCCCTTAGGAGGGCACTCAGGATTTTTAAAAACTTACCACAGGGTTAAGAAGGAATTTTTTTGGGATGGCCTTAAATCAGATATTCAAAAGTTTGTGGCGGAATGTTTGGTTTGCCAACAAAATAAAGTTGAAACAATTAAGACCCCAGGTCTATTACAACCTTTATCCATTCCAAGTCAAAATTGGGAGGAGGTTTCAATGGATTTTATCATAGGTTTACCCAAGTATGAGAGAAAGAGTGTCATCATGGTGGTAGTTGACAGACTTACCAAGCATGCACACTTTTGTGCATTATCACATCCATTTAAAGCCAATACAGTTTCTACTGCATTTATGGAAACAATTAAAAAGCTACATGGAAACCCAAAGATTATTGTAAGTGACAGAGATCCCATTTTCACTGGAAATTTTTGGACAAAATTATTTTCTTTGTCTTGGTACTCAGTTAGCTCATAGCTCATCTTATCATCCTCAATCTGATGGGCAAACTGAGATAGTAAATAAATGTTTGGAAGGATATCTTCGTTGCTTTGTATCTGATAAATAGACACAATGGATCAAATGGTTGCCTCTAGTTGAATGGTGGTATAACACTTCCTTCCATACAGCAACAAAAATGATCCCATTTATGGCACTTTATGGATATTAGCCACCATCCATCAAATCATATTTAAGAGAAAATTCTAAGGTTCAAGCAATGGAACATCACATCGAACATCAACAACAAGTCCTCCAACTCTTAAAGGATAACCTTGTGTTCGCACAGAATAGAATGAAACAACAGGCAAATCAACATCCCAGCGAAAGAAGTTTTGATGTAGGTGATTGGGTATTCCTATGGCTACAACCATATAAACAAATGTCCCTCAAGCAAGCTAAGAAGGATAATAAATTATCACCAAAGTATTATGGTCCGTACAAGGTGTTCCAAAAGATTGGTACTATGGCATACAAATTGGAGCTTCCTGCAGCGTCTCGAGTGCACCCAGTTTTCCATGTTTCATGTTTAAAGAAGGTTATAGGTGACAAGATCCCAGTTCAAACAATATTGCCAGAACTTGAAGAGGAAGGAAAAATTATATGGGAACCAGAAGTAGTCATAGAAACAAGAACTCGACAGCTAAGAAATCGATCAATTTCGGAGTATCTCATTAAATGGAAGAACTTATCCGCTGAAGATTCCACATGGGAGGATGAGAATTTTATACAGAAGCATCTAGAACTACTCAAGCATTGAGGACAACACTTTTTTGAAGGAGAGGGGCATGTTAGGTCCCTATAATACTAGTGATTACCCCATTGTTGTTGTAGTTGTATCCCTTATTAATATTGTTGTGCCCCTATTGTCCCCATATTTTTATTATTGTCCCCCATAGAATCCCTCTATTGTTATTTTTGTAGCTTTATATTATTATTGTTAGGTCGGCTGGGTTATATTGTGACTCCTTAGACTCCTATATATAGAAAGGAGGTTTTCTCATTTGAATCATCCAAGAATTGATCATTTGTGTAATGTAAAGGAGGTTGCCCCCTCAAAGAGGCTGAATTATAAGGCGTTCAACTATCTTTTCTATCTTTTTGTGAGCTGGTTTCATAACACTTTGCCACCATCCTGTTCCAATTATTCATTGGATTCTTACCAAGTCTTTTTCTTTCTGCCTACACTCCATCCCACCAAAGTGTTGCATGTCCTTTCAATTTTGTGACAACAAATTTCACTCTCTTTCCTACTTCCATTTCTTCATAATAAAAGAATTTATCCAAGCTATTAATACAGTCTATCAACTCCTCAGGGTTTAAACTTCTTGCATAAATTGAACCCTCAAGTCTAGGTTTAGATGTGGATCCTAACACTGATTAAAAGAATATCATTTCAGGAGTAATTTCTGCAAGTTCCTATGCTTCTGTAGCTTCAACTTTAGGCTCACTGACATCTCCAGCATCTGCATCTCCTTGATTTCCCATTTCCACTGCTTCTAGTCTAGCTTGCATCTATTGCATAGCTTCCAACACTTCAGCATTTGCAACTGGTCTTCCTCTTCTTTGACCACATCTTCCTCCAACTCTGAAAGCCATGTTGGACTTCTTTCTCTTATCTTTGAGATCCTGATCAGTGTCAATAAGCTGCTCTGATACCACTAATGGTGGTTTGGGTGCAGGTGTTAGAGATAATCGTTAAAAATAAAAAATGATCTCTTCAAGCGCAGGTGGAAGTTCTTCTTGGATTTCCTTTGGAGTTTCATTCATCCACCTCCAAGTGTAGTTATTCTGCTAATACAGCAGAATTGTTAAAATTACCAAAAATATGGAAGAACTTCACTTACCATGGAACCGAAAGGAAATAACATTGTTGTTCATAAACTTCTCGCGTCCACCTTTTCCACAATCCTTTACCTTTCCCACAGAATCGAAAGGAAACAAAGCTGCAATTTATAACTTCTCAAGTCCAAAATTTAGATTAAAACCTGTGTACTTTTTGACGCAATATCTGTCGAATCTCGTCCCTTCATAGTGAACGGATATGATCAATCTGGACTTCAACAGATTAAATCGCAATTCATACAATATCGCATCTGATTTCTAAATTAAACCTTGTGCATGTTAACCACATGATTTCAGTCAGATCAGCCTCCTTCAGGCAGACGATCCAGATTAACTGAGTTATTAACTCAGTTAAATAATTTCTCACACCCAGTTTTAGAATTAACATTCCTGCTTGTGAGCATGCGATCACCGTTAGATCTGTGTCTGTCGATCGGACAGTTTAGGTCGTTTCCTAAGGTTTCTCATGACTTTTGTCGGGGTTTTCCTTGTTCCACCAAGTTTAGACTGTGTCTAAGTTATATTTATTTTAAACATATCTTAGCTAGATCAATACATAGAAATAAGATTTAATCGCGATAACACAAGATTATACCAACCTCCAATTCTAAAGGGTTAACCTATAAATCAACAGGACTCAGAGAAATTTCAAAGGAAATTTCGACCCTCCAGGATTGACCATTCATGCGCAAAATACACAGAGACACAGAGAATTTTCAAGCTTTACAATCAAATCCTCCGTAGCCAAATCTAGCCAAATCCCATTACACTAATTCAAAACCTACATAAATACCATTACATACATCAATCAGATCCTCAATCAATGGATCGAATCTGCCTAATACTAGATAATACCTAATCTGCATGATATTCTCCTCAAGAATCTTAACTAAGTCTAAATATTTGAATTAATTACAAAATAGTTCAAATAGTTGAATTCTAGCTCTATTCTTATCTAGAAAGCTTTGTAAAGTGACAGCTAAAGGATCCCACTCCTTTGCTTGTAAACTTTTTTTTGTATTCTTGGAATAAAATCGAAGCCTTTTGTCTTCAAGCCTCATGCTCCTGCATCATTATCATTGATCATTTCCATATATCTTTGCATCCTTTTCTAATCTTTGGGCTGAATTGAAGTGATCTTGTATCAAACAGTAGGATAATATCGAGGAGAAGAGAGACATTATTGTCTAGAGGCAATATTTCATTGTTTTGGGTCATTTATGGTTGAATTTCTCAAATAGAAGGAAATTGTCTTCCATTACAACTTTGAAACCTCTTTTATGTCTTAAATATCAGACATTAGAAAATGGTGACTTACATATTTAAGCATAAAAGGAGAATATTGCATTTATGAGGTAACATTATCGATTTTTTCATACATTGGTGATTTTTTTCCTCATAAGGGAACTACCCATGATTTTTTACAAGAAACTTAGTTTATGGGTGAGATCTATACTCACAGAGAGGGTTGTTGGATAATTTTGTATATTATTAATAATGTTTAAATTCGAAGGGATAGTGATTTGCATATTATGTCAATTCCTTAAGGGAAACTGATTCTAAACATAGAACTTTTAGAAATCACCAAGGTTCTTTACCTGTAACTTGGAATGATCATAACTTTAGTGCTTGAAGTTTATAGCATATTGTGTGATACTTAATTTTGGGGTATCTCAAAATATCTACACGTTATCATAGTCAAAATTTAATTTAGGCACATCTACTAAAATATTGAACCTAATGGTTTGTGTGTGTGCTAAAATGGAAATTCCATTAACCTACTGGTATATTTTTATCAAAACATTACAACTTAAAAAAACTATGATGCCAAAAGCATAAAGTTGTTAGAAGTTGTGTTTTTTACAGCTTTCTATCCTTTTTGGAGGGTATATGTAAATGATAATGTGGTCACCTTTAATTTCATATATGTGAGATAAATCAAAACAACACAATAGATAACCCAGTACATTAGTTATTATGTGCTCACTGGTGCACTTAAACCAAGAGACAAGAAAAAATCACACAACACATAGACATTTATGACTCCAAAAAAATCGATAGTAATCATTCCACTAGTTTTATACAGAGAAATAGATCCAAACTCTCACTTGGTTGCCTCTTATCCGTGACATCAGGTATAAAGAGCTAACTTTTGTAGCAAGTTATGCTACTTGGGTCCGTAAGTTAACCCCCAAGCTACTATACCACAAATTACATTATTTTACATTAATTTTCATTACATGTGAGAGTACAAGCAAGAGACTAGCATGTTTAGCATGATACAATAAAAAATCTACTAAAAAACAAGGATATGTGGGGTTTCTCACTGAATTTATCAATCTAGGCTCAACTATGCCCATTATTTTTGTTAGGCTCCTATACTACTAGTGTAACCCCTTATAGTTATTATTACAACCCGCTTATTATATTGTTGTACCCATGTAGTCCCCATATTATTACTATTGTGCCCCATAGAAGCCCACTATTGTTATTATTGTGCCCTTGCATTATTATTGTTATGTCGGCTCTGATTATATTATGACCCCTTAGACTCCTATATATAGAAAGGAGGTCTTTTCATTTGAATCATCCAAGAATTGTTCATTTATGTAATGTAAAGGAGGTTTCCCCCTCGAAGAGGCTTATTTCTAAAGCATTCATCTATCTTCTCTATCTTTTTGTGTGCTAGTTTCATAACATTTGGTATCAGAGCTTTGGATTCTAGGGTTTCACTTCTCCAAACAAGTCATCATAGAATTTGCACTATAACTTTTCTTCTGCGACGTTTCAGATGCTAAAACAAAAACCCATTTGGGTTGAAATTGTTATGAACCTTGGATCCAAATTTAAGAGCTTTTCACGCTATATTTGCGGAGATATCATCTGAGGAAGTTGGGCTTTTTGCAGACTCCTGAATTACATTCCAAACAAGTGACCTGGGGAAAATAGTCATAACTTTTGTTTCGAGCATCAGATTGAAATTCCATAAGAAGTTACAGAAAGAGAACGAACTGTAGCTTTCTATGTATCAGTTTCAGGTACTAAGGTCAAAACAGTGACACGTGGCACATCATACAAGTTTGCTCTACTGAACTAGTCTATAATTAGGTCACCGTGGGAGATTTGGCATAACTCTTCCTTAGAGAATCCAATTTTGATAAGGCTAGTGGCATTGGAAAGAGGACACAGAGGGCTATTGCAAAACGCGATTTTAGAACTGGAAGATCCAAAATTACAAAGTTACAGTCCTTTCAAGGTCAAGCTCCTAAAATTAAGAAAAAGTGAGATGAGGAAGTTTGATGGCAAGGATCCGGTAAAGTGGATACTACAGATGGAGAAATATTTTGATCTACATGGTGTACCACTGTTACAAAAGGTATGTATTGCATCTAATTATTTTGAAACGAATCAATTTTTATGGTATAAAGGGCTTTGTTCTCGTAAACCACTTGTCACGTGGTCAATTTTCACGGAGGAAATGATAGCACATTATGAGGATACAAAGAGAAACACCTTCTTTATCCAACTGATAAATCTCAAACAAAAGGGTTCAATGGCAGAGCACATTGAGGAATTTCAAAAATTGAATATAAGGGTAAATGATATTCTAGAGAAGCAAAGGATTGATATCTTCATAGGTACTTTAAAGGATAACATTCAACATGAGATTCGTCTTTGGGAACCTAATTCATTGGAGAAGGCATTCAGGTGGGAAAGAAAAATTGAAAGCGAAATTATGGAAATAAGGAATCCCATCACTCATGACTATAATTATGGAAGTGTTTCTTCTCCTATCCTTCCACAACCTACAAGTATGACACCACAACAATTGGAAGAAAAAAAGAGAAAAACGGCTTTGTTACAATTGTGATAGAAAATGCACTAAAGGTCATAAGTGTGCTGAGAAGAAATTATTTTACATAGAGTATGAAGAGGAGGAGGAAAAGGATCAAGAAACATCAAAAGAAGAGGATATACGCCAGAACCCAACCCCAAAGAAAGAAGAAATAGATCCGACCATATATTGTAAAGCATTGGCAAGAATTACCACTCCTCAAACTATCAAGATAGAAGGACATATCAAGAAGGAAAAGGTTCAAGAAGTGAAAGATCACATCAAGAAAGAAGAAATGAATCCAACCATATCTTGTAATGCATTGGCCGGAATTACTACTCCTCAAACTATCCAGATAGAAGGACATATCAAGAAAAAAAATGTTCAAGAAGTGAAAGATCACATCGAGCATCAAGAAATGAATCCGACCATATCTTGTAAAGCATTGGAAGAAATTAGCACTCCTCAAACTCTCAAGATATAAGGACATATCAAGAAGAAAAAGGTTCAAGCAGTGAAAGATCACATCGAGCATCAACAACAAGTTCTCCAACTTTTAAAGGATAACACCACTTTGGTGCAAAATCAAATGAAACAACGGGTAGATCAACATCATAGTGAAAAATGTTTTGATGTAGGTGATTGGGTATTTTTACTACTACATCTCAAGCAAGATATTTATGAGAAGAAAATGTTGGTAATACTACATACACTTAACAAATGGCAACCTTACCGAATGGGAAGACACTTCAAGGTAAAAATGGATCATGATAGTCTTAGATACTTTTTAGAACAACTATTATCTTTAGAAGAAAAGAAAAAATGGGTCACAAATATGTTGGGTTATGACTTTGACATCATCTATAGAAAAGGGAAGCAAAATTTTGTTGCAGATGCACTCTCGAGAAAGGATGAGGATGTGGAAGCATTGTTTTGTGCTATTTCTATTATCCAACCATATTGGATAAACGAAGCAAGGGATGAATGGAAGAAGGACGAAGAAGTATGGCCACTCATTTAAAAGTTTCAGAAGATCCCCATTCAAACAATATTGCCAGAACTTGAAGAGGAAGGAAAAATCATATTGGAACCTGGATCAATCATAGAAACAAGAACCCGACAGCGACGAAATCGATCAATTTCAGAGTATCTCATCAAGTGGAAGAAATTAACTGCTAAATATTCCACATGGGAGGACAAGAATTTTATACAGAAGCATCAAGAACTACTCAATCATTGTGGACAACACGTTTTGAAGGAGAAGGGCATGTTAGGCTCCTATACTACTAGTGTAACCCCTTATAGTTATTAGTACAACCCCCTTATTATATTTTTGTACCCATGTAGTCCCCATATTATTACTATTGTGCCCCATAGAAGCCCACTATTGTTATTATTGTGCCCTTACATTATTATTGTTATGTCGACTCTAATTATATTATGACCCCTTAGACTCCTATATATAGAAAGGAGGTCTTTTCATTTGAATCATCCAAGAATTGTTCATTTGTGTAATGTAAAGGAGGTTGCCCCCTCGAAGAGGTTTATTTCTAAAGCATTCATCTATCTTCTCTATCTTTTTGTGTGTTGGTTTCATAACAATTTTCCAAAATAATGCACCAAGCACTTGAATCTTTATCATTATTCTTAAGTTAATGTGGAGTATCATTAAGACAAGGATATTCAACATCTATTTCATCAATTGAGCTTTTATCATTCTCGCTTGTAACTTCCTTTATAGATTCCTCACTTACAAGGGTTGCCACTTCTTATCTTCTCCACAATGTTGAATATTTTCTTTAAAAGAGAGACCTTGAGGAGAATTTTCAACATAACTTTACCGCAAAAAATTTAAATTAGATATTCGTTAATGAGATTAGGTATGGTGTGAGTGATTTGGGTGTTACTAACTTCATCATTCTAAGCTCACTTTAAGGAAAAGGTGCAATATTTTATTTACTAAGAGCCTACTAGGGTAGGCATGGTAGAAGTTCCTAGCCCAATATCCCAACTCTTCTATTAGAACCAATGAAATTGAGTTGCAAAAATCGAGAAAGAGAAAAAGAAAAAGGCCAAAGAATGGTGTTTCCATGATGAAGTGCCTCTACATGATATTAATGGCAGCCTTGCATTTTCATAGTGAATTTGATCCTTTGCTTCAAGAGAAAATATAACTTCAATATAATTTAGTGGGTTATCCCCATTGAACTTGATCAAGTGTGATTTATTCCCTTGACAAAACCTGGTTTTGAGATTGAAGGAACTATTGTGGGCTAGGAGACAATTTTAAAATAATCTCAATTTCAGAGTAAGAATGCTAGCTAGTAAAGGTAAGACTATAACTAGTGGAAACAACATAAGGTATAATCCATCAAAAACAAGGATATGTGGGGTTTCTCATTACCTGAGGCGTGAATTTTTGTTATATATTGACAAGTGTTGGTGAAAATTATATATATATTTTTTTAAATGTAGACTTTCATCGAATATTCGACGACACAGGCTAGCCATCAAATATTCGAGTCATATCGACCATCATACTCGTCGAATAATCGATGCCATAACCAATGGGAAAAAGCATCGTTCGTTTGACACTCCCATCGAACATAACTCTCATCTGTCGAATATCTGACATGTCACCATCGACCTGCGTGCCCCAAACCAAAGGAATGATGCATATGATATTTAAAATTCCCATTGAACTAATTCAACTTGACTTTGGTTATTCAACACATTCACATCAAACTGGCCGCTCAAGACCAATAGAAGGGAGTGTCCGAGCGATAACACTCCTTACATACAATTTACGTATACCGTCGATTACCCAACACCAAACGTTGGCTTTTCCCATCAGAAAAAGCTAACTATGTGTCCAATATCCGACAGAAAATTGTCACGAGACCTATCAGATATTCTATATTTGGTGTGCTAGATATCCGACGATTTATAATGTTGTTAAACTAACTTCAAAAAAATGATTTTTTTATTACCATTTTAGCCTTTTTATGTTAGATAATCGACAATTGTACCATCGAATAGCTGACATTAACTAAATTGTCTATTATTCGACAAAATTCCACTGATGATTTGATGAGAACTAATGTGTTAGATAATTGATGCCAATAAGTCACATATCTGACTAATAGAAGTTGGATTTTGGCCCCATTTGTACTAGTGAATAATTTTGGTCATAAAGCAATATTTTGTAGCTTGCTTATGCAAGAATTGATCGTTTGAGAGATAGAAATAAAGGATATTATAAGACATATAATAATGATTATGTAAACACAAAAACCATAAGTTTTTATGGGTTTGTCGATAGAAACTACAATTGGTTTTCTCTCCTACTTGATTACAATAATGAATGTTATAAGTGCAAAAACTATCGGCACATTTCACATGACTATAGAAGAAACATGATAAAGTCTTCTAAAAAAAAAGGAAGAAGATATTATTACTAGACATATAGAAGAATACACAAATGTGTGGAAAAGTAAGCAAGAAGAACAAAAGAAAGAAGAATGTGGACATGCACTCTTTGCTCAAAACAAAGGAAGCAAATGGTACATTGATAATGGATGAACAAAGTTACCAACTTAATGAGAACGGTAACCTCAAAACGAGAAATTTAGCCCAAAAACCCCCTATTTTTGTGCAAAAAATGTGGAAAAATAACTCGAAAACAAAAATTGTTGATGGTTTTTTTTGGGATTAAAATTCCAAAAAATGTAGCAACGATATTAAAAACAAAAACAAAAAATATGCAATAACCATGAAAAAACACCCTGAAATGAAATGTGTTGTTGTAGCTTGATGCTACATCAACACTTCTTTTTTTGTTGGTTAAAATTCAAAAAAAATAACAATGGCATTAAAAACTTAATTTTTTTGTTTAAATAAACATGAAAAACCATCCCAAAATTGAAAAATGTTGATGTTGGATCAACATGTTTTTTTGTTAAAATTCCAACATTTTTTAGCAATAACATTAAAATATATATCACAAGTCTGAATAACCTTAAAAATTTAATAGTTTTTTATGATAGTGTTAAATATAAAATATCACAACTCCAAAAAACCTAAGAATTCCAACAATTTTCAACCATGGCGTTAAAGATGCATATCATGGCTCTGAAATACTTTAAAATTTTACATTTTTCAACCAGGCATCGAAGATAAAATATCATGACTTCAAAAAACCTTAAAATTTTGACAATTTTCAGAAATGGAATTAAAACAAATATCATAACTAAAAAAACCTTGAAAATAAATACCTAGATCAAAGAGTTTTCATGCCAAGAGTAATTTTTTCTAATGCTAAAAGTATAGCTCTTTTAAAATCTTAGCATAAGACAAATTGATACATTGCAATAAAAAAAGAATTAAAATCAACCATCTGATTGATATGCAGTGGGGTCGAACTGGACCGATTGTAATCAAAACCTAAAAATCAACCATGAAATTGACACACTTTGGGGGTGGACTTCATCCATTGTAACGAAAAAATTAAAATCACATTGAAACATAGTGGGTTCCGTGAACTAGATCCATTGTAATAAAAACTTAAAAATCAACCATGAAATTGACACACTCTAGGGAGGACTTAATCCATTGTAACAAAAATTTAAAATCAACTATCAAATTGAAACATAGTGGGTTTGGGTTAATAGTTGAGCATTGGCACAACCCATGAAGTAAAAAAAAAAAGGGAAATATATATATATATATATATATATATATATATAAACAAAAACAAAAACAAAAAACAAAACAAAACAAAAAAAATTGAAAAAAAAATCACACATAAAAAAGTTTTCAAATAACCCTAAAAAGGAAAACTTCAAACCTAAAAAAATGAAAATAATAAAATAAAAACTAAGGGTAAAACCAAAAAGATCTCCAAAAAAACATAATTTAAAATAATAATAATAATAATAATAATAATAACAACAACAAAATTAAAAAACAACAACAACAAACAAAGATTAAAAATAATTAGATAATTAAAAAAATAATAAAGAAATTAAAAAAAATAAGAAAAAAAATTATTTAAAGGATGTTAAATGTTAAATTAACAAAACAAGTATTATAAAAATTTCAAAAGGAGTTAAAATAGTAAATATTAATAGAAAAGATTAAAAAAGAACATTAGGGAAAAAAATTGTTGTGATGGGCAAATACTTTTACTTTATTAGTTTTTTATGTTATTTTATTTTAATCTGTGTTTTTTTGTGTTTTTTTGGTATTATTTTTTTTAAATGTAATATTTTTTATTTATTTCTTTTAAATATTTGTATTATTTATAGTTTGGATTAAAATGTTTTGACTCTTAACTAATTTGTAAATTTTTAGAAACTATTTTCATAGTTTATTAAAATTTTGGTAAAATTAAATATTAAACTTATTTTCTAAGAAATCGAAAATTACTTTTTGAATTTTTAAAATTTAATTTTTTTTATTTTTTATTGGTGGATGATTAATTTTATGTGGTTTAAAGTCAATTTTTCATCATAAAAAAAAAAAAAACAACAACAACAACTCTAACAACCAAGTGTCCTCATAAATTAATTATCGATTTTTTTCTAAATTTAATGATTTTTCAACAATTAATATTTTATTTTCCAAAAAACCAATTGCCATCAGTTTCAGGCTTTTACTAAACTCGTCCGTTTAAAAAACAAAAGAAACAACACGCATATTACACTAATTTTTCCTTGTTGATTTTCTTCATTTCTTCATATTTTTCCATTGCTAAATTTTATTATCGAATGGAATTGGTTCAATCATTTTATTATTGAATGGTCTTGGTTCTATCATTTTCTTCAATAAACCTTACCTATATTAAATATTTTTACAATTCAATGTTAAATCATGATGCAATTTAAAAAATAAAACTTAAGTCAACACTACAATAAATAAAATTTTCTCTTTTATCTTCACAATTTTAATCATAACTTACAAATATAAAATACAAAAATTGTTTTTAGGAATCTTTTACACTCATACTTTTATTTTTCCTCGAATAATTTTGCACTTGCACTTAAGCCTTTGTTTAACTAAATTTTTATTTTAATATACTAAGACAATGTAATTTTTTATATTAGATATTTTATTACACATGAATTCTTCGCCACACGATTAAGACAACACGAGATACTTCATATCAATTTGATTTTTTCTTATTTATTTACCACTGAATTAGGATGAGTAAAAATTTTAAAGTTAAATAAATAGTTTGTTACAATAATTAGCTTTCTAAAAAAAATATTTATATCCTATATATACATTATCTAATATAAAGATACTAGACAATGCAATTTCTCCTTGTTTGGTCCCATAAGCTAAAGATGGAATAAAATGTGCACAAACACACTTCAATAAACTCTTAACTTTTGTAACAAACGATGATGTTGGGGCTAATGTTTCATCCAAAATTATCCATGCACATATCTCTATTTCAATAAACTCTTAACTTTTGTAACAAACGATGATGTTGGGGCTAATGTTTCATCCAAAATTATCCATGCACCTATCTCTATTTCAATAAAATCTTAACTTTTGTAACAAACAATGATGTTGGGGGCTAATGTTTCATCCAAAATTTTCCATGCACCTATCTCTATTTTGCTCCAAGGTTATCTAGTTTGTTAATTACTTATGTTACCTCCTTCTGTTGTATTCAAATGTGTTTCATTATTAGATTGATGACTTTGTTCAAGCATTCACTAATTGTTATCTATTATTTTTTGCATAAGAGGCAGGTACTAAGCAATAATGGTACATATCACACTTTTTTTAATTGTTTTTTTCCCTTTTTTGTTTTTTTTTTATTTGTTTAATTATGTTTTATTTTCTTTTTCCCTTTTTTTTTCTACTTTGTTTAGTGTATTTTTCTATCTAATTTGCTTTTTTTAATTAAATTTTTAATAATGTTTTTCTTAGTTTTTTGAAATGTTTTTTTTTTAATTGTTTAATTTTTTCTAGTTTATAATTTTTATTTTTAAATTTTATTATGCCATTTTTTGCACCAAGAAACACTTTACAACCCAATATAGGGATAGATGTGTAGGTGTAAATGTTTAAAATTTAACATGGCCTAGTATAGGGATAGATGTGTAGGTGTAAATGTTTAACATTTAACATTTATATGTCGACTCAATTAAAAAATAATAAAAGGTTAAAATGATTTAAAGTCTAGTATTGTGGAGATGTTGTAGTGTAAACATCTAAATGTTGGATTAACTAATAATAAAAAGTTAAAAGTAATAAAAATAATAAAATTCAATTTGTTATATTGTAATTTTGTTTTACAAGCCAATTTAGCTCCTCAAACTCAAGTTAGAAATTATGTTGTAGGAAAAATTGCATAAATAATTATAAGTTACATTGGTTAATGCTAAATTAATAATGGTTATAGACAACTCATCCTATAGTCTTGTTTTAGTTGTAACTAATAAATTGAGATTTGAAATGGATATGTAAATTGCTTGTTCAAGCAGAAGAAGTTGCATAAAGTTTGGTGGATAATAACCACTAGGAACTCTACTTTTACAATTTTACTCCTGCATAAGTGTTGAAGAAAACATAAATAAAGGTGGGAAGTAACTCTTGTAAGTATATTTTTTACATCTGATTCCTATCAATTCCTTATGCAAAGACTTGCTTAAATTATGGTGCAAAGTAATTAGTGGTAGATATGTTATTTACTTGAGTATATGTTATTTTAAGTATTTTATTTTTGGATGGTTTTCCTCCAAAGCTTAAAGATAAAATATCACTAAACAAATATCTAAAAATCATGAATGAATATTGCAACCATATCCATAAATTATGATGTAAAATATGTAAGGCAGTTATCCACATGGCATTATACTGGGCAAAGGCTGCAATAAGACCTTCAAGTTATGGTCCAATAAAATGTTTGAAAATTATTACTTTTAATATATTTAAAAAATAATGTTTATTTTTCAAAGTCAAACATTATAATTTGCATTGGTCAACGTTAAACTAATAGCAATCAATGGACAAACCAAATGTTAGAGTCCCTTCTTGGCAAGGACTAATAGTGATTCCATAACCATATTTAAATTTAATTAATAAGTGTATAAAAACTTAATACCTCCAATAAACTCACAATATAACAAGTTTCTTAACCATGGATATCGGCCCCCACTTTACCGTGGATATTATTAACTTTTAAATATGTTTTATTACAATACCATGGCTTATCAATACCACAGGTCTTCATTACATAGAGTGAAAAATATTCATCATACACATGGAGAGAGAGGGGCAAGGGGGAGAGGGAGGGAGATAATGACAGAGTTGGAGGGTGGAGAGAGAGAGAGAGAGAGAGAGAGAGAGAGAGAGAGAGAGAGTGATGGGGAGAGAGGAATGAAGAAATAGAGGAGAGGGGGGAGAGGAATGAAGAGAGAGAGGGGAGAGGAGGGAGAGGAGAGTGGGAGGGAGAGAGAGAGATGGAGTTGGAGGGGGGAGAGAGAGAGGGAGGGAAGAGCAAAGAGATAGAGGTAGAGAGAGGGAGTGACAAGGAAGAGATGGAGAGAGAGGGAGAGAGGAGATGAGGGAGGACATAGAGAAGGAGAGGATACAGAGAGGGTGAGAGAAAGGGAAGAGAGATAGGGAGGCATAAATGTGGAGGGGGAGAGAGAGAAGGAGAGAGGGAGGGAGATAGTGACAGAGTTGGAGGGTAGAGAGAGAGATGGAGGGAGAGAAAGGGGAAGGTAGGAGAGAAAGGAAGGAAGAGAGAGAAGGAGAGAGGGAGGGAGATAGTGACAAAGTTGGATGGTAGAGAGAGAGATGGGGGGGAGAGATAGGGGAGGTCAGAGAGAAAGGGAGAGAGATGGGGGGGAGAGACAGAGGGAGGTCGAAGAGAAAGAGAGAGAGAGGAAGGAAGAGAGGGAAGGAGAGAGGGAGGGAAAGAGTAGAGCAGAAGGAAGAGAGAGAGAGGAGAGAGAGGAAGAGATGGATCTGGTCTAGATATGGTATGTGTGTATATAATAACCATCCTAGATCCATCGTAACCCTGGAACAATCAAGTGTCGAGAGGGATCAAATCTATTTTCACTTTAAAAGGGGTTTGTATCTCAAGATATTTTATCCCTCTTGATTCTTTATAGATCTAAGAAGATGGATCTAGGCCGATTTTATAATAAATTTTGATCTTAACTTGTTTATACAATTATTTTTTTGTTTTGTTTTTTCCTTTTTTGTCTAATTTTTTGGCCAAGTTTTTGTTTTAAATATTTTTGAATTTATTTATTTATGTTTTAAATTTTTCTTTATTTAAATATATATATATATATATATATATATATATATATATATATATATATATATATATATATATATATATATATATAGATGAATCATTAATTTATGGAAAAAAACTTCAAATGCTATCATCTTTGGACATAAAATTCATACAAATTTCATAAAATTTGTTGTTTTTTCAACCTTCTTTTGTTGAATTTCTTCCATAAAAAACATTTATTGGACATGTCCGTTTTAGTGTAAAGATCCTTAAATGTGTATTTTTTTAGTTATATCTATATGCAAAAAGTGTACAATTTTCTCAAGTGTTTAGAATTATCATATTTTTGGTGAAAATTATTTTGTGTATTGAAGTATTAATTAATGGTACATAAACATATAAAAAATCCTAAGTTCAAAATATTAAAAAAAATATGTTTAAAAAAAATCCATACTTAATACATAATAAAATTTAAAGTATCAAAAATATGCTCCCCCCCCCCCCCCACCAAAAGGAAATGTTGTTTCTACATCAACATGGATTGATGTTGCATCAATACTTTTCAAAATAGGCATGAAATTCATGATTTTTGCGACCTCTAAAAAAATGACAATTCGTTACAGTTCTTGTTAAGTTGGTAACTTTTTTGATGTTTAAGAGACATGAAAAGGGATCCAAATTTCTCATTATAAAGGAAGAAAACGGAGGCAACATTACTTTTGGGGATAATGCTTCTTCAAGAATAGTTGGAAAATGTATGAATAGCCTTAATGATGGAAAGACTAAAACACAGAATGTCTTGTATGTTGAAAGGTTTAAAACACAATCTTCAAAGTGTTCATCAAAAGTTGATCAAAGTTATGAACTCACATTTCATTATAAAGGATGTGAGATAAGACAAGCAAGTTTAGGAATATTAGCGGAAGATGCAAACTAAACCGTGAGCAATGTATATATCCTCAATGAAGTCAAAGGAGAAAATTGTTGCATGGTATAAGTAAACAAAAGATGTTTATGGCATAAAAGGATTGGTCATATAAACTTTGGGAATCTAGTAAAACTCAATAGGAAACAAGCAACAACATATATGCCAACGATACCAAAACCTACAAAAACTATTTGCAAGCCATGTTAGAATGGGAAGTAGATGAGAGTTAGTTTAAAACAAAGGGTTACTCAACATCAAATCCATTAGAACTTGTAGATGTAGACTTCTGCGAATAATCAAGAAAACAAACATTAAAAGGTGAGAGTTATTTTATGTTTCTTATTGATGATTACACAATAATGACATGGATTAACATTTATTAAAAAAAGATTGAAGAAATTGATAAGTTTAAAGTTTTCAAAGCCCTAGTTAAAAATGAGACTAATTTAAAAATAAAGTGCTTAAGATTGGAAGGAGGAGGTGAGTTTACCTCTAATGAATTTGATCAATTCTGTGAGAATCATGGAATCAAGAGACATGTTTTGGCAGAAAAGACTCCATAACAAAATGGAATTGTAGAAATGAAGAATAGAATTGTATGAGAAATGGCTAAAACATTAAACGAGAAATGGTTAAAACAATGTTTAATGAATCCAAACTACTAGACACCTTTTGGGGAGAAGTAGTTAGTGTTGATTTTTCAAAGATTCTTCTAAACTAATAGTTACTTCTTATGATTTCTTAATTTAATCTTTCTTACATTCACATTCATCATAAAGTAATTACACAGAATACATCAACATTATAAACAAAATACCAATATGATAATGAAGAGACATATAAACAAGAACACAAGACTTTTATCCTGGGAAAACCCACATGGGTAAAAACTGAACAACCTTTTCCTTAGAGAAATTACTCAAGTCGATAGAGATACATCTAAACATAAATTAAAACTAAAAACCTTGGCCACATCTGGTCATACTGCCCACAATACAAGTCAATATGTTTCTTATCAACATCAACCTTCTCCTTCAAGAAAGACTCGATTATGCTCCTTAAATAAACTCAGAAACTTTGTCATAAATTCGTCCTTTATTCGCTTCAAATATATCTTCTTTGCTTGGCTCAGATTTGACTTATTCTCTACCTCAGATTTGACTTATTCTCTTGCCTCATATAAACCTCTTTGTTGGCCTCAAATAGACCTCTTCACTAGCCTTAGATATACTTATTTCCTAGCCTCAGACAGATTGAGTTACTTTCTCTTAGAGGCAGACAAAGTGATGTATATATAGTGTCTTGAGAGGACGAATGGGTGCTTCTAGAAGTTGAGCTAACTTGTCTTGTAGAAGGGTCGACCAAGTTACCTTTGGAGCCAAAATTCAAATTTAAACTTCACAATTTTTCACTTTTAGAACTGACATGAAGAACATGTCATATATTTTATTTTTTGACAATAGGATGAATAACATTCTTGATATTTCTCATTACAAATACATCAAGGGATAAAATATTAATTATGAAGACCGACCATAGCTACAAAATTCAACACTCTCTCTTAGCTAGGAAGGTATTCATAATGATTATCTAGATGCACTCATGTTGATAAATTTATTTAAGAAAAGGTTAGAAAAAATCAAATTACCATAATCTGGTCAAAAATCGTGACACGTGGTAAAACAAGTTACCATAATCTAGTCAACAAATGTGGCATGTGGTTCATCAATAACATCAATAGCTTACCATAATCTCGTCAATAACTGTGGCACATGGTAAATCAATAACATCAATAGGCTACCATAGTCTAGCCAACAATTGTGACACATGGTAAACCAACAGGCATCAACAAGTTACCATAATTTGGGTCGGTACCTCTAACTTATGGTGTATTCTCACCATAATCTTGGTCAATACTTCTAACACATGGTATATCATTTAACATAAACTAGTCACGATAATTTAGTTTATCTGACACATGGCATACAAATTATACTTGGTTCACCATCATTCTGGTCAATATCTTTTACACATGGTGAATATCCAAAGGCCACACTCTATCTAATTAATTTAGGGCTTTATTCTCTAGGACCATTCTTCCTAATTTGCCTCAACATGCTTGACATGAGAAGTATGATTTTCCTTTGTCAAACCATTTTCCCTAATTTGGGTCAATATACTTGACATGTGGAGAATGTCATTCCAATGTTATTTCATCAACACTTCCTCTCACTGACAGAGGCATTCTCAACAATTCCAAGCTTTTCCTTGAAGTATATGTAAACTTCATCCTAGGATAGAGGCTTTGCCAACAATATGCTATATTGTAGAATAATGTTGAAGCCACACTGATTCCTTTTGTACCATGTCTCAATGTTGGATCTCACTGTGCTTTGACCTATCATCATGGTCGTCACTTGCACCTCGTAAAGATAGTCCTACAAGTAGCTTTTGAAGCCATATTGCTTCTCATATTTCCAATTTATTTGCAATATATTCAATCTCTGTAATATTATGTGTGACAAATGTATTCTTCCTACTCATCCAAGAAATCTTAATGGAGCTCGAACTAAAGCAATATCCTAATGAACTATTTACATCTTTAGCACCCTCTACTCAATATGGATCTGTGGATCTCTGCATCTGTACTTCACATTTGATACATATCTCAAACCATAACTAACTATGTCATGTTGGTAATTCAAGGCATGTTGAGCCACATTCCTTATCTCAACCATAAACTAACTCAGATTCCTTTTCTTAGAACCATCACTAAGGCTACTTTCTATTTACCCTAACTAGGTGTTATTTCTTAAACAAATTCTGCTTTGGCAATCATGGATGCTCCCTCAGCCACTACTGCCTTCTAGAATATTATCTAACTAGCCTAACAATTTCAATGACATTCCATCATCTTGAACTCACAGGTCAACTCCCTTTCAAGCGAAAGAAATATTTTTTAACTTCTCCCTCTGTTACATAATCAATTTTGTTCTACCACAATTGCTCCCTATGACACATGAGTCTTTCTACTTTTGTCGAAGACAAATCATATAATAATAAGATCAACCAAGACTCATCAAATATTCATCCATCCAACAAAAGTAGAAAGACTCATGTGTCATCCATCCAATAATATCAAGTCCAACATTTCTACTTGTGATTGTGCAAATCCTTCTTCAATCATGAGACTTCTTCTCATGTACCTCAAAGCCTTTTATGTACACTTCTTCCTCTTCAATTATTTCATTGAGAAAAATGATATTTGCATCCACTTGGTTCAATTCAAGGTAATGATAATAGTTCTAATACAAGTATACCTTAGAATTGGAGCAAACATCTTGTCGTGATCCTCTCCCTCTTTTTCGGAGAACCTTCTATTCTCAATTGTCGCTTTGTACTTGTTTATATTTCCAACCGCTGCATTCTAGATCTTGTGGATACATTTGGAAGCCACTATTGACTTCTCTTTGGCATAATTAAAGTATACTTCGAGCTTGTTGATCTACTTACTCCCTCTGAACTCAAAACTTATCTAGTACAACATCTCACAACATAAATCATGATTCTGGGAAATTATTCTTGTCACATGCTTTGATTCATTCTTTTACTACTTCCATATAGTGCCATAGCCTTGGAAGCCTTTACTATGTACTCGCAATCCCAACTAGGAGGGCATGGAAGAACAATTACAACTGAGAAAAGGATAGAAGGAGAATAAACTAATTAATAATAAAAGAAAAATAATACTAATCAAAGAAGAGAGATATACAATACTTATATTTTGATGATTATAGGTAATTTTTATCTCCCTCTTGATATTATCCTTCTTGCATCCATCTTGCAATTTTATCATCATTTCCCTCATCATCAACATGATGCCATTCCTTCTTTTCTAGAGTTAGGGTTTCTCTTTCAGCGGAAACATTAATCTAGGTCTAGTCCTAGGGTTTTGTCCATCAACCCTAAGGATTTCTTACCCAAACCCTTTTAGCCATCTAGGTTTTTAAATCCCTAGATTTCCAATATCCAAATGTAAAAACCCTAGATTCAATATGTTCTTTACTCCATCATTGTCACCAATCAATCAAAGGATGTTTCGTCTAATGATTATCCTTGATTTCTCCAAATCAAGTAATTTGGCTTCCTCACCATCAACAATGTTTGTCCTTAGAGGCTTGGTATTCATTTCATTGTGCAAATAATAGGCTTCATCATTCACAAAATAGATCTTAGCACTTAAATTCCCACAACAGTATATGCACGATTTTCCACAACAATATATATGATATTAGATATTTGCAACAACAAATCCATCAATTAATTTAATTTCTTAACTTACTAAGAGAGATTTTAAACTTGAAGAGGGGCTCAACCTCTTTTTCACTTGATATTAGTGTGTGCTTTCTTCAAAGGCATGACAAAGATCCTTTTTCCTTTCTTGCCTTGATGTGTAAGGAATATATTCCAAGATTGATTGTCCATATGGAATACTTAATGCATCTTCCAGGACCTTATAAAAATGCATAGCTTCAATACCCTACTCTTGAGCACATATTACAACATATTTAAATAAAAACACAAGTTTTGTGCTCAACACATGTCTATTAATCACATGTTTCCCATATGATTCTTTATCTTGTTTCGGGAAACAATTCGAATTGCCATAGCTTCTTGAAATAACAATATGGCATTCATGCTACAAATTAGAGTGTATCTCATCAATAAACTTGTAGGGCGAAGAACCTTTTTCATAACTTCCCTCACTAAATTCTTCAAGGATTCCTTATCAACATATCACACATAATCCTATGATCTAACTGAATAACAGCTCATAGTCCCATCTACTTTCTCATGAATAGAAACTTTGATACAATTATAAAGGGAAGATCATAGTCTTATTCATATTTTTCATGACCAATCTTGATACATACTTTTCTCAAGCATATAGATGATCAATTCCTCTGGATGTGATCTACAAAATTTTTTATCTAAATGAAATCAGTAATATACATACATACCTCTTAGACTTGTAACTTCACTAGTATTTTTATAAGTATTCATTCCCATGTCCAACTCATTATTTTAGTGTGATTATATGGAAACAAATTCATGCTTGTTTGGTGGTCAGAACAGATCTTCAAGACTTCAATTAATGTGTTAGTCCTTCTTCTTAGACAATATCAGATCTAGTAGCCATATTAGATCTTCAAGAGGAACTAGTCATGAGATTTATGAAACACTTTAACCTAAGACATTTGTCAATGTATAAAGGGTGACTTTGCTAACTTATCTTCAGGTAGAGATCATTTTCTAAAAAAATTTAGGTTACTTCTTCCAAAGAGACAATGGCTCAACTTCTTGTGAGATTAATGAACTCAACTTCTAGAAATGGCTTTAGTCTTTGAAAAATTATTGTAACGATTATCCTTGCACAAATATTTCACTTCACTAGATTTGACATTTATTGAGGCATTTTCGGACTGAATTGAAACACCTTCTGAGTTCCTCAACCTTTGTATCTGATGATTTTCAAATTTTTGCAAACAATTTTCTGAGACTGCTACTCCCTAAGGCTCTCAGTACTTTTTCATAGAGATTTACTATACTTGCAAAAAACATCACAAGTTTCTCCTCAAGGCTTCTCCTTGTATGCTTCAATACCAATAATAAAATCACATAAGAATTATAGGATGATTGTGATAGTTCGAGTTTAGGTCATTTGTTAAGTCACTCAAACTTCTAACATTATTCCTAAGGCCTTCTTTCTAGTTTGATATTTATAACTTAAGTTTCGAGCTTACATGTTGTGGACCTTCTTACTTTATTGATACAAACTAAGGTTTGAAAATTCAACATTCCTTTCTAGTGAGAACAAACAAAGATAGTTTTCTACTCATTTTTATTGCCGACATAGACCATTGTTAGGGAACAAATTACATAAATGTACTTTGGTGGAATCTCTTCCTAAAATTGGCTTGAACAGACTTCTCTTCAACCATAGCTTTGATACCATGTTCATTTTTTGAAGAGTATTCTAAATTGATAATTACTTCTTATGCTTCCTAAATTTAATATTTCTTACATTCACATTCATCATAAATTAATTACAGATAATACATAAACAATAGAAACAAAATGCTAGTAGTATCATGAAGAGACAACCAATCAGGAATACAAGATTTTTATCCTGGAAAAATCCACATGGGGAAAAACCTAACTTATTCCTTAGAGAAATTATTCAAATCAATTAAGATTCATCTGAACATAAATTAAAACTAAGAGCTTTAGCCACACTTGGTCATAATTCTCAAAAGGCAAGTCATTTTGTTGCTTATCAACATCAACCTTCTTCTTCAAGAAAGACTTGATTCTGCTACTTAGATAAACTTAGAAACTCTGTCATAGATTTGTCCTTTATCCGCTTCAGATATATCTTATTTTCTTGGCTCATATTTTACTTCTTCTCTACCTCAGACTTGACTTATTTATTCTCCTCAAATAAACCTCTTTGTTTGCCTGAGATAGACCACTTCACTAGCCTTAGATATACCTCTTCGTTGGCCTCAGACAGTCCTTTCCATTGGCCTCAGACATATCAAGTTACTTGCCCTTGGAGGAGGAAAAAGTTGTGTATGTATAGTGTCATGAGAGGTCGATTGACAACCTTTAGAATCTAGGTTGACTTTTCTTGTAGGAGGGTCAACCATGTCATCTTTGGAGACAAAATTCAAATTTAAAATTCACAATTTTTCTCTTTTATAACCAACATGAAGAACATGTCATATATTTTATCTTTTTACAATAGCATGAAGAACATGCTTTATTTTTATCATTACAAATACATCAAGGGATAAAATATTAATTATAAAGGTTGGCCATGCTAGCACTGCTATACAAAAGGATAAAAATGGATCCAAAAACACTCCCAAAGTCTGCAAATCTGCTTAAAATCATGCCAAGGGATCCATGCATGCTATTGAAATCTCCAATTTTGGTCAAAGGTCATCCATCGATTGAAATAGTTGCAAGAGGAGAGCCCTTGGAGGGTCAGCAATGCACTATCGGGAGGTGGAAACACTACAAAACCATGAAAAAACCCACAGGCGCAGGCTTAAACGATGGTGGCACAACAGCCATTAGATCTAGCCGTCAACGGTCCAGATCTAATTGGCAGATCACAATCGGCATAGGCAGGTAGTGTCAATTGGTGTGGACAGGAGAGGCATTGCGATCACGATCAGCGATTAAATGTGAACCATCGATTGCGCGCATAGATCAACAGCCCACATCGCATAGCAGAGGTAAATCGGTGCAGACAGTGTGCATTGAGCGATTGCGACCAACAATGCAATATGGACTATCGATCACGCGCGCAGATCGATGACCCACGTTACATTTCCGAATTGCTATTGGCGGAAACCAAAGGGAGCTTTGGAGCCTTACGATACAATAAGACCCGACCGATGGGTTTCTGGAATGAAATTGTTTAAATATTTGAAGTCCAGAGGGAGGCCTTTTTCATGTTTTTTCCCATGTTTTTCAAGTATTTCGAGGAACAAGGGAACAAAGGGAACATGCCGTCTGTGATAGGTGACAGCGACCCAAGGGTGGACCCGATAGACAATTAAACCATACTTGAGGACTTTTGGAGTCCAAAAGAAGCAGATTTGGCAGGATTTCTCACAGTTGCATCATTTCTCTGTTATAGCAGAAAGCAGTACCCGTTTGTATTTAGAAGATAACAGAGGCCCGAAGACCATTTCTATCACATAAACAAAGGAAGGGAAATAACTTCCTGGTGTCAGAGGCTGAGAAGCAATCATGGGCATCGACAAACTGCTCAACCATTTCATGCTCCCAAAAGGACAAAGGTGGCTAGTATTCAGCACTCTGTGCAGTTAATCTTCAACCACCGCATTCAACAAGCAGGACGGCCGAGAAGGAAAGGGACATGCCTCGAGTTGGTCACAGCATTTATCAGTTATGGATCTTGTTTCATATTACACTCTACCAGCTCAAGAAGGACAGCAAAACATCGAGAGGGTCAAATTCATTCGCAGACACAGTCAGATTGCAACAGAGACCCATATTAGATAGTTAAAGCAGTTGGTGGTCCATTATGACCCCTCCACGCATGGAACAGCAAAACATTTTTGTAAAGAAACTCTATATATACCCAAAAAAGAGATGTAATGAGGGTTGATGAATGTTAGTGTGTTGTAAGCTTCAAATTCTGGAGACTGTAACTACTTTGAGACCTGCAGCTTCTGGTCTTCAGTTCCAATTAATACAAGCTTCTTTTGTTGTCATTTTCTCACTTTTCACTTCTTCTATGTTCCAGGTTGTGCCTATTTTGCATTAATTCATGAGCTGTGAATGTTTAGCATCAGAGGGGCTGTCATCCCACCTCTGTGTTAGAATTTAGCTGTTCATTGAAATTGCTTGTCGGTTTCTGTTGTTTTAATCCATAGAGAGCTGTCATCCTATCTATGTATTAGATAATAGTTTTACAGACCTCCTTTTTGGCTGCAGCTAGTCATCACAGGGTCCTGTGTATCTGCTGGTGCAATCATTCTTCTCCATCATCACATTTTTCTTAAAATGTGAGTGATTGGTCATCTAAAGCCTTGTAGTCTGGGGGTGTTCACCCATGTCTGGGGTTAAGCATACTAGAAGTGGTTATCTGGCTTGAATATGTAGCATTTCTTTCATTCATCCACCATTTATCCAACATTTTGTTGAGTTTGTAATGTTCCTGAGCATCACTGATATACAACCTAGGTGAGTTTCTTGGGGTGATAACATTAATTGGTTCCATTGTTGGGGAAGAATAATCGAAGCTCAGCTTCCCTGGGAGAATGACACAGTTTCAAGCTTTGATGACAGACAAGGTTTGAGCATAGAATTCTGGTTGTAATCATCTATCTGGTCACTCCTCTGGTGGAAGACCATCCTTTGGTGACTCCACATTGAAGTTCTGGCTCAGTTTATGAGACACACTCGAAGAAATCCTCATAAATCTCCAACTGAACTAGTGCCTGAACCTGAAAGGACTGCTAAATCGAAGAAAGCTTCACAGAAAGGGGCATCAGGATCAGGTAAGCCTAAGAGATCTAATTCATCTCTGAAAGATAAAGTTGTTGCTGAAGATTTACAGTTTGAAGATTTGGAAGTCAACACCATTAATAAAGAGAAACCTTCAGAGATTAGTTCAGCCCCTTGTTTAGTTAGTTCCCCTTTGAATCTCAGTCCAAAGAAAGCTTCCCATTCAATCCAGAATATCCCTTATTCATTTCCATCCATCACATTACTTCCCATTCAATCTATTAGTACTCTTCCAAATATTCCAATCATGGCAGGACAGCAAGCACCTACTAGAATAGAGAGAATTGTTGCTGCTAGATATGGACCATTGGTGTTGCCTGTACCTCTAAATCCTATGCCTATGGGAGAATATCAAAAATATATGCCTAAATTCACTGGTACAGAGGGAGTAACAATAGAAGAACACCTAGAAGCCTTTTACAGTTATGCTGATAATCTAGATATAAGTGAAAATGATGTGTGGATGAGAGTTTTTGTCCAGAGCCTTGATGGAGAGGCTAGGAAGTGGTTTAGAGAGTTACCCAAGAGATCAATAACAGATATAGAAGCATTAGATGATGCATTTTTGAAGCAATGGGGAGATAAAAAAGACTTGCTATATTATCATACTGAGTTTGGTAATCTGAAGAGGAAAATTGGGGAATCAATCCCTGATTTTAATAAAAGATTCAATCGAATGTATAGTAAGATTCCAGCTGAGGTGAAGCCTACTCCTACCTCTGCCAAACTCACTTATGCCAATGCTTTTGACTCTGATTTCTGCCTATTATTGAGGGAAAGGAGATGTGCTACGTTGGCAGACATGCAAGATGCAGCATTAGAAATAGAGTCTAATATTATGGCTGCAGAGAAGTTAAAGAGTCAAGCTGACAGAAGAAGACAGAGAAGTCAGGCATCTACTTCTTCTGCATCATCTTCAGAGCCTAAATTATACAAAATGACTAAGATGATAGATTCACTGGCTGATGAAATTTCTAAACTGAAATTTGAGCAAAACTCAGGAAAAACAAGGCAGCAAAACACATTTGCTCCAAGAAATCAGAACCCATTCAGAAGAGCAAATGAGCAGTTGCAAATAATGCAAAGGGGTGAAGAAACAAAAGAAGATCAGAAAGTTAAAGCCCCTTTCCAAAATGTAGTCATGGAGGAAGAACATTTTGAAGAAGATGAGGATGAAATTCACTGCATGGAAGATAAAGGCAGTGCTGCATTTTTGACATTGGCTGAATATGAAGAATCATTGCTGCAAGAACAAAACAGTCAGGAATGGGACAGAGGAGCTGTTCTACAAACTGGTGACCAGCAGAGATATAATCTGAGGTTGAATGCAAAGAATGTCAAAGAAACTCCTGCACAATGAGTTGTTGTTCAAACACCACCACAGAATAGCAAGCAGAGAAGACCAGCAGCTGATCCGGTCATCCTTAAAGCTCCAGTTCAAGAGGTAAAAAGTTCTGATAAATCATCTTCTCCTTTCAGCTTTGAGTCAGAAGTTTAGAAATTGAAAATATATGTCCCTCTGGTTGAGTTGGTGAAGAGTGAAGTATTTAGGAAGCCTATACTTGAAGCCCTTGAGCTAGAAACCAAACAAACCTCCACTGACTCTGTCAATTTGCAAGATGACAAGCCTGCTATTGTGCTCAGCCCCATGATTGAACCTGCTAATAATAATTCTCCATCTTTTTATGTCTCATTGACCATTCATGATAAAATCCTTCATAACTGCCTGCTAGACACAGGGTCCAACCACAATTTGATGCCTAAAGTTGTCATGAAAGAGTTGGGTCTTGATATCACTAGACTTTATCATGATTTGTTTTCTTTTGATTCAAGGAAGGTGAAATTTCTTGGATTGATTAAATATCTGGTCATTACCTTAACTCAGCTACCTATGAAGAGCATGATGATGGATATTGTGGTAGCAGATGTGCCTCCCAAGTTTGGCATGTTGTTTTCCAGAGGGTGGATCAAGAGATCAGGTGGGACATTACATAATGATTTATCTTATTCCATTGTCCCAGTGTTTGGAGGGGAAAGCAGGAGGTTATATAGAGAAGCACAGCTAGCATACATTATCAGTGATGAGAAAAATCCTACAAATCATCCTATATATGCAGTGGACATATATTTTGCAGCATGTATTCTCCAAATAAAAGAATCTTGGAAGGCCGAAATGCAGATCAGGAAACCAACAACTCAGGCTAAGAGAGAGAAAGGAAGTCAGATTTGGGAGATGTTTTTTGATGGAGCATGTTCCAGGGAGACTGCAGGAGCAGGAGTGGTGCTAGTATCTCCGCACCAAGAAAGCATTCAGCTATCTTTTAAGATGGTTTTTCAGGTGAAAAATAATATAGCAGAGTATAAGGCTTTGCTGTTGGGCCTTAATGCAGCAAAGGACAGAGGAATCAAGAATTTAAAGGTGTTTGGAGATGCTGATCTGATTATTCAACAAGTCAATAAAACATTTCAAGCAAAGAATCCAAGGTTGAAAGCATACAGAGATGAGGTATGGAGAATCAAAGATGCCTTTGATTATTTTTGTATTTCATACATACCTAGAGCCCAAAATCAGCTTGTTGATTCCCTTGCTGTTTTTGCTAGTCTATTCATACCTCCCATGCCTCCCAGATTAGTGTATGAAGTGCAAATGAAATATAGACCTTCCTTGCCTGATAATGTCCACCATTGGAAAGTTTTTGAAGATGATGATGAGATTAATAGGTTCCTTCAAGTCATTGATGAATTTTCTGAGATGCAAATTGACCAAGAAAATGATGCTTTGTTAGAAGAACCCCAGTCCCAGCTTAGAAATAAAATTGGTAAAGACAACATAGTCCAGCTTCCTAGTAACCATATTCCTAAGGGTCTAATTCCTCTTGAAATATTGTTTGACCAGAATGATGTGCCATACAAAGCTGCCCAAAAAGAAGATCAATCAGCAGTCTGTAAGCATAATATAGGAAGTCCAGGTCAGCCCAAATTTATAAATCTGTCTACTTATTTATCAGTTGATCAAAGTGTTGAATACTGCAATTTAATGAGGCAATTTGCTGATGTGTTTGCCTAGGAGTATAGCGATCTGAAAACTTATGATAAGAATATAATTCAGCATAAAATCCCTCTAGAAAAAGACATTGTTCCTTTCAAACAGAAGCTGAGACCAATAAATCCGATGCTTCTTCCATTGATTGAAAAAGAAATTAAAAAATTGTTGGCTGCTAAGATCATAGTGCCTCTCAGATATTCAAAATGGGTAGCCAATTTGGTGGTGGTGAGGAAGAAGAGCGGTGAAATCAGACTGTGTGTTGATTTCCGGAATCTGAACAAGTGCTCAAAGAAAGACAACTACCCTCTGCCCAAGATGGAGCATTTGTTGCAGAAGGTCTCAGGAGCAAAAGTGATGTCATTTTTAGATGGATTTTCAGGCTTCAATCAGATTGTTGTGCACCCAGATGACCAAGAAAAGACTGCATTTACCACTCCTTGGGGCACTTTTATGTATGCCAAAATGCCTTTTGGATTGATGAATGTTGGAGCTACCTTTCAGAGAGCTATGGATATAACATTTGTGGGAGAGAAGGACAAATTTTTGCTGATCTACCTTGATGATATAACTATTTATTCCAGCAGCCATCAAGATCATTTGCAACATTTGAGAAAAGTATTCTTGAAGTGCAGGAGGTTTGGAATTTCAATCAATCCTAAAAAATCACAATTTGCTTTACATGAAGGCAAGCTGTTAGGACATGTTTTCTCTGCTGCAGGTGTTCAGATTGACCCAGAAAGAGTCAAAGCAATTCAGGCTTTGACTGTCCCTAGATCAAAGAAGGATATACAGTCTTTTCTGGGCAAAATTAATTTTGTCAGGAGGTTTATTCCTAATTTTGTTGAGCTAGTAAAGCATGTCACCTCCATGTTGAAGAAAGGAGCAGAGGTAAGATGGACCGAAACAGCAAGAAAATCATTTGATTCCATCAAGAAGGCTATAATGGAAGCTCCCACATTAATAAGTCCTGACTAAAGTAAGGAGTTTCATCTGTTTTCATTTGCCTCTGAGGATACCATTGCAGCTATTTTGTTGCAGCAAGACGAAGAAGGTTCAGAGCATCCAATGGCATTTTTCAGCAAGAACTTGAGGGATGCTGAACTGAGGTATGATATTATTGAAAAACAGGCATATGCTCTCATCAAATCCTTGAAAGCTTTTAGAGTTTATATTATGCATTCCAAGATAATTGCATATGTTCCCTCTGCTGCAATAAAAGATGTCTTAACTCAACCTGATGCTGATGGAAGAAGGGCGAAGTGGATTGCTAAAATGATTGAATTTAACATAGCATTGAATCCCACAAAGCTGGTCAGAGGTCAGGGTCTTTCCAAGTTATTAGCTGAAGAAAATTGCAGGTTTTTAGACATTGCTCTCCTATGCATGATGGCAGAAAATGGTCAAGTAGAAGAAGAGGAAAAAACAGCTGAAACAGAGAGAAAACAGTGAGTGGCCAAGAATCTAGCTTCATGTAATTGGTATGCTGCAATAATTAATTTCTTGCAGAAGCTAGAGATCCCTTCAGAATTTACTCAAAGTTAAGAAAGAACTTTAAAACTCAGGGCAGCAAAATATTGCATCAATGATAACCTGCTCTACTGGAGGGATCCGTCTGGAATATTCCTAAGGTGCCTGGACAGAGAACAGTAAAGAGAAGTGATGCAGCAGTTTCATAATAGCATGTGTGGAGGGCACCATTATTGGAAAACCACAACCCACAAGATTCTCAAAGCTGGGTACTATTGGCCTACTTTATTTTCTGATGTTTTTGTTTTTGTTAAATCTTGTGACAGGTGCCAGAGATTTGAAGGAAAACAACAGTTAAAATCCTTGCCCCTAAAACCAATTCAGGCAAAAGGACCTTTTCAGCAGTGGGGTTTGGATTTCATTGGAGAAATCAATCCACATTCCAGTGGCCAGTACAGGTGGATATTAATAGCCACCGATTATTTCACAAAATGGATTGAAGCAGTCCCTACAAGGAAAGCTGATCATAATGTGGTCATAAAGTTTTTGAGAGAAAATATTTTTAGCAGATTTGGTTGTCCACATAAGCTAATAACAGATAATGCAACAGCCTTTAGTGCAAAAGAGTTGGTGGAAATGTGTGATTCAATGGGCATTAAACTTGTTCATTCCACCTCATATTACCCTCAAGGAAATGGTCTAGCAGAATCCTCTAATAAAATTCTGATCAGGATAATTAAAAAGCTGTTGGAGGATAACAAGAAGAATTGGGATTCCAAGCTCAAATATGCACTTTGGGCTGATAGAGTGACCATCAAAAGATCCACAGGGAATTCTCCATTCAAGTTGGTGTATGGCACAGAGGCAGTATTTCCGATTCAACTTACCCTCCTTGTGGAAAAATTCCTTCAAGAAGAGCAGGATGAGGAAGAAGACATGGCAAGAAGGATCACTGATTTGGCAGAGTTACATCAGATTAGAGAACAGCTGGTTGAAAAGGCTGCAGCACATCAGAAAAAGATCAAGGATGTTTTTGACAGGAAGACAAAAGCAAATAATTTTCAGGTTGGAGACTTGGTCCTGAAATGGGATGCACTAAAGGAAAAGAAAGGCAATCATGGAAAGTTTGATGCTTTCTGGACAGGCCCTTTTATTATTTCACAGATTCAAGGGAACAACACCTTCATACTGAAAAGTATGGGGGGAGAAGCAGTTTTTGATGGCCCAGTTAATGGGTGTTTTCTCAAAATTTATGTGGTTTAAGGTCTTTTGGCCTTAAAAATTGTAAATATTTTGTTTTATCAGTTGTAGTGTAGGATCAGTCAGACTCCATGCCCAATGGAACACTAGGAATTTTGCTAATTTGTTTTTCGTCAGGAAGGCATTGATCTGCAGGTTCTTGAGACCTCATAGGGAGGATCTCATCCCCAGAAGGAGCCAGTGTTAGCGCTGTTATACAAAAGGATAAAAATGGATCTAAAAACACTCTCAAAGTCTGCAAATATGCTTAAAATCATGCCAAGGGATCCATGCATGCTGTTGAAATCTTCAATTTTGGTCAAAGGTCATCCACTGATTGAAATAGTTGCAAGAGGGGAGCCCTTGGAGGGTTGGCAATGCACTATCAAGAGGCGGAAACACTAAAGAACCATGAAAAAACCCACAGGCACAGGCTTAAATGATGGTGGCACAACAGCCGTTAGATCTGGCCGGTCAACGGTCCAGATCTAATCAGTGGATCGCAATTGACATAGGCAGGCAGTGTCAATTGGTGTGGATAGGAGAGGCATTGTGATCGCGATCAGTGATTAAATGTGAACCGTCGATCGCGCATAGATCAACGGCCCACATCGCATCGGTGGAGGCAAATCGGCGCAGACAGTGTGCATTGAGCGATTGCGACCAGCGATGCAATATGGACCGTCGATCGCGCATGCAGATTGATGGCCCACGTTACATCACCAGATTGCTATTGGCGGAAACCAAAGGGAGCCTTGGAGCCTTGCGATACGATAAGACCTGGACCCGATGGGTTTCCAGAATGAAATTGTTTAAATATTTGAAGTCTGGAGGGAGGCCTTTTTCATGTTTTTTCCCGTGTTTTTCAAGTATTTCTAGGAACAAGGGAACAAAGGGAACATGCCATCTGCGATAGGCGACAACGACCCAAGGGCGGACCCGATAGACAATTAAACCATACTTGAGGACTTTTGGAGTCCAAAAGAAGCAGATTTGGTGGGATTTCTCACAGTTGCATCATTTCTCTGTTATAGCAGAAAGCAGTACCCGTTTGTATTTAGAAGATAACAGAGGCCCGAAGACCCTTTCTATCACATAAACAAAGGACGGGAAATAACTTCCGGGAGACAGAGGCCGAGAAGCAATCATGGGCATCGACAGCACCGCTCAACCATTTCATGCTCCCAAAAGGACGAAGGTGGCCAGTATTCAGCACTCTGCGTAGTTAATCTTCAACCACCGCATTCAACAAGCAGGATGGCCAAGAAGGAAAGGGGCATGCCTCGCGCTGGTCACAACATTTATCATTTATGGAGCTTGTTTCATATTACACTCTACCAACTCAAGAAGGACAGCAGAACATCCGAGAGGGTCAAATTCATTCACAGACATAGTCAAATTGTAGTAGAGACCCATATTAGATAGTTAAAGTGGTTGGTGGTCCATTATGACCCCTCCACGCATGGAACAACAGAACATTTTTGTAAAGAAACTCTATATATATCCAAAAAAGAGATGTAATGAGGGTTGATGAATTTTAGTGTGTTGTAAGCTTCAACTTCTAGAGACTGTAACTACTTTGAGACCTGCAGCTTCTGGTCTTCATTTCCAACTAATACAAGCTTCTTTTGTTGTCATTTGCTCACTTTTCACTTCTTCTATGTTCCAGGTTGTGCCTGTTTTGCATTAATTCATGAGCTGTGAATGTTTAGCATCAGAGGGGCTGTCATCCCACCTCTGTGTTAGAATTTAGCTGTTCATTGAAATTTCTTGCCGGTTTTTGTTGTTTTAATGCATAGAGATTTGTCATCATGTCTGTGTATTAGATAATAGTTTTACAGACCTCCTTTCTGGTTGCAGCTGGCTATCACAGGGTCCTGTGTATCTGTTGGTGCAGTCAGTCTTCTCCATCATCACATTTTTCTTAAATTGTGAGTGATTGGTGGTCTAAAGCCTTGTAGTCTGGGGGTGTTCACCCATGTCTAGGGTTAAGCATAGTAGAAGTGATTATCTGGCTTGAATATGTAGCATTTCTTTCATTCATCCACCATTTATCCAACATTTTTTTGAGTTTTTAATGTTCTCGAGCATCACTGATATACAACCTAGGTGAGTTTCTTGGGGTGATAACAGGCCATAGCTACAAAATTCAACAGTTAGCACAACAATCTACATTTTGAATAGAGCACGAATTAGAGTGAACAACAACAAGACACCTTATGGATTATGGAAAGGTATACCAACTATAGCCAAATACTTGAAAGTATATGGGAGCAATTTCTATATAAATATAATTGAAGATAATTTAGACAAGTTCAATTCTAGGAAAAATAAAGGTATATTTCTTGGCTATGCCTCTGGAAGAAAGGCCTACAAATGCTACAACAAAATACTGTGCAAAGTGGTAGAAAGTATGAAATAATAGTGGATGAAGCAATACCTTAAAAAAAATTCCCAAACAAATGAAGATACATAGGGGGGATCTACAAAGAATGAGAAAAGAAATAAAGAATAAATAGAACTCCAATATTCAAAGACACCATCCAGAATTGTCCAAATGTATCATCCATAAAATTAGTTTTTTTGTGATACAATTATAGGGTATATAATAGAATAAGATTGGTAAGTACACCAAAACAAGCAAAATTTCATATTCTATATCCAAAATAGATACCAAGAACTTTACACAAGCTAGTGAAGATAAGCATTGTGTTAATGTTATGTAAGAAGAACTGAAGCTGGTTGAGTAGAATGAGACATGAGAACTTGTGTCCTGATCAAAATACAAGAATGTGATTAGCACAAATTGTGTCTTCAAAAAAAAGTTGAATGAATATTTGCAAGTAGTAATAAATAAATAAATATTGGGTTGTAAAGGGTATGTTCATGTTGAAGGTATTGACTTTGAAAAAACATTTTCTCTAGTTCTGAGATTAGAAGCAATTGTAATGTTTTTGGAATTTATGTGTTTCAATAACTTCAAATTCTATCAAATGGATGTTAGCCTTTCTAAATGGAAATATAGAAGAATAAGTATATATATTTTTATAAAACAAAGATCATATATGTAGACTAAAGAAAACATTGGATGGATTAATGTAAGGTCCCAAAGCTTGACATTCAATACTTGCCAAATACTTGCAACAACGAGGTTTTAAAAGAAGAGTTGCAGACAACAATATTTACATCAAAACATAAAATGAAAATATGTTAATCATTGTGGTTTATGTGGATGATATCATTTTTGGAAGTAATGTTGATAGAATGAGACAAAAGTTTGCAAAATAAATGTAAAAAGAATTTGTGATGTCAATGCTTGAAGAATTGTCATTCTCTCTAGATTTGTAGATTTATCAATCTAACAAAGGCATATTAATTTCTCATACTAAATACATTAAAGAGATGTTGAATAAATTTAGAATGGAATATTTTGTACCTGTAAGTACACCCATGATCACATGATGTAAAATGAGAAAATATGATGAATCCCTTGAAGAAAATAAACACTATAAAAGTCAATAATTGGAAAACTATTATGTGTGATAACTTCAAGGCCAGACATCATGAAAGCAATAGGATTGGTTGCAATATTTCAATCCACACCAAAGGAGACACTTGTTCAAGAATAAAAAATAATATTTGTATATTTAAAGGGCACACAAAATTTGGCTTGTGGTATTCAAGAAGTAATTCACTAATAGCATATACGAGTGTATATTCGGTAGGAAGTATTGATGACAAGAAAAGTAGAAGTGGAGGAGAATTGTTTCTAGACAATTGTCTTGTATCATGGTTGAGAAAGGAAAAAAAATAAGTCTCTCTATCCATAGTAGAAAATGAACATATTGAAGCAACAACATGTTGAACACAAGTTCTTTTGATGAAGCAAACATTAAAGGATATCATGGTAGAATATGATCTTTCAATCTCAATATTTTGTAACAACACAATTGCAATCAACATTTCAAATAATCCTTTCATGCACTCAAATATGAATCATATTCCCATAAAGTACCACTTCTTAAGAGAATAGGTAGCCAAACAAAGTCTCTAGCTAGAATACATTTCCACAAACGAACAGTTTGCATATATTTTTACCAAACCCCTTCCCAGATAAGCATTTGAATATCTTAGATGAAATCTAGGAATGATATCCCTCTCACTTCATTAGTAAAAAAGCAGAAGATTTGGGGGATAAGCCTTTTGTTATTGATGTCAAAGGGGGAGAAGTTGTAAATAGAAGAAGAATTGTAGAGACAAGGGGATTTGTAGATAGAAGGAGTATTGGAGTATTGTTACATAATTAAGGGTGTCCATCAATGAAAAAGGGGGAGATTGTTGGAAATATTGTTATCATTGATTTCAAAGACATGATGAGACTAAATGTCCAAGATAAATATTAGAATATAGAGATTGTTAAAAATATTATTTTTGGACTTTTGATACCTAATTTGGATGTCCTATATTTGAACGCCTTTTTACTTTAAATACCTAGCTCAAATGGGAGCATATAATACATGGTTGAAAATATTAGTTTGATACCTTTCCAATAGTATATGGAAATCCAAGTAACTCCATATGAATAAGGGGATATGAAATATTATGTTAGGTTGGCCCAGCTAGAAAGTATAGGTTGGCTAGCTAGTTTTACAAGTCGGCCCCATAAATTAACACAAAAACATAATAAATATTAGATAGATGACTTCATTTGACTTTCATCCAAGAAAGAAGAGATTTGAGGTTCACAAGAGAATCCGGGGAATATAATATCCAAGGTGTATATTACCATATACTACAATCTATTTCCTTATCTAAACTACAATATCCAATGACTACAATTATTCAGAGTAAAAACCTAATGACTCATCACTATATAATATTACTATCAAGTTATCCTTCAATCACATATAGAATAAATAAAAATAATTAAAAATGTAAAAATGCATAGTATTTGAGATCATTGACTTCATGAATCCAAATGTTACTCTCAACAATGCATCAAGCACAATTTAATACAAGATTATAGTTCACTCCTAAGAGCACTATATCTTTCTTAATACCCAAATTACCATAAGTTTCACCTCAGTACTGGCCCTCCTTCTCAAAGGAAATCTCATATTTTTGAAAACATCCTTAATTGGTTATTAATTATAACCACTTTTCCTTCCCTAAACTAACTCATTTAGGGTGAAATAAGATGTATGAGAGAAGTTACAAGTGTTCCAAAGAAGGTAAAAGTAAATTACAAGTTGTGTTTTCCCCATCCCAAAGGCTTCCTAACACCAAATCAAGGTGGCCTTCCTCATTAAATCATGAACCCTAACCTTGGATATGATTCCCTTGTCCATAATCCATGTATCAACCTATCATAGTTTATTCCTCTAAAACTAATACATATGTAACATCTTCATGAATATTATTAATATATCATATCTAAAATGATGCATACACATGAAATTAGTACCATTCATCCACAAGATAAAAACACTTGAATTGAATACCCATCATTAAGTAATCATAAGGAATCATCTAAGTCTAGTCATTAATCATGTAACTCTAACATAGTCAATCATCAGTACTGATCCAATAAGAGAATGAAGAGTACAAAATCCCATCCCTATATTTGTCTAATTCCATAATATTAAGAGAGTCACGTCATGGATGAGTGTCACACTTGTCCTTCAAATTTTAAAAGGCTGAGATGAAGTTGGTTTTAGCTCTCATTTTTTTTAACATTCAATTTTTTATCTCTATATAAATTCCAATAACAAAGAGGGCACTCATGTAGCCTATATAATCTCCCGTTACACCCAATCATGTGCAAGTGTTAAAGAATGTCAAGTTGTGTCACCTAAGAAAAGGCTTGAAGCTATTCTAGTCATATCATTTGTTGTTTTATGTCTCTGTAATCCTTTATGGCTACTCTGGTTAACTTAAGTTAGTCAAGTAATTCCATCAGCTGAAAGTATGCTAAGAAGCCACACTCTAAAATATATGAGTCTTCCAAGCAAACATTGGAGTTTTTTCATGATATTGTTGCAAACAAAAAGGTTTGTACAATACTAATCATGATGCAACATACATTATAATGGAACAGAAGGTGGAGTTATCATACATTATCTATTACAAACATTCCAAATAATTGTTTCTTATATCTCCCTCCCATGGATAGAATCTTGCCTTCTTGTTTTAAACAACAACACACCATTGTCTAAAAATAGTCCAATATACTCTTCTCTCATAGATTCAATTTTTCCAAATATGCACTAAAACATTTCAATGAGATCGCTGCAAAAGAAATATCCTTGTACAAGACTTATCTTGATCTAGCATACATTGAAAATAAACAAAGGTGGGGTTCTCATTTTTTATTTAATTGTTTGGTATATATTCCCCCAATGTATTGAATCTCATCTTACAAATTTAACTAATAGTACACATCCATTGTTTGAAAGTACAACAAGATGTCCTCCTCCCGTAGATTCAAGTTTTCCTAAGATGTATTGAAGCATTCCAATGAGATCATTCCAAAGGTAATATCCATGTGAAATAATAATGGTGCATGCCCCATAGAGAAATAGAAAGTGGAGTTCTCATGCTTTGATTATTTCAAATGTAATTTTTTGTTTTATATGTCTGTTAACAAATTAGAATCTATATAATATTAGCAATATCCATGTAAAATGATAATGATCCATGCTCTGTAGTGAGAAAGAAGGTGAAAATCATAAAATCACAAATGATAACGGTGTCAAAATATAACAATAGAAAAGGAAATCATAAAAACAAAGGAGCATCTATATATGTTGATGGAAGGCCAATAGCTTCAAGAAATGTTGAGGAAGTTATATATAGTTCACACCTAGATACCACAAATAAAAAATAAAATTGTGTGTTTTAGGAGGTGAAGGAAATCAGATTGTGGTATGTGCAACTAGAATAATAAGTTTAGGGTTAGAATTATTTATCATACTATATTATGACTTGACTATAATTTGACCTTGTTTAAATTAATACACCATAAATATTGAGATGGCCATTGTATGTATTTGTCTTTATATGATTAACACAATTTGGTTCATCCACTTATATTATTTAAGTTTATCATTGCTTTATTTCCATGTACAACACATTTTACGACTAGTATGCATATTAATGTTTCTTCATTCCTTCTTTTGTAGAACTTTATGCAATCTTCTAAAAGGTAAATTTCAAGTGTTCAAGCATTATTTTAGGGTTAATTATAAGGTGTACTTGGTTCTAGTGAATGTTGTGAATGTGTTGGATTATTTAAATTGTGGTTATTTTATTGAATGGATTGGATTAGTATCTAATTTATTTGAGAACAATGTTATATTGATGCACCATTTTCATGTCTATATTTGAGTGGAAAATATTGTTCTATGAATGCTCCATTCATTACACTAATTGCAACAAGTATATAATGAAATTTGTGAGTTCGGCACAACAACGAGAAATGGGGTGTAGAAACTTTATCCAGAGCATTTTTGGATGATGCTAGTCAAATATTCCCACCTCAAGGTCAGAAATGGAGTTATAAATGAGTTTTCCACACAATATACCAACTCTTATAACACTTTCATTTCATACTTTGGTTGTTGGGTATAGTCTTATTGTTGGACAATGTTTAAATTTCATTTTGAATTTTCATTTGTTGATACAATATGTTTTGTTGTTTTAATATTGGCATCCATTTGTGGGTACCAAGATGACTAGTTGAAGACATAATTTAGTAGCCTTGAACTTTAAGAGAAAGCTCCACTCAAGCCATATGCAAGTTTCCAAACCATATAAGGTTGGTCTACACTTTATTTTCCATGTTTATCTTCCTTTTCTTCATTTTTTTGTAACCTTGGCAGGACTACATCTTCATCATGTCCAATATATCACCCCGATCAAGGTAGGGAATTGAACCGGTGACTTCACATCAAGGAGTGCCTTAACATAACACCTGATCACTGTCTATTCAATACCTCATGGACATCTTCCTTTTCTTCATTGTATGACCTTGGATTTTGTGATATTTATTTGTATTATGGTTCATATATAGACATATAAATATGGTCATGCCTTTGATTGCTCTTGTGAAATAAAAAAAAATATTAAAATTATTGTTACATCACATTATAACACATTTATCAAGATAGAAGTCTCAATTTGATAAATTATAACTTCCTACCATAGGATATGGTAAAATGGAACTCTATCAACAACATAGGGGTATCTAATGCCATAATTGGAGCCATTTGTTACCATTTTGGTGCAAACCCTCTATATTGCTATAAAGAAAACCCCCACACATAGATATATGAGTGTCTTATCATGGTAAACCATGTCATGCAAGCATTTACAAATATATGGTAGTATTTGTTAATACTTATCACATTAACATTCAATTTTATGTTGAGTCTCAATATGAATTTCTTGGAAATGGGTAGATTCTAAAGGTCTTTAGGAGAATTTTAAGTATTCAACAATGGTCTTTGCTTAACCTACAAGAACATAATTGAGTCTTGTGTTGATTCCTATTACTCCTAGTATAAGTAGCTTTAGAATAGTAAGAATTTAACCATAACTTTAATATTTATGCAAATATTGTATTTACTTAATGTCTCCATTTCTATGATAGCCTAATTATGCATTCTCATGGAATTTTCTTATTTTTGCCTAACTATTAGGTCAATTAATTGGATCAACCAATGGGAAAATCATACTATGAATATGAAATATTCATCTATTAACACCCTAATACCTATATACCTAAATTCTAATGAGACCAAGATGATCAACTTTCAACGTGATCCAATGCAATCATGCCACGTGTACTTATTCCCTAGAGGCACATCAATCCCAAGTTAAAAACGCCTTAGCATGGTTGCTAATGAACTAAGTAGGAACAAGTGACATAGTTGCACATGTTAAGACATGATAATATCAATAGATGATAGGCATAACTCCTATCTTCACCAAAAACAACACCTTAGAAACTAGATCAAATATATCTAGATAATAAGAGAACACTTAGGTCCATAATCCAACTCCATTGTTAGGAACTCTAAAGAAGGTGTTTCAACCTTGTAAAATTTTGTTTGAATCATGTGGCACCTCGTAACCTCCTCCAAAGGAGGGCCCTCCTCTAGTTGAACGCAAAATTTCTTGTGAAATATGTCAAATCATTCACATTAACCACCTAACAATGAAAAAATAATCATTCATTATCAAGGGGTAACAATGAATTTGCACATCATGGTTAGTTCATAGTATTATACTCCTTAATCTTTTCACCCACTAGTATATTATACATCAATATTTCAAAAAAATATGATGAATCCTAAGAATGATATTGACATTCATGGCTCATCCTTTAATATAATAGTCTTTCTACTTCTACAAAGTTTTATTGAGATAAGATGAATGGATCAATGCTTCCACTAAAATACATTTTCTTACATTACATATATTCACCAATGCACGTGGTAAAATGAATGACACTGGTGATATAAGTGATTGAATGCATTTCATATTTGATTTTTGTAGGAAACAAAAACAAAGAAGAAACACAGTCAATATTTCTTACAAGTATCTGAGGTAATTATATTATTTCCCTATACATTTTTTTATGCAACCCCGTTTCATAATTCTACATTTTTCCATTTGAAAATAACCATTAATAATGGTCTAGAATAGTGTTGTCTATAGCCTTGACTTTGACCGTGACAATGATTATGATGTATGGTCATCGTAGCATGACAACAACAATGGATTCACCATTATTGTCAAGTTGTTAGGGCCATGAATGATTGTCTCTATCAAGGTCGAGGTTGCATTGCAGGAAACACACCTCTAAATCTTGGAAGTGTTTTTTTAAATATATAATTGAGAAACTACTAATTCCCTAGAGGCACATCAATCCAAAGTTAAAAACGCCTTAGCATGGTTGCTAATGAACTAAGTAGGAACAAGTGACATAGTTACACATGTTAATACATGATAAGATCAATATATCACAGGCATAACTCCTATCTTCACAAAAAACAACAACTAAAATAGACCAAATATATCTAGATAATAAGAGAACACTTAGGTCCATACTCCAACTCCAATGTTAGGCACTCTAAAGGTGTTTCAACCTTGTAAAATTTTGTTTAAACCATGTGGCACCTCATAACCTCCTCCAAAGGAGGGCCCTCCTCTAGTTGAATGCAAAATTGGTTGTGAAATATGTCAAAGCATTCACATTAACCATCTAATAATGCAAAAATAATCATTCATTATCAAGGGGTAACAATGACTATGCACATCAAGGTTAGTTCATAGTATTATACTCATTATTTTTTTCACCACTAGTAGATTATACACTAATATTTCAAAAAAATATGATAATTCCTTAAGAATGATGTTAACATTCATGGCTCATCCTTTAATATAATAGCCTTTCTACTTCTACAAAGTTTTATCGAGATAAGATAAATGGATCAATGCTTCCACTAAAATACATTTTCTTACATTACATATATTCACCAATGCACATGGTAAAATGAATAAAAATAGTCATATAAGTGATTGAAATGCATTTCATATTTGCTTTTTTAGGAAACAAAAACAAAAAACAAACACAGTCAATATTTATTACAAGTATTTGAGGTAATCATATTATTTCCCTATACATTTTTTTATGCAACCCCACGTAATAATTCTACATTTTTCTGTTTGAAAACAACCATTACTAATGGTCTAGAATAGAGTTGTCTATAGCCTTGACTTTGACCGTGACAATGACAAATACAATGGATCTGTCATTATTGTCACGCTATGAGGGTCATGAATGATTGTCTCTATCAAGGTCGAAGTTGCATTGCAGGAAACACACCTAAACTCTTTGAAGTGTTTTTTTTAAATATATAATTGAGAAACTATGGGATGAGGGTCACATAGAAAAATGTCCCACGTCTAAACATCATTTATATTACCTTAGCATAAATATGTTAATGTGAAAGCATCCTTTCAATTTCTTTAGCATTGAAACATTCAAGATTAATAGAGTCAACATGTTTGACATTAATCTTGAGAATTAGTAGCATGCAAATTAACGAACCTATATAGATGTTGTTAAATCCGATTACTACCACGTATTTTTCAACATATGGAATTGCATAAATTTAGATATACCGATCTTCTTTATTGAGATGTCAATATAGCCATGCTTACAAAACAATGTCAAATTTGAAGTAAAATAAAATAAGACAATTTTCTTGAAAGGAATAACTTTAATTTGTAAACGTAAAAAAAAATGTATAAACGTCAATTTTTTACTCCAAATATAGGAATGAGTTCATAGGGAATTAGATGTAGCTAGTCCCTTTCAAGCACGTAAGGGCAGGAAAAATTTAGTTACTCATTCCCTAGAGGAGTAATATCCTATAGCCAACAATGGCAACATAGGTCCACAAGGAGGGCACTTTTTATAATATACATAAATACTTTAAATTGAAAGTACAAAAAAACTTTCGAGTATGGGTTTAATGATAATGGCTTTGGCGCTTTTTCTCATAAGGTATTTTTGTAAGAAAATTCATACAGAGCAATATATTCATGTTAATTCTCATCATTTCCCATCTCAAAAGCTCGGTGTTCTTAACACCTTAGCAACTAGAGCTTTAAGAGTTTCCGATGAAAACCATCTCAATGAAGATAAAGCACATCTCCTAAGTGTTTTTTTTAATAATGGGTATAGTAGACACCAACATACTAAGGCTTTCCTCAGAGCTGAAAAAGGTCCTAGTGCTAAGAAAGATACCAAGGATTGATTTTCTAGTGTTCATTTTCATTTTATCCAAGGGGCCACTGACAAGATTGCGAGGATCCTAAGGAAGCAGAAGGTGGCTTCAACCTTTAGGCCTTTAAATACCATCCAGAGCTCCCTTAGATCTGTAAAAGACCCAGTCGACCCCAAGAATATGAAGGGTGTTTATGTTATCCCATGCTCTTCTGGGACTCCCTACATTGGTGAGACTGGTCTCTCGATTAATCGAAGGATTTGTGAGCATTCCGTTGACATCAAGCATGGCAGGACCCGTCCTCTGCTTTGACAGAGCATGCAGATAAACTTAAGCATCACATCTACATTAAGAAGGCCCAAGTCATTGCTAGGGTTAGTCATTTCCATCGTTGTAAATTGAGGGAGGCCCTAGAAATCGATAAAAGACCAAATAATTTGAATAGAGAGAGTAGTTGGATTATTAGTAGAAGTTAGGTCCCTATCATGTCCTCCTAATTTTTTAAGTTTCTTTTTGGGATTTATTTTGTCTGTTTATTTATCTATGTAGGTATTGGTGTCTTTTTTATAATAATTGTTGTTGGTTTATTCTTCATTAGAGTATATATTCTTGATCCTTCATGTTTTCTTAAGTAATTTATCCTCCTATTCGTTCTAAATTCCTTTTAGTAATTTTGTTATTTGTTTAATGGGCCTCAGCCCTATATTTTATTGTTGACCCAGTTTTATTTATTGATTACTTTTCTTTGATATATATATATATATATATATATATATATATATATATATATATATATATATTATTTTTTATTTATTATGTGTATATATATTTCTTTTGACTTGTGTATATTTTTGTTTTATTTTATTTATTTTCCATTAATTATTTTTATTTTAGTTTATTTTATTGCCACTAATTATTTTTATTTATTAAATGATATTGTCTTGATTAGGGTCTTGACTCCTTTTTATAATTTTGGACTTCCCTCATTGTTTGGAGTTTGACTTCTTCTTCCTTTTAATAATATTTTATTTTAATAAATTATATTATTTTTCAAAACTAACCATTACTTATTAATATTTGTTTTTAATAAATAAATATCATAGTTTAATTTTTTTTTTTTAAACTAGCCATTTAATATAGCCGTCACTTAATAATATTTGATTTTAATAGCCCACGGGGCTTTGGATTGACGGTGAATGGGTGCGCTGTTAAGGCACTCCTTGCGATAGGTCACCGGTTCAAATCCCCCGTGGGTACGTAGGTTAGTCTTAACAAGCAAAAAAAAATATTTGATTTTAATATATTAATAAATTAATATCATAATTTTAATATTATTGTTCAAATATAGCCACTACTTGAAATTATGGTCTCTACATTGCTCTCTATTTAAGTCATTGCCATGGTCTGCCTCTTCATCTGGTCCTGATGATGAACCACACTTGTTGGTTCGAAACACATCAGCCAACAATTGAGCTTATGTGATTTCTACAGAAAGATTTTTCTTAAGAGAAAATCAACTTAAATTATTTTGAAGAGCTACATCTATTAAGCAACAAAGTCTTCATTGGCATTGATGAAGCTAGTAAGCAATTTTGTATGCATAAAGAAGATCATTGACATTACTTGGGATAACCATTACTATTATTTTACTTTGAGAGGAAAAAGACCCATTGTACTTCTCTTTATGTATCCAAAAGAACAACTTATATGTTACCCATAGTTAGGATATTAAATTAGCACTCCAAACCCAAATCATAGAAGTAAAGACAAGCCTATCATAATTTCCAAATCAAGAAAAATGAATAAGGAGTGAGATAACAATCATTTTAACTTTGACGCAAACGAACATGTTAACAAAAGCTAACAACAAACAATGACATACCATCTATAACAAAACTAAAAACTAAACATCAAACAATAAAGAAAAACATGTTACATACTTATTAGTATATTGACAAAATGATTTCCCCTTGATATAGATTTATTTATTCATTCCAAGCTTTTATGCAAGCACCAAAGCCCTCATAAAAATCACACAACTCCTTGTCAAAGCTACAAACCATCTCACAATCTCATTGCTCAACAATTACAAATTTACAAGTAGAAGTCATCTTTTATGTTTTTAGATGGTGGGGAGAGGTCATCTTATAGCTTTGGAATGGGTCTTGTGTGATATTCCCACTTAGCAATATTGCTAAGGGAAATATCAATCTTTCCCAATTTTGTCTTATTTCATGTTTGCACTTAGGAGATGTGGGTTCAGAGGTCCCACATGAATTCTGGGATTAAGCGAGGGCCCAAACATTAGGAAGGAAGGTAAAAAGTGTGGCTCTAGTGGAGTGTGGGGGGCACCCCACGGAGAATTATGGCCCACATGTGGAAGACACTCTCATTGGAGAAAATTTGGTGGGGAAAGTCGAGTTGGGCCCACATGGGCATTGTTAGGGTCCTAAGGTCTAGGGATCAAGTGCCTTTACATATTTTTATTCATTTTGGGATTTGTATGTTAGTTTAGCTTATGAACCATTATTGTCATAGTTTAAATAATCATTGTTTAAGGTCACTGCAATTTTTTCATGTCATACAGGGCCTTAAAGACAAGATTAAATTTGAGGGATTATGAGTCTATGAGAAGGTCATAAAGTCATTTTCTCATGTAGAGTCATTTATGGTTCAAGGGGTATGTATCACAAGTTAGAACCATGAATAAAACAAGTCTGGTTCATTTATTAAAGTTTTGTTGAGTATGTTGTTAGTATTGTTCATCATGCCCTATTCTACCATTCATAACTCATGATCCCTTTTATTTACCCAACCATATACTTTCTCCTTTCATATAGTCCTTCCATATATCTCATTTCATGTACTCCCATCCATACACCCCCTACATTTACATTTAACATCATATGCACTCCCCCTTCCTTAACTCACCTCTCCTCATTATTGCTACTACACCCCTCCACAACTCATTACTAGCTTTCATATTTCATAATTATAATAACCCTTTACCCAAAGTTTATACCCATGACCAAACAAAACATATGACGTGCACATTTTCAAATTTCTATTCATATCGCCCTCACTCTCTCTCCAATATTTATTTCGCATTCTCTCTAAGAAAATTCGACAATTTGCACAACATAAGGCCGAAATCAGCTTTCTAGAGATTTGAAAGTAGTTTTTTTCAACTGTGAGAAGGTTTTTGTGCAATAGCTGCACAAAATTCCAAGCCACAGAGTCATTGGGCAAATGTTGCGCAAACTAGGAACATCAATTTTGGATATCTACAAGCATGGAGGGAAGCACTCAAAGGGTGCTACATCATCACCGGGTCCTATCAAGCACATCTATGCACTCAAAATTTCACAAACCCATCTGCAACCATATCAAACATGGAGGTTTGTTACATTCTACTATGAATTTTCTCCGAAATTGACTATTTTAGTCATCATTTTCAAAAAAAAATTCCAACCAAATGGAACGGAATCTTGAAAAACTGAAATATTTTTTCTCAATCACAGGGAAAATTTACTCACCATGTATTTCATCAAGGTCTCTCCATATAGTTTTCTTGTTTGGCCAAAAACAGATATGTGGCATAAGACATATCTAACTGCAAGAATCCTTGTAGTTTTGCTCCCCATGAGTGAGATAGCAGCATTCCATATTTAGGTGGGATGTCTACAACTACTATGTCCATTAGAATACTCTTTGTAGGGCACTAGACAAGAGTTACGCATAAGTCCTTGATCAAACCAAGGCATTTAAGTTGGCTAGAGTCAAAGGAAAACAAATCCTTATATGGTTTAGTAATGTCTAGGTTTAGTCTTTCCATGATTGCCTTTGGGATCAAATTATGGGATGCCCCTGAGTCCAACATAGCATTATCCAATATTTTTCATGAATGTTAAGGTGATTGTAAAAAGGAGGAACTCCCCCTTGTTGATGAATACCATTGACCTCAAGGCCAAACAATAATTCAGGCTAATCATCATTCAGTTAACAACATCCTCTCCCTCTCCTATGTTTAAAGTTTCAGTTATCTATGACCTATAGGATTCATTCTTTACTAGTTTGGTCAAGGGAGCTGACATCTTTAATTTTTCTATTTCAGCTTTGATGTTGAAAGGGAGTTGAGCTTTGTTTGTTTGATTTAGATCTTCCTTAACATGTGTAGTTTGTGTGTTCTTATCATGTTTCTCAGTACTAGGCGTTTCAATCTATGCTTCTACTGTTTTTCCTTGTTTCTCTTATTTTGATTGTTTTCAGTAATTGTCTCTGTTTGAGTTTCAGTGGATGTTATATCTACAATTTTAGGGGTAGAAGTCTCCGGTGTTCCCCCAGGGAGGATTTGTAACACTTTGGTAACTGGAGCTTCTTTTATTATCTTAGTCTGGGTTTGGATGGATCTTTTAATGGGAGTCTCATTGTTCTTTTTACTTCTTAAGCTATATTGTTTGTGTACCTCATATATAGCTTACTCATATCCCTATTTAAAATCAAAGGATTCACCAAATTCTAATTGCAACCACAGTAGCATATATAACTCCTATTCTTCTTGAGTAAGAAAAACAATGTCTTCGTCTTTGGTTTCTAGTAATTTAATCTGGGTGTTATCCTCTCCTTCATGGGTATATGAATCCTCAAGATAGTTCTCTTGGAAGGGAGGCCTAATCTGTTGATCTGGTATAGCATTCTTTCCAGCATTAGGATTCTTCCTAAAATTGGGGTTTCTTATTGGGGGTGGTTGTTGATTTTCCCATTGATTTTTCCTCTCCATGTTCTCTAATCTATCCATTATTCTCTCTAAACTCTTAGCTAAAATATCTACATTTCCATCTGAAGTGGAAGTTTCCTCTTTAAATACAACTTTCTTTTCATTTGTCATTCGGGCTTTCTTGGCTAATAGGTTGGCCTCTACACTAACAACATTTCTTTGCATTTGTTCCAGTGTTTAGGGTTTCTTTCCCTTAACTGGTATGACATGTCAGCGTCAAAACCATCAGGGAATTTAGTTAATGCTAGGTCAAGTGGAGGTTTAATATTGGTTGGAATTGCATTGTAGATACTATTGAACCTAATGCAATAGTCATGAATTGACTCATTAGGAGCTCTTCTAATGTTTTCATATTTAGAAAGTATTTGCAATGGGTTTTTCTTTCTCTCCCATCTATCAATGAATAATCTATGCAAATGAGCTAAATCTGCAATGTGGTTGGCAGAAAGGCTTTGAACCATTTCTTGACATCCCTAGTTAAATTTTTGGCAAACAACCTCATTTGGACATCTGCTTCATCTATCTCATGCAACTCAAAAAAGTCAAACATCTTGTTTACATGTTGCTGGGAAGTGTACTGACTAGTAGCATCAAACAGGAAGATTTTACTCTGATAATCTGTGGGCATGGCATGGAGTTGTGTATGTAAAACTAGAGGTGCATATCGGTTTGCCATAGCTTTGATTCTGGTTTGACTAGGGGGTAAAGTTGTGGTGCTTGAGGAAGGGCTTGAAACTGATGGAGGTAAACTAGATGATGATGAGGATGGTTGATTAATAACTGGTTTAGGTGACTGGAATGTGGATACTATTGGTGAGGTGGTAGTAAAAGAAGGTGTATTTACAATGAGTGAAGATTGTGCAAAAACTTCAGGGGCAACAGTAGTAAGGGCAAATATTTCAATAGATTGTCGAAGGTAAGAATCACCTATATTACTTATCAATTTAGAGGCCCAAGCTTCTATCTTGTCAAAAGTCTTGACAACAAATTTATCTAAATTTGAATGAATAATCCTTTTTGATTCAATGAGTTGAAAAAACTCAGGGTCTAAGACTGTTTCATGGATTGCATTCTCAGATTTACTTCTAAATAATGAGAGGTCAAACGACAAATCAAAAGGGATTTCCTCTAAAGTTAACAACTCCTCAGGGAGTGAATTGGTCCTAACTAACCGGCTACTACTTGCCTGAGTTTCTGCTATTTTGGGTTTTCTTAGAATTCTGTCTGGGTCATCAACTATAGTTGCAAGGTTTGGATCTGGGTTTGCCCTGGTATAGTGAATCTTCTTGGGAGCCAAAATTTTAAATTTTTTAACTGTTTTTAATGAAATTTTTCAAGACTAACTTCAGAAAATGACCTTAAGGGGCTTAAGATGAAATTTAAGGTTTCCTTAAAGTTTTATGAGATTGAGGATCGAAGTCCCCAGTATGGTCACCAAAAATGTTATCACTATGATATTTCTTTCGAAGTTAATGAAGGAAGAAAAGTCAAAGGTAACCACAAACCACTTTTGGAGATCGGGACCTAGCCTTCCTGGTGCTCAAAGAGGGCTCTCTCTATATAATTTAACTTTGTTTTAGTTAAGATGATTTTAGGATAGTTATTGTTTTCACTTGGTTTTTGGTTTGAATTTGGGTGGTGGGATCACTTTACTTAGATGAACAGAAGTTTGCTTTTACCATTGGGCTATGGGGTCGAATTGCAGACAAACAAGACTGGATTTAGTTCTAAAACAGTGTCTATAGGGCAAGATAGATGAGTTACTGCAGATCTCAAAGGCTAAATGGTGAAATGGTTTCAAATCATATCTAGGGAGAAATTAAGGGTTCCCTAGGCCATACTCTGGAAGGAATGAAAGAAGTCAACCGATATGGGAGAGAATTTAAGGGTTCTCAAATCCGGGTATCATAGGAAAACATGTAAATGACTAACTATGAAAAACAGAGTGTACTTAAACAAATTATGAGTGATATCTCTAGTTAATTCATTCAAATTTAGAACACTTTTAATATTATGAAACACATAAGAAGATAACAAAATCAAACAAAGAAGATACTTCACTACAAATGGATTATCTCATGAATCCTATAGCGAAATGCTTTTATTACTTGCTCCAGTCTGTTGACTTGAAAATGGTACAATCACCCTTAGGTTTTAAGATCAAAATAACTTTACAAATGTAAAATAATCCCACATAATACTTCAAATTATGAAGTACTTATACAAAAGGAATTATAAAATATCTCAAACTGCATTGAGAACTAATCGAGGAAAAAGAAATATCTTCATGCAAGAAGACAGAGACAACTACTGAATTGTTCCTTGTTGTATACAAGCTTGACACGAAGTGCTTCACGGGGCATTTGGGGGTGTTTCATTATTTTATTACCTTAACTCACCTACCCCAGCTTGAGTTTCATATAACCATATCAAGCAAGGTAGGTGGGACGGGAACCATAACCAACCCCTAAAGTCTGTATGTCGTTCAGCTTTCAAGCACTCGAGCCATTATGCCATTCAGCCTTCTCTGTCTCGGTTGTTCTTGCCATCTGGTCACGTGCGAGCCTTCCATCTGTATGGCACTCGAGATCAGTACAAGCCTGTATGCCATTCAGCCTTCTTTGTTACTATGGCAGCCATTCAGTATGCCCCTGTTATTTAGATTCTGTTGGCTTTTCTCTTTGATCTTTTGCCTTTAAGTTGCTTGGTTGTTTGGTCTTCACACTGGATGTTATGTTTTATCGTTAACCTTTCATCTGATACTCTTTCATCTGATACACTTTAACCTTGTTGACCTGTCAATATCCTTTTATTGTGTTGTTTTACTTTTTACTGTACATTTATATTTCACTATGTATTTACTACAGGAAATCATTCAGTTTTTCCCATATTTCCTCATGTGGTAATTGGATATTGAGCATTTTTCTATATATTTCATCTTCCTCTGTATATTTGGCAAAAGTAGGCTTATTAATAAACAGGTGTTTTACCTCATGCTAGAGGTAAAACAAGTTTTCAAAAGTTTGATACAACACTTTGCTTGTTGGTATGCCCTTCATGGATGAAGTGATTACCTGTTCTCTGGCCACTTCCCTGATCTTCTTATTATAATCCTCATGTGTCATTAACTTATCATTTATTACTAAGGGATTAGGTAATCCCTTTTCCTTCAAAAGTTCAAATTTAGCCATGAACCTGTCAATGGCTAGTTGCATGTTTTGACACTTATCCTCCAAGTTCAACATCAATCTCTTAGTGAGGACTTTTCTAACATCCAAAATTGTACCTGTCTGATCAAGTATCTCAAGTTCTTGCAGCTCATACTTATTCTTAAAGTTGAGGAAGTGGATGATTCTTGAAGCTTCCTCTAGCATATCTCCAAGTTCTTCTTTGACTTTCTGAATGGCTTCTGTAGCCTACTTTATCAAATCAATCTATTAAAAAATAACCTGAATGGATGACCAAATATCATTGACAAAGTCAACGATATTGGCACACAATTGCTCTTTAGCCTTACCTATAGGCTCACCTAGTGTCAATTATTTTTCTAGGTTTTTGATTCTTTCAGTCATCCTTGTAGCCTTTTGTTGTTCTTCTTTATGCGTGATCTAGGCAAGTTTCCAATGTGTCTCCAGGCTGGTGACTTTCTCCTTAAGTTTTTTCATCTGATTGGTCTAAATGGACATTTCTTCCATTGCTTTGACCAACCTATTTGCTTCATCTCTTGTGGAACCTATTGCTTTTGATCATGTTGTTGATGTAGTAGTCAGTAGTGCAATGGCCATTGGAGCAGTGGAGCTAAGGATGCTACCAATGTACAAGGTACTACAGTGGTAACTGTTGGAATGACAGTTGCAGGAGCATTATCCAGACTAGCTTTTTTGATCTGCATCAAGCTATCTAGTTCTTTCTCCATCTCCTTTAATTGGTCATTTGGCTGCAGCACTAAGTCCATCATTTACTCATGATTGGTCTGGCTTTCCAAGACTTCCTTTGTCTGTGGGTGATGTAAAGGAGGCAACTTGAGCTATTTCTTGAGGGATGTTATGTCCTGATTCTTCTTCTTGATTAATTTGTCTGTGGCCTTAACGTCACTTGGGTCATGGCCCAGTTCAATTATCAAGTCCTCCAAGGATTTTATCTTGGTGTCTTTGGCCTGTGAGGAGGCCTTCTCTAGCTTGAATTGGGCTGTCACATTATCCAATGAATCCTTTATCTTAAAAGTATCCATGGTCTTTTCTGTGAGGGTGGAGTAAATAATTTCTCTAGCTTGCTTATGGAACTCTATCTGATCAATGGGATGAACATCCCTAGCCAACACCTCAAAATTTGTATTCTTGTAGTCTGCTGAGGTCTTTGGTTGTTGTATAGTGGGCTGCAAAAATGATACCTGCATCTTGCCTACTTTGATGTCAAAGGCTGACATCAGTCTGGTCTAGTTTGGCAGTGTAAGCTTGAGGTATTGGGCATATGTCTCTGCCTTCAATTTTTCATTCCTCATCTTTATCTCTTTGAATCTATCTTTGATATCCTTTTCCTTGTCATCTGGCCTAACATAGGAAGAAACCTCCATACTCTTTTGTCTCTCTATCATCTGTGTGTTGGAGTTTGATGGCTGTTGTGTTTCCTCTGATGCCGTTGCTTCTTTGCCTTTCTGCCCCATTGTCTCAGTGTTAGTTATTTCCTCTGAAGCAATGTTCTCCTCCTGTTCAAAGACAAGATTCAACTTGGGCCTCTTGCTTGGCCCAAACAACTCATCAATAGTCTCCATGGCAGAGCTAAATGGCTCTTCCCTGTTCCTCTTAGGATTCTTCTCTTCATTGGTTGGGGTCTGTATGACAGGAGGAATGTTCATTGGCTCCCCTTGTTCTAGAACCTGCAGGAAACATTTGTGATCAAATTGTATTTTAAGATCAATGAGTGTGTTCTATACATCCACAACAGTGTTGTCCATATCAATCAAGGTGTTCTCCACCCACTCATCCTGGTTAGAAAATTATTCAATGTCAGGTCTTGGGTGGTGGATGTATGCTCCCAACTTGACCCTGAGTTTAAGCTTGTTTATGACCCCATGAGGGTCATAATGCCACATGAAACTGTTTCTGAATTTCATTTGTTGAAGTAACTTGTCGGCCTCTGGTCCAGCCTCTCTATTGTTGCAAATGAATGGGCCCATTTGGTTTTTCACTTTGAACTGGGTTTTCTTCCTATAAGCTAGGAAGTGGACCTCATCAGAGTTGATGATTTGTCTGAAGTATTCAAGAGAAAATATCCTCATAGGGAGGTATTTGGGCAACTTATAGGGGGCTAGCTCACAACCATAAATTCTAATCTCAGTGTGGTTTTGGTACAAGTACCAATCTCCCACCTTGCTGTTCTTGGCCAACTACAGTACTCTCTGGGTTGATTCTAGGTTAAGTCTTAGAAGTCAGCATGTTCATGACTGGGTACACAAAAGAGTCTATGAACTCTTTGTAGGTGAATTATGTGGAAAACTTCTAGACCAAGGGTGTCTAGTAGATCACTGATCTCTCCTTTCCCTTGGTGTCCAATTTTTGGATCCTTACAGGGAACTTGTCTGTCTGGTAATACAAAAACATATAAAACAACACTGAAGAGTATTTGAAAACTCTTTCAGTGGGCAGTCTGGTGAATTATTCATGTATTCTGTCTGCAATGAATTGAGCATAATCATACATAATAGCAGGAGGATTTCCTGGAGTTAAAATTATCAGGAAGGCCATGATGACCTCATCCACATGCTCATCTAATATGTATCCTAGGATTCATGAGAGCATGGTGATTATGTGCCTGCCAGTCTCTGGAAAAATAGTGGCAGCATAGGGTGGAATGTCTGTAGGAGTATGGTGTTCCTCAATGATGAAATTCTGGAAAATTTGTTTGATTTTGACTGGGTCTAGTGTGATGTACAGGTCCAATAGATTTCCAATGGACAGAGAGGTCTGATTAGGGCTAGGCTGGATTTGTAGCATAGAGTTGATTGAATCAAGTGTAATGGTGAATAATAACTCATGGTTTGGTGCCACAATAGCCCTTTGGCTAGGGATATAACAGGCATGACAACACAATGTCTAGGAATGGGTGAACTTCTGGGAATGTATACTTGGGCAAATTGGATTCCCAAAGGTAAATGTCATCTACATGGTTTAGAAACCTATCCTTACTCTAGCAGTGGATTTTCAGAAGGTGGCCTGGAGTAGTTTCTTTAATTTGGAAATCCCTGTCTGTTAGGGCCAAATGGTCAATGTCCAGGTGAGGGGTTGAGACCGCTCTGACATCTAGAGAGGGCTGGGAAGCCATATTTGTGATAAAATATGGGAATTGGGCCTATACAACTTGTGGAAATGAAGTCTTGACAACTCTGGTACAGGGATAGGGTAATGGCAATTTGCAAGACAAGGGTTTTGGTATTTGGGGGGAAATACTCTCAATTCAAGGGGAATTAATTAAATTTAATTACTTTAATGTTTGAATTTACTGTATGCTTTTGAATTTGAGAGCATTGTCTATGGTTTTTTGTCAAATACCTGGAGTTTGAGATTCAAACTGCAAATTAGTTTTGATGGCGGCTGCAGAGGGTTCTGTGGCTTTAGTGGCACACTGGAGGGCTGAATTGGGCTTCCGAAGTGTGTTCGGGAGGCAATTAGTGGTCAAAATTGGTTGCAGAAGCTCAGGGAGCACAAAAAAGCTTAGGATGCTTTCGCAGAGCAAATGAGCGAAAAGGGTGAAACTAGGGGTCTACAGGCTTTTAAACGAGAATGATTAGAAATTGGCGCGATTAAATTAGTGAACAGTGAGCGGTTTTGGCTTTCAGTGAGGAGGTGGTTTCGAGGTCCATCGCACCACTTTTGACCAATGGGTGGTTTTTCCCAAGAGCACGTGACTTAACACGGTGCTGCCATGTAACCCAATGGGGGCCAGAGCAATACCACCCATATCGCGTGCTCTCGGGCCAGTAAAGGTCGGGAGATGAATGGGTGTGATATGGGCGAGGGTCGTAGGATCTGGGGGTGCAAGATCCAATGACCATTGCGTGGAGGAGTTGCATAGCAGGAAATGGGGGCGGATATTAGTGAGGCCCAGGGGTTAAGTACACTTAACTGTAATTAATCAATGGATAATTACGGTGTTAAACTGTAATGTGGGTTTATAGAGTAGAACCAGGGTTAAACTGCGGAGGGGTTTAATTAACCGCACCAAGGGGGTGGGTTAAAGCGATTTTAACAGGAAAAGTGAATTTTTGGGGTTAAATGGGTTTGGCGGAGGTTTAACGTTATAAGGCAGAGGGGGGAATAATAGTTAAGATAAGAGGTTTTAGTGGGTTTTTTGGGGTTTTTAGGAAAATTAATCATGGGAAAGGGTTTCACACTAGGGAAAAAAGGTTCTTGGGTAGGGGAATGAGTTTGGAAGGTAATTTACTAGGGAATTTTGTGAAACCAAGGGGTAGGTGTCAAAATGAAGGAAAATGGGCTTGCATTAGAAATGAAGGGGTAAAAGGGGAAATTAGTAAGTATGTAGTGAGGGTTGAAATGGAATGGGGGGAAGTTAACCAAATGAACTTATGAGCATCATTTTTCTTTCATAACTGCTCCTGCACACTGAAACACATTATTAAGCATGAAAAATGTGCTTATGGCTCAAATAGCTTGTATTTTTGCAACCTTTCTTCTACTTAACCTTTTGCTTACCCTAACTTTTTTTCTTCACTTTATTGGGTGCACTTAAGCTAGCAAACTCTTTTCTTTCCTTTTTTTTTATGAAACAAACTATCTACTTCTAACCTTATATCTTCCAATGGCTTAGATTAAGCTTAGGAGCACATTTCATTTCTCTACCTATCTACTAATCTGCCAAGATTAAACAGTTTGGCCAGATCTTTATTCTCTATCTATAAACAGGAAATTTAAAGCACGAAGTAGTCAAGCTTAAACAGTTTGACTATCATGGGTTGCAGCATGTATGACAAGCTACACACAACCATTATTATAGACAGTAAAGTAAAGAGCAGTGGCACTTGGACTTGCACACTTTCATGATCTGTTTTTTGTTTGGGGTTCATATTTCTTCATTTTTTTATCTTTTCTTATTCATTTTGTCCTTTGATATTTCTTTTAGGACATACCCTCTTTACATTTTTTAATTTTAATTTGGAAAACGTTTTCAGAAAGCAAAGGTATGTACAATATTACAAGACTTAACCATAGTCAATTCAAAATTATGAATCCTATTATTATAGGACTCTAATAGTTCCCTTGCGAATTATACGAGTGGTTGTCCAAATTAGTTGATAGCGAACCTACTTGTAACTGTGACGATCCCATTGTGTGGACTCCAGAACTTGTCCAATGCCTTGAAAGATCTGAATATAAGGTTGCAAGAGTTTTTGATTATTGGATTGATAATATCTTGGGTGGGTTCATCACTGAATTTTTAATAGATAGGTATGTTTCTTATAGCGAATCTAAATGGTGATTCTTTAGGGGTCCGAGAGGTAAGTACCTGAAATTGCTAAACACCTGGATTAAAATTCTTTTGTGAAAAAATAAGGTTATTCCTTTACCTTAATGTTTACGAGGGGACCAACCGGATTTACATGAAGTGGAAAGAAATTCAGATTAGATCAAGACAAATTTTTCGAAAGTGAATACAAACCCTTATTGGGAGAGTCTGAAAGTGAAGAAGAGTGAAGTAGCTAGAGTACACTCAAAGGTGCAACACAGACTATAGATCAAGATACTTTAGGAATTCAATATCCCACCACTCCACCTCCACCTTTGCATCCACCTCATACACCTCCACCTCCACCTCCGTTATTCAGTATGGAAAATAAGATAAAAATTCTTGTATTTAGGGGTCAGGGATCTGAGGATCTTGAACATTTTTGGTTCGTCGTAGAAGCTGTGTGGAAAGAACAGTAGATCAATGAGGATGATATAAATAAAGCGTAGCTGGTAACAATGCTACAGGACCATGGGGGATTCACTAGGGAACCAATACCATACCACGTGGGTTCATATTGGGGGATATATATTGAGGCAAAAATGACATAATATATTGGGGGATACATAAGGGGTAAATGGTTTTTATATTGACAGGTATAGAAAATAGAGCTCAAAGTTAATGAAAAAATATAAAGGGGTATAAAAAATGTTAATGAAAAAGTGGATACCTACAATATATAGTGAAATTAGGGGTTTTTTAAATTGGGAAGGTGTATTGGGTTAATATTGGTAGCGGGTTAAATAATTTGATTTTTAGAGGTATTTTCTAATATATAGTCAAATTAAGGGTATTGTTTAATATGCCATGAACGCACTTGATATGTCAGAGGTTCATTAAATGAAGCCCCCATGTACAGGACATGGAACTTATCCAGTATATCAAATACAACATGACTCATTCGGCTGCTTCATTGGCTAATACGAAGGATGCGTTGAACGCGGAATTTACGCAGCCAAAGTCGAAAGCTTAGTGTGTGACTAAGTGTTATAGACATTTTTGTGCCTTACAGCATTGAGCATGAAATGTCCATAATCTAAGGGATCCAAAGTCCCTAAACATGTTGTTCCTACCCCTAGAGGAACAAGGCTAACAAACCACAGCAATTCACAGAAGTTCTCCACCAGAAACTGCTCAAAAACAAGTCAATTCAGGATCATTTCAGTGGCTACACTAGTTGTTTGCGCTGAATGTCAAAGCCAACACTGGCTACCTACGTTGAATGTCAACTGGAACACTAGCTACCTGCGCTGAACGAGAATGGACAAGTGGCAGGCTCATTTCTCAAGGTGTCAAAACCCAGGAAGCTTCCAAAATGACACTTGCCTCAGGGAATTCGACTGGTGATGAGTAAGAGGTTCCAAATCTCCAAGTGGAAGCAAGAACCTCCAAGTGGACTCAAGAACTAACAGAGGGAGAGGACACTAGTCAGATCTCAAGCTGACTCATCCTCTCTCCAAACATCTATATATGGATCTCTCCTCCATGAGATCTAGGGGCTAGAATTTTGTTATTGCAAAGAATTGCTGTTGGTTTGAGACCGGAATCATTGGGTGCTTAATGCTTTGAAGGGGGAAAAGAGAGGAATTCCATTTGCTGGGAAGGAGATGCTGGATTGGAGCCCTCTGGGTTGTATCTCTTCCTGAACCTTGTTATTCATCAATAAATCTATCTTGGTTTCTCCTATATTCTGATGTATTCTTGATGTATGAATGTATTAGTGTATTTGGTTTATTTCTAATCCTAAACTAGTTATGAATGTGAATATCTGTCTTTGTGTAGTGTTCTTCTCTTGTCGCAAGTAGTTGTTCTCTTGTGATCTTGCAGGAAGTTGAAGCTGGATAAGCAAGAAGGCAAGTAGCTGTGAACACCCAAAGAGAAGAGAGACCGGATCGAGGGACAAACGGAAGACACCGGTAAGTCTATTGATCTCTCTTCTTTCACATTTCATAAAGGAAGAAACCAGCATAGCTGTACTCGTTTGTTGCTAAGGCACTGTCACACCTTAGGTGGATAGGATCGTCCTGCATAGGCATTTTTCCCCACAACAAATTGGCGACTCCACTGGGGACAATTGTTTAGTCATTTTATTTGTGTTTCTATCATTGTTTGTTTCATAGACTCGACAACAAAAATCGAACTGCATCTGCTATTCCCAGATGCAAAGTAGACAGTTGCTGCTTTGATCCAGTCACTGGACTTGTCTATGATCTGAACAATGGACTCACAAATGATTTGTTGATCGTTTGTGACAGATCTTAGTACTCCTTCAAAGCATCCCTTTGATTATACCTTGCTTGTTGCTTTTATTTGGCCTGAAACAGTGAATTAAATAGCAATCTGTGACCCAGAACCTGAGGGAAACGAGAGTTTCTCCTTCAGCGCAGACCCAGTGAAGGGATTCTGCATTTCAACGCAGTTCCCGTGAAGGCTACCTGCGCTGAATGTCAAAACCCCTGTGTTGAGGTTGCGCTGAACCAGTTTGCCCTTGTGCAGCTGGGGTTCTCTGCTCTGTTTTGCCTTGTTTTGATCTCTGATTTTTGCAGCCTATAACCAGCATAGGTACCAGTCTGATAACTCCTTTTCTTTGCTTAGATTCCGCCTCCTTTTGTACAAAAAGACTGTGAGTGTTTTTATGTGTTTGTGGCGTCATTTACAGTTTTCCTTTGCATGAGTGAAATAGTCATCCTGTAGCCCTTGATTCATATATGTTGATTGTGATCTTAGAAGAGAGTTCATTGGTTGTTTGTAGATTGATTATACATTTAATCTTGCTTATTGGTTTGAATTTGTTTATTTTAAGTGTGGAAACAAGTATTCATTTCGAAAATCGTTAAGTGTTGTAATCTCTTCTACCCTCTCTGATTTCGAAAAAGTAAACTTGTTTGTATTTATCATTTAAAAGCAAATTCAAAGTTGTACAAAAAGCTTTCTTTGTAGGCATCAATACTAAGAAAGCGGAAAACAAACACCTGCATTGTGCATTTGCATTTGATAGTTTGCATGGTGGATTTAGGAAAAGTGCATTAGAGTGTGCTGATTGCTCTTTGAGAAAAGATGGTGTCTTTCTTTTCCCTTAGTAGCTAGGATTTTCAAAGTTGAAAAGATATAAAGCTTGCTTATCATCTTTAGACTGTATTTAGGAGTTTGTATCATACATCTCGTGGTGAACCTTGAAAGGCAAACTTTAAAAAGATCAACCTAAAATAAATTGAATGAACTTAACAACGCTTTGCAACATAACGCACAACATAGAGGTCTAGGCTAGAGACGTGTTCCGGCGTCGTTAAGCCTGGTGACTGTCGATCTCGTGGATGGTGGGTGATTCCTCCTGAGGGACGATAGCACCAGTACGGATTGTGCTCCCACGTACCATCGCGTATATATTGGGAGACCTCTATAGGCATAAAACCTTTATCCTTAGGAAGCCGTGTCGGCCGCCCTACTGATCGCAATGCACTGAACACAGCATTCAGGAAGATCGACCACCCGTACCCTAAAAAGTATTCTGCGGTTTTGCGAAAAGTTTGGCACACCCTCTGCCTAGAAATCCAGAGCAGTTCCTTTTGGCCTTTTTCAGACTCTATAACAGAAAAAGTCCATCCGAGCATTTGTCACTTCGGGCTCGTTAAAACATCGAAGGAGACTAGAGTCATCTTTAGCTTTTTCTCGACTCTTTAAAAGTGAAAAAGCAAGTTGTGTCCAAGCTTCATTAAAATTTATTTTAAACGGAATAATCATCACCTTTCCCTCGTTGATCTTCAAAGTTAGTCTACCTTCATCACAAAGTTCTTGTAGAATCGCTAGAAAATCTTTTGGATAGACTAAATATGTCTGAGCAACCGTCGACATCCAGGACTGTGTCATCCGACACAGCAGCGGCAGAGCCTCCTGCCGCTACTCCAACGATGTTCGCTGGTATACCATCTGTCCCGGCAAATTGTCAACAAGAAGATGGAATCCAATCAAAGACTGTTTCGACGACATGGTTAGTTCCTATTTCTTTATCCAAATTATCATCTGGTATTTCTTATGTTGAAACTCAACAAATTGATCCAATGTGTCTTCAAAGGCCCATCTACCCTTTAAGTACTGGATTGCCACCATATGGAGGGCAGTATGCCTTTTCATTGTTCCCCCCCGGAGAACAACCATATGGGAGTTTACAACAAAGTTCAGGTCAAACTGGAATTACATCCAGCGGATGGGTACCGATACTGCCTCAGCAACCAAGGGTTGCATATTCAATGCAACCAGTCCACCCTGTGTCGAATGTTGTCACTATACCTGGTATGGTGATTGCGTCGCAAGTACAAGCGCTACCTGTTGTATGTCAACCCCAAGTTTCTCAGGTTGCCATACAACAGCCTCTTGTCTCGACAACTCAATCACAACCTCTGGTTAGTGCCTCCTTATCTGGAGCGACTCAGGTTCAAACAAGTACTATGACTCCTCATCTTGGTCAATCATCCAGTATTGGACAACAGCAACTGGTCCAACAACCAGAGCTGGTTCAAACTCATCAACCCCCATTCCAGCAATCATATTGAGGACCTGAGCAACAAGTCTTTGTAAGTAATGGGCAATCGCATTTACAAAGCGGTTACCAACAACCATATTATAATGGTTATGCCCATCAACCTTGTCAAAGTTGCCAGCATCAAATACATTATGTTGGTATGCAAAGACCCACTGCTCAGGCGATTCCATCTTATCCTGGGTATGCTTCGCCTAACCTGACTCAACAGTTGCCCTTTGTAGCAACTCTAGAATTACCAGATCTAAACCGGTTGACGAATGATCCAATTTCTTATGCCCCTTGGTGGCCAGCGATTCCGCATAAACTTCCGTCAGATATTCCTAAATTTAATGGAAATCCGGGTGAAGACCCGTCGAATCATGTGATGACCTTTCATCTGTGGTGTTCATCAAACACCCTAAATGATGATTCGATTAGGCTTCACCTTTTTCAGAGGACGTTAACTGGTCCGGCAGCAAAATGGTATATCGAATTGCCTAGAGCTTCATTCGACAACTTCAGTACCCTAGCCACGACTTTCTTAACCCATTTTCAATTACCCATAAGGTATGAAACGGGAACGGAACTCCTAACCAACTTCAAACAGACAATGGCCACTCACATATCTGATCACATACATGAGTGGCGACGTCGTCGTAGGATGGTAAAAACGTACGTTCCCGATCAGCTATTAGTTGAATGGTTTATCAAGTCATTACTTCTTGAAATCACGGAAGATGTGGCAAAGGGGGGAGTCGTAACGGAAGAGCAAGTCATCGCTCGTGCGCAATATCTGGACTTGGTTTACACTCAGTCCGGCACGCTCTACGACAAAATACCTGATGCCCCTAGACCGGAATTCTCAATTCCTCCTCCTCCTAAATCAAACAATGACTCTCATGCCGGTGATGGCGTGATTGGCACAACAGACATGAAATCGACAAAGGCTATATCTAAAAAGGCCCGTAAGATTTCGGTCAAAATGCAAATGAGGAACTTCTTGCCTCGGAAGTAAGTGTCGTGTCGGACGACAAGGGCAAACAACTGAAGCAACCAGGGGGCAAGAAGAAAAAGAAAGGGAGAAAAAGGAAACCCCCTGCGGGGTGTCATATATGCGATGAGGATCATTGGACAGCAGATTGTCCATACAAAGCTGAGCTTAAAAGATTCTTTAAGAGTTCGAAAACCTCAGCTGTGTTTACTGATCCGTTTCCAAGCCCGGGAACCGAACTGGTTGCTAATCAAAATACTTCCCGATCCCAAGTGCTTATGTTGTCTGTATAAAAGCAGCAAAATGATGCTTTGACGAGGAATAAAGATTATAGGAATCCAAAGCTGTCGAACAACAAGGCTAATGAACAACCTAGTAGTTCGACAACAACTTTGACCGAAGTTGTGCCACCCATCGTTCCTAAGCCAATGATAAAGTCGCGAAAGGGAGTAGTACACAAATCGACATTTAATCCTTGTGCGAAAATAGCACAGATAGAGGACCTGGCCCAATCGCCGTCCGCTATGTCGACACTTGAGGTACCACAAAATTGCTTCTCCCAAGAGCAAGCTTTATTATCAGCAATAGGTGGGATTGACCCAATGGATTCCGATCTTGTGGCCTTTGATCATAAAGGATATGACCCTCAGTTACCAGCTCAACTAGCTTTCCTTATTCAAGTGAAAGCCCTCAACAAAACTGTTGATCGAACAATTATTGATGAGGGGGCATCTACATGCATTATGTCGATGAGTTGCTGGAAAACTTTAGGATCTCCAACCTTGTCGCGATCTTCGACGACATTAAAAGCATTCGACGGAAGGACATATACCCCATATGGTATCCTAAGTAATTTGAAAGTTGAACTAGGAGGGAAAACAGTAGAAATAGATGTTGAAGTCATCGATGGGAATCTTGATTACAACATCCTACTAGGAAGACCGTGGATCTATGCCATGGCCGCAGTTGTGTCGACCTACTTCAGGAAGATTGCATTTCCCTTCCAAGGAGGAATTACAATCGTCGACCAACAAAATTTTCTCCCCAACAGTTCACAAGTTACGGGAAGCATTCCAATGATCCATAGAAGCAATCATTCGCTCCAAAATATCGGAGTAGGTCTCCTAAAAGACCCTGCTTTAATGGGTACTTTTGCCCTACCGCCTCCAAGTAATTTGGCGGAAGTGGCCACAGTGGAATATGAAACCTTCTACATCTAATGGATTTGGACTCTGAGGACGGTTCTTATCTCGTGTCAACCTCGTTAAAAAATGAAACAAGGAGTCATGAGGATAGTTCTTTTACTGTGTCAACCTCATTAAAAAATGAAACAATCCCCTTTCCAAATCTCAAAGGTAAACCTTCATTCCAACCACCGAGTTGAATGCAATGAAGCTTGGGGGGCATGCACCTCGATTTGCGTTGTTATGCTGGGGGCATGCAAACTTATCATCGAGCAGTTTTAGCACATAGTTCATGCTCGTTAAAAAATAAACATAAGTTCGAGCAGTTTTAGCACAAAGTTCATGCTCGTTAAAAAATAAACGCAAGATCCGAGCAGTTTTAACGCGGACTTCATGCTCGTTAAAAAATAAACATAAGCAATGAGCAAGTGTTTCCACCAGCGTTTAAGCTCATTTTAAAATAAAAAATGAACCAAATTCTCGGTAAATAACCACTGTGAATGTAATATCATTAGCCATTAAAGCGTTGGTCGTGTTTGCACCGTCACCTCCACTTTTCCATTGGCCGATCGTTCACCTCCATATGATTGTTTACCCATTTTGAGGAACAGCTGCGAAGAGTGATTTCACCTAGCCATCCTTGTGACACTGCCGTGACTGGAAAATTCCAACCTGTACCTGGAATCAGCTGCTAACCCTGTTTATCACTCGTTCCTCAAAAGACGAGTCTTCTTTAAGCTCTTTTCAACTGACTCGTAAAATATGAAAAGATTGCCGAGTTTTGGCCTTCCAGCTCGTTAAAGCGACCGGAAGAGCTATCCCTCCTCTAGATTTTAATCTTTTTGGACCTGAGGGATTATTGCACAAAAAGATCGAGCGCTTGTTTTGTTCGGCTCGTTAAAACTATCGAAAACTCATCCCTTCTATATTGTTTTATACTTTTTCGGACTTAAGGGATTAGATGACGAAAAAGGAATTTTGGAGTTAACTTTATGTACCTTTTTAGACTCTCTAAAGATGAAAAGGACCGAGTTATCCTTGTCGTTAGACTCGTTAAAATCATTAAATAGCGACAAACTTGTCTTTAGACGAGAACGAGTTTCACTATCGCTAGGCTCGTTAAAACATAGCGATGGGCTTGCCCGAAGGGCAGGTTATAGAACAAGCATATGTTATCCTCCTCAAGCTTGACAAAAATAAAGAGGTACTGGTCAGCAATGACTGGGGAAAAATTGGGAGAAACTAAAGAAAACTTTGATGGTAGCAAGTCGCTCTTGAACATGACACTTTTCCTCCGTACCACAATTGGGTTGGGTTGTTTCATTCACTGGTCACATCCATGGTCTCGCCATACCATCCATATTTGGGGTAATGCTACCGATCCATCGTATCAGTGTCGCCATATGTTCAAGAGAAGTCGTTCAGAAAAGTCAACCGTGTCCCATCCACTGCCATACATTATCCTTCATCCTTTCATGACCGCCACCCTGAATCATATGTCACAGATCGTTTTCACCTCCATTAAAATCATTAGCTCCGTTCCGTGTCACCGATGTGGGATTCATTAAGGCCCTCCTTTGACGGATCACTTCTTGTCGACATCAGCTCATTATCCAAGAAGTTGATCTAGGAACAACCCCTTCAGTACTTTGAAGCTTGCATGCCACAATGGCAAGTTTCTCACTTCCGGCGACAGGTATACATCAATGACCTTCGACCGAAAGATTTTGCGTGGTGTTCGATGCCAAGTCCTTTATTCACACCACGTGAATTGTACTGTAGTACCTTGAGGATCATTATCATTATCGATGATTCCTCTCGCGCTTGTTAACGGTTTACATCATTGACTGGTAATCAAGCGATGTCTTTCCATGTTCGACTTCAGAACATTTCTCACATGGATCGACTTGTACTTAGAGTGAAGGTCGAACGAGTTTGAAGACCCCGGATCTAGTTTCATCCATCCGAGCTGTGATATATATTCAGGAAAGATAAAGACATTGACATGTACATAATTGCAACAGATAATCATCCTACTCAAAAGGATGATAATTTCATCAAAATTATCAGTCTACCATCAGATGATTGTTTGTGCTATGTACAGAAAAATGAATTTATAAAGCTGAGCATGGGAATGCCCACCTCAGCTAGATTATGAAAGCAGAATGAAAAATAATGTATTGCATTGTATCTTATTACAGGTCTCCTCCCAGCATTGGATGAACTTCGGATCCCCCTGATAAAGCATTTCACCCGATAAACAGCCTCATACTTTAGGGGGCAACTGTTATAGACATTTTTATGCCTTACAACATTGAGCATGAAATTTCCATAATCTAAGGGATCCAAAGTCCCTAAACATGTTGTTCCTACCCCTAGAGGAACAAGGCTAACAAACCACAGCAATTCACAGAAGTTCTCCACCAGAAACTGCTCAAAAACAAGTCAATTCAGGATCATTTCAGTGGCTACACTAGCTGTTTGCACTGAATGTCAAAGCCAACACTGGCTACCTGCGTTGAATGTCAACTGGAACACTAGCTACCTGTGCTGAACGAGAATGGACAAGTGGCAGGTTCATTTCTCAAGGTGTCAAAACCCAGGAAGCTTCCAAAATGACACTTGCCTCAGGGAATTCGACTGGTGATGAGTAAGAGGTTCCAAATCTCCAAGTGGAAGCAAGAACCTCCAAGTGGACTCAAGAACTAACAGAGGGAGAGGACACTAGTCAGATCTCAAGCTGACTCATCCTCTCTCCAAACATCTATATATGGATCTCTCCTCCATGAGATCTAGGGGCTGGAATTTTGTTATTGCAAAGAATTGTTGTTGGTTTGAGACCGGAATCATTGGGTGCTTAATGCTTTGAAGGGGGAAAAGAGAGGAATTCCATTTGCTGGGAAGGAGATGCTGGATTGGAGCCCTCTGGGTTGTATCTCTTCCTGAACCTTGTTATTCATCAATAAAGCTATCTTGGTTTCTCCTATATTCTGATGTATTCTTGATGTATGAATGTATTAGTGTATTTGGTTTATTTCTAATCCTAAACTAGTTATGAATGTGAATATCTGTCTTTGTGTAGTGTTCTTCTCTTATCGCAAGTAGTTGTTCTCTTGTGATCTTGTAGGAAGTTGAAGCTGGATAAGCAAGAAGGCAAGTAGCTGTGAACACCCAAAGAGAAGAGAGACCGGATCGAGGGACAAACGGAAGACACCGGTAAGTCTATTGATCTCTCTTCTTTCACATTTCATAAAGGAAGAAACCAGCATAGCTGTACTCGTTTGTTGCTAAGGCACTATCACACCTTAGGTGGATAGGATCGTCCTGCATAGGCATTTTTCCCCACAACACTAAGATCAAGGAGATTAAGAAAAATGTTAATGAATCTGCATGGGATATCGATTAGCGACTGAAGTGTTTACTATGTCAAGCTAACCTTCAAATCTCGAATGAACAACATAGGGACTAGTACATAACTTCGCTATTACCTCGCTTAAGGTTACCATTATCTCAGCAGAAGATTGGGTCTCAGGCCGAAGCATTGGAAGTCTCGATGAAGCTACAAGCTTCACCGATCGAAGACATGAATATAGGAGTTCAATAGATCCAGACGCAGCTAGTAAGCCTGCATATTTAGTTGCAGGACCTGAAGAATGGAAAGGAGGTTAAGATAGAGACACATTCTGAAGTTTGGTGCAAAAAATGCAAGGTTGAAGGTCATCATAAGGATCAATGCCCTATATTCTAGGATTATATAGCTGCAGGAGGTCCTAACCCACTAAAACCATAATCTTCCACTGGATCAAGCACTGGTGCAAGTACCTAGTGTAGTATTTTCCAAGTTTTAGGACAACATTCAACTAATAATTTATCCTTATTACAGAGGTTTATACAATCTCCAAAGCAACGTTTTTGTAACTTTTGTAAGTTATTTGGTCATGGCAAGAGTAATTGTAGAAGCTATGAGATAATGATGGACAAAAATCCACTGTATAGGATGCAAGTTTGAAACCATGCGCAAAACAACCAAGGCTCACCTACAACTCATGGAGGATTTCAAGGACGAGGAAGAGGACAAGGAGGAGGAGTTGGAAGATGTCGGGGCTAGATAATTTGTGTTGAGAAATGGAAACAAGAAATTATAGTTTAATTTGTCCTTGAATTAAACTGTGAATTAAAATAGAATTCTTTTCTCATAATAATTTGAAAATAATTAATTAAGCTTAATTAACTTAATTAATTTAGGAAATTCGAGTTGGAAGTCTTTTAGAAGACATGTATATATTCTCCCTAACTTATAGGAGTTAAGGATGAGTTATGAATGAGTTGTAATTAGTTAACTCATTTTATTGAGTTAAGTCCAGTTGAATTAGTTCCAATCAGTTTCAGAAACTAATAGTGAGTAAACAATGAGTTGGGACACTAGTGAAGATTCAACCATCCGAAAATCATGCATGTTTATTCTGAAAAAAACCCAGTTGAGACTAGAGTGCAGGGACAATGTACTATTTTTTTATATATTTCTTAGTTGCACTGGTAGTGCATGCAATCAGGAACTGATCCTTGAGGGATTTCTCTATTTTTAGAGGCTTTATTTCCCTTTAAATACAAGCTATTCTTCATACTAATTACACATTGGAATGGAGACTTGGAGAGGATTTGGCCTTAAGCTTACTTATGAGCTGGAGATTGAATCTGTTGAGTGTTGGGATTGTTGTAGAGAGAACAAGCATTGTAATTTCATCTTATTTTCCTGATTAATAGAAAACAAATAGTGGGGTTTTGAGTTGTGGCTTTCCTTAGATATTTATTTTTTTATGTGTCTTTGATTCTATTCCTCTATTGATTATTGTTTGCTTTATTTTTACGTGCTTCCTCTATAAAGAGTAGAAGTATATTCTTGAATCTTGCTTTAGCAAATTGCATTAGCTTGTGAATCTATAGGATTTTCTACATTGTATCAGAGAAAAATTGTTTTTTGGGCCGAGATTTTGCAGAGACGTTCTGAGAATTTTTGTGCACATTTTTTAGAAACAAAATTACAGATTTGGATTGCTTGGGAAAAGATACCCAATCTCAAAAAAAAAAAGAGGCCAAATTGGAGTTTGGATGAGGCAGATATCACTGATTTAAAATCAGCTCTCTAGAGGATATTTCGAAGTTTTGAGTTTCTAGGTTATTGGTGAAAGTCGAATTTGCATACATACTTCAGGATTTGCATATGGCATTTCATGGGTTGAGGCTTGAGTATGCCTTGAAAGACAGCTCAAATTTTATAACCTGGAGGGACAAGATGGAGGTTGTGCTAGAAGATAATGGCTTGAAGGAACTCATTGATCAAGAAGTCCCCAAGCCAGCAGATACGGATGTACAAAACTTGGCCGAATGGAAGAAGTGTGTGGTGAAGGAAAGGAAAATAATCGTAGAGGGATTTCGAGACAGCATTGTCTGGAGTCCCCATGGAAAGGAAACTCTGCATGGTATGTGGAAAACATTGACGAAATTGTATTAGAATAGCAGTGATGAAAGGAAGTTGGCACTGAAGGATAAACTTCGTAAAATCAAGATGGAGAAAGGCGAGACGATTCCAAAGTACTTGACCAAGTTCACTCTGTGTCGGGATGAACTTGGAAGTGTTGGAATCACAATTTCTGAGGAGGATATGGTGAGCCTTGCTCTTCTTGGACTCCCAAAAAGTTGGCATAATTATGAGGACTCTATCAATGATCAAGAGAAGCTGCTAGATTGGGAACGACTATGGTCGAATTTGATGCAGGATGAGATCAGGAGGAACACCAGGGATGAATCTTCATCAAAGACTGATGATGAAGATAATTGTGCATTAGCGATTAAGGAAAGGATGGGGAAAGGTAAAATTTCTCGTTCCAAATCAGATTCTTATCATGGAGGTAAGAAGAAGGACACAAAGAAAGTTAAATGTTTTCATTGTCACAAGAAGGGTCACTTTGCTACAAATTTTCCATTGAAGATGTCCAAGGAGAAGTCCTTAGGAGGAGTGGTGGGAGAAGTCCAAGGAGAAGTTCTAGGTGTGATAAGGACAAATTGACAAGGTATGCTAGGCAGTGTTAAGCCATGCTAGAGGCTAGGGTGACATGCCAAGATGTCATAGGTGCTAGGTTGTAACAAAACGTGTCAAGGAGTGATAAGGAGTGTTAGGGAAACACAAGGGAGAACTAGGTAAAAATGCATGGAAATGAATGGATAAGAGTTTGTGACCAAGAGTGTTAGTGATGTCTAGGTGTGCTAAGGAGAGAGTGACAAGGTATACTATGTAGTACCAATGAATGCTAGAGTGTTAAGACGGTATGCCAAGATGTGTCAGGTGCTAGGGTGAGATAGGGAGTGTTAGGGGGTGTCAAGGAAACATAAGGAAGCACTAGTTCAAAATGCATGAAAATTAACGAATAAGAGTGTGTGAGAGGGAGTTTCAATGAGTTCTAGGTGTGTTAATGAGGGAGTGACAAGGTTATATGCTAAGCAATGCCAAGGTATGCTAAACTACCAAGGCATGTCAGGAAGTGCCACGGTGTGCTAGGGAGTGTCAAAGCATGCCAAGGAATGTAGGGGATGTTAACACATGCCACATAGTGCCAAGGCATTCTAAGACATGCCAGGTGCTATGGCATGTCAAGATGTAAATTGTGTTTCTTAATTGTTTTAGACCAAGGTTGGATGTGATGAGCCTTGTCTTGGTAACTTGTTAAGTGGGATGAGTGAGATTGTACATGAGTACCCTAAGATGAGTTACAAGTAGTTATTAGGTGAAAAAAACATATGTTGAATTTCCATGACACATGAGAATCCAGGTTTGGACTTAGAATTTTTTATGCGAACACACTCAAGTGCCACAACACATCTACTATGCAGAACGAAATCTGCCATGAGAGAAAAAGTAATAGATTGAATGCACATAGTTTAGGGTCTGCACATATTCATATGTTAATGCTTATTATTGTGATATACAATAGCCATTTATATGTCTGGTGTAAGAATCCTCTAGAGATTTCTATCCAACCACAACATCTCTGTGGTAAAAGGTGTAATATCAGATGTTGCTCCATCAAAAATAGAAACCAAAAGGGACTTTACTGTGCACACAAATGAAGAATTAAGAATATTGTTATCTATGAGTGCTGATGTGGAGGTATGGTTCAAAATTACATAGGCAACGAACTTTTTTGTTCAACTAATCAAGATCTAAAAAGGAAAATGTGTGATTATATATACATGTGTGATAGTATTTGGAGAAATGCCAACCTAACCCACAAATTTGTTGACATTTTGTTGGAGCTGACCTATAATTATTCCTAAATTTAATAAACATGTAAAATAGGACTGAATTTTGAATACAAAATATAAATTGATAGGAACATGGCCAAATTGTGAAAGTGTAAAAATTGGTATTGTTTAAAGGGACCGATCCCTTTGAAAAGTCTTAAATGTGGTAATGAAGATTGAGCCTCGTTCTAGAACCCCTTTGGGCATCCATCTTAGGAATTGGTGTAGGATGCAACACTTCAGAATAATTTATGTAGTAGTGATGTCAACACTTGTATAGTGACATGGGGTTGGAGTTGGCCTGTCAAAGCTCATCGGTCTACTTTGGAACTTCTCTAGGGTGATGCCTTAGATGATTTGTAGTACGAGGGCATGATTTGATATTTAGTTTGCATTGAAGAAGATTTGGAGGCTAGATACTGTAGAAAAACCCCTTGTTCTGAACAGAGAAGCACATGCCACCGAAGAAAGTAACAACAAGTACACAGATTTGAAACTTAAATCACATCACTATTTATTACTCTTTGAAACAATAAATAAATAAAAATTTCAAACACTACTATTCACTTTTCCTTTAGTCTAGAAGGTATAATGAATATGGAAACATGTACAACAATGTCTCAACTTTCTTAACTCCTAATCCTAATGCACCTTCCTTGCATGGATAGACAAGACAATTAAAGTCTGCTACTAGTGAATATGATATGAGATATGCAAACATTCTTCCTTAGATAAGGCTAAGAATTAATAACTAGGGAAGTATTCCTTTTAACTGTGCATGCAAAAACTAAATAAAGCAAAGACTTTCGCTACTCCAAGTGCCAGAAATGAATCCACTATCTAAGGGAAGTGCTTTGCCCAGAACAAGATATTAAGGACTCAGAAACTTTGTTGCTTCCTTCAAGAGAGGTGTATGGAAAACAGAACTAAGCTATCATGCACTATCCTCCAAATTCATTCACCTTTAATAGAAATCTTGTGCCCAGAAAAAGACAAGAGACCAATATCCAACAGAATTCACTGACCAACCAGAGACCCTTGTGCTCAAACAGCGAGATAATAAGGGAATGTCAACTAGGGTGGAATATTTCACCATCGAAATTGACAAGAGATAGAAGGGGTCAAAAACTATCAGACCTAATGCTCAAGAACAAATGAATTAATCCACACTTTGTGATCCAAAATGAATTCAATCCTTCTTTATTTATAGATTTTCTAGAGGGGTTTCATATTCTTAAGTGATTGAGTAAACCTTACTCCAAACCCCAAATTTGGGTTTTCTAAGCCTAGTTTCCCCAAAAATTGACAACAATAGGTATTTTGGGGTTTTTCCCCCTTTATGGAGGACTATAGTCTACGGGGATGGATAGGATATTACACCCCATTCGTTCTCAATTTGTAGAGGAAGTTACATGGCACCTAATAAAAGAAATAGTGCTTTAGTTGAGGAGATAATAACTAAATGCTTATTTCTTTCCACAATGGACATACATCTTGCAAAAATGATCATGGTGTACAAGTACTACAAAAGGCCTAAATCTTACTAGAATTGTCATAGTCCAAGAATAAAAATCGTTTTAGGTGAAACAAGGTCAATACCACATACTACAAGCACAAATGACAAATTCAAAAACAATATACTTATTCAATTAAATAATGATGAATCATATTAGTGCACTTTAAATTTAATAGCTCTTGAGTTGTAGTGTTAATATAAATTTCTCAGGTTGGATTATAATTAAGTACTCAATGTTGTTTTAGGTCCAATTTGGGGAAAAGGAGGAGCTCTTGGTGACAATGGGATGATCGGGCTTTTCAGAAGGGAGCTCTGCTATACTTTTCAACATACAAGCCATTCATTCTAGTGGAGGAGATATAGAGAAGCCTTTAATAAGGACCTTTCCAAGATCAATTTACAGGAAAATACATTTTCAAAGCTTAAACATAGTTTTAGATTCAAACAAGAGTAGTCATTTTTCAAAAAAATTATTAATTCCCAAGAAATTGGAGCCAAGCTAACATGACCATTTATTCTTCTACTGGACAAGGAAGCATTTATGAAAAGTCCTTGTCCCTTTGATCTAGTATTTGATGTAAATCTCTTGATTATAAATGTAATAAGAGATGCAGTTTATATTAAGGAAAAGGGAAAAGTATAGGGTGAGTTAATAATTATCTCTAAAAAACTCTCAATAGAATCCTAACATATTTGAAATGGAAAAGGATAACTCCATGGTTATTTTTTGCTTTAGAAACTTTGCTAATTTCCATGATTGAAGCATGTATTCATGCCTTGAAAGAAGCCCACAAATGCTTTCGATATTGGTTGAAGCAAAGAAAATGTGAAAAGTTACACTCACATAGAGGTATGGAAAAAAAGTATGTGGAGCTTGTTGTCCCAGACTCCAAACCAAGAATGGACAAAGGTGAAAAAACCAAGTCAAAAGGTATGTGTAGCTTTTGTCATACGGAGGTAGGTGTTAACTCCACACTCTACAACGAGGGCTTTTCAATGCAAGTGACACAAAGGTTTGCATGCAGAACTTTGGATTAAAAGGAGTGGAGCTTGATGCTATATGTCCACTATTACCCCACTTTTTGTATGAGTTACAGGAGATAAAAATAATGAGATACAGGAGATACAGAGTAGATACTATTGTTATTCAAATTTAATAAAAAATATTACTATGTCTTCCTCGACATAAAAGAAACATCTTCCATAAAATATTTTCTCCATGAACCTGATTTAAAATGAATCTCTTCTATTGATGCGCCCAACTGCAAATAGAAACGATGCTAATGGGCCACTTTTAGTTTAGAAAATTCACAATTAGTTTCAATTGTAATATCTCCTATTTTCAGTTTAGATTTCAGTTACAAGCAGTGAAACAGGACTCGTTGATCAATCGCGATTAATCACGAGTTGGAATCTACTCACTCTCCAAACGATCCAATCTAAAAATTTGCGAGTCAAACTCACGTTGACCAAGTTTAACACGTGGTCAATGTGATTTTTTCAAGTTTAGGTATGCCGCATTGCCAAAAACTAAATGTCAGTCATTCCAAAATTTATTTCTCATTTCTCAGGCACAAAACTCACACGTTGATACCTTCAGTAATCCATCACTACACATTATTACACAATCTAGCCTCAATATCGGGGAGCCGCCAAGGTGAGCCTAAGTCCAGACTCCATATCGGGCAGTCGCCAATGTGTGCTCTATCTATACTCCATATCGACCCTCGGGAAGTCATACATCACCTTCAGCGTGTGTTACCCTTAGGCTTAGCCGCTTCACTATTCAAAAATCAAGGTACATTAGCACTCGGCTTAAATAATAGGTATATTACTATATTGAAGTTTCAATGTTGTTTTCAATGGCAAGTTTCAAGTTTCATTGTTCAATAATCGAATGTTCGGCGTATTCCTTTGGTTATGACTTTTCAACCCTATAAATGGGGCTTAAATAGATTTTAAAAATGCACTAAGAAATGGTTTCATACCAACCATCGACCAAGTCATCAAGCATTCCTTCCTTGGTCGATGTCTTGCCGACTTCAAAGGCTTTAACCATGCATTCACAACTTTGGGTATTTTTGTTCTTCCAGAATCTGTTATTGATGTATTGGTTCAGTTGTCTTATGCTAAATGAACTTGCAAATTCAAGATTACAATGCAATATATGTTGATAATATTTCCTTTAGGTAGCATTTCCTCATATATACCTAATTTTGTTTCAAGGTCATAATGATATATTAGGTCGAAATGTGCTTGTGTTGCTGGACAAACTCCTCTTTGATCCTTAACAAAACCTCATATCCTTTAAAACCAACCCTCTTTTTTGCGAAGTTATATATGGCATTTTTAATTTTAATTTTTTATTGTATTTTACAGGAGCCAAATTAAATAGAAGGCACAACTCCAAATCTAAACAAAAGCCGCAATTTAAACACAAGTCTAAAACAACAACAATGCCAAGGGAGAAGGACTTTACTTGGGCTTATTGTGACAAGATTCTTGGAGACCCTAAGCTCCTTTGTAAATTTTGCAAAGCGAAATGTAGTGGAGGCATTTATAGATTCAGGTACCACCTTTCACAAAAACCTGGCCATGATATAGGTCTCTACAAAAACATTGACGAAAATTTCAAACACCAAGCAACCTTGGCCATTGATATATTGAGTTAGCATAATGCAAAGAAAGAAAAGAAAAAAAGAAATTAATAGGAACTTCTGGAGTTGACAATTTTTCTTCCACTACCCCATTGTCATCTCCCTCTATTGAATCCTCAATGTTGTTCCCAAGTTTCCCACACATGCCTCCAAGTCCAAGTCAAACTCAAGGCCAAATGAATCATCCTGCATTCAACATTGGAAGTGGAAACATAAACACCTTTTTTTTCTCCCCACACAAAACCCGGTTCCAAACCTACCTTGGATACCACTAGTTGGGAAAAAAATATCCATATTCAGGCAAGGAAGGCCATTACTAACGTTTGGTACTATTCTGACATACCTTTCCACTGTGCCATAAGTCCTTATTGGAAAGCTATGATGGATTCAGTTGTTGTTGCAGATCCAAGATTTGAATCTCCTTCATTAGAGAGCATTAGGACAAATCTATCATTAGAAAGTGTTGAAGATTCCATGCTTGTGCTATCTGAGTTTCGTTTATCATGGGTAGAAACAGGGTGCACAATCATGAGTGATGGATGGACAGATCAGAGGAATAAAACTTTAATAAATCTCCTTGTACCTTGTCCAATAGGTACAATTTTTCTCAAATCAGTGGATGCCTCAGACAAGGTTAAGACTACACAAATTATTTGTAAAATGATGGAGGAATTCATTCAAGAAGTGGGGGAAGAACATGTTGTACAAATTGTCACTGACAATGCAGCTACTTATATGGTTGCTGGTAGACTTTCTGAAATTAGGCACCCCATTATTTTTTGGACCTATTGTGTTTCCCATTGTATAGATTTAATGCTTGAGGACATTGGTAAGCTTCATTAGATACATGAGTTTTTGGAGAAGGAAAAATCCATAACCAAATACCTATACAACCACATTATTGTCCTAAACACCATGAGAAAATACACTGAAGGTAAAGAAATTGTTTGACCTGCACTAACTATATTTGCAAAAAATTTCATATCTTTGCAATTTGTGGTTGAGCAAAAGATAAACCTAAAGAGGATGTCCTTGGGACCTGAGTGGATGGCATCTAAACATTCCAAGACCCTTGAAAGCATTGAAGTTGTTGCACTTGTGTTTAATGATGATTTTTGGAAAGATGTCGAAGAGATTATTGTTGTGATGGAGTCCTTTGTTAGAGTTCTCAGGTACTTCAAGTCTTTTAACTTTTTCATGTTTTAAATGTAATTTCAAGCTTCTTTTTATTTTCAATGTTCCATATTAGTTTAAATTTGAAAGCTTGAACTTTCAGGATGGTTGATGGTGACAACTCGCTATGGGTTACATTTATGAGGCAATGGATCTCGCAAAGGAGGCCATCAAAAGAAGATATGGGGATGAGGAGGCAAAGTATATGCCTCTTTGGGACATTATCGATGCACATTAGGATAGGAAATTGCATTCCCCCTTGCATGCTGCTAGGTACTTCTTAAACCCATAGTATTTTTATGATAAGAGCAAATTTAATGAGGATGGGGAGGTTCACAAAGGACTTATGACATGCATGGAAAGGTGCTTCCCTGATCCAGAATTTCAAAGTCATATCTTTTCCCAACTATAAGATTATAGAGCACCACCTAAATTATTTTCCTATACCAATGTTATATGAGAAAGGTCTAAGGTGTTGCCAGGTACCCATTGAGGCTTGAAGGCTTTATCAGTTCATTAAATTTGTTTAAACTTTATTTTGCACGTTAAATGTTTTATTAAATTTTGTTTTCTTTTAAGTTTTTACTATTTAGTATTTAGTACGTCTACTCATGAACCCTTGCCACTTGCTAGGTCTTTGGTGGCAAAACTTTTGTAGTGATACGCCAGATTTGAAGAGATTTTCCATTCGAATCTTAAACCAAGCATGTAGTGCTTCAAGTTGTGAGTGCAACTGGAGCATGTTTGAGAAAATACATTCTAAGAAGCTCAATCAATTGACACAAAAGCGCTTAAATGACCTTTTATTTTTCCATTACAATCTACAACTTCGCAACAAGAAAATACTAGGTGAGAGCTTGAATTTGAAGGTTTCATAATCTAATTTGGAATTTAAACTTTAAACTTTAAAGTTCAAAGTCAAACTTAAATTCACATTTCAATGTCTCATGATAATGATAGGTTTGATCATTCACCAATAGACCTTGAAGAGATAGATTTGCACACTACAAATGCAACAGCTTGGGTCCAATTAGAGGAGGCTCCTCTTTTAAGCCTACATGACTTGAAGAAATTTGAGAGTCAAGCAAGCAGAGGAGTGGGATGAATCACTTCTAGTTCTCACTCTTAAGAGTCTTAGACTCTTAGTTACTGATTTTTTCTAATTAGTATGCAGTTGTTTGTAAACTTTTAGAAGAAGTTTCTTCTAGTTCTATGTAGTCACTATTTAGGAGTCATGACTCAGTACTTTCGATCATGTTTGGACTCATAACATATATGAGATGCTTATTCATTCATGATATTTTGGAAATCTATTGATATTATGAATTATTTGGACATGGCTTTACTAAATACAATGAAAAATGTTTTTTTTTTTTTTTTAATTCAATATATGTGTATATTTTTATTTATTGAATTCACTAATTTTTTCCTGATTTTTTTTCCGATTATTCCCCAATTTGATTAAAACTCTTAGCTCTTTTGCCTTGTCAATTTATTGTCTATTCCGACTCTGGTAACATTGGTTACAAGTTTCATTATTCACTTATGAGTGCTAAGGTGTGTTAGAGAGTGCCAATGCATGCTGAGGAGTGTTAGGGAGTACTAGGACAACACAAGGGAGCACTAGGTCAAAATGCATGGAAGTGAATGAATATGAGGGTGTGTTGGGGAGTGTCAATCAGTGCTAGTTGTCATGCCAAGGAGGGAGTGACAAGGTATGCTAAGAATGGGTAAGGCGTGCCGGGGAATATCAAGGAATGTAAAGAAGTGTTAGAGTGTGCTAGGTAGTTTCAGGGTGTGCTAACATGTGCCAAATAGTGCCAAGGCATTCCAGGTGCTAAGACATGCTAGGATGTGTAGGGTGCCAAAGTATGCCAATATGCGTCAAGGAGTTTCAAGGCAACAAAAGGAATAACCAAGCTAAAATGAAAGGAAATGAACACATAAGAGGGTTAATAAGTTGGGACTTTATCTTTTTCAAAAGGGGCATGCTAGGGACACTAATAATATGTTCCAATACATGCCAAGTGCCAATGTGTGCCAAGTGTTAATCTTTGTCAATGCAATATTATGCCAAGGACTTCCAGGGCATGCTAGGGACTACAAGGAATGCCAACATGATAGGGGAGTGCTATGCTATGCTATGGCATGAAAACATGTGCTTTGGCATCCTACTCATGGCAAGATGTTCTAGGTACAAAGATGTTCCTGGTACAAAGATGTTCCAGGTACAAAGATGTTCCAAGAAATGTGAGGTGCCAAGGAATGTTAGTGTATTGTCCAAAGCATGTTAAGGTGTGCCATGAGTGTTGAGGAGTGCAAGGTCTCTCTCATTAATAGAATTGACAAAGCTTGATTATGTATTAAATAACATAGTTCCTACACACATTAGTGGAACTTTATTTAAAGGAAATTTTCTAAATAATAAACCTACTAGAGATGAATCATGTGTTGACTCATAGGAAGACTATATTCTTATGACTTGAGGGAAATGATACACACTAATTACTTCTTAACAAATTGACTGGATATTATAACCACTATGACCTTGGACACATAATGGAAAAGACCCCACAACAATGGTCTTAAATCATTATATTTTGACAAAAATTATAGTAACAAGTACATAGCATCATCAAAAACTCATTGGAATGATCAATGATGATGAACATTTTTTGACCGTCACCAAAAGTAACCAAAAAGATCATTGGTGAGGGTCAATAAAATATCGTCACTCGAAGTGTCACCAAAGAGAGAATTAGTGATGGGCCTTTAACTACCTTCACCAAAAGTGTCACCAAAGAGAGAATTAGTGATGTGCAATTAACGACCCTCACCAAAAGTGTCATTGAAAATGGCTTTGGTGACAAACCTTAAAGGACCATCACTATATACACTTACAACAATGAATTTTTAAAAACCATCACCATATGTGACATTGGTAATGGACCTTAAAGGTCCGTCACATGCATGAAGCATCATCAAAAACTCATTGGAATGATAAATGATGACGAACATTTATTGATCGTCACCAAAAGTAACCAAAAAGATCATTGGTGAAGATAAATAAAAGATCATCATTAGAAGTGTCACCAAAGAGAGAATTAGTGATGGGTCGTTGACGACCCTCACCAAAAGTGTCACCAAAGAGCGAATTAGTGACATGCCTCTAACGACCCTCACCAAAAGTGTCATTGAAAATGGCTTTGGTGAAAAACCGTAAAGGACCATCATTATATACACTTACAACAATGCTTTTTTAAAGACTATCACCGTATGCGACATTGGTGATGGACCTTAAAGGTCTGTCACAAGCATGACCCTCACCAATGAACTTTTTTCTTGTAGTGAAAGAACAAAAACCTCCTTCAGTTTCTGAACAAGTGTCATAGATTGGGAGATTAATTGCATCTTTAAAGCATATTTTTCAGACTGTCAAATTTACTATTTTAGCCATGATCTCGGGGAACAAATTTTGAGGATTTGGGGAAGAATTTGAGGAATATGAGAGAATTTTGTCTCAAAAAAGGTTCATCTACAAAAACCTCTCTCAGGTTTTGTACAGGTGTCATGGTTTGGGAATTACAAGTGTCACTTGGAGACCCATTTTCACAATTTCTTCCTAACAAAATTCTAAAATTTTGGAAATTCGATTTGTAAATTCGAATTTTGGAAGGTTTAAAGTATGATGAGCACTATAAGGTGAATGATATGGTTGAATGGACACTCAGAATCATTTTGGAGCAAGGGAATTCAGTATAAGTTTAAAATTCAACTTCTGTTGTAGGAGTGAGAAAGTTTGGTACAAATATTCTACACCATTACACCATCATTCCAAGCATGCCCATCTACTCTATTTTTCTCAGGGGGATATACAACCACATCAACTTGGAAGTTTTCTACACTCTACTACGCAACTATTGCGCAATTCATCACTCAAACCTGTTTTGTATTTTGTTTATTTTTAGACCTTCTAGAATGATGTTAGGGGTTAGGATAGGCATTGGGATGTGGATAAGTCTGATATTTGAAACTTGATGTTTCTAAAGTTTATCAAGCTTTAAGTCAATGATATTTCCATGATTTAGTTTATCTTGATCTTTTAGTCGATAGTAGATACATTGTATCTAGTCCTTTAGTTTTCATGTAACTAAATGTGTTTAAGAAGAATCAAACATGACAAAAGGGTTGGGTTACTCTATGTGTAAAGCAAGCAACTTGTGTTTTGTATTTTTCAAAGATTTTTAGTGAATAGAAGAAGGACGACCTAACTTGTTGCAGGAATTCTTGTGTTAGTCATTACGATGATGTTTTTTTGTGTGATATAAGTTTCTTGTTGAAATTATTATGCCATGAATACATATCTTCTTGTTTAGATAAACAAATCATTATCTCAAAATTCACTATTACAGTGCTCTGTTTTAGTTTCATAAATAATAAATGTTTTTCCTCTTAAATGACATGCAAAATTCATCCTTTAGTTAGATTCTTTATGTCTTATTTTTCCACCAATTTGCTACTCACTCTCCTACAACGAACCTGATCAAAACATCAAAATGACTACCTATCTCACTCTTGCTACAAGAACCTTTCATTATTTTACCTATTCACTGAAAAAATCAACTGAAAGTGACTCCATGTACAATGGAATTTCCTCACACCTTCCATCAAAACATTAAAACAAATCCTATTCTTTCTTCTCTTAAAAACTAGCCTAAGATCTGAAATACTCAGCCAATTAATTGACTGAAAAAACTCTATAGAGAGAGCCCTCTCTAAAGCTATAAGGGCTAGATTCTAGCTTGCAAGTGGTTTGTGGTTACCCCTATAAACCTTTTTTCAACCTAGAGGATGAATTATAGGGTGCTAACATAGTGGCATTGTTGTTGAGGAGAGAAAGGTCACATTTTCCCTAGGTATGAACGACAAGGATCAAATCTAATTGTTGATGGTGAATAATAGTTGAACATCAGAAGGTTGTACCTTTCCCTTGGTGACTCCAATCAAGAAGAACCCATATTTTCAAGTTCCACTGATGTCTCCAAGTTTTCAAGGTGAATTCTCAATCCATAAGGTATGCTCCCATGAATCGAGATCATATTTTAGGCTTCCCAAATCACATACCTTGTATAGATTAGCAAACTCATCTACCAAGATTCAAAGATGAGGACAGAGATGATGCTACTCTGCATTTGGTTAAATTTCATATACATGTACGTAAGCAGAGGGTTCGACTACTTGAAGATTGTCTCATGAAGATGTTCATGGCTACTCTGGAAGGAAAAGAGAGATCATGGTATGAAGATTTGATACTTGGTAGCTTGTATTCACTTAAGGATTTTCATTTAGTACTTTTTTAGAAATACAAATAATATCATCCTTTTTTGTCGTTGGTTGAGAATTTTTGTGACCATGTTGATAATTTCATTCAAAATTTGGAATTTTTTTATGGCGATGAAGAGTTCATGGATGAAGAAACCCTATAATCTTTGTATGAGAAACCTTTTCATCAACAATAAGAAATGGTGACTTCTCTCTTTCTTGATGTTGTAGTGGCTACAACCACCCTCCAGAATTCTGGCCTGCACCCAATTTCAGAGCCTCCCTTGAGAGTTTCACTTGATGACAACACACACTCGGGTTCACTCCATGAACTCGTGTGAGTCTTAGCATTCGCCTTTCTTGTTCATTTCACCAAGTCTTACATGTTGATGTCAAATTCATGCTTATGACCATGTTCTGGTTATGCCCAAAATCCTCGCTTCATGTGTACTTGTTGTGTTCGCGATGAAATCATCTGTCTCACTCACACACAGAGTCACATCCATTGTCGCACAAGCATCGTCACAATTGTTCAATGATCAATCATGAGTGTCTTGCTTGTCACTTGCACTGTCAGTAAGTCATGTTGAACATGTGTGTTGAGTTGGTTTTAGTCATCTCATCATCAAATCATGTTGGTGTGTGTTTGTAAGATCACATTTTCATCTTTCACTCATTCACACACTTAGTCATTTTGTTGAATTTTTTATGCCCTCTAACATCCCAACCATCACCTCGCCATCAAATCGATCGACTGTCACCCAGAACAGCACAAAAGCACAAAGAAAGTCCTTTTGAGCTACGATAACTGCAAGCAATTCAATCAACTTTCATGTTGGCCACCCAGAGAGTTAGACCTGGCAGCCACCTGGGGACTGACTCCCATCAAAAATTGTGCAAAGGCTGCTGACCTTGCCCACTATGCTGACTGAGGAAATTGTGTAGACAGATCAGACAGACACCCAGTGCCTATCCCTGTCTCCCTCAGAAAATTGTGAAGTTTTCCTAGTCATTCCTCTCGACAGTCGACCGACTACTTATCCAAAAAATTTAACAGTTTTCATGAGCAAGCCTTCTACTACCCAGCAGTCTGCTCAGCTCAGAAATTGCGGAGAGATGATCAGCAGGTCGACCTCCTAGCCTCAGTGTAGTTTCTCTTGCTAACAGCTCCTAGCAGCAGACTAACAGTGCCCTCTAGGAATTGCGCAGTATCTACTGCCAAGCTCTCGGAAGAGTACTGGCAGTTCCCCTTAGAAATTATGCAATTTCTGCTCCCAGTTCCCTCCAAGAATTGTGCATTTTTTCCTGCGAGGCTCCCATCCAGTTCCTCAATAAAACTGTGCAATTTCTGCCTGCCGATCCTCCATACAGCCCAGCGTGTTACTCCAGAAAATTGCACAAATTTTGTTGTCAAGCCCTTGCTACCCACTTGTTCTGAAAAATGCGCAGATTTTGTCTACCTTGCCTTCCTGCAGCCCAGACTATCCCTCCCAAAATTTGTGTAGTTTTTCCTTCCAGCCGAGCTAGACCTCGTGGGTAATCACTGTTGACTCGGATTTCCCATCTCCACCACCCAGTGACTATTGCGCAATTTTTATCAACAGTGCCTGGAGCCATTATCCCAACTTGCAACCTTGTTGACTCTCCTAGTCACCTGCATCCAAAATGATCATGTGTCATGGTAGACTAGGAGGTTTTTGGATTTGATGTCATCTTGTCATGAGTGAATGCAGGTACAGGTACACTAACAAACACGGCGCAACGACGAAGGGAGCACATGCAGAAGGACAGGTTCACCAATGGACGAACGAACAATGCATGCAAAGAGATGTGCTCGCGAACAGATGATCATGAAAAGATGTGTTCGCGTATGGACGGACGAGCAAACATGCAAGATGTGCTCACAGATGGACGAACAGATGAACATGCACCTTTCACGAACAGATGATCCTGTCAAGCCTTCCAACATACAAGCAAGGAGCAATGTTCCAAAGTAACATCAAGCGAACCAACAACCATCGAAGACTTTACGCACCTTACCATGCGGAGGTGAAGGTGTGACACACCATGAAGACATCCATCATCCAGCACCACAGTAGCTCGACATGCACTTAGTAGTAGCACGAATGTACCAACACTATCATGTTAAGTCATTTCATGAGTCATTTCATCCACATCTCTACTGTGGGCCATGTTGTCAATCAATGGAATGTAACGTGGAAGTCCAAGATACCCACTTGTTGTACAAAGAGTCATGTAAAGTCGAAAATTCATGGAAGTCAAACAATGATGAGGGTAGTCGAATAGCCAAAAGGATCAGTTTCACCCTTGGCTATAAATACCCTTTCATTTGTACATGCAAAATGACTTTTCACCTTAGCTCCTCCCACATAGCCAAGAGAGTTTGTAATATTTCCTTTGAGGAGTAAGTAGTGGCTCAAATTCCCCTCACACGAGGTTAGTGATGTATGGTGTAATGATGTGTCTTGGAACTTTCGCTTAATTCAGAAGCCTGCTAACAAGCCAGCACATTTTCACACATGTATTGTAACTGTTGTAAGACTAATCTTTAACACTTGTGGTGCATGCTGCTTTAAACTATGTTCTACATTTGAACTATTTCACTTGTTGTAATACATAGCCTATTAATGGAAATGTGTTGTATATGTTGTTAATGCTATCTCGCCCGTGTAGACTACTCTCCCAGACATCAGACATACATTTCACATAGAACTTGCTATAAAAACCGTTGTACTCATGCAGACTAATCCACTGAGTGTTATGCATGTTATCCTCCCTTGTGTGTTGTGACTACTGCATTCGTGTGGACGATTCTGCCAGAAATTGCGCATGTCTTGTTGTGTTGTGTGTTCCTAGCAGAGTTGGGACTTCTCCCAACCGACTTGGGACTCACTCCCACCCTCTCCCTCTATGGTGAAAGAACCATTGACACAAGTGACACTTACACTCACCAGGCATGCAAACCTCACTTCTCGAAGACAAACAAACCACTATCCTGTGCTAACAAGCAAGAGTTGAGGCAAATCCTTAAGATAATGGAAATCGAGCCATCGTACCGGATGGGACTCCCACACCAAATGGTGTGAGGTCTAGTTGGGACTTCATACCGGGGTGATCCCCTGAATTTTGGTGGATCTAGCACCGTCAACATTTATGGTGCTAGAAGGAGGGCCAGATGACAAGCTATGTCCTCTCATCCTGTTTTGAACCTTTTCATATCTATCATGGATTCTTGCACTCTTCTCCCTCCGCAATGTTTTTTGAATCACGAAGATGTCACCATCACGAGGGAGTTTTTCGATCACTTGTCCACTTACACATATGATGGTGAAGGTGAAGTGGCCTAGCCTGAGTTCTTACATGACTTTCTTTCCATGCTTCATGAGGAAGATGGATGTTCTAATGAACAGGCCAGTTTGCTACTTGCATACACACTTTGCGAATCTCCACATCGATGGTTGTGCAGCCTATCGACTGACAGCATGCACTCACTTGAGCACTTCTGTGATCTCATTGAAGACACTTTCTATCATTTCGATCCAGAACATCTTGACCAAAATTTGCAACAGGAATGGAAGGCTTCGCATGAATCACTTATGGATTTTTGGCAGCGCTTCCATGATTTGCAGTTTCAAGCTCTGAAGAGCTAGATGAATTTTTTCTATCTTTGGGACCGATTCGAGTATTGTTAAGAAATTTTCTCATCCAAAGAAGAAGTTCAAGCTCAAACCCTACTCATCATTCTTCAGTGATGGAGTTGCACAATCACAGACAGACTTGATCATTGTCACAAGTGATTTTCCGTCGTCCTCCCATCAAACATCTCCACCATTGCAGAATGATTTGGGAGAGCATGAACACACATTTGTTGAACCGTCACATCCTCCCAACATCGCTCCTTCAAATTTTCGCGCAGACTTGATTTGATTCCCATATGTCGTCACATGTATTTTGTACCTCAACCTCCGTCTTCATATTCTGATCATCTTCTGGATGACACTACCTTGTGTTCTTCCATTCGGACTCTACACTTGTTTTAAATGAGGATCAATATATCGATGGAGTTGGTGTTGCACAACCAACATGTACTAACATTCATCAAGAGCATGATGGGGAGCTTGAACATCCACCGGTAGCAGGAGACCATCCATGTCTATCCATACCTCTCCGTTTTTTCCTAGCATCCTTGTTGATCTGACCATCCCTGATTTTTCATGTGTATCTCCGTACACGGATGCACCCATTATTGATCTTTCATAGGACACACTGCATGTCAGCCCATCATCCAACAATGGAGAGGACCAATCACTCATTGAAAATCCACTTGATCTTTCATCTGCTCTTTCTGGAAATGCAGAGGGTGAACATCCATCCTTCTCGTCTACCCCTCTGTGTGATTCATCAAACCATGGGGATGTCGACCAACATCTTGAATTTTTTGATCTTGGTTGTCATGATCTCTTCACCTCATCATCCAATCACGATTTTGATTCACTCGTTGTTAATCCATATAAGCCACTGGTATACGAAGATCCATATGTCAATGAAGTTGAAACCCCACAGACTGTCGAGGCATTTTAGCCCGAGCTGATGGTTATGTCAGGCCCTCGTTTTCTTGAGTTTGGTTTCACTTATGATTAGGAAATTATTCAAACACTCAAGGCTCCTCATCACTCATATGTATGCACTCAAGATAAATCTAACACTCAGATTTTACTTCCTCCACTCAAACGAGACAATCCCATCGCTCATGCATTAGAGGAATCTTACACAGCAAGCACACTTGTGCAACGTAAGTGGTCTACCTTTCTCACGTTTGCTTGCATATCATGGTCAAGGGAATGATTACACTCAACATCTACACATAATGTACCACAGCACCATGGCAAGTCTACAGACTACATGTCATGCGCTTTCACTCATTTTTGTTCTGTGGACGCTTGTAAGCTTGGAGTGTGTCTGTTTTCATTTTTGTATCTTTCACATTTGTTGGTTCGCACAACTGAGTTTATCATGGACCAAGCCTGCACCAACATGGGTCAACCAATGCGTCAGTGGCTGCATTGGAAATATCCCTTCACATGATTAGGCCCATGCACCATTAGCTTAGGAGTAGAAGTAGTGTTTGGTTTCAGTTTGCTTGCTTGCATGCTTGTTTGCTTTCTTGCTTTGCATGTTTGTTTGCTTGCTTGCTTATGTGTTTGCTTACTCGCTTTACTTTCTCTTTTACTTCTTATGTTTTCGATTTGGTTGCCTCACTTACTATTTTTTTTTCATTTGTTTGATTTTCTTAATACCTTACTATTTTTGTTTCCGGAAATAAGTGCTTCCAACTACTGCGTTCTAGCTTTTGAATAGAATATGTGACTGAGATTTGAAGAAAATTTTGACACTGCAGCACTTGGCCAGTCTTGTGTCTGTCTTCTCTATGCTTGGTTATAACGTTCGGCCGATGAAGTTTTGATGGAAAATATGAACCATCTGCGAGGGAATTTTTGGTCGAACCATGAACCTACATTGGGAAGCCCCATGCCTGCACTCAACCTTCTGCTCTGTGTGTTTAATCTCATCCAACTAGTAGAAACGGAGAAGGGGGAAATCTAAACGAGAAAACCTATGTCAGAGGTCTTACATGCTTCTCTGAAGGAACAACCTCTTCTGCTCTCAATAAGTTGGGATCCCTCTTCTGCCCCAAAAATAAATAAGTGTCGATGCACAGTCCTCTTTAAAAAATACAAAGGTGAAAGAAGAGAAAGGCTTCCTACGCAGAGAGGTGAAGCATGCAACTCCACCGAGGTACTGACCAGGCTTGTTGGTAGTGGAGAAATGTGTGTGTTCTTGTGTGACTCCACCAAGGTACTGTCTAGGCCTGCTGGCAGCAGAGAAACACCAGAGATGAAAACTTATACTTTGAAAATCTTCAACTCACGAGCTAAACTACCCTTCCCGGATTCGAAACACTGTGATCAAGCTGAAATTTTGATTGTGTTTGATTGAGTTGGAAAAAGGTGAACCATGTATGTCCATGGGGTAAGTGGGGAAGCCGAAGTAACCCACACAGTGATTCAATACTCCCTGAAATACCAAGGCCCTATGCTAGCAATGAACCAAAACAGAGAAGCTGGAGTTCTACCAGTGTGTCACCAAGTGTTGTAGTGGCTACAACCACCCTCCAAAATTTTGGCCTACACCCAATTTTGGAGCCTCCCTTGAGAGTTTCACTTGATGATTGCACACACTCGAGTTCACTCCATGAACTCGTGTGAGTCTTAGCATTCGCCTTGCTTGTTCATTTCACCAAGTCTTGCAAGTTGATGTCAAAGTCATGCTTGCGACCATGTTTTGGTTATGCCCAACATCCTTGCTTTGTGTGTACTTGTTCTGTTCGCTATGAAAGCATTTGTCGCACTCACACATGAAGTCACATCCATTGTCACACAAGAATCGTCACGGTCGATCAGCGATCAATCATGAGTGTCGCGCTTTTCGCTTGCACCATCGGTAAGTCATGTTGAACATGTGTGTCGAGTTGGTTTGAGTCATCTCGTCATAAAGTCATGTTGGTGTGTGTTTGAAAGATCACATTTGCATCTTTCACTCGTTCACACACTTAGTCATTTTGTTGAATTTCTAATGACCAGACTTCCCTCTGACAGCTAGACCATCACCCCACCATCGACTTGATTGACTATCACCTAGAACAACACAGAAGCACCAAGCAAGTCTTTTCGAGCTGCGCTGCCCACAAGCAATTCAATTAACCTTCATGCTAGCCACCTGGAGAGTTGGATCCGATAGCCACCCGGCGACTGACTCCCGTAAAAAATTGCTTAGAGGATGTTGACCTTGCCTGCTCTACTGACTGAGGAAATTGTACATACAGGTTGGACAGACACCCAGTGCATGTCCCTGTCTCCCTTAGAAAATTGCGCAATTTTCCCAGTCAGTCCTCCCAACAGTCGACCGACTGCTCATCCAGAAAATTGCGTAGTTTTCATGAGCAGGCCTTCTGCTGCCCAACAATCCGCTCAACTCAGAAATTGCATAGAGATGATCATCAGGCTAGCCACCCAGCCTCAGTGCAATTTCTCTCCCCAGTAGCTCCCAGTAGTAGACTAACAATTCCTACCAGTTCCCCTTGGAAATTCTGAAATTTCTGCTGACAATGATCCAGCAGCTAGCTGCCAGTTTCCTCCAGGAATTATGTAGTTTTGGCTGCTAGGCTCCTAGCCAGTTCCTCCAAAAAATCACGCAATTTCTATCTGTTATTCCTCCATGCAGCACAGACTTTTCCTCCATAAAATTGCACAAATTTTTCTGTCAATCCCTTGTTACCTGCTCATTCTGGAAAATGCACAGATTCTGTCTGCCTTGCCTTCCTACAGCCCAAACTGTCCATCCAAAAATTTTCACATTTTTTCTTTCCAGCCGATCTCCATCACCTAGTGACTATTGTGTAGTTTTCATCAGCAGTGCTCGAAGCCATCATCCCGCCTTACAACCTTGTTGCCTCTCACGGTCAACCACATCCGAAATGATCATGTGTCATGGTAAACTAGGAAGTTTTTGGATTTGATGTCGTCTCGTCATGAGTGAATTCAGGTACAGGTACACTAACAAACATGGTGCGAAGATGAATGCGATGAATGAAGGGAGCACATGCAGAAGTACAGGTTCACCTATGGATGAACGAACTATGCATGTGAAGGGGCGTGCTCATGAACGGATGATCATGCAAAGATGTGTTCGCGGATGGACGGATGAGAAAACATGCAAGTTGTACTCATGAACGGATGAACGAACGAACATGCATCTTTCACGAACAGATGATCATGTCAAGCCTTCCAACATACAAGCAAGGAGCAACGTGCCAAAGCAACATCAAGCGAACCAACGACCATCGAAGACTCTACGCACCTTGCCATGCGGAGGTGAAGTTATGACACACCATGAAGACATCCATCACCTAGCAACACTGCAGCTTGACATGCACTCCAGCAGCAGCACGAATGTACCAACACTGTCATGTCGAGTCATGTCATGAGTCATGTTGTCCACATCTCTACTGTGGGCCATGTTGTCAATCAATGGAATGTAACGTGGAAGTCCAAGAGACCCACTTATTGTACAAAGAGTCATGTAAAGTCGAAAAGTCATGGAAGTCAAACAATCATGAGGGTAGTTAAACAACCACAAGGGTCAGTTTTACCCTTTGCTATAAATACCCCTTCATTTGTACATCTAAAAGGACTTTTCACCTCAGCTCCTCCCACATAGCCAAGAGAGTCTATAATATTTCCTTTGAGGATTAAGTAGTGGCTCCAACACCCCTCACATGGGGTTAGTGATGTATGGTGTAATGATGTGTCTTGGAACTTTCGCTTAATTCAGAAGCCTGCTAACAGGCCAGCACGTTTTCACACATGTATTGTAACTGTTGTAAGACTAATCTTTAACACTTGTGATGCATGTTGCTTTAACCCGTGTTCTAAATTTTAACTATTTCACTTGTTGTAATACATAATATATTAATGTAAATGTGTTGTATATGTTGTTAATGTTGTCTCACCTGTGTAGACTACTCTCCCGGACATTAGATAGATCTTTCACATAGAACTTGCTATAACAATCATTTTCCTCACGCGAACTAATCCATTGAGTGTTATACATTTTATCTTCCCTTTTTTGTTGTGATTTCCGCATCCGTGTGGACTATTTTGCTGGAAGCTGTGCATGTCATGTTGTGTTGTGTGTTCCTAGCAGAGTTGGGACTTCTCCTAACTGACTTGGGACTCACTCCCACCCTCTCCCTCTACGGTGAAAGAACCATTGACTCAAGTGACACTTACACTCACCAAACACGCGACCCTCACTTCTCGAAGACAAAGCAGACCACTCTCCTGTGTTTACAAGCAAGAGTTGAGGAAAATCGTTAAGATAATGGAAACCGAGCCATCGTACCAGATGGGACTCCCACACCAAACCGTGTGACATCTAGTTGGCACTTCATACCGAGGTGATCCCCTAAATTTTGGTGGATCCAGCACCGTCAACACTTGAAAATGAAATAGATCGACATCATGATGCAGAAAGTTATGCTTTGTGTTCCAAGTTTGAAGAAAATTTTCAACAGCCTTACCAATTATTAAGACACCAAGAGAAAGAACAGGAGAGACGATCAAAATTTTCATCAGCTTATCAAATTATGGGTTCTGAAATTCAAAACATTGAGCTCACTTTAGATGAAGATTAAAGTGTTATCCATGAAACTAGTAAGCTAAAAGATGACAACTATACTCCACATTTACAAAAGGATAATGAAGAACAGATTGTTTTGGATTCCTCGGATAGTGCAAAATCTATTAAAATCCAAGATGACACTCTTATTGATATACATGAAGGGTCAATTGTAAAAAAAAAAATATTAAAGATATGCCTGCCTCAATTTAATATTTTCAAGAACGTACTATTCCTTTCCCTATCGTACATGGCAATATTGATGAACATATTGCTCCCATTTCTTTCAAAGATAGTCCTAAGTTTCTGAAAGACTGCTTCTTTCCTCTTACTGATCATCAAGTAAAGGTAACTAATCATGCTTTTGCAGAATATTTTGTTGTTTTATTGGAATCATTAAGGGAAGGATATCTTAAGGGAATTTTCCATGTTTTTCAAGATCCTGTGGCTAGTCTATTACAGTCATTAGAGTAGAAGAATGTTGTGGAATTTATGGATCATGAAAATATTTTAAGTGGAAATTTTGAGTTGCCATTTTCTCAATTTTTCTTTCTGCATGGAGAAGCCAAATGCTAGCTTCTGTCAAGTAGCCATTTTCTTGATTGGCTACATTGGAGGGATCATTTCACATGAGTGTATATATATCTTCAACAAGTGTCAACAACCATCATCAACGTTTGAAGCCCGAGGAGAAGCCCTAAGACTTTGGTGATGTGTTGTCAATTTTCTTATTTCCTTTAAAATTTTAAACTTTGTATGTTAGTCAGTTAGTTAATTTTCAGCCTTTAATGTTCGACTCCTTTGCCAAATGGTTAGGCTACTAGTCTACACTATTCTTGGCACCTCACTAGGAGTTTTCCATCCCCATTGGAGCCAATATTAGGGTCCTAGGGTCTAGGGATAAAATGTCTTTGCCTCTTTTTATTCATTTTGGGATTTGTATGTCAGTTTAGCCTATGAACCACTGTTGTCATAGTCTAAAGCATCATTGTCTAAGGTCACTGCAAGTTTTTCATGTCATAGAATTTCCTTAAAGACAAGATTGAATTTGAGAGAGTCTGAGTCTATGAGAAGGTCATAAGGTCATTTTCTCATGTAGAGTAATTTAGGGTTCAAGGGGTATGTATCACAAGTCAGAACCATGAGTAAAACAAGTTTGGTTCATTTATTAAGGTTTTGTTGAGTATGTTGTTAGTATTGTTCATCATGCCTATTCAACCATTCACAACTCATGATCCCTTTTATCTACCCCTACCATATACTCTCTCCTTTCATATACCCCATTTCATGTACTCCCTTCCATACACCCCCTACATTTACATTTAACATCATATGCACCCTCCCTCCTTAACTCAACTCTCCTTATTATTGCTACTACACCCCTCCGCAACTTGTTACCATCTTTCATACTTCATTATCATAATAAACCTTTACCAAAGTTTATACCCATGACCAAATAAAACATATGAGGCGCACATTTTCAAATTTATGTTCATATCGCCCTCCTTCTCTCTCCAATATTTAGTTCGCACTCTTCTCTGAAAAAAATTTGCGAGTTTGCACAACACAAGATTGAAATCAGCTTGACAGAGGTTTGAAAGCGGGGTTTTTCAATTGTGAGAAGGTTGTTGCGCAATAGCTGCACAAAATTCCAAGCCACACAGTCGTTGCACAAACTGAGAACAACCATTTTGGAGGTCTGCAAGCATGGAGGGAAGCACTCAGAGGGTGCTACATCATCACCAGGTCATATCAAGCACATATATGCACTCAACCTTTCACAGAACCATATGCAACCATATCAAACATGGAGGTCTGCTACATTTTGCTACGAATTTTCTCTGAAATTGATTGTTTTAGTCATCGTTTGCAAAAGCGTTTTCCGACCAAATGGAGCCGAATTTTGAAAAACTGAAAGAGGTTTTTCTCAATCACAGGAAAATAACAAAATATCCTTCATTTTCCACACATGTGTCATAAATTGGGATATTAAAATGCATATTTAAATCATATTTTCAGATTGTGCAATTTACCTTTTTATCCATGATCTCGGGGAACAAATTCTAAGGCATTGGGGAAGACTTTGAGGAAACTGAGAGAGGTTTCTTTAAAATACAAGGTCATATACAAAAACCTCTCTCATGTTTTGTACAAGTGTCATGGTTTTGGAAATATAGATGTCACTTGGGGACCCATTGTCACAATTTCTTCCTAACATAATTCTGAAATTTTAGAAATTCGATTTGTAAATTCAAAGTTTTGGAGGTTTAAAGTATGATGAGTATTGTAAGGTGAATGAGATGGTTGAATGGACACTCAGAATAATTTTGGAGTAGGGGAATTCAATACAAGTTTAAAATTCAACTTTTGTTGCACATATGTTGCGCAAGTTGGAGTCAGATGTTTTGGAGATCTGCAGGAGCGGGAAACACTGTTTCAGATATTCTACACCATTACACCATCATTGCAAGCATGCCCATATACTTTGTTTTGCCTAGGAGGATATGAAACCACATCAACTTGGAAGTTTTCTACACTCTATTGTGCAATTCATCACTCAATCCTGTTTTGTGTTTTGATTATTTTTGGACCTTCTAGAATGATGTTAGGGATCAAGATAGGCGTAGGGATGTGGATAAGTCTGATTTTTTAAACTTGATGTTGCTAAAGTTTATCAAGATTTAAGTCAATGATGTTTCCATGATTTAGTTTATCTTGACATTTATAACAGATACATTGTATATGGTCCTTTAGTTTTCATGTAACTAAATGTATTTAAGAAGAATCAAACATGACAAAAGGGTTGGGTTGGTCTGTGTGTGAAGCAAGCAACTTGTATTTTGTATTTTTCAAAGATTTTCAGTGAATAGAAGAAGGTCGAAGTGACTTGTTGCAGGAATTCTTGTGTTAGTCATTATGATGATGTGTTTTTGTGTGATGTAAGTTTCTTGTTGAAATTATTATGCCATGAATATATATCTTCTTGTTTAGATAAACAAAGCATTATCTCAGAATTTTCTATTACAACGCTCTATTTTAGTTTCCTAAACAATAAATGTTTTTCCTCTTAAATGACATGAAAAATTCATCATTTAGTTAGATGCTTTATGTGTTATTTGTCCACCATTCTATTGTTCACTCTCCAACAACAAACGTGATCAAAACATCAAAAGGACTACCTACATACCTCCTGCTACAAGAACCTTTCATTATTTTACCTATTCACTAAAAACATCAACTGAAAGTCAATCCATGTAAAATGTACTTTCCTCACACCTACTATCAAAAAATTAAAACAAATCCTATTCTTTTTGCTCTTAAAAACTAGCCTAAGATATGAAATACTTATCCAATTAATTGACTAAAAAACTCTATAGAGAGATCCCTCTCTAAAGCTAGAAGGGCTAGATTCTAGCTTGTAAGTGGTTTTTGGTTACTCCTGTAAACCTTTTCTCAGCCTAGAGATTCCATTATAGGGTTCTAACAAGCATCTTGGAGGCTCTTTGATAAATAGAGCAAGAGGCACTCATTTTGGTAATTCATTCATCTGTTTAGAAATTGTGTCTTTGACATAACATGCTTGATTTTAAGCCAACTCTACAATGTTGTTTAGAACATGAGTGTCTCTTAGCGGAGATCTCAACCCTTGCTTCGGTGGACTTCAAGTGTCAGCCCAAGGAGGGAGTCTTACCTATACCAGTTCGTACTAGCAGTGGGGAGTGCAAGTTTGTGGAGAGGATTGGCAGCAATAGTACAGGGATTGTGCAACTCTTGGAAGAGGCACACTTGAAGGCTGTGGAGTGAAGGAAGTTACAGTCTGAAACTTAAGGTGGAGTCCGGGGAAGAGTTATGGGGATTTTCCCAACATTTTTCGGAGTAGAAAATGCAGCGTTTTCTTCAGGTCACATCTTTTGCTTGTGGAGGAAGGCCAAGCATTTGGGGGTCAATTTTGGAGTGTCAAAACTAGGACAACCCCTTTCTGGGTTTTTCTGGGTTTATTGAGGAGAGGCCAAGAATAATTTGGCTGATTTTTTTGGGCATATTTGAGGGGTCAAAAAAGGGCCTCAACTCGGTCAGCAACTAGAGGCGCTAGTGGAAATTGGGTTGAAATTCCAAGGTCAACATTTGGCCAATTCCTTCGTGGGTTTTTGTGGGTTATTGGTGGAGACCCTGGGGTTAATTTCCCGAAATTTTTTGAGCATCCGAGGAGGCCATAACAATAGTTCTTTGCAGCCAACAATGTATTTTCTGGGTAGTTTCAACGCAGAGCCATGAGAGAGTAGAAATAGATTTTAGAGGGATTTCTTATGGTTCATTTGGACTTATCTAGCTTTCCTTGAGCAAGCCCTGGTGCACTCTTTCCAGCACCACATTGTACCCTCTTATCTATTAATAAAATGGCTTAGATCGATGCAGTTCATAGAGATTTTTGGTTGTTAAATGTGTAGTAAATTTTTGTGTGTGTTTCTACTACGTTTGCTTTGTTTAACATTGTATATTTACATTAGGAATATTATAGTGGTATTAGAGCATGATTTTGGTCAGCTGTGGATCTAAATCACACAAATGCTCAAGTGTTATTGTGGACTATAATTCTTGAGGCTAAAACACTAGTCCCACATTATTCTCCAGATTGAACCTATGCCCAAAAATGTCTCAGGGGGAGAAATTTGAAAATGTTACTAGGATCATCGAGATATTGAGGAGTTTCTCGAAGAGTGGTTGTCAACAAGGGAAGCAAAAAGAAACAGTTTTTGTCGACCCGCAGATGAAGGAAATAAGAGGAGCATGGTTATTGAACAAAATGCTAGTAGCAATACTGCATAGACGAAGATGGGAGGCGGAGGTAGCGACGAGATGAGAGAGAACATACCCCTGGAGGAGGGAGTTCATCTAGATATGTTCCAATTGGTTAAGCATCAGGCTAATGGCATGCAAGAGGAGTATGAGGATACACCTAGTGTGATGCAAGAGTCACCCCTGTTGGAGTTTCCTTTGGTAGCCCTAGTAGACAAATTGGAGGATGGAATTGAGCACACATCCAATGATGACGTATCCATTGATGAAGCATCACAGTCTATGACAGTGCTTTAGAATGGCAGCCACCTACATCTAACTGATGAGCATGTCTTTCACGTTGGATAGTCTATGGAGGAGCCATTGGAGGCTCATGTCGAGCCCATGATGGAGGAGGATGTGTAGCCATCCTTTGGGTTAGCCATTGATGAAGGGAAGCATAGAGACCACACGTTGTGATTCCATCACAATTTTCTTCATAGGTGCACTGACAGGATCTATAGTTTTATCAACCCACCCCTATTCATTAAATTGAGAGAGGCGGAGTTGTTTAGACATACCAGAGGGAATGACCAGGTTAGAAACACTATTGGGTCACCTTTTCCCATTGGAGAGAGGGAGAACGAGCTACCTAGTCAGATCTCATGTGTTCACCTAGATAGCGGGATGAGACGATCAGAGTTTCACAAGGTGCAACATACGCATGTTATGGTTGTTTTATGTGTGGGTGTTTGTGTATTTGATCCCTCTCTTGGGGTTGGATGGCGAGATATTTTGAGTTGGTACCCAGTGGAGTGCACTTGACTCATGGAGATGGTCATAGTCTAGAGTAAAACTCAGTGGGAGCTCTAGACACTGATTTGAAATGGATCAGACTAGTAATGTTGTGCTAATTCCACATTCAGAATAAAACCCAAGATGCTTATCATTTGCTTATCAAGTGTTTAAGGATTCACCATGTTTGCTTAATTAACTGATTCCCATGAGAGGTTCTTATGTAAATGTTATAAACAATTTAACATAAAGCATATGTTCAACAATAGAAAAATAACAACAAAGAACATCAAAATACAACACAACACAGAGATTTGATGAGGAGCTCACCCTTCCTGGGCTACGTCTCCTTGGTCCAGCTTCCAATGCTTAGGCCTCTTTATTATGCTCAAAATTACGACAAAAGTGTGTTTACAATGCTCAAATGCCTCTGAAAACTATCTCAATGAGTTCAGAATACTCAAAAATGGTTGTCTAGCCTCTTTTTGCATCTAATTTGGATAAGAACCGAAGAAATTATAACTTCTCCTAGTTCTACCACTATTTGTTCTACAAATTGCTCCAAAACTGACATAATCCTACAAATTCACTATGAAATCTGCTAACTAAGAGAGAATTTGGCCGCACCAAGGGCCATAACCTATCGGTCGTATTGCAAATCACAATCGACAAGTGCTGCGGGCTCTTATGGTCTGTGAATAGAAACAGGCGATTTGCAATTGCGATATTGCGGACTCGACAGAAAATTAAACTGCAAAATAGCATCTGGGGTCTTATCGCTCATCACAATTGGCAAAGAACCAGTGACAATCTTAAGTGGAACTTGTGTTTCCTACGATATGCGATTACAGTATCGCATCGCAACTCAACCTATCGGGGGCCGATTTCCATAATACCTTCCTTTCATGCGATTGCGATATGCAATATTGCAAATCGCAATCGGCATTACCTAGGGGCTGATTCTTAACACGAACCACCTACGACCTGCAATATGTGAAGGCTAATGGTGGACTATTACTTGGCACCTCCTCATTCACTAAGACCTTTGCCATGTCATCCAATCCTGCCATGTAGACAAGTCAAACTTGAACTTTGACTTGCTCTAACATTTGCATATGATCTCAGATTTGAGTGTCGTTTGCACCGTTGGATTCATAACGATGAGATCTTTGATTTGAGGCTGAGTTTAACAAGATTTTGACACTTTCATTTTTTAGCATAAACTTGAGCACCTGATCACTCCTCCCCACTTGAAGACTTTTGAACCCCAAAAGATTATATTCAGCTATTAAAAAGATGAGGGTATTGTCCCCTCACCTTTCCCTCTTCAATCCATTTGGACTTTGATGGATTTGTACCTTTGAAACCCACTCGAAGATAATCAATATTTCTCCTTTTTGATGACCTCGTTCTTCTGTCAAGTATGGTGTCTTGCTGAAGCTCATCAAGAAAATTCTAGAGAAAAATATTCAATTGATGGAATTTGTACACTTTCTCCTTGATCTTAAATCAAAAGAGGCTCACACAATCTTAAATTTTCAACATTAACAAGGGAATAAATTTGCATATATGAAGGCAAATCAAGCTTGAAAGCATTATTACCAATTTTTTCCAAAATTTTAAATGGACCATAACAGATTAGTTTCAGTTTTTTACCTTCACCTTGAAGCCTTTCCTTGCTAATGTGAAGCCAAACTTCATCACCTACCTGAAACTTATGATCCACACTATGCTTATCATGCCTTGCCTTATACTTTCCTTGAATCTTTTCTAGTTGTTCTTGAACTATTTAGTGAATCAACTAAATTTTCTCAATTAATTTCTTTGCTCTATCTATGTCACTATGTCCATCTACAGCTACATCTTTCTCAAAGATGAAATCAAAGGGATATTTAGGCAAATAACCAAGACATGCCTCAAAAGGCGAAGTTAGATTAGGACTGAGTTTTGCTCGGTTATAAGCATGTTGAATATAATGCAACTATTCATCCCACAACTTAGGATGTTTGCTGCAATATCCTCTTAGACAATGAATAATTATCCTATTAACCACTTCAGTTTGACCATGTTTTAGTAGATGGAAAGTTGTACTTTTCTTCAACTTAGTGTCCATCAAGTTCCATAAACTTGACCAAAACTTCCCAACAAATCAGGAATCATGATCACTTACAATAAAAGCAGGGAATCCAAAATGAACCCATACATTTTGAAAGAAAGTTGAGCTGTTTGTTTAGCTATAATTTGTTTTTTACAAGATATTAATAAACACATCTTTCTGAACCTATCAACAACTACGTACAAATAATCATGACCTTTTCTTGATAAAATAATACCTCCTACAAAATCCATAGAAACACTCTCCCATGGATTTGAAGGCACAGGAAGTGGTGTGTACAATCCTAGTTTCCTATTACTAGGCTTACTGACTGCACACAATGAACAACCTCTGGTAAAAAGTAAAACACTTTCAGGCATACGAAGCCAGTAAAAATACCTCTGAAGATTTGTCGTTGTTTTCTTTACACCGAAATGTCCAGCAATAAGAGAAGTGTGCACTTCCCTTGTGACATTTATTCTCTCTCCCTGTGGAACACAAAGTTTTCCCAAATGATACAACAAATTATCATGTACATGGTAATCTAATTCCTCAACTTGGTGGCCTTGACTCAAGTTTGAATATACCTCCTGAAAGTCAATATCATGTGCGTATTGTTCAACATAACTTTCAGGTAAAACATAATTATTCTTGAGTAAAATGCCTACATTAACAACCGGTCTAGAAATCATATCAACAACTTTGTTATAAATACATTTCTTGTACCTGATTACCAAGTGGAATTGTTGTAAGAATCCCATCTAATGAAAGTGCCTTGATTGCTGCAATTTTGTCTGAGATTGTAGATATTGCGAAGGTTTATGATCAGTGTGAATAATGGTTTATTGTCCCAATAAATAATGCTTCCATTTCTTCACACTTGGCACCAATGCATAAAGCTCTTTATCATATACAGGATAGGTAATAATAACACCATTAAAAATATCAGAATGAAATGAAATGGGCTTACCATGTTGTAAAATAACTGCACCCATGGCGTAGTCACTTGCATCTGTTTTCATTTCAAATGGTTGTTTCAAATCTGGCAACGCTAAAACTGGGGTTGAACTGATCTTTTGTTTTAAAGCATCAAATTCTTTTTCTTGTTTGCCTCCCCACTGGAAGACAACCTTCACGTTGGTCAAAGCATGTAGTGGAGCTATTATGGAAAAGAAGTTGGCAATGAACTTCCTCCAGTGTTGCTCCCATAAAACTCCTTACTTCTGTGACTGATTTGGGTATTGGCCAATTCATAATGACTGAAACTTTAGAGGGGTCAATCTTCATCTCACCTCCTCCAACTATGTGGCCCAAATACACTAAGGAATTTTTCCCGAATTCACATTTAGACATCTTCATAAACAATTGCTCTTTCTCAAGACATCCAACACTTTCCTCACATGCTTGACATGCTCTTCTTGTGATTTGTTGAATATGAAAATATCATCTAAATAAACAATTACAAACTCATCAAGAAAATATCTTAAAACATCATTCATAACTCTTATGAATGTAGCTGGAGCATTGCAAAGACCGAAAGGAATAACTAGCCACTCAAACAATCCCTGTTTGGTTTTAAAAACAGTCTTCCAAATATCCTCCTCGGCTATTCTAACTTGATGATATCCAATTCTGAAGTCTAATTTAGTGAAATATTTTTCATTCTTCAACTAATCTAGCAAATCATCTATTTTGGGCAGTGGGTATCGATTCTTTATGGTAATTTTGTTCAAAGCTCGATAATCTACACACATGCGCCAGGTTCCATCTTTCTTGGGTACCAAAACAATTGGTGAACCACATGGTGAAGTAGAGGGACAAATTACACCTTTATCTAACAATTCTTGGACTTGTTTCTTAATTTCTAAACTTTCTAGAATTGACATTTGATACATACCGATGTTTGGGAGTGGACAATCTTGCTGTAGCTGAATTTCGTGTTGAATTCCCCTTTTTGGTGGAAATCCCTTTGGTTCTTGAAACATGTCTCCATATTGATTGACCACATCAACCAATTCATCTTTCAGCTTCACATCACAGTCTGCAAAGGATTCATGCTCCATGTCATTCTTCTGCTTAATCATAAGGAGCACAAGATTCTTGTTGGAATTGACTAGTCGCTTCATTTGCCCTACGCTTGCCAAAGACAGATTAAGATTCCTGCGATGGGATCTCACAATATAATCCACTTCATCTTTGAAAAAATGATATTTGTTCTCAAATCTATGGAAAACAACTTTCTTGTCATACAAATATGGGCTTCCCAACACAATTCCAAAAATATCCAGCAACACTACATATATTAAAATTCATCTACGAAATTAGCAGTGATTGCAAACCTGAAAACACATTTCCTTGTGACCTAAAGATTTTCATCCTTGGTTATCCAACCCAACAGATACGGTTTATGATGAGGCATAGTTTCTAGATTCAATTTCTTGACCAAATCTGTAGAAATTAAATTTCCCTGGGATCCACTGTCAAACATCATATCAATTTTGGTGTGTTTGGAAATAACTCTAATATGAATCACCTCAATTCTGTTTTCCTCATTTGAAGCATTTTTGGAGCTATTTGTTGTGTTGGAGCTTGCCATGACTTCCTCTTTGCTTGTTTTTGCCATACTTTTCCCTTAGCGACTGTGGCTACAATCTTTGCTTCATCACCTGAGTCAAAACCCAAGTCTTGTTGTACAACAACATTTGTCTTTTGTTTCCCTTTATTGTTAAATTTCTTCGGTCATAATTCAAGATGAAGCTTCCAACAATGCGCTTCATCATGACCCTCTTTGGAACAATTCTTGCACACGGGTTTCTCCCCTTCTTTCTTAATAGAAGCATTTTTCTTATGATTTCCTTTAAAATTCTCTCCTTTTCCACCACTCTGGAATGGCTTCTTCTTACCTTCTTCTTGTACATTTTTCCCTCTTTCTTTGAGGTGTGTATCTTGAACATAGACCTCATCAAGATTCGTTGGATTAAACATAAGAATGGTATGTTGAAGATAGCTATGAAAACCTCGTATATATTTCAGCGAAGTATCTTGTGACTGCAAGTCTACTCCTAGCATAAGAGCTCTTCTCCTAAACTCTTGAGTATACTCTTGCACATTTTGACCTTTTAACTATCTGAAATTTTCCTAATTCATGATAGTTTTTTGCATATGGGCTAAAGGGTAGAATTGTATTTTTATAGAAGCAATGAAATCAGACCAAGTAATAGATATCTTCCATGTTTTTTAATCTCCTCTTGAGTCCTTGATTCCCACCATACAAGTGTTGCTCCCTCCATTCTCAATGAAGCCAAGTGAATTTTGATATCATCCTCTTGAAGGTTCTAAATTCTAGAATACACCTCCAACTGACGAATCCAGTTACCCATGTTTTCTGTGTTAACTTCTCCATTGTACATAGGCAACTCGAATTTAACATGAAGCTTTATAAAAGGTGATTTACCGGTTCCTTTTGCAGAATGATGATGAGTATGAGTAAGGGTTGTATTAGTGGAAGAGTGTGAAGATGATTGTAAAGAAGAAGATGAATAAGATGGTGGAGAAGGTGGAGGCTTGTCTCCATTCCCATTACCTCATTTTCCATTACCTCCTCCTGAAGAGCCTTCTCCTTTTGGAGGTTTGGAACTTTCTCCTTGCAATCTGCTATTCCTCTCTTCATAGAGGACCTTCACCATCTATGTCATATCAAAAAAAGTCTTTCTGAAGGTCTTCTCATCCTTTGTCATGTTTTTATGTTATCCTTCATGAGAAATGGTCTTTGAAGACTCAACTACAACTTGAGGTTGTACTGGTGTAGAAGACTTTGGCAACCTTGCTCTTCTTCCACTTGACCCAACTTCAGGGCTTCCAACCAGCTTTCCTTCAACTCTTTTGAGTTTTAACCTTGTAAGCATGACATAAACTTGCACACAATTAAATCCTTCTTTTACACAAGAAAATATAATAAGAAAAAAACTATTTCTGATACCAACTTGATCTAAAATGAAGCAATTAGTAATGTTGTGCTAATTCCCCATTCAAAATAAAACCCAAGATGCTTATCATTTGCTTATCAAGTGCTTAAGGATTCACCTGTTTACTTAATTAACTGATTCCCATGAAACGTTCTTATATAAATGTTATAAACAATTTAACATAAAACATATGCTGAACAACAGAAAAATAACAACCAAGAACATCAAAATACAACACACAACATAGAGATTTGATGAGGAGTTCACCCCTCATGGGCTACGTCTCCTTGGTCCAGCGTCCAATGTTTGGGCCTCTCTATTATGGGTGATTTTTTATTGCGATATTGCGGACCTAACGGGACATTAAACTATAACATATAAAATATCACGTCCGAGGTCTTATCGTTCGTTGTAATCGACAAAGAACCAGTGACATCCTTAAGTGTAACTTGTGTTTCGTGTGATATCACATCGCAACCCAACCTGTCAAGGATTGATTTATGTAATACCTTACTTTCTTGCGATTGCGATATGTGATATCACAAATCGCAATCGACACTTCCTGGGGGCCGATTCTTAAACCTAACCACCTGTGATATGCCATATGAAAGGGCCAATTGTGGCATACCACTTGGCACCTCATTCGCTGAGACCTTTGCCATGTTATCCAATTCTGCCATGTAGACAAGTCAGACTTGAACTTTGACTTGCTCTAACTTTTGCAAACGAGCTCAGATTTGAGTGTCGTTCGCAACGTTGGGTTCAGAATGATGAGCTCTTCGATCTGAAGCTAATTTTAACAAGATTCTGACACTTTGATTTTTGAGCATAAACTTGAGCATCTGATCAGAGACCAAGGGCATTGGAGGCCTAGGTTGGAATTGGGATCTAGGTGGAATTCCCATTCTAATATCAGACATGTGGGATGGATATGGAATTGATGAGATAGTCGTCCCAATGACTGAGCGCATACATTCCCTATGGGAATTCCAGTCAACATTAACAGAAAGGCAGTTTATGAGCAGGCTCCATGGATTGTATTGGCATGTTGGTTGTGCATGGGGTCATAAGATGATTAAATTTCTCTGGTAGGAGCTGGTGGAAGGAGATGGCATGGGTAGGCCACCGGACTAGGCATTATATGAGACCATGTTCTCCCATTGGGGTATTTGGAACAAGAGTCATCAAAGATCGACACATCAGAGATATCCCCTTTAGCAGGTGTGGAGTTAGGCCGCTCAGGATTACTAGGGCAAATGAGGAGGTGTAGGTCAATTCGTGGCAAGTATACTAGGAGCGTGGTGGTTGCATGGACACATATGGGATTCCCTATGGTACATGGGGGCATGGAATTGAGCGTTGGTATCGAGGGTTGCATGGAGTTGTGCCACGGAGTTTGGTGCTATGCAAGGGAGTGTAGGGGTATGTACTTGTGTGTAGTAGGGCAAGATGATGCACAAAAGGTTGTCAGAGTGTTGCCGCTAGAGAGATATCTTGACAAGGGCATCAGGCACACCATTGGGCTTGGCACACTTAGATTTGGAGAGCGATTTGATCACAGGGCTGACCGTGAGCTTCCATTTATCACTCTCCAACATTACACACTGACATAGGGGACATGGATATCATCTCTTGATGCTCTCATCACAAGAAATAAGACCCATGAGGTTCATATGAGATAGTTGGACAGGACATAGTGCATTGGGAGAGAGGATTTCTAGTTGTGGCATATGGTCAGGACGCGAGTTGGTGGATGCAGGCTTGGGGGTAATCTGATCTCCTGCAGAGGTAGCACTTGCACCACCCTTGAGCCCACACTCAGGGTGATACATGATCCCCTTTTGGTGAGACATTCCAAGTTGTCTCTGGAGCATCTATAGCAATTGGTGGACCTTGTTTACAGGCACATGTTTATACTTTGGGCATCATTGGGGAGAAATTTTAGGAGGCAGGATGACAAATCCCACTGTGTGGTATGGTCGGCGCAGGGTTGTGTTGCACAGACCAGATTGGTTCATGATGTATGGAGTTCATATATTGATTTCATGCAGGTACATGAGACATGGTGCAGGTTGGTTCCATCAGCTATTAGGACTATGCCGCAGTCATTCTGGTTGTGGGATTCATGGGTTTGTTTGGTCGATTGAACACTCTGTTTCGTGGTGAGTGTGATCAGGACGGGGGATTACCCATCTCACCCTTGGTTTGATATGTAGGGGAGAATTAAGGCCTTGATCACATGGAAAGGTTGGTTTTACTTGTTGTCGCTACGAATTAGGGTGAGTGTTGGATTGGTGGGAAGTGACATCATGGAGGTGCTTGGTCCAGATGCGTTAAGACTCCATAGATGTTTTTCCATCAAATCCTAGGAGAGGTGGATACAACTTGAGCATGAGGGGAAGACTGTCATGATCATAGTTGCACATCAACAACATAATAGCACCCTTTTAAGACTAGCGTGGAATCTGGGCATCATAGGACTTGGCAATACATCTACCCTTGGGGATGAGCTGATTCTACAAGGGAATATCATTCAGATCTTCCATTGCACTTTGGTGACTCACTGATGGCATGGGGGACTTCATTAGCATGGTAGGTGGGCCAGCAAGATGATACCAGGAGAAGTTCACGTGCACGAGACGTTATCTCTATAGGGATTGGGTGGTATCTTTGAGAGCATACTCCTGGAGTGCATGGGATGGCCTACATGGTAGGATAGCTTCACGAGGAGTTGGAGTAATGCGACATTATCATGATCCCCTACTCATTGATGGTATACGAGGGACTTCTAATACTTATACCGGGCATGATAGTGAGTGGAGCAAGGGGAGATTTGGGTGGGAGAGGATGGCTTGGGATCATGGCATTGAGGGATTCTTTCGTGTCAAGATAATGCAGAGGTCAGGGACGAATCAATGGTGCATCTGGGACCCTAGCACATTTTTGCAGTGATAGTTGGGAGAAACAAATAGAGAGAGCATTGTTCGGCAGTTTCTTGAGGACAAACAATGTTTTGGCAGGGAGGACTATGATATTGCCACTTAGCAATATTGCTAAGGGAAATATCAATCTTGCCCAATTTTGTCTTATTTCATATTTACACTTAGGGGATGTGGGTTTAGAGGTCCCACATGAATTTTGGGATTAAGTGGGGGCCCAAACATTAGGAAGGAAGGGAAATATTGCTGCTCTAGTGGAGTGTGGGGACCACCCCATGGAGAATTATGACCTAAATGTGGAAGACACTCTCATTGGAGTGAAGTTAGTGGGGAAAGTTGCGCTAGCCCCCCCCATGTGGGCATCTTGGAGGCTCTTTGATAAATAGAGCAAGAGGCACTCATTTTGGTAATTCTTTCATCTATCCATAAATTATGTCTTTTACCTAGCACGCTTGAGTTGAAGCCAACTCTGTAGTGTTGTTTAGCACACGAGTGTCTCCGAGAGGAGATCTCAACCCTTGCTTCGGTGGACTTCAAGTGCTAGCCCAAGGAGGGAGTCCTACCTATACCAGTTTATACTAGTAGCAAGGAGTGCGATTTTGTGGAGAGGATTAGCAGCTACAGTATAGAGACTGCACATCTCTTGGAGGAGGCACGCTTGGAAGGTGTGGAGTGAAGGGAGTTAGGGTCTAAAACTTGAGGTGGAGTCCAAGGAAGAGTTGTGGGGGTTTTTCTAGCATTTCGGCGGAGCAACAAACACATCATTTGCTTCAGGTCACATCTTCTACTTGTTTAGGAGGGCCAAGAATTTGGGGGTCAATTTTGGAGCGTCGAAACTAGGACAAAACCTTTCTAGGCATTTTTTTGGTTTATTGAAGAGATGACAAGATTCATTTCGCAGAATTTTATGGGTAGATTTGAGGAATCAAATAAGGGCCTCAACTCAACCAACAGCTAGAGGAGCTAGGGGAAATTGGGTCGAAAATCCAAGGTTAACATTTGGCCAATTCCTTCTTGGGTTATTGTGGATTATTGGTGGAGACCCCTTGGTTAATTTTCCAAAATTTTCTGAGCATCCGAGGAGGCCCTAGCAGTAGTGATTTGTAGCCAGCAACATATTTCTGGGTAGTTTCAACGCAGAGCCAGGAAAGAGCAATAGTAGATTTGAAAGGGATTTCTTATGGTTCATTTGGGCTTTAGCTAGTTTGCCTTGAGTAAGCCCAGGTGAACTCTTTCCAACACCACATTGTACCCTCTTATTTATTAATAAAATGGTTCAGATCAACGCAATTCATGGAGATTTCTGGTTGTTAAGTGTGCAATAAATTTGTGTATGTGTTTCTGCTACATTTTCTTTGTTTAACAATGTATTTTCCATTAGGAAAATTACATCTTGTTGTTTCAATGAGCATGTGAAAGTGGCATTAACCCTATTGCAAAATTATTAAATTTAGAATCCATGTTGGTGGGCCCTCAAATCCATGGTATCCAATTTCAATTTGTTGAATTTGTTCCATTTTTCTTAGATTCATTTACAAGCTTGTGGGGTCCATTTTCACTTTTGCAAGAACTATTTTGAAGGGTATTTGAGCTACATTATACTAGAACTAGACTTGAATCTGGAATGTGGATATATGATTCCATCCCCCAATGTTAAATCTAATAACACAAATGAAAACACCATCTTTTTGTTAAAACTCTCAAATGATTAAGTTACATTCCTTCGTCTAAATATTAATATTGTTCTTCCTTTTGTGAAAATAATAATGATAATGGCATAGCTCTTTATTAATCTTTGATACTATCATGTGCGTTTGAATGTTTTTCAAAAGCAAAAAATATTTGTGAAAGGTGGTGTTTCCATAACCACAACTATGTTTTTCCTAATCAAATAACATAACTTCTAACACACAATGTAGCGAAAAAAATTGCAAGGGGTGATATAAGATACATCTATGATAATCAATAGAAATTTTATCTTTCCACAACAATGAAACATAAGTCTCTAAACCTACACATTCTCATTCAAAAGATCAAACACGTTTTATTCATTTAAACACACCTTTGAACATTTGGAATATTTAAATGTAGGCTACCATGATGCATGTGAAAAATTTTACCACATCCTTCAATCTAAAAGGCGTGATAATGTAAGAAAAGGACCCAATTTTGTCACAATTTCCGTCTTAGCTTTATCTTCATCTAAGATTCTTACTCAATGATAACTAGATAAGCAAGTCAACCATAAATATAAATCCCATCTTGCTACACTCTCTAGAATCTTTTCTTTTAAAGGGGTTGGAAATGGATCATGTATACATGTTTTATTCAATGCACAAAAGTCAAAACAAATTATTGCACCACCAATATTTGAATTTTATTCAGTATGTACTTTAGGTTTCACAGTTCCTCTACCTCATTGCAAATATTTCATAACTGATTTGGTTAAAAATAAACATTATCCATAAATTTTACACTGATATAGATATATAACATAATATAGAGTATATGCATCCATGGATTTTGATAATCCCTAATTATGTTGCGCACTCTCTTCGGTTTTTATTTCAAGGATGTGAACATTTCACATTGTTGTCACTATGATTGGCAACCAGGCCTTAAAAGAAAAGGATTTTCATAGTTCTACAACTTAAGTTTCCTTTAGAATTTTCCTTCCTAGAACTCTTCTTGAACTATCCAAGTGACTCAACTGATTTATAAGGGAATCAATACCATCCTTTCCTAAATTCATATTTTCCACATAGACAATCCTTTCTTGCTTTTAGATTCTATGAAAAAGTTCACAATCACATATTCTCCCTAGTTACGTAATACTTTTATAGTTGTGGCTTTTGTCCATGATTGACTAACAATGTTGTGAAATTTTCACTCAATTTATTAGTTTCAAGAGACATGTTCCGCAAGTTTCTTGGTAAAAAAATTGCGCCACTAAATATATCTGCAATATTGCATCTTAAATTCATGGCTTGTCCCACACCTCAATTTCCATATATGAGGTTTCTTTATAGCCACTGCTACTCATAGTTTGTTGTTTCCAAGTTCTATATTAGTCCATGTTTTCCTTCTATGTTTTCCATGGCTTTCTCCTACTCTTTTAAAGACTCATATAGTTTATAAGAACTCCACTCTCATTAAAAACATAGTTACCTGGTTGGCGAAAGCCATCCAAAGTTCTCTTTTTGAAAGATCACATTTTGCCCCTATTTCAAAAAATAGTTCTCCAAAATCACCGTTCTTTTCTCCAGGTAGCTTTTTGATATTTTGAGTTTTCTTAGTTATAAAATATCAATGTTTTTTTCAAATGTTGTTTTTTCAACACCCAAAAAAGAAAAGAAAATATTTTTTTTGAAATGTCTTTTTATTTTTATTTTAAATAACATTCTTGGTTTTTATTTATTTTTTAAATTAATTATTAAAAAAATCAGTGTTTTCTTTTGCACTCATTCATAATTATAGTTCAGCTCTAGTGTCTTCCCCTACAATAATGGTAGTGATTTCAAATTGCTGGTGGGTGGGATTTCAAAGCTATGCATTTTTGGCACAACATTGGACTCTCCATGTAACCTAGGTAAGTTTCCTCTCTGTATTACTCCATTCCATTCTATATCTTTGTTCAACCTTTTCTCTGCCTTATTTCAGCATGATCCTATGCAACTTGTTTTCTCCTATTGTCTTTGGTTCTATTAGAACATTGCCTAGTTTAGCTCTCCCAAGGCATTCCTCTGTGTTCACTTGGTTGGTAGTCTATGTTCTGTCTAGTTTCTTCATGTTCTCTTCCCCCTGCCGCCCCCTAACCCCCACCAAAAAAAAAAAGCTCAAGAGTCCAAGCCAATGTTGAGGCCTTTATTGTTCACTCTTGGAAACATACCTCTCAATCTATAAGAGAGGAAATTGCAATGGGAAAAAATGAGGCTAGTGTGGAAATGCATTTCCTATTGGATACATAAATTGAGGAAAACAATGGGAAATGGATTCTAGACAACACTTGCTCAAGACAAAATCAATGCATGTAATCTATTGATCTCTATTGACAAATTAAAACCATCATGGGGAAAGTCTTGGTAGGAAAAAGTAAAGCACAATAAGAGATCCTTCTCGGTATAGATGCTTTGCAATTGCAACACTAAACAACAATGTGACCATCCTTGCCAAGAAAGTAGCAGACTTGGAAATCCTTGTCAGTGATGAAGAGGAGGCTAAACCTACAACCCAATACGCAAATTACCACCAATATAAATGACTAGGATGTGGAATATATTATAATAATAATAATAAAGAAGCGGACATTTTATGATTTATTTTATGGTTTTGTTTGCAATAATACAATTTTTCTAGACCATGGATTAAAAAATGTTGCAATTTTATATCAAGAAAATATAGGTGCTACATATGGCACCACATTTCAATTTAAATGCTGATTTTAAGATATTTATTGCAACAATACTAATGGTTAGGATTTATTTTATGGTTTTGTTTGCAATAATACAAATTTTCTAGACCATGGATTAAAAAATGTTGCAATTTTATGTTTAGAAAATATAGGTGCTACATATAGCACCATGTTTCAATTTAAATGTTGATTTTAAGATATTTATCACAACGATACTAATGGTTAAGGTAATGGTTATAGAAATGTTGCAATTCAGGGCTAAGAAAAGGGGACTAGTAGCATAACATCACTTCTTGATTTGGGGAGTTGATTTTATTGTAATTGTTAACAATAATACAGGATTTTAATGCCATATTTGCAAAAAAGTGTAATTTGAACCTTGGAAAACAATGCAACTAATAACACCACTTTTCAATTTGAGTGTTGATTTTGATGTTTTTTTTATGAAAACATATAAATTTTATGGCTAGAGTAAAAAAATGTAATTTGAACTTCGGAAAACAATGCAACTAATAACACCACTTCGAGTGTTGATTTTGATGTTTTTTTTAATGAAAACATACAAGTTTTATGGTTAAAGTTCTTATTTTGATGTCACACTGTTTATCAAAACGGTAAATATATCTCAACGTTTAACATAACGAATCAACGTTTAACATAACGAATGCAAGGATAGTGAAATTAAAGCCTACTATTGATTGGAACACTTGTCATCAAATAAATACAACTAAAATCAACTAAAATGAATAATTTCCCTTAAGACTCTTTAGTGCAGCAAAGAAAAACTTCAACCTAAAATGATGCAAGACATTCTGGCCATGTTTCACGAAGTAATGATTGTGTAACAACAAAATTTACAATAACAGTCACCACTGCAACAACCCAATATACTTATAAATAGCCCATTGTATAACAATGCTTCGAGTTGAACACAACCTTTTGTCTCCAAAGTCGAGAAACACTGAAATGGGGAAAAACTAACCTCTGCTTTATGGTAATCTAATTCAAAAATCATTGAAACGAATTTGGTAACTTAGGTACACATGGATGAACAACCATTCACGTGATATAGACACACACCCAACACCTCACAAACGCAAACCAATATCTGATCAACCCAAAGGGCAGTTTCAAGGTGTTATTCTATAAATGGTTTTACCATTGGGGGACAAGGAAGCAACACTGACAAATTGGTTGCACTTCAAAGAAGTCCCTAAACAAACCACGCAAACGTTCACTAAAGTCTTCAACAAAATATTTTTCAACTTGAATAAAGCGAACTTGAAGATATCCTTCGCTTTAAGTTTATCTCAGGTTTTATTCTCTATCAACACAAAGACGTAAATTTTCCCAAATCGCTTCATTGGATCATGCCTTCCTTTCAACTAGCTTTGCGAATTAAAGATATTTTAAGGCTAACCAGTTAAGTAATCTTTGCAATTCTTTTAGACAGGGTGATCCTTTCCCTTCTCTCCTAACCACTATCATTGTCCTATCAAGATGTAGTGAATCCCATCAACCAAATGAAGAACTATTTCTCCTATAAACAGCAGTGGTATTATCATTTCTCTATTGATGAACGCCGTTCCTTCTTGTGTTGGGTCTCCTTGTTAGACAATCAAAGGACTTGACATCAAGGAACAACAACAAGAACCTAATTTGCATTATCTTGATGCCTTCAATCTTTTGTCGTTCCTACAAGACCATAGTAACCACAATAGGGAAGCTCTCTTTACTCACAAATTCCATATCGGATAAAAAGTTAGTGGATTTGGACAATGCAGCCAAAGTAACCTTGTTTCTCTACAATTACCTGTCAACTCATTCTAGCTCCCTACAGCACCACATCCAAACCCATATCAGCTTGGGTGGATCAAGAAAGAAAGTTTGTTACTGCCCATCACTACATCCAAACCCATATCAGCTTGGATGAATCAAGAAAAGAGGTTTGTTAATGCCTATCACTAGTAAGTTTTCCTGTCACTTTTTCTATATGATTTTCCATGTTAGACCCTTGAACTATAGTGACATGATTCTTTACAAGCTTTGCCAATTTGATAGAAGTGCACACGATGATGGAATGACAACACCTACAGGATTCATAAGGCTAGTAAAACCTCTCAATGCACCTTTTCTTCCCCTCGCTAAATAACAAATTTTAAGCAAGTCAATCTCTAGAAATTCATAACACCGTTTTGTTCCGATGTTTATCCCTTCTAACCTGCAATAACTTCCTCCTATATTTTACAGTAGGAAGTTGCTCAGTAGATAGTCAATTACTCTTCCTACTCCAGACAATGATTCAATAACCCACAATCATTCAATAATTTATAATCATGCAGCAAAACGTCCTTATCAAGACACCCTTGTTTATGGTTCACATCATCCCAAAGATATGGACGTCATTTACTCTCCCTACTCCAGACAATGATTCAATAACCCACAATCATTCAATAATTTATAATCATGCAGCAAAACGTCCTTATCAAGACACCCTTGTTTATGGTTCACATCATCCCAAAGATATGGACGTCATTTGAAGTTTCTTTTGGACATGGACTCCCCTCGTTTATGGTTCACATCATCCCAAAGATATGGACGTCATTTGAAGTTTCTTTTGGACATGGACTCCCCTCGTTTATGGTTCACATCATCCCAAAGATATGGACGTCATTTGAAGTTTCTTTTGGACATGTACACGAGGAGTCCATGATCGGCTCAAATTTTTAATTGAAAGGACATTTTTTTCCAAGTATGGTAAAATAATAATAATATTAATATTAATCTAATTTTAATAATATTAATGATAATCTAATTTTAAAGTTGTGGCCAAGCCATATCTTAAACTGGTATATGAGGCCCCTTGTTTGTGGAACAAAAACCCCACATTTCATCAAACAATCTCCTCCATGTATCTCAACAGATCATTCTGATCACCACATAGGTTCTATAGACTGATTTTTAGCATGTAGATTTTCACAGTTAACAATATAATATTGAGAACTTTTTCTGGAGTACTGTGTGCTCTCGTTGAGGTGTCAGATATTTCAGGCGAACACTTCACCCATCTAGTGTTCGCCTAAAATGTCAGACACCTCAAAGAGAGGACACAGTACTCTAGAAAAAGTTCTACACATCAGACTATGATTTTCTTTGATTGCAATGATGTATTGACCTCAAATTTTGGGAACAATTTGCTCCCAACAAGGAAGAATTGATGATGATACATAATACAAGTCAGTCTAAATATCAATATTTGTCAGTTATTTAACACAGACATATATACACATCTTTTGTACCTTACAAACAAGGAAGAATTGATGATGATACATAATACAAGTCAGTCTAAATATCAATATTTGTCAGTTATTTAACACATAGACATATATATACATCTTTTGTACCTTACAAAAAATACACCTTTTGTACCTTATAAAAAAATATCTTTGTTATGCGAAGAATGCCCTTTGAAAAGAAGCAAAAATCTATCCCCAGTGCTATTTGGATAATGTCAATATTTCACAGTTTACCTCAGTAAATTCATTTTTTAAGGCGATGATCTAAAATCAGCTTTTCCTCTAACACCAATAATTTTTAAAATTTAATGACTAATTTTTTAAAATTTGAAAAAAGGCCACAGAGAGTGTCCCTACAGCCAACTCACAAGCGATTATTAATTTGGCTTGAACCAGTGACCTGCTCCTCACAAGCACACAGGACACGCATGACAGTCATTTGCCTATCTAGCTACTCCTAGTAGCCATTAACAAATGCAACTTTAGCATACCGGAAGATAAATTCTAAGATCATCTTATGTTTATGGCCAAATTTTAGATACAGCTAACAATTTAAAATATGAAACATAGAGTATAGCTAACCTACCTTTCATCAACAACTACAACTTAGACATATCCTACCTTTCATCAACAAATGCAACTTAGGCATACCGCAAGATAAATTCTGAGATCATCTGGAATCTCCTATTGAATATAATTGTTAGTTTTTATGCAAACTGAAGGTTATGGAAATATCGCAGAATTAACTGCTTGCATCAAATTTTAGTGTGCAGAAAATAAACATTCAACTTGACTTTTCACATCCCCCGACACACTCATTGTCATATCCATTGATCTTCTATATTCAAAAAATTTTAGTATATCAGTTTTCAACACTGTGATCAGCTTTCTGGTCCTCATAAGATGGCAAACAAAAATTAGTTACAAACTTACAAATGCTACAACTCCATTATATCTGTATTTATGTTGGGCAAGTGCCTGGAAAGGCAAAATTTACAAGATCATGATTCTAACTCTGGAGATCATAGCATCTATTCACTTACTTGCTCCACTCTTAGAATTTAGGGGGTGTAGTTCTCCCTTGGCTACATTCTTAATGATCTTTCTTCGAGTCAAAGATAGGCAGCATTTACAAGTGAGCTTCCTGTTCGACCCAAAAAATCTAACGATCTAAAGGCATTGCAGGTTATATGCCAACCTAAATGGGGATATTTCACTGGATTAGCACATGTGCATGAGCTTAATTCAAAGAGTTGGGGGTTTTTCTTTCATTTTGTGTACTTATCGTCCAACTCAATGATCTTAACAGGGATTAACTGAAAATTGAAATACTCATGGAAGAGTAAGCACATTACCAACTGCACATATTCCATGGTAGCCAATTTGCCATGATTGAGAAGCTGAAAGGCCCTGGTGTTGGCCTCATAACTTTCTGATCCTAACAGGGCAATTGTCTATGGGGCGAGGATGAGGCAAATATCTCAGCTGGCAATCAGGTGTTAGCCGCTCTACTCTGCACATCCAAGCACAAACCAGAAATGTAAATGAAAACTCGTGACATTATTCAAGCTGTAAGCATGCCAGTCTCTTCAATATGTTCAGCATGCTCAATAATAAAAACCCCAGCATTTTTTATTGTGTTCATTTAATTCATTTCTGTCATTCAGTAACCAACAGAGAAATAAGAAGACAAGATGGCTTTAATTTCTTTACTTCACTTATGATAAAGGTGTTCGTGTAATTGAGGGTTGTCCTCCTGCAACATCCATTCAAACTGAAAGAAAACATTGAGAGGATGAGAACAGACCCTCACTTACTCATAGTGAAGAAGCATGTAATGGAGGAAAACAGTGATTTCCATCTTTGCTAGCTCATTGCCAGGACACTCTCTGCTTCCTCCTCCAAAGGGGATGAACATTCCTGCCTTGGGAACGAAACTCTAAAGACAGATGGAAGGAACGACAATGTCAAACATTAGTATGGGAAACGGCATCTGCCAGCTCCAACTTATTTCAAGCAAAAGGGACTGATATTATAAAAAACACACAAATAGCAAGGGTCTGGTCATATTTACATTCCATCTTTCCGGGTTGAACTTCAACGGATCATGATAAACATGAGGATCAAGGTGCACATTTCTCAGCCATACTTGCGTCTTCCAGCCCTTTGGAATCGTAAAACCTGGAATAAGAGTAATCTAATGTAAGAATTTGCAATTTGGCAAACATATGACCCAATCTAATTTCATGTAAAGCCTTATTTTCTAATTTTGGCGAAAGATTAAGTCGCATACCATTGAATTCAACATCATCTACAGCCTCTCTGAAAACCATGGGCGAAATGTTCACTAACCGGAGGCTTTCGTCAAGGACCTACACGAAACACTTCTTAAATGATTCCTTCAACGTTAACTGTAGAAAAATTGCTTCGTTTTACCCTTCCCTTAAGTCTAGAAATCCATTCAATAATAACGCATTTTTCACGAGTCTTACCTTCCGAAGGTAATGCATTTCTCGCAGCTCTGAGAACCTCATGTGCGTTTGTCTATCTATCCTTCTCTTCACAATATTCTCCTGCTCAGCCTGCAAAGCATCTCACTTATTGGCTTGAACACTACAAAGAATTCCAACCTGAGAATAAAATAGAAGAATTTGGCCAGTGCTCACCTTGGCTTTCGCATAGATTTCAGGATGCTTTAGTAGAAAAATAATGGTCCACATGGTTATATGTGCCGAGGACTCATGCCCAGCATTTAGATACATAACCAGTAAGTCAATAATCTCCTCATCTGTTAAGAACCGGCCATTTTCATCTTTCACCTGGAGTAATGAATCTAACATGTCCCCATTTTTATCATCGTTTTTCTCTTGCCCAGACCTTCTTTTGTCTATGACTGACTGAAGAATTGCTTCCACGTTTCTCCGTGCCTGTTCGACCATCCAAACAACGATTTGCCATTGTATGAGCTGACATTTTTTTAGTGGGGCTCCTGTCCAGGAAAAAAGGACACAGCCGAAGTAACAAAGCAAAAGGAAGAAGAAATCTTCTGCAGCTAAAGCTGCAACCAAACCAACCTTGAAGGCTTTATTGAATGCAGTGCCTGGCAGATTGATTGCCATAGCTCTGACACCCAGATTCAAAACACCATACTCGCGTTCTAAAGCTCCTATTGCATTTGGATCATAGCGGATAAATATGTATCCAATTATATTGAATGTAAGCTGCATAAACCCACAAAAGTTGTTATACTTGGCAGGGAGAGAATGAAGTGATTGCAGGGTATGCAGAGAGCAGTTATTCTTACCCTTCTAAGTTCTATGAGAAGATCAATCTGATCCATCTTGGACCAGTTTTCTAAAGCTGAAACTACACGTTCCTCTATCCAATTCATATACTTTGACAAGGCCTCCGGTCCATTAAGTGGGGCTGCTGTGAGCTTGCGGAGGCGCTTATGTTCCTCCTGGGAAATACCCACAAAGGATTTACTTCCCATAAGCTTAACTGTGGACTTTGGCCACCCAGGTATAAAGTGGACATCATCCATCAAAACCCGCCTGCAGGCTTCAGGAGTTGTGGCTAAAATTGTTGGCTTTCCAAACATGAATGCCTTGTACACACCAACCCGATTGAATCTGAGGAAAAGAAAAAACGTGAATTCACAGATGAGATTCATAACCATTTAATAGAAACCAATGCATAATGTATCCCTGAATGTAAACAGTCCAAAGTAATTAAATTCAGGGATTATCATGTATTTGTTTGATTAGAAAATGAGAATTATCAGATACTGAACAGTATAATCAGTCTCATATAAACATGTAGGCAACTTTATCAACTTTATTTAAAATCCCAATTTACAGAATTATCAGATTATGAACAGTGTAATCAACCTCATATAAACAAGCAGGCAACTTTATCAACTTTATTTTAAATCCCAATTTACAGAATTATCAGATATTGAACCGTACAATCAGCCTCATATAACCAAGTAGATATTGAACCGTATAATCAACCTCATATAACCATGTATATGTAGGCAACTTTATGAAGTTATATTAAATCCAAATTTACATAACCAATAAAAGACAAAAAACCCAACTATAGAAGGCTAATCTAGTCCAAATACACATGTATACACGTATATACAGTTTCAATTTTCTAATCAATTTAGCTTCCATGCAAAATAAATTTTCATTTTTTTCTGGGAAAATTTGCAGACAGATGATGATATTACCCACCTGGAAACAAAGCTTGAAATAAAGGCTTCCGGGTTGGCTGACTTGAAATCTCGGAGAAAGCTGAGCATGTTCCCCAGAAGAGGCCATCCCATATCTCCTGGTGGGAGGGGGGGCTGACCCTTCTTCAAAGTGGGTTCATACCACCAGCTATTGAATCTCCTCACCACATAAAATAGTGTATATATCCCACAGACAATGATGGCTGTGGACACCAAACCCAGCATCCTTACAGGTGTCCAAGAGTACTAATCTCTATCGCTACAGTCCCATACACCTCAGTCACACAATTGATACAGCATTTCAGAGGAAGGTGAAGAATGCATAAGTCAAGGAAGTTGTAAGATCTCTCTATATTGCTGGAAGAAGAGGGATAAAGGGGTTATAGGAGTTCTCAATCACACAATTGATACAGCATTTCAGAAGAAGGTGAAGAATGCATTAGTTTAGGAAGCTATAAGGTCTCTCTATATTGCTGAAAGAAAAGCGGTTATAGGAACTGTAAGTGGCACGGAACCCAGACCCACAATTTCATATGGTTTTCCTAAAGAAAGAGCACTTCACCGTTTGATGGAAAATCCTTTAAGCAACCTGATACCATTTAAACATTTCCAGATGTTATTTACATAAAAAGAGCAGTTCAAAAACCAAGTGTGTAAACCAAGCTACAGCAGTATGAAACTAGATCTTTTTTAAAAGCCATAAAAGAATGCATTCTACAGCTGGAGAAGATTGCATGTAGAAGAACTATTTTTCACATAACAGAGGTTGGCTTTAATAGAGGCATTGGAACTGCAGTAATGCAATTATCAAAATCACAGGAGCAAATTTTCAGGAAAAACGATGGCATTAATGTGGAATAATTGCCCCATTTAAGAAAAATTTCTGACTGCAGAAGGTCTGCGGGTGACAGACAGCTGGATCCCAACATTTAAATCCTAAACTGCAACTGGGTATTTGATCTCTTTCTTCTTTTATTCACTCTTACCTGTTCTTAGATGATCTTGGAATGGGGAAATCTGAGGAGAAATGAGAAGAGCCAAGGGAGCCCCGTGAATTTGTATGTGATGATCCAGATTGTTCAAAACAATTGTTTGGCCTTTTACCGGTGATTGATCAAGATATAGATCAAATTAAAGACCGTTGTTGCAAGAATGGGGGCATTGATTGGACATCGAAAACTCTGCAATTCAAAAGTGGTTTGTCCATTTGCAATCTGTTTGTCTACAACCATGTGATAAGATGCCTGGGCATTATTAAGTGTTTTAACTGATTGATTGTGGCAGACGGTAGAGAAGGCAGGGCTGGTTAAGAGAAATATATATGTATATAATTTTTTCCAACGCCTATGGAGATTATAGAACGTGTCCTGTAATAGTACAAGAATGTTGGCGTATCCAACCCGATACAACAAACCTTTCTGTGTCGATATTTACAACGTAAGCCAAAAGGTCCGTGCTCGCCTGGTCCCATTCAATGCAATGGGTCCGAGGGCAACTTGGGAAGGCTTTTCAATGGAGTGGAATTGATTATTGTGTCGGTATTTTATCTTAATCGGTTTAGAATGTAGTAGAATTAGACAAAATTCCCAACTCTAACCATATCTGAAAATTTTGTAGGAGTTAACTTAAATCCATATCTAGAAAACTCTAACCTTATCTGAAAATTTTGTAGGAGTTAACTTAAATCCATATCTAGAAAACTCTAACTTATCTGAAAATTTTGTAGGAGTTAACTTAAATCCATATCTGGAAAACTCTAACCATATCTGAAAATTTTGTAGGAATTAACTTAAATTTGCTTTAAGAAATGAATTATCTTAACTTACTCTCCTGTCATACTGCGTGCTACATTGTGATGTGGATTTGTCCTGGTGCTCTTCTTGTCCTCTACTCTTCTTTGACAGCTGTAAATATGGGTGCTTTCAAGAAAGGGCAAATGGGACCTTGTATACTTCTGTGGCGCTTTCAAGAAAGGGCAAATGGGACCTTGTATACTTCTGTGGTGCTTTCAAGAAAGGGCAAATGGGACCCTGTATTGTTCTGGCTGCAAGTGGAATCTTTGCATTGTTTTCATTATATGAAAATGCCTCAAGGGTCACGCTTGAAGATGCAACTGGAATCTTGATGCTGAGATTTGAAAGTATTCGAGCGTATATGTGATGGTCACGTGGGCAATCAAGGTTTTGTGCGAGAGTCACGTGGGTATTCAAGCCACGTTGGTATACCAAGTCACTAGAACTCTCCTGACACAGATTGATGGCGAGATAAAATAATATGACCGTACACTTACAGGCAGAGATAAAATTTACACATATAGATCCAGAGGTCAAGTCATATTAATGATATCACATACCGATTCCTGACGCGTACCAGCTCCGTGCTTCAGCATAGCATGCGCTCACCAACGTTTCAGATTAACTAGCAGTCTAGCAACATAGGCACGCTGATGTTTCTTATTCAGATGTAAAGTCATACTCCCAATGATCCAGCAACATGTTTCAGCTATTTTTAACTACTAAGGACCATGTGGTAACTCAATAATTATATTAAATATTTGTTGTGCACTATATTAATTATTGGTTTTAGAATTTGTCGTTTATGGTGGATTAAAAAATTTCTTAATATTATAAATTTAAGTTAGGTCATTTTATAATTTTAAGTTAGGTAATTTATAAAATGTAAGTGTTTTAAAAAATTTCTAGGATAGTGAATTTATTTATTTATTCAAAAATAAATATTAATTATTGGTTGTGTACCCTATTGATTATTGGCTTAGAATTTGACATTTATGATGTATTCAAACATTTCTTAAAATTATAAATGCGAGTTATGTAATTTATAGAATTGAAGTGCTAAAATATTAAGGAACATATGGTTAATAATGGGTGTACTATGAATTTTCAAAAAATAGGATATTGAATTTATTTATTTATTCAAAAATATATATTAATTATTGGTTTTAGAATTTGTTGTTTATGATGTATTCAAAGATTTCTTAAAATTATAAATTTGAATTATGTAATCTATAGAATTTAAGTGATTAAAATTTTTCTAAGATGGTGAATTCATTTATTTATTCAAAAACATATTTTAAATAATAAAAAATCATAATCTTGTTAAAAATTGTATTATCTGGCAAATAAAAAAATATACTACTCAACTTTACATTGACTAACAATGTAGCACCAATGGCACAACATTGTCTATTGTTGATCCATCCATGTGTAAACAAAGTTTTGGTGTAGTGTAATTGTTTTGTAATTTCATTTTTTTTCATCAAAATCCAACAATACAATGTTTGGTGAGATTGCAATTTTTTGTTGTTTAAAATGTATTTTTGAATATATTAATTAAATAACTCTATGAAAAACCCCTTGGGCACTTGCATTAAGTAGACTCCAAAGTTCATATCTACAATTCAGGAAATTCCTTCTTGATTTCAAGAAAAATTGACCAAAAAATATGCTCGAAAAATAAAAGAGAGGGTAAAACATAAAATGTTTAGAGTACACTTCAGGTTTTAAGTCTTCAATAAATTAGAGTTTTGAAAGTTTTTGCGAATGGGTAGGAGGAATGTTAAGTTGGATTATTAGATGAGAAGGGTTGGAGTGGCAGAGATTGGTTGGGAATCTAATGCCAATCAATTCTTGATCTCTACTTATTGCTTCTTTCTACTTAGGACAAATTTGTTGAGGAGAAGAATTAGACTAACTTGTTTGTGGTGGTGCAAAAAAAGGATGTCACAAAAAAAACAGTGTGTTAAAATGTAATATGTATTATATGGATATGAAAATAACTTGTGTGTAACATACCAAATCGCATAAGTGTGATTAGGTTGGTTGGATGTACAATTTTTCACTTACAAAGCTCTCTTGATCACAACAAAGGCTTCCATTTTAGAGTTCATAGGCCAAATATGCTCGATGAGACCTTTCCAATCATTATACTCTTGCATTGTTTTGAGCTTGAAGTGTAAGTTTATAGAGTTGTAAAGTTGTGCGGCTAGATAAGAATTTGTAAAGTGTCGAAGAGATGAGCTTTTTTCATAAGTCAGAATGAAGTTATTTTGAGGCGTTGAAAACAAGTTTAAGCATTGATAATAAGGAGAGTAGTAGGTGTTGAAGAGAAAATTTTAATTGATGCAATGAAAGGAATTTATTTTGGGGCACCAAAAACATGTTTGGAAAGCTTGTTAAAGTGTAGTTTTGTTTTGGGGCTAAGAGGGTGAGTTCCCACTAGTTTCCATTGAGAAACTCTTAAGACCACCAGCATGAGTTCATATTTCATATTGATGGAAATAATTTGTCAAAGTGTCGTGATAATGAATATAGAAGGTGTCAAAAGAAAGATTTATATCACCATCGAAGGAAGATTTCCCTAATTGTCAAGTGAAATTAAGATCCCACCATATGGGCTTATATAAGTGCACACAAGCTTCTGTACAAGCACATGTCATCTTGTGTACAAGGACACATCATCTTATGTACACTGGCATGTCATCTTCTATGTAATGAGATGTCATCTTGTGTACAATGACATGTCATCTTCCATATAAAGACATGTTAGTGCTTGCATGGAAATATAGTTGGTCTTGAAGCTATTTGGCCCATCACAATCTTGGTAAATTTGTTTCACTGTGGTGCATCATGCTAGAAATTCATCTAATGTGATGCATCACACTCTTTAATATTTATTATGATGTGATACACAATTTTCTTGTGAGTTTTCCATAAAAAAATTCAAAGTTTACTTCCAAACTCTAACTATCCAAGCCTTTGTTATGCGAAATAAAATTCTCACTTATGATGTATCACACCATAAAAAATTTGATGTGATACATCACACCCAATTTTTTTCAAAGGTGCAATAAGGCATATTGTGGTGAGATTTTCTCTCTCATGTGGTATATCACACGCAAAAATAGTCCGATGCGATAGATCACACTTCGAGATTTTTTCAAGGTGCAATAAGGTGTATCATGGTGAAAAAAACTTCTCTTGTGTGGTGTTTTACACCACACAAATATTCTGATGCAATACATTGCACCCCACAATTTTTCGAATGTGTGATAAGGAATCTTCTCCAAATTTTGAAAGGAAAAATATAAATCTTCCTCCTTCTTCATTAAGAGAGAATCAATATATTGCACAATCATTTCCTTTGTGTGATAAATTGCTAGAAAATATTTTTCTATGTGATGCACCTTATATTGCACGTAAAATTCCAATGTGTAAAAAAGTGTATAACAACAAGAAATTTTCCTCTCTTGTGATGTATCGCACCACAAAAATATTTCAGTGCAATGTGTCACACACAAGTATTTTTTGAAGGTGTAATAAGGTGTAACACAACAAGATTTTTTTTCAAGTGCAATGTTTCACATTGCAAAATATTTTGATGCGATACATCACACTCAAATATTTTTCCAAGGAGTGAACGAATTTTCTCCAAATTTTAGAAGAAAAAACCAAAGTCTACCTCATTCTTCCATGGGAGATAATCATTATACCAGAATTATTTTCTTTTTCCAATACACGTTGTATCGAACAAAAATAATTTTCCATATGATACACCCTATGTTGCATAAAATAAAAATAAAACTTGTGTGATACAAACAAAAATTGCATGAGTTTCTCTTTACAAATTATCAATAATTTCAAAGACTCTAAAGGGTCAAATTTTTCATAGTGTTTACTGCGAAGGCTTAGGGTTATCACACTTTTAATGTGATTTTTCCCAATATCTAAGCTTATCCACTAATAATTGTCTTGAATAGTGCACAGATAGGTCGATAGAATTGTAATGTTAGAAGGTTGCAAATATTTATTTATTTTAAGCATAAACATAGTTGAAGTATTTCAACGAGAAAAAAAAAGGAATTATAACTGGTAAGGAAACAAAGTGTGGGAAGGTTTTTTTGGATCTATGGAGAAACTCACAATTTAACAAACATATAAGCTTGATTTTGTAAAAACACAAAACAATACTACAACAAACAATATTTGACATTGAAACAATGAAGCAAAAGCATAAAATATATGGATTTACACATTACAACTAAATTGCGTTATGCAAAGGGAATGGCAAGGAAAGTAAAAAATGTGGTGTGACACACTTTTAATGCTATTTCTAACATCCATACGTATTCATCTCCCTTGTATTGGATACTATCATTTATGTCAAGTATACATCATAATGGAATACATGAATGCTTTAGGTACCACTAAACTAAGACATATTTGAGAGCAATCTAATAATGTGTATAGTCAAACACGTTTAAAATACATGAGAAATGTCAAGGAAACATGAGGTCCATGAGATGATGTCTCCTCACGCATATAGCATGACTTATAGAGTATTGTGGATATTCCATTGGAATAGTTCACCACAACAAATCTGATAGAATTACTGAAATTTTTACAGTGAATGTTTCTTTCCTTGAGATCTCATAATATTTATTTGTTGTTTTTATGTTTAAAATAAATTAGTTTAAATTATATAAATATAAAATAGAAAGAAATATGAACACAACCACAATAGACAATTTTTTCCCTCAAAACCCCTTACAAGAGAAAGCCAAGTTAGAAGGTGAGGCTGCTTTGCTCTCTTTTTCTTTAGTGTGGAAATATGCCAGTATCACGGAAGAGGTTCTCTCTATGGAGTTATTTGAGACTTGTGGCATGTAAGGCTACTACAAAATTTTAAACTCCTATTTTATGCTCTCTAACTTCCCACTCATAATTGCTCTACTAAATTATGGAACAAAATACAATAACATAGATCAAACCCCTACTCCTCCTAGCAGTTGGGTATTTAACATAGCCTGATAGCCAACTAGGGGTAAGGTTAACTCCCTTAACTCTCAACTAGAGTTACCAAATATGGCTAATCAAACATGTGTGAGTAATGGGAGATGATGTAGCATCCACTTGTACTATGGTGGTCAAAATGGTAGGTCAACTTGTAGGAGGCATAATTTTTGCATACAAACTCAATTTGACATGATTCATGCATTGTTAGAAAGGGCTCTGAGTGTAAAACAATTCTAGAGGGTTTGGGACAAGTGAGAGATTTTTAATCTAAAAAAAAAATGTTTAATGGCTCAAAATGGCTCAAAATGGTTTCATACCTCAATTCTCAAAGCTAGGACCTACCACTAAAAAAGACCCTATAAGCTAATTCCTCCACTTTTTCCACTCTAAAGGCATCGAGATATATGAAAAATAATATAATGATCCAATTCGAACCATACCCCCCCATTTAGGGAGGCTTTTCGTCCCCAAAATATCTACTACATGAAGTGAAGAAATTTTCCATCTTCCTTCTCCTTGGAGTACCACTTTGCATTCCCCAAAAGTTGTCCTTTAAACCCAATACACCAAATATCTTGTCACCCTTGTCTTGTAGTTATGGAAATATTCTACAAAATTCTGTCCTTTACCAACTCTACTTAATGATTTTATGCTAAGTCCTCTATGGAAGGTGGGACTTGCCTCTCCTCATGATCCTTCATGGAAGGATCATAGATTTTGAGGTCCTCTACCTTCACTATTAAGTAAATGTGCATCTATGGGATTAGACTAATCATGTAGGATTATCTCCCACATTTTCTAATATCTCAAAAGAACCATAGAATAGAGCCTTGATCTTCATACCAATATCTTGTAGTCTTTCCTTGTTTAATTGTAACCATACTTTGTCTCCAACTCTAAATGGCTTCTCTGTTATGAGTTGATCATGTCTGCCCTTATATTTTTCATGTGACTTATTCAACATCCCCTATACTCGCAAATGGATTTTCCTAACCTTCTAAACAATGTTTTCTGCTCTAATGCATCTACTATGAGAGCCTCCCTCACTCCTTGTCCATTTACAACATCTAAGGGTGAAGGTGGTAAATATCAAAAGTAAGTTTCAAAAGAGGACTTACTAGTATAAGTGTGGAATTGTCTATTATAATAATGTTGTATATAGAATAGGTTTTCATCCCAAGTCTTTGGATGATTTTGATTGTAACCCCTCGAAATTTGAATCAAAATCTCGTTAACTACTTGCATCTAGCCACTTGTTTGTGGATGCAATGTTGTTGAACTCTTCAACTTCATGTCCATCTTTTCCCACAATGTATTCCAAAATACATTGAGAAATATGGTGTCCCTATCTGAAATGATGATCATTAGGATCCCAAAGTACAACCAAACCTATTCAAAGAACAAGATAATTGTTTGTTGTCATTTGATGGTCTTGATGCAAGGCATGAGAATGTGCACTCGTTAAACCTATCAACTACCACAAATAGGTATTCATGTCCATTCCTTGTTGTTGGTAAACCTCCCACAAAATCCATGGAAATGATTTCCCAATGATGAGTGGGTACATGTAAGGAATGGTATAAACCTTATTTCCTATTACTAGGTTTGTTGGTACAACAAAGTATACTTCCTCTAATTTATTGTGCTACACCTTCTTGCATTTTGGGCTAGTACACATACCTCTCTAAGTTTATAATTATCTTCCGATCACAAAAATTCCATGCATCCTTAGAGGTGTGATCCTCTCTAATAAGCTATAGTCACTCCCCTTCAATAACACAAAGCTTATTTATCCTATAGAGTAACCCATTCTAGAGATGATAGTCAATTGTGTTGTCACCATATTATACATGAAATCAACCATGTAGCTATTGAAACACCTCCTTAAATTCCTCATCTTCTATGCATGCCTCTTTATATGCATCATGGGTGAAGGGATACATGTGCATAAGAGTTCCCAAAGATGTAATTTTTTATGTGGGTGGCCTTGAAAGCATGTGTAGCAACCTACTTTTGATATGCTTCTTGTACTTGATGACTAAATGAAATTGTTGCAAGAACCAAATCCACTTGTAGTTTCTAGTTTGTTTTAGCCTAACTCTGTGCCTTTGGTTACTATAAAAACTAGTGATTATGTGGATGATGGTCTCTTTGCCCATCAGATGGCGTTTCCACTTTTTGACAACTTATACTAGGGCATAGATTTCCTTGTCATAGGTAGGGTAGTTAAGAATTTCCCCATGAAATACTATAGAATGAAATCATACAGGCCTTCCTCCTTGCATCAAGGCCACTCCCATGGCATACCCACTTGCATCCATCTTCACTTTAAATGGCTTCTACAAGTTTGGTAATCTATGGACTAGTACTCGACTAATTTTTTTTAACTCATCAAAAGCTTTATGTTGACTCTTCCCCAACTAGAAACTATGCCACTCACTATTATGGAACAGAGTGGTGTAGCTATCACTGAAGATAAAGCTATTAACTTCCACATGCACTATGTTGCCCCAACAAAACTCCTAACTTCATACACATTTGTAGGAACCAACCACTTAATGATGGCCTCCATATTTGTGGGATATATCTTAAAGTCCACTCCACCAATAATATACCCCAAAAATACCCAAAGACTATTGGGAAAACTCACCCTTCCTGAGATTTATTAGCAATTAGTGCTTCTTCAAAGTCTCTAGCACCTGCATCAAGTGTGAAATGTGCTCCTCTCACACTATAAATTAGAATATCATCTAAATAAATTATAAAAAATGAATATAGATATGGGCATAGTGGATCATTGATTAGTATCATAAACGTAGTTGGTGCATTAAATAAACCAAAATGGCATGACAGACCATTCATACAAACTTTTGTTTTTAAGGTAGTCTTCTATGCATCTTCTTCTTTTATTCAAACCTGGTGGCATTTTGATTTGATTTTAATTTTTTTTTTGTGGAAAATCAGGGTAGGTCCACTTGAAGGGACCACAAGCTTGGCCAAAGTAATTTGAGCCTAACCCCAAATGCATCGAGGAGAATTGAACCTGTGGCCTCCCAATATATAGGTGCTTTAGTAACGAGACCTCGACCAATTGAGCCAACCCTCGAGGCCGATAATATCCAGATTTTAAATCCAACTTGGTGAAGTAATTTGTGTGATACAACTAATCTAACATATCATCGATCCATGAAAAGAGTATTAGTTCTTGAGCGTAATATTTTTTTATATTTTATAATTTATTCACATTCTCCAAGTCCCATCCTTCTTTAGTACAATTATGATTGGTGACCCACAAGGTGAGGTGCTTGGTCAAATCACACCCTATTCTAGTAGCTACTACAACTACTTCATTACTTCATGTGATCCTAAAATACATTAATTATATAACCCAATATTCAACAATGGAATGTTTAGCAATACTTGGATTTTATGCGTTACATCCCTCTTGGGTGATACCCCTTTCGGCTCTTGTAACACTCTTCTATATGCTTATAGCAACCATTCCAATTGATTTTTTATTTTATTTAGTACACCCCTCTAGGGAAGCATTTTCTCTTATTTACTCATCATTAGACTAATTTTATCTTAGGAAAATTAAAACATATTTCTTACTGGAACTAGTCAACTTCTTGGCTTGGTTGGTACTTACTAGTGAAATCCTTAATCTGCGTTTGTGTACAGTGATGATAAAGGATTTTTCATATTTGACAAGGTATTAATGGTTAGTTATTTGCATGAATATTGCATCCATCATATACATGTAGGGACTCTCACACACAAATCCACATACATTAAGTGGTACTACATCCAATTCCACTTCATCAATATAATCAACAATTATGGAAAAAATCTTTCATTACTTTTTTACCTTGATTTTTGCATCCATGTTTATCCATCTCAATGGATATAGACTAGGATGATCATGAAACTCCAATCCAACTTGGTTAACCAAATCCATTGTTATGGGATTAACTTGTGAATTTGAGTCAAACATATCATCTACCTTAGTATTCTTGACCTAGATCTTAATGTGGAAGAGTTTGGTCATCTCATTCTCTTCCTGGTGATGAAGGATACTCATATTCATCTCCTTTTACATTAATGTGAAAAGAATATTCTCATCCACATTGGATTTTATTTCTAATTTATTTCTCTAATATATAGCTAGAAGATTATTTTTCTTTACATCCTTCTCACAGTTCTTTGGGTTCAACTCTAGATATAGTTTCCAACACTTATCCTTGGTGTGGCCATCAATGTTGTAATGGTTACAATGGTTGCTACGATCCTTGCACTAATGTGCAGTTGTTGTTTTTGTCTTCTTATATTTTTCCCCCTTTCCACTTCGTCTTCCCCTCCTTGGAAGCTTCCTAGTGCTCTTTCTTCTTCAAATTGCTTAACTACCTTTTCTTTTCGCATATGCTTTCCATATATTGTGCCTATACAGATGTCTTGTCCATTGTCCTTGGCTTTGAAAGCATCACTTGCTTTTATAGATGGCTATATAGACCACCAATATATTTAAGGAGTACATATGGGTTTTCGGGAGAGGTACTTGGCATGATGGCCATCTTTTTGAACTTAGTGTTGTACTCCTATACAATCCACCCCTTCCTTTGTCTGAAGTAGTGCCACCATATCTAATGGTATCTACATACCTGATAGGGTAAATTGGGACTTAAGGATGGTTTTAAAGTCCTCCTACCAACTATTTACTAGGAAATCACCCTATAACATAAGTGTTTCCATATGGATTTACCATTAATTCTGAAGCATGGCCCTCTAACCTTAGTCTACCAGATAATATTTTTTGTTCTTCATCTACCTGTTGAATGCTAATTAAAATTATAATTTATACAATCAATGATTCAATTTTAATGAATTTATATCACCTTGGTGTGACTTATGTCCACTTTTGCTTCCATCTTGAATAGGAACATTGAATGGTTAATGGCAGTCAAACTCGATCGCTCTTTCTTAGGCTCTATCCTTGACTCCTTTTTTGGGTCTTCATGATATCTCGACTTCCTGTATAAGATATAACCTCCATCTTCTTTCAAAAATTTGAACTTGTTTTCTAAAGCTACGATGAGGAGGTTCATATTGTTACTGATGTTGGTGACTTGAGCTTCCAACCTCATAAATATCTCTTCTATTGAATCATGAGGGTTATTGTGAATAGACTTGTCGACCATGGATAGGGTTCTATGACTTTCTACTTAGATTGATTCTTAGATCCCTTGAAAATTCCAACAAAATTATCTAAATAAACCTACTATGATACCAATATGATTTGTAAATTGTAATGGATAGTCCACTTGAATAGTTCGTCACAAAAAATATGATAACATTCATGAAATATTTATTGTGAATGTTAACTCCATAATTCAATTTTATAATATTAATTTACTTTTTTAATGCACAATAGACACAAATTTTACCCTAAAAAACCCTTACGGAAGAAAACCCAACAAGAAGGTCAGGTTGCTTTACTCTCCTTTTCTCTAGTATGGAATATGCAAGTCCATAGGAAGATGTACTCTTTATGGAGTTACCTAAGACCTATGGCTTCTAAGGTCATTACATAATTTTAACCACCTCTATTATGCTCTATAAATTCCCACTTCTAGTTGCTCTACTCAAATATGGAACATAATGCAATAGCATAGAATGGAGCCCCCACTCCTCCTAGCGGCCTAGTATTTAACATATAGAAACAACCAACTAGGGATAAGATTTGGTTCCCTCAACCATCAAATAGTGTCACGCATTGGGACCTTCTAGAGTCCTCTTGAAATTCCACACTTGGCTAACCAAATATGCATGAGTAATGGGAGCTGATGCAACATCCACTTGTACCATGATGGTAGCCAACATGGTATGTCAACTTGCAAGAGGAATAACTTTTACATATAAACTCCGATTGAAACAATTCTTGCATCATTGGAAAGGTCTATGAGTGTAAAACAATGTTAGAGGGTTTGTTGTAAGAGTGATTTTTTTGACCCCAAAAAACATCATTTAATTCCTCAAAATGGTTGTAGAAGGATTTTGTAACAACCCTGAGTTAAAATTTTCATGCAATAAAGGATAACAAAAGAAAAAATAAGACCAAAGTCATGGGAGACGTACACCAAGATAAATGTTGGGAAAGGACTATAGTGGGCATCATTTTCATTTATTTATGGCTATGGAAATCAACAAAGCAAATGAGGAAATAAATGACATTTAATTATGAAATAAAGGAAAATAAGAGAAAAGGAAGGTGAAGAGACACACATTTTCATGCCAAGGAAATTAGAGGGAAAATTAAAGAAAACGAAGAAAAAGGAGACATCAATAATAAAAAGGCATCAGAGGATCAGTTCACAACTTTTGTCAGTTTAGTTTGGCTCTCTCCTTTCATTCTCTCTCTCATACACTCTTGCACACTTAGAGTAATCTTGGAGCATTTTGGAATTCACTTGGATTTGGAGAAAGGATAACAATGGAAGGGAAAGGAAAGCGAAGGAAAGCAAGGAGAAGGTTGGATCAACAACTTCAACAGGAGGATTTTGCATATAACATGTTGCATGTGTGATTTCCTAGACGAGGTTTGAATGCATGGTGAATTCATTTGCTTATTTGGTTCATTTTATGTTATTGGCATGGGTTTTTTCTGGTTTGATAGTGGTTTTACCCTTACCTTGCCATTTCTTGGATAGCCATGGTGTGATGGGATTCATTCTCGGTTGAGCTTTTGATTACCGAAGGGTTTTAGAACTGGGTGAGGTGGTCTCAGGAAAATTCCCAAGGGCTGGGAGTGGAGATACTTGTATCCATTGAGCCCTTGACAAGTGGGTGGAGACAAGAAAATCCTTAAGGTATGGTGAAGAAATTCTGAGGCATCCAAGCTCAATTTGTTTGTGTGATCTCATGACCATTTTAGGTGAGATCATGGTAGTTTGAGGGTGGAAGTGGTTTAACCTATGGAGTCCCTGGTTGAAAATGTATTAGTTTGTCCCATGAGATCCCACATTCATGTTTGGAATATGGCACAGGGGTGATTGACTTAAATAAATATTTGGTTCAGCCCAATCTATGGTTGGGTGGTACGTGGAAGTCCTTGACTTGGTTGGCTTTTGCATAAGTTAATAAGAGTTATTTTCCTATTGTTATCTATGAGCACTTGTACTTATTATTATGTTGATTTGATGGTTGATTTTTCATGGTTAATATTTTGGTTATATGTTGCTTATAAGCATGGTTCTATGATGTACTCTAGTTATGGCTCTTGTTCATGATTTGATAAGTATTTCAATGGTTGATGAGTGCATGGGCTAACAATTGTTGTTGCAACTACTTGAGAGGGCATTAGACCTTCTTGGTGATTTTCAACTGAAGTTTAGAGATTTAAGATCAGGTATGCATTCATGACCTATAACTTATATGTTTACCACATGTTTTACAAAATGTTTAATGTGTACTAGGAAATATGGGTCAAGTTCTAGCTTCAGGTTTGAATGTTTAGCATTGTTTTCATGTTTATTATGATTCTGTAAAGTTACAACAAATTTTGGGAAATGGTATGAAGGATAGCCTAGAAAAGTGTCTCAGATCTCGAGACCGTTGGCACTGAACTAGAGGATTTAGGTCATAACTACATGGAATAAGGCTTGTGCATGTGGTTGGGACCTCATAATCACACTCTTTCCTTGTTATGCATGCAGTTGGGGTGTTAGGTTTTTGAAAAAGGGTTCTAGCTCAAGGATTGATCACTTGGGGTGGTTTTCCAACACCTGAGTGATCTGTAGTCCATATGCGATGTCAGTAAGAGTTCATTTTGCAGGCCCCACTTACTTAAATAGAACTTGGAGGTCGGATTATGTCATAGTAGCAATCAACCTCACATTTACCCTGGGAGCTAGTGAAAGCAGGTGAATGTTGGGAGGCGTCGTTACAAGGTGGTATCAAAGTGGTTTCCATTGTCTTTGGGTTATATCTAATACCACAGGGTGGTATCACAACTTCCAGGTTCAAACAATTGGATTGGATGGGCTAGATGAGATTGTTATGCATGCAGGTTAGTCGTATGCATGTATTGCAATGGCTATGGTTGTCATGTATGTAGTCAGTGTTACTATTTGAGTTGTAATGCATGATGTTGATAGGTTGATATGTTGGTGTCCTTATTTATATATATGTATGTATGTATGTATATCGTGCTAATTTAGTCTAACTTGTATAGACACAATAGCCTCCCTTGAACCATTTTTTTTGTAAGCTTGGTAGATCCTTCCTTTTCATTAGAATATAAACAAGTTACAACCACATAAAAACAGGTTAGGTGGTCTCAACTTTCCCATCGGGAAACCAAGTCTGTTGACCACCTAACAACATGATAAGCCATCTAGTAGCAAAAAATATGAGTTTATCTATCCAAGCTATATAAGTTTGATTATCATGTCCACATCCATACTCTATTTTCCTATACATATATATGACTATAAACTGGAAATTAAAATCTATCCACATAAAAATTGATAAAAAATAACTGAAAGTCGACAATCTATTCATCTTTCTCAGTGGAGGAAGATGCAGTCAGGGTTGAATCTTTAGCACTCGAGCCTGGAAGCTCTATCTGTGAAAGATGACAATGGAACTGTATCTCCATGTGGCCAAGGCATCCTTCTTATTTCTGCATTTGAAATTACAGCTTCTAAAAATATTATTTATAATTAGGGAAATCCTGAAAAACAGTCGCCATGTTCACCGAGATTTGTTCCAAGGCCTTGCCTAGGAGACTTTTCATCAGCCAGTAAAGATACAAAGTCTGTTTAAATTGAGTCACTCTCCCTCTAGTGTGACCAGGATCTGGAACTAGGAGTCTCCAGTCCTCCATTTCAACTTCATTCGCGCTCGCTTGTCGATTTAGTTCCTCCTCCCATTCTTCTATCAATCTTATGATCACGTCGCCGGTGCCTTCCTTGTATGTGCTGGATGCTTCATTTATCAGGTTAGCCACTGGAATTTTTCTGCGTCGCTCTCCCAGGGAGCTTGGTTCATCCTCCACCTCAGCCACCTGAGGTCTCTTACCTGAGGTCTCTTACCTTTCATCGTTCTGCACATTACCTCACCATCCTGGTGCTTGCCTTTCAAATTATGTGGAAATGTGGAGGCTAGCCTCGATGCTCTTCATGCCCGAGACTTCTTACCGTGTCGAGGACCTAATATGGAAACACAACACCAGAATTGCCAGAACATTATATTTTGTTTTTCCATTGCCCGTAGGCTCTGTCATTCCATAAAATTCGCCATCCCTGGTTCATTTGCATAATAATATAATTTAAGTATCCCATGCCCATCATGTCTATTACCTGTACCCTGGTGTGGGTTCCTTTGCCCCTACTGAAACCCCTTCATAACCAATGCTTTGTAGATGCTTCGACCTCGGCCTTGGGTACGAGGCCCCAATAGTTGGCCAGCCACATACCCATTAGCATAATGCCCTAGCCCACTAATGCCAAGCCTCTCACCTCTACTGCCAACATTTGTATGGCCAATCTCTCAACCCAAGTGACTTATCATTGTCTCAACATTACCCTTACCGACACTGCAACACGAGCTCTGAGCCTTTGGCCCCAAGAAACAACCATCCAAAACTCTTCTTTCCACTTGAATTCCACCCAGCCAATTGAGGCTAGCATGTCCAACTCCAGATTCAATCCCAATCTGAGACCCCAGATGACCCTGCCCCTCGATAACATCTCCATATATTTTTCAACTCAGGTGTTGGGTACCTACCCTCAGGAGTCAACCCGTCAAAACATCCACAACAACCTCAGTAAAGACAGTATGACAAATGATGACAAATCACCGACATTAATAACATCCCAGTTCCCAACCCCTTGATTTACAAGATGGGCTAGACAGAAGCATACCCCCAAGTTGACAACCTTGCCCTTAAGCGATATATGCCCCATGCGAGAGAGGAAAATCCCATAATGGGTTGACACCAGGGAGGTGTCATTGAAGTTGGATTTCTACCACCAGACTCCCAATGCCATGTGCTTCCCCCAACCCGATTTACTCTTGACCACTAGCCAATTTCCCCCATACATATCCCAATTATCAAACCAGATAGAGGGAAGCACGATGGAGGGAAATAAGAACCAATATATATGCCTGGTAGCAAGCATTTGGAGCCGATGAAACCTCTGCCTCTTCTGAAGCCACTGCTCCACTCTGGCTTCTGGGACCTCTACACCTTCTCTCTCCTTATTATTATCCTTCACATCGATCCAGAGACTTACTCAAGTGTCTCTGCCACCTTTCTTCGTGATGGTTTTTTTAAACATGCTAAAGGCCACCACACCTATTGCCTCGAGCGTGTGGGGGGCGGTGGCATAATTTCTCTGCTTACTCATTATTAAGACAGTCTTAATGGATCCATTCAACAGCTCGCACCCCGATCAAGGGTAGCCTCTAGTTAACTTAATTAAGGTATGTTTGATCATTTTTATATTTGGATTATCTCACATTGTATGTTTGTAGGAAGAAGAAGATTAGATATAACAAGGGGAATGGTGTATTACAGTTCACATGACTCTCCTTATAGATTATATGAGCAACAAGGAGATGGGTATTCTCTTGATATAGAAAATACACTGAGAAGTCTGAAGGAAAAAATCATAAGTTGCAAGGCATATAATGACAGGATAATTTAGTCGCAAGAAAGGCTTTCCAGAGCTTAGGAAAAGAAAGTTGAGGTTAATGCAATGATCCTTCAAAGCTTATCATATTTGTAGAGACATGGAAAACTAAGGATTAGTCATGTACAGGAGGAGAGGCCTAATGGGGTATATGGTAGTAGGTCTCGGTCAAGATACAGGTTGGACAAAGATGATACAGTTATAGGTGGCAGATTGTTAGATACACCTTACATGAGAGGTAGTGCTTATGGGCTCTATTCTAGTTCTGGATCAGAGAAACATCATTGTCATCACCATTATCATCCTTATAGGAGCGAGAAGAAGTACTTGCTAGATGACTTCAAGAAAGCCAAACCTCCTACATTTGATGGAGAGATGAAGAAACTGGAAGATGAAGAAGCATGGCTACCTAGGATGAATAAGTTCTTCGAATTGCATGACTATACGGAGAATGTGAAATCTAGGATAAATATTTTCATTCTCAAAAGGAAAAGAAGATATCTGGAGGGAATACGTGAAGCATGTCAGAGGAATCAAGGCAAAGGAGTTGAGTTGGCATGAGTTTAAAATACTCTCCATAAATAATTACTTGTCTGAGAGATAATATGATGGAAAGGCTAAGGAGTTCTATGAGATGAAGATGGGATCTATGATAGATGAAGAGTATACAACTAAGTTTTGAGAAATGTTGAGGTATGTGTCTTACCCCAAGGATGAGAAGACAAAGGTTCAAAGGTTCATCAATGGACTTCCATTAGCATTCAAGGATGGGATTGAGTATGATGAGCCTTGATCATTGGAGGAAGTCATCAAGAAATTGAAGAATTGTTATGAGCATTCAAAGCGTAAGTCTGAGCCTAAACGTGACTAGAAAGAGAATGAGAAGGCTAAGAGAAAATGACCTCTGAAGCAGGGAAGACCTCAAGATGTAGGTGAGAAAGAAAATGTGGCTCTTATAAGAAGTTCAATGTAGCTAAAATGGTACATGGACCTCAACCTGGAGAGCGATAAAATAAAGCTAGTGGCAGAGAACTGTTGTAGTGTTGGATTTGTGAAAAGGATCATCACAAGAAGGATTTTCAATTACACCAAGATGGCAGGCCTCATATCTATAATGCTCAGGAGGCACAAACAATTGGGGATGATGGTCATAACATTCCTCGAATCTATGTAAAACTTGATAATAGACAGGAAGATCATCAACCATCGATTATTGATATGAAAAGTGGTGTATCCTTGAATGTTGGGTTGTGTTATATTATTTCCACGACTAGCCCCCCAGCTTAATCGGGGGGGCAGAGCCCCCCCTTCATTGCATCAATGCATAGTGGGGGGGTTACAAAGGGGGTGAAAACCCCCCCTATATGGTGGTTTGAGGGGGGCGGTCAGCCCCCCTCTACAAGGTTCGGGGCAGTGCCCCAGGGAAAGGTTTTTTTTGGACCCATGGTTTTGTGCATGGTTTTCACACATGGTTTTGGGCACAATGGTTTTTGGTCCTGGTATTGGATGCTTCGGCATGTATATATATGTATTGTAACATTGAAAGGAACATAATGAAAAATCAATTTGGTAGTCCCGATTTTGGGATCTACGGGAAAATATCTATGTATATTTGTTTTATGTGTTATGCTCTTGCTATTTTTTTTTTTTTTTAGAATTCGTATGCAAGTAATTTCTGTACGGGGCTAAAACCTACATTTGGTATCAGAGTTGTTTTGGCTTCAAGGGGATGCCTTTGTTGTTGAGGGGTTTCGCTCGGGCCTGTGGTATACCTTGTTTAGTGGGAGATTTGCGGGTTCAATTTTGGTGGTGAAAGAAGATGGCGAGCAGTGGAAAGATAGAGATCGAGAAATTTAATGGTCAGAGTTTTGAGTTGTGGAAACTAAATATGGAGGATTTGTTGGTGGGTAAAGATCAGTGGATCGTGGTAGATCTGGGTACTAAACCAACGGGAGTGTTCGATGAAGAATGGAAGAAGTTGGATCGGAAGGCAAAGAGCACAATATGATTGTGTGTTTCAGATTCATTATTGCTGAATGTATCAGGGGAAGTTATGGCGAAGGCTTTGTGGGACAAGTTAGGGACTTTGTACCAATCTAAGTCTCTGGTGAATAAATTGTTCCTACAGAAAAAGCTGTATAGCCTGAGGATGAAAGATGGAGACTCATGACAGAGCATCTAAACGCATTTAATACTGTGGTAAGTCAATTATTATCTATTGATATTAAAATTTCAGATGAAGATAAGTGCATCAGTTTGTTGTGTTCTCTACCAGATTCATGGGATAGTCTGGTTATTACAATAGGTAGCAATGCAACTACCTTGCAGTTTGATGAAATAGTCTCATCCTTGCTGACAGAGGAGATGAGACGGAAAAATATGGAGAGTTAGAATGGTGATGCCTTGTCTGTATGAGGATGGTCCTAGAACACAAACAAAAATAATTCATCGAGTGGGAGATCTAAATCTAAGGGATATCTAAATCCCAGGAAAACTTGTAAAGGTGTACTGGAAATGCGCAAAGGAAGGTCACTACAAAAGGGATTGTAAATCTAAATCTCTCAAGAAAGGAAAGGGATCTGATGATGCTCCTTCTGCAGAGGCGAAAACCACCTCAAATGAAGTTGGTGATGTATACTTGGTTTCTTCTTCAAATACACATGTAGATCATCAGACATGGTTGATTTGCTTAGGTGCATCCTTTCACTTCACTCCACATAGAGAGTGGTTCTGCGAGTATGAGAAATATGATGGTGGTGATGTCTTCTTAGGGGATGATAGGAAGGCTAGAATTAGTTGTCACAGAAAAGTAAAGTTGAAGTTGCAAGGTGGAAGGGTTAGAACACTTCCGGGTGTTCTGTATATTCCCGCATTGGCCAGAGATCTGATTTTTGTAAGCAAGTTGTATGATGTAGGTGTAAAAACAGTGTTCAAGAAGGATACCTACAAGATGGTTCGAGGAGCACTGGTATTGATGCGGGGAGTTTGGATTGGAACTCTGTACAAGCTGCAAGGTAACACTATTGTTGTTGGGTGCAACAATTCTATGGTTCCTGAAAGTGGAGCAGAAAATCTAGTGGTTTCTGGAGAAAAGACCATGATATGGCATCAAAGGCTTGGACATATTGGAGATAAGGGCCTTAGAATACTTCATGGAGAAAATACAATGATATGGCATCAAAGGCTTGGACATATTGGAGATAAGGGCCTTAGAATACTTCATGGTAAAGGTATGGTAGAAGGTATGACTAATATCTCTCTGGATTTTGATTTCTGTGAAAATTGTGTATATGGGAAGAAAAATCAGGTGATTTTCCCCTCTGGTGGTAAGAAGGCGAAACAAATATTAGAGCTTGTGCATAGTGATGTGTTTGGATCTATGAAGGTTCCATCACTGGGTAAGTCTGTGTACTATGTATCATTTATAGATGACTTCTCAAGGAATACATGGATATATTTCCTCAAGAAGAAATCTGAAGTCTTTGACAAGTTTAAAGAATTTAAGGCTCTGGTGGAAAACTAGACAGAGAAGAAGATAAAGGTGCCGAGTATAGATAATGGTGGAGAGTTTTGCAAGAAGGAATTTGAAGAATTTTGTAAGAAGTGTGGTATAGCATGGTAGAAGACTACTCCATAAACACCTAAGAAAAATGGATTTGTAAAAAGAATGAACAAGACGTTGATGGAAAGGGCAAGAAGAATGCTCAGTGGTGTTGGGTTAGGACAGAAATTCTGGGCAGAGCCAGTGGAGACAACATGTTACCTAGTCAATAGATCACCTTCATCAGCGTTGGAGGATAAGACTCCACAAGAGGTATGGACTGATAAGAAACCCTCTCTTTCATATCTGAGGGTATTTGGATGTGATGCATATGTACATGTTCCAAAGGAGAAAATAACAAATTTGGATAGTAAAACTGAAACGTGCATCTTTATTCGTTATAAGGATGGTTTAAAAGGCTATAAGCTTTGGAACCTAGTAACAAGGAAGGTTGCGTACAACAGAGATGTAGTTTTTAGAGAGGTGAAATATGTTATTAAACATGAAGTCCCATCAAAGGAACCTGAGAAGATAGAGTTTGAGCTAAAGGCGAAAGAATTAGAATATACAGTAGAAGAGGGATCAAAAGATGAAGAGCCACAAACTCCGATTGTGAGAAGGTCAGTTCGAGAAAGAAAGCAACCAAAAAGGTATAGTCCATATGCTTTCTATTCAAATTTTTCTTTGTCTATTATTGATGATGATCTAAAAACTGTGAAGGAAGCAGTAGATTTAGAGGATGGAAACTCTGGAAAGAGGCCATGGTTGATGAAATGGCATCTTTGCACAAAAATGAGGCTTGGGATCTGGTGGAGTTGTTGGCTAGAAGGAAACCCATTGGTAGCAAATGGGTGTTCTAGAAGAAGACGAATGTAGAAGGAAAGGTGGAGAAATAAAAATATCAGTTGGTAGAAAAAAGTTATTCCCAGGTGTCGGAATTGATTTTGGTGATATTTTTTCTCTTGTTGCCAAGGTAGATTCTATTATATTACTTTTATCTGTTGCTGCGGCTTTTGATTTTGAGGTAGAACAACTAGATGTGAAGAAAACATTTCTTCACGGGGATATGGAAGAGGAGATCTACATGAAGCAACCTGGAGGCTTTGCAGTGAAGGGTAAGAAAGAACTGGTATGCAAGTTAAAAAAGTCTTTGTATGGGTTAAAACAGTCACCAAGGATGTGGTATCAGAAATTTGATACATTTATACAGGGTCATGGCTTCACCAGAAGAAAAACAGATCACAATGTGTATTTTAAATTTATTGGTGACCGTGTTATTTATCTGGTCTTGTATGTGGATGATATGTTGCTGGTTGGAAATGACAAAAAAATTATCCAGGATTTGAAGACCAAATTGTCCTCCAAATTCGACATGAAAGATCTTGGTGCTGCAAACTATATTTTGGGCATGGAAATTAAAAGAGATCGGGCAAAGAGGAAGCTATGGTTAAACCAGAGGAAGTATGTCGAGATAATATTGCAAAGGTTTAATATGCAGGATAGTAAACTAGTGAAGGCTCCTATTCCTGTAGGTTTAAAGTTATCTGCTAAATAGTGTCCCAAGACACAAGAAGAGGAAGAGGACATGTTCCATGTGTTATCACTCAGGTTGTTCCCCAAAAGCAGTGGAAAAGGGAATACGGCCGAGGTAACCACTAACCAGTCTTTAGCTGCAGATTCTAGCCAATCTACAACCAGAGAGGGCTCTCTCTTTATGATTTAGCTTTGTTTTGCTATATGTTATGCTAGTTATGAAGTGCAGATAGTTGTTGGATGTTTGGAAGGTGACATTCAATAAAACAGGGCTGCATAGTGTGAGAAGTTCAGACCATTGGGTTAATGGAGTCAATGAAAATAAACATCTGGGTATGGTTTCTTTGGCAAAGGAGGGACTGCATAGCAAGATAATTACACATGGAACAATCTTCAAGCTGAAATAGGATGAAATGGAGTCAGGGAATGAAAGGCAATTAAGAATATTTCATTATGCTAACAGAGGGAAAATGAGTAAATACTACCAAGGAGCAGTTAAGAATTCCTTAATTGTATTTAGGGTGTAATAACCAGGGAGACAGGAGCAGTTAAGAATTCCCGCCTATGCTAGTCCTGTAGAAAACATAAAAAATGACAAGAATTGAACACAGAGTACAACAAAGCAAATTCTGGGCTATTCTTTTTTCCTGCAATTTAGAACATGATACATAGATGATATGTAAAACATAGATATAGTAAAACGAGAGTTTAAAAAGACTTATTGATCCATGAGGTAACACGAGAATTCTGCAACATATTCTTTTGCCATTAATTCCACAACCAGCAAGTTCATCAACAAAGCATTCCAGCAATCTTTATTCAGAAGGGTTCTCAAATTTACAGCCCAGGTCCAGAATGATAATCACCAGCCAACAAAAATACATCTCCCAGGGAGGTATTTATAAAAAAAGTTACAAAATATCTCATAGAGAAATATCAAGCATTAAATTCATCCATCTACTTCTTCAAAGGCAGTAAATGACATTGAAAACAGAGCGCAATGAATGTAGGAGTAACTCCGCTGTACTGGTTGCCTTAGGTGGTCTGATATATTTGAATTTTTGACTCAATAAGTCCGCTGGTAGCTGTCTCTTTAATTTGTGTTTCTGCGTTTCTTTCCCGGCCCTTCCGTCTGTGCCTGATTATGCTTTAATGCATTCTGGCCTGCCTTCCTTGTTCTGTTGTTTTCATTCTCATGATGTGTGACATGTATATTGAAATTCATTAAATGCAGAAAAAGAAAGATAACCAAAAATACCTTGGTAAAACCTGTAACATGCCCTGCCACCATTGGTCTGTTGGCAACTGGTGTCTTTGTAGTTTTATTAATGTTTCATCAAATTCAGTATACCTGTAATAATTGGGCTGGACTTCAAAAAGATGTGTTATCTCATGCTCGATATAGAACAGATTTTTCAACTTGTCATATAAGCTCTGCCCAGAGGGAGGTACTATGTCTTCTGAAGTGCTTGATGATGTTGTAATCTGATTGGTAACATATGTATTTACCCTGTGAGCATATTGTTCATGTGTCAACAACCTCTGATTACTGGTTAATAAGCTGGGTAAACCTTTGCTTTGCAAGACTGCGAACTTCTCTGTAAAGGCATTTACTTCTGTCTGCATTTCTTGGCACTTTCTCTCCAGATTTTGTACAAAATTCCTCATGGTCAACACCTTTTTCACCGTTAAAATGGTGCTTGTTCTGTCCCTGATATCCAGGGATGCTAGTTGTTCCCTAGTATGAGTATTTAAAAAATGAATTAGTTTATTGGCCTGCTCAGGCATGTTTCCCAATAATGTCCTGGCCTTCTGAATCTCAACTTGAGTTATTTATATCAATTCAATTTGCTCATAGATTGTTTGAATTGATCTCCATTGATTAGTGATGGACTAGCCAATTTTAGTCCACAAAGTTGTTTTGATTTCTGCCAGAGTTTTATGAAGAGTAAGGTCTTTCTCCAAGGATTTTACCTTATTTTCCAAGGCCTTTACCTCTCTGGTTTTTTCTGCTACAGTTATCTTGGATTTATCATAATTCACCTCTAGCTTGGCCAGTTTTTCTTTGGCTTCCTTTAGCTCTGCCATTTGGAGTTCTAAGGCCTTTATTTCCTTCATCATCTCTTCCATGCTCAGGCTGGTATCTGATACTGTTGTTGTTGCTGCTGTAGTTGTTGCTGAAGCTGAGGTACCTGCTGTTGATGCTGGGACAATGGGAGGGACTGCTGTTGTAGTTGTAGGAGGAGCTGTTGTGCTTATTGGAGCTGTTTCTGGTGGCTGGGAGGCCAACTCTCCCTGTTTTCCTTGTAATGCTTCCTCCAATGCCTTCTCTGTTTCTGCCAGTATCTCATTCATCCTCATTAGCAAACTCACCACGTCCTCTTCTTCTTTCTGCTGTGCAACTTCTGTGGTTTGAGGGTGCATTGTAATTGGTAGCTTGAGCTGCTTCCTGAGAGCTGCAATGTCTTCTTCTTTATTTCTTTCTTATTAAGGCCTGTATGCCTTTAGGATCCTTGGGATCATGTCCGAGCTCAATGATAATTTCCTCCAAGGATTTGATCCTGTTATCCTTGGCTAATGAGGAGGCCTTTTCCAATTCCAATTGGGCAGAAGTATTATGTAATGAATTTTGCAGTTTTTGAGCTAATAATGCTTTTTCTGCCAAGGTGGAGTACACCATTTCTCCGGTTTGTTTATGTAACTCAATCTGGTCCATTGGGTGGATGTCTTTAGAGAGGACTTCCAGATTGGTCCTGATATAATCAGCAACTAATTGTGGCTGCGGCATTGTAGGCCTGAAGTGACTAAGGGTCATTTTCCCTTCTCGAATATCATAGGCTGCCATTAGCCTTTGTTGATTTGTGGGAGCCATTCTTAGTAATTGATTATAAATTTGGAACCTTACTGGCTCATTTCTAGCCTTTATTTCAGTGAATGCTTTCTTGATATTCGAGCCTTGCTTGCTCTGTTGCCTGGTGGATGTAACCTCCACACCATGCTGCCTCTCTTGCTCTTGCTGATATGAGCTAGTTGATGTCTCCAAAATTGGAGGAGTCTACTGTTCAGTTCTTCCTTCACCTCTCAAGTTTCCTGTTGTCTCCTCCGCTAGTTCCTCTTCAGTGTAAGGATTTAACCTTTGCCTCTTTCCCCTTGTTGTTCTGCTGATCCACCTATAGGTGTGTCTTCTTGCCTATCCCTTTTCTTGGCTCTTTCCTCATTGAGAGGAGTTTGTAACACACGGATTTTAGGTACCTTTGTCTGTGTTGAAGGGCCTCGCCCCTTTGATGCATCTGGCTAATACGCCATTGTTTCCTGCTTTGAATGCAGCACTTCCTTGCCTTTGGATGTCCCTGCAGGTGGAGTACTTTCCTGGGCAGGTTGTTGTGAAGTTGTAGCAGACGATGTGCCCGCTCCAATGTGTTGAGGCAAGTTGAAAGGGACCTGTCCAAAAGAGTCTAGGTCAAGTGTTTTTTCAAGTCCTTTCATTGCTTTTTCTAATTTCTCTTCTTCAGTAATCTCTTCAACTAATGTGCCTTCTACCCATTCTTGTTGATTAGCATATTGTTGAATTTCAGGGATATTGTGATGAACATATCATGTGAGCTTGTTTTTGACTCTTCTAAAACTTATGAAATGTTCAGGGTCATATGGTGACCAATGGAAACTTTGTTTCAGCATAAGTTGATCCCTTAAAATCTTATCTGCTTCTTCCCAAGCTTCTTCCCTTTTATTGAAGATAAAAGGGCCCAATTGATTTCTTATCTTGAGCTGAGCCTTTTTCCTAGCACCATAGAAATGAGTCAGATCTGAACTACTAAATTGCCGGAAGTATTCCAGGGCAAAGAGTCTCATAGGGACATACTTTGGCAGCTTGTAAGGGGATAATTCACAGCCATAAATCCTGATCACTGTGTGATTTTGTTAAAAATACCAGTCACCAATACTTTATTCCTTTGAGAGATGCAAAATTTTCTGCATTTCAGCAGAGAGCCTGGTAGGAGGAGTTGTCAATAATAAAGAAGTGGCTGGATATATGAACATGCCAATGAACTCACAATATGTATAAAGGGAGTTGTGGACTTCATGGAATACTGAGGTCCAGAAAATTACAGACCTCCTTTCTCCTTTGAGGTCCAATCTTCTAAGAGGAATTTGGAAAATATCAGGTTGACAATATAGCAACAAATGATAAATGTAGGATGTGTATTTGAACACTCTTTCTCTGTCCAAGTTCATAAATTGCTCATGGATTTTATTTGCTATGAAGGTGGCATAATCGTACTTGACAGCAGGGGGCTGTCCTGGAGTGAATATGGACATCAATACTAAAATAGTTTCATCAATATGCTCACTGGTTTTGAAACCCAGAATGTAGGAAATCATATCAGTAATGAGTATACTAGCCTCATTGAACCAGACTTGATTAAAAGGAGGTGGATACCTGGGCTGGCTTTTTGGTCTCATGAATAATTGAGCTATTCGGGTAATCTCTGAATTGGGCAGTTTGGCAGCTTGGTCAAGCAAGAATTTCATGGTGAGAGGAGCCAGAGGCTGAGTTGGCTTAAAGTTCAGCATCTCATTTATGGATTGAGGAGTAATATAGAAGAGGACAGTGCTAGATGGAGCCATAACTGCCCTTTGTGTGGGTTCATAATTTGCACAATATAAATGGATGAAATCAGGGAGGACATTTACTGAAGGGAGGTAATAGATAGCCATGTTGGATTCCCAAATTCCCAAGACATCAATGTTGCTTCTGTAGCTATTTCTAATTTCACAAAATGCTTGTAGGTGAGGCTTGTCACCCATCATATCCTTAATTTGGAAATCCCTGTTAGCAAGGGGCATCCATTCCAATTCCTTATGTGGTGCATTCAAGGGGGCAACATTCAAGGCCACTGGAGCCTCCATTTTCAAATTGTTTTATGAGTTTTTGAACTTGTAATTAGGGCTTTTGCAGCAACAGTGTGGTAAGATGATAGTCTGTGGGCTTTTCTGTGGCAATTGCAGGCGGAAATAAGCGTAATTTCAGCTTGATGGGTGAACTTGCAGAGGGAAACACGGTTGACAGGTTTTCTTTGAAAAAATGGGTGAAACAGTGATGTTAAATCAGAGGTGTAGAGGCAGCACTGTGATTTTGAGTCGAATTTTGATTCTGCAGGCAATTTTCACAGAAAAACTTGGAAAAAATAGGGTTTATGAGCGAATTTCGGGTAAATACCTATTTTATGGGCACCTGGTGCGAAATTCATTTAGAAGATTAAGCTGAGGGGCCAAGTTGCGGAGTGAATTCTTCTGGGTGGCGGACTGTGCAGCGAAAATGGCGTTTTGGACGTCGAAAACCATGCAAAGCTCACGCAAAATGCACAAATAGAAATGGACAAAAACAACGTTAAAACGATTTTTTAACAAAATTTTGATTTTGGCGGGTTTTTGGCGCGCTTTGGTCGGGTGACGTCAGCATGACGTCATCTTTGTCGGGTAGCGGGGGGTACGGAAGGTGACTTGGCAGACACAACGGACGAAATAGTGGCAAGGTGGCAATTGACATGGGCGCTGACGCGGCCGCTGATGTGGGTAATGACGTCAGCGGCGGGAAGGGAGAGTGGTTTACGGTTTCATCGCACCGCTTTATGTACGACGGTGATTTTTGGCAGAATGGACGTGATACGACATGGTGGCGACACGCGTCGCACAGTACGGAAGGAATACCGCTTTTTATCGGAGCCTATCGTTCGGTCATCGGGGTGCCTCCGATATTGACGAGAGCCGTCCGATCTGTGGTATCGGATCCGACGGTTGACGGGATGAGGGGTTGACAGGGAGGTACGGCGCGGGTCTCACCCATATATTTTCAACGTTTTGCAATGTTTTTGCGGGGTTTGCAATGTATTTAGACTTTGGGTTTGGCGTTGGTTATTTATTTAACCGGATGTCAAATAAAACCCATAGTTAATATGCGCTCTAGGAGGGTTGTCCATTGCTTCGGATAAGCCTTGGACTCCCAAAGTATTTAACAAATAATATTAACATATGGCTTTAATAAGCCTGGGGCGGGATATTTATAATATTTTTTGGGATTTTTATGTATTTTACATAAGATAGGGGCGGGGAAACATTATAAAGGAGCTATACAAATAGAATTAATGTTAATATGGTTTTATGAATGTAGGACGCTAATTTTGTAAGGTAAAACTTAGGTTTTTAGGAAAATGAAAGGGTTTTTAAGTAGCAAAGTTGGATAACTTAGGCTTAAGAGAAGATAAATGTTTTACACAAGAAATGCGGCTTTATTCTTTAAGCAAAATATCATTTTACTTAAATCTTTACATGAAGATGGAGGGTACTTGAGAGTACTGAGTAGATCTCAATCTCTTCAGGGGAGGTTAGTGAGTAATTGCTATGAGAGGAATGAGGGAAAGTTAGACATGTAACCTCTGATTTGTCACCATATTTTGCCAAGGTAGATATGATACCTTTGAGATGAATCATCTTTAAAAGGCAATTTTATTCATGAACCTGCTTCTGCAACACCAAAACTACCCACCCATTCTGCTACACCTAACATTTTTTCTTCATCTTGTTTGGGTGCATTTGAAATAGAAAACCCTAATTCTCTTCTTTTCTTTTGGCTGCCCTCCTATCTAAGTCTGCCCTTCTTTCTTCCAAGGGCTCAGATTTAGCTGTTGAGACCCTTTGCTTATCTACCTAGTTGTTTGTTTACCAAGCTTGAACTATTTGAACAGACCTTATTCTCTAATGCTAAAACAAGAAATTTAAACATGGACTGCCCAAGATTGAGCTGTTGGGCCATCCATCAAGTGTGACAGAAGTCAGTGATTGCACATTCTGAACTTGTTTGCATAAAATAGGACAGTAGTGGAATTTTGACTAGCCGATTTCCTGGTCTTTCTTTGGGGTTCATTTTCTTTGTTTTCTTGACCAATTCATTATTTTTGCCCTTTGATTTTTCTTTTAGGGCATACCCTCTTTACATTTTTTTAAATTCTTGATTTTTTGAAAATATGGAATCTTTGCAGCATGGAAAGGATGATCATATTTGGCATTTCCACAATCAATCATGAAATATGACACCTATTGGTATAGGAACCTAACAGTGGCTCCACTTGGGGATGGATTTTCTACGTGAAAAGCCAAGAACAACAGGTCAGATGGCCTTATATTCAACTCTTGGTGCAATCTGAAATTTCCCTTCGCTGAAGACAAACAAAAGTGTATCTCTGTGACATATATATATTTCTCATGAGCTGATTTGATCAACTACAGCTCTGTCTTTGATAGTTTGTCTGAATATTGCTATCATTTTTATAGCTTCCAAGTTTCCTTCTTTATTTCTTCCAATAGACTCATAATATCATACAAAAAGTAGCTCAATTATTTGCTTCTTTTCCTCAAAATTTGCTGCATCATACTCCCTACCTTATTGCTGTAATAAATTGCAGAAAATAGACACTGTTATGTACAAAATACAATCCTAATATGTTAACGGAGAGGATCAAAATAATGCTTAAGCATCCAACCATTGATTGGCCCATCCTCTTCTTCTGTACCATCAAAACATCTCAAAAAGTAAGTGTTGTTTCCTTGTACAGCCTGAATAACAAAAGGTCCTCTCCATAGGAAATCAAATTTACCATGTTTTCCTTTATCTTCCCTTCTGGAATCCCATTTCAGCACTTTGTCTCCTATGAAAAAATCCTCTGCCTTTGTCCTTTTGTCAAAAATATTCTTCAGTTTCTCTTGTAGAATCTGAGTTCTCTGATACACTTCTTATCTAGTCTGCTATAAGTGAATTGTTTGATTGATCCTTCTCTGAATATCATTGGGTTCTGCTTGTATTTCTTGCAGCAATTTTATCACAGGGATTCCCAAGGATGAAGGGAATACAACCTCCATGCCATAAACCAACTCATAAGGGCTTGTTCCAATAGATCTCTTGGTAGTTAGCCTGTCTGCCCACAGTGCATTAATAAGCTTTTTGTGCCAATTCTTCTTATTTTCCTCCAACACTTTCTTTACGATGTTGATCAAGCTCTTATTGGATGATTCAGCTAGACCATTACCTTGAGGGTAATAGGTTGTGGAATGGCCTAAGGTAATGTGGTATTTGTGGCAAAAATTGATCATTCTTTTGGATTTAAAGGCAACAACATTGTCTGTTATGATCTTTTCCGGACAGCCAAATCTAGAAATGATATCGGTTTCTAAGAATTGCATGATGATTGAGTCGTTGGCTTGCCTACAAGGTATGGCTTCTATCCACTTAGTGAAGTAATATGTGGTAGTTAGAATCCATTTTTGTTGGCCGGAAGAGGAAGGGTGAATTTCTCCAATGAAATCTAAACCCCATTGTTGAAATGGTCTTTCGGTGGAAATGGGTTTTAGAGGTAAAGGTAACAATTTTCTCTTGCCTTCAAAGATTTGGCATTTATGGCAAGAAAATGCAAATTTCTTTACATCAGAAAATAGGGAGGGCCAATAAAACCTAGCTCTTAGGATTTTATCAGCTGTTGATTTCCAATAAAAATGTCCACCACAGTCTCCTGCATGAAATTCTTTCAGCACTTTGTTAGTTTCAATCTGTGTTAGGAAATTCAGCAAGATACCTTCATGATTTTTCCAAAATAAAGCATTGTCTACTATACAAAACTTTGAAGCTTTCATTTTCAAGAATCTCTTTTTAGTTCTGGATAACCCCAGAGGAGCTTGCAGGTTTAACAATACATAAATTATATCAGCATACCAAGGTGATTGTAAGAAGGTCTGGTTGATCTGTGGAGTCGCCATCTCCTGCTCGTTATCCAGTTCATTGATGCCAAGGGCTTGAAAATTGGTTTCAATCATCAATTTAGCTAAACCTTTTCCTTTTATCAGTTTTGTTGGCTTAATTTCAAGGTCATATTCCAAAATGTTAGCTAGCCATTTGCCTCTTTTTCCTTCAATTCCTTCTTGAGTCAGAATGTCTTTGACCACGACATTTGGGACATAAGCTATCACATGAGAGTACAAGATATAAACTCTGAAATCCTTGATGGCCTTTACAAGGGCATAGGCTTGTTTCTCCATAATTTGATATTTGAGTGGTGCATCTCTAAGTGCTTTGCTGAAGAAAGCAATGGGCTTCTCGCATCCTTGGTCATATTTTTGTAATAGGACAGCAGCAATAGTATGCTCAGATGCAAAGGAAAAGATTATGAAGTCTCTATCAAACTTTGGGCTTGTGAGGACTGGTGTTTTAGTTAAAGCTATTTTGATATCTTCAAAGGCTTGTTTAGCTTCTATTTTCCATTTGACTTTAGAATCTTTCTTCAACATGTTATTCAACAGTCTTATTAGTTCAACCAAGTTGGGTATGAATCTTCTTAGGAAATTGATCTTTCCTAGAAAAGCTTGTAATTCTTTGATGTTTCTTGGGTGAGGCACTTGGAGGATAGCTTGTATTCTTTCTGGGTCAATTCTGATGCCATCTTTTGAAATTATGTGACCTAGGAGTTTGCCTTCTTCTAGGCCAAACAATGATTTCTTTGGGTTCAATGATATGCCATATTTTCTGCAAATTAGGAACACTTGCCTTAAATGCTCTAAATGTTCTTGGTCTAATTTGGAAAAAGTAGTGAGGTCATCAAGATATATGACTAAAAACTCATGAATCTCCTTTTCAAAGGCTATGTCCATTGCTCGTTGAAATGTGGCCCCTGCATTCTTAAGTCCAAAGGGCATTTTCACATACTTGAAGGTTCCCCACGGCGTTGTAAATGCAGTTTTATCTTGATCATCCGCGTGAATTAAGATTTGATTAAATCCTGAGAATCCATCTAACAGTGAGATCCTAGAAGCTCCCACTACCCTTTGCAAAATGTGATCCATCTTGGGTAAGGGGTAGTGGTCTTTGAGAGAAACTTTATTCAGGTTTCTTAAGTCAACACACAGTCTTATCTCTCCCGTCTTCTTCCTAGTGGGCACTAGATTTGAAATCCATTCTGAAAATCTAATAGGAGCAATTATTCCAGCTTGGTACATTCTTTTGACTTCCTTTTCAATGAGAGGAAGGAGGACTGGATTAACCCTTCTAAGTTTTTGTTTAAAAGGCTTTTGATTTTCTTTTAAAGGTATTGTGTGTTGGATGACCGAAGTATCATAGGACTTGAGGTCTTCATAGCTCCATGCAAAGACATCTTGAAACTCTTTAAACAGCTCAATGTATTTCAGTTTTTGGTTTGGAGGCAAGGCTTTGGACAATTTTATCATTTTAGGGTCATCTGCAGTCCCTATATTATAGTCCTCAATTTCTGCATTTAAAGGCTCCATTTTTGACTTTCTTGGTATATCATTGGAATAAAAAATATCCTCCAAAGGAGTCAAGCCTGTGGGAAAAAAGTTATCTTTTAAATCAATTACTTCAGACTCTTCCTCAGTAATTTCATCAAGATCCATTTGCTTCAGCTCTCGCAAATTTTTGCTGGTAAAATTTGTTGGATGCAAAATCTGATTTGCTGTTTCAGCTGATATATTTTTCTCAATTTTGTCTATTTGTTGTTCATCACAAAGGGTGCTTGTGTCTATGTTTGTGCTTGAGAATTCCTCTTTCAAAGTCAAGAAATTATTGATTTGTGTGTCATTTTCAAACACTTGCCAATTTTTGACGTTATCTGGGACAACAGGTCTGTGTTTAATCTCAGCAGTAAAGTGATGGTTGGGCTCGAATGGCAGCTTGCAAGTGCTAGCAAAAGTTGCCAAACTATGCGCATGTAAATTATGGTTTCTTGGAATTTTGGTGAGCTGAGATTCTAAGAAGGTGTTGAGTATTTCCATTGCTGCCCCTCTATAAGCTCTCAGCCTAAGATCATTTGTAACAAAGTTTCCCTTCATTTGTTGGATAATCAAATCAGAGTCCCCTAGTATTGAAATCTTGGTTGCCCCTAGACTTCTAATCAGTTTAAGTCCCAGCAAAAGGGCCTCATATTCAGCCATATTGTTTGTACATCTGAAATTCAGTCTGTATGCATGACCTTCAGCATGATCATTTTGCATATTGTGTATCCAAATCCCTGCCCCTGCCCCTTGTTTATTCACTGACCCATCAAACTCCAAGTATCATAAGATGTCTTGTTTATAACTTTCATCAGGAGTCTTGGAAACTGTCTTAATGGGCAGATTTGGATTTTGTAACTCATATGGTATGCCTTGTTTGTTTGTTGCATCAATCACTTTAATAACTTGTAGATCTTGAGCGGTAGATTCTTCATTTATGCCTCTCGCTTGTGCTAATTGTAGAAGTTTGTCATTAGTTTTGTGGCACATTTCAGCATTTTATAAGATAAAAGAATCCATATCCGAATGCATGGAATAAATGGGAAATTTTTGGGGCTTTTCCTGACTGCTGACCACATATTTCATCAATGTTTCCCGGTACAATCTTTTAGGCTGGCCAAAGACTAAAATGGTAGCATCGGACATGTCTAGTTGCAAAGATCCTTGGAGTTTTGCACCCCAAGATCTGGATAAAAGCATTCCATACTTTGGTGGGATATCATCTACCACCACATCCATCAAAATTGTCTTAGCAGGGTATTGTACTAGAGATACACACAAATCTTTGATAAGGCCTAGACACCTGACCTGGCTGGAATCAAATGAAAACAAGTCTTTATATGGCTGTGTGATATCTAGGTCCAATCTTTCCATCACAGACTTAGGCATTAGGTTATGGGAAGCTCCCAAATCAAACATTGCATTATGCAGCACTTTGTCATGAATGTTTAAGCTCACATAGAATGGAGGGACTCCTCCATCTACTATTTTACCATTTACCTCCGGACCAAAAATTAGTTCTAGTTGGTCATCTAAAACATTGACTGCATCTCTATTCTATGATATTTGAAGTGACCTATTGATTTGTTCCCTATAAACCTCATGTTTAGCCAATTCGGACAGTGGAATGGCTATTTTTAATTTGCCTATTTCTGTTTCTAGGTTGAAAGGTTTTTCCACTTGAATCTTTGTATTCCGGGCAGCAAGGTTTTCCTTTTCTGCTGTGTTTTCAGTGGTTTTTTCTTCATCATGAGTGTTGTTATGTACTAAATCTGCTTTGAAATCATTTTTAGTGGAGCTGTTTGCATTATTTTCTGGAGGAAAGGATGTGGATGGTTGATTATTTGAAGGCTGTGAGTCTGATATATCCTCAACTGTGGGCTCTTTTAGGTTGAGGTCTGTTTTAGCAGGGAGTTCTGTCAGGGAAGTTTTATCCTTTGCTTTCTTAGGCTGCTTGGTATCTTTCAGCTTGCTAGGTTCAGGCACATCTACCGTTCTGCTTCTTAATTTGTATTGTTTATGGACCTCATAGACAGCTGCATCATAACCCTCTCTGAAATCAAAATATTCTCCGGATTTGATTTGAAATTGGTTGAAATTATGAGCTTCTTGGTCATCTTGTGTTAAAAAGATTTGTTGTTCACTATTCAGACCCATTAGGTTGATTTGTGTATCCTCTATTGGCTCACTAGAGGTTGAAGCTTCGGCATAGTTCTCTTGAAATGGAGGTCTGATATTCTGATCAGGGCCAGCTTTCCTGATGTTAGGATTTTGATTTTTTCTAAAGTTTGGATTTCTAGTGGTGTTACTTGGTTGACCTTCCCAAGAAAATTTTCTTTCAATGGTTTCCACTCTATCACCCAGCCTATCCATTCTTTTGATTATTGCATCTAGTTTTTGCTCAAATGCAGAAGGCTCTTCTTTGAAGGGAGTCCTTCTCTCAGCTCTAGCTCGGGCTCTTTTAGAGATCACATTGGCCTCTACACTAACAGCTATGCTCTGCATGTCTTCTAAGCTTGGAGGAGCTCTTTCCCGTAGTTGATATGCCATATCGGAGTCAAATCCATCAGGGAATTTGATCAAGGCCAAGTCAGGTGGAGGTCTGAGATTCTGAGGGATAGAATTGTATACATTGTTGAATCTAGTGCAGTAATTTTGAACACTCTCTTGTGGACCCCTTTTCAAATTCTCATATTTTGTTAGGATGTGTAAAGGGTCCTTCTTCTTTTCCCATCTGTTCAAAAAGGTTTGGTACAAGGAATCTGGATCAGAAATTGTGTTTGCAGCAAGTGCCCTAAACCAAGTCCTTACATCACCGGTCAAACTTTGAACAAAAATTTTCATCCTTACATCATTGTCATCAATATCATAATTCTCAAAATAGTCCATCATTTTCTTAGTGTGTTATTGGGCTGTGTAGGAGCTAGTACCATCAAAATATGTAATTTTTCTTTGATAATCTTGAGGCATAGCCCCTGGATTCGCAGGCAACTGCAGAGGAGCATATCGGTTTGCCATATTTACAGGTATAAATGGGACAGTTGGGAGCACATGGATAACAACAGAGATGAACGGAGTGGATGGGGTAGTGTAAGAGGTGCTTTGAAGTGATGATGGCAAACTAGAAGAAGCTGCAGCGATAGTAGAAAGGACTGCTGCTTTTCCAAGAGGCGATTGGGTAAGGTTTTGCTAAAGTATATCAATATTTAAATCAACAGAATTTTCTAGAGTTTCTTGTCTTCTAAGATTCTTAGAGATCAAGTTAGGGTTTTCAAAAATGGCTGGAGGATTGGGATCTGGATTTCATCTAGTGTAACGAGTTTTCTTCTTTGGAGCCAACTTCTAAACTTGTTTTTGGTATTTTCTGGGAATTCTTGAAGAACACTGTTTTTGACAATATTTTTCTAGGAAAATATAAATTGTAACAATCTTGAATTTTCCTAAATATCTTTTGAAAATAAAAGGAAACTGATCAAAATTTTGAGACATCTGTGTAAAGCCTACTGCTAGACTCGAGATTGACTGAAGCAACTTTTATTTATTCCTATAATTGCATAACAAAAACAGTTTCAAAGGCGACCTGGCTAAGTTCAGGCTCCATCTGTAGTTTTAGAAAATAAACGGCAGTAACAAACAGTCATTCAAATCCCCAGTGGAGTCGCCAATGATGTTATCACTCAGGTTGTTCCCCAAAAGCAGTGTAAAAGGGAATATGGCCGAGGTAACCACTAACCAGTCTTTAGCTGCAGATTCTAGCCAATCTGCAACTAGAGAGGGCTTTCTCTTTATGATTTAGCTTTGTTTTGCTATATGTTAGGCTAGTTATGAAGTGCAGATAGCTGTTGGACGTTTGGAAGGTGACATTCAATAAAACAGGGCTGCATAGTGTGAGAAGTTCAGACCATTGGGTTAATGGAGTCAATGAAAATAAACATCTGGGTATGGTTTCTTTGGCAAAGGAGGGACTGCAGAGCAAGATAATTACACATGGAACAATCTTCAAGCTGAAATAGGATGAAATGGAGTCAGGGAATGAAAGGCAATTAAGAATCTTTCAATATGCTAACAGAGGGAAAATGAGTAAATACTACCAAGGAGCAGTTAAGAATTCCTTAATTGTATTCAGGGTGTAAGAACCAGGGAGACAAGAGTAGTTAAGAATTCTTGCCTATGCTAGTCTTGTAGAAAACATAAAAAATGACAAGAATTGAACACATAGTACAACAAAGTAAATTTTGGGCTATTCTTTTTTCCTGCAATTTAGAAAATGATATATAGATGATATGTAAAACATAGATATAGTAAAACGTGTAGAAATTTTGAATAATTTAAAACATATTCACAGAGATTATCCTGATCATACAATTATAAGCGGAACATGTCTAATACATAATCTCCTCTACGTTGATCATCAATTTATAGAAGCAGAAACATTCACAGGTACACATAGAAGCATCAATCAAACTCATTAACACAGTATGTATCCCAGGGAAAGCATCTCGCTAAAAACCCCACACTATCTGTATATTATATTGATTGAATCATGTAACATTACAAAGTACAATGCTTATCACAAGAAATCAAGTATCAACTCCACCTGTTACACACAATACAGCTCAGATCTAATCTCCAAATCTATTCCACTGCTTGCCTACCTCTCCAGCTCAATACTTGCTCAAGAACTGATGAGAATGGTTTACCAAACTCGTATTTCACCTGCAAAGAATCACTCACACTCTGTTGGACGTGAGCACAGGCTACAATTCTTGATATTGGCCAATTCATTGGCATACTCAATCCCTCTGATTGTGAAAATCATCATGCACAACTATAGTCACAACTGATAGCAATCTGATCCTCTAACACCTGTCCCTGCTGAACTGAACATGCACTGACATGCAACTGAGTTAACTGATGTATTCTATAGTTGCATTATGAGTTAATAACTTGTGAATTAATTAATAACTAATTCACCCAACTCATCTCTAGTCTATTAATCAGTTAGACTAAATACAACTAGTTTAACAAGCCTAAACTGAACACAACTCCATCAACTACACCTCCAGTCCACTAAACTCAACTCACTTGACTTCTAACTGAAGTCCTGCATGCAAATATTAGTCATCCCATAGGTAACCACATATTTCCTTCTGGGATCTGCATGTACCACATCCGTAGCTCATCCTGAAGTGCTCCAAGAGAATAAGATCAAGTTTATAGTCCAAATATTATTATGAGACAATAATATTTGACTTTTCTATTTTTGACAGCCAATCTAAAAATAGACTTTGATCACTCACACTGTGGTCACCCACACTGTGATCACTCATACTGTGATAAAAAATAGAACTTGCGCCATAATTTTCCTGCGGGCCCACTTAGTGAAGGTGACTCTTTTCACTAAGCTCCATCATCTTGTTGCATTCTCAACAAGCATTTCTTGTTGCACACTTTTCAACACTCCCTCTCAACAAGAAAAGCTTCCTCTCAAACCCAATCCTGTAACTCTGGAATGTTCTCCATGCAACACATCTGGCTGGTCCACTTGCTCTGTCATCAAAGTCTTTGCTATTGCCTCTATCGACTGAAAACTCTGCATCTCTGTGCTCTTCAGTATCTGACTGCTCTAGCCTCTGTCACTTTAATCTCTGACTGCATCTATGCTGCTGCTAGTTCTATCCCCCAGCATTGCATCCGCACTGCACCTCCCAACTGACCTCCCTATTGGGATAGAAACACCCTCTGATGCTGAAGCTCTACCTGCTGCTGACAAGTGCTCCCTCTTTGACATCTGCGCTACTGCAACATCTCCATGCATCTCGCACCATTGCACACCTCTCTGTGCCACCTAGCACTGTGAAAAACACTTGTGCCTCTCGCATTGCTGCAGCCTGCTAGCTGTGCGCTGTCCTGGGATTCCCTGCACTGTCGCTCTCTCTGCCACTCCATCCACATCTGTCTCTACCCAATCAATCAGTTCCTGCTACTACACATTTGGGGCTCCCGTAGCAAGGTCTCATCCAAGATGTTGGGTACCTCAAGGATCCTGCCCCTCCTCCTTGGGACAATCAATCCACATCACCCCACCTCCTACCTGGAGGTATGGCTGCATGCGATCCCTCAACGCACCTGGCTCGAAGTTTCCCGCTACTGGAGGTCTCTGGATGAGTAGATGTCTCTACTCGATCTCCTCTCAGCTTCCCTTGTTGTGGCTGCTCCACAACCTCCTGAAGCTGTTGCACCAATCGTGGCTCCTCCACAATCGTCTGAGACTTCTTCTGGCTCTGCATGTTGAGAGGTAATATACGCTCCCTCTCAACCACCAAGTCTCCATCAGTTTCCTCGCTGCTCAAGGCTTTGCATGCATCTTGAACCTCAAGATCATACAGGTTCTTGACCCGTGAACCAATCTGCTTCACCTATCTAGTGATGATGTGTCTAAGGAAAACCTTTCCCTTACTGAAGACTACATCATAGCCTCTGTCTTCCAGCATCGCGATCGACACCAAGTTTCTCTTCAGTCCTGGTACATACTTGACATCAGTCAAGGTAAGGCGAGCTCCATGCTCCCTCTGAAAAATAACCGTGCCTACACCTGAGACACTATACTTCTCATCATTACCCATCCCTATGAGTATCTGGAGATCTTTCTCCTCCAAAGTACTGAACAAACTTTTGTCACCGGTCATGTGGAAAGAAGCTCCACTGTCAAGAAAACAACCACTTCCCATCATGGATGAAACCATGCATGCGAAGAGTGTGAAATCCAACTCAAACTGTGAAGCAAGTGCCTCACCTTCAAATCCTTCCCCGGATCCCTTCTTGGACTTCTTCTTTGGGCAATTAGTAGCATAATGACCCAACTCATGACAACGAAAGCATCTCACCTTCGATTTGTCAACCTTCTTCCCATCATTGGAAGAACAAGATTCGGAAAGAGAAACCTTCTCCTTTCCCTTCTTCACCTTACTCGCTAAGGCACAGTTCTCGTCATCATGCATAGATGAATAACTGTCTCTCTGTGCACCATCTAATCTCCTCCTGCATCAAATCCGACCATAGTCATTCCCAATTTGGCAGTTTCTCCCTTCCATTCACCGAGTCCTGGTAGCTATGCTAACTCTTAGGAAGGTCAAGGAGTGCTAGACTCACCATATCCTCATCCGATAGTCACCCCCACACTTCCCAGCTCATCCCGGCACTGGGTGAACTTTGTGAGATATTGGGGCATACTATCTCCATTCTCACACTTAATGTTTCTGAGTTTTATCTCTTGCTTTGGAATTAAATTCGAATTCCACTAGCTCAAAAACTCAACCACTTCCGATCTAGAATTCGTGAGAACAAAGTATTTCTTCTACAAAGATTGACTGTCTGGGCATTCACCGGATATCTCACCTTCCAAAAGAAGGATGAATCCAGAGGCTACCTGGCCCGATTACAGACTCTACCTGAAGAAATAAAATGTAAACACTTTCTGAATAATAGATCCAATGATCAATCCTCGCTTGATATCCTGTAAAAATCTCTTCTACAAATCAAGCAGCTCCGATACCATGTAGAAATTTTGAATAATTTAACACATATTCAAAGAGATTATCCTGATCATACAATTATAAGCGGAACATGTCTAATACATAATCTCCTCTATGTTGATCATCAATTTACAGAAGCAGAAACATTCACAGGCACACATAGAAGCATCAATCAAACTCATTAACACAGTATGTATCCCAGGGAAAGCATCTCGCTAAAAACCCCACACTATCTGTATATTATATTGATTGAATCATGTAACATTACAAAGTACAATGCTTATCACAAGCAATCCAGTATCAGCTCCACCTGTTACACACAATACAGCTCAGATCTGATCTCCAAATCTATTCCACTACTTGCCTACCTCTCCAGCTCAATACCTGCTCAAGAACTGATGAGAATGGTTTACCAAACTCGTATTTTGCCTGTAAAGAATCACTCACACTCTGTTGGACGTGAGCACAGGCTACAATTCTTGATATTGGCCAATTCATTGGCATACTCAATCCCTCTGATTGTGAAAATCATCATGCACAACTAGAGTCACAACTGATAGCAATCTGATCCTCTAACACCTGTCCCTGCTGAACTGAACATGCACTGACATGCAACTGAGTTAACTGATGTACTCTATAGTTGCATTATGAGTTAATAACTTGTGAATTAATTAATAACTAATTCACCCAACTCATCTCTAGTCTATTGATCAGTTAGACTAAATACAACTAGTTTAACAAGGCTAAACTGAACACAACTCCATCAACTGCACCTCCAGTCCACTAAACTCAACTCACTTGACTTCTAACTGAAGTCCTACATGCAAATATTAGTCATCCCATAGGTAACCACGTATTTCCTTCTGGGATCTGCATGTACCACATCCGTAGCTCATCCTGAAGTGCTCCAAGAGAATAAGATCAAGTTTATAGTCCAAATATTATTATGAGACAATAATATTTGACTTTTCTATTTTTGACAACCAGTCTAAAAATAGACTTTGATCACTCACACTGTGATCACTCACACTGTGGTCACCCACACTGTGATCACTCATACTGTGATCAAAAATAGAACTTGCGCCATAATTTTCCTGCGGGCCCACTTAGTGAAGGCGACTCTTTTCACTAAGCTCCATCATCTTGTTGCATTCTCAACAAGCATTTCTTGTTGCACACTGTAGAAAACATAAAAAATGACAAGAATTGAACACAGAGTACAACAAAGTAAATTCTGGGCTATTCTTTTTTCCTGCAATTTAGAACATGATATATAGATGATATGTAAAACATAGATATAGTAAACGAGAGTTTAAAAATACTTATTGATCCATGAGGTAACACGAGAATTCTGCAACATATTCTTTTGCCATTAATTCCACAACCAGCAAGTTCATCAGCAAAGCATTCCAGCAATCTTTATTCAGAAGGGTTCTCAAATTTACAGCGCAGGTCTAGAATGATATTCACTAGCCAACAACAATACATCTCCCAGGGAGGTATTTATAAAAAAAGTTACAAAATATCTCGTAGAGAAATATCAAGCATTAACTTCATCCATCTACCTCTTCAAAGGATGTAAATGACATTGAAAACAGAGCGCAATGAATGTAGGAGTAACTCCGCTGTATTGGCTGCCTTAGGTGGTCTGATATATTTGACTTTTTGACTTAATAAGTCAGCTGGTAGCTGTCTCTTTAATTTTCGTTTCTGCGTTGCTGTCCCGGCCCTTCCATCTGTGCCTGATTACGCTTTAATGCATTTTGGCCTGCCTTCCTTGTTCTGTTGTTTTCATACTCATGATGTGTGTCATTTATATTGAATTTCATTAAATGCAGAAAAAGAAAGATAACCAAAACTACCTTGGTAAAACCTGTAACATGCCCTGCCACCATTGGTCTGTTGGCAACTGGTGTCTTTGTAGTTTTATTAATGTTTCATCAGCTTCAGTATACCTGTAATAATTGGGCTGGACTTAAAAAAGATGTGTTATCTCATGCTCGATATAGAACCGATTTTCCAACTTGTCATATAAGCTCTGCCTAGAGGGAGGTACTATGTCTTCTGAAGTGCTTGATGATGCTGTAATCTGATTGGTAACATATGTATTTACCCTGTGAGCATATTGTTCATGTGTCAACAACCTTTGATTGCTGGTTAATAAGCTGGGTAAACCTTTGCTCTGCAACACTGCGAACTTCTCTGTAAAGGCATTTACTTCTGTCTGCATTTCTTGGCACTTTCTCTCCAGATTCTGTACAAAATTCCTCATTGTCAGCACCTTTTTCACTGTCAAAATGGTGCCTGTTCTGTCCTTGATATCCAGGGCTACTAGTTGTTCCCTGGTATGAGTATTTAGAAAATGAATTAGTTTATTGGCCTGCTCAGGCATGTTTCCCAATAATGTCCTGGCCTTCTGAATTTCAACTTGAGCTATTTCTATCAATTCAATTTGCTCATAGATTGTTTGAATTGATCTCCATTGATCAGTGATGGACTGGCCAATTTTAGTCCACAAAATTGTTTTGATTTCTGCCAGAGTTTTATGAAGAGTAAGGTCTTTCTCCAAGGATTTTAACTTATTTTCCAAGGCCTTTACCTCTCTTGTTTTTTCTGCTACAGTTATCTTGGATTTATCATAATTCACCTCTAGCTTGGCCAGTTTTTCTTTGGCTTCCTTTAGCTCTACCATTTGGAGTTCTAAGGCCTTTATTTCCTTCATCATCTCTTCCATTCTCAGGCTGGTATCTGATACTGTTGTTGTTGCTGCTGTAGTTGTTGCTGAAGCTGAGGTACATGATGTTGATGCTGGGACAATTGGAGGGACTGCTGTTGTAGTTGTAGGAGGAGCTGTTGTGCTTATTGGAGTTGTTTCTGGTGGCTGGGAGGCCAACTCTCCCTGTTTTCCTTGTAATGATTCCTCCAATGCCTTCTTTGTTTCTGCCAGTCTCTCATTCATCCTCATTAGCAAACTCACCACGTCCTCCTCTTCTTTCTGTTGTGCAACTTCTGTGGTTTGAGGGTGCATTGTAATTGGCAGCTTGAGCTGCTTCTTGAGAGCTGCAATGTCTTCTTCTTCCTTTCTTATTAAGGCCTGTATGCCTTTGGGATCCTTGGGATCATGTCTGAGCTCAATGATAATTTCCTCCAAGGATTTGATCCTGTTATCCTTGGCTAATGAGGAGGCCTTTTCCAATTCCAATTGGGCAGAAGTATTATGTAATGAATTTTGCAGTTTGTGAGCTAATAATGCTTTGTCTGCCAAGGTGGAGTACACCATTTCTCTGGTTTGTTTATGTAACTCAATCTGGTCCATTGGGTGGATGTCTTTAGAGAGGACTTCCAGATTGGTCCTGATATAATCAGCAACTAATTGTGGCTGTGACATTGTAGGCCTGAAGTGACTAAGGGTCATTTTCCCTTCTTGAATATCATAGGCTGCCATTAGCCTTTGTTGATTTGTGGGAGCCATTCTCAGTAATTGATTATAAAGTTGGAACCTTACTAGCTCATTTCTAGCCTTTATTTCAGTGAATGCTTTCTTGATATCCGAGCCTTGCTTGCTCTGTTGCCTGGTGGATGTAACCTCCACACCATGCTGCCTCTCTTGCTCTTGCTGATATGAGCTAGTTGATGTCTCCAAAATTGGAGGATTCTGCTGTTCAGTTCTTCCTTCACCTCTCAGGTTACCTGTTGTCTCCTCCGCTAGTTCCTCTTCAGAGTAAGGATTTAACCTTTGCCTCTTTTCCCCTTGTTGTTATGCTGATCCACCTATAGGTGTGTCTTCTTGCCTATCCCTTTTCTTGGCTCTTTCCTCATTGAGAGGAGTTTGTAACACACGGATGTCAGGTACCTTTGTCTGTGTTGAAGGGCCTTGCCCCTTTGATGCATCTGGCTGATCTGCCATTGTTTCCTACTCTGAATGCAACACTTCCTTGCCTTTGGATGTTCCTGCAGGTGGAGTAATTTCCTGGGCAGATTGTTGTGAAGTTGTAGCAGATGATGTGCCCGCTCCAATGTGTTGAGGCAAGTTGAAAGGGACCTATCCAAAAGAGTCCAGGTCAAGTGTTTTTTCAAGTCCTTTCATTGCTTTTTCTAATTTCTCTTCTTTAGCAATCTCTTCAAATAATGTGCCTTCTACCCATTCTTGTTGATTATAATATTGTTGAATTTCAGGGATATTGTGGTGAACATATCCTGTGAGCTTGTTTTTGACAATATTGTATTCCTTTGAGAGATGCAAAATTTTCTGCATTTCAGCAGAGAGCCTGGCAGGAGGAGTTGTCAATAATAAAGAAGTGGCTGGATATATGAACAGGTCAATGAAATCACAATATGTATAAGGGGAGTTGTGGACTTCATGAAATACTGAGGTCCATAAAATTACAGACTTCCTTTCTCCTTTGAGGTCCAATCTTCTAAGAGGAATTTGGAAAATATCAGGTTGATAATACAACAACAAATGATATATGTAGGATGTGTATTTGAACACTCTTTCTTTGTCCAAGTTCATGAATTGCTCATGGATTTTATTTTCTATGAAGGTGGCATAATCATACTTGACAGCAGGGGGCTGTCCTGGAGTGAATATAGACATCAATACTAAAACAGTTTCATCAATATGCTCACTGGTTTTGAAACCTAGAATGTAGGAAATCATATCAGTAATGAGTATACCAGCCTCATTGAACTAGACTTGATTAAAAGGAGGTGGATGCCTGGGCTGGCTTTCTGGTCTCATGAATAATTGAGCTATTCGGGTAATCTCTGAACTGGGCAGTTTGGCAGCTTGGTCAAGCAAGAATTTCATGGTGAGAAGAGCTAGAGGCTAAGTTGGCTTAAAGTTCAGCATCTCATTTATGGATTGAGGAGTAATATATAAGAGGACAGTGCCAGATGGAGCCATAACTACCCTTTGTGTGGGTTCATAATTTGCACAACATAAATGGATGAAATCAGGGAGGACATTTACTGAAGGGAGGTAATAGATAAGCATGTTGGATTCCCAAATTACCAAGACATCAGTGTTGCTTTTGTAGCTATTTCTAATTTCACGAAAGGCTTGCAGGTGAGGCTTGTCACCCATCATATCCTTAATTTGGAAATCCCTGTCAGAAAGGGGCATCCATTCCAATTCCTTATGTGGTGCATTCAAGGGGGCAACATTCAAGGCCACTGGAGCCTCCATTTTCAAATTGTTTTATGAGTTTTTGAACTTGTAATTAGGGCTTTTGCAGCAACAGTGTGGTAAGATGACAGTCTATGGGCTTTTCTACGGCAATTGTAGGCGGAAATAAGCTTAATTTCAGCTTGATGGGCGAACTTGCAGAGGGAAACATGGTTGACAGGTTTTATTTGAAAAAATGGGTGAAACAGTGATGTTAAAGCAAAGGTGTAGAGGCAGCACTGTGATTTTGAATCGAATTTTGGTTCTGCGGGCAATTTTCAGATAAAAACTTGGAAAAAATAGGGTTTATGAGCGAATTTCGGGTAAATACCTGTTTTATGGGCACCTGGTGCGAAATGCAAGTAGAAGACAGAGCTGAGGGGCCTAGATGCGGAGTGAATTCCTCTGGGTGGCGGACTGTGCAGCGAAAATGGCATTTTGGACGTCGAAAACCATGCAAAGCTCGCGCAAAACGCACAAATAGAAATGGACAAAAACAACGTTAAAACGATTTTTTAACAAAATTTTGATTTGGCGGGTTTTTGGCGCGCTTTGGTCGGGTGACGTCAGCATGACGTCATCTTTGTCGGGTAGCGGGGGGTATGGAAGGTGACTTGGCGTTGACGTGGCGGACACGGCAGAAGAAATAGTGGCGAGGTGGCAGCTAACGTGGGTAATGATGTCAGCGGCGGGAAGGGAGAGTGGTTTACGGTTTCATCACACCGCTTTATGTACGACGACGGTTTTTGGGAGAATGGACGCGATACAACATGGTGGCGACACGCGTCTTGCAGTACGGTGGCAATACCGCTTTTTATCGGAGCCTATCATTCGGTCATCAGGGCGCCTTCGATATTGACGAGAGCCATCCGATTTGCGGGATTGGATCCGAAATTTGACGGGACGAGGAGTTGACCGGGAGGTACGGCGCAGGTCTCGCCCATATATTTTCAACGTTTTGCAATGTTTTTGCAGGGTTTGCAATGTATTTAGACTTTGGGTTTGGCGCTGGTTATTTATTTAACTGGATGTCAAATAAAACCCATAGTTAATATGCGCTCTAGGAGGGTTGTCCATTGCTTCGGATAAGCCTTGGACTCCCAAAGTATTTAACAAATAATATTAACATATGGCTTTAATAAGCCTGGGGCGGGATATTTATAATATTTTTTGGGATTTTTATGTATTTTACATAAGATAGGGGTGGGGAAACATTATAAAGGAGCTATACAAATAGAATTAATGTTAATATGGTTTTATGAATGTAGGACGCTAAGTTTGTAAGGTAAAACTTAGGTTTTTAGGAAAATGAAAGGGTTTTTAAGCAGCAAAGTTGGATAACTTAGGCTTAAGAGAAGATAAATGTTTTACACAAGAAATGTGGCTTTATTCTTTAAGAAAAATATCATTTTACTTAAATCTTTACATGAAGATGGAGGGTACTTGAGAGTATTGAGCAAATCTCAATCTCTTCAGGGGAGGTTAGTGAGTAATTGTTGTGAGAGGAATGAGGGAAAGTTAGACATGCAACCTTTGATTTGTCACCATATTTTGCCAAGGTAGATATGATACCTTTGAGATGAATCATCTTTAAAAGGCAATTTTATTCATGAAATTGGTTCTGCAACACCAAAACTACCTACCCATTATGCTACAGCTAACAATTTTTCTTCATCTTGTTTGGGTGCATTTAACTAGCAAACCCTAATTCTCTTCTTTTCTTTTGGCTGCCCTCCTATCTAATTCTGCCCTTATTTCTTCCAAGGGCTCAGATTTAGCTATTGATACCCTTTGCTTCTCTACCTAGCTGTTTGTCTGCCAAGCTTGAACTGTTTGAACAGACCTTATTCTCTAATGCTAAAACAAGAAATTTAAACATGGACTGGCCAAGATTGAGCTGTTGGGCCATCCATCAAGTGTGACAGAAGTCAGTGATTGCACATTCTGAACTTGTTTGCAAAAAATAGGACAGTAGTGGCATTTTGACTAGCCACTTTCCTGGTCTTTCTTTGGGGTTCATTTTCTTTTTTTTCTTGACCAATTCATTCTTTTTGCCCTTTGATTTTTCTTTTAGGGCATACCCTCTTTACATTTTTTTAAATTCTTGATTTTTTGAAAATATGGAATCTTTGCAGCATGGAAAGGATGATCATATTTGGCATTTCCACAGTCAATCATGAAATATGACACCTATTGGTATAGGAACCTAACACCATGTTCCATATGCAAGTGTAGTCAGTAGCATGATGTATGCAATTGTCTGTACTAGACCAGAGATTGCACATGCAGTGGGAGTATTGAGTAAGTTTATGTCAAAACTAGGGAAGGAGCATTGGAAAACAGTGAAGCGGGTTTTCAGGTATTTGCGTGGCACTAGTGATTATGGTTTGTGCTACCAAGTAAGTGTTATAGACATATTTGGACACTGCAACCCCAAACTCATATGTCCATAAAATAAGGGCTCTTTAAGTCCCTAAAAGTGTTGTTTCATACCTGTTGAAGCCCCAAAAATCGGGCCTACAACAAGGGGGATACCCGTCTGGTCCGGACCTTGGTTGGCAGCTCCTTTTCCGTTTGGTATAGCGGGTTCGATTGGGGATATGGGACCAGTTTCCCAATCTATGTGTGTGTGTGTGGGAAAGATGGATATTTCTGTTTCTAACAGTTTCTAAATGGAATATTTCTACTCTAATTCTAATCCAATAATAAGGAAATTATATTCTAATAAACAAAAATATGTAAATCTACGCTAACCCGGGGTGTAATCTTTCCTTTATGCGATCTAAAAGGATTTCAAACAACAACTAGTAATAAAGATCATTCAGCTATGATGAGAAAAGAATTCAATAAATATGAACCACTTTGTATAAAAAGTTAGATGAAACAATTGTGAAAAACATATCGCATAATGAGCTATTCATACACTAAGCATAAATAAATAGCTATCACCGTACAAAAGTGCCAAATGATAACTCAGGCATTCATACATAAATATATAAATAAATGAACATGAAAATCACTTTAACACAAGGCAGAAATAGTTAAGAGATAGAAATACCATTTATAACTAGTCCTACTCATGAGCTTCAAGTGATAACGATTTATCTCTTCTTGATCTAACATCCACTAAGAGTACAAAAGTGCAACATCAGTAGCAGATATCAAATGCAAACATCAATAAATCCTGTTCCATTCATTCATCAAAACCTCCTCAGAGGGTACATAAGTGCATGTTCTGGGGATAAGTTTTTGATAAATTTCAGGACCCTTCTCTAAATGCATGAGAAGGGTTTAAATACTACTAACTAAATTTAAAAATAAATTATTACAAAAATATAGGATACGGTTTAAGTGACCGTCCTCTTTTCAGGAAAATAAAACAAAATTAAAACTAAAATTGAATACAAAATTAAACTACTTCTGTATTTGGTCCTTGAAATCGCATGCATGTAGCATCTGTTTGAGAAGAGTCGACTGCCCGACTTCCGATTTTAGCTGAGCTGAGAAAACAGAATCGACAAGAGCTGGCGCCATCTTTTCAGCCGCATTGATGATACACTTGAGAGTCATCCATTGGCTATGTGGCTTTACCAAGTAAGCCCAGTAATAATCCCAGTTTAACCTGGTTAATCCTTGAATTGCTTCTGCCTTTTCTTTTTCCTTCTGCTTCCAATCTGCCTGTAGTTGCTGTGCGTTAGGTAAATATCCTGGAGTGGTCTCTGCGATCAAATTTTCCTTGTGAAAATTTTCATTTACACAATCAATAATACAACTTGTTGCCATGGCCGCTCCTTCTGCTGCTTTCTCTGCCTCCCTGATTTGCTCATCCCATTTGTTAAAGAGAATTTCATTGTGATTTTCATTTATCCTTGGTGCACCTACTCTTTTTCCCTCTTTTGTTTCTTTCCAAGCCAAATATTCAGTCACCCGTTTATCAATTAGATCATAGTCACTTCGTAAATCTACCACTTGATTAGTGGTTTTATCACTTATTTCACAATAATAACTCCACTGCGATATCTTTTGGCCAACGCTTCCTGCTGCTGTAGTAATTGTTCATTCAAGGAAATGGACTCTGTGATAAATTCTGTAAGTTTAGGATTTTCCTTGTGCATCTCCTGTAAATCCTATAATTGCTTTCCTTTTTGTTGTGGCCACCAACAACCCCCCTCCTTATTTAGTATTAGCAATAATACTATGTAAGTGGGGACCCTTAGTCAAAAAATTCAAAAAATCAACTCATATATGTTACTCCTTAAGAAACATTGCATCACGCAAAGAATGATAGGGTATTTCCTTGTGAGTCAAAATGATAAAATGCGAGATCGCGATGCGAATTCCATCGCATCACATGCATTAAGAAAATCTCATGTTAGAAAACCTTAAAAAACGTCGATATGCGAAAACACCGATTATGCGATATCGCATATCGCATCTCGCAAAATTGCATGAAAGACACATAACGATTTAACGATTAAGCGATCTACGATCTTGCGATACTGCGATCCGCGATCTTCCGATAGCGTGATCAAACAACCTTGCAATAGCACAACATGACGAAATTGCGGTAATGCGATACTGCGATGCAGATCGCAGAAAAATTCCATCGCAGATTTTCCTGGCTCAGTATTTAAGAAAATTTTTCCCATAAACTAAGAACTGGTTACACGCTTTAATGATAATTAATGTATTATATGCCAGTTGTTAATAAAATATGGTTTTGTGTTGTTCGAAGAGCCAGTTCACGTCAGGTGGCGTGTTTTTGCATATCCGTAGCATTTAAAGCTTTCCTGTCGTTATTTATTATCATTACTCTCCCCTCACTTGTGAACTGCAGGAACGAAAAACAAAAGTTACACAAAGCAATATGCAGGAAGCTATGAGGAAAAAGGGTAAAGCTCCAATGTTCAAAGACAGAGAAAAGACGCCCTCATAAATAGATATCGTATGCAACAGAGCCGCAGATTCACAGAATGTTGCTGAGCCATCCATTACAGATCTTTCATATACAACCATGGTTGAATGAGTACTGGAGGATGCTGATATCAACAGGCTATTTAATGCTCAGGGTCAAGAGCTCACAAGGACATTATTTTTACAAATTTTGAAGCTTTATACCTGATAAAGATGAAGAGGTACAAAAGGAGAAAAACGCATCAGAGAAGCCCGGACCAAAGAATGGAGGCAATTTCCAATGCGCGATTAGCGCCTAGCGCTAATCGCGCATCGTTGAGAAAATTGTTCAAGAAGGAAAGCCTCTAACTGCTCAGTCACCTGTAAGCCCGAAAAGTGCAAGAAAGCAATGGTAAAAAACAAACTAGAAATAGAAAGTTAAAGAAAAGGCAGAAGCAATACAAAGGGTTAATTAAGTGAACTGAGGTTATTACTGGGCATACTTAGTAAATCCACATAGTCAGAGGATGACTCTTGAGTATATCATCGACTTTGCTAAGAAGATGGTGCCAGCTCTTACCAATTCTGTTTGCTTAGCTCAACCAAAAGCGGAAGATAGTCAGCCGACTCTACCCAGGCAAACACTGAATTCTTGCAACATTAAGGAGCAAATGCAAAAATAGTTAGATATTAGATTTAATTTTTAGAAATAGTTTTGTTTTATTTTTGCTTAGAAAAAGGGCGGTCATTTAAACTGTATCCTAAATTTGTGTAATTAAGTTATTTAGTTAGTAGTATTTAAACCCTTCTCATGCATTTAGAGAAGGGTCCAGAAATTTATCAGAAACTTGTCCTCAGAACATGCACTTTTGCACCCTCAGAGGAGGTTTTGGTGAATGAATGGATCAAGATTTGTTGATGTTTGCATTTGATGTCTGCTACTGATGTTGCACTTCTGTACTCTTAGTGGATGTTAGAGCAAGGAGAGATAAATCATTGTCGCTTGAAGCTTATGAGTAGGACTAGTCATAAATGGTACTTTTATCTCTTGACCATCTCTGCTTATATGTTAAAGTGATATATAGTTTTTAGTTGTTTATGTATTATTGCATGAATGCCTAAGTTATCATTTGGCACTTTTGGACAGTGATAGCTATTTATTTATGCTTAATGTATGAATAGCTCATTATGTGATATGTTTTTCACAACTGTTTCGTCTAACTTTTTATGTGAAGTGGTTCATCCTTATTAATTTCCTTTCTTATAATAACTGAATGATCTTTATTACCAGTTGTTATTTGAAATCTTTTTAGATCGCATAATAGAAGAATTACATCCCGGGTTAGTATAGACTTAGATGTTGTTGCTTATTAGATTACAATAGCATAGCATTAGATTACAATTACAATTAGAATATCTTAAATTAGGAACTGTTAGACCAGGAACATCAAATTCTACACAAACACACTCATAGATTGGGAAACTGGTCCCATATCCCTAGTTGGACCTGCTATACCAAATAGATAAGGAGTTGCCAACCAAGGTCCGGACCGGGCAGGTATCCCCCTTGTTGTAGACCCGATTTTCGGGGCTTCAACATATTTGGCGCTAGAAGGAGGGCATGAACTATGAATGGCAAGTAAATCTAAATCTGAATACCATTCTGAGAGTAAATCGCCCTCACCATCTCCCCCGACTTCTCCATTACACTTAAATCCAGAATTAGAAGTCGCTCGAGTATCAACCGCTGCTACAAACCCTGACATTTCAGAACAATCTACAATTGAACTTCCTGAAGTCGAATCTCTGATTCACAAACTTCAGCGATTTTCCATTTCTCCTCAAAGGTTTGATAAGTCTCAAGGCAGCGTGACTTCACATTATAACCCTGCTCATCCCCTGACCAGGCTAAAGAGTGAAAAGTTTGGCGTTCAGCCAACCGAATTACCTCTTCCCACCAGGAAAAGAGCAAGGAAATCACCTAAAGAGTTCGACAATGAGACTCTTTCGTCAACATCATCCATCTCAACTTCTTCACCACGAAGTCAACCATCCGCTCCACCACTTCAGATCATCGTCCATCCATCCACTGGAACCCCCACAACTCTTCCTCAATCATCTACAGTCGTAGTATCCTCATCTTCCCAGCCACAGGGATCATCTTCTACACTTTATACTGTTAGTAGCACAACAATGGCCCAGTCTCCATGGAATAACCCTGGGGCAGTCTTAATGCCTGCACCCTTGAGTCAAATACCGGGCCATCCTGAGAAATGGCTACCTAAATTTAATCCCAAGGCAGGCATGCTAGTAGAAGAGCACATAAACAACTTTATGCTATCCATTAATCTCAATGGGGTTACTAATGAAGATGCTGTTGTTCGACTCTTTCCTTATACTCTGCAAGGAACAGTCGGATCATGGTATTTTTCATTACCCTCCAGATCTATCACTAGTTGGGATATCTTCCAGGAGCAATTCCTGACCAAGTTTGGTGATGACAGGTCTACGGCTATGTTAATCAATGACCTATCCAACCTTAGGGCCGAATCTAGAGAGCCTATCAAAGATTTCAATTTACGTTTCAATAAAATCCTAAACAAAATTCCTACTACTTCCCAGCCCAGCGAAGAAGTACGAAGTGAATGGTATATCACCGCTCTACCATCAAACATAGAAATCTTCATGGACAGGGCTAATAAAACAACCTTAGCTGAAAACATGAAAGAAGCAATAGCAGTAGAGAAACGTATAATAGCCCTGGAAAAGAAATCCGCGATAGAGGAACGTAAATCCAAGAAAGTCACCTTCAAGGAAGACTCCAAGAAGAAACAAGCAAAAGATCCATTCGATTTGGAAGGATTGCAGAAAGTTCTAAAGACCATGTCCAATGAAATGGTCGACATCAAAAAGCAAGTAGCAGAAACTTCTTCAAAAAATCCCTACAGAGCTTTTAAAAGAGGCCCTTCAACGGATTCAAAGCCACCCAATGCTATTTCAAATGCTGAATCCGAAGAAGAGGAAGAGGAAATTGCCACTGAAGGGCAAACTGATGAAGAAGAGGTTGTGGAATTACAAGGAATGTGGGATTTCATCCTCCCACAAGAAGAAGATCAAGAAGTATTCCCAGTTAGCACACGAAGCAAAAATCAGCTTGATCCTCCCCAAACTATCCCTAAGCCAAAGAGCGCAAGCTCTGCAATTAAGGATAAAGTCGCAACAAAGAAAACAACATCTAAAGCGACTCAAACCAGCCCAGTCCAAATAGATGAATTGACTCCATCTAAAACACTGATCGTGTCGGATGAAATGGAGTACAATATTATAGAAGATATGAAAAAGACTAGGGCCAACATCACCCTTTACGAACTGAGCAAGTTAAAGCATCAACAGAATATAATGATGAAAGAATTGCATGCCGTGCCAGTTGCACCTTTGCCTGCTGCTGTACTTTCTCAAGCTTCTCATAATATGGGAAGACCTCCAACTAACGCGATCAATAAGATTGATCCAAATGACATCGCTCTAATTGGAGGAAGATCCAAATCTCATACTCCCCCGTTTCTCCTTACTTATGAAATTTTCAATAAAAATGTGCACAATTGTTTGGTAGATTCTGGTGCTTCATCCAATATTTTACCAAAGTCCATATGTGCTAAGTTAAACGTTCAGCCGCAGAAATCCACTGTGCGCATAGTTCAGCTAGATCGATCTCAAGTTGAAGTGATTGGCGAACTAAATCAAGTAACCATAAGGCTGTCATCCAACCCAAAGGTATGTCAAGTTATTGACATTCTAGTTGCTAATATTCCAGAATTCTATGGCTTAATTCTTAGCAGGGATTGGTAAGAAAAACTTCATGGATACTTCGCAACTGACTGGTCGCACATGTGGCTACCCTACAATGGTAAATCGAATCAAATAAAAGTTGAACGAGAACTACACTAGAAATACATAGTAATGGAGCTAGAGGGGGAAAATGAACCGGTAGCATACAACAATAGCATTATTGGCAATTACTCGGTAGATTATTTCCTCGGCAATTTCAATGCTCATGCGTCTCCCTATTTAGAACACTCTGTTTTGTCCCAAGTTGAAAATTTTTCTCGAACTGATAGTTCTAAATGTATCAATTTTTTAGATAAACCTGTAAATAAATCTTTGTTTTGGAAATTATTTTTTGATGGTTCTAGATCTAACGAAGGAGCAGGAGCAGGATGCATTCTGATTAGTCCAGAAGGAGATAAAATCATGCTCACATGCAAACTCGAATTTGATTGCACCAACAATACAACAGAATATGAGGCTTTGGTCCAAGGGTTGTACAAAGTAATCAGGTTAGACGTCAAGTATCTTCAAGTTTTTGGAGACTCTGAGATTGTGGTTAAACAGGTACGTAACACTATACATTGCTTATCAGGTCATTTAAAACATTATCAATCCTTAGTTCAAGATCTGACTGAGCATTTCATAGCGTTTAATATATCTTCAATCCCCAGGCTCCAAAACGCAAGTGCAGACCTTTTGGCTAATGTAGCTTTTAAGCTTATCCCTTCAGAAGATTTTAGTCTAGATAGATTCTCAATAGAATTAATCTTTAGACCATCCATTCCCGATAACATCACAAATTGGAGAGTATTCAATGACGATCCTGATATTGTAAATTTCCTCACATCTGAAGGATCCTACTCCAATCAAATAATTGACAAAGACCAACATGATCGACAATTGCAACAAGATAGCACTAACAATGCTATACCTAAGTCGGTAGTCAAGTTAGAAGACTTGTACGATTTGAAGGATCGGTTTAAAAGGTATACCAATTCAAAACTCCAAAGTTCAACCTTGAACTACGAATTAGTAAACCTAGGAATCGATGCTAAACCACAAAACATTAATCTAGGTCTCGGCCTAGCCCCTGAAGAAAAACTAGCATATATTCGTCTTTTGAGACAATATAAATTTTTTTTTGCCTGGAATTATGATGAACTGAAAATGTACAACACTTCCATCATCCAACATACTATTCCCATGATTGATAATGAAAAACCTGTCCAACAAAAGCTGAGAAAGATCCATCCCAATTTAGAAAATCAAATAAAAACTGAGCTTAATAAGTTATTGAAAGCCAGAATAATATTTCCCGTCAGACATTCCAAATGGGTCTCCAATATGGTACCCGTTAGAAAGAAAAACGGCGATATTAGGATCTGCATTGACTTTCGAAACCTTAACAAAGCCTGCCAAAAAGATAATTTTCCTTTACCACCTATGGAACAGATATTGCAGGCAGTGGCGGGCTCAGAATTAATGTCTTTCTTGGATGGATTTTCAGGATACAATCAAGTGTTGGTACATCCTGATGATCAATTGAAAACCACATTCAGAACTAAATGGGGCACATACACATATCGAAATATGCCATTTGGTTTGATTAATGCTGGTGCCACATTTCAGAGAGCCATGGACATCGCATTCAAAGGTTTAGTCAATAAATCTGTAGTAATTTATTTGGATGATATAGCAGTGTATTCAAAGAAACGAAGCGACCATATTAAAGACTTAAAACAAATCTTCCAACGATGTTTAAGGTATGGAATTTCACTTAACCCAAAGAAATCTTTTTTCGCATTAAGTGAAGGGAAACTTCTAGGATTCATAGTGTCAAAATCCGGTATTCACATCGATTCCGACATAATCAAAGAGATTTCTAAAATATCCTTACCTCATAACAAAAAAGCCATGCAATCTTTCCTTGGTCAGATCAACTTTGTAAAGAGATTCGTTCCAGATTTTTCACGAATCGTCTCTCCTTTGCAAGCCATGATTAAAAAGAACTCAAATTTTAAATGGGGCCAAGATGAACACGAAGCATTCAACCTGATCAAACAAGCTATTATTAATGCTCCATCGTTAGCAACTCCGAATTTTTCAGAACCTTTTATTTTATATACATTTGCCTCAGATAGGTCATATACTGCGTTACTCACTCAAGCAAATCAAGAAAAAGCGGAAGCCCCAATTGCATTTTTCAGTTCAAATTTACAGGGTGCTGAATTAAATTATTTAGACGTGGAGAAACAGGCTTATGTTGTTTTCAAAGCGGTCAAATACTTCAGACCTTTTTTACTCAAAACCCATACTAAAATTATAGTACCGTTTCCAGCGATAAGGAACCTTCTAGTCCAGAAGGATGTGGGTGAGAAAAGGGCCAATTGGGTTACTGCCTTACAGGAATATGACATTGAGATTAAACCAGCAAACATTGTAAGAGGTCAAGGCTTCTGCAAAATGTTGGCTGGAGCATCGCAAATTTCTGAAATTCCATCTACAGAGGTACAAATATGCGAGGTAAGCCTAAACGATGCAGAGTCATTATACGCTGATATCATTTATTATCTTAAGAACGGGTATGCTCCTTCACACCTCGATCATACTAAGAAAAGAGCTCTAAGGTTGAAAGCCAAACAATATCAGCTCATAAATGATATTCTTTTTAGAATAAATTATGATTCTGTTCTTCTTAGGTGTCTTGAGAAATCTGAAGCTGAAAAAGTTTTGCAGGAACTCCACGATGGGCCAGTAGGCGGACACTATGCTGGAGATGCTACTGCACATAAAATATTGCACGCATGATATTACTGGCCCACGTTATTTAAAGACTCGCACAGTTATGTGAGGAAATGTCAAGTCTGCCAAACTATTGCTGGAAGACAAAAGAAGCCATCCTTGCCACTACAGCCGGTTAACATTGACCAAACTTTCAGTCAGTGGGGATTGGACATAATAGGTGAGATTGTTCCTCACTCTTCTAAGAAGCATAGATACATCCTCACAACAACATATTATTTTACTAAGTGGGTAGAAGCAGTTCCACTCAAGACATCTAATGCTGAAAATATCATTGAGTTCATAGATCAATTTATAATCACCAGGTTTGGATTGTCTTCCGCTTTAATGTTTGATAATGCATCATACTTTTCTGGAAATGCAATGACTGAATTTGCACTTAAAAGAGGATTCAAACTTAAATATTCGACCAATTATTACCCACAAGGTAATGGGTTAGCTGAGTCCACAAATAAAAACCTAATCAGGATTATCAAAAGAACAGTTGACCAAAATCATAAAAATTGGCATAAGGCTTTGATATATGCTTAATGGGCAGACTGAATAACGCAAAAGGCTTCTATCGGCACTTCTCCCTTTAATTTAGTTTATGGGAAAGAAGTGGTTCTTCCGACTCATTTATCAATTCCCTCTTTGTCTCTAGTTCAATACATTGATGAAGTACCCACTTCCTCCATATAGCTAAGACAAATGGAAATAATCAAATTAGAAGAACAGCGAGAACAGGCTAAGAAAACGCATGCTCATCATCAAGCACTAGTAAAATTCTCTTTTGATTCAAACATAATGACCAGAAAAGATTTTCAGATGGGAGACTTAGTTCTAAAGTGGAACAAGGCTCATGAAGAGAAAGACAAACATACAAAATTTCAAATAATGTGGCTTGGTCCTTTTCAAATTGTAGAAGTCATAGGTCCATCAATGTTTGTGTTACAGGATTTAGCAGGTAAGAGAGACTCTTTGCGTGTTAATGGACAAATTCTCAAGAAATATTTTCCATAGAAGATTCTTCTTCTATTTTTTGTATAGTAGTTATTTTTCTTTTCATAATAAAACCAGTTGTGAGTAGTTACATTAGGCATTTACGAAAAATACACCAATTCTCTTTCAGATTTTGAGCTTTTTGCTTGTATAAATAGCAAATCTTTTGGAAAATTGATCTTTATTATTGATAGATACAGTTAAAGGCTCTAGCCCAGATATGATACTAGTTTCAACTTCAAAATTTTTTGATGAAAACAACCTTTAGTGAAGAAATTGTTTTATCTCAGTACAATGAAAGGTATCAATAACAAAATAAAGATTCTCAGTAGAACAACTGTTTCCAAAAACTCTATTATTGTCGTCCAGAGCTATCTTAAGGAAACAATGACTTCCTCCCTGCTAAGGAAATCACAACTTTCATAGGAACAACCCAAGGACACACTTTATCTTGAAGAATAAGAGGTCTCATCACGAGCCGGCTTATCATAATCACAGATATTATAACTTGTTGACTTTGCCAATACTGTACACCACAACAGGGCAATGAATCAAGATTGTTGAAATCAAAAGACAAGGGGTCTCATCACGAGCCAACTTGTTCAGCAAAGTTATAAATCAAGTGAATGACTATGTCATAATTTGGCTACCAAACCAAGACATTGTTCTTTAAGAGTAAAAAACAAAATCAAAGCAATAAGTGTGGATATGGAGTTTTCTTTGAAAAGTTGTAGGCTGCCTTAAGTAGGATACAAGATCATTGCTGGGTAACAGGTAACCCTGTTGAGGCTATAAACGCCTGCTGGTAGCAGAGGCTCTACCTACGAAAAATGAGCATATTTAAAACTGGTTTACAGAGAAGACTTTGTTTTATCTTTACAAGACCAAGTAATGACTGATGTAAATACAAGGACTAGCCTGAGGAAGCTAATAATCGAAGTGGAAAATAGTTGAAACAAAATATCATTGACAGGTTAGAGCATAATGTACTTTATCTTTCCATAATAAAGTTTAATTTTCTGAAAAATTTTCTGTTTTGGAAGTTTAGAAAATTCAATAGAAAAAACAGAGATAACTGGTTCTTCCAAGTGAATCGCCAATTGTTGTGGCCACCAAAAACCCCCCTCCTTATTTAGTATTAGCAATAAGACTATGTAAGTGGGGACCCTTAGTCAAAAAATTCAAAAAATCAACTCATATATGTTACTCCTTAAGAAACATCGCATCACGCAAAGAATGATAGGGTATTTCCTTGTGAGTCAAAATGATAAAATGCGAGATCGCGATGCGAACTCCATCGCATCACATGCATTAAGAAAAGATCACGTTAGAAAACCTTAAAAAATGCCGATATGCGAAAACGCCGATTATGCGATATCGCATATCGCATCTCGCAAAATTGCATGAAAGACACATAACAATTTAACGATTAAGCGATCTGCGATCTTGCGATACTGCGATCCGCGATCTTGCGATAGCGCGATCAAGCAACCTTGCGATAGCATAGCACGACGAAATTGCGGTAATGCGATACTGAGATGCAGATCACAGAAACATTCCATCGCAGATTTTCCTGGCTCAGTATTCAAGAAAAAGTTTTCCATAAACTAAGAACTGGTTACGTGCTTTAATGATAATTAATGTATTATATGCCAGTTGTTAATAAAATATGGTTTTGTGTTGTTCGAAGAGCCAGTTCACGTCAGGTGGCGTGTTTTTGCATATCCGTAGCATTTAAAGCTTTCATGTCGTTATTTATTATCATTACTCTCCCCTCACTTGTGAACTGCAGGAACGAAAAACAAAAGTTACACAAAGCAATATGCAGGAAGCTATGAGGAAAAAGGGTAAAGCTCCAATGTTCAAAGACAGAGAAAAGACACCCTCATAAACAGATACCATATGCAACAGAGCCGCAGATTCACAGAATGTTGCTGAGCCATCCATTACAGATATTTCATATACAGCCATGGTTGAATGAGTACTGAAGGATGCTGATATCAACAGGCAGTTTAATGCTCAGGGTCAAGAGCTCACAAGGACATTATTTTTACAAATTTTGAAGCTTTATACCTGATAAAGATGAAGAGGCGCAAAAGGAGAAAAACGCATCAGAGAAGCCCGGACCAAAGAATGGAGGTAGTTTCCGATGTGTGATTAGTGCCTAGCGCTAATCGCGCATCGTTGAGAAAATTGTTCGAGAAGGAAAGCCTCTAACTGCTCAGTCACCTGTAAGCCCAAAAAGTGAAAGAAAGCATTGGTAAAAAACATACTGGAAATAGAAAGTTAAAGAAAAGGCAGAAGCAATCCAAAGGGTTAATCAAGTGAACTGAGGTTATTACTGGGCATACTTAGTAAATCCACATAGTCAGAGGATGACTCTCGAGTATATCATCGACTTTGCTGAGAAGATGGTGCCAACTCTTACCAATTCTGTTTGCTTAGCTCAACCAAAAGTGGAAGACAGTCAGCCGACTCTACCCAGGAAAATACTGAATGCTTGCAACATTAAGGAGCAAATGCAGAAATAGTTAGATATTAGATTTAATTTTTAGAAATAGTTTTGTTTTATTTTTGCTTAGAAAAAGGGCGGTCATTTAAACCGTATCCTAAATCTGTGTAATTAAGTTATTTAGTTAGTAGTATTTAAACCCTTCTCATGCATTTAGAGAAGGGTCCAGAAATTTATCAAAAACTTGTCCTCAGAACATGCACTTTTGCACCCTCAGAGGAGGTTTTGGTGAATGAATGGATCAAGATTTGTTGATGTTTGCATTTGATGTCTGCTACTGATGTTGCACTTCTGTACTCTTAGTGGATGTTAGAGCAAGGAGAGATAAATCATTGTCGCTTGAAGCTTATGAGTAGGACTAGTCATAAATGGTACTTTTATCTCTTGACCATCTCTGCTTATATGTTAAAGTGATATACAATTTTTAGTTGTTTATGTATTATTGCATGAATGCCTGAGTTATCATTTGGCACTTTTGTACGGTGATAGCTATTTATTGCTTAATGTATGAATAGCTCATTATGCGATATGTTTTTCACAACTGTTTCATCTAACTTTTTATGCGAAGTGGTTCATCCTTATTAATTTACTTTCTTATAATAGCTAAATGATCTTTATTACCAGTTGTTACTTGAAATCTTTTTAGATCGCATAATAGAAGAATTACATCCCGGGTTAGTATAGACTTAGATGTTGCTGCTTATTAGATTACAATTAGAATTAGAATATCTTAAATTAGGAACTGTTAGACTAGGAACATCAAATTCTACACACACACACTCATAGATTGGGAAACTGGTCCCATATCCCCAGTTGGACCCGCTATACCAAATGGATAAGGAGTTGCCAACCAAGGTCCAGACCAGGCGGGTATCCCCCTTGTTGTAGACCCGATTTTCAGGGCTTCAACACTTTCTCATCCAAACTTTTCTGATATCCTATCTGCATTTGTTGGAAGTCCTGTTGTAACCTTTCAAGCTGTTTCTATGCTTCATTGTTGGCATTAGCTTGTTGCAAATGTTGTTGCAATACTTGTATCCGGTCTTCCTTTTCTTTTAGCAATTGCTGTACTTCAGATGCTTTATCAATAGTCACAGAGGCATATGCTCCTGCGATCTGAGATAGTTTGGTGAGATTCTCAGTAGGATTGCTAGTGGGATCTTTCCACAGGACATCTAATTGTTCTACGTCTTGAGGGAGCATGTTTTCCAATTTCCTTTTCTTCCTTTGTCTTCTTACTACTGCTTTGTGCTGTGGGCTATAAAATACTTCAAGAGGGGGGATTTCTTCTTTTTTGAGCATAAGCTCAGAGGATGGGGCAATAGGAATATGCTCCATATCTGAGACATTGCTAACTGTTCTTGTGACTATTTCTTTTGTTAACTGTGCATCGACCACAGGTGTTTTTATGGTTTTCCCTTCAAGATTGATCAAGTCATTGAAGGTTTCCCATTCTTTATCTAGTTTGGTTGTGACTGGCGGTGGTTGAATGACGAGATGGGGAGGATCTCTTTGCGGAGAGGCAATAACCTATTGCTGTAGAAGTTCCGTTGACTGGGCAGTATCCTTTACTGACCCTTCACTCTTATCTTGTTCACTTCTGGATCTTTTAGAATGTTCAGACATTTCTTTTTCAGACTTGGATTTAGATCCGTTAGTGCCTGAACTTCCACTAAGACTAACGCTTGGAGTTGGTTCCCTTGCGGGTTTTAGGCATAGTTTCTCCAAAGGAACACTGGCTAACCTTCTTTCCCTATATATTTTGAACTTTTGAAATTCTTCTGGAGAGAGTTGCCTTTGGGCTGCATGCAGAATTTCTTCAAGTGTGCTTTTCTGTTGGAATATATCATCGAATAAATCATTTTCTCTAGAGAACACCTTTATCTTGACTGCAGTAGTGAAATTGTTGGAAACATCATGAGGATTAAATTGCCTTCCTGAAAATTTGAATAACTGTAGACACGTTATATTATTTACTTCTATGAATGCATGGCCTACATCGAAAAGCGAAAAGGCCCCATAGGCTACAGGAAAATGTGGCCATATAGCCTTCTTTTTGTCTTTCAAATCTTTAGTTAGATCGCCTTCCCCACAGGTTTTATAGGCAATCTCTCGATCTAACAGTTTATCAGGGATATACAAAGGTAGGATATGAGGAGAAGCAGAACTTCCAAATACCCTGACATAAGTAAACAATTCCTCCCCGAACCATCTTGCGACAGGGAGGATGTCTACCTCTGCTTCAGGAGAGAATCTCGGAGCGTCTTTATCATACAACATTTTGTACAAGGGCAGCATAATTCCATGACAAATCTAGTAGAAGTATGGATTGAACTTAGAGTCCCACAATTCTTTGTGATAGACATGAATGGGTAATGGGTCTTGAGTTGTCCACTTCCAACCCATAACAGGAAATTTAAACACATAACATATCGCATCCATTACATATGCAGATAGGTAAAAAGGAGGATAAATTCTCTGAGCCGCAGTTCTTTTGGACCGGTAACTTACAATGGCCGTGACTAGGTTATCAGACAAGATTTTGGCCCAATCTACAATAATGGTGTTTGTGGCGGCATCCAGTAACGGTAGCCATTCGGATGAAAATTTGTTGATATCTGGCATTCCAAATATTCTACAGAGCATGGCAGCAGCAAAGCAATATGGAGAGGTAAGAGAACCAGTACTATACATACTGTGTTTATCTTTCTTCAGTGGTTCATCCCTCCTAGACCAGTCTTTGGCAGTTTCTGCCAGGTCTTGATTTTCTTTTGCAAATTTCTCCATAAACTGCTTGTTATAAGTTGCCTGTGGCTCCGATAGATGATACATGAGCTTTAAATCCTGTGTAGCGAATGAGCCGATAAGTCCCTAACCCTGAGTTTTAAACTGTCTATTTCTAATATCTGCGCTGTCCAATATCCACTTCACCATGTCCGTGTATGGGAGAATTTTGGGTCTTGCTGCTATTCGGTGTAAGATGTTGGCATTATGATTCAAGTGTTGTCCTTGATGGCAACTCACTCAGAAGTTGGTACAGGTGCTCAGAGACTGGTACAGGTGATGGCAACTTAACTAATGGACAGATCTCAGTACAGCAGGACAAGAAAGAGATATACGCAGGTTCATGAAGGAGAATCAGCGTGTACACGCAGGTTGGCTTCAGTAAAAGCGCGTACATGTGAAAACGTACCTTTGGTCAGTGGCAGTTAGTCCTTGGAAGTTGTGCCTATGGTTTTGGACCATGGTGTCTCGACGGACGTGTCGATCCCTAGTTTCGAGGTTGATGGTATTGTGTTACTATGGTTTTGGCTCTTGGTATTGAGCAAGGCCTAAGGCTATATAAGGAGAAGATCACTAGGCCAAAGGAGAGAGTGTGAGTAATGAAGATCTGAGAAAGTGTGTGATCCAAGTGCTGGTTATGGGTTGGTGATCTGAACCAAGGTTTCACTCATATGGAGGATGATGAATGATGGAACGAGATCTCAAGGCTTGGAATGATTATCTTCATATGGTTTGCCTGTGGATAAATCAGATCTACTGACGCATGTTTATTATTATGATCTGGGTATGTTTTGATGTCTGATATAGTTGCAGAGTTTTAAGGTTGAATTTATAGATCTGTACGCGAGTTGGTTTTGGTAAAAGGGCGTATACACGCAGGTTGGGTTCATCCAAGTAGCGTATACAATGTGAAATATGATATTTGAATATGGAGCTGGATCTGGTTGTTGCTATGATTGTCTGGTTATTGTTGATAGGGTTACAGTGATTCAGAATTGGGTGTTTCAGTGATTAATGATGCAGGTTGTACTACAATGATGATTGTCTTATGGATCCAGTATGAAAATGTATGAAACGTGGTCCCGGGTAGCTCGTAGGCCGGCACCTACGTACTGGTAAACATATCAGCCAGTACAAGAGCCAGGGGGTTGTAGCTCCCTTCCACTAGCAGCTGGAAAACGAGTAAAGAAGCATTTTGTAGGTAGGCACCTACGTACTAGTAAATGGATCGGCTAGTACAAGAGCTAAGAGGGTTGTAGCCCTCTGCAGGTTGTAGCCTGCGTGCTGGTAAAGGACTGCACCAGTACATTGTAAAAGAAGTTCTCATTAAAGAAGAAAGAGACAAATTGCAGCAGGTGGTTTTCACCCACATTGGGTTTCCACCTTATATCATGGTGTTCATGTGTATGGCTTTTGTGTGATGATCTGTTCTGTTATACTGCACCTGTTTACTGTTAATATGCTTAATAATGTTCTGATGCATTTACTGAAGATAAGATTAACTGAATCATAAGATCTCTGGATATACGCTAGTTGCATTAGACACAGTCGCGTGTACACGCGGGTTCACTTAACTGAAGTCGCGTATATGTTTCTGAGTATGAAATTGAAAAGTTTTATCTGATCTGATAATACTGATTCACCCCCCCTCTCAGTATTATTTCCAACAATTGGTATCAGAGCAGGTCCTTCAGAGAAGCTTAATCGCTTGAAGGAGATTCGTAGAACAATGGGGAAGAAAGCACGTCAGAAGAAGAAGACAACTCAAAGGAAAAATGACAACCTGCCGTTGAGTGAAAGCAAGTGTTCAGATCCTGAAGCATCTCAGATCGAAGATGGACAAGCAAATGAAGCATCAGATCAAATCATAGATCAACAAGATCTACCTAGCAAAAGGGAGAATGCCCTCAAGGAAGAAATCATCAGATTAGAAGATCAGTTAGAATGTGCCTCCAGAATTCGAGAAATGCTGCTAGCACTGAATAAAGAGCAAGAAAACGAGATCCTCAAACTAAGGCGTCAGTTGGATGAAGGAAGAAAAGTTGAAGAAGACCTAAGGAAGCAGTATCTGAAAAAGGAAGAACAACATCAAGTTGAGGTAAATATCTTGAAAGGTAAACTAGAAGAAAAGGATAAGCTTTTACGATTTCAAGATAGTTCTAAAGTCTTGGATGATATTCTTAATAGTCAAAGATCTCCTGCTATCAAGACTGGTCTTGGTTTTCATGAATATGTTGAAGGTGAATCTAGTTCACAAGGTGAGGCAAGAAACTCTAATGAGAAATCTGAAATGCCCAACAAGGAACAACCAAGGAAAGAAATTCCTCAAGGAAGATTCTTTACTCCTAACTATGGACGTGATAGACGATTATTTCCTCCACTGAATAATGTTGAATGTTATGTATGTCATAATCTTGGACATGTTGCAGCCATATGTAGAAGAAGAAGGTTTCAAGACCATCATGCAGAAAGATCATCACATTCGAGGTACTTTAATGGATATTGTTTTTCTTGCAATATGTTTGGCCACAAAGCTGCTGATTGCTACAGGAGGAATATGAAACATGTAAGATGCTATACATGTAACAAGTTTGGACATAAAGCAAGAGATTGCAGGAACAAAGCTCATGATAAGAAGAAATCATCAACATGCTTGAAGATATGGAAGAAAAAGGAAGTTCAGTCAGAAAAATATGGCACAGCGCAGGGTACTCAGCACAGCACAGACATACCAAACTCAGGGGGAGCTGAAGGTGTAAAACTTCAGTGTTCTAATTCTCATACGCAAGTTTCATGAAGGAAAGCCGCGTATATACGCGAGTTACAGGCTGCAAAGTCGCGTATATGGAGAAAGGGCAGCAGAACAGACCCAGGTTCAGTCATGGTTGGCTCAGGCTCAGGGGGAGCAGAACAGACTCAGGAAATGGTTCAGACATGGTTGGCTTACACTCAGGGGGAGAATATTCTTCAAATAATGCATTGTTGGCATTATGGTTAGAAGGTGTTGATAAAGTCTATGAAGCTAAATGATACATCTTACTGTTTAGGAATGGTATTGCAGGCTGATGCTTATGGTACAGATCATGATGCTGTTGGTGGCGTTCATAAGTCTTGGTCTAGATATTTCATCACTATGTCATGTATCTCTTTTATGATGTCAAGGTCATGTAACGGCCTATGTTGGTTTCCCCACTATGCCTGGGATGAATGATGAAATGTTCATGTATTATCATGTATCTTCACATGGTTAGGTGGATGAGTCAATATTGGTATATCCCCACTAGGTTGGGTGATGAATGTATGTTGAGTCTTTTGGTGATAGGAAGGTCTTATATGATGTATAAGTCTTTGTTCTTCTTGAAGAACATCTTTTGCAGATCTTTCCTACAGCCAAGGGGAGCATGAACAGCACAATTCAGCAAGAGCAGGATGGATAGATTGGTACACTTTGGCATACACAAAGGGGGAGCACATTTGGAGATTTCAGCATGTACTCAGGGGGAGTATGGACAGCAGTATGGACAGCAGAAGGTATACCAAAGAAGAGAATATCTTGGTCCACCCTTTGCCCTTGATGTCAAAGGGGGAGAGTGACTTGGTGTGGTGGTTGCCATCAAGTCCAAAGGGGGAGATTGTTGGCATTATGATTCAAGTGTTGTCCTTGATGGCAACTCACTCAGAAGTTGGTACAGGTGCTCAGAGACTGGTACAGGTGATGGCAACTTAACTAATGGACAGATCTCAGTACAGCAGGACAAGAAAGAGATATACGCAGGTTCATCAAGGAGAATCAGCGTGTACACGCAGGTTGGCTTCAGTAAAAGCGCGTACATGTGAAAACGTACCTTTGGTCAGTGGCAGTTAGTCCTTGGAAGTTGTGCCTATGGTTTTGGACCATGGTGTCTCGACGGACGTGTCGATCCCTAGTTTCGAGGTTGATGGTATTGTGTTACTATGGTTTTGGCTCTTGGTATTGAGCAAGGCCTAAGGCTATATAAGGAGAAGATCACTAGGCCAAAGGAGAGAGTGTGAGTAATGAAGATCTGAGAAAGTGTGTGATCCAAGTGCTGGTTATGGGTTGGTGATCTGAACCAAGGTTTCACTCATATGGAGGATGATGAATGATGGAACGAGATCTCAAGGCTTGGAATGATTATCTTCATATGGTTTGCCTGTGGATAGATCAGATCTACTGACGCATGTTTATTATTATGATCTGGGTATGTTTTGATGTCTGATATAGTTGCAGAGTTTTAAGGTTGAATTTATAGATCTGTACGCGAGTTGGTTTTGGTAAAAGGGCGTATACACGCAGGTTGGGTTCATCCAAGTAGCGTATACAATGTGAAATATGATATTTGAATATGGAGCTGGATCTGGTTGTTGCTATGATTGTCTGGTTATTGTTGATAGGGTTACAGTGATTCAGAATTGGGTGTTTCAGTGATTAATGATGCAGGTTGTACTACAATGATGATTGTCTTATGGATCCAGTATGAAAATGTATGAAACGTGGTCCCGGGTAGCTCGTAGGCCGGCACCTACGTACTGGTAAACATATCAACCAGTACAAGAGCCAGGGGGTTGTAGCTCCCTTCCACTAGCAGCTGGAAAACGAGTAAAGAAGCATTTTGTAGGTAGGCACCTACGTACTAGTAAATGGATCGGCTAGTACAAGAGCTAAGAGGGTTGTAGCCCTCTGCAGGTTGTAGCCTGCGTGCTGGTAAAGGACTGCACCAGTACATTGTAAAAGAAGTTCTCATTAAAGAAGAAAGAGACAAATTGCAGCAGGTGGTTTTCACCCACATTGGGTTTCCACCTTATATCATGGTGTTCATGTGTATGGCTTTTGTGTGATGATCTGTTCTGTTATACTGCACCTGTTTACTGTTAATATGCTTAATAATGTTCTGATGCATTTACTGAAGATAAGATTAACTGAATCATAAGATCTCTGGATATACGCTAGTTGCATTAGACACAGTCGCGTGTACACGCGGGTTCACTTAACTGAAGTCGCGTATATGTTTCTGAGTATGAAATTGAAAAGTTTTATCTGATCTGATAATACTGATTCACCCCCCCTCTCAGTATTATTTCCAACATAAGAATGAGCAAGCTAGCTCTACAAGGGATGCTTCAGAAGAACCATTTAAGCCCGCAGTAACAACAATTTCCATTACTCTAGGGTTCTCCTCTTCAAGAAAATTATACATGCCTTCCCACGTAGCTATTCCCGCGTCTCTGTTACAGGCCGTGTCTGTATACAAGGGCGCCATTTCCTTTTCTTCTGAGCTCGGGGTTTTGCTTTTCTTTCCCATTTTAACCTGTGTATTTCTTTGTATCGTCCTCTGTTCCTGCAATTCACAAGTGAAGTGAAAATGAATGACAAGGAAGGGCGATGGGAAAGTTTTAAATGCCGCAGACATATGAAGTATACCACCTTACATGAGATGATTTTTTCGATAAGCACGCACCCATATTCCATTAATAACTGGAAACTAACTCATTTATTAGCATTAAAGCGCATAACCAGGTGTCAGCTTAAGGAAAATACTTTTCTTGAATAACGTGCCCGAAATATCTGCGATGAAGCGATTTTTCGATTTGCTTCGCAATATCGCAGATCGCAGCATCGCGAAATGATAATATCACAAAATCGTAACATCGCAAAGTTGGTCGCTCATGATATCGCATTATCGCATTGTTGCTGTATCGCGAGATCGCAATATCGCAATATCGCAGATCGCAGGAATGTTATGTATGATAATCTTTGTTAACCTGTTTTCTACGAAATGCGATTTTGCGATCGGTGTCATCGCATATTGGAAAATTAAAGCGTTTCGTTGTAAATTGTGTTGTATGCGATGCGATATTTCATTATCGCACATCGCAGTCTCGCAATGTTTAAAATTCAGCTCATAAGGAGGTATCCCGTTATCTTTTTTGCTGATGCGATATTCCTAAGGAAAGTTTTGTGTCTTACCTTATCATAAAACTTAGTTTTTTGGATTTTAGATGGGGGGCTTCCTATGTTTATGATGGTAATTTTATTTGAAAAAGGAAATTTAAACAGTAATTTGATTTTTAAAATTTTTAACTAAGGGTCCCCACTTATTCAGTATTAGGAATAACACTAAATAAGAAGGGGGGTGGTTGCTGGCCACAACAATTGGCGATTCACTTGGAAGAACCAGTTATCTCTGCTGTTTTTTTGAATTTTCAAAAATTCCAAAATAGAAAATTTTCCAGAAAATTAAACTTCATTATAGAAAGATAAAGTACATTATGCTTTAACCTATCAATGACATTTTGTTTCAACTATTTTCAACTTTGATTATTTGCTGCCTCAAGCTAGTCCTTGTATTTACATCGGTCATTATTTTGCTTTTAAAGATAAAACAAAGTCTTCTCTGTAAACCAGTTTTAAATATGCTCATTTGTCATAGGTAGAGCCTCTGCTGCCAGCAGGCGTTTATAGCCTCGACAGGGTTACCTGTTGCCCAGCAATGATCCTGTATCCTACTGAAAGAAACCTACAATTCCCAAAGAAGAATCCACACCCACACTTATTGCTTTGATTTTATTTTTTATTCTTAAAGAGTAATGTCTTGGTTTGGTAGCCAATTCATGACACAGTCATTCACTAATTTATAACTTCGCTGAACAAGCTGGCTTGTGATGAGACCCCTTGTCTTTTGATTTTAACAATCTCGAGTCATTGCCCTGTTGTGGTATGCAGTATTGGCAAAGTCAGCAAGTTATAACATCTATGATCATGATAATCCAGCTCGTGATGAGACCTATTACTCTTTAAGATAAAGTGTATCCTTGGATTGTTCCTCTGAAAGTTGTGATTTCCTTAGTAGGGAGGAAGTCATTGTTTCCTTAAGATAGCTCTGGACGACAATAATAGAGTTTTTGGAAATAGTTGTTCTACAGAGAATCTTTATTTTTTCATTGATACCTTTCATTGTACTGATATAAAACAATTTCTCACTAAAGGTTATTTTCATCAAATTTTATGAAGTTGAAACTAGTATCATATCTAGGCTAGAGTTTTTAACTGTATCTTTCAATAATAAAGATCAATTTTCCAAAAGATTTGCTATTTATACAAGCGAAAGATCAAAATTTGAAAGAGAATTGGTGTCTTTTTCGTAAATACCAAATGTAACGTTTCACAACTGGTTTTATTATGAAAAGAAAAACAACTATTCTACAAAAATAGAAGAATGTTCTTCTATAGAAAATATTTCTTAAGTATCTGACCATTAACAGGTAGAGATTCTCTTTTCCCTGTTAAATCTTGTAACATGAAGGTAGATGGACCTATGACTTCTATGATCTGAAAAGGACCAAGCCACATTCTTTGAAATTTTGTATGTTTTCCCTTTTCCTCATGAGCTTTGTCCCATTTTAAAACTAGATCTCCCATCTGAAAATATTTTATGGATATCATATTGGAATCAAAAGAGGCCTTTACCAATGCTTGATGATGAGCATGAGTTATTTTAGCCCGTTCTCGTTGTTCTTCTAATTTAATTAATTCCAACTGCCTAAGTTGTAAAGAAGAATTGGTACTTCATCAATGTACTAAACTAAGGCTAGAGAGGGAATTTCCAAATGTGTTGGAAGAACCACTTCTTTCCCATAAACTAAATTGAAGGGAGAAGTGCCGATAGAGGCTTTCTGCGTTATTCGGTCTGCCCATAAAGCATATATTAAAGACTTATGCCAATTTTTATGATTTTGGTCAATGGTTCGCTTAATGATTCTAATTAAGTTCTTATTTGTAGATTCAACTAACCCATTTCCCCGCGGATAATATTTGGCCGAGTATTTAAGTTTAAACCCCCTTTTGAGTGCAAATTCAGTCATTGCATTTCCAGAAAAGTATGATGAATTATCAAACATTAAAGCAGAAGGTAATCCAAACCTGGTGATTATGAACTGATCTATGAATTCAATGATATTTTCAGCATTAGCTGTCTTGAGTGGAACTGCTTCTACCCATTTAGTAAAGTAATCTGTCGCTATCAGGATGTATCTATGCTGTTTAGAAGAGTGAGGAACGATCTCACCTATTATGTCCAATCCCCACTGATCGAAAGGTTGTTCGATGGTAACTGGTTGCAGTGGCAAGGATGGTTTCTTTTGTCTCCTAGCAGCTGTTTGACAGACTTGGCATTTCCTTACGTAGTTGTGTGCGTCTTTGAATAATGTGGGCCAGTAATAGCCTGATTGTAAGATCTTATGAGTAGTGGTGTCTCCCGTGTAGTGTCCGCCTGCTGGCCCATCGTGGAGTTCCTGCAAGACTTTTTCAGCTTCAGCTTTCTCAAGACATCTAAGAAGAACAAAATCATAATTTATTTTAAAAAGAACTTCATTCACGAGTTGACATTGTTTGGATTTTAACCTCAGGGCATATCCATTCTTTAGATAATAAATAATATCAGCATATAATGGCTCAGCATCATTTAGGCTTACCTCATACACTTGTACCTCTTCAGATGGATTTTTGGGCATTAGCGATGTTCCTGCCAGCATTTTGCAAAAGCCTTGACCTTTAAAAATAATTGCTGGTCTGATTTCTACATCGCATTCTTGTAAGGCAGTAACCCAATTGGACCTTTTCTCACCCACATCCTTCTGTACTAGAAGATTTCTTACCACTGGAAATGGTACTATGATCTTGGTATGTGTTTTGAGTAAGAAAGGTCGGAAATATTTAATTGCTTTAAAAACAACATAAGCTTGTTTTTCTACATTTGAATAATTCGATTCAGCACCTTGTAAATTGGAATTGAAAAAAGAAATTGGGGCTTCCGTCTTTTCTTGATTTGCTTGAGTGAGTATCGCAGCGTATGATCTATTTGAGGAAAATGTATACAAAATAAAAGGACCGGAAAAATTTGGACCGGAAAAATTTGGAGTTGCTAAAGATGGAGCATTGATAATCGCTTGTTTGATAAGATTGAATGCCTCATGTTCATCTTGGCCCCATTTAAAATTTGCGTTCTTTTTAATCATGGCTTGAAAAGGAGACATGATTCTTGAAAAATCTGGGACGAATCTCTTTACAAAGTTAATCTGGCCAAGGAAAGATTGCATGGCTTTCTTGTTGTGAGGTAGGGGAACTGCGGAAATTTCCTTGATTCTGTCAGGATCTATGTGAATTCCAGATTTTGACACTATGAATCCTAGAAGCTTTCCTTCACTTAATGCGAAAAAAGATTTCTTTAGGTTAAGCAAAATCCCATACCTTAAACAACGTTGGAAGATTTGTTTTAAATCCCTGAGATGGTTGTTTCGTTTCTTGGAATAAACAGTAATATCATCCAAATAGATTACCACTGACTTATTAACTAACCCTTTGAATGCAATGTCCATGGCTCTTTGAAATGCGGCACCCGCGTTAATCAAACCAAATGGTATCTTTTGATATGCGTATGTGCGCCACTTAGTTCTGAATGTCGTTTCAATTGATCGTCGGGATGTACCAACAATTGGTTGTATCCTGAGAATCCATCCAAGAATGACATTAATTCTGAGCCCGCAACTACCTGCAGTATTTGTTCCATGGGAGGTAAAGGAAAGTTATCCTTTTCGCAGGCCTTGTTAAGGTTTCGAAAGTCAATGCAGATTCTAATATCTCCATTTTTATTTCTAACAGGTACCATATTGGAGACCCATTTAGAATGTCTAACGGGAAAGATTATTTTGGCTTTCAATAATTTGTTGAGTTCAGTTTTGATTTGATTTTCTAAATTTGGATGGATCTTTCTCAACTTTTGTTGAACAGGTTTTTCATTATCAATCATTGGGATAGTATGTTGGATGATTGAGGTGTCGTATGTTTTGAGTTCATCGTAATTCCAAGCAAAGACACTTTTGTATTGTTTCAAGAGATGAATATATGCTAATTTCTCTTCAGGGGCTAGGCCAAGGCCTAGGTTGATATTCTGGGGTTTGGCATCGGTTCCTAGATTTACTAATTCATAATTCAAAGTTGAACTTTGGAGTTTTGAATTGGTAGTTCTTTTGAATCGATCTTTCAAATCATAAAGGTCTTCTAATTTGACTACCGATTTAGGTATAGCATTGTTAGTACTATCTTGTTGCAATTGTTGGTCATGTTGGTCTTCATCGATTATTTGATTGGTGTAGGATCCTTCAGATGTGAGAAAACTCACGATATCAGGATCATCATTGAAAATCCTCCAATTGGTAATGTTATCAGGAATAGATGGTCTAAAAATTAACTCAATTAAAAATCGGTCAGGGCTAAAATCTTCCGAAGGAATGAGCTTGGAAGCTACGTTGGCTAAGAGGTCTGCGCTAGCATTCTGGAGTCTGGGAATTGATGAAATATTAAATGCTATAAAATGTTCAGTCAGATCTTGAACTAAAGATTGGTAATGCTTTAAATGACCTGATAAACAGTGTATAGTATTTCGTACCTGTCTGATTACAATCTCAGAATCTCCGAAAACTTGCAGGTATTTGACGTCTAATCCGATCGCTTTATATAACCCTTGGACTAGAGCTTCGTATTCTGCGGTATTGTTGGTGCACTCGAATTCGAGTCTACAAGTTAGCATGGTTTTATCTCCCTCTGGGCTTACTAATACGCATCCTGCTCCTGCTCCTTCTTTAGACTTAGAACAATCAAAAAATAATTTCCAAAACAAAGATTTATTTATAGGACTATCTATAAAATTAATGCATTTAGAACTATCTATTTGAGAAAAATTTTCTACTTGAGATAAAACAGAATGTTCTAAGTAAGGTGAAGTATGAGCATTAAACTTTCCTAGGAAAGAATCTACTGAATAGTTGCCAATGATGTTAGAATTATATGCTACAGGTTCATTTTCTCCCTCGAGTTCTATTACTATGTATTTCTGATGTTGCTCGCGTTCAAATTTTATTTGGTTGGGTTTACCATTATAAGGCAGCCACATGTGTGACCAGTCAGTTGCAAAGTATCCATGAAGTTTTTCTAACCAATCTCTACTAAGAATTAAGCCATAAAATTCAGGAATATCAGCAACTAAAATGTCAATAACTTGACATACCTTTGGGTTGGATGACAGCCTTATGGTAACCTGATTTAAGTCGCCAATCACTTCGACTTGCGATCGATCTAATTAGACTATGCGTACAGCGGATTTCTGTGGTTGAGCATTCAATTTTGCACAAATTGGTCTTGGTAAAATATTCGATGAAGCTCCAGAATCGACTAAACAATTATGGACGTTTTTATTGAAAATTTCATAAGTAAGGAGAAATGGGGGAGTATGCGATCTTGATCTTCCTCCAATTAATGCGATATCGCTTGGATCAACTTTATTCATCGTATTAGTTGGAGTTCTTCCCATATCATGGGAAGCTTGAGAGATTACAGTAGCTGGTAAAGGTGCAACTCACAACATGTAATTCCTTCAAAAGTACTTTCTGCTGGTGCTTTAACTTGCTCAATTCAAAAAGAGTAATATTGGCCCTAGTCTTTTTCATGTCTTCTACGATGTTATACTCCATTTCTTCCTAAATGATTAGCGTTTTAGATGGAGTAGATGTATCTGTTTGGACTGGGCTGGTTTGAGTCGCTTTAGGTGATATTTTCTTGGCTACGACTTTATCCTTAGACATTGAGCTTGCGCTCTTTGGCTTAGCTGTAGGTTGAGGAGGATCAAGTTGATTTCTGCTACGAGTACTAACCGGGAATGCCTCTTGATCTTCTTCATTTGGGAGGATGAAATCCCACATACCTTGTAACTCTACAACTTCTTCTTCATTGGTATGTTTTTCGGTAGTGTTTTCCTCTTCTTCTTCTTCTGATTCAACATTTGAAATAGCATTAGGGGGTTTGGAATTAGTTGAAGGATTTCTTTTAAAAGGCCTGTATGGATTTTTAGAAGAAGTTTCTACCACTTGTTTCTTGATGTCGACCATTTCGTTAGACATGGTATTCAAAACTTTTTGTAATCCTTCCAAATCGAATGGATCTTTCAGTTTTTTTTTCTTGGGATCTTCTTTGAAAGAGACTTTATTAGATTTTCGTTCTTCCATCACATTTTTCTTTTCTAGGGCCATAATATGTTTCTATACTGCTATTGCTTCTTTCATGTTTTCTACTAAGGTTGTTTTGTTAGCCCTATCAACAAAGATTGCTAAGTTTGATGGTAAAGCAGTAATATACCATTCACTTCGCACTTCTTCGCTAGGCTGAGAAGCAGTAGGTATTTTGTTTAAGATTTTATTGAAATGTAAATTCAAATCTTTGATAGGTTCTCTTGACTCGGCCCAAAGGTTAGACAAGTCATTGATTAGTGTCGCTGTAGACATGTCATCACCAAACTTGGTCAGAAATTTTTCTTGGAAGATGTCCCAACTAGTAATAGATCCAGAAGGTAACGAGAAATACCATGATCCAGCTGTTCCTTACAAAGTATAAGGAAAAAGTCGAACAACAACATCTTCATTAACAACTCCATTGAGATTTATAGATAACATAAAGTTATTTATATGTTCTTTCGCTAGCATGCCTGCCTCAGGGTTAAACTTAGGCAGCCATTTTTCAGGATGTGCCGGTATTTGACTCAAGGGTGCAGGCATTAAGACCGCCCCTGGGTTATTCCATGGAGTTTGGGCCATCGCTGAACTACTAACAGATTAAAGTGCAGAAGATGATCCCTGCGGCTGAGAAGATGAGGATATTATGACTCCAGATGGTTGAGAAGGAGTTGAGGAAGTTGCAATAGATTGATGGACAATGATCTGAAGCGGAGGAGTGGATGGTTGACTTCGCGGTGAAGAGGTTGAGATGGATGATGATGATGAAAGAGTCTCACTATCGGATCCTTTAGGAGACTTCCTTGCTCTCTTCCTAGTAGGTAGAGGTAATTCGGTTGGCTGAACACCAAACTTTTCACTCTTTAACCTGGTTAGAGGATGAGCAGGAATATATTGCGAAGTCACGCTGCCTTGAGATTTATCGGATATTTGAGGAGATATTAAAAATCGCTGAAGTTTGTGAATCAAAGATTCAACTTCAGGAGGTTCAATAGTGGATTGTTATGAAATATCAGGGTTTGTAGCAGCCGCTGTTGCTCCAATGACTTCCAACTCTGGATTTAAGGTTTTTGAATGAAATGGAGAAGTCGGAGGAGATGGTGAGGGTGATTTACTCTCAGAATGGTATTTAGATTTAGATTTGCTTGCCATTCACAGTTCAACCCTCCTTCTAGTGCCAAATATGTTGAAGCCCCGAAAATCGGGTCTACAACAAGGGGGATACCCGCCCGGTCCGGACCTTGGTTGGCAGCTCCTTTTCCGTTTGGTACAACGGGTCCGATTGGGGATATGGGACCAATTTCCCAATTTATGTGTGTGTGTGGGAAAGATGGATATTTCTGTTTCTAACAGTTTCTAAATGGAATACTTCTACTCTAATTCTAATCTAATAATGAGGAAATTGTATTCTAATAAATAGAAATATGTAAATCTACGCTAACCCGGGGTGTAATCTTTCCTTTATGCGATCTAAAATGATTTCAAACAACAACTGGTAATAAATATCATTCAGCTATTATGAGAAAAGAATTCAATAAAGATGAACCACTTCGTATAAAAAGTTAGACGAAACAGTTGTGAAAAACATATCGCATAATGAGCTATTCATACACTAAGCATAAATAAATAGCTATCACCGTACAAAAGTTCCAAATGATAACTCAGGAATCCATACATCAATATATAAATAACTGAACATGAAAATCACTTTAACACAAGGCAAAAATAGTTAAGAGATAGAAATAACATTTATAACTAGTCCTACTCATGAGCTTCGAGTGATAACGATTTATCTCTTCTTGATCTAACATCCACTAAGAGTACAAAAGTGAAACATCGGTAGCAAATATCAAATGCAAACATCAATAAATCCCGTTCCATTCATTCATCAAAACCTCCTCAGAGGGTACAGAAGTGCATGTTTTGGGGATAAGTTTTTGATAAATTTCAGGACCCTTCTCTAAATGCATGAGAAGGGTTTAAATACTACTAACTAAATTTAAAAATAAATTATTACAAAAATATAGGATACGGTTTAAATGACCGTCCTCTTTTCAGGAAAATAAAACAAAATTAAAACTAAAATTGAATCTAAAATTAAACTACTTCTGTATTTGGTCCTTGAAATCGCATGCATGTAGCATCTGTTTGAGAAGAGTCGACTGCCCGACTTCCGATTTTAGCTTAGCTGAGAAAACAGAATCGACAAGAGCTGGCACCATCTTTTCAGCCGCATTGATGATACACTTGAGAGTCATCCATTGGCTACGTGGCTTTACCAAGTAAGCCCAATAATAATCCCAGTTTAACCTGGTTAATCCTTGAATTGATTCTGCCTTTTCTTTTGCCTTCTGCTTCCAATCTGCCTATAGTTGTTGTGCATTAGGTAAATATCCTGGATTGGTCTCTGCGATCAAATTTTCCTTGTGCAAATTTTCATTTACACAATCAATAATACTGCTTGCTTTCGTGGCCGCTCCTTCTGTTGCTTGCTCTGCCTCCCTGATTTGCTCATCCCATTTGTTAAAGAGCATTTCTTTGTGATTTTCATTTATCCTTGGTGCACCTGCTCTTTTTCCCTCGTCTGTTTCTTGCCAAGCCAAATATTCAGTCACCCATTTATTGATTAGATCATAGTCACTTCGTAAATCTACCACTTGATTAGTGGTTTTATCACTTATTTCACGATAACAACTCCACTGCGATATCTTTTGGCCAACGCTTCTTGCTGCTGTAGTAATTGTTCATTCAAGGAAATGGACTTTGTGATAAATTTTGTAAGTTTAGGATTTTCCTTGTGCATCTCCTGTAAATCCTGTAATTGCTTTCCTTTCTCATCCAAACTTTTCTGATATTCTATCTGCATTTGTTGGAAGTCTTGCTGTAACCTTTTAAGTTGTTTCTGTGCTTCATTGTTGGCATTAGCTTGTTGCAACTTTTGTTGCAATACTTGTATCTGTATTCCTTTTCTTTTAGCAATTGCTGTACTTCAGACGCTTTATCAATAGTCGCAGAGGCATATGCTCTTGTGATCTGAGATAGTTTGGTGAGATTCTCAGTAGGATTGCTAGTGGGATCTTGCCACAAGACATCTAACTGTTCTGTGTCTTGAGGGAGCACGTTTTCCAATTTCCTTTTCTTCCTTTGTCTTCTTACTACTGCTTTGTGCTGTGGGCTATAAAATACATCAAGAGGGGGGATTTCTTCTATTTTGAGCATAAGCTCAGAGGATGGGGCAATAGGAATATGCTCCATATCTGAGACATTGCTAACTGTTCTTGTGACTATTTCTTTTGTTACCTGTGCATCGCTCACAGGTGTTTTTATGGTTTTCCCTTCAAGATTGATCAAGTCATTGAAGGTTTCCCATTCTTTATCTAGTTCAGTTGTGACTGGCGGTGGATGAATGACGAGAGGGGGAGGATCTCTTTGCGGAGAGGCAATAACCTGTTGCTGTAGAAGTTCCGTTGACTGGGCAGTATCCTTTACTGACCCTTCGCTCTTATCTTGTTCACTTCCGGATATTTTAGAATGTTCAGACATTTCTTTTTCAGACTTGGATTTAGATTCGTTAGTGCCTGAACTTCCACTAAGACTAACGCTTGGAGTTGGTTCCCTTGCGGGTTTTAGGCGTAGTTTCTCCAAAGGAACACTGGCTAACCTTCTCTCCCTATATATTTTGAACTTTTGAAATTCTTCTGGAGAGAGTTGCCTTTGGGCTGCATGTAGAATTTCTTCAAGTGTGATTTTCTGTTGGAATATATCATCAAATAAATCCTTTTCTCCAGAGAACACCTTTATCTTGACTGCAGTAGTGAAATTCTTGGCAACATCATGAGGGTCAAATGGCCTTCCTAAAAATTTGAATAACTGTAGACACGTTATATTATTTACTTCTGTGAATGCATGGCCTACATCGAAAAGTGAAAAGGTCCCATAGGCTACAGGAAACTGTGGCCATATAGCCTTTCTTTTGTCTTTCAAATCTTTAGTTAGACCGCCTTCCCCACAGGTTTGATAGGCAATCTCTCGAGCTAACAGTTTATCAGGGATATACAAAGGTAGGATATGAGGAGAAGCAGAACTTCCAAATACCCTGACATAAGTAAACAATTCCTCCCCGAACCATCTTGCGATAGGGAGGATGTCTACCTCTGCTTCAGGAGAGCATCTCGGAGCGTCTTTATCATACAACATTTTGTACAAGGGCAGCATAATTCCATGACAAATCTGGTAGAAGTATGGAGTGAACTTAGAGTCCCACAATTCTTTGTGATAGACATGAATGGGTAAGGGGTCTTGAGTTTTCCACTTCCAACCCATAACAAGAAATTTAGACACATAACATATCGCATCCATTACATATGGAGATAGGTAAAAAGGAGGATAAATTCTCTGAGCCGCAGTTCTTTTGGACCGGTAACTTACAACGGCCATGGCTAGGTTATTAGACAAGATTTTGGACCAATCTACAATAGTGGAATTTGTGGCGGCATCCAATAACGGTAGCCATTCAGATGAAAATTTGTTGATATTTGGCATTCCAAATATTCTACAGAGCATGGCAGCAACACAGCAATATGGAGAGGTAAGAGAACTAGTACTATACATACCATGTTTATCTTTCTTCAGCGGTTCATCCCTCCTAGACCAGTCTTTGGTAGTTTCTGCTAGGTCTTGATTTTATTTTGCAAATTTCTCCATAAACTGCTTGTTATAAGTTACCTGTGGCTTCGGTAGATGATACATGAGCTTTAAATCCTGTGTAGCGAATGAGCCGATAAGTCCCTGACCCTGAGTTTTAAACTGTCTGTTTCTAATATCTGCGCTGTTCAGTATCCACTTCACCATGTCCGTGTATGGGAGAATTTTGGGTCTTGCTGCTATTCGGTGTAAGAATGAGCAAGCTAGCTCTGTAAGGGATGCTTCAGAAGAACCATTTGAACCTACAGTAGCAACAACTTCCATTACTTTTGGATTCTCCTCTTCAAGAAGATTATACATGCCTTCCCACGTAGCTATTCCCGCGTCTCTATTGCAGGCCGTGTCTGTATACAAGGGCGCCATTTCCTTTTCTTCTGAGCTCAGGGTTTTGCTTTTCTTTCCCATTTTTACCTGCGTATTGCTTTGTATCATCCTCTGTTCTCTGTTCCTGCAATTCACAAGTGAAGTGAAAATGAATGACAAGGAAGGGTGATGGGAAAGTTTTAAATGCTGCAGACATATGAAGTATACCACCTTACGTGAGATGATTTTTTCGATAAGCACGCACCCATATTCCATTAATAACTGGCAACTAACTCATTTATTAGCATTAAAGCGCATAACCAGTTGCCAGCTTAAGGAAAATAATTTTCTTGAATAACGCGACCAAAAGATCTGCAATGAAGTGATTTTGCGATTTTCTTCGCAATATCGCAGCATCGCAAAATGATAATATCGCAAAATCGTAACATCGCAAAGTTGGTTGCTCATGATATCACATTATCGCATTGTCGCTGTATCGCGAGATCGGAATATCGCAATATCACGGATCGCGGGAATGTTATGTATGATAATCTTTGTTAACCTGTTTTCTGCGAAATGTGATTTTGCGATCGACGTCATCACATTTCGGAAAATTAAAGTGTTTCATTGTAAATTGTGCCGTATGCGATGCGATATTTCATTATCGCACATCACAATCTCGCAATATTTAAAATTCAGCTCATAAGGAGGTATCCCGTTATCCTTTTTGCCGATGCGATATTCCTAAGGAAAGATTTGTGTCTTACCTTATCATAAAACTTAGATTTTTAGATTTTATAAGGGGGGCTTCCTAAGTTTATGATGGTAATTTTATTTGAAAAAGGAAATTTAAACACTAATTTGATTTTTAAAATTTTTAATTAAGGGTCCCCACTTATTCAGTATTAGGAATAACACTAAATAAGAAGGGGGGTTGTTGCTGGCCACAACAATACCCTAAAGGATCATGGTCAACTGATTACATCATTTCCTAGAAGTTCCACCTAAAAACTTACTTAGAACTGGCCAAAACTGGACCATACTGACTGCTCCATGGTCAAGGTGTGATGCATACTAGCTGCCACACTGGCCAGGTCCGATGCACACTGAAATGGCCTTCTGTGGGGTGTGATGAGAAAGAATAGACAAATGGCAGAGACAATTTGCTAAGTGGATGATCATGGAATGTTCTAGAAACTTCTCCTGTGACACTTGCCTCTCTGAATTTGCCGAGGGATGAGTAAGAGATCAATGAAATATCCAAGTGGAACCAAGAACTATCAGTGGAATGACACTAATAAAAAACCTAGAGTTGACTCACACCCTTACAAGACATCTATAAATGGATCCCTCACCTGAGAGATCTGGAGGCTGGAATTTTGTATTTTGTAAGGAAGTGCTATTAGTTTATCTCTGAGAAGAGACATTGCATTGTTGGGTGATTTTCTTATTCATGAGGTGAAGAGGGCTTCTAAACTGGGAGGATGATGCTGGATTAGACAATTGGGTTGTAATCCTCTCTTTCACTATTAATAAAGTTCTTTGAGTTTTCCTCCATATAATCGTGTGTTTATGAATCTTATCATTTATGAATACAATTGTATGGTCTATGTGTTTCTGATTCTGCATTGTTTATGATGTTTAGATGGACATGCTTTGATGGTTTTCTGTTACTTTGACTCTACAGGTACTCTTTAAAGCGGGACAAGTAGGAGAGGAGTGGAAAATTCTATCAAGGGAAGGAGAAATCAAGCTAGGATCAAAACGGAAGATCTAGGTTGGTCCTCTTTTCTTCTCTCTTACCTATTACACTTAAAGGAACTCTCGAAAGGCTTTCATTGTTTGTTTCTAAGATAGATACCTATCTTAGTGGGACTAGTAGTTCAAATCGACACTAGTTTTCCTTGAAACAAAATGGCGACTCCACTAGGGAACGAATAGTTTGTTTTGTTCGTTTATTATTTGCTATATAAACTACAGACAGAGCCTGAAGTTAGCCAGCTAGCCTTCGAAATGCCTTTGCTATGAAATTGCGAAGTAGATGAAAGCTGCTTCAATCAATCTCTGGGTTGGTTTATGAACTGAACATCTGACTTACAAGAATTCTAAGTGCCCTTGTGGTAGCTCAAAACCTCATAAGATCTTACCCCTATACTTTGTTTTTACTGTCCATCATAACTCAGCTTCAATCACTGAACTTAGATGCAAACTTTGAGCAAAAACCAAGCTCAGTTTCGCTCCCTGGTCCGTCGCACTATTTGTAACTAGGCAACCTGTATGCATCACACCTCCTGTGTGTTGCAGGTGAGATGCATCCCTGTTTCCCTGTGTTGCAGGTACGATGATTGAGTGATACTGTTTTTCTCTCCGAGATTTGGTTTTTTCTCCTTGTTTTCAGCTTTATTCAGTAGTTTTGCTGTTCATGATCAGTACCTTCTTGTTGGAACCTCCTTCCTTCACATATTTCAGCCTCCATTGGTTAGGAATTGTAAATGTCTGTGTATTTGTAAATCATTTACAGTCTTCCTTTGTCGAAAGTAGCTTAATCGAACTGTCGCTTTTGATGCAAGTGTCGTAATTTTCATTTTGAATCAAAAGAAGAGTGTCATAAAGTCTTCCTCTTCTAGATAGTTGATTGTACTTTTGTCATTGTACTTGATTTGAATTATTAGTATTTGAAGTGTCGAAAACAATTTTCAATTCGAAATCGAAAAGTGTCGTCTTAGTCTTCCTTTTGTTTTGAAAAGAAATCGTTAGAAATGTTGCTTTGACAGAAAATAGTTCAGATCTGTACTTATCTTTCCTTTTTGGCATTCACACATTAAGGAAATGGAAAAAAAATACATGCATGTGCATTTGCATTTTGACTGCATGCGAAATTTGATTTAGGAAAGTGCATTTAGTGTGTGCTCTATGCTCTCTGCTGAAAGAAAAATCATAATCTTCTTTCCTCTGTAGCTAGGATTTTCATTGCTAAAAGAAAATAAATGACTTTTTGTCATTTTAGATTGCATATTTAAGACTTTCACATCTACATCATGCGGTGAACCTTGAAAGACAAACTTCTAAGCAAGATCAACTCTAAAATAAATCTCAATGAACATAAAAACGCTTTGGAACCTAACACAACACATCTAGAATTCTAGGATAGAGATGTGTTCTAGCGTTGTAAAGCCTGGTAACTATCATTTTCATCGAAGGTTGGGTGATTCCTCCTCTTTGATACGACAAGTGCCAGTATGGACTTGTGCTCCCTGTACCGTCGAGTATATATTGGGAGACCACAATAGGTTGATATCCTTTATCCTTAGGAAGTCGTGTCTGCCACCCTATCGATCGCAATGCACTGAACACAAAATTCGGGAAGATTGACTGCCGTACATAAGTCCTTGGTAATTTCTCTATCATTTATCACCAAGGTGTATTTTGCAGTTTTGCGATTGGTTTGGTAATCCCTTTGTCTAGATTTCCAGAGTAGTCACTTTCGTTCCTTTTCAACTCCTTAAAAGAAAAGGTCCATCTGAGCACTTGTCACTTCAGGCTCATTAAAAATTGAAGGCGACTAGAGTCACCTTTATCTTTTTCTCGACTCTTAAAAATTGAAAAAGCAGGTTGCGTCAAAGTGTCTTAAAATTCATTTAAATTGGAATAACTTTTTCCCCTTTAATTTTGAGTTGATCAAGTAATTCGTAATCGTGGAAGAAAGTCAATCAAAACCCCATTGTTCGTGGAGACTAGAAAGTCAACCATCTTTGACCTCGGAGATGAAACCATCCTAGGAAAAACGGTCTTGTTTAATTGAGTCCAATTCACCTGATTTATTTGAAACTTGTGTTTCAACATCGTCAGAGACTACAGTTACTCCAATTATCTTTGGTACACTTGCCTTTACAGAAAAAGTTCCACAGTTACAAGAGGACATTAGAATTGATCCTAGTGTAGCTGTAGACACCTCTATTCCTGAAGCAACTCCATCTAGGACTGATCCAGAAATTGAAGTTCACTTACCTGAACATCTGGAAGTTGAGTTCCAGAATTCAGAAGGTGTCACCCCTCTAGTATCTATTACTGCAGAACATACACTTTCTTCGGCTCCAGAAATATTTTACGGACCTGACGGTCTACCTCTTCCACCTGGATTGATTGCCATAGAAGAGATAGTAGAGGATCTTCCACCCAGTACTCCAGTGCATTTTGGAACTGGGATCCACTTATATCCTTCTACTACAGAAGTTAGCTCTTTTAATCATCCTTCATCGCAAGTTCCTGTCGAATGGCTAGGAAATCTTTTAGATAGACTAAATATGTCTAAGCAACCATCAACATCTAGGACTGTGTCAACTGACACAGCTATGGCAGAGCTTCCTGCTGCCATTCCTACAATGTTTCCTGGTATACCATTTGTCCCGACTAGTTATCAAAAACAAGCCGGAGTCCACTCAGGGACTATTTCGACGACATGGTCTGTTCCTATTTCTTCATCCGGAATCTCATTTGGTATTTCTTATTTTGAAACTCAACAAGTTGATCCAATATGTCTTAAAAGGTCAATCTACCCTTTAAGCATTGGATTGCAACCTTATGGGGGTCAGTATGCTTTTTCATTGTTCCCTCTTGGAGAACAACCATATGGGAGTTTGCAACAAAATTCAGGACAAACTAGAATTGCATCCAGCGGTTGGGTACCAATAATGCATCAACAACCGAGGGTTCCAACCCGTGTCGAATATTCCCACTACACCTGCTATTGTGACTGTATCGCAAGTACAAGTGCTACCTGTTGTATGTCAACCTCAAGTCTCTCAGGTTGCAATACAATAGCCTCTCGTCTTTGCGATTCAATCACCACCTCAGGTTAGTGTCTCCTTACCTAGAACGACTTAGGCTCAAACAAGTACTATCACTCCGTATCTTGGTCAATCATACAGTATTGGACAACAACAAATGGTCCAACAACCATGGCTGGTGCAATATCAACAACCGCAATTCCAGCAATCATACCAAGGACCTGAGCAACAAGGCTTTATAAGTAATGGACAACCGCATTTCCAAAATGATTATCAACAACCATATTATAATGGTTATGCCCATCAACCTTATCAAAGTTACCAACATCAGATACATTATGTCGGTATGCAAAGACCTACTGCTCGGGCAATTCCATCTTATCTTGGGTATTCTTCGCCTAACCTGAATCAACAGTTGCCTTTTGTAGCAACTCTAGAATTACCAGATCTAAACCGGCTGACGAATGATCCAATTGCTTATGCCCCTTGGTGGCCTGCGATTCCTCATAAACTTCCCTATGATATTCCTAAATTCAATGGAAATCCAGGTGAAGATCCATCAAATCAGGTAATGACATTCCATTTGTGGTGTTCATCCAACACCCTGAATGAAGATTCGATTAGGCTTTGCCTTTTTCAACGAACAGTAACTGGTCCAACAACAAAATGTATATTGAATTGCCTAGAGCTTTGTTGTATAACTTCAGCACCCTTGCCACTACCTTTTTTAACCCATTTTCAGTTACCCATAAGGTACGAAACAAGGATAGAACTCCTTACCAACTTTAAACAGATGATAGCCACTCACATATCCAATCATATTCATGAGTGGTGGCGTCATCGAAGAATGGTAAAGACGTATGTTCCTAATCAACTTTTAGTTGAATGGTTTATAAAGTCATTATCACTCTCTATTATAGAGGATGTGGCTAAGGGAGGAGTTGTCACTGAAGAGCAAGTCATTGCTCGTGCACAATATTTAGACTTAATATATACTCAGTCTGGCACACTCTACGACAAAATTCCTGACGCTTCTAGACCAGAATTTTACGTTCCTCCCCCTCTTAAATCAAACAAGGACTCTCATGCCGATGATGGCATGATTGGTACAACAAACACGAAAAACGCAAAGGCTACATCTAAAAAATCCCATACGGTTTCTAGTCAAAAGGCAGATGAAGAACCTCTTGCCTCAGAGTTTAATGCTATGTCAACCGATAAGGGAAAAAATCTTAAGCAACCAGGGGGCAAGAAGAAAGGGACAAACAAAAAGAAGAAACAGGAAGATTTGACTCCTGAGAAATCTTCTGGAAACCCTACTGGAAAGAAGAAACCTAATCAGTCATGTTTCATATGTGATGAGGTCCATTACACGAGAGATTGTCCACATCAAGCTGAGGTCACAAAATTTTTCAAAAAGACTTCAAATACCTCAGCGGTATTGACTGATTTGTTTCCAAACCTAGAAACCAACCTGGTTGCTAGTGATCGTGCTTCCCCATCCCAAGTGCTAATGTTATCCATCTCAAAACAGAAAAATGATGCTTTAATATCAACAAGGAATAAAGATTATGGAAATCCACAGTCATTGATCAACAAGGCTATAGATCAACCCGGTAGTTCGACAACAACTTTGTCAGAAGTTGCTCCACCGATCATTCCTGAATTAACAATAAAACCACCTAAGGGAGTATTACATAAATCAATATTTAATCCTCGTGCTCGAGCAACACAGAATTATAATATAGTGGAAGATCTGGCCCAATCACCATCCGCTATGTCGACACTTGAAGTGCTACAGAATTGCCCCTCCCAAAAGCAAGCTTTCTTATCAGCGATAGGTGGGATTGATCCAACAGATTCCAATCTAGTGGCCTTTAATCATAAAGGATACGAACTTCAGTTACCAGCACCACTCGCTTTCCTCATACAGGTAAAAGCCCTCAAAAAAACTGTTCATCGAACAATAATTGATCAGGGAGCATCTACCTGTATTATGTCAATGAGTTGCTGGAAAAATTTAGGCTCTCCACCCTTGTCACGATCATCAACGACATTAAAATCGTTCGATGGAGGAACATACACGCCATATGGGATATTAAGTAACTTGCAAATTGAATTGGGGGGCAAAACAATAGAAATTGAAGTCGAGGTCATTGATGGAAACCTTGACTACAATATCCTACTGGCCAGGCCTTGGATTTATGCTATGGCTACTGTTGTGTTAACATATTTTAGAAAGATTGCATTCCCTTTTCAAGGTGGAATTACAATCATTGACCAACTAACCTTCCTCCCCAACAGTTCCCTAGTTACCAGAAGCATTCCATTATTCCATGGAAGCTCTCAATTGCTTCAAAATATTGGAGTAGGTCTCCTAAAATACCCTTCCTTAATAGGTACTTTTGCCCTTCTGCCTTCGAGTAATCTGGCGGAAGTGGCCACAGTGGAAGATTGTCACATGATATCTTCTACATTGTCAAATATTAAGAAGAATTCCAAACATTTTGTTAGCATGGATCATCGCCAAGTGTTACCCCCAAGCCCTATAGAATTGTTGTAGCAATCAATATTCTGGGCATGGGCGGCAAACCCAAATCAACGCTCGACAAGCATTTGGATAGATAGGTCTCTAGAGTATGGTACCTCTTCTGATCCTTGGTCTCATGTACATTCTACAGACGAAGGAATCATTCAGTCAATGATGATAGGAGAGGCACCATGGGAAGATCACCACCATCATTCCCAACCTCAAGATAACAACAAGGATTATTCTAACGACCTTAATCATCCTTCAGTTTTTGATTTTCTATCGAATTATGTAAATATAGTGGATTCAGAGTGAAATCTGTCCAATATTGAAGAAATTATTTCCATTAATATATCGACCAAATTGAATGTTGTAGAGAATATACATGTTGGCAAATCTTCTTCTCCTTCAAAACTAGAAATATACTGCGCTCTCTTTCGCGAATTCGGAGATGTCTTTGCTTGGTCATATGAAGAAATTCCAGGCATTGACTCGAGCATCGTTGAACATGAAATCAAGATGTATCCAGATGTCAAACTAGTACGACAACGGCTTTGACCGGTTCACCCGAAGAAAGCCGCTGCCATTAAGGCAGAAGTTGAAATTTTTTTAGTTGCTGGTTTCATTTACCCTATTCCTCTCACTGATTGGGTATCGAATATTGTTCCTGTGATGAAAAAGCAAGGAACGATTAGAGTGTGTGTCGATTATAGGGATGTAAATCAAGCTTGTCCAAAGGACAACTACCCTACACCCTTCATCGACCAGATAATTGATGAATGTGCCGGATGCGAAGTCTTTTCATTTATGGATGGATTTTCTGGATACAATCAAATCAATATCCGCCCACAGGACCAATCGAAGACTGCATTTATATGTCTATGGGGAACATTCACGTACTGCAAACTACCTTTCGGTTTGAAGAATGCAGGGGCAACATTTCAAAGGGCAATGAACTATGCCTTCCATGACATGAAACACATCGTTCAACCGTATCTTGACGATTTACTGGCTCATTCGTGAAAGCAGAATGATCATCCGCAGCATTTGAGAGCTATATTTCTACGTTGTCGACACTACAAGATACGACACAATCCACACAAGTGTGTGTTTTGTGTTGGTTCTGGTCAGTTACCTGGTTTCGTAGTTTCTAAGGATGGAATTTGACTCAACCCATGTAAGGTTCAAGCTCGTTAAAAAAAAAACCTACTACTGAGCATAGTTTCTCTTGGTTCAAGCTCAATAAAAAATGAAACCACCTTTGCTAAATAACCTTTGTGATCACCTAACCATCAACCTTTTTGAACCTTGGTTGTGTCCCTACCATCACCTCCATTCATTTGGCCGACCATACACTTCCACTTGATTGTTTACCCTTTTGAGGAATAGCTGCGACGAGTGATTCTGATTGCCACCCTCTTCACACTGCCATGTTTTGAGAAGTTCCAAACTTACCTGGAACAGGTTGCCACCCAAAAATACCACTCGTTCCTAAAAAATGAATCCCATTTAAACTCTTTTTAGACTCGTTAAATATAAAAAGATTGTCAAGCCATTGGCCTTTCCAGCTCATTAAAGTAAAGGGAATGCCATCCCTCCTATACATTTTAATCTTTTTGGACCTAAGGGATTATCAAACAAAAAGATCGAGCACTTGTCTTTTTCGGCTCGCTAAAACGATCGAAAAGTCATCCCTTTCATATTATTTTTCACTTTTTCAGACTTAAGGGATTATGCTACGAAAAAGGACTGTTGGAGTTTCCTTTTTGTCCCTTTTCAAACTCTCTAAACATGAAAAGGATTGAGTTATATTTGTCGTTAAACTCATTAAAACAATAGACTTGTCCATCCAGACAAGAATGAGTCTCACCAACGCTAGGCTCGCTAAAAACAAAGTGAAAAGTTTGCCCGAAGGGCAAATTATAGACCAAGAATATGTTATCCTCCTCAAGCTTGACAAAAATAAAGAGGTACTGGTCAACAATGACTGGGGAAAAAGGGAAGAAAACTTGAAGAACTTTATTGGTAGCAGGTCGCTCTTGAACATGACACTTTCACTCCATCACTAGGATGAGTTGGGTTGGGTTTTTCCTTTCACCATCATCATTGGTCCTCCGTACCATCCATGGGGTTAACGCTACCAGTCCATATCAGTGTCTCCAATATGTTCATGAGAAGTCATTTAGAGATTTCACCATCCAAAAAACACTTCATCCACTACAATATATCCACCCTTCATTTTTCATGGCAGTCATTCCTGAACCTTATATCATTAGATCATTTTCACCTCCACAAAAATCATTTGCTTCGTTTCACGTCATAGATGTGGGATACATCAAGGCCCTCCTACGACAGGTCACTTCTTGTCGACATCAGCTCATTATCCAAGAAGTTGACTTAGAAACAACCCTTTCAGTACTTTGAAGCTTGCATGCCTCAATGGCAAGTTTCTCACTTCCGGCGACAGGTTTACATAAATGACCTTCAACCGAAAGATTTTGCGTGGTGTTTGACTTCAGCTCATATATTCACACCATGTGAATTGTACTGTAGTACCTTGAGGGTCATCATCATTATCGGTGACTCCTCTCGCATCTATTAACAACTTACATTATTGGCTGGTAATCAGGCGATGTCTTTCCATGTTTGACTTTAGAACATATTTTTACATGGATCGACTTGTACATCGGGTGAAGATTGAACGAGTTTTGAAGACCCCGGATCTAGTTTCATCCATTCGGGTTGCGATATATTCAAGAAAATAAAGACATCAATTGTACACAGAAGCTGCACAGATAGTCATCTAAGCCAGGGAAGATGACTCTTCATGCGAAGAATCACCAGTCTGCAACAGCAAACGATTGTCTGTCCTATGTACATGAAAATGAATTTATAAAGCTGAGCATGGGAATGCCCGCCTCAGCTAGATCATGAAAATAATATGATGATGATGTATTGTATTGTATCTTATACAGGTCACCTTCCAGTTCGAATACCTCAGATCCTCATGATAAAGCATTTCACCTGACATCAGAAGATTTACGACCTCATGCTTTAGGGGGCAGCTATTATAGACATATTTGGGCATTGCAACCCCAAACTCATATGTCCATAAAATAAGGGCTCTTTAAGTCCCTAAAAGTGTTGTTTCATACCTAAAGGATCATGGTCAACTGATTACATCATTTCCCAGAAGTTCCACCTGAAAAATTACTTAGAACTGGCCAAAACTAGACCATACTGACTGCTCCATGGTCAAGGTGCGATGCATACTGGATGCCACACTGGCCAAGTGTGATTCATACTGAAATGGCCTTCTATGGGGTGCGTGAGCGAGAATAGACAAATGGCAGAGACAATTTGCTAAGTGGATGATCATGGAATCTTCCAGAAACTTCTCCCGTGACACTTGCCTCTCTGAATTCGCCCAGGGATGAGTAAGAGATCAATGAAATCTCCAAGTGGAACCAAGAACTATCAGAGGAATGACACTAATCAAAAACCCAGAGCTGACTCACACCCTTGCAAGACATCTATAAATGGATCCCTCACCTGAGAGATTTGGAGGCTGGAATTTTGTGTTTTGTAAGGAAGTGCTATTGGTTTATATGTGAGAAGAGACATTGCATTGTTGGGTGATTTTCTTATTCATGAGGTGAAGAGGGCTTCTACACTGGGAGGATGATGCTGGATCAGACACCTGGGTTGTAATCCTCTCTTTCACTATTAATAAAGTTCTTTGAGTTTTCCTCCATATAATCATGGTTTTATGAATCTTATCGTTTATGAATGCAATTGTATGGTCAATGTGTTTCTGATTCCACATTGTTTATTATGTTTAGATGGATATGCTTTGATGGCTTTCTATTAATTTGACTCTACAGTTACTCTTTGAAGTAGGACAAGTAGGAGAGGAGTGGCAAATTCTATCAAGGGAAGGAGAAATCAAGCTAGGATCAAAGCAGAAGATCCAGGTTGGTCCTCTTTTCTTCTCTCTTACCTATTACACTTAAAGGAACTCTCGAAAGGCTTTCATTGTTTGTTTCTAAGATAGCTACCCATCTTAGTGGGACAAGCAGTTCAATCGACACTAGTTTTCCCTGAAACAGGAAGACCAGGATTGGACAAAGTTTTGGATATAAGTGGCTTTGTTGATGCAGACTAGGCTCGATATATGGATTGGAGAAGATCTAGAAGTGGGTATGTGTTTAACCTATTTGGAGGTGCAGTCAGTTGGATGAGTAAGAAATAATCTGTAGTGGCACTATTAACTATAGAGGCAAAAGACATGGAAGCAACTCATGTAAGCAAGGAAGCAGTTTGGTTGCAGAGATTGTGTTCAAGTATGGGGTTAGTATACGGAGCTATAAGGATAGACTGTGACAGCCAAAGTGAAATTTTCTTGGCAAAGAACCCTGCTTATCATTCAAAGACAAAGCACATTGATGTTCAGTATCACTTTGTGAGGGATATGGTAGAACACAAAAAGGTGTTGTTGGTAAAGGTGGACACTTTGAAGAATATTGCAGATGCATTGACAAAATCTGTGAGCTCTAAGAAGTTCTCTTGGTATAGAGAAATAATGGGCGTTGCAGGGCTGGATAAATGACTAAGCTCTCCTGTGGCCTCCCGTGGAAAGACAAAAACAAGTGGGAGAATGTTGGGTTGTGTTAGAGGGGGGGAAGAGACCCCCCTTTGTTGTGCCCATAGAAAATTTTAGGGGCGAATGTTCGCCCTTTGGTGAAATTAAGGGGTTTTAAATTTTTAGTGGGCAAATATTTTGTATCATAGTACATTTTTACAAATCACCTCAAATAGCCCACCTTATTTTAAGGGAGAGGGTAAAAAAGGTAAATTTAGCCCTTGAAATTAAGAGTTACAACCTTCCATTCGCCCATTTTCAAGAATAGGTTTTATTTAAGTGAATCCTATGGGCCAAAGGCCCAAATACCATATTTATAAAATAGGTACGGTAAATTAATAAAAATATAAATAAATGAGAGTTATAGTAAATAAATAAAACATTTTTTATATTTACTTCATAAGTCACCTTATATACATGCAAGGGTGTAAACAAATAAAAATATAAGTAAAGTGGAGGTATGGTAAATAAATAAAATGTCTTTTTATACTTACTCAAAAGGTATGGTAAATAAATAAAAATATAAATAAACTAGACGCATGGTAAATAAATAAAACCTCTTTTTATATTTAGTCCATAACCCTCGTTCTATTTATGAAGGCTCAAAAAAGAGGTTTTATTTAAGTGAATCCTATGGGCCAAATACCATATTTGTAAAAGAGGTATGGTAAATTAATAAAAATATAAATAAACCAGAGGTATGGTAAACAAATAAAACATTTTTTTTATATTTACTCCATAAGTCACCTTATATTTACGAACACTCAAAAAATGCGTTATATTTAGGTGAAACCTATGGGCAAAATACTATGGGACAAATACCATGGACTAGATTGTTATTAATACCATGCAAAAAAACATTATTAACCCTAATATTAGTATTAATAAAAATAAAAATGGCACATGGTATTCACCAAAATGGCACATGGTATTGACCCATGGTATTCACCTGGAATGTAGCCTATTTAAATGGGGGAATTAAACCAGCATATATCCATCTTTACTCTGGATCTACTAACCCCCGAGAGGTATCAAATATCGTGATATGTAAACTAGCATAGAGTGAAAAAATATTTGATCCGATCAAGAGTAAAATTGGATGTTGTAATTTAATGTATGTTAAACATTTTAGCTTGGTTAAAATAAAAAATAAAATAAAAATCAACTATTAATTTTATTAATTATTATAAATTACTAATAGTAATTTTTAAGCTCCATGTTTATGATAACCCATGGTATTGATCCATGGTAATACCATGGTATTCATGTGAGCATAGACTATTTAAAGGGGAAATTCTATCATCTTAGATCCATCTTAATTCTGGGTCTACCAAGTGCTCAGAGGGATAAATAGATTTCATCGCCCTAAGAGTGGTAGATGTGGAGTTAAGATGGATATAGGTTGGTTTTTATGATAATGAAGATATTAAATAGACTTAGGAAATTATATTGTAAAAACATCTTAAGGTGAATGGTTAAAGCATAGACATTGGACAAGTATATTTGTATACTTCTTTTTAAACTGAAACAAATCCAGGGCTAAAAGGAATGGATTGATTGCACTAGTCATCCTTCTATAACTTTCCAACATATGCTAGAGTAAATAGATTGTAATTTGGGTAATTTTTCTAATTGCAAACAGGAACATACTTGTGTATTGGCAAGGTGGTTACGAGGTCCCTAGAAGTGATGAATTTGAATTTTTCTTGGTTTTATATATAGTATTAGGTTTTTTATCATGCTTTGTGTGAATGGCACAGGTGAATTTTATCCTACACCCACTAGGTTATCGATATGTAATTTCGGTAATTTTGATTTCAAAAGATATTTTAAAAAATGCAATGATTTCGTTTGTGTATTCAATAAACACAAGATTTTATAATTGAGTAAAATATTCGCCATGCCTGGTGAGAGATTCGCCAAAAAATTATATATACATATCATATTATTGATAAAATCGCCTTCCATTTTTCCTATATACCATGGAGATTTGCTCATTTATTATACATGTAAATTTAGGGGGGGTTCTTAAAATTTTCCCTAGTTGTGCCAATGTGTAGCGGGGGTGTCACATGGGGGGCGACAACCCCCCCTATATGGGGGGTTTGAGGGGGGTGGTTAGGCCCCCTCTACGTGGTCTGGGGCAACGCCCTGGGGATTTTTTTTTTGGACCCATGGTTTTGTGCATGGTTTCACACATGGTTTTAGGCGCGATGGTTTTCGGTCCATGATATTGGTTGCTTCGGCATGTATATATATGTATTGTAACATTGAAAGGAACATAATGAAAAATCAATTTGGTAGTCCCGGTTTTGGGATCCAAGGGAAAATATGTGTATATTTGTTTTATTTGTTATGCTCTCGCTATTTTTATTTTATATTTTTTAGAATTCGTATGCAGGTAATTTCTGTACAGGGTTAAAACCTACATTGAAGACAGTTCTAGGCTTGGGAACTATGCCAAAGCATCTAAGTGAGGGATTTAACTTAAATGGATGACCAATGATCCAAACCATTTACTCTTGTACAATCCAAAAGCTTTTGATATTCTCAAAGTGCTGATTTTCGCTACTAACAACATATAATCCTCCAATTAATTTTGATAGAGGAAAGAAGAGGATATATGATAATTAAACATTCATCCTAAATACTTAATTTATCAGATATAGTAGAAGCGTGTAGAGAAATTTCTACATCTAATGCATATACATTTAAGAGATGACAAAAGGCAACAATTAAATGACGCAGAGATACTAATTTAAACAACCCGTTTAATTAGTTATTCTCAGAGATGATTATAATTTGCAGTGGGTTGTCAGAGAAGTTAATTTACCGTTAATATCCTTCTAGCTTCTAGGACTATTTTTGTCTTGTGTTCAATTCCCAAGTCTTCAAGTTCATCTTTAGTTTTTGAGTTTAGCACTTTGATGATCCTTCTTGCTTCTCCTGGTTTGTGGTCCAGTTCTTCTTTGATTTCTATTGTGGTTGCTTTTTCTTTTTGTACCAATTGTTCCTATCAAAAAATTATTTCAATAGATGTCCACAACTCTGAAATGGTTGAATTGATGTCAATCCATATTTTCTCTTTTTCTTCAGATAATGTCTGTGCATTGGTTGATTCATCTGTGTACTTTTCAAGTTGTTTAGTTAACTTGAAATTCTTCTGCACTTATGAGATATATGCATTATCTGCCTTAAGTTTATTTTCTTCCATTCTTTGCAGTGATGCCTTTAATTTCTCTATTTCAACATTTCTTAATGATAGGTCTCCCATATCCTTTGACAAAATTTTAGTGGCTTCTTCACTGGTTGATTATGTTTGTACTCCAGAAATTCCCGCACTCATTTTTTCCTTCGCTTTTAAGAATTTTTCCATATCTGCTTCCATCTTCTAAATCTGAATATTCTGCTCAACAATCATATGCAACATATTTTCCTTTTCTTTCTCTAATTTCCCTACTTCTTGAGTTTGAGGATGTTATGTTGTTGGTAATTTCAACTACTTTCTTAATGCTTGAATATCTGCATTCTTGCTCTTAATAATTTCTTCAGCAACATTAACATCATTAGGATCTAATCCTAATTTGATTACCAAATCTTCCAATCCTTTTATCCTTGTATATTTAGCTAATGAGGACATATTTTCTAGCTTAAGTTGAGAATGGATATTGTTTAGAGAAGCTTGCAACTTTGAAGCTGTCATGGCAGAACTTGTCAAGGAGGAATAAATCATCTCACCTTCCTATTTATGTAGATCAATTTGATCTATTGGATGAATCTGCTTTGTATCAAAAGAAAATATAGAAGTCTTGTAATCCTTTGCACTTTTAGGAACTAGAACCTTTGGCTCAAGAAATGCCAATTGAAATTGTCCTCTGTCAGGGTCCAGTGCAAACAACAATCTGGTTTGAGTGGTAGAAGATTGTTTCCAAAACTCATAATAGGTAGAAGTCTTTAGTGCTTCATTCTTCTTCTTCATTTCTTTGAATCTTGCAAAAATAATTTGTTGTCCTAGATAAGGGGAAGCAGGGGTGCGAAGAATTGTTTCTTTATCTTGCTGTAGAGAATACACAATCTCGCTTGGTATCACAATTGTAGTAGATTCTTCTTGATTTCTGACCTTTGATGATTCTTCTTCTACATTCATTTTTTTCTCCTTTTAATAAATTTAAATTCTATTGGTTTAAAGCCTGAACATGTAGGAGAAATATTCTCACTTGGCCTCTTTAATTATTTTTCCTTTAATGTTGGAGTCCCTAGAGTTGTCTGACTGGAAATTTTCTCCTCATCCTCTTCCAAAGTGTTTTCCTCCCATACTTCTTTATTTGCATACTACTCAATTTCTGGTTTTGATATGTGAGTATAGGGAGCTGACTTCTGTTCAATTCTCATGGATGAAATTACTCCCAGAGGGTGATAAGGCCAACTAAAACTTAGCTTGAATTTCATCTATGCTAATAAATTACCAACTTCCTTTTATGTTGCTTTGGAATTAACTATGAATGGACCAACTTGTGCTTTCAACTTAAATTGGGCCTTTTGTTTGCTAGACACAAAATTAATTTCATCCATGTTCATCCTCTTCCTAATGAACTCTAGAGAAAAAATCCTCATGGGCATGAAAATTGGAAGTTTATATGGGGGAAATTCATAACCATAAACTCTGATTTCTGTAAAATTCTGATAAAGGTACCAATCTCCCACTTTTGATTGCACACTAAGATGAAAGATTCTTTTGATTTTTGTAGATATTCTTAGAACTGCATCACTACTAAGGAGACACAATGACATAAAAAAATGATTCAAAAAATAACTAAAATAATACTCTTCTAAATTTTTCCTGACTAAAGAAGTCCAGTGGATGACAGATTGTGCTCTTCCCTATGAACCAAGATTTTGTAGTGGGGTTTTGAATATTTCTGACTGGTGGTACAAAAATAAATATTCCAATATTGTTTCATGCTTAAAATATCCCTTAACACTAAATTTTAGAAATTTTTCATGGATTACATTTGATATAAAATGACTAAAATTAAACATGACTAAGGGTTTTTTGCTAGATGAAAATATTGACAGAAATCCTAGGATTACTTCATCAACCCACTAATCATTTTGGTAACCTAAGAGACAAAAAACCATACAAATAACTTGTCTAGACATTTTTGGAAATATAGTAGAGGAATATAGTGGATTGGTTCGAGGAAATTTTGAATTTTAAGGTAAAAATGACTCAAAATTATGAGCTTATTGCTGAAAGGTGAGTTTTTGATAAATTTTCGTCAGGGAATCAATTGAAAAGGGATGAAGAGAACTCCGAGGGTTTATCTACAAAGCCTGGAAAAATGATTTTGGGGTTATGGGAAACAAAATCTCATTATTTCGAGAAACTATGGCTCTTTGACTTAGTAGGTAACGAATTTCACACCAGGTAACAAATTCAGAGAAATGATGGGTTTGGGGGAAAATGAATTGAGGTAACATGGATTCCTAGAAACTGAATTCATCACTAGTATCCTCGAACTTCTAAAATGGCTATTTATGTAGCTCATATAGGTTAAATTCACACTGGTTCTCTATAATTTTAAATTGAGTATTGACCAGAGGGAATTCATCTAAATTAGGCACGAGAGGTAGGATTGAGATTTCAATGGAAACCTTAGATTTACCCTTTTGGCTGGCCATTTTGAAAATAAAAGGAACATAGAATCTTTCAAAGAGAATACCCGGTTAACTAGAAACTGATAGCACTGGTTACTTGTCGCAATCTCGAAATTTGGTGTCACTGAGTACTCTAGCGAACACTAGAAAAATGAAGAATAATGCACTTGACATAAGTCAATTTGGATTTACAAATGGGTTTGAATAACTATGGTTTGAATAGTCGTTACTGTCACATCAATAAATGACAATCGAGATGTTGGCAGGAGATATTTAATATTTGTAACAGTGAAATGGTTAAATTATCAGAAAATATAACAGAGGTCAGTTTGTCAGAAATGGTGGTGATGTGACAAAATAGCGGGAGTGATGTTGGAGGGCGGAAGCGGTTTGCTTGGGGGGTTCCTGTAATCCTTGAAATGTTGACACGTCATGTCAGGTAGTAAGTGTAAAACCATTTTGTGGATCCCCCCTGCCTTTGTTAATTGTCGGGAGTGCAAGGGGTCCCGCAATTCTTTATTACCCATTGATCTGAATGACGGTGATATGGAGCGTCCAAAGATGCTCAGATGATAAATTCACTTGGAAGCACTTATATATATATAGACATTTAAATGAAATATTCGTACTTATATCAAACTTAAAGTGATATTTTAACATATGCTCATCTTTATTACAAAGTGCATGACAAAATTAACTTATTTTTTTTTTAACTATACAATTTAAAAGATAAATTGCATAGGAAAAAAAGAAGTTACAACATTGACTCCATCTAGGGACTTCTTCCCCTTGCGGGAAGCAGAGAATGTGCAGATCCATGTGCCTTCTCCTTGGGCTATGGAGTCATTGTTGTAGAAAAACCACACTTTCTCTTGGAAATATAAATGAAACTGGATATATACAATGATTATGAGAGAAACTTACTCAGTATTGGATATAGTGCTTTAAATATTGCCCATTGATTGGCAATGGGAAATATTCTCCCTCCAAATTCTGAAGAATGAAGGTATTATTTCCTTTGACTTTTGCAATATTGAAAGGTCCCAACCAGAGATTGTCAAACTTTCCATGCTTTCCTTTTTCTTCTCTTCTTGCATCCCATCTTAGAACCAAGTCTCCTTGTCTGAAATCCCTTTCTCTAGCTTTTCTGTCAAACAAAATTTTCATCTTGTCTTGATATTGTAGGAGTTTGTGTTGTACTTATTCTCTGTCTTGATTTAGTTCAATGATTTGATTTATCCTTTTTGAGAAATCATCAGTCTCCTCATATGAATCCTGCAAAAGCTTCATGATTGGAAATGCTAATTGAGTAGGGAAAATAGCTTTTGTTCCATAAACAAGTTGAAAAGGAGATTTACTAATAGACCTCTTGGGTGAAACTCTATTTTCCCATACTGCATATTTCAAATGACTCCCAGTTTCTTTTATGATCTTCTATCACCTTCTTGATGAATTTAATAAGAATTTTGTTTGATGATTCTGCTAGCCCATTGCCATGTGGATAATAAGTTGTAGAGTGATGTAATGAAAATTTGATATTTTTGACAAAACTAAATCATATTAATGGAAATAAATGCTTGATAATTATCTGTAACTATTTTTCTTGGACAACCAAATCTAAACAAAATGTTTTCCTTAATAAACTTCATGACCACAAAATCAATTGCATTCCTCACATGAATAGCCCCTGCCCACTTTGTGAAATAATCAATTGTTGAATGTATCCACATGTGTTTATTACTGGAAGAAGATATTATTTCACTAATAAATTCTAGTCCCCACTGTAATAAGGGATCTTCAACTAAAACTGGAATGAGAGGGAGAGTAGTTAATATTTTTTCTCCTGCAAAATTGTGACAAGAAATACAACTTCATACCTTTGAACCAACTTGTGAAAATAACTTTTGCCAATAGAATCCTGCTATGAGTATTTTGTGTGTTGTTTCTTTCCAAGCATAGTGACCTCCACACACTCCTTCATGAAAATATTCAATCACCCCTTTTGTTTCACTTTAAGTCAAACATAATAAAAGAATGTTCAATGGGTCCTTCCAATATAGATTTGCATTTACTATATAGTATTTCATTGCTTTGAGCTTAAGAGATATGCATTGATTCCTTGTGAATTCAAGAGGATATTCAAAATCTTGCAAAAAATGTACAATGTCTTTATACCAATCTGATACTAAAATTTTTTCATCAATATGCAAAGGAAGTGGTACAAGTACAGAGCTAGAAGAAGGTTCTTGTGGATTCTTCTCCTATGAAGCATATGAAACTTGCATGATTGAATTGATGCCCAAAATTTTACAATTTAATTATGTCAATAGCTTAGCTAGACCTTGTCCCTTAACCGTATTTGTTGGTTTCATATCCAAATAAAACTCTAGGATCTTAGCAATCCATCTCACCCTTTTCCCATCTGTATCAGCTTGAGTCAACACTATTTTTACTGCAATGTTAGTTATATAAGAAATTATAGGAGAATGCAGCACATAAATTCTAAAATATTTCAAGGCTTGAACTAAAGCATATGCTTATTTTTCAATTATGTCATACTTTAGTTTTTCATCTCTCATAACTTTTCTAAAGAAATCAATTGGTTGCTCATGATAGTCTTCATTTTTCTGCAATAAAATTGTCGCTATTGTGGTGTCTGAAGCAAAAGAGAAAATGCTAAAGAGTTTTGAATAATTAGGATTGGAAAGCACTAGTGCCTCTGAAATTTCTTTCTTAATCTGAGAAAATGAAAATCTAGCTTGTGCACTCCATTTGACTTCATGATTTTTCTTAAGCATATTAGTAATATCCTTGACAATCTCAACATAATTCGGTATGAACCTTCTTAAAAAAAATATTTTCCCTAAAAATGATTGAATTTCTTTCTTTGTTTGGGGTAGGCTGATTAATTGAATTGTTGAGACTCTTTTAGGGTCAATTGTGACTCCTTCCTTTGAAATGATATGTCCTAACAATTTCCCTTCCATCATGGAAAATACTATTTTTTTGGGATTAAGAGAAATCCCAAATTTTCTACATCTCTAGAAAACTTTCTTCATGTGTTTTGCATTAGATTCTGAAAATAAGGTTAAATCATCAAGCTAAATTACTATGAATTTGTTTACCTTTCCAACAAATTCCAAATCCGTGGCTCTTTGAAAGGTTGCACCAACCTTGATTAAACCAAAAGGAATTTTAGCATACATGAAGGTACCCCATGGTGTTGCGAAAGATGTATTTTCTCTGTCTTCTTGACTGACTAGAATATGATTGTATCCAAAAAAAGCATCTAACATTGAAATCTCATGATAACATGTTACTCTTTGAAGAAATTGATCCATTTTTTGCAGTGGATAATTATCTTTCAATGACAACTTGTTTAGGTTTCTAAAATCAACACATAACCTTATTTCTCCAATCTTTTTCCTAACAAAAACCAGACTAGCTATCCACTTAGAATATCTTAAAGGAACAATAATTTTTGCATCTAACAACTTCCTTACTTCTTTCTCAATAATTGGAAACAGGATAGGATTAATTCTTCTCAGTTTTTGTTGAAATGGCTTAGCTCCTAGTTTCAAAGGAATTTTGTGCTCAATAATAGTTGTGTCATAAGTCTCCAAATTATCACATGACCATGAAAATACATCTTTATATTCTTTGAGCAAATTGATATATGTATCTCTGATATCTTGTGGCAAGGTTATTAAGATTGTGATATTTCTTACTTCTTTTGTAGTACCAATATTGCAATCATGTATATTTTCTTGTTGTGAATTTGATAATGAATATCTTGGTACATCATTTTGATCAAAAAAATTTTCAAGAGGAACTAGTCCTTTAGGAATGTAATTATTAGGAAACTGTATAATATCATGATCAACTATTTTTTGTTTCAGATTTGTATTTGGATCACCAACATTTTCTTTTATCACATCATTGTTTTCTTCTTCAATATGTGAGCAAGAAAACTCCTCAATAGTTTGCAAAAAAATATTCAATTGCTCATCATCCTCAAAAAATTTCCAACGTCTTAAGTTATCAGGGATAGAAGATCTGTACTTAACTTCAATTTGATAATGCAGCTGTAGGGAATCTGGAATTTTGAAAGTGCTTGCAGAAATTGCCAAAGAATCTGCATGTATGTTATCTTCTCTTGGAATAAATGAGATGTTAAAAGCTTGAAAATAATTCTCCACGCCTCATTTCTGTAAGCCTTTAATCTAGGATTTTTTATTTGACAAATATTTCTAACATGTTTCACTATCAATTCTGAATCACCAAATATTGTCAAATTTTGCACCTTCATTTTCTTGGCTAACTCTAATCCCAATATTAAAGCTTCATATTCTACCACGTTGTTAGTGACTTCAAAATCTAACTTGAAAGATTGAGTGATGTTTTTCTTTTCAGGTGAAATCAAAACAATCCCAGCTCTAGCTCCATCTCTAGAAAAGGCTCCATAAAAATACTTTTTCCGTACACGATTCTTTGAAGACTGGGGAACATTTATAGTATCTTCAATTCTATTTTTTACATTGCAATCATCATTTACAACCAAGATAAAACACCCTAAATCTTGATCAATGGCATATATAGGGTGATTTACTGCTTGATTAGCATTACACACAATATTTATAAACCTCACTTCTCTATACAATCTTAGATGTTCACCTCCATAAATAGGGATGGTAGCGTAAGACATATCCATTTGTAAGCTTCCTCCAAGCTTAGCACAACAAGATCTTGATAATAACATACCAAATTTAGGAGGGATATCTATCACTACTATATCCATTACTATGCTCTTTACATGAATCTGGGCAAGGGTGACAACTAGATCTTTGATTAACCCCAAGCATGGCACCTTCTTTGAATAAAATGTATACAATTCATGATAGGGCCTAGTGATTTGAAACTGAAACTGGTCCATAATAAATTTAGGCATTAAATTGTGAGAAGCACCATAATCTAGCATACAGTTGTACAAAATAAAATCATGAACTTTTAATGTGACATAGAAAGGTGGAACACTTTCATCCATCATATCCAAACTAGGACCAAAAACAACAAAAGTTTTCTCATCTTGTTAGATAATCATAACTCCTTCAACATCTACACTTGAAGATTGTATCCATTTGGAAACCTGCTGCTTATAACCTGGATTTCTTGAAAGTTCAGATAAAGGAATTGGAATTTTGACCCTTTCTAATTCTTTTTCCACATTGAAAATAGGTGACACAAGTTTTTCTATAGTTAATTGATCTTGTGGCTGGCTTTGAGGTTGAACATATGAAGTTTCAGTAGCTTTATCTTGTGGGACATCAAAGGTAACCTTTTTTACAGGTCTACCTAGGCCTTGTCTAGGTCTCAAGTCATATCTTCTATTTAACTCAGCAATAAGAAATTCAGAAAAAGCTTGATATTTAGAAATTTCAGAAGATTCTTTATTTTGAACAAGAGGATGAATTTGATTGAGAGGGACAATAGAATTTTCAGATGGTTGGTCAGAAAAATAATTGATATCATTGGTCACAACTAGTATTACTTCTTCAGGGTCCTGATCATCAATCATCAATGGAGGTTGGATTTGTTGATCATTGTTTGGTCTTTCTCTCTGTAAGATTTGTGGTTGAAAAGGTCTTATGTATTGTCCTAGAGGTCTATTTACATTATGTTGTGCTACTCTCGGTTGAGTTTCCATCCTTGAAATTCGATTAGACAAATTTCTTAATAATGAAGTAATCTCATCAATTTTGTGTTCCTCTTCTTTATTCTTTGATGATGAACCACTTTCTTCTTTAGCTTTCAATTTCCTCTCTTCTTTTTCTACCTTTGCCTTCAATTTACCTGATGTTGCCCTATTAGCTTCTACCTCAATTGCATTGGTTTTCATATTTTCTAAGGTTTCAGATTTTCTTTCTCTTAACATTAAAGCAAAATCATCATCGAATGCTTTAGAAAATCTAACTTTAGCTACAAAAACTGGAGTTTTACAATCTAGTGGCATCTTATTGTAAATATTATTAAACCTTTTAATAAATTTTGCAACAGGTTCACCAAGATTCCTTCTTAGGTCTTCAAATTTTGTCAGATAATAAACATGATCCTTTTTTATTCCCCATTGGTTTATGAAGATATTTGTTAATTTTGTCCATGAATTTATAGAATTTTCATGTAACTATCTAAACCAAATGAAATTTCCTTCTAGAGATTAAGCAAAACAGTCTCATATAAACATTTGCATGTTCTATGTTCATATTATCTTCAAAGACAAGGAATGCAAACAAACGATCCTTTGTTGATGGTCTTGTTTCTCCATTAAATTTGGGTAGATGTTTCAAATATCCTTCAAGAAAGTCATGAATTTGATTTGCTAGTGGAAGGACTAGTGCTGCATACTGAACTGTCGCAATTGGTCTAAATAAATCCATTTGTTCTTGTGGTGAAACTGTCTATCTAGGACGTAAATATTTACTAGAATATGACTGGTCTGAAACTATAGGATTCTTTGGAAGCTGAGGATGAAAAATTAACTTTTGAACTTCAGAAACAATCTTTTCTTGATCTTCAAAATCTAAAGGATTTGTGTAGATTTTAAGTTCCTCTTCAGGCTTGACAGAAGTAGAAGGATAAGTGTGTATGACAGATATAAAATCATCAGGTTTAAGTTCAGGCAACTCAAGTTCAATCTCTTCTTATGTATCAAATGATTATGAAAGGGAGTCAGGAAGCTGAAAGGATTCCGATGAACTAATAAAGCAGATTGTGGATCTACTCCCATAGAAAGAAGTTCTAGGAATTTAGGCTAAAAATCCGATAATTCAGCAGAGGTAGGAATTGATTCAAATTGTTCAGACTGTGAAACTATTTCAGGTGGAAGAGAAGTAGAAGTAGAAGCTTCAAGTCTACGTCTAAGGGAAGAAATTCTAACAAGTCTATCTGGATCTAATAATGGAGTGGAAAGTTGAGGATCAAAGTGAGATATGATATGCCTGCGTGAAGACAAATTTAATTTATGAAGTAGCCAGGAGAATAATTTTAGCCTACTAACCTCTTATTCACCATTAAGAGGAAAGTCTTATCGTTGTCCTATGAAAAATGAACTTCAAACTCCATTTCCCCAGCAACGACACCATTTTGATGTTATATATTTGCAGACATATCTAGGCTTGGGAATTGTGCCAAAGCATATAAGTGAGGGATTTAACTTAAATGGATGACCAATGATTCAAACCATTTACACTTGTACAATCCAAAAAATTATGATATTTTCAAAGTGTTGATTTTCACTACTAACAACATATAATCCTTCAATTGATTTTGACAGAGGAAAGAAGAAGATATATGATAATTAAACATTCATCTTGAATACTTAATTTATCATATATAGTAGAAGCATGTAGAGAAATTTCTACAGCCAACACATATACATTCAAGAGATGATAGAAGGCAACAATTAAATGATGCAGAGGTACTAATTTAAACAACCTATTTAATTAGCTATTCTTAGTGATGATTATAACTTTGCAGTGGGTTGTCAGGGAAGTTAATACTTAACTTAGACTTACCCTAACTCCTATGTTACCATGAACATATGATGAAAAACATAAATGAATATACTAGAAAAACTCACATGAACACAATTGTTGTTAAAATGGAAGTTGGAATCCTTCGATTATCTTCAAAAGCTTCCAGAAAAGTAAAATGATGTTTCTTGGCTCTCTCAAAGGTTCAACCCTTCTTACTTCAAATTAAAATGTATATATAGAGTGTAATTCAAAAATATCTAACTTAATACAATCTTTTACAAAAATAAAGTTCTATCCAAAATGATTTTGATATATCTAATTAATACAATTCAAAATAGGGATTCTGAAACTGATTCTGTAGAAACAACACACTATTCAAGGATTTTGTTTGCAACTTCTACCTTGAAATATGCTCCTTCTCTTTGTGCTCATGTCTTTACTGAACTGACACCTAAAAAGTTGCATTATCTTCCTGCTTTTTCTGTGGTACTACCTGAAATCCCTCTTTCAGTTCACTCATGAAGTTCAAGAAAATTATCCCATTTTTCATCATCTGGACATGAAAATTTAATTACCTTCTTGTAAGCCTCATCCATTTTGGTGTACTTCTCAAAAGTTGTCTTAGTGATAAACAGATAATGGACCTCATGCAAAATAAATAAATCATTCTCCAAACCTTCCAGAAAATATTTACCACTAATGATCCCTTTTACCTTAACAAACTTTGATTTATCTGTTACTATGTCTTGTAACTTATACTGGTGATTTTCTAGTGGAATCAATTGGCCACGATAATATCTTAAGGATGGGATTCCTTTTTGCTAGGCGATATACAACTTTTTGTGGAACTTCTTGATTTAAGCTTTTAAGTTTTGACATTTTTTTTTCTAGCTGTAACATTAAATTTCTTTTTTTAAATACCTTTCTAACTTCTAGGACAATGTTTGTCATGTCTTCAATTCCCAAGTCTTCATGTTCATGTATAGTTTTTGAATTTAGCACTTTGATGATCATTGTTGCTTCTCTTGTTTTGTGGCCCAATTATTCTTTGATTTTTGTTATGGTTGCTTTTGCTTTCTGTACCAATTGTTCCTGTTAAAAAATTGTTTCAATAGATGTCCACAACTCTGAAATGGTTGAATTGATGTTAATCCAAATTTCTCTTTTGCTTCAGATAATGTCTGTGGACTAGTTGATATGTTTGTGTACTTTTCAAGTTGTTTAGTTAGCTTGAAATTCTTCTGCACGTCTGAGATATATGCATTATCTGCCTTAAGTTTATTTTCTTCCATTCTTTGTAGTGATGCCTTTAATTTCTCTATTTCAACATTTCCTAATGACAAATTTGATCCAGTTGGATATTGGTGGCCAACTGCCAAGTCCACTTGGACCCCCACCATTGTTTCTTTCAGCTTTTCAGTTTCCTTAATTGTAGCACAGTTTACTATTTTTAGCATTTTTTCGAGTCTTGAACTTTCGGAGTTGTTTTGAGGTCCTAAAATATGTTTTTTGGGAAAACTGGGAGCAACATGGGTCCATGGGTGGATTTTTCTCTTCCCAAAGTTTTAGTTCTTGGACAGATATTTCTAACGAGATATTGTGCACGTCAAATGGAGATCGTATGCCAAAGTTACGACCTCGAAAAGTTGATGTACCAATTTACCCAAACGGGGCACACAATTTGGTGTTTCATCTTCTAGGGTTAGGTTTTTGGATGTTTAGGGTTTTCCATTGTTTCTTAACAATAAATAGGCCTTCGAGCCTCATTGTAACATATTTTAGAGGCATGTAGCCGCCACATCTCTTCTCAGAGATGAGCTACCATTGCCCTAGCTGGTTTATTTCCTTTGTTGTTTGTAAGCATATTTCAGTATTTTACATTAGTGAAATGAAGTATTATTTCCGCTGCATCTCTGTGTTTATGGTTATCTCTGTATTTTGTTGCGTTCCTGTTTAAATCCGGATTAGTAGTATCAGAGCGGTCTGCTTTTTCTCTATTTTTCTTTGCATGTCCCTAATGAGGTCGGGATATAAGGAGTTAGGGCTTGAACTGGTCGAACCTTTGCAAGACCAGCCTCGAGAATCCCAGCGGCCTCCCATGGCAGATGAAAAGAATGACAAGGTGGGCAGGAGATCCTATCAAAATATTTCTTGAAGAAGCCCTCGAGTGACAAAGGAACGCGATGATGGACAACTTTGCCCAGATCCTTCAGCGGCTACCCAGGGGCGACACATCGTCTTCCAACAACTACTCTGGAAATGCCACACCGTTTAAGGTACAAGTTAATTTTTAAATCCCAATATTCGAGGGTCAGATAGACATAGATGTCGTCGATAAATGGTTAAATCTGCTAGAGGGTTATTTTTCTATTCATGATTTTTCCAGTCGGGAAAAGATTATTTTCGCTCTTCTCAAAGCAGCCCCTGATGTAAAGGATTGGTGGGAAACCTACTGCGAGTAAAAGGATGAAAGTACAGGCTCACTATTTTCAGCCACACCCACTTGGGATTCATTCCGGGATGCCATCAAGGAGCAGTACTACCCTATCAGAAGCTATGAGGATCAATACATAAAGTGGAACACGCTGCGGCAGGGAAGGGCCAAGACGTGTCAGAGTTTACCAATATTTTCCATACCGTTCGCACAAAGTTGGGTATCAAGGATTCGAAGAAACATTTGGTACTCAAATACCACGACTGCCTGCACAAGTACATCTAGGAAGAAATAGAATTCCTAAACATCCCCTTGCTCGGCACGGCATACCGATATGCCATCAAGATCGAGCAAAAGTTTAAACAGAAGAAGCCAGAATTTTGATCTGTGAATATGAAGCAAGGGAAAGGTGCACCCAAAACCACAGAAAAAAGGACAAAGCCAAGGTGGGCGGCCCAAGACAACCTGCCAAAGCTGCAAGCAAAGAACAACATCGTGAAGCTGAAAAAGGACGCGGGAAAGTGGTGTGAGTTCCATAAGAGCTCCACTCACAACACAAGTGAGTGTTGGGCCAAGCAGTCACTAGTGGCCGAGCTAAAGGTTTCAGAATCAAATGCATGTTCCAACTCTAAGTTAGAACCCGACAAGGGGAATGACAAAGGGAAGCAGATTATTGATGCGGAGCGCAATGCCACCGTTGCCACCACGAAGATCCAGAAGGAGGAACCCGAAGATCCAGAGGAGGAGGAGCACCTCTTCCACTCCCAGATGTGGGTAAAGGGCTCTCTGCTACAGTTCATTATCGACAGTGGGAGCCAAAAGAACCTAATTTCAACAGAGGTCATGAAGTGGCTGGGCTTATCGACCACAACACATCCACAACCATACATCATCAGGTGGCTTCACCAAGGATGGGATCTTCGCGTGAGCCAATAGTGTCACCTTCCATACAACATCAAGCCCTTCACGAATGAGGTATTTTGTGACATTCCTCCCCTTGAAGTTTGTGATGTATTATTAGGACAACCATACTTGTGGAAGTGACATGTTGTGTATGAATCAAGGCCCCGTGCTGTTATTGTTACTTTGGGAAATAAGTTGTATAGGATATCGGAGGTAGCACCGCCTACCGCCATCTATTTGGTTACTACAAAACAATGTAGTAAGCTCATTTCCAAAACCGGGAAAATTGTTTCTTGATGATATGCCCTCAAGGAAAGAAGAAGACAATGGCCACGATCTCCAGATAGGGTCCCTCCACATGACAACTACATATGGACAAGGTCATGGAGGAGTACGAGGACATCTTCACCTCCGCTGTAGGGGTTCCTCTGCACTGTCAGGTCAAGAGCTCCATCAATCTAACCCTAGGTGTGCCACTGCCCAATGGACCAATCTATTAGCGCTTTGTTCTGGAGAACAATGAAATCAAGAGGTAGATTCAGGAATTGTTGCAGAAAGGTCACATCTGTCCAAGTTCATCGCCCTATGGGAGCCTGATCGTGTTGGTGCAGAAGAAGGATGGGACTTGGAGACTCTGTATTGACTATCAGGTGCTGAACAAGATTACTGTCCGTAATAGGTACCTGATCCCACGGATTGATGACCTCCTAGACCAACTGAAGGGTGCAAAATATTTTAGCAAGATCGATTTGAAGTCAGGATATCATCAGGTATCAATTGAACCCTCTGATGTGTGGAATACTACCTTCAAAGCCAAGGAGGGCCTTTTCGAATGGTTGGTTATGCCTTTCGGATTGACGAATTCTCCTACAACCTTCATGAGGCTAATGGATGACATCTTGCAGCCATTCACCAACTCATTTGCAGTGGTGTACTTGGATGACATCCCGATCTTCAGCCAGAGTTGGGAAGAGCACCTCCACCACATCCGAAAAGTTCTCCAAACACTACGACAACACAAGTTATGTGCCAATTTGGAGAAATGCACTTTTGGCATGACCCAGGTTCAGTAACTGGGATACATTATTGATGAATAGGGGGTGCATGTGGATCCAGCCAAGATCCAAGTCATTCAGGATTTTCCATCTCCAACCACTCTGACAAATCTCCGCAGCTTTCTAGGTCTTGCCAACTTCTACCGTAGGTTCGTGTTGGGATTTTCGCATATCACTTGGCCCTTGAGTCAAGTCACCAAGGGAGGAGCGAAAGAAAAATTCTTTTGGTCTGAATCTCAACAGAAGGCATTCACAGAGTTTAAATATCACCTCTGCACGGCACCAGTGCTCACATTACTAGACTTGCAACAACCATTTGAGGTCGAGACAGATGCCTCTGACTATGCTATTGGGGCAGTCCTTACTCAACACGAGCATCCAGTGGCATATCACAGTGAGACTCTTTCAGACACAGTCCGAAAGTATCCCACTTATGGCAAAGAGATGTATTCCATTGTGCAGGCCTACCGACAATGGAAGCATTACATTTTGGGGAAGGAAACGGTCATCCACACAGACCACTAACCCCTGTAGTTCATACAGACCCAAGGGAAATTGCAGAATGATCGTCATCAAAAGTGGCCCACATACATGCAAGAGTTCCATTTGAATATCAAGTATAAGAAGGGAAACACCAATAATGTTGCAGATTGCCTCAGTCGATCACTGATCATGGCGTTAACCACCATGCTCAACTCTTGTGGGCACAAGACTTCTGATTGGCCACTTCTCTACAAAAGCGACCCAGAATTCGGCCACACATACCAGACACTCTTGTAGGGTTAGCATGTTCCAAATTTTCACCTCCAGGATGCCCTATTATGCCACCTGGGTCACCTTTGTGTTCCTTCAAGCGAGTGTGCCAAGATGATTTGGGAAGCACACTACAGTCAGGCTGTTGGGCATTTCGGGGTCGAGAAAATAGTGGCAGTACCGCAAAAGTATTTCTATTGGCCAAATCTTCAATAGGATGTCGAGAAGTACATCAGATCATGCATTGCCTGTGCCATTGCCAAACCGACCATCAAGAAGAAAGGCCTCTATACCCTGCTTCCTACCCCTAGTCTAACTTGGGAATCCATCTCCATGGATTACATGTCAAGCCTTCCTTCCACTAAGCAAGGAAATGACTGTGCTTTTTTGGTCGTCGACAGGTTCTCGAAGATGGCCATTATGGTGGCTTGCAAGAAGAATATCACAGCAGAAGCCACTGTTAAAGTCTTCTTTGAACGAGTGTGGGTACACTTTGGGATCCCACAGTCTATCATCTCATATTGGGACAGTAGGTTCCTCAGTACATTTTGGTCTAGTCTCTGGTTGATGCTGGACACCAAACTCACTAAGTCCACAGCCTTCCATCCTCAAACTGATGGCCAGACAGAGGTTGTCAACAGGATGATCGTACACATTCTGTGCATGTACAACTCAAAGCATCCACGCACATGGGACGAGAGCCTCCCCTATGTTCAATATAGCTACAATCGGGCTCTCCACAGCTCGACTAGCCATAGCCCTTTTCAGGTGGGCTTGGGATTCCAGCCACTGTGTCCCATTGATGTGGCCATGCCATTTGCAGCTACTCACGCAGATTCGACTCATGTCCAGTCCAAAATAGATAAGGAAAATAACTTCATTGAGCACATCCAACATATTCGCCAACAGGTCCATGACATTCTGGAGAAATCAAATTCCAAGTACAAGCAGCGACATGATCAACATCGGGTGCCACACAAGTTTAAGGTGGGCGACAAAGTCTGGTTGCATTTGCAAAAGGAATGCCTCACCGGAGCCTATCATAAATTCAGACCACTCTAATATGGTCCTTACACCATTACCAAGGCTGTGGGAGACAATGCATTTGAGCTCAGCATTACCCCATTCCTTGGCCTGCACCCAGTGTTCAATGTGGACCGCCTTCGGCCATACTTTCCACCATTACTAGACATATCCGACATTGTAGAACAACTCACACCCAAAGAGTTAAATCCAGATTGCATGGAACAAGTTGCAATTGATCGGATCATGGACACATAGATCAAGCACACTAGTTAGTAGAATATCCAACTGTATCGAGTTGTCAAAGCATGCCAACTCCTTCACCAGGCAAGTGGCTCACCAGGGACCAAGTTCAGTAGAAGTTTCCTCATCTCATGGAGGAACTCAACACAATGGGGACCATTGCTTCTTAAGGGGGAAGGAATGATCCAGGTGGATATTAGTGGCCACCTACCAATTCCACTTGGACCCCCACCATTGTTTCTTTAAGCTTTTCAGTTTCCTTAATTGTAGCACAATTTACTATTTTTAGCATTTTTTCGGGTCCTGAACTTCCGGAGTCGTATTGAGGCCCTAAACGACGTTTTTTTTGGGAAAACTGGGAGCAACATGAGTCCATGGACCAATGTGTCTCCTCCCAAAGTTGTAGTTCTCAAATAGATGTTTCTAACGAGATATTGTGCATGTCAAACAGAGATCGTATGCCAAAGTTATGCCCCCATGAAGTTGATGTACCAATTACCCAAACGTGGCCCACAGTTTGGCGTTTCATCTTCTAGGGTTAGGTTTTTGGATGTTTAGGGTTTTCCATTATTTCTCAACAATAAATAGGTCTTCGAGTATCATTGTAACACAATTCAGAGGAATGTAGCTTCCACATCTCTTCTCAGAGATAAGCTACCATCGCCTTAGCTAGTTTATTTCCTTTGTTGTTTGTAAGCATATTTCAGTATTTTACATTAATGAAGTGAAGTATTATTTCCAATGCATCTCTATGTTTATGGTTATATCTGTATTTTGTTGCGTTCCTATTTATGTCCGGATCAAAATCTCCCATAGCCTTTGACAACTTTTCAGTGGCTTCTTCGTTGGTTGTTTCTATTTGTACTACATAAATTCCTACACTCATTTGTTGTTCCTTCCCTTTTAAGAGTTTTTCCATATCTACTTCCATCTTCTAAATATGTATATTCTTCTCAACAATCATACGCAACATATTTTCATTTTATTCCTCTAATTTCCCTACTTCTTGAGTTTGAGGATGCTTTGTTGTTGGTAATTTCAACTACTTTCTTAATGCTTGAATATCTGCATTCTTGCTCTTAATAATTTCTTCAACAACATTAACATCATTAGTATCTAATCCTAATTTGATTACCAGATCTTCCAATCCTTTTATCCTTATATCTTTAGCTAATGAGGGTATCTTTTTTATCTTAAGATGAGAATGGATATTGTTTAGAAAATCTTGCAACTTTGAAGCTATCATGGTAGAACTTGTCAAGGAGGAATAAATCATCTCACCTGTCTAGTTATGTAGATTAATTTGATCTATTGGATGAATCTTATTTGTATTAAAATAAAATACAGAAGTATTATAATCCTCTGCAATTTTAGGAACTATAACCTTTGGCTCAAGATATGGCAATTGAAATTGTCCTCTATCAGGGTCCAGTGCAGACAAAAATTTGGTTTGAGTGGTAGAAGATTGTTTCCAAAACTTAGAATAGGTATAAGTCTCAAGTGCTTCATTCTTCTTCTTCATTTCTTTGAATCTTACGAAAATACTTTGTTGTCCTGAAGAAGGGGAAGCAGGGGAGTAAGGAATTATTTCTTCAACTTGTTGTAGAGAATACATAGGCTCACTTGATAACACAATTGTAGTAGATTCTTCTGGATTTATGACCTTTGATGATTATTCTTCTATATTCATTGCTTTTTTCCTTTTAAAAACTTTAAATTCCATTGGTTTAAAACCTGAACCTGTAGGAGACATACTCTCACTTGGTCTCTTTAATTCTTTTTCCTTTAATCTTGGAGTCTCTAGAGCTGTCTGATTGGAAATTTTCTCCTCAACCTCTTACAAAGTGTTTTCCTCCCATACTTCCTAATTTGCATACTGCTCAATTTATGTTTTTGATATGTGAGTATAGGGAGTTGACTTGTGTTCAATTCTCATTTATGAAATCACTCCCAGAGGGTCGTAAGGACAACTAAAACTTAAATTGAACTTCATCTATCTCAATAAATTCCCGAATTCCTTTTTTGCTGCTTTAGTATTAAATATGAATGGACCAACTTTTTCTTTCAACTTAAATTGGGCATTTCTCTTCCTAGACACAAAATTAATTTCATCCATGTTCATCCTCTTCCTAATGAACTCTATAGAAAAAATCCTCATGGGCACAAAAAATGGTAGTTTATATGGGGGCAATTCACAACCATAAACTCTGATTTTTGTAAAATTATGATAAAGGTACCAATCTCCCACTTTTGATTGTTCACTGAGATGCAAGATTCTTTTGATTTCTGTATATATTCTTGGAACTGCATCACTACTAAGGAGACACAATGAAATATATAAAAAATGATTCACAAAATCACTAAAAGAATACTCTTTTGAATTTTTCATGACTAAATAAGTCTAGTGGATGACAAACTATGGTCTTCCCTATGAATCAAGCTTTTGTAGTGGGATTTTGAATCTTTTTTACTGGTGGTATAAAAATAAATATACTAATATTGGTTGATGCTTAAAGTATCCCTCAACACTAAATTTTAGAAACTGTTCATGGATAACATCTGATATAAACTGACAAAAATTAGAAAGGAATGAGGGTTTTTTGCGAGATGAAAATACTCCCAGAAGTCCTAGGATTACTTCATCGACCCATTGATCATTTGTTAGAAAATTATATATTACAGAGAAATGGAACACATAAAATATATTGCATAAATATAAACACAGAAAATACATAAAACAAGAGAGACACAGATATACGTGGTTCACCCAATTTGGGCTACGTCCACGGAGAAACAGCCAGTCCTTCCTTTTATATTATCTAGCAAATTGAAGAGATACAACCTACAACAGATCTACTGTAATTCCCTCTTCACTCTCACACAATCTCCTCTCTCTTTCTCACTCAGAATACAGATCTACATAGACGCAATACAATTCCCTCATATATAGCGATGGGTTGCCTTCTAGGGAAAAAAACCCTAAATTAAACATAGCTTCTACCGTCAGATCTCCGCCTAATGAACGGCCTAGATTGAATATGAAATTACAACATTTTACAAGGAAATTTTACATCTATTTTTAGCTTTGGGGGTGCTGCCCCTAATCCCCCGCTAGGGGGGGGAGCTCCTAAAGATCACTGCCCCACCCCCCACCCCCAACCCTAGACCCCCCTTGCAGTGTAAATATTACGAGCGGTGTTGCCGCCACATTTTGAACTAGGGTCCAATGCGGTGATACTTATGAATAAAGAAGATAATTAGGCTCCACACCCAACATCATTTTGGTAACCTAAGAGACAACAAACCATAGAAAAAACTTGTCCAGACATTTCTGGAAAGATAACAGAGGGAAATGGTGGATTGGTTTGAGGCAATTCTGAATTTTAATGTAAAAATGACTCAAAAATATGAGTTTGTTGTTGAAGGGTGAGTTTTTTTATAAATTTCCATAAGGTAATCAACTGAAAAGGGATGAAGAGAACTTTGAGGTTTTATTTGCAAAGCTTGGAAAATTGATTATGGGGTTATGGAAAATAGAATCTCATTATTTTGGGCAAGTATGGCTCTTTGGCTTGGTAGTTAACGACTTTCACACCAGGTAATGAATTCAGGGAAATGATGAGTTTGGGGGAAAATGAATTGGGGTAACATGGATTGCCAGAAACTGAATTCATCACTGATATCCTCGAATTTTTGAAATTCCTAATTATGTATCTCATACAGGTCAAATTCACATTAGGTCTCTATAATTGTAAATTGAGCATCGACCAGAGGGAATTAATTTAAATTAGGCACATGAGGTAGGATTGGGATTTCAATGGAAACATTGGATTTACCCTTTTGACTTTCCATTTTGAAAATAAAAAGAATAGAGATTATTTGAAAGAGAATAACAAGTGAACTAACGATTGATAGCATTGGTTGCTGCAATCAAGAAATTTGGTGTCACTAAGTACTCTAGCAACCTTAAGAATAATGCACTTGACAATAGTCAATTTGGATTTACAAATGGGTTTGAATAGTCATTAATGGTGCATCAATAAATGATAATCAGGATGTTGGTGGGAGATATTTAATATTTTTAATAGTCAAATAGTTAAAATATCAGGAAATATAGTGGAGGTCTATTTGGTATAAATGGTGGTAATGTGACAAAATGGCAGGAGTGATGGCAGAGGTTGGAAGCAGTTTGTGTGGAGGGGGCGGGGGGGTGGTGGGGGGGGGGGGGGGGGGAGGGTTGGGTGTCCCACAATCCTTGAAATTTTGACACGTTATGTCAAGCGGTAAGTGTAAAACCATTTTGTGGACCACCCCCCCCCCCCCAACCCTTTGTTAATTGTCGGGAGTGCAGGGGCTCCCGCAATTATTTATTACCCATTGATCTAAGTGGCAGTGATCTGGAGCATCTAAAGATGATCTGATGATAACTTCTCTTGGAAACATTTTTATTTATATTTAAAAAAACATTTGAATGAAATATTCATTCCTATATCAAACTTAAAGAGCCATTTTAGCGTATACTCGTCTTTATTACAAAGTGCATGGAAAAATCAAACTTTTTTAAAACTGTATAATTTAAAAGATAAATTACATAGGTAAAAAGAAGTTACAACAAAGGGTAAGCTCTATGATCTAGTTGTTTCCATTTTGATTGATCCTAGATCTAATTTTAGTTATGTTTGTCCTGACCTGGTGGATAAGTATGGCTGGAATAAAGTAGTGCATGCAGAATCTTGGTTGGTGTAGTTGGCTACAGGGACTAAGAAAAGAGTTCATCATTGGGTGAAAGCTTGTGCAATTGAGTTGAATTCTATGCCTACATTAGCACATCTAAATGTGATTCTATTGGGATCATACACTATGCTTTTGGGAATGGATTCATTGTTTACTCACAGGACCAAGGTAGATTGTTATGAGAAGGCTATTGAGTGCCTAGATTATGATGGAGAGAAGAGAATCTTGCAGGGAAATAAGAAGCTTGCATTAGTGAGAATGGTTACATCTATGCAGGAAAAGTGCAGTTGCAAGAAACAATGTGTATTATTTGCAGTGCATGTCTCAAGTGACAAGGAGAAGGATGTTGAATATGATGAAGTCTTGAAGAGGTATCGTGGTTTTCAATAGTTTTAGGATTTGTTTCTAGCAAATATCTCATAATTACCGCCTCATAGGGAAGTGGATTTCTCTATTGAGATGGTACTAGGAGAAACATCAACATCAAAGGCACCTTACAGGATGAGCACTCCAGAGTTGGTAGAATTGAAGTTGGAACTTAAATAGATGCTTGATAAAGGATACACAAGGCCAAGTGTGTCACCTTGGGGCGCACTAGTGTTGTTTTTAAAGAAAAAGGATGGTACTCTCAGATTGTGCATTGATTACAAAAAATTGAACAAGGTGACTATCAAGAACGGGTATCCTTTTCTACATATCGTTGATTTATTTGATCATATGAAGGGAGCAACAATGTTCTCAAAGATTGATTTGAGATCAGAATATTGTCAGGCGCACATAAAAGAAGAAGATATCTACAAGAATGCATTCTGTACCAGGGATGGGAATTATGAGTTTGTGGTGGTTCCATTTGGTGTTACTAATGCTTCAACTAGTTTCATGTGCATGATGAACAATGTGTTTCATCTTTATCTAGACAAGTTTGTGATAGTATTCATTGATGATATATTGATATATTCTAGGAATGAATAAGAGCATGAAAAACACCTGGAAGTAGTATTGAGACCGTTGAGAGAGCATCAGTTGTATGCCAAGCTCAACAAGTGCAATTTTAGACTGAATTTCATTACTTAGGGCATGTTGTTTCCAAGGAAGGTATAACAATGGATCCAGAAAGATTAAAGTTATCATGGAGTGGCCAGCTCCTAGGAATGTGGATGAGGTCAGATCATGCATGGGACTGGTAGGTTATTATAGGAGGTTTAGTATGAACTTCGCATGAATTACCTATCCTATTACATCTTTGCAGTGAAAAGGAAAGAAATTTGAATGGATTGAGGAGTGTGCAACTAGTTTTAAGAAGTTGAAGCATTTTCTTACAAATGCTCTAGTCTTGAAGATCGCAGATCTAGATAAAGAGTTTATGGTATGTACAAATGCTTGCAAGAAATAACTTGGTGCAGTCTTGGTGTAGGAAGGTTAGGTGGTATGCTATGAGTCAAGGAAGCTGAATGAGCATGAGTATAACTTTGCGACTCACGATCTTGAGTTGGAAACTATCCTTCATGCCTTGAAGATGTGGAGAAATTATCTTCTTAGTAGGAGGTTCATCTTGATGAGTGATCATAGTGGACTAAGGTACTTGTTTGAAAAACCTAATCTAAATGTCAGACAAGCTAGATGGTTGGCTACCCTTAGTGAGTTTTACTTTGAGATCAGGTACATCAAGGGCAAGGATAATTAGGTTGTATATTCTCTCAATACAAGAGTGCAGGTAAATCATATTGCAATAGTGAGTTCTTATGTGGCAAATTTATAGGAGCAGATATTGTAGGTAGGACAACGTGATGATAGGTACCAGCAACTAGTCACATGTTGCAACAATAGGGTGAAGGAGATAGGGATGAGGAGTAGTAGCTTACGAAAAATGGCTTGGTCAGATTCATGAACATGATTTATGTGTCAGATAACATTGAGCTCAAGAAGCTTATCTTGAGGGAGTTTCATGTCAAGTTGTATTCAAGTCACCTGAGATATCAGAAGAATTTGACAACAATTAAGAAGTTCTATCATTGGTCGAACCTGAAGAAAGAGGTGGCTGAGTTTGTTGCTATATGTATGGAATGTTAGTAGGTGAAAGTAGAGTGTAAGTGTCCAACTGGTTTGTTACATACAATTTCGATTCCAGAATGGAAATGGGAGGTCATTTCCATGGACTTCATTACAGGTTTTTCGAGGACATCTAGATAGCATGATTCCATCATGGTTGTGGTTGAAAAGTGAAGTAAGGTAGCTCACTTCATTGCAGTTAAGTATACTAATTTAGCTAGTGAGGTATCTCAGATCTTCATCGGGAGATAGGTGAGGTAGCATGGTGTTCCTAAGAAGATCATATCAAAAAGAGATGTCAAGTTCACTTCTATGTTTTGGAAGGAGTTTTTTGCAAGATTGGGGATTGAGTTAGCTTTCAGTACAACTTATCATCTACAAACATATGGACAAATAGAGAGATTTAAAGGGATACTTGAGGATATGTTGAGGATGTATTTCATGCATCAATAAAAGAAGTCGGAAGAGCATATTCCACTAGTAGAGTTTGCATATAATAATGGGTATTAGGAGTCCTTGAGGATGAGTCCTTTGAGGCTCTTTATGGGCGGAGTTGTAATAGTCCCATCAACTGGAGTGATCTAGTGAATGGGGTTTTGATTAGATCAGATATGTTGGTAGAGATGGAATAGAAAATACAGGTTATTAAAAGGAATTTGAAGGCAGCACTAGATAGTCATAAATTTATGCAGATCAACAAAGAGCATTCAAGGAGTTTAAGGTTGGGGAGCATGTGTACTTACACATCAATCCCAAGAGAATTTCCCTCAGGATTGAGGCATGTGCCAAGTTGGAACCTTGGTATTGTGGAAATTTTGAGATCCTTGAGAGGATTGCACCAATGGACTACATACTTGCATTTCCCCCAACAATGAAAGTCCACGACATTTTCCATTTTTCATTACTTAAGAGATATGTATAGGATGTTGATCACGTGATTGATTGGTCTATATTACAGGTGGAACGAGAGGGAGAGTTCTAACCATAACCTCAATGCATATTGTATTAGAAATAACTCATGCTCCAAAATTGAGAAAAAAAGCAAGTTAAAGTGCAGTGGAAGCACTTTGGGCCCCATGAAGCTATATGGGAGATGGTTGATCATATGCGGGCTTTATATCCTTCATTATTTGTTGGTTCAAGCAAATTTTTTTTTGGTATATGTATACGGTTGTAAATACCACAATGAGTTGTGTTAAAAAGCTCCAATAAGCGGTATGTTTGTTTTGCTTTTAGTAGGATGTCATTGTAAATACTACGTCAAATTGTGTTATAAAGCTCCATAGGTAGTATGTTCTTGTTTTCAGCAGTTTACTGGTCATAGGTGTCATAGAACACCGAGGATAGTGTTCCCCTAAGGGGGAGGTGCTTGTAAAATACCAGGTTAAAAGTTTCATGTAACAAAGGATAATAAAAGGTAAAATAAGACCAAGGACATGTGACACATATTCCAAGGTGAATGTTGGGAAATCACTATAGTGGCATTAATTTTGGTTTATTTATGGTTATGGAAATTTGCAAAGGAAAAGAGGAAATAAATGGCATTTAATTATGAAATAAAGGAAAATAGGAGAAAAGGAAGGTGAAGAGACACAAATTTTCATGCTAATGAAATTATAAGAAAAATGAAGGAAAATGAGACATGAATAATAAATGGCATCAAAGGATGAGTTCACAACTTTTTTTCAGTTAAATTTGGTTCTCTCCTTTCATTCTCTCTCTCATACACTCTTGCATACTTAGAGTAATCTTGGAGCATTTTGGCATTCACTTGGATTTCGAGAAAATATAGCAAAGGAAGGAAAAGGAAAGAGAAGGAAAGCAAAGAGAATGTTGGATCAACAACTTCAACAAGAGGATTTTGCAGGTAATAGGTTGGATGTGTGATTTCCTAGATGAGGTGTGAATTCATGGTGCATGTATTTGTTTATTTAGTTCTTTTTTTGTCATTGGCATGGGTTTTTCTTGGTTTGATAGTGGTTTCATCCTTGCCTTGCCATTTTTTGGATAGCCATGTTGTGATGGGATTCATTCTTAGTTGAGCTTTGGATTGCCGAAATTTTTTAGAACCGGGTGAGGTGGTCTCTAGAAAATTCCCCAAGGGTTGAGAGTAGAGGTGGTTTTATTTGGGAATCCCTTGACAAGTGGGTGGAGATAGGAAAATTACTCAAAGTATGGTGAGGAAATTTTGAGGCATCGAAGATTGGTTTGGTTTTGTGATATCAGGATCGATTTAGGTGAGATCACGATAGTTTGAGGGTGGAGGTGGTTTAACCTATGAATTTCCTAGTTGATTATATATTGATTTATCCGATGAGATCCCACATTCATTCTTCGAATATGACACAATGTTGATTAGTTGAAAGAAATATTTGGTTCAGCCAATCTATGGTTATGTGATACATGGAAGTCCCAGACTTACTTGGATTTTGCATAAGTTAATAAGAGTTATTTTCCTATTATTATCTATGAGCACTCGTACTTGTTATTATGTTGTTTTGATGACTAATTATTCATGGTTAATATTCTAGTTATATGCTGGTTATAAGCATGATTCTATGATGTGCTTTTGTTATGGATCTCGTTCATGATTTGATAAGTATTTGAATGGTTGATGAGTACATGGGATAACAAGTGTTGTTCCAACTACTTGAGAGGGAATTACACCTTCTTGGTGATTTCTACATGAGTTTTAGAGATTTAAGATTAGATACGCATTCATGACTTGTAACTCATATGTTTGACGAAATGACTAATGTGTACTAAGAAATCTAGGTCAATTTTTGGCTTCAAGTTTGAATGTTTGGAATTATCCTCATGTTTATTATGATTCTGGAAAGTTACACACAGCTCTGCACAATGGTCTGGAGGCTAGCCTAGAAAGATGGCTTAGACCTTGAGACCATTGGCACTGAATTGGAGGACTTAGGTCATAACCACATGGAAGAAGGCTTCTGCATGTGGTTGGGACCTCATCACCACACTCTTTCTTTGTGCGTGTGGTTTTGGTGTTAGTTTAGTGAAAAAGGCTTCCATCTTAGGGATGGATCACCTGAGGTGGTTGTCCAACTCTTGAGTGGTTTGTAGTCCCTATGAGATGTCAATAAGAGTTCAGTTTGTAGGCCTCACTTCCTTAATTAGAATTTGGAGGTCAGGTCATGTCATAGTAGCACTAAACCTCACATTTACCTTGGGAGATTGTGAAAATGGGTAAATCTTGGGAGGAGGCTTTAGAATTTTAGACCTCAGTTCCCAAAACTGGGACCCACCATTAAAAATGACATTGCAAGTCGATTCCTCCAATTTTACCAATCTTAAAGCATCAACACTAATGAAACATAATATAATGATATAATATAGATCATAGCATGTTGAAATGTTGTGACATATTTCAAGTTCTCAACTTTGCAACATGGGAAGTAAAAATATCAACCTAACATATATACATGGTGATCCATAAACTACCATGGATATTCCACTGGACAATTCGTTGCAACTTATATGATAAAATTATACTTAAAAATCCAAAATATACACTATGAGGGTTTAAATCTCTTTAGATTTGTGGATTTGTAAATTACTATTTATTGCATATGCATCCAAATTATAATTATGTAGAAAATAGAGAACAATGAAATAAAAACTCACAAACCATAATTGACAGAAGATATATCTTGGGAAACCCGTTTGGGGGAAAACTCATCTAGAAGGTGAGGTTACTCTGCTTTCTTTCTATAAATAGAAAATGGATGCGCACACAAAGAAGTGTGTCCTATCGCCCGTGGGCTTCTATAGTGCACAAAACATGTTTGTATGCTTTCTCCCTGTAACAACCCCTGGTTTATTTTCCATTTAGATAAAGTAATACCAAGTTCATGGGACACGTATTTTGAGTTTAATTTTGGGAAAAAACACTTTAGTGGGAATCACTTGTTATTAATTAATGGATATGGAAATTATCAAAGCCATTGGCAAACAAAAATAGGAGATAATTGACATTTATTTATGAAAATAAATGAAAATAGGAGGAAAGGAAGGTGAAGAGACACAAATTTGCATGCTAGGGAAATTAGAGGAAAAATGAAGGAAAATGAAGAAAATAGAGGCCTCAATGATAAAAATACTTTAGAGAAACAATTCCTAGCCTTTTGACAATTTTAGGTTGAGCTCTCTTTCATTCTCTCATTCTCTCATACTCTTGCACACTTAGATAAATCTTGGATAATTCTTGGAGAAATTGGGCATTCACTTGGATTTGGAGAAAGAAGGAAATGGAAAGTAGGGAAGCACAAGAAAACAATAGTACCAATAGGTACAACTGGATTGCTTTTTAGATAATAGGTTGCATGTGTGATTTCCTTGTTGATTTCTGGATGCATGGTATATGCATGCGAGTCTCTGGTTATGTGTTGTCATTGGCATGGAGATTTCCCTAGATTGAAATTAGGTTTTAGCTTTGCCTTTCCATTTCCTAGATAACCATGGTGTTGTGGGTTTCTTCCAATTTTTTTCTTATTGATGTTCATGTTACTTATGGTTGTGGGTGTGAAAAAACACTCTGGAAGCCCTAGAACAACATGGGTTAAGTTACTAGTTCATGGAGCAGTAGGTTGGGACAAACACTCTAGAGCCCTTGTGGGTTGGGTTACTAGTCCCTGGATGCGCCAGTTGGAACAAACACTTTGCATCCCTAGAAGACTGTGGGTTGAGTTACTAGTTCCTGGAGCGCTGAACAACTTGGGTAGAGACCGATCTGGTTGATGTTAGTGATTTCCGGACTGTAGAGGTGGAATCAGTGTGATTGAGGATTGAGGTGGTTTGGCCTCTGGAAGCCCTAGTTTGGTTTTTTTTTGGTTTATTCCATGAGATCCCACATTCATGCTTGGAATATGGCATGGGAGTGATTAGATGAAAGTGAGATTTAGTTAAGTGCAATCTATGGTCAGGTGGTACGTGGAAGTCCCGAACTTGATTGGAATTTTCATATGTTAATATGAGATATTTTCTTATTGTGATCTATGAGAATTTGTATTGTTTGTGATGGTGATGCTATGGTTGATTTTACATGGTTTCTATGTTGATTATTTGTTGGTTATATGCTAGTTATATGTTGTATTCTATCTATGTCTCTTGACATGTTTTGATATGTTATGGAATGGTTGATGAATGCATGGACTACAAAGTGTTATTGAAACTATATAGAGAGGGCTTAGATACTTCTTGGTGATTCTCAGATGAAGACCATCAGTTTATGATCATATATGCATTCATGACCTATAGCTTACATGTTTTCCATATGTTTGATGAAATGTCTATTATGTTCTAGGAACTCTAGGTCAAGTTTTAGATTCAAGTTTGGATGTTTAGCTTTGCCATCACATTAAATATGATTATGGAAATTTACATGAAGTTTTGGGCAGTGGTCTGGAGGCTAGCTAGGAAAAGTGGCTCAGATCTTGGGACCACAGGCAATGAACTAAGGAATTTAGGCCATAACTACATGGAAGCAAGCCTATGCGTGTGGTTGGAGGCCTATAACTACACCATTTTATTGTTGTGTATGCGACTGGGGTATTAGGTCAGTGAAAAAGGGTTCCAACTTAGGGATTAATCACCTGGGGTGGTCGTCCATCTCCTGAGTGATCTGTAATCTCTATAGGATGTTATTTTGTGGTCAGTTTGTAGGCCTGATTTCCTTAACTGGAACACTGGAGGTCAGGTCATGTCATAGTGACACTCGTCTCATGTTTACCTCAAGGAGCTTGTGAATTTGGTTAAATGTGGGGTGGCGTGTTACATAGTGGTATTAGAGTGAGTTGCAGCACTAGACCTTGGGTTAGATGTGATTATTATGCATGCATGCTATTTATTGATGTTCTTGTTGTGCATGCATTATGATGGTCATTGTTGTTGTCTTGTGTCGTCATGATGTTGATGTTGAGATGGATGATATGTTGATTTCATTATATGTGTGTGTGTCTGTGTATGTGCATGTTGTGCTAATCTTGATTGATTATGTAGATGAGATAGCCTCCCCTAAACTTCACTAAGGTATGTTTGGTTATGTTTATATTTGGTTTGTCTTACATGGTATGTTTGTAGGAAGAAGAAGATCAAATATGACAAGAAGAATGGTGGATTGCAGTTCATGTGACTCTCCTTATAGATCAGCTAAAAAACATGGTGAAGAGTACTATCCTAACATAACATATACGTTGAGAAGTCTGAAGGTAAAACCAGAAGTTGCAGGGAAAATTATGACAGGATAATTCAGTCACAAGAAAGGTTTTCCAGAGCTTAGGAAAAGCAAGCAAAGGTCAATGTAGTGATTCTTCGCAGCTTATCATATTTTCAAAGCCAAGTAAAACCAAGAATCAATTATGGATAGGAGGAAAGGACATATGGGGCATATGGTAGCAGGTCTCATGGAGGACACACGTCAAATAGGGATGACACAGTCAAAGGTGGTATATGGATGGATAAACCTGATAGGAGAGGTAGTGGTTATGGGTTATATTCTAGTTCTGGTTCATAAAGACATCATGGCCATCATCTATATCATCCTTTTAGGAGGAGTGAGAAGAAATACTTTGCAGATGAGTTCAAGAAATTCAAGCCTCCTACCTTTGACGAAGAGCTGAAGAAACTGGAAGAGGTAGAAGCTTGGCTACTTGGGATGAAGAAGTTCTTCGAGTTGCATTATTATTCAAATAAAATGAAGGCCAATATAGATATTCACAGTCTCAAGGGAAAAAAAAAATTTATTTGGTGGGAAGATGTGAAGCATGTCCGAGGAATCAAGACAGAGGAGTTGAATTGGCATGAGTTCAAAACACTCTTCAAGAAGAAGCACTTATCTGAGAGATGATACAATGGAGAGGCTAAGTAGTTCTATGAGTTGAAGATGGGATTTATGATAAATGAAGAGTATATGACAAAGTTTCTAGAGTTGTTGAGGTATGTTCCATATCTTAAGGATGAGAAGACAAAGGTTCAAAGATTCATCTATGGTTTGCCTTTAGCATTTAAGAATCAAATTGAGTATGATGAGCATCGGTCATTAGAGGAAGCTATTGGGATGTTAAAGCATTGTTATGAGAAGTCTAAGCGTAAGTCTAAGCCTAAGCATAATTGGAGGGCGATGACAAGATTAAAGAAAAGTGGGATAGTAAGCCAGGAAGACCTCAGGATGCAAGTAACAAGGAGATTGCAGTGTCATACAATAAGTTCAATGCAATAAACATAGCACATGGGTTTCAGTATGAGGAGTAGAACAAAGGCAACAAAAGGAATCCTTTGCAGTGTTGGACTTATGGTGGAGAGCATCGTAGGAGATAATTTCCACAACATCAGGATGGAAGACCTTAGATTTATAGTGCTCATAAGGCACAAACAGTTGGGGATGTTGGGAAGAGTATTCCTTGGATTTATGAAACAATGGATAATCGGCAGGCTAATCATCATGAATCCATTATTGATATGGGAGGTAAGCTTTATGATCAAGTTATTTCCATTTTGATTGATCTTAGATCTAATTATAGTTATATTAGTCCTGACCTGGTGGATAAGTGTTGCTTGAATAAAGAAGTGCATGTAGAATCTTGGTTGGTGCAATTAGCTATAGGGACCAAGAGAAGAGTTCATCATTGGTTGAGATCTTGTGCATTTGAGATGAATGGTATGCCTACATCAACACATCTAAATTTTCTTCCTTTAGGATCATACAATATGCTTTTGGGCATGGATTGGTTGTATATTCACAAGACTAAAGTAGATTGATATGATAAGGCTTTTGGGTGTTTGGATGATGATGGGGAAATAAGAATCTTACAAGGAAAGATGAAGCCTCATTAGGGAAATTTTGAGGTCTAAAATGGGCCTCCTAAGGAAATTATAAAATAATAGTGAAAATAATAAAATAAGATTAGATTACATCATCAAATTTTATAGGGAAAAAAGAAAAACTATTTTTTCAACTCATATTTTCAACTTATCTCCCAATGGGTTTACTCAAATTTCGAGTGACAACACTTGTTGGATGCAGAATTTGATTCCTCATCCAAGGAGTACCCATGTTGCATACTTTCGATGGACCTTGCTACATGAGAAAAGAGAAATACATGAAAAACGTGATTGCAATCACATTTTTTCATATATTTCTCATTTTTCATGTAGAAGGGTCCATCGAAAGTATGCAAGATGGGTACTCTTTGGATGAGGAATCAAATTTTGCATCCAATGAGTACTCCCACTCGAAATTTGAGTAAAACCTTAGGGTGATAAGTTGAAAATACGAGTTGAAAAAGTAGTTTTATTATTTTATTATTTTTTAATATTTTTACTTTTATACTCCAAAAATGGTGAATCATCCCCATGGTTGACATTATCATCTTGGATCCTATTGGTTATTATAAAGTTTGTTTTGGTTGGACATTTTCCTTAGGAGGCCCATGATTGAGAATGGTTACATCTATGTAGGCAAAGTGCAGTTGCAAGAAAGCGTGTGTATTGTTTGCAGTTCATATTTCCAGTGACAAAGGGAAGGATTTTGAGGATGTTGAAGTCTTGAAGAGGTGTCTGGTTTTGCAGAAAAGTTCACAATGTACTTCCAGTAGAGATTTCAGAGTTTCCTCCTCATAAGGAAGTGGACATTTCCATTGAGTTGATGCAAGGAGCAACACCAACATCAAAGCCACGTTATAGGATGAGCACTCAAGAGTTGGTGGAATTGAAGTTGCAGTTTAAGGAAATTATTTATAAGGGATACATTAGGCCAAGTGTATCATCTTGGGGTGAACCAATGTTATTTTTAAAGAAGAAAGACAGTACTCTAAGGTTGTGCATTGATTACAGGAAGTTGAACAAGGTGACGATCAAGAACATGTATCCTTTGTCGTGGATTGATGATTTTTTGATTAGTTGAAGGAAGCAACAATGTTATCAAAGATTGATTTGAGATCAGGATATCATCAGGTACACATCAAAGAAGAGGACACCTACAAGACCACATTTTGTACCAGGTATGGACATCATGAGTTTGTGGTGGTTCCTTTCGGTCTTGCTAACACTCCAACTACTTTCATGTGTTTGATGAATAATGTGTTGCATCCTTATCTGGAAAAGTTTGTGATAGGATTTATTGATGATATATTGGTATATTATAATAAGGAGGATGATCATGCAGAGCACCTAGTAATAGTATTGAGATTGTTGAGAGGGCATCAGTTGTATGCCAATCTTAGAAAGTGTACTTTCTTTTAGAATGAAGTTCATTACTTTGGGCATGTTGTTTCTAAGGAAGGTATTGTTGCGGGTGGGGACACCCTAGGGCCTTGGGTTTAAAACCCCAATAGAGCAGAGGGCATACAACAACAAGAAATGTGCAGACAAACAATCTAAATGCTTAAAATATTGAACTGGGAAGAAGTGGTGTTACTCGAAGGTCTTATGTTCAGGGCTCGATCCCGCAGGGTCCAAACATTCTGCTTCTTTAGATGCCTTTAAAACATGTAATTTATTCAAGAAAAACATATATAACGGTAATAGAAATCATATTCATGATATATGTGTTAGATCATATAAGAAAATGAGAAATTAAGAATTAATATAAGATTTATAAGAAAATCACAACATGGATTAATGCATAAAAACGATAAATATCAGGAACAGAGCAACGTTTCTTTATTGATGTATGCTAAATAAAAAGGTGTAAAAATACAACCTGCCTCTTCCCCCAGCTCTAAGCGGAACCATCCTCCGGATCCGTCATGTCCCAAACTTAGGAATCTTCCTCCATCGATACACACAATGATGTCATAAGAGGGATGAAGGACATCTCAAAAGAGGAAATAGAGGTTTCCTATAACTTGGGAGTGTAGGAGGCATAGGGATTTCTTCAGACTTTCAAGGATCAATCAACTATAATATCAATATTTCATATCTTCTCCCCATAGGCCTTCCCATGGAAGTTTATTTATACTTCTCCAAATTGGTTTTTTCAGTTGGGAAACAGTTGGGCCACGGGCTATAGTAGGTGAGTAACAGGTAAAACCCATAAAATTCACCTGAATTAAAGGAGATTTATTATTTTTTAGTGTTTTAACACTTATAAGCAGGTTGGGTATATACAGACCCACGTGTACACGCTTTTAACATAAGGAAAAATAGTATATGGGAAATAAAACATTGTTTTTTTAGAATTTGGACCAAGTTTGGAAAGGAAGGGTTGCCCTAGGCCATAACCAGAGCATCATATCTACCAAGGGTGGTAAATGGTGCTATAACAGGTATAGAAGCAGACTCAGAAAATATTAGAGCTAGCATTAAGTGACCAGCTCCTACGAATGTGGATAAGGTTAAATCATTAATGTAACTAGAAGGTGATTATAGGAGGTTCATAAGGAAATTCTCACGGATTGCTAATCCTATTACATCTTTGTAGAAAAAAGGAAATAATTTTGAATGGAATGAAGAGTGTGGAGCTAGCTTTGAGAAATTGAAGCATTTGCTTAAAAATTCTCTGGTCCTGAAGATTGTAGATCCTGATAAGGAGTTTGTGGTTTGTACGAATGCTTGCAAGAGAGGACTTGGTGGAGTCCTGATGCAAGAAGGACATGTTGTGTACTATGAGTCAAGGAAGTTGAATGAGCACGAGTAGGACTATGTGACTCATGATCTTGAGTCAGGGACTTCCATTCATGCCTTGAAGATGTGGAGGCATTATCTTCTTGGTAGGAGGTTCACCTTGATGAGTGATCATAGTGGTCTAAGGTACTTGTTTTACCAACCCAACATGAATTCCAAGAAAGGTAGATGGTTTTCTAGCCTCAATAAGTTTTAATTTGAGATGATTTACATCAAGGGAAAAGAGAATAGGGTTGCAGATGCTCTGAGTAGGATAGTGCAGGTGAATCACATTGTAACAATGAGCTCTTATGGGATAGACTTGGAGGAGTGGATCTTGCAGGTTGGGAAGCATGATGAAAGGTATCAACAATTGATACACATGTTAGAACAACAGGGTGAAGGTGATAGGGATTAGGAGTATCATTTCATGACATATGGCTTGGCCAAATCCAGGAATAGTACTTATGTGTCAGATGGTAGTGAGCTCAAGAATTTTATCTTCAGGGAGTTTCATGCTAAGTTGTATTTAGGTCACTCAGGATATCAGAAGACATTGCCAATAATTAATAAGTTCTATCACTGGTCGAACTTCATGAAAGAGATGGTTGAGTTTGTTGCAAGATGTTTGGACTGTCAGTGGGTAAAAGCAGAGTGTAAACATCAAGGTGGTTTATTATAGTTGATTTTGATTCCAGAGTGGAAATGGGAGGTCATTTCCATATACTTAATTACAGGTTTTCTAAGGACATCGAGACAAAACGATTCCATCATGGTTGTGGTTGACGAGTTAAGTAAGGTAGCTCACTTCATTTCAGTGAAGTCTACAGATTTAGCTAGTGAGGTAGCTCATGTCTTCATCAGGGAGATAGTTAGGTTGCATGGCATCGCTAAGAAGATTATATCAGATAGAGATTCCAAGTTCACTTATAAGTTTTGGAAGGTGCATTTTGCAAGCCTGGGGAAAAAGTTAGCTTTTAGGACAACTTATAATTTGTAGATAGATGGAAACATAGAAAGGGTCAATGTAATTTTTGAGGACATGTTGAGGATGTATGTAATGCATCAATAGTGAAAGTGGGAAGACTATATTCCACTGGTGGAGTTTGCATATAACAATGGGTATCGGGAATCCTTGAAGATGACTCCATTTGAGGTTATTTATGGTTGGAGTTGTAATACTTCTATTAGATCTAGTGATCTAGTGAAAAAGGTGTTGATTTGATCAAGCATGTTGGTAGAGATGGAACAAGAAATGTAGGTTATTAAGAGGAATTTGAAGGCAACACATGATAGGTAGAAGAGTTATGAAGATCAACAAAGGGAATTTAAGGAGTTTCATGTTGAGGAACATTTGTAATTGTGCATAAAGCCTAAGAGGAGATCCTAGAGGATTGGGTCATGTGCTAAGTTAGTACTTCAATATTGCAAGCCTTTTGAGATCCTTGAGAGGATTGGACCAGTGGTCTACCAACTTGCACTACCTTCGACAGTGAAATTCCATGATGTTTTCCATGTTTCATTTCTTAAGAGATATATCTAGGATGTTACTCATGTAATTGACTGGTCTATATTGCAAGGGGAACTAGGGGGAGGATTCCAGCATTAACCACAATGCATATTGCAGTGGAAACAATTCATGGTATGGAATAGAGAAATCGAGCTAGTTAAAGTGCAATGGAAGCACTTTGGGCCTGATGAAGCTACATGGGAGATGGTTGATCAAATGTAGGATTTATATCCTTCAGTATTTGTTGGTTCAAGCGAATACATTTTTGGTATATGTATATGTATATGTATACGTATATGTATGTTGTTGTAAATGTTGAATCAAGCTATGTCATAAATTTCCATGGGAAGTATGTTGTTGTTTTTTTTTGTTTTTTTGTTTTTTCAGTGGTTTTTTGGTCATAGGTGTCATAGAACACCAAGGACGGTGTTCCCTTAAGGGGGGGGGGGGGATTTTTAACAACCCCTGGTTGATTTTCCATGTAAATAAAATAATACCAAAGTCATGGGACATGTATTCGAAGATGAATGTCGGGAAAAACACTTTAGTGGGCATCACTTGTGATTAATTAATGGCTATGGAATTTTCCAAAGGAATTGGAAAAGATGAAATAATTAGAATTTATTTATGAAAATAAAAGAAAATACGAGAAAAGGGAGGTGAAGAGACACATATTTGCATGCTAAGGAAATTAGAGGAAAAATGAAGGAAAATGAAGAAAATAGAGGCCTCGATGATAAAAAGACTTCAAAGAAACAACTGATAGCATTTTAAAAATTCTGGGTTGAGCTCTCTTTCTTTCTCTCATACTCTTGCACACTTAGAAAAATCTTGGAGCATTTATGGACCACTTGGGCATTCACTTGGATTTGGAGAAAGAAGACAAAGGAAAGAAAGGAAGTGCAATGAAATAGTGGTATCAACAACTACAACTAGATTGATTTGTAAGTAATAGGTTGCATGTGTGATTTCATTCTTGATTTTTGGATGCATGGTATATGCATGTGAGTCTCTAGTTATGTGTTGTCATTGGCATGGGAATTTTCCTAGATTTATAGTGGGTTTTAGCCTTTCCTTGCCATTTCCTAAATATCCATGGTGTTGTGAGTTTCTTCCACTTGTTTTATGATTGGTGCTCAGGTTCCTTATGGATGTGGGCTGAAAAAAATGCTCTGCAAGCCTTGGAAGAACTTAGTTTGAGTTACTCGTTCCTTGAGCCGTAGGTTGGGAAAAATGCTTTGAAGCCCTTAGTGGGTTGAGTTACTATTCCCTAGAGCTACAGTTGGAACAAATGCTCTGGAGCCATTGAAGGATGTGGGTTGAGTTACTAGTTCATTGAGCCCTGGACAACTTGGATAGAGACCGATCTGGTTATTGTTAATTATTTCCAGACCATAGAGGTGTAATCCCTGTGATTGAGGGTTGAGGTGGTTTGGCCTCTAGAGGCCTTGGTTTGGTTTTCTTTTGATTTATTCCATGATATACCAATCTATAGTTGGGTGGTATGTGGAAGTCACTGACCTTTTTGGCATTTTCATATGTTAATATGAGATATTTTCCTATTATGATCTATGAGCATTTGTATTGATTGTGATGGTGATGTTATGACTGATTTTCCATGGTTTCTATTCTAGTTATTTATTGGTTATATGTTGTTTATATGATGTATTCTACTTATGGCTCTTGACATGTTTTGATAAGTTATGGAATTGTTGATGAATGCATGGACTAGCAAGTGTTAATGCGACTAGTTAGGGAGGGTTTAGACCCTTCTTGGTGATTCTCAGATGAATACCATCAAGTTTTGATCATATATTCATTCATTACATGTAGCTTACATGTTTTCCATATGTTTGATGAAATGTCTAGTGTGTTCTATGCAATCTTGGTCCAGTTTCTTATTCAAGTTTGGATGTTTAGCTTTTCCATAATGTTAAATATGATTATGGAAAGTTACATGAAGTTATGGGTAGCGTTCTGGGGGCTATCCTGGAAACGTGTCTTAGATCTTTGGACTGCAGGCATTGAGCTGAGGAATTTAGGCCATAACTATATGGAAGCAGGGCTATGCATAAAATTAGAGGCCTCTAACCACACCCTTGCCTTGTTGTGCATATGGTTGGGGTGCTAGGTTAGTGGAAAAGGGTTCCAACTCAGGTATTGATCACCTGGGGTGGTTTTCCAACTCCTAAGTGATCTGTAGTCCCCATAGGATGTCATTTTGTGGTTAGTTTGTAGGCCCCACTTCCTTAACTGGAATGTTGGAGGCTAGGTCATGTCATAGTTACACTAGTCTCATGTGTTACTCTGATAAGATTGTGAATTTGGGTAAATATGAGGTGACGTGTGACAATCCCTATCCCTCTTGGCTACTTTACTCATCTATGGAACAAAATTCCCTCGAAAAGAATGTAATGTCTTTTCCTCCCAGTGGTCTGTTTATAATACAACATAATAGATTACTAGTAGTTAGGTCTAGCTCCTTCAAATCTTAAATAGAGTTACAATATGGACTCTTCTAGAGGCTTCATCATCATGATCATGTGGCTAACCCTTTTTCCATGAGTAATGGCATTTGACATGACATCCTCTCGAATTATGGTGGAAAAAATAGGAAGGCCAACTTTCGAATGACATAAATGTTTCATACGAATTGTGTTTGAGGCGATTGTTGCACCATTGGAAAGGTATTTGTGTGTATAATAGGAAAAAAAATATGTTGCACTAAAGTGATAAAGTTTTACCCCCAAAAAAATTCATTTGATGCTTCAATATGCTCTTAGAAGGTTTCAGAGTCCAATTTTCCAAACTAGGTCCCACCAATAAAAAATGGTCTTGTGCCTTGATTCCTACACTTTTTCCACTCCGAGAGAATCAAGATGGATGAAAAAAAAATATAATGATCCAATATGGATTACATAGGTAATTAGGGATATATGTGTGTTAGGGTATGGAAATATGAGTAAAAAGAGGACATCCACTGCGCATGAAAATCTGATCTAGTAATTGAGTAATAGCAATAATTAAAGCATATATGAAATAAGGAAAATGAATAAAGTAAAATAGTAATGGTGAAAACTTACATAAGATATGCGGTTATGGAATCTCCATCCATTGTGCATTAACAAATATGAAAATGGACTTTTTAGAGGAGAAATGATGGAAAAGTTTTGGAATGAAACATGGCCTCTACTTGCTTCCTTTGAGTTGGATGAGTATTTTCCTTCATTCTTTTGTACATTTCAATAATAAATGCCAGTGAGATGTGAAGATTGTTTAGGGAAGGGAGTCTAGATATTACAATTATAGTTAGACCTTCCTGTTCAACTATATGAATGTCAATTATAAATTTTAGTAATTTCATCCCTTCATATTTATGTATTATTAATGGCCATGCCATTTTAAGTGGCATTTGATTATGACTACCCTTTTGTAGAGGTCGAGTTAGGACAAAAAAATGATTGTATGGATCCCAAGGAGGGCCAATGTACTTGTTGAAGCTCAAAACCAAAAATGTTACTATCTATGGAAATCAATGGTATTCTTTCTAGAACATGGTAACAAATTGACTAAATGAATCGATTATCATTTCCAGATGCATCCCATAAGTTAAATGTTAGCATAATTTTTTGGCCATTGAAAAGTAAGAGTTTTGGATCCATTTGTTCACCTTCAAATATAGAGGGAGCTTGGCCACTAATTTGCATACCATTTAAGATTTCTATTGGAATATTCAAAGGCTTTAGAATTTTTTTATTATGTTTCTTGGTTAATTATTGGGTTGCAAATAAGTGCATTGAAACATGGAAAGCACATAGCTCATATTAGGAAATATTGAAGGAGTCTATCCTTGACATTAGAAGGTTCAAATCCTCTAATGAAGGTTCTACTTTTATGTTGTGAAGGATTTTCTTAAAGGTGATAGGTTGTCCCTTTATTGATGAAATATAGTTTGTAGAATTATTATAGTGTTATATCTATGCTAAAGTGCAAATCCATGGAATTTTCCTGCATATAGTGGAGTATCCTTGATATGCGGCAATTAGTCATGGTCTCTAACAAGAATAATTTAGTATTTTATGAAAGAGGTGTTTTTATGCAAAGGAAATGATTCTCGAATATTATCACCAACGTGGACACAAAATGTTAGGCCAATGAAATTCATTTCATCAATGAGAATGTATCAAATAAGCTTAAGGTATTCTTGGAGGTTCGAATGAGAGTTTCATTCTAATAGGAGGAAATGATTTATAGGAATGAGTGAGGTAGAATGAATTGTAGATTCTTGGATACTAAAGGCTACTGTTAGAAAATTATATATTACAGAGAAATAGAACACATGAAATATATTGCAGAAAATATAAACACAAAAAACACATAAAATATATTGCAGAAAATATAAACACAAAAAACACATAAAATAAGAGAGGCACAGATATACATGGTTCACCCAATTTGGGCTACGTCCATGGAGAAATAGTCAGTCCTTCCTTTTATATTATCTAGCAAACTAAAGAGATACAACCTACAGTAGATCCGTTGTAATTCCCTCTTCGCTCTCACACAATCTCCTCTCTCTTTCTCACCCATAATACAAATCTACATAGACGCAATACAATTCCCTCATATATAGCAAGGGGTTTCCTTGTAGGGGAAAAAACCCTAAATTAAACATAAATTCTACTGTCAAATCTCTGCCTAATGAACGACCCAGATTGACTACGAAATTACAACATTTTACAAGGCAATTTTACATCTATTTTTAGCTTTGCCTCCCCTGGACCCCCCTGGCGGTGTTGCCGCGACATTACGAAATGGGGTCCAATGCAATGATACCTCTAAGTAAAGAATATAATTAGGCTCCACACCCAACAACTACTACATTGTTTAGAGAAAGCAATAGCAATTTTTGAAGGAATTATGCGGTTGAGGATAATGTTTCTTTAATGAATCCAATCAAGCATGATTTTCTAGTATCTATGATACCTAGTATGATCATTCTTAGTGGAGGGTTGTTATATTTTCTTAAAGAGTGCTTTAAGATAATGGAGAGAAATTTCATTTGGGTGGGAGACAAGGTTTTAGAATAGGGTGCATTATAATAGCATGGTTGTGGAATTTGCTGGTGTAAGAGATTGCTTTCTATGAATTATATGGCTATTTCTTGCAAGTTGAAGGGTATAAATGTAGCATTCCAATTATTGTTATTGTCAAAGTCACAATTCCATAGCTTGTAATGGTCACTCATTTGGATGTCATTGGTAGGATGGAGTTGGGAGAGTGTTTCCCATTCATCCAAATCCATGGGGTTCGGGGTTTGCACTTGATCTCCAAAATAATTCTCTTGTATAATAGGAATAGGTGTATCAGTTTGCGATTGACATGCCAAGGAGTGTATGTGGTTTTCATTTATTCCCAATTTGTAGTTATTTATTCAATGGAAGTTACCATATTTGATGGAATATTATGGAAAGTTTTATATGGCATGAGTTCACTCACATAGAAATCTACATAAAGGATGTACCTATGGGGCTTATTATAGAGTAGCATGGTAGAACACAAACAATTACATTTGGTTCTCTCAATTTCCATTTTTCATTTTTTTGTTGAGCATCATATAACCAACATCTTGAAACATCTATAAGAGGAATGTATTATAGCAAGGATGGATGTCAAATGTATGAATCCATGAAGTTAGGTGTCGAGAAGGATGTATATTTGTTTTGTTAAGATACACCTATAAATTTTTATGTTGACATCAAGGAAAATAATTTGAAAATACTAATTGTAAGTATAATTTTTTTCAAAATATGGCATGCTTGTTGTGCTCCTATGCCATGATCTATAAGTTCTGCAAGGAAGTTTTGAACTATGATAATGGAAGGATCAAGAATAGGTGCAAGAAGGGAAATTATATGAAGCATCTAGTGGATACTTTCAACAAAAATCTCTACTTTGGATGTATATGGAAATGTACTTTTGAATAGCATGGAGGGAGAGGACTAGTTGGTAGTTAACATTGCCATTTTAGTTTAAAAGGATGGAATGGTTTTGAATATTTAGCTAGTTTCCATTCCAAGTAACATTGTAGGTTTTATTTCCATGCTTGTCAATGTAAATTTTAGATGAAACATGAAATTGTCATGGTGCATCATAATATCATGCTTGGATAGTTCCATTATTTTTCAAGAAAATACTTTCATAGCACTTTGTGTGTCATGGAATGAAATTGAATAATTCTTCATAGTCATGATTTGGGTTGGTTTTGAATATGTCTTTTTTCCTAATAAGAAAGGATCATTATGACTAAAGTGTGGAAAATCCATTTTTATGGTGGCCATATCATGGTTTTGAAGGTGAAACATGATTTGTTTAATAAATCCTTAGTTTTATAATTTCAATTGCATTATCCCAATCAAGCATGTCCATATTTGGTGCATTGTTCAACAATAGGAAAACATAATCTATATGTTTCCATTCATACCTTTGAATGAAAGTATTGTTAGAAAATGTTGGCTTACAACAAAATTTCTTATATCAAAAATATGCTAGTAGAAGAACAAAAGAATAGATTTGTACCATTAATATTTTGCATGGAGGTGTTTCTCCAAGACCTCATCATAAAATGATATGAACATGTGATATATGTATGGAGATGTTAGATGTGGATTGGAGACAATAATTTGATTGTGCCAATGTTGTTTATTACTCACATAAATGGGTGGGATACTAGGCATGAATACATGTAGGTTAGGCCATTTAGTGTCAATTTCACTCAATGTAAAGAAAAATGTTGGGAAAGCAAGTTGTGCAATCATATACATTACTTCATTCCTAGACTTCTGCCAAAATATCTAGTTTTGTAGAGAGATTCCCCAAAACACATTAGTTATTCTACAAGCTTATCGCCAAGGGAGTGCTTGAAATGGATGTTAAGATTAGTGACTATTGTGGAGAAGTTTCCTTCAATGTTTTTCTTAAAAAGAAAAAAATTAGTTGCTTGGTTGTAGTGGCATATTATACAAGTAGTAGCAAAATATTGGGTGCTTACCAAATTTGTTGTCATGGTACCTTAGTAGGCGCAATGCATAGTCTTGAATTTGTTTTTTGTTTTTTTTCGTTTGCATGAACATGGAAATGCATGTGGCAAACAATGAGGGGAAGGACATAGTGAATAATCCCTCTATGTTGTATTCATTGATTGGTGACAAGCCAATAGGTGGCCATGGAATTGCATTTGTTGTTTTCAAAACTAATGAGTGCAAGTATCTTCTAATATCTTGGACCTTTATATGTGGATTATGGATAGTGGCTACAAAAGATGATGTTTTTTGGTCACTTTTCTCTATGAAAATAGTTTGAATGCATTGTATATTTACAAATTTGTAAAGGAAATGTATAGAAGTAGAGTGTGAATGGAAAAACAAAGATGAAGCATCAATATGGGAGGGTGGAAAATCCCTAAGTGGACATCCTTATAATATGGGCCATTTGCTAACTTGTACTCCAAGGAGGAACTATAACATCAAATATATTAACAATGCAATCATAAGAGTGGTGGTCATAAATATTGCATAAGATGATAAAAATGTCCAAGACTTGTAGATGTCAAGGTAAGTAGTTGACAATTGAAGAAATGTATTGGGAAAATATTATTGTATGGCCATTGCATTTTCATTTTCCACCTTATGCATGGGTGACTTGTAATATTGAGTTAACATGTGCTATGCACATTTCTTCAACTTGTGTAAGGATTAATAATACATGGGATTGTTCACCAAGATCCAAGTTGTTGTAAATGGAGTTATGGTGGCCATAATTTTCTCAAATGCATCGTCAACCAATATGATTTCTATTAAAAAGGCAAAAGAAAAATCCAAGATACTATTCTTTACACATTGTGCATACATTCATGCATGGAAGTATATATAGGCATGGACGGAATCAATAGCGTGCTTGTGATATGTTATCATTATTAAAATAATGAGGAAATGAGGGTTGTTGAGGGATGCTATTTTGGTTTTTTTATGTGAGATGTTGTTTGTAAATTGGGATGGTAGTTTGATGCTGAAAATTTGTTGATAAGAACATGTGAAATGCCTACTTGACTTGGGTTAGAGGGTAACAACCTTTCTTTGTTCTTTTGAAAAAACATGGTTTATGAAAGTAGATGGGCATGTTTGGGTAGTTGAAGTTAGACGTCATGATTATTTCTTTTGCATGTTGATATATGCTATTAATTTGAAATAATGTATGAAATTCAAGTACAAATGTTGGTTCCTAACCATATGATTAAGAAGCAAGTAAAAGCAATGGTATATTCATAAAAATTGGACTAAAATTATTGTAGGTTAAGAGAAGCATGTGTGAAAAAATGAAAAATATGCAAAGTGCTAGAAAAAATTGGTGTCTTGAGTTGAAATAATGGACGGATAACAAGAAAATAAGAGTAAAGAACAATAGATAGGGAAAATGAGTGATGATATAATATTTAGAACATGAAAAATGATCGCATAAATAGAGAAAGAATGTAACATACCCCTAGCCCCTTATCATTTTATTCTAGCCTCTTGTTAATGCTTGATTCCATGGCCAATTACCCCTCACAACTTGTGACATGAAAATTCCCAATTTCTTATAGGAATTACCAACATAATGCAAATGCATATCTAAATGCATGCTAATATGCATGACACAAGCACACACATATTCTAACATAAATAATCTAAATTAACATTAATATACATTTCAAAAATATATGTATATAAGCTCTGTAGTGGAAATGCAATACAAAAGATAAATCTTTATCTTTTAGTTTGTGTCCAACTCACTACAGGCCTTTGACATTCCACCCAATCATATACCTCATTGTTCATTTTATTTCAATAGTGGTTCACACCCAAGCTGGTTCTTTGACTCCATGGGAATTAGCTCATCCAAATCCTGGTACATACCTAGTAGCAACAATCGACCAAGGTACTAAACCCAACAGACTCCAACCAACAAGCTCACATAACTAATCAACCCTATCTCGACTATCCAAGGATGTTCCAGAATCATGTGGCTTCTAGGAGTTCCATTTCCCTCTCAAGTCTTCTAGATACTCTTCTAGACCTCACATAGCCAAGGTACCAAACTATACAATCTCCAACCAACATTTATACAACTTGGGAGAGTTCCATTTCCCTCACGGGTTTTCCAGGTACCCTTCTATTGAAGCCTCAGATTTCTGTTTCTCCAACATGGGGGATAACCACCCTGTCAAGACCTTAAAGACAACTCCTTTTTCTTTTGAAGTGGTGGCTCTAACTGGGGATGATGGGACCAGTTCCCTAATGTGGGTTTTAAAATGAGAGTGGGTGGTTTTCAAGCGATTGCAATAAGAATAATGATAACTAAATGGCCTATTCTAGCATGCAAATCTCTAGCTAACTTAATCTAATATAAACCTAGGTATTCTGTGTGATATGCGATCTAAAAAGATATATGTTTGACATGTGATAATAAAGATCATTCACGTATTAAACAGAGATGAAAACATGTAAAGATAATTTCTTTGACTAAATAGTTAGTCAAAGAAATGTATAAACTATATCGCATATATCTAATGATTATATATGAAAATAAACACTTTCAGCTAGGCATCATACAATAGTGCAATTAACACATAACAGAAAGAACATATTCCATATATAATTCATGAAAACGAAATGTTATCACTAATTAAACAAAAACATAACTAATCATACAAGATAAAAGTACCATATGTGTGAGGTTTTGCTCATTTGACTAATGACATAGATCAACTCCTTTCTTCAAATCAAATTATTCTCCAAGTATACAATAGTGCATCAACAAAGGAAAGTAGTTGGATATTCAAAAGGAATAACCATGTTCCATAATTTCATCAAGGCAGTCATAAACTTACATAAGTGCATTCTTTGCAAATGTTTTTGATAAAATTCTGGACCCTTCTCTAAATGCATGAGAAGGGTATAAATACTATCTAACTAAAGTTAAAAAATAGATTATACAAAATATTTGAGGAGGTTTCAAACAACCTTCCTCTTAACTAGCAATTAAATCAAAAAATAAAAGTGATTTGATTAGCAAAGGTTATAAAGATGACTTGTTGTCTGCTAGCTTCTCCTTTAGATCACATATATCGGACATCGGTTTCACTTGAGGAGGTGCCCCAAACTGCGTTCTGACCTGTCCTACGAAGATAACATCTGTGAGAGGTGGCAACATCCTTTGCGTTGAATGGAGTGAAAAATTGAGCATCATTATTTGGCTGTGAGGTTTGACAAGGAATTGCTAATATGCCTCCTAGTTAGTCTTTGATAACTTTGTGATCGATTCCCTTTAGGTTTTCACCTTTGCCTTCCAGTTTTTATCCAAGTCATTTAAATCTGGAACGTCTTTGGATTACCTTCTTTCATCAAGGTTATAGTGTGCAAAGTGTGATTTACTTCTTTTACTGTGTTCTTTGCCACTCCTGCTTCTCTTGCCACTGCTAATTCATCCAGCTTGATCCGCGCATCCCAATCTGTAAATAAAATTTCCTTATGTGTCTCCTCAATCTCGGGTAGATTATCTCTCCTTCCTTCTTCTGTCTCTTGCCATTCAATGAATTCAGAGATCTTTCTATTTAAATCATTAAATTCAGCTCTCTGATCAATCGCCTTATCCATTAACTGATCACTGGTAATTAGATAAGGAGTGATATGTGACATTCTCTAGAAAAATATATCTTGCTGTTTTGATAGAAGGGAATTTAGCTCTAATGCCTCTTTGATGAATTCATTGACAGTAGGGACATCTTTATATTTTTCCATGGCTTCTTGCAATTCTTGGATTTTCATGTTCTTCACAAAGATGTCTGCTTCATGTCTTATCTTTAATACCTCCATATTCTGTTGCAATTGGGCTATTTGTTTAGCGACTTGCTGTTTCACATTTACCTTCTTGATTTAAAATGGTTTCTCAAGTTGCGCTATCTTTTCTTCCCTTTCCCTTAACAAAATAGATAATTCAATGGCTTTATCCATGGTGGCAGTTGCATATGCCCCTGTAAACTGCAACAGTCTGGTCAAATTTTCAGCAAGATTGGAAGGAATATCCTTCCAGTCTATGTCCATCAGCTCTTTCCCTGATGGGATCTCAGGTGTTTCCACCTTCCTTCTTTTCCTCTGTCTTCTCACTATAGCCTTATGCAGTGGACTGTAGAACACATAAAAAGGAGGAACTTCAGCCACCTTTAGGATAATTTCCAATGTGGGAAAAGCTGGAATGATTTCTGTATGATGCAAACTTGTCCCTTGCTCATCCATCAACTCAGACTCTGTAGTTTTATGAGTTTGTAGAGGAGTGTGATATTCCATGGCTTCTTGGGAATCTGTTGTCTCAACATTATCTTGTAGCCTTTTATTAGATTGGTCCCATTCCTGCTCCAAACTATTGCTTTTGACTTCGGGACCAGTATCTTTAGTTATGTCACTTATGACTTGTTTTTCGGCTCACCTTCTGTTGGATTCCACTGTATTCTCTGTGTCCTATGTTTTCCCTGTATCCTGTACTATATTCACTTGAGATTCTATGCGACAATTTGGTCCTTCACTGTTGAAAGTTACACTGGGCATAGGCTTGTCATAAGCTCTTAACAAATGCAATGGAATTGTTTCAAGCCTTTGATTTCTAAATTCCTGAAACTTTTCAAAATCTTCAGGACTCAAATTTGCCTTCACCCAATTGAACACTTGTTCGAATGATTCAGTTTGTTGCAAAAGATCATCAGAATAATTAGCCTCATGGTTAAAGGGCTTAATTGTTATTGCAGTAGTAATATTGTGTGCTATCTTGTCTGGGTCGAATTGCCTCTTTGGCAAAGTATGGAGCCTGAGGCTCTCTAAGCTTAGCAATTCCTTGGTTGCATGGTTTAAATTTTCCAATGAAAAAGAACCACACCGAATGGGGAAGGATGGCCACAATGACTTTTTGTTATCTTTTAGGGTCTTGGTACAACCTTTTCCCATAGTCTGGTAGGATATTTCTCTTGCTAATAGTTTGTTGGAGACATACAAAGGGAGTACATATGGGTCCACCGTACTACCAAAAGCTATGATATATGTAAACCATTCTTCAGCAAAATACTTGCCTACTACGAGAAGGTTTGTAGTGGCTTCTTTAGAAAACCTGGGGGCTTTCTTATTAAAAATAAATTGGTGCAATGGTAAAATAACACCGTGGCATATTTTATAAAAATGGGGTATATAATGGGATTCCCACATCTGTTTGTAGCTGAGATGGATGGGGTAGGGGTCTTGCAAAGTCTATTTCCAAACCATGATTGGAAACTTAGTACAGAAACATATGGCATCCATGATATAGGCACTGAAGTAAAATGGAGAAAGGTTCTCTGTGGAGGTGGATCACTTTTAACGATACTTGAAAATGGTAATGGCTAGATTATCATATAGGATAGTGGTCCAATTTATTATGTGAGAATTGACACATGCATCTATCAAAGGGACCCATTCTATAGAGAGTTTGGTATTATTAGGCAATCCATATAATCTGCATAACATAACAGCTGCATAGTTGTGGGGATTTGCTAAAGAAGCAATGGGGTACATGCCCGTTTTATCATATTTGAATTTGTTCTCTAGGAACCTCCAGCCCTTGATCATCTTGAAGGGTTCTTCATTTTTCTTTGCGAAGTTGGCCAGGTAGGATTTGTTGTATATGTCTCGAGGGTCAAGAAAATGGTACATTTTCTTTAGGTCTTTAGCTTTGAATGACCCCATTAGCTCCATCCTTGAGTTCCTGAATTGCCTGTCTTCAATACTGAGATTTCCACCACCCATCTAGTCATATAAGTGTATGCGAGTATTTTGGCTCTTGCTCATATTCTGTGAAGGAAGGAACAAGAAGCATCTTTGAATTGGACCCCTGAAGGTTTTATTGAGTCAGTTGTTGCCTTTATGACAGTAATTTTAGGATGCTCATCCTCAAGTCTGTTGCATATGGCTTCCCATGGCATCGCTCCTCCATCGGCATTGCAAACTTTATCAGCAAATATGGGCGACATATCTGATACCTCAGGCTCTGCAATGCTCTACTTCTTCTTCTTTGGCATTACCTTTTGTAATGACATCTCCTTTGAAGCTTGTTTGAAATGAAAGAGATATATCAATGCACATAATGGACAGAAATTGAGGCTGAGAGTTCTTTGGAATGACTTTGAATCGTGGGAAGATTTTGTATGAGATTTCTGTGTTAACTAGCCATAACTTGAAAACATCAATTCCTCTCCTCGTGTTGCTAAACATTAATTACTCTGTCAAACCAATTAATATTTTATTAAAACTTAGTAACTTCCTACGCTTCATGCTTTATTTGCGCATCACAACTTTCAAACGTTGCCATATAACGTTATTCAGATTTAATGCAAAATGTGATTGCGAAAATCACAATATCACATTTCAAAAATTCTTAAGGGGTGACACAATGGCATGCTTTATCATTTTGCGATTTGCAAAGTGAGATCGTGTGTTATTAAAGTGTTGTGATCAGAAAATTGCAGTGGGGACCTCATCGCATATCGAATTTCAGGATTTTCAATGGAATGTTAACAATTGTTACATGGAAAACTGCGGGATGTGATTTGCGATAAGAAATTTAAGCATGAGTTCTTTTTTTAAGGTTTTTAAGGCAAATTTGTAGAGTTAGCATTTATTTTCAAAGGCTAAAAATTTAAAAGGGTCTCCATTTATATGTCAAATATTAACTATTACTTGTATAAATGGGGGGGGGGGGTTGTTACATAGTACAACAATTGGCGATTCACTTGGGAGAACCAGCTATCTCTGACTTATTGTTTGAAATTTCTAAAACTTTCAAAATTAGAAGAGTTATAGTGATAATAATTAAGTGAGTTACAAACTAAACAACATTTCTCTGAAATCATAATTACTCACTCAATTTATTTACTCAACTACTTTACTCTTGTAGTGATAAAAATATAGATGTTTGCATCAGTCGATACTAAGATTTAAAGAGATATAGCAGGTGTCTTCGATAGATTAGTTTTTGTTGTTTACTCATTTATCATAGATAGAGCCTCTACTGCCAGCAGGCGTTCATAGCCTCAACAGTGTTATCTTTTAACCAACAATGATCCATTGTCCCATCCGAAGGAATTTTTAGAATTCAAAATGATATTCATTTTATTTTCTTTCTCATTCAGACCTTGTTTTTTCTTTTGATGTAATTTTTATTTTCAAGTTTCTTAAACGAAATTGTCTAGGCTTGGTAACCCAATAATGAAAATGCCATTCACTAGCTGTAACTAAACTAAACAAGTTGGATCTTGATGAGATCCTTATCCTTTGATTGATTAGATCATTGGCTATTACCCAATTTTGATATGCAATTTTGGTAATATCAGTTTAATTATTCCCCTATGATCATGGTAAACAAGCTCATAATGAGACTTATTGTCTTTTAGTTTTTTCATATTCTAGAATTACACTTTGATAAAAGGAAATTTTATCAGATAGGGTGAATCATTGGCCCTTTTTAGGAGTTTTGGATGATAATAGTAGAGTTTTGAGATACTCATCTGTAGAAAGTCCTTACTAGGTTAAAGATTCTTTTCTTGACTGATAACAAAACATCTATACCTTATAAAGATAAGAGCTTGTTCACAGAATAAGTGTTTTTAGCGAGGTCAAGATTTTCCAAAGAAATAAGGTTCACTTTGATATTCAAATGTTCAAATTATTTCTTTAACTTTTCCTACTTATAGAAGCAAAAAATCAAAATAATATCAGAGACTTTATTTTGAGAAGCCGAAAAGCAAATACTACTTTAACCTTTATTATCCTAGGAATATTAAAGACAATATGATACAAAATTAGAAGAGGTTGTCTAGGAAAAGTAATTTTTACAGAATTTTCCCATTAACGGGTAAGGAATCCATCTTACCTGACAAGTCTTGTAAAAGAAATGTTTTTTAACCAATTTTCTCAATGATTTGGAATGATCCAAGCCACAGTCTTTGGAACTTGGTATGCTTACCTTTTTCTTCATGTGCTTTGTCCCATTTCAAAACCAGATCACCTACTTCAAAAGTTTTATAAATGGCAGAGGTTGTATCAAAAGAGGCTTTGACTCACTGCTGATGATGGCAATGGGTAGCTTTAGCATTTTCTCTTTCTTCTTCAAGCTTAAGGATCTAAAATTGTCTTGCTTGAAGAGAAGAGGAAGGATTTTCATTAATAAATTGCACTAGGGCGAGAGATGGGATTGCAATGTTTGCGGGAAGAACTGCTTCTTTTCCATAAACTAAAGCAAAAGGAGAAGAACCAATTGAGGACTTCTATGTTATTCTATGTGCCCAAAGAGCAAATGTCAATGCTTTGTGCCAATTCTTATGATTTTGGTATATACTCCTCTTGATGATTCTGATAAGGTTTTTGTTTGTTGATTCAGCTAATCCATTACCTTGTGGATAATAGTTGGCTGAATGCTTCAATTTGAAACCTCTTTTTAAAGCAAATTCTACCATAATATTTCTAGAAAAATAAGATGCATTATCAAACATTAAAGCTGTGGGTAGGCCAAACCTAGTGATTGTGTACTAATCAATAAAGTTTGTAATACTTTTTGTATTAGCTACCTTTAGTGGGATATATTCTACCCATTTCGTGAAATAATCAATAGTTGTAAGGATGTACTTGTGATTCTTGGAAGAGTTAGGAACAATCTCACCAATTATATCTAATCCCCATTGTTCAGATGGTTGTTGGATATTAATTGGCTGCAAAGGAAATGCTGGTTTCTTTTCTCTTCCAGCTGTAGTTTGACAAGTTTTTCATTTTCTTGCATAGTCATATGCATCCTTGAATAGTGTTGGCGAATAATAACCTATATGCAGGATTTTTTCAGCTGTGGTGTTTCCTCCAAAATGACCTCTAGTTGGTCCATCATGTAACTCCTACATAACCTTTTCCACTTCAGGTTTTTCTAGGCATCTTAATAATACTGAATCATAATTTTTCTAAATAATACATCATCAATTAATTCATAATGAATTGATTTCAACCTTAAAGAACTTTTTGTTTTGTAATTGAGATGCATAGGAGAATATCCATTCTTTAAATAAAACTTCAAATTAGCATACTGTGATTGTGCATTGTTGAGGCTTACCTCTGATATTTGCACTTCATTACGTTGGTCTTCTTCAGTTGATAAGTGGGAAGCTCTAGTCAGCATCCTGCAAAAACCTTTGCCCCTAATAATTTTAGCTGGCCGATTTCTACATCGTACTCTTGAAGTGCAGTGATCCAATTGGCTCTTGTCTCTCCCACTTCTCTTTGAATCAATAATTTCCTTACTACAGGGTAAGGTACTATTATTTTTGTATGGGTTTTGAGGAGAAAAGGTCTGTAATGTTTCAAGGTTTTAAAGACAACAAAAGCCCGTTTCCCAATAGCTGAGTAGTTTAGTTCGACATCCTGTAAATTGGAACTGAAAAAAGAGATAGGTGCCTCGATGTTTTGATCGTTCAACTGTGTTAAAACTGTTGCGTATGATGCATCAGATGAAAATGTGTATAAAAAAAAAGGTTTAAGAAAGTTTGGAGCTATTAAAGAAGGAGCATTGATAATGGCTTTTTGATTAACTCAAATGACCCTCTTTCGTATTTACTCCATTTGAAGACTGCATTTTTTCTTATCATTGATTGAAGGGGTAGAACGATCTGTGAGAAATCTGGAACAAATCTTTAAAAAAAAATTGATTTGGCCTAGGAATGATTGCATGGTACTTTTGTTATGTGGGAGAGGAATCTTTTCAATTTCTTGGACTCTATGAGGATCAATATAAATTCCTTTCTTGGACACTATGAATCCGAGAAGTTTGCCTTCTGCCAAAGAAAAGTATGACTTTTTGGGATTTAGAGAAATGCAATATTTCTTGCACCTTTTAAAAATATGCTTTAGGTCATTCAAATGATTGTTTCTATTCCTAAAATAGACTGCAATGTCATCTAGGTAAATAACAATTGATTTATTAATCAGACCTTTAAAAGCAATATCCATGGCACGTTGAAATGTAGCACTTGCATTAATGAGTCCAAAAGGCATCTTCTAATAAGCATATGTCCCCCACTTTCTCCTGAATGTTGTCTTTAATATGTCGTCTGGATGTACAAGAATCTGATTGTATCCTGAAAATCCATCTAGAAAATACATTAGCTCAGAACTTGCAACTGATTGCAATATTTTCTCCATGGTAGGCAAAGGAAAGTTATCCTTTTGAAAAGCTCTGTTTAAGTTCCTAAAATCAATACAAATCGTAATGTTTCCATTATTTTTCCTAACAGGAACCATATTTGATACCCATTTGAATGTCTATCGTGAAATATTATCTTTGCTTTCAGAAGTTTGTTCAACTCAGATTTGATTTGACTTTCAAGGTTTGGATGAATATTTCTAAGATTATGTTGAATTGGTTTCTCATTGGAGGTCATCAATATAGTATGTTGAATTACAGAGGTATCATAGGTCTTGAGATCTGAATAATCCTAGGGAAATACACCTTTATATGTTTTCAACAACTTAATGAATGATATTCTTTCTTCGGATGATAAACCAAGACCTAGGTTGACATTTTGAGGTTTTTTAGTTGTTCCTAGGTTTACCACTTCAAATCTTAAAGTAGAGCTCTGAGTCTTGGAGTTGGTAATCTTCTTAAATCTGTCTTTCAAATCATAGAGATCTTCCATTATGACTACAGACTTTGGAATCTGATTTTGATATTGTTTATGGTTGATTTGCAAGTCATGTTCATGTTCATCTATGATTTGTTCTTCCTAAGATCCTTCTGATGTAAGTAAATTGATTATATCATCATCGTTATTAAACACTCTGAAATTTGTTAAATTATCAGGAATGAATGGTCTGAAAAATAACTCTATGGAAAATATATCTGGACTAAAGTCCTCTGAAGGTATAATCTTAGATGCTACATTGACAAGTAAATCAGCACTTGCATTTTGTAATCTAGGGACTAAAGAAATGTTAAAAGTAGTGAAATGAGAAGTAAGATTCTGGGTTAAAGATTGATAATGCATGAGATGTCTAGACACGCAATGGATTGTGGTTCTTACATATTTAACAACTATTTCAGATTCTCTGTATACTTGCAAATACTTGGCATCAAGGCCAATGGCTTTGTACAACCCTTGAATTAGTGCTTCATATTCTGCAGTATTGTTAGTGCATTGAAATTCAAACTTGTAGACTAACATGGTTTTCTCTCATTGGGGGTTAATTAGGATACATCTAGAACATGCACCATCTTTAGGCTTGGAACCATCAAAGTAAAGAGTCCAGAATAATGAATTATCTACAAATTTATCAACTAGATCTATACACTTGGAAGCATCCGTTTGCGAAATTTTTTCTATTTGAGATACTACACCATTATCCGGGAGGGGAGATCTTTGTGCATTGAAGGATCCCAAGAATGATTCAACTGAGTAGTTTCTGACGATGTAATTGGTGAAAGCTACGGGCTCATTACTTCCCTTGATATTAATGACTATGTACTTCATGAATTTATCATGGTCTACTCTGATTTGGTTAGGTTTACCATTGTGTGGCAACCACATGTGATACCAATCAGTTGCAAAGAATTCATGTAAATTTTCGAACCAATCCCTACTTAGAATTAAATCATAAAATTTAGGAATATCCACTAGAATATTGATTATCTGTGAAACGTTTGGGTTGGAGGAAAGCCTGATTGAAACTGATATCATTTCTCCAAGTACCTCTACTTTTGTTCTGTCCAGTTGAACTATGTGTACAACAGATTTTTGAGGTGTAATATTCAATTTGGTGCACACAGTCCTTGGCATGATGTTTGAAGAGGCTCTTGAATCAACAAGGCAATTATGGACGTTTCTGTTGAAAATCTCATAAGTAAGAAGAAATGGAGGTGTATGAGAAATAGATCTATCACCTATCAGAACTAGATCTATGGGATTTACTTTGTTTGAAGATGAAGGAGGTTTTCCCATATCATAAGCAGCTTGAGTGACTACAACAGATGGTAAAGGAGCTACAAGAACTGCTTTTAACTCTCTAAGTAAGATTTTTTGTTGATGTTTGAGTTTAGTTAGTTCATGTAATGAAATATTTGCTCTTGTCTTTTTCATATCTTTGACTATGTTATATTCCACTGTATCCGAGATTACTAAAGTTTTGGAAGCGGTTGGAGCATCTAATGGATAGAATCAGTTTGAGGAGTCTTAGATTTTTTACTTACTTCCTTCTCCTTTATAGGAGTAGCAAATTTTTGTTTTTGAATTGTTGTAGATGTATTAGGAGAGTTTTTACTTCTTGTAGCTACTGGCATAGCTTGTTCTTCCTCTTTAGTTGGAAGAATGAAGTCCCAGATTTCATTTAACTCAACTTCTTCTTCAGTTCCGGTTTCTTCTTCAGTTGGTGATTCTTCTTCCAGTTCTTGATTGGATTCAACATTTGAAATAGTATTTGGTGGCTGAGATGTGGAAGAAGGATTTGTTTTAAATGATCGAAAAGGTTTCTTGGGAGCAGATGATTCTACAACTTGTTTCTTGATTTCGACCATTTCATTTGACATGGTTTTTAACACCTTTTGAAGGCCTTCAAGGTTGAAAGGGCCCTTTAGAGCTTTCTTTTTTAAATTTTCCTTGAATGTTACTTTCTTTGATTTCCTTTCTTTTATCCATGACCACTTTTCTAAGGCAATAATTCTTCTTTCTATAGGCATAGCTTCTTTCATGTTTTCTACAAGGGTAGCCTTATTGGCTTTATCTACAAAAATTTCGATATTATGGAAGGGAGGATATGTACCACTGTATTTGTATATCTATTGTAGGTTTAGAGGCAAATGGGATTTTGTTCAGTAATTTGTTAAATATGGAGTTGAAGTCTTTGATCCTTTGATCTAAACCTACTTTAAGGTTGGAATGGTTATTGATTAAAGATGCTCTAGTCCTGCAATCACCAAATTTTGAAAGAAATATTTCTTGAAAAGTATCCCAATTCCTTATTGAGCTTGCTGGAAGGGAAAAATACAAAGATCTTGCAGATCCCTGAAAGTATAAGAAAACAGTTTGATTACAACATCTTCATGTGCAACCCCATTAAGGTTCATGGCTAACATAAATTTATTTAGATGTTTTTCAGCAAGAAGACCATCATCAGGATTATACTTAGGTAACCATTTTCAGGGTTTTTTGGGAGAGCATTTGGGTTAGCAACCAATACAACACTAGGATTTGTCCAAGGTTGAGCGTGTTGATTGACCATAACTTGAGTTGGAGACTGGGAAAATGGGAAGGCCATTCCATAAGTAGGTATGGATGGTGAGGAAATTACTACTAGATTAGTACTACTAGTAGTAGTATTAGTTGAAGAAATGGATAGTTGAGAAGAGGTGGATTGAGTAGAAGTGAATGGGGAAGTAAATGGAGGGAAAGGTGAGGTGATCTCACTGGTATCTGATTCAGATATTGATGTGGAAACTTTATTACGTCGTGAATGAATTGGAAACTAAAAAGGAGTTACTCCAAGCCTTTCACTTTGTAATCGAGTTAATACACCAGTTTCTCATAATAAGGAAATGACACTTTCTTCAGAGGCTTTGGGTCTCTGAAGTTTCTCAGCAGAAATGGATATTTGCTCCAATTTCTGTATCAAGGAGTGAACTTCGGGAGACTTGGGAGTGTAATCTGAAGAAGGTGGTTGTCTTAATACTTCAGGAGATGAGGGAGATGTTTCTACAACTTCAGATTTTTGATCCGGAGATTTTGAACGAGATCTAGAAGAAGTAGAAGTTGTGGAGGGGTTTTGACTCTTATGAACGTTTTTTAATTGATCTTTAGATTTATATGACATTCATACTCAGATTTCCCTCCTTCTAGCACCAAAATGGTGAAGCCTCAGATTTTTGCTACTCCAACATGGGGGATAATCACCTGGTTCGAACCTTAAAGGCAACTCCTTTTCTATTTAAAGTGGTGGCTCCGACTGGGGATGATGGGACCAATTTCCCAATGTGGGTTTTTAAAATGAGAGTGGGTGGTTTTCAAGCGATTGCAATAAGAATAATGATAACTAAATGGCCTATTCTAGCATGCAAATCTCTAGCTAACTTAATCTAATATAGACCCAAGTATTCCATGTGATATGCGATCTAAAACTATATCTGTTTGACATGTTATAATAAAGATCATTCACGTATCAAACAGAGATGAAAAAATGTAAAGATAATTTCTTTGAAAATAGTTAGTGAAAGAAATGTATAAATTATATCACATATATCTAATGATTATATATGAAAATAAACACTATTAGCTAGGAATCATATAGTAGTGCATTTAACACATAAAAAAAAAGAACATATCCATATATAATTCATGAAAACAAAATGTTATCACTAATTAAATCGAAACATAACTAATCATACAAGATAAAAATACCATATGTGTGAGGTTCTACTCATTTGACTAATGACATGGATCAGCTCCTTTCTTCAAATCAAATTATTCTCCAAGTATACAATAGTGCATTAACAAAGCAAAGTAGTTTGATATTCAAAAGGAATGACCATGTTCCATAATTTCATCAAAGCATTCACAAACTTACAGAGGTGCATTCTTTGCAAGTGTTTTTGATAAAATTCTGGACCATTCTCTAAATGCATGAGAAGGATATAAATAGTATCTAACTAAATTTCAAAAATAGATTATACAAAATATTTGAGGAGGTTTCAAACAACCTTCCTCTTAACTAGCAACTAACTCTAAAAATAAAAGTGATTTGATGAGCAAAGGTTATAAAGATGACTTGATGTTTGCTAGATTCTCCTTTAGATTTCATATATTGCACATCGGTTTCACTTCAGGAGGTGCCCCAAACAACGTTCTGACCTATCCTGTGAAGATAGGATCTATGAGAGGTGGCAACATCCTTTGCGTTGAATGGAGTGAACAATTGAGCATCATTATTTGGCTATGAGATTTGACAAAGAATTGCCAATATACCTCCCAGTTAGTCTTTGATAACTTTTTGATCGCTTCCCTTTGGGTTTTCACCTTTGCCTTCCAATTTTTATCCAAGTCTTTTAAATCTGGCAACATCTTTGGATTACCTTTTTTCATCAAGTTGGTAGTGTGCAAAGTGTGATTTACTGCTTTTACTATGTTCTTTTCCACTCATGCTGATCTTCCCATTGCTAATTTAGCCTGCTTGATCCATGCATTCCAATATGTAAACAAAATGTCCTTATGTGTCTCCTCAATCTCGAGAAGATTAGCTCTCCTTCCTTCTTCAGTTTCTTGCCATTCAATGAATTAGAGATATTTGTATTTAAATCATTAAATTCAGTTCTCTGATCAATCACCTTATCTATTAACGTAATCAGATAAGGAGTGACATGTGACATTCTCTAGCAAAATAGATCTTGTTGTTTTCATAGAAGGGAATTTAGATCTAACGTCTCTTTGTTGAATTCATCGACAATAGGGAAGTATTTATATTTTTACATGCCTTCGCAGAGATGTCTGCTTCATGGCTTATCTTTAATACCTGCATATTCTGTTGCAATTGGGCTATTTGTTCAGCAGCTTACTAGTTCACATTTTCCTTCTCAATTTGCAACCATTTCTCGAGTCGTGCTATCATTTATTTGCTTTCTCTTAACAAAATAGATAATTCAATGGATTTATCCATGGTGGCAATTGCATATTCCCCTGTAAACTGCGATAGGCTGGTCAAATTTTTAGCAGGGTTGGAAGGAATATCCTTCCAGACTATGTCCATCGGCTCATTCCCTGGTGGGATATCATGTGTTTCCACCCTCCTTCTTTTCCCTTTGTCTTCTCACTACAGTATTATGCAGTGGGTTGTAGAACACATCTAAAGGAGGAATTTCAGTCACCTTTAGGATAATTTATGATGTGGGCAAAGCATGAATGATTTCTGTATGCTACAAACTTGTCCCTTGCTCATCCATTGGCTCAGACTCTGTAGTTTCCTAAGTTTGTAGAGAAGTGTGATATTCCATGGTTTTCTGGGCATATATTGTCATAGGAGTATCTTATATCCTTTTATTAAATTGGTCCCATTCCTGCTCCAAATTGCTTCTTTTGACTTCGGGACGGCTATCTTTAGTTAGCTCACTTATGACATATTTTTCGACTAACCTTCTGCTAGATTCTGCTGTATTCTCTGTGTCCTGTGTTTTCCCTGTATCCCATGTTGTATTCACTTGAGATTCTATGTGATAATTTGATCCTTCGCTATTGATAGTTACACTGGGCGTAGGCTTGTCATTAGCTCCTAACAAATGCAATGGAATTGTTTCGAGCCTTTGATTTCTGAATTCCTAAAAATTTTCAAAATCTTCAGGACTCAAATTGGCCTTTTCCCAATTGAATGCTTGTTCGAATGATTCATCTGATTGTAAAAGATCTTCATAATCAATAGCCTCATGGTTAAAGGGCTTAATCTTTACCGCAGTAGTAATATTGTGTGCTATCTTGTCCGGGTCGAAATGCCTCTTTGGCAGAGTATGGAGCGAGAGGCGCTCTAAGATTAGTGATTCCTTGGTTGCATGGTTGAAATTTTCCAATGAAAAAAACCCACACCGAATGGGAAAGGATGGCCACAATGATTTTTTTTTTTAACTTTTAGGGTCTTGGTTAAGCCTGTCCCCACAGTCTCGTGGGCTATTTCTCTTGCTAATAGTTTGTTGGAGACATAAAAAGGGAGTACATGAATAGTTTGTTGGAGACATAAAATGGGAGTACCTGCGGGTCCACTATACTACCAAAAGCGTTGATATATGTAAACCATTCTTTAGCAAAATACTTGCCTACTACGAGAAGGTTTGTAGCGGCTTCTTTAGAAAACCTAGGGGCTTTCTTATTAAAAATAAATTGATGCAATGGTAAAATAACATCGTGGCATATTTTATAAAAATGGGGTATATAATGGGATACCCACATATGTTTGTCGCGGAGATGGATGGGGTAGGGGTCTTGCAAATTCCATTTCCAACCCCATGATTGGAAACTTAGTACAGAAACAAATGGCATTCATGATATAGGCACATAAATAAAATTGAGGAATGTTCTCTGTGGAGGTGGATCTCTTTTGATGATACTCAGAAATGACAGTGGCTAGATTATCAAATAGGATAGTGACCCAATTCATTATGTGAGAATTGACACATGCATCTATCAAAGGGACCCATTCTATAGAGAATTTGGTATTATTAGGCAATCCATATAATCAACATAACAGAATAGCTGCATAGTTGTGGGAATTTTCTAAAGAAGCAATGGGGTACATACCCATTTTATCATATTTGAATTTCTTCTCTAGGACCCTCCAGCCTTGGATCACCTTGAAGGGTTCTTCATTTTTCTTTGCGAAGTTGGCTAAGTACGATTTGTCATATATGTTGTAAGGGTTAGGAAGATGATACATTTTCTTCAGTTCTTCAACTTTGAATGACCCCATTAGCTCCATCTTTGAGTTCTTGAATTTCCTGTCTTCAATACTGAGATTTTCCACCACCCATCTAATCATATCAGTGTATGGGAGTATTTTTGCTCTTTCTCCTATTCTGTGAAGGAAGGAGCAAGCAACATCTTTTAATTGGACCCCTGAAGGTTTTATTGAGTCAGTTTTTGCCTTTGTGATAGTAATATTAGAAAGCTCATCTTCAAGTCTATTGTATATGACTTCCCATGTTGTTGCTCCTCCATCAGCACTGCAAACTGTATCAGTGAATATGGGAAACATCTCTGATACCTCAGGCTCTGAAATGCTCTGCTTATTTTGCTTTTGCATTACCTTTTGTAATGACATCTCCTTTAAGGCTTGCCTGAAATGAAATAGATATATCAACGCACAAAATGGAGGGAAATTAAGGCTGAGAGTTCTTCGAAATGACTTTGAATCGTGGGAATATTTTGCATGAGATTTTCATGTTAACTAGCCATAACTTGAAAACATCAATTCCTCTCCTCGGGCTGCTAAACATTAATTACTTTGTCAAACCACTTAATATTTTATTAAAACTCTGTAACTTCCCACACTTCACACTTTATTTTCTCATCACAACTTTCAAACATTGCCGTATAACATTATTCGAAGTTAATGTGAAATGTGATTGCGAAAATCGCAATATCGCATTTCGTAAATTCTTAAGGGGTGACACAATGGCATGCTTTATCAATTTGTGATTTGCAAAGTGAAATTGCGTGTTATTAAAGTGTTGTGATCAGAAAATCGTAGCAGGGACCTCATCGCATATTGCATTTTGGGATTTTCAATGGAATGTTAACAATTGTTACATGGAAAACTACGAGATGTAATTTGCGATAAGAGCTTTAAGCATGAGTTCCTTTTTGAAGGTTCTTAAGGAAAATTTGTAGAGTTAGCATTTATTTTCAATGGATAAAAATTTAAAAGGGTCCCCATTTATATGTCATATATTAACTATTACTCGTATAAATGGGGGGTTGTTACATAGTACAACACCTTCCAAGCCTTCACACAATGAAGATACCAAACTGGGTAAACACCAAATAGCAGTCTTGTGACTTTTAGGAGTTTCATTTCCCTCAAGGGTCTTCTAGGTACCCTTACAAGATTTCATTTCCACCATCGTCTCCATGCTTCAATGATCATCTACTAGAATCTTTCCATAGGAATCCTCCCCATCATAGAGCCAACATGCTCATTTTTATATGCATGCCCTCTTTTTTCCACACCAAGTAACACCCTCATCCCACATCTACCCAAGTAATCAGAAAATCGGGGTAAATATGTGACAAGAAGCCACTATAATGGGATTCAACCTCCTAAGTCACCTTAAGGAAGTGAAATTGACAGAAACAAACCACATCGATCTTCCACATTAGAAACAAAACTCCCACAAGTTATCCCAACCACTCAAGTAACCAACCCTTGAGACCAATTGAAGTTTTATTATTTCAAACCCCTGGATGCTCCCTTAATAGGGACAAGGGTGCATCTGGGAGGCTCTAGAAGCTTCCACATCAAGGGCAAGGGAACTTATGGGGACTTCTTTCCCTAGTGTTGTGCCTGTGACTCCAAGATTTGTGCCACTTTTTCAGGCCCATATCCCGGGTAATACCCAAATAAATAGGCCATAAAACAAGCATGGATGCCACCTGATTTATCCATCTACATCATGAGGAATTTCCCCGTCTTTTAGTCTGTAGGATTAACGCAATATACACCAGATCATTAGGCCCTAACCAAGACTCTACCCTCTTAGTTTTACCATATATCCTGCCATTCACCGGCAAGGATTCCTAGGCCTAATCAAGGGCAACCACCTCTAGAATTTACTGTATATCCCACCATTAACTGGCCGAGGATTCCTAGGCCCACCGAGGAACACAATACCTGGCTTTATTATGACCCACACTTTGGTTCAATGGTCATTGGGCTAGTGTATTTATTGCAATCCATAGTTTGGTTCAAGGATCACTAGGCCATGTGTTATTTCTTTCAGAGATCCACTTCACTAAGCTTTGAATCCATCTGGAAATTCAACTCAACCAAAAAATGAGAACCCCATCACACCATGGCTATCTAGAAATGACAAGGTTAGGCTGAAACCAATTCACATCTAGCAAAACCCATGCCATGATAGCAAAGAACCACATGCAATACCATGCATGCCAAATCTAGTAACAAAATCACACATGCAAATCAATGCCTACAAAAAATCCTGTTGTAGCTACTTGATCCTGCTCTTCCTTTCTTTCTCCTTCCTTCCTCTTTCCTTCTTTTCCTTTCTTGATCCAATGCCAAAGTGCTCAAAGAAAAGTCTAAGTGTCCAAGAGTGAGAGAGAAAGAGAATAATGAGAGAGCTCCAAAACTGAACTGACAAATGGTTACAATTACCAAGCCTTCTCATTGATCCTCAGAAGCCTTTTTATCAATGATGCCTCTCTTTTCTTCAATTTCAATTATTTTCCTTCATTTTCCTTCTCACATGCAACCTGTAACCTTTCACCTTCTGTTTCTCCCAATTTCCATTATTTTCATAAATAAATGTGTCAGAAATGTCATTTTGCCTTTCTAAATCCTTTTCCATTGCCTTTGCCAATTTTCCTTAGCCATAATAAACCAAATGAACACCCACACTAGGATGTCTTGCCCAAAATTCAGCTTGGAATACATGTCCCATGACCTTGGTCTTACTTTTTCCTTTATTAACTTTTACATGGAATTTTGACTAGGGTTGTTACAGAACCCTCCCCCTTGGGGAAACACCATCCTCGGTGTTCAATGACACCTATAACCAACATGACTGCTACAACCAAACATAATGCCCAAGGAGATTTATAACTTAGCTCATTGCAGTATTTACAATGACCATTGTTGAAACATGACAAATATACCGTTTACTCAAGCTTTATAACATAACTCATTACGATATTTACAATAACCACATATGCACATATGCACATTTTATAAACCAACAAATAAAAGGATATGATAGCCATATCAACAACAATGGAATCTAGAGGCTTACACCTCCACCCTCAAGAGTAGTACCAAGATTCGCCTCCTTCCCAAGAAGTCCATAATCCACTGCCAAAGTCAAAGTTGCATCTAATGTACAACACTACAATCCTACACCAATTGTCCTCTCAATGAACAATTACCATCTCATTGTTCCAGGGTGCACTCCCAATGTGCATCTAATTCCATATTGCAATGCTAATGAAAAAACAAAGCCATCCCCAACCTTCCCTTCTCTACTACACAATCCCTTGGTCAATCCCGTCACCCCATTCATGCAATCACTCATCTTCCAAGTTCCCTGTCATCGCCTATCCTAGGTGATCCATCCATTGGAAAGGCTTTCTCGCATCAGATGTTCAAACAACTAAGGCATATACGTGCCTCAAAACTATCATACCAATCATATCATGCTCATGGAAATAAATGGAAACTATTGGGTACCAGTGTCCCACAATGGCCCTACTCCTGAAGTTCTTCACCAACATACTACTGCTTGTTCCAATTTCTTTCACCGTTGCTGCTAATTCTTGCAATCAGTTTCGACCACCCAACCAAGCATTTCCCATGCTTTCCTATACCAACCACATAATTTCTATTAGATTCAAAATAAATTGAATAACTTCAAATCATACCTCATTGGTGGCCCGTTAATAAAATACACTTGCAATTCCGTTCGCTTCCTGTCACAACAAGTCAAACTAGCATCTTTGACCAAATCATCATGTATAAACATATCACATCAGGTTAGTTCAAAACACAACCATCATATATAAAAATCATAAAACACATGTAACCATCATAAACTAGAGTCATAGATCACATGTAATCATCATAGACGAAAATCATAAATCATATGCATAATAAAACTAAAATAAAATATTGATACTTATCCTTTAATCAATCCTTAGTGTCTACCTTTTTCCTTATTCCGTACACACTTTGGATCGGTTTCCACACCTTATAAACACACATTTCCTTCTTCACAACTATGTGCACATACACATAGTGTGCATCACACACATACAACCACACATATAGCACCATGCAATACATGCACCTACACCTGACATACAACACATACACCTACACGTAGTGTATAACATAACACAACACCTACATCTAGTGTATAACGCAATACATATACGTACACAGAGTACAACACAACAAATACACATGTCATGATACCATGACTACACAATGCATATACATAGTACCATATGCCCGTTACACAACATGTACGACATTCACACAATACCACATGTACACAAATACCATATATAGAACATGTACATTGTACCCCCTGTACACAACACCACCTACACAACGTGTGCACAACATTAGATGTACACAACACCACCTGCACACAGCACCACATGTACAACATGTACACAACACCACATTCACAAAACACCACATGTACAATCATGCACCGAACACCATATGTACATAACACCACATGTACAACATGCAAACAACACCATATGTATATAGCATTGCACATACAACATGTACATAGCACCATATGCACACAACACCACATATTCTTCGTGCGCTAGTACAATATGTACAAACACCACATATCCAACATGTAAATAGCACTATCTATACCCAACATTGCATATGTAATATGAAAACAACACCATATATACAACAAGCACTCAACATCATAGGTATAATCAATGAATACATAACATGCACAACATATACATAGAAATAGCACTGCACATCTAAAACCATACTACCTCTACCAAGCAACCTTGCTTCTAGTGTCTCTCCACCATCCATGCTTATCCTAGCATGCCGCAAAGCACATTTTTTTCATTCCTCTGATGTATCCTTCAATGTTACTTGTCATAACATAAACATAGGTATAATACAAGAATACAATATCAATTCATATCCACATGATACTGACCTCATATATTTGTCATGACTACTCTTCCCACTTGATTCTTAATAGACCAGGAACCTCTTCATGCCATTCACCTGCATAAGCAATAATTCCTCCACAAGAATGATTGTTCATGACCCTCTAAGACAACGACATACATACACACATGTATACATATAAACATCAATATAAAACAATCATGATCCCTGATGACCCTGTTAGATAACAACATACATACATACATATATGCATATAAACATTAGCATAAAGCAATCATGATCACCACATAATTACTAGATATCATAAGGCCAAGGTTAAGAGAAATTCCTTTATTCATGCACAATAATAAGAACAACAGTTCCCAGCATAGCCAAGGCATCTAAAACCTCAAATCCATTTACTTTACCCCTTCTGTTACCCATCTCATGATTTCCCTATCACCGCCCATTTACCTCAATGGACCCAACCAATCCAACTAAATGTCATACACTTGCCTTGATCTTCTCTTATACATGCACTAAGCTTCATCGATGCCTTACATTACCTATTGGGTACCACACAACTCTCCCCGAAATCCATTAAATTTCCTCTTTTCCCTACCAATTCCTAAGACCCTTAAATATAAAAGGAAAGAACAAGAAACAAACAAGAAGCAAACCATGAAAACCAATAACAATACAACACCACAAACAAAGTGGTAAGGCCTTGCACGAGACATAAAAAATATGCAATCAAGTGCAACCAAATCACAAATACCAAAAGTACAAAACTAGAAATAGACACCATGACTCAATCCTCATGGTTCCCAAGGAAATATCAACCTGAGTCTTCTTCAAGATTTCATGTCAACCTCTCTTACCATGCAACTCCCTGCATCACATTACCATAAACACATAATTGTCAATGTATAAATAAATATAACAATATACCAATTAGCTTACCTTGTTATGCCAAGCACATTGCCTTGTAGCTGAACACATTTGTGCCATGTCTCAAGGGACTCCAATTCCCTTGACAGATCTAGCTATAACTAGACACCAGCTGTTATACCTGTCAAATACATGTCCATGAATATAGCACATATCCACATAATTTCAGAAAAATTAGGGTTAAGAAGACTTTTTGTATGCAAAGCACTCATTTGTTTGGAACTGCGGTTTCCAAACATAGCCAAATGAATTATCACCCAATTCCTTTCTTTTACCTTTACCTTGTTACAATTGAGTCTTATTATGTACTATCACATCACCCAATGGATAGTTATATAAAGAAATCAAGTATCACCTTGTCATGCTAATACCAAGCATGTTTCTTGCAATTTTTCACACATGTCGATCACATGTTCCAAAGATCAAGGCAACATATATATTACTTGGAAATCAACCTTCACCAAGTCTAACAACCATGTCATAATCAAAATCAACTCACATTCATTAATCATAATACATAATGTTACACTCAAGTACATGCCAGCTATCTCAACACATATGTGTGAGTAAAACCATAAAACAATATCATTTCTAGATGAAATCTTGTAGACACATACTCATATCATGCAATTAATCAAACATTCAACAACAAATAGATGACATAATAGACACCAACACTCAAACACCAAATAGATGACATAATCAAACATTCAAGCAAAAAGTAGATGACATAAGGAAACTCATAACTTAATGTATCTCATGGGAGGCTATCTTGTCTGCACAATCAATCTAGTTAGCATGATATAACTTCACAACACATCAACTCAAACACACATAAGATCATGATGTCCATAACAGTAACTAACTAACATGTTCACATCATAATCTCACAAACATTTTTTATTCATGCATAACAATCACATATGTATGATCAATATAGATTATTGCAACACAATGTCACAAATAAGTCGACTCATACCTGAATGTCATAACTGTTAACGGGAAAAGTGTCTACTCAGAACGACCCTATCCCACTAAGGTGTGACAGTGACCTTAGAAACAAACAAGGAAAACTACTTTCGTATTCTTCTTTATGAACTATAAACGAAGAGGAATAGGATGGACCAACCTGTGTCTTGCGCTAGTCCTTTGATCCAATCTCTCTCCTCTTTGACAGCTTCGAGCTACCTGCTCCCTTACTTGCCCAGCTTCACCAAGTTCCTGTAAGATCACAAAAGAAGAAAACTACACAAAGACATGGATTTATATTCATAAATAGCTTAGGATCAGATTTAAGCTAAACATACAAATGTAACAAACATCAATGAAACACAAGCATGTAGGAGAAACTCAAATAGTTTTATTGATATAACAAGAAGGTCCAGGAGGAGTTACAACCGATGATTCCTGATCCAGCATCAACCTCCCAACAAAGGAATCCCCTCTTCACCTCCAACAAAGCATAAATCACCCAATACTCTGATATCTATCTCAAAACCAACAACAATTCTCTGCAATGTACAAAATTCCAGCCTCTGGATCTCTGGGATGAGGGATCCATATATAGATGTATGCAAAGAGGATGAGTCAGCTTATGATCTGACTAGTGGCTTCTCTCTGTCAGTTCTTGCTTCCACTTGGAGACTGAGAGCCTCTTACTCATCCTTGGTCGAACTTAGTGAGGCAAGTGTCATTGGGGAAGATTCTGGAAGCTTCCATTGTCTGTCCACCTCGCGGAATGACACTGCCATTTGTCATTTCCCGCTCAACGCACCCTGGTAGTGCATTTAGGTGCGTTGCAATGCACCTAGCTAGTGTACTTGGGTGCTATGCAACGCAGCTAGCTAGTGGAGCAGCTGAAATGATCCTGATTTGACTGATTCTGAGCAGTTTCTGGTGGAGAACTTCTGGGAGAAGCTGTAATTTGTTGACCTTGTTCCTCTAGGGGTCGGAACAACTCTTTTAGGGACTTATGATCCCTTGGTTTACGGACATTTCATGCTTAGAGCTGTAAGGCACAAAAATGTCTATAACAGTTGCCCCCTAAAGTATGAGGCCGTTTATTGGGTGAAATGCTTTATTAGGAGGATCCGAAGTTCTTTCAATGCTGGGAGGAGACCTGTAATAAGATACAATACAATACATTATCTTCATACTGTTTTCATGATCTAGCTGAGGCAAGCATTCCCATGCTCAGCTTTATAAATTCATTTTCATGTACATAGGACAGACAATCGTCTGATGGTAGACTGATGATTCTGATAGAGACATCATCCTTTTGGTAGGATGATTATCTGTGCTGCAATGTTGTACATTTCAATGTCTTTATTCTCCTGAATATATATCGCAGCCCGGATGGATGAAACTAGATCCGGGGTCTTCAATCTCGTCCGATCTTCACTCAAAGTACAAGTCGATCCATGTGAGAAATGTTTTGAAGTCGAAGATGGAAAGACATTGCTTGATTACCAGTCAATGATGTAAACTGTTAACAAGCGCGAGAGGAATCACCGATAATGATGATGACCCTCAAGGTACTGCAGTACAATTCACGTGGCGTGAATAAAGGACTTGGCATCGAACACCACGCAAAATCTTTCGGTCGAAGGTCATTGATGTATACCTGTCGCCGGAAGTGAGAAACTTGCCATTGAGGCATGCAAGCTTCAAAGTACTGAATGGGGTGTTCCTAGATCAACTTCTTGGATAATGAGCTGATGTCGACAAGAAGCGATCCGTCAAAGGAGGGCCTTGATGAATCCCACATCAATGACATGGAATGGAGCAAATGATTTTGATGGAGGTGAAAACGATCTGATGATACATGGTTCAGGATGGCGGTCATGAAAGAATGAAGTATAATGTATGGTAGTGGATGGGACACGGGTGACTTCTCTGGATGACTTCTCTTGAACATGTCGGCGACACTTATGTGATGGATCGGTAGCATTTACCCCAAATGTGGATGGTATGGCGTGACCATGGTGATGTGACCGGTGAATGAAACAACCCAACCCGACTCAGGCACGGAGTGGAAGTGTCATGTTCAAGAGTGACTTGCTACCAATAAAGATTCTTTGAGTTTCTTCCCAATTTTTCCCCAGTCATTGCTGACCAGTACCTCTTTATTTTTTTCAAGCTTGAGGAGGATAACATATGCTTGTTCTATAATTTGCCCTTCGGGCAAAACCATCGCTATGTTTTAACGAGCCTAGCGATAGTGAAACTCGTTCTCGTCTAAAGACAAGTTTGTCGCTATTAATCTTTTTAACGAGTTTAACAACAAAGATAACTCGGTCCTTTTCATTTTTAGAGAGTCTGAAAAGGTACGTAAAGGTAACTCCGAAGTTCCTTTTTCATCATCTAATCCCTTAAGCCCGAAAAAGTATAAAACAATACAGAAGGGATGAATTTTCGATAGTTTTAACGAGCCAAACAAAACAAGCGCTCGATCTTTTTGTGCAATAATCCCTCAGGTCCAAAAAGATTAAAATCTAGAGGAGGGATAGCACTTCCGGTCGCTTTAACGAGCTGGAAGGCCAAAACTCGGCAATCTTTTCATATTTTACGAGTCAGTTGAAAAGAGCTTAAAGAAGACTCGTCTTTTGAGGAACGAGTGATAAAATGGGTAGCAGCTGATTCCAGGTAAGGGTTGGAATTTTCCAATCACGGTAGTGTCACAAGGATGGTTAGTGAAATCACTCTTAGCATCTGTTCCTCAAAATGGGTAAACAATCAAATGGAGGTGAATGATCGGCCAATGGAAAAGTGGAGGTGACGGTGCAAACACGACCAAGGCTTTAATGGCTGAAATGCTTCATTCACGGTGGTTATTTACCGGGGAATAGTTCATTTTTTAATGAGCTTAAACGCAGGTGGAAACATTTGCTCATGTCTTATGTTTATTTTTTAACGAGCTTGAACTATGTGCTAAAACTGCTTGATTAATCCAGCCATATGATAAGAATGTCTCATATAAAACGGCAACTTTTAGATTTTTGCCCCACATCCTTTCTTTATGCAAGTTAGGTGACGACTAATCCTACGAGTTTAAAGGGTTAGAGGTCCTAAAAATTAAAAAAATAAATAGTCGCCCCTTGCTTGTACTCCAAAAGGTTTGCATGCCCCCAGGTATAAAACAGAGTTTCGAGGTCTCCCTCTATTCGAGCTGACAAAACATTCGTTTAATCAGGAAGGGTCACCCTTTATTCGAGCTGACAAAACATTTGTTTTATCAGGAAGGGTACTACCTCTTACAGCTTACACAAAGATTGTCTTATTTACGGCATAAACAAAACACTTCTTCGGCGATGTCTACCGAGATAAACAAAGGTGAACGGATGATATAGTGAGACCATCCCTGACATAACTTTGACAAGAGAATCTTATTCTAGAATAACCCCTCTTCCAATCACGAACGGGGTACAGACTAGTCATATTCTCCCACGGAAACCTAACCTATACCCGAAGTTTTCCTGCCGAAGCAGACCAGGACGCATGCCCCCTGGGTTTCAGTCATATCCCTCCGAATTACTCGCGCTCATCGGGAGGACGGACTGGGGATTGAGACATTTCTTGCGTGAAGAGACCATTTAGGGATGGTATATGACTATTTGCTACGCGTGATCCGGGAAATGAAAGCTGGTCCACGAGCTTGACCACTCTTCCTTCGTGCAGAAAACACATTACTCTAAAGAGTGAGGAGACGATGGCTCCCATGCAATAAATATAGTCTCGTCCAAGGAGTAGATTATAATCAAAGGGTCCTTGAACTACCATTACGTTCATGCGATCTGTCTTCCTTCTCAATGTTATGGGCACATCGGGAAGGATCCCTAAAGGTCGACTGGTTCCTTTATCAAAGCCTGTCAGATTTCTCATCTCAGGCAACAACAATGGCGAACCAAGCGCTTTTCAAGCAGTAGAGGAAAGGATACTCACAGAAGCCCCCTCATCTATGATGGTACCAGCCATGACCATTCTATATATTTGAACGATAATTCGGAATGGTGTGCTTGCTGGTAAACGGGGTCTGCCTAGTTGATTCCAATCGAAGGAGACAACTAGGTTGCTTGGAGGTGGGACCGAGTAGACGGCCGGGTATGGCTCTGACGAACTTCCCTCCTGCGGTAAGGGAATGGGTAGATTGGCCCCATGTTCGTCGGAGTCTGTGTTGATGAAGAGAATTTGGACGGTGTCATTCTTGTTCTCTTCAGTGACTGTATCATCCGAAGATAGAACCTATGAAGGCAAGACCGGGTCAACTGCCGCCTCGACCTTTTGACTTTCGTCTGGTATGGATTCAGATGGTTTATCTTCGATGATAGGCGCTTCAGCCGACCATTTGAGCGGGCCAGCTGGATTCTCAACTAGCGATGGACTCGGTAAGAGTTTTTTATACCCAGGAGAAAGTCGTGACGGTGAAACCGGACGATCATCCAAAACTCTTTTCGCTTCATCTAAGAAGGGACAACGGTGGATGGCATGATTGCCTTCGCACAGTTTACAGGGAAATCTAGCTTTCCCTTTTTGTCCTGGGGCTTCACTTTCGCTAGTTGACGGTGTGCTTTCAACATGATCATCAGAGGTTGATTACACCGGATTGTGCAAACGAGGAGGCCAGTCCCTTAGTATCCGAGGGATGCAAGGACAATCTCTGTGAAAGTGGTCTCCTTTGCAAATGACACATGGCGATTTAGGCCTGGTCGGTGCAGTGTGTGGATTTTCGTTAGATGACACTCGTTTTCCCCCGTTCGCCTTTGGCTCCTTCTTCTTCTTCTCTTTCTTCTTCTTCTCCTTCTTCTCCTTAGGAACTTGACTTTTGGCTTTGCCAGCCCCATCAAGCGAAGAGGAAGGAGGAGAGGAAGAATTAGAGGAAGTAGAAGGTTGGTGGGCAACTCTGGACTCATCTAATTGCTGATTCGATTGTTCAGGAATAGTGGCGTTCTGAATGACATTGGTTGAGAAGAGCCATACTAGCAAGCCAATTGTCAGTCCTGGAAGCGACAATGTGGCCATATGGGGTGCACCAACATCTCCTCAAGAGGAGAAGGGACTAGGATTTCCACCAAGGGGAATTCCTTGGTTGGTAGACTCCATTTTCTCAACCTAAGATCAACATAGGAAAAGGGTATGAATCTTCCATTTAAAATAAATTTTTAGACGCTTTGACACAACTTGTTTTTTCAGTTGCTAAGAGTCGAGAAAAAACAAAAGATGACTCTAGTCTCCTTCGATTTTTAATGAGCCTGAAGTGACAAGTGCTCAGATGGACCTTTTCCGTTAAGGAGTCTGAAAAGGAACAAAAGGGACTGCTCTGGAGATCTAGGTAGAGGGAGTACCAAACCAAGCGCAAAACTGCATAATACTTTTTATGGTACGACAGTCAATCTTCCCGAATGCTGTGTTCGGTGCATTGCGATCAATAGGGCGGCCGACACGGCTTCCTATGGATAAAAGGTTTTAAGCCTATAGGGGTCTCCCAATATATACTCGACGGTACGTGGGAGCACAAGTCCGTAGTGGCACTTATCGTCTCAAAGTGGAGGAATCACCCAACCATCAGTGAGGACAACAGTTACCAGGCTTTACGACGCCGGAATATGTCTCTAGCCTAGACCTCTAAATGTTGTGCGTTAAGTTCCAAAGCGTTGTTAGATTCATTCAATTTATTTTAAGTTGATCTTTCTTAGAAGTTTTCCTTTTGGGATCACCACGAGATGTAGATGTAATTCCTAAAATGCAATCTAAAGATGATAAGCAAATTTTTATCTCTTTTCAGCAATGAAAATCCTAGCTACAAGGGGAAAAGAAAGACACAATCTTTTCTCAAAGAGAAAAGAGCACACTGTAAATGCACTTTTCCTAAATCAAGCCAAACAGACTATCAATATGCAAATGCACATATGCATGTATTTGTTTTCACTTTCTTAATATTGATGCCTAAAAAGAAAGTTGATGTACAAATCTGAATTTGCTTTCAAGTGACAAACACAAACAAGCTTCTTTTCGAAATCAAAATGTAGAGATGATTACGACACTTTATGATTTTGAAATAAACACTCATTTCGACACTAGAAAGTCACAAATTCAAACCAAAGGCAAAAGTAAAAGCATAATCGACTGTCAACAGCAAATAAACTTTCTCCTAAGATCAAAACCGACACTTACGACAGATCTAAATCAAAGGACGACAATATTACTATTCTACTTTTTCAATGGAAAACTGTAAATGATGTAACAAACACACAAAGAACATCTACAGTCTTTTTGTACAAAGGAGGCGGAATTAAGGCAAAGAAAAGGAGTTTTTAAACAGACACACACTGATCATAGGTTGCAAAAATCAGAGACAAAACTGAAAAAATGAAGCAAAGAACCTCAGCTGCACAAGGCTAGGCTGATCAACGCTCCTGTTACACAGAGAAACTGGATTGCAGCGCAGGTAGCCCTCTCGGGAACTGCGTTGAAATGCAGAATCTCTTCATAGAGCCTGCGCTGGGGTAGAAACGAGAATTCTATCCGGGTTCTGGGTCACGGTTTGCAGTTTAATCTATGGTTTTTGGCCGAGTAAAAGAAATCAGTAATGCACAATCAGAGGGTGGATTTAAAGGAGGTCTAAGAGCTATCACAAAGGGCAATCAGATCATTTGTGAATCAGCTGTTCAAATCATAAACCAATCCAGTGAATGGATTGAAGTAGCAGATGTCTACTTTGCATTTGTTGATGGCAAATGCAGTTCGATTGCTACTTCTATGTTTATGAAACAAACAACAAGAGAAACACAAACAAACTAACTAGACACGATCCCCAGCGGAGTCGCCATTTTGTTAACGGGAAAAGTGTCTACTCAGAACGACCCTATCCCACTAAGGTGTGACAGTGACCTTAGAAACAAACAAGGAAAACTACTTTTGTATTCTTCTTTATGAACTATAAATGAAGAGGAATAGGATGAACCAACCTGTGTCTTGCGCTAGTCCTTTGATCCAATCTCTCTCCTCTTTGACAGCTTCCAGCTACCTGCTCCCTTACTTGCCCAGCTTCACCAAGTTCCTGTAAGATCACAGAAGAAGAAAACTACACAAAGACATGGATTTATATTCATAAATAGCTTAGGATCAGATTTAAGCTAAACATACAAATGTAACAAACATCAATGAAACACAAGCATGTAGGAGAAACTCAAATAGTTTTATTGATATAACAAGAAGGTCCAGGAGGAGTTACAACCAATGATTCCTGATCCAGCATCAACCTCCCAGCAAAGGAATCCCCTCTTCACCTCCAACAAAGCATAAATCACCCAATACTCTGATATCTATCTCAAAACCAACAACAATTCTCTGCAATGTACAAAATTCCAGCCTCTGGATCTCTGGGATGAGGGATCCATATATAGATGTATGCAAAGAGGATGAGTCAGCTTATGATCTGACTAGTGGCTTCTCTCTGTCAGTTCTTGCTTCCACTTGGAGACTGAGAGCCTCTTACTCATCCTTGGTCGAACTCAGTGAGGCAAGTGTCATTGGGGAAGATTCTGGAAGCTTCCACTATCTGTCCACCTCGCGGAATGACACTGCCATTTGTCATTTCCTACTCAACGCACCCTGGTAGTGCATTTAGGTGCGTTGCAATGCACCTAGCTAGTGTACTTGGGTTCTATGCAACGCAGCTAGCTAGTGGAGCAGCTGCAATGATCCTGCTTTGACTGATTCTGAGCAGTTTCTGGTGGAGAACTTCTGGGAGAAGCTGTAATTTGTTGACCTTGTTCCTCTAGGGGTCGGAACAACTCTTTTAGGGACTTAGGATCCCTTGGTTTATGGACATTTCATGCTTAGAGCTGTAAGGCACAAAAATGTCTATAACAATAACCCTAACCATCTGCATAGGCCAATCCAATTTAGCATGATACATATAACATCAAGATATTAATTCTATAACCCTAATCATCAAGTTAACTAACATATAGAAGCAATAAGTTAACATATAACATGCTCATCAACAACCTATAACATAATCATCGAGCTAACTACAAGTTAAATAATAACGAATTCATCAATTACATATAACATAATCATAAAGTTTACTAACATAAAACAACAACATCAATGCATACAACCACATGATACTATCATTCATGACTATCTGACATGTGTATACGACTACATTGATCAACTAGAATTTATCATATATGTAGCCATAATAATAATAGAATGACAAACATATAAGTAACCCTAATTCTTACAACAACCATGAATCACATACCTGCATTCCAAACATACAAACTTGTATGACAATATGCTCTTACCCCAAAGTCTAGTGTTGCAACCTTGCTCTAATAGTCTACATTTCCTGCTTTACCTCATTCAACACATTAGCATCATAACATACCAATAGAATCATGATGACCTAATTACATACAATGACCTCACAATGCATGTCTGACCTAGCATACATGCATAGCCATAGCCATGAAAATGCATGCATAACAACATAAAACACTTACATGAATAACAAATTCATATACAACTCACATGCATTAATGAAAAACACATCCCAATAACATATTCATCAACTCCTACATGGAAACACAACTGTAACAATGACCACTACCATGCATACACAACAAGCACATATACAACTTACATGCATGCATGACAACCACATTTTCCCCATCCATTCCAAGGGTGGAACCATGATCTAATACCACTCTATGGTATTAGATATAACCCCAAAAGAACAAAAACCAGACATTCCCCAAAGAGAACGGAACCCACTCTACTACCACTCTGTGATATCAGATATCACATAAAGAGACCAGAAATTAGACACCACCCAAAGAGAATGAAACCCACTTTGATATAACTTTGTAACACCCTCATCCCACATCTACCCAAGTAACTGACCAACTAGGGTAAATATGCAATGATATGCCACTATAATGAGATTCAACCTCCTAAGTCACCTTAAGGAAGTGGAATCAATGGAAACACACCACACATACCTTCCACATTAGCAACAAAAATCTCACAGGGCATCCCAACCACTCAGGTAACTAGCCCTTGAGACCAACTGAATTTTTAGTGCATCAAATCCCTAGACACTCCCTATATATGGACAAGGGTGTTTCTGGGATGCTCCAAAAGCTCCCACAACATGGGAAATGTAGCTTCTGGGGACTTTCCTCCCCAGTATTATGCGTGCGACTCTAGGATTTGTGCCACTTTTTCAGGCCCAGAGCCCAGGTCCTTGCCTAGAACTCAATGACAAGTTCAGAAATGAAATTTCACAGTGGAAAAAAGATACATTTGCAAAAACATCAACAAGGACTAAACTGGACCCTTACTAGCCATGATAAGAATTTCTTCAAACATGTCACAAAAATGAAAGCTATAGGTCTTAACAACAAAACTAAGCATAAGGGTCTCATACTTATCTGAGAATCGCTAAGAAGCATTGATGCCTCAACACATTAGCTGCAATTTCATCTATTATGCCATAGATACATTGTTCATTCATTTACAAGTAAAAACATGATGAGATCTATACGTATCCACTATCATAATACATGTTCATAACCAACATAATAACAACAGTAATACCAAGGAAACAAAAACCATATAATCCACATATAAACTAGTATAATCCTCATGAAATAACAAGGAGAAATAAACTCATATTAAATAATGCAATGACCAATACCCATAGATTGGTTGAATCAAATCCTTCTTTCATCCAATCACCCTTGTGCCATATTCCAAGCATGAATGTGGGACTTAAAACCAAATTCAACCATGGCTTCTCGAGGCTACACCACCTCACCCAAATTAATAGAACCAGGCTTTACTGCAATCCATCTGATAGGCCTCTAAATTAGACACAAATTAAGCCCCATCTAACCTTTCTTAGGCACATGAAGTTTGTATTAAACTTCTCCTTCTACACTTAATAATGTTTTTTTAGATTTAATATGTTCATCAGGAAGGTTTAAAGCTAATTTCATATTTGTGCCTAATATTATTTATTTTTGTAGAATATCGTGAGAATATTGGGCAGATTATGAATATTTGGAGGAGATAATCTAGGGACTTTCTCCCTACTAGAGGAGGATCAATATTGGATAATAAATCAACATGATATTATGAAATTATTGCACAAATTCTGGAGCTCCAATTATTGAGAAAATCTAGGAATGTGTTCCCTATCATTTAATGTAGATTCCTAGTGTTGGGAACCAAATCCACTATTTGAGGGATTTTGGAGGGGAAATATTCCTCCTTTCAAGGAGAATTCTTCCTCATCATTTTTTATAAGTACCAATTTGAATTGGCCTCTAGAGACATGTATATCTTGGTTTTCTTTTGGAGAAAACTTGTACTTGGATTTTTTCTACTTCACTTTCATTTCTAGTAGGGATGTACTTGGATTGATTCAAATAATGAATTTGGTGTCATTTTTAGCTTCAAAATCTTGGTATCCTTCATAGGACTCTGATTCTCCATCCCAGGACCCTCAAAGCCCTTTTGTATAATTTTATTTTCTTCTTTTCACTTCTTATTCACATGCATCTCTTGTTCTTGTTTTTCCTATTTGGGTTAAATGGTGGAAGTGAGTTTTTTTGCGATATATTTATAGAGTCATAAGAATTATTTCATAATTGTAACAAATTTGGAAGGTCATAGTCATCATTGAGCTACTTGGATTAGTTTACTTATTCACAAATCTAAAATTTCTCGAAGTCACTTGTAGCAAATAGTAGTAATTTTATGCTATTTTTTAGAACATGTTAATGAGCTTCATTTGAGTTTATTCCACTTGTATTAGGTCATAAAAACATTAAAGTTAATAAAAAATTTACCCCATTTCATTTTCACTTGATTATGTTAGGCATTTGATAGGTTAACTAGCTCACTAGTTCTCAAATTTCTAGATTTTATACTAGTAATTTTCTGCTATCTTTTAGCACATGTTAATAGGGGTATTTTGGAGTGATTCCACCTGGAATCAAGAACTAAGCATCCTAATTAATAAAAAAATTGTCTCAGTCCATTTAATTTTATTTAATTGGTCATTCAGTGAATTATCTCCTCCTGTATCAAATCTATCCCTTCCTGTAGCAAACTTGTAACACCACAAACCATGATTTTGTGATCTCCAACCATTCCTTTTACTCACTACAAAAACATAGTAGACTTAGTTTCTTTATCACAAGTATGATGCAAGTAGGTTACTGATTTACAAGCAATTGTGAACTAGGTAGATGGTACATGCAATTAAAATTGGTAGTTTGATGAATTATGCAAGGTAAAATAACTTTCTTTCTGCAAGTATATTAACCTTTTTCCTTTCATGAATTGATTAGTTAGCATTTACAAGTTGAGAAAGTAGCATTTCCATTTCTTGCAAATAGAGTAACAATTCCATTTTTGCAATTAGTTAGGTTTTGATTTCATGACATTCACTCCATTACATCAGATCAACAAAACAAGGACACATTTTATGTTGCACATATAGTGTCGATACCTCTTTAGTTTGTGTGAACCCGAGTTGTTAGCCTTGGGAGTTGCAACATTCTTGCTGCATTACTGAGGCCCATCACTTTTTGGCACCGTTTTCGGGGAGGTGTCAAAGTATGTATTGTTTTCTACCATAGTTGATTCATTTATTTTACTTTTTGCAAGAAAAAAAAAATTATTTAGGCACATTTGATTTAAAAAACATAAAATTTCATTTCATTAGTGTTCTTATTCAATAAGTTTTTTTAAAAATACCTCTCCAACACCAACCCCGCCCCTTTGATCACATGGTGCAGTAAGAACCACATCATCATCCACTTTTATAGGTAGAATAAGAAGATGTGGCAGAGAAGATATAAGAAATGGATGGATATCATAACAATGAAGAAGATCCTCTTGGATTTCCCATTCAAGATACTGATGTTAGTGTTCATATGAAGAACATCCCTCCATCTTTCTTTCCCAACTTCCATGGTATGAGGTCAGAGGATCCATAAACCTTTCTCTTTGAATTTGAAATTGTTTGTAGATCTTATGGTTACTTATTAAACACTAAAAAATTGAGATTGTTTCCCGCAACAGTGAAGGATATAACTCTTAAATGGTTCATGAGTTTAGGGACTAATTCAATAAGATCATGGAATGATATTTCTAGAAAAATATAAAGATCATGATCTTAAAGAGGAAATATTTAGAATGAATAAAAAAGAAGATGAGAGCCTTAAGGATCTAATAGAGAGGTTCATGTATAATGTTAAGAGGGAAAAATTACATCATTTAGGATATGAAACACTAAAAAACCTTTTACTTAGAACAATTAGGGATGAGTGGATTGATCTTCTTGATCTCATGAGTAGAGGTGATGTATACCAATTATCATTTGAAGAAACTTGTGAAACATGCAAACACATATCAAGAGGAAGGGAAAGAGTAATTAAATCAACATCAAGATCGGTAAGTCAAGCTAAACTTGGAAATTTGTTTGATAATTTTAAAACATAAATTCTTAACAATCTAAGAAAACAAGTAGAAATGTTAAGAATGCAAGATGAGGAAAAATAAGATGTTGATATTTGTGTTGTCCATACAGAATCACATGTTGTTAAATATTTCCCATCATTACCAAGGTTGAAGGAAGTCTACCATGAGGTCAATGGAGCAAGTTAATCACCAAAGAAACTATGTTATTTAGCTCCAAGAGGACCATGGCATACTAGTAAACATAGTATGATGCAAGAACCTAATTCAAAATTTCAAGGTTATGCACATCCATCTCAAAGTAATTGGAACAAATGCTATCCTTGGAAACCTTGGCCATCTCAACCCCAAAACCAATCTTGGCAACAAGTTTGGCAGGAACCTTATGAGAGAAATCCACAATATCCTCAATATTCTCCTCAATATCCTCCATACCCAACTCCATGTTATCCATACCATCCACTTCCACCACAACCACAATCCCAACCACATCCATCTCAAAGATCCACTCCCACTCAACTACCTATACCACCATTTCCAAACCCACACATGGAAGTAACCCATCCCACTTACAATGTTGATGTACAAAACTTCCTAAAATCTCCTCTTGATCTTAATGGTATTCATCTTAGCTTAGGAAGAGTATTTCAAAAAAGAGATTATCTTAATGCCATTGAAGGACAACATGCAAAAAAAGAAGATTCAAATGAGAAGACCAAAGAATCATGGGCTGCACTTGATGAAGAGAAGACATCAGAATCAAATATTGAGAAAGTTCCCTTATGTTTACCATCATATCCTCCATGTGTTCAAGAGAATAATCTACAAAAAGAGGAATATTTGAATGTCATGGTAGAAGAATACATGAAGAATGATTCAGATGAGAAAGCGAACCAAGGGCATCAAAGCTGTATTGAGGTTTGGTTGCAGAAAAGAAACAAGATGGAGCATCACTCTCTTCTTCAACTATGCTTGTGTTGTACTAGAAACAACCCCCCCATTTATGAATAACAATAACTAAGGATAGAGATATAAATGGGAACCCTTTTTAAATTTTTAGGCTTAGGGTAATAATACCTAACTCTAAGAAAAAACCTAAAAAAACTTTGCAAAACAACCTAAGGATGAAATGCTCATCGCAAATCGCAAATCTCACTTTTCCATGAGACTGTCATAAAACACCTTTAAAGAATTGTGATGAGTGATCAGATCTCCCGATGCGATATCCCAATCAACAACACCTTGTCATTTCACAAATTGTACTTCGCACTTTGCAAATTTTGCAAGTAATTCAACTATGCCTTTATGATGTCCATTAGCGATTTGTGAAATGTGATATTACGATATTTGCAATCAAATTTAGCTTTATAGATCTGGTAATGCTATATTACATCCATTTAAATATTGTGACGTGCGATCAAGAGCGGTAAAGCGTGTGAAATAATTACGTTTTAATATCAAAATGAACGAATTGATAGGTTAATAAATATTTAGTGGCCCGAGGAAAGATAATCATTTTCTGAGTTATGGGTAGTTAATGTTGAGTGTCTCATTAAACCTTTCTCATGATCCAAAGTCATTTTAGAGAAGCTTTTAGTCTTAATTACCTGATATCATCTGCGTTGATATATCTTGTCTATTTCAGGCAAGCTACAAAAGACATATCACAAAGGAAGGTGATGTAGAAACAGACCAAGCAGAGCATTGATGAATCTGAGTTTACAGAGATGGCTCCTATTTTCTCTGATACAGTCTGTGATGATGTCGGAGGTGCAACAACTTGGGAGGTCATATACAATAGGCTTGAGGACAAACGTCCTAAAATCACTGTCATGAGAGAAAAACTGACTCAAAAAGCCTTCGAGACTTCAATTTAGGGATGCTTCATGTTCTTTCTTTCATAGGATAGAAGCAAGAGCTAAAATCTTCCCATATACGGATATGATCAGGTGGGTGATTAAAAAACTTATCATTGAAGATAGGAAATTCAATAATTCAAGAATGGAGCTCATAGGGTCATTCAGAGCAAAGGACTTGAAGGAAATGTACCATATACTTGACCCTCGGGATATCTATGACAAGACATTTGTGGCTAACTTCACAAAGAAGTACCTAGACCCCTTCAAGCTGATTCAGGGTTGGAGAGTATTGGACAACAAATTCAAATATGACAAATCAGGTATGTATGTTATAGCCTCTTTGGCAAACCCCTACAACTATGCAGTAGCTATGTTATGTAGATTATATGGGTCACCCAATAATACTAAGTTTTCCATAGAATGGATCCCTTTGATTGATGCCTACATTAATTCCCACATAATGAATTGGGCCTCCATCCTATTTGATAACCTAGCCACCATCATTACAAAATATCGACATAAGAGAGCCTCCTCTCCAGAAAACGTTCCTCCATTCTATTTTAGTGCCTACATTATGGGCACCATTTGTTTTTGCACGACATTTCTAACCATGGGCTGGAAATGGACCTTACAGGACCCCTACCCAATTCATCTCAGTCATAAGCAAATGTGGGAATCACATTATATACCCAACTGTAGAGCATTGGGAAGGTATGTTTTAATAAATGATTTAGTGATGTTTTAAGCAATAGTTGTAATCTTTTCTTTATTATAAAGTAGGGGAAATGCAAATACAACGAGTCTAAAATGATCCAATCACTAACAGTTGTCTTCTCTACGCAGGAAAAGGTAAAAGCAGGAAGGCGCAATGCGAAACGGGGATTTGACGAGAAGATAACGGCTGTCCCTCCAATTCTAAATAAGGTTCAGACCAGGTCGAGTAAATCAAGGGAGATCAGTCCGAAACGAGATGAAGGACTGCCAGTTCAGAATTACAGGCCGAGTAAAGGAAAGCGTTAACAGTTTAGCAGATCCCTCAGGATCTTCGATCCTGAGGGATCGCTACGATCAATCGTTTTGTCGACCGATGAACTCCGCCGTTAATTGTATAAAAGGAGGGTAGCATTGAAACTAGAGGATGACTTTTGTATCTTTAACTTTCTGTTCATGAATTTTATTATCAGTTGAACTCAGACTATTGAGTCTCTCTGAGACTTAGTTTTGTACTCTCATTGATGCGTTAATATAATATCTCGGTGTTAATTTCTCCGTGCGTCTGAAGTAGTTTACGGCAGTGCGCCATTGGAAGCTTTGGGCCCGGCTCCAACGGACACTGGCTGATTGTACCATTACAATTCTGCTTTGTGTGGTTTGTTTCTCATAATCTGTTATGGTTACATGTTGTTTCATATTTATTCATTTGTAGCTTCCCTGTTATAAATCTCTGTAATAAAGGATTCTTCGCATACTGTTGATCTGAGTTGTTTGCACTAATTACAGAATTCATAAGTGGAATATTTCAGCTACAGGTGATTGGGGTTAATGGATTGTTGGTGACTATTGCAGATCGTGTACATATGATTGACGTTTCCTGTCTTTAATGATTTGCTGTTCCATTTGATATATATATGATTGACGTTTCCTGTCTTTGATAATTTGCTGTTCCATTTGATCAAGCTACAAACCTGTATAAATGATTGCTTTCCTTTTTGTATGCAAGTGTGTGCCAAGGATTGGAAGTGTAGACCTCGCGAGACTTAGTTTCTTTATTGCCGTTCCATTTACTGCCGTTCCTTTTATTGCTGTTCCATTTCTGAAGTTGCTGTTTCATTCTGTTTTCTTGCTGTTCCTTTCGCTTGCGTTTATTGAAGTGGCATGAGAGGAGGTTCAAGACTATCGTGAGATACAGCAGACGCTATAATGCTCCCAGATCATGATCCATACTCCTTCATCAGTTCCTAGGGGGATAGGTTATTAATTCCATACCCTCGACCGACGAAGTTGCTGCGTGTGTGATTTCTTTATGCAAAAGTAATTTAGCATTAGCATCTGTTTACTCTTGTATTCTTTAGATCTATACTACGAAGCATTATCCTGACAAATAGCCTCAAATTAAGATGTCCCTTACAATAACAAAACGCTCCCGGATTGACTTGTAATGTGAGATAACTAGAGGTGAAAAAGACCCTTGTTACAGCTCCACACCAACTTCTATAAAATATGTCATGCTATTGTTTTGCCCCTACATCAAATAATTTTCAATAAGAAAGCCCCCAGGTTTTCCCAAGAAGCCGCAACAGACCTGCTAGTGTTGGAAAATATTTTATTGAAGAATGGTTCACCTACATTAGGGTTTTTGGTAGCACAGCCAACCCACATGTCCTTCCTTTATATGTTTCTGATAAATTATTGGCAACAGAGATTTCCTACCAGACCGTGGGAAAAGACCTAACTAAAGTTATCAAAGACACCAAGAAGTTATTATGGCCCTCTTTTCCTGTCAAGTGTAGTTCTTTTGATTTAGCAAATTTTGTTCATGTTACTAAGGAGTCAACAAACATGGAAGCCCGCATGCTTCACAAATTTCCGAAAAGCAAATTTGATCTAGACAAGGTGGAATATAACATCACTACTGCAGTAAAGCTCAAGCCATACAACCATGACGATAACGATTTTGAAGATTTATTACAATCAGCCCAATCCTTCAAACAAGTGTTCGAATGGGCTAAAGTGAACCTAAGTCCTAAAAGTTTTGATAAATTTCGAGAATTTAGAAATGAAAGGATCGAAGTAATCCCAATGCACTTATTGAAAATTAAAGATAATCCCACATCCAATATGACTATTAATAGTGAAGGACCTAGTTCTCGGGTAGATTCTCAAATAAATACTAATAAAAAACCGGATACAGGGAATGCTCGAGACATAGATAATACAACTGAGTCCAGCAGGGAGTCAGCTAAAAAACAAGTTATGAGAACCCCAACTACAGAAATCAGTTTAGAGGTCAAAGGTAGTAGTATGGAGTAGGAGTGGGATCGGTTTAATCAGAAACTGCAAGACACTCCCAAAACGACAAATACCTAAGAAACAATGGAGTATAAAACTCCTCTACATGTTTAGGAAAATACAGAGTCCAAGGCTTTGGACGAGCAGTACAAATCCATGGATGAGAAATCCAAGCCTATGGATGAGCAGGAAACAACATCCCAATAGACTGAGATTATCCCTTCTCTGCCCACATCATGGATTGTCTTAAAGGTGACCGAAATTCCGCCACTTGATGTGTTCTACAACCTGCTCCATAAGGCTTTAGTTAGAAGACAAAGGAAAAGGAAAAGGGTAGAAACACTCGAGCTCCCACCTAGAAACGAGCCAATGGGCATAGTTTGGAGGGACATTCCTTTCAACCCAACTGAGAACTTAACTAAATTGTCACAGTTCACAGGAGCATATGCAACGACCACCATGGATAAAGCTACTGAAGTCTCTACTTTGTTAAGGGAAAAAGAGGAGAGGATTTCATAGCTCGAGCAATAGCTCGAAGCAGAGAAGACAAGTGTGAACACACAAGCAACTGAGCAACTTTCCAAATTGCAACATAGCATGGAGGTCCTGAAAATAGTCCATGAAGTCGATATATCAAGTAAAAACATGCAACTCCAAGAATTACAGCAAGCCATGGAAATATATAAGGATCTCCCTAATACTAAGAAGTTCGTTAAAGAGGCACGAGAACTAAATTCACTCTTGATGAAACAACAAGAGAACTTCTGCCAAAAGATGTCACGTATTACTCCTTATCTGGCTACTAGCGATCAACTAACAGAAAAGGCGATCGACCAGAGAACCAAGTCCATTGATCTAAACACCAAAATCTCAAAATTCATCGAATGGCAGGAGACAGAGGATGGAAGGAAAGATAATATGCCTAAGATAGAGGAGACAAACAAAGACATTATCTTCACGTATTGGGACACAAGAATCAAGAAACTTGAGTTAGCGGTGGAAAGGGCAGCTGAAATATCAAAGAATATAATCAAGGCAGTGAACCATACTCTGTTTACCAACCTGGTAAAGGAAAGCAATCTAAAATAAATGCTCAATTTAGGTGCTTTGCATAAAAGCTGGCAGGAAAAGGAAGAGGCTCAAAAATAGGCAATCGCAAAATTGACCAAGACCGATTGGGATTTGTATTGGCAATACCTCGTGAAGCTGCATAGCCAAATCATGACCTTTAACTTCTCAATTCATTCGACTCAACAGATGTTTCCACCTCTCACCGATGCGATTTTTGTAAGACAACTTAGGACACATTTTGGGGCACCTCCTCAACTCAAACAAATGATCGATATATGTGATTTGAAGGACAAGCTAGTAGACAACAAATCATCTTCTTAGTTCTACTCATCAAGCCACTGTTTATTTTTAGAATTAGTTAACTAGTTAGGAGGAAGGTTGTTTGAAACCTCCTAAAATTTTGTATAATCTATTTTTGCACATTAGTTTGAATAGTATTTATACCCTTCTCATGCATTTAGAGAAGGGTCCAGAATTTTATCAAATACATTTGCAAAGAATGCATTATTGTAAGTTTGTGAATGATTTGGTGAAATTATGGAACATGACCGTTTATTTTAGATATCAGACTACTTTCCTTTGTCGATGCACTATTGTGTTCTTGGGATATAATTTGATTTGAAGAAAGGAGTTGATCCATGTCATTAGTCAAATGAGCAAAACATCGCACATATGGTGCTATTATCTTGTATGATTGATTCTATTTTTATTTAATTAGTGACAACACTTTATTCTCATGAATTGCATGTGAGATTTATCCTTTTTGTTAAGTGTTAGTTGCACTATTGTATGATGCCTAGCTGAAATTGTTGATTTTCATATACAATTCATCATATATGCGATATATTTTATAAATTTATTTGACTAACTATTTAGTCAAAGAAATTATATTATACGTTATCATCTTTGTTTATGCATGATTGATCTTTATTATCACATGTTAAGAAGATATCTTTGTAGATTGCATACCATATGGAAACACCCAGGTTTATAATAGAATAAGTCAGTTAGAGATTTTGCGTAATAGAATACATCAGAAATCTAAAGTTGTAGAAACATCTCCCTCATCTCTTGAAGTAGTAATACAGCCAAATTACATAGATTATTCTCCTAAGTCTCCTGAAGTCCATTCTTTGATACAGAAGTTGGAACAGATATCCATTTCTATTGAGAACCCACAAAGGCCTAAAGTTTCTTATGAAAGTGTTACTTCCTTATTACAACAAACTGGTGTATTGACTAGATTGCAAAGTGAAAGGCTTGGAGTAACCCCTTTCGAGTTCCCCATCCCTCCACGATGTAGGAAAGTTACCTCACCAAGGTCTGAATTGGATACCAGTGAGATCACATCACCTTTCCATCCATTCACTTCCCCATTCACTTCTACTCAATCCATGACTTCTCAATTATCCACTTCTCCAATTAGTACTGCCACTAGTAGTACTAACCCAGTAGTAAGTTCTTCACCATCTATACCTACTTCTGGACCAACCTTTCTAGTTTCTCAGTCTTCAACTCATGTTATGGCGACTCAACCTGCTCAACCTTGGACAAATCCTAGTGCTGTCTTGGTTGCGTATCCAAATCCACTCCCAATAGACCCAGAAAAATGGTTGCCTAAGTACAATCCTGACGATGCTCTCTCGGCCGAAGAACGTCTAAATAACTTTATGTTAGCCATGATTCTTAATGAAGTTTCACACGAAGATGTTGTAATCATACTGTTCCCTTATACTTTCCAAGGATATGCTGGATCTTGGTATTTTTCCCCTCTGGCAGGTTCAATAAGGAATTGGGATACTTCTCAAGAAGTATTTCTTGCAAAATTTGGTGATGATAGGACCATAACATCCTTCATCAATGGTCTTTCTAACTTAAAATCTAATTCAGATGAAAATATCAAAGACTTCAACTCTAGATTTAACAAGTTTTTAAATAAAATCCCAGCTGCCTCAAAACCTGCAGTAGATGTAAAAATAGAATGGTACATATCATCTCTTCCTTCTAATATTTAAATCTTTGTAGATAGAGCCAATAGGGCTACCCTTGTAGAAAACATGAAAGAATCCCTTTTTGTAGAAAGAAGGATTATAGCTTTGGAAAGAGATCGCAAATAGACGAGAGGAAGTCAAAGAAAGTAACATTTAAAGATGATTCTAAAAATAAATCTTCAAAGGACCCTTTCGATCTACAAGGCCTTCAGAAAGTGTTAAAAATGATGTCTAATAAAATTGTCGAAATCAAGAAGCAAGTTGTAGAATCCTCTGCCCCCAAGAAACCTTTTCGCTCATTTAAAAGAAATCCTCCTTCTGCATCTCAACCCCCGAACACCATTTCAAATGCTAAGTCTGATCAAGAAACAAAAGAAGACTCGCCAACTGAAGAGGAAGCCGAAATAGAAGAAGAAGTGAAATTAAATGGAATGTGGGATTTCATCCTCCCAAACGAAGAAGAGGCACAAGCTATGCCAGTGACTACTAGAAGTAAAAACTCTCTTGACATGTCTATCACAAATCAGAAACAAAAAACTGCTACTCCTGTAAAGGAGAAAATAGTAACTAAGAAATCTAAGACTAGTCAAATAGATCCTATTCCTCTAGATCCCCCAAATACTTCCAAAACATTGGTAATTTTAGATACAATGGAATACAACATAGTCGAAGACATGAAAAAGACTAGAGAAACGTCTCATTGCATGAACTCACTAAAATCAAACAACAACAAATTTTTTTATTAAGAGAGTTAAAAGAAGTTCTTGTATCTCCTCTGCCATCTACTATAGTTACTCAAGTTGTCTATGGTATGGGAAAGCCTCCATCATCTCCCAAAAAAGTAGATCCTTCAGATTTAGTTCTAATTGGTGATAGGTCTATTTCTCATATTCCTCCATTTTTTCTCACTTACAAAATTTTCAACAGGAATGTTCATAACTGCCTGGTTGATTCAGGAGCCTCTTCAAATATTATGCCAAGGGCTGTGTGCACCAAATTGAACATTACACCTCAAAAATCTGTAGTACACATAGTTCAATTGGACAGGACGAAAGTAGAGGTACTTGGAGAAATAGCATCAGTTTCAATTAGGCTTTCCTCTAATCCAAAAGTTTCCCAAATAATTGATATTTTAGTGGTTGATATCCCTGAATTTTATGGTTTAATCCTAAGTAGGGATTGGTCTGAAAAGTTGCACGGTTACTTCGCAACTAATTAGTCTCACATGTGGTTGCCACATAATGGTAAACCAAACCAAATCAGAGTAGACTGAGCAAATTTCATGAAATATACAGTGACTAACCTTGAAGGAAGTAATGAACCTGTTGCCTTCACCAATAACATCATTGGAAATTACTCGGCTGAGTCATTTTTTGGATCCTTTAATGCTCAACGGTATCCATTTTCGGATAATGTTGTAGTGTCTCAAACAGAAAAAATTTCACAAACAGATGCTTCCAAGTGTGTAAATATAGTAGATAAAATTTCAAATAATTCTTTGTTCTGGACTCTATATTTTGATGGTTTCAAATCTAAAGATGGAGCAGGCACTAGATGCATTTTGATCAAGGACAGAAAACCATGCTAGCCCGCAAACTCAAATTTCAGTGCACTAATAATATCGTTGAATATGAAGCATTGATCCAAGGACTGTATAAAGCCATTTCTCTTAATGTCAAATATCTCTGAGTCTATGGTGATTATGAAATAATTGTGAATCAGGTCAGAAATATGAGTCATTGTGTCACTGGGCACCTTAAAGACTAACAATCATTAGCCCAGAACCTAACTTCTCATTTCTCTGGTTTTAACATTTCTTCAGTTCCAAGACTCCAAAATGCAAGCGCTGACTTACTTGCTAATGTGGCGTCCAATATTATACCCTCGGAAGATTTCAGTCCAGAAAGATTCTCTATAGAGTTAATATTTAGGCCATCTATTCTCGATCATGTAACACATTGGAGCATATTTAGTAATGATGCATATATAGTTAATTTCCTTACATCTGAAGAGTCCTATGAGGAACAAATCATAGATGAACAAAAGCATGATCTGAAAATGAAAAATTATCAAAATAAAAACCCAATCCCAAAGGCTATAGTAAAGATGGAAGATTTTTATGATCTAAAGGATAGATTTAAGAAAGTTACTAACTCCAAAACTCAAAGTTCTACTTTGAGATTTGAAGTAGTAAACTTAGGATCAACAAAAAAAACCTAAAAATGTCAATCTTGGTCTTGGCCTATCATTAGAAGAAGAATATCATTCATTAGATTGTTGAAAACATACAAAGGTGTCTTTTCCTGGGATTATGCAGATCTCAGGACCTATGATACCTCTATAATTCAACACACCATACCTATGACTTTGAATGAAAAGCTAGTCCAACAAAAGCTTCACAAAATTCATCCAAACCTTGAGAGTCAAATCAAATCTGAATTGAACAAGCTCCTAAAGGCCAAAATAATCTTCCCTGTTAGACACTCTAAGTCGGTATCGAATATGGTTCTTGTAATGAAAAAGAACAGTGATATTAGGATTTGTATTGACTTTAGGAACGTGAATAAAGTTTTTCAAAAGGATAACTTTCCTTTGACTACCATGGAATAGATATTGCAATCAGTTGTAGGTTCTGAATTAATGTCTTTTCTAGATGGATTCTCAAGATATAATCAAATTCTTGTTCATCCAGATGACAGATTAAAAACAACATTCAGGACCAAGTGGGGAACATACGCTTATCAGAATATGCCTTTTGGACTCATTAACGCAGGTTCCACATTTCAACGTGCTATGGATATTGCTTTTAAAGGTTTGATTAATAAATCAATTGTTATTTACTTAGATGACATCACAATCTTTTGTAAGGATAGGAACAATCATTTGAGTGACATGAAGAAAATTTTTAAAAGATGTAAGAAATATGGCATTTCCTTAAATCCAAAAAATCTTATTTTGCTTTACTAGAAGGAAAACTCCTTGGGTTTATAGTGTCCAAGAAAGGGATTTACATTGATCCCGGTAGAGTCCAAGAGATTTAAAAAATTCCTTTCCCACATAACAAAAATGCAATGCAATCGTTCCTAGGCCAAATTAATTTTTTAAAGAGATTTGTTCCATATTTTTGACAGATCGTCCTAACCCTTCAAACAATGATATGAAAAAACACAGTTTTCAAATGGGCAAACATGAAAGGGAGTCATTTGAGTTGATTAAAAAAGCCATTATTAATGCTCCTTCACTAACAAATCCTGAATTTCTCAAGCCTTTTGTATTATATACTTTTTCATTTGATACATCATATGTAGCACTTTTAACACAGCTAAACGATGAAAATATCGAGGCACCCATATCTTTTTTCAGTTCTAACTTGCAAGGTTCCGAGTTAAGTTATTAAGCTATCAAAAAAAAAGAATTTGTTGCCTTTAAAACTTTGAAACATTTCATACCTTTTCTTCTTAAAGCCTATACAAAGATAATAGTACCCTACCCTACAGTAAGACACTTACTAATCGAAAGAGAAGTAGGGGAGAAAAGAGCCAATTGGGTTACTGCACTTCAAGAATATGATGTAGAAATCCGACCAGCTAAAATTGTTAGGGGCCAAGGTTTTTGTAGGATGTTAATAGGAGCTTCCTAGTTACCACTAGAAGAAGATCAAGGTAATGAAGTACAAATATCAGAGGTAATCCTCAATGATACACAATCACAATATGTTGATTTGAATTTTTATTTGAAAATTGGATATGCTCCTATGCATCTTAATTATAAAACGTAACGCACCTTAAGGTGGAAATCAAATTAGTATGAACTAGTCAATGATGTATTGTTTAGAAAAAAATATGATTCAGTATTGCTGAGATGTTTGGAGAAACCTGAAGATGAAAAAGTCATGCAAGAATTACATGATGGACCAGTGGGAGGAAATTTATGAGGAAATACCACAGCTCACAAAATCCTACATGCAGGATATTATTGGCCGACGGTATTTAAGGATGCACATGAATATGCAAGGAAGTGGAGAACTTTTCAAACCATAGCTAGAAGAGAAAGGAAGCCAACATTCCCTTTACAACTAGTAAACATCCAACAACCATTCGAACAATGGGGACTAGACATAATTGGTGAGATTGTTCCTAACTCTTCCAAAATACATAGATTCATCCTTATAGCTACTGATTATTTTACAAAATGGGTAGAAGCTATCCCCTTAAAGGTAGCCAATACAGAAAGCATTACGGACTTCATTGATCAGTACATAATTACCAGATTTGGCTTACCCTCAGCTCTAATGTTTGATAATGCATCTTACTTTTCTGGAAATGAAATGGTAGAATTTCCCCTAAAGAGAGGTTTTAAGTTAAAATATTCAACCAACTATTATCCAAAAGGTAATGGATTAGCAGAATCAACAAACAAAAACCTCATCAGAATTATCAAAAGGACTATTGACCAAAATCATAGGAATTGGCACAAAGCATTGACATTTTCTCTATGGGCAGATAGAATTACACAGAAGGCCTCTATCAGTTCTTCTCATTTTTCTTTAGTTTATGGAAAATAAGTTGTCCTTCCCACAAACATAGCAATCCCATCTCTTGCCCTAGTGCAATTCATAAATGAAAACCCTTCCTCTTCTCTCCAAGCTTGACAGTTTCAGATTCTCAAGCTTGAAGAAGATCGAGATAAGGCCAAAGCAACCCATTTCCATCATCAACAATTAGTCAAAGCCTCTTTTGATACAACCTTTGCTAGTCAGAAAACTTTTGAGGTAGGTGATTTAGTTTTGAAATGGGTCAAAGCACATGAGGAAAAAGGTAAACATACCAAATTTCAAAGACTATGGCTTGGCCCTTTTCAAATCATTGAGAAAATTGGACAATCAACGTTTCTTTTACAAGACTTATCAGGTAAGAAAGATTATTTTCCTATTAATGGGAAAATTTTGAAAAAATACTTTTCTTAGAAGATAACCTCTTCCAATTTTGTAACATATTTCTTTTAAGATTCTTAGGAAAATAAAGGTTAAGTAGTATTTACTTTTGGCTTTTCAAAATAAAATCTTTGATAATATTCCTTTTTTTTCACTTCTATAAGTAAGCAAGAGTTAAAAGAAATAATTAGGACATTTGAGTACCAAAGTAAATCTAATTTCTTTGGAAAAACTTGATCTTTCTAAAAAACATTTACTCTATGAACAAACTCTTATCCTTTTAGAATATGAATATTTTGTTATCAATCAAGAAAATAATCTTTAACCTAGTAAGGACTTTCTGTAGATGAGTATCTTAAAAACTCTATCATTATCATCCAAAACTATCAAAAGAGCCAATGATTCACCCTATCTAATAAGATTTTCCTTTTTTAGAGTGTAATTAAAAAATATACAAAACTTAGAAGATAAAAAGTCTCATTACAAGCTTGTTTACCATGGTCATAGTGAAATAATTAAACTGATATTACCAATACTGCATATCAAAATAGGGTAATAGGTAATGGTCTCCTCGATTAGAAGACAAGGGGTCTCATCAAGAGCCAACTTATTCAGTTTAGTTACAACCAGTGAATGGCATTGTCATTATTAGGTTACCAAGCCTAGACAATGTCTTTTAAGAGACCTAAAAGAAAATATTATATTAAAAAAGGAAAAAGGGACAAGATCCAAGTGAGATTCAAAGCAAGTTAGTATCATTTTGAAATTTGAAAATCGCTTTAGATGGGACAATGAATCATTGTTGGTTAAAAGATAACCAAGTCGTGGTTATGAATGCCTACTGGCAGAAAAGGCTCTATCTATGATAAATGAGTAAACACCAAAAAACTAATCTGTAGAAAGCACCTGCTATATCATTTATATATCTTATTATTGGCTGATGCAAACATTTATATTTTTATCATTACAAGAGTAAAGTAATTGAATAAGTAGATTGAGTAAGTAATGATGATTCTAGAAAAATCTTGTTTACTTTATAACTCATGTAATTATTATTCCTATAACTCTAATTACTTTGAAAGTTTTAGAAATTTCAGAAAACTACTCAGAGATAATTGGTTCTCCCAAGTGAATCGCCAATTGTTGTACTATGAAACAACCCCCCCATTTATGAATAACAATAACTAAGGATAGAGATATAAATGGGGACCCTTTTTAAATTTTTAGGCTTAGGATAATAATACCTAACTCTAAGAAAATACCAAGAAAAACCTTGCAAAATGACCTAAGGATGAAATTCTCATCGCAAATTGCAAATCGTACTTTTCCATGAGATTGTCATAAAACACCTTTAAAGAATTGCGATGAGCGATCAAATCTCCCTATGCGATATCCCGATCAACAACACCTTTTCATTTTGCAAATCACACTTCTCACTACACAAATTTTGCAAGTAATTCAGCTATGCCTTTACGATGTCCATTAGCGATTTGCGAAATGTAATATTGCAATATTCACAATTACATTTCGCTTTATAGATCCCGTAACACTATATTACATCCATTTAAATATTACGACGTGCAATTAAGAGTGGTAAAGCATGTGAAATAATTACGTTTTAATATCAAAATGAACGAATTGATAGGTTAATAAATATTTAGCGGCTTGAGGAAAGATAATCATTTTTCGAGTTATGGGTAGTTAACATTGAGTATCTCATTAAACCTTTCTCATCATCCAAAGTCATTTCAGAGAAGATTTCAGTCTTAATTACCTGATACCATCTGCGCTGATATATCTTGTCTATTTCAGGCAAGCTACAAAAGACATCTCACTAAGGAAGGTGATGCAGAAACAACGCAAGCAAAGCATTGATGAATCCGAGTTTACAGAGATGGCTCCTATTTTCTCTGATACAGTCTGCGACATTGCTAGAGGCGCAACAACTTGGGAGGTCATATACAATACGCTTGAGGACGAACGTCCTAAAATCATTGTCACGAGAGCAACAACTGACTCAACAAAGCCTTCAGGACTTCAATTCAAGGATGCTTCATGTTATTTCCTTCATAGGATAGGAGCAAGAACTAAAATGTTCCCATATACGGATATGATCAGGTAGGTGATCGAGAACCTCATCATTGAATATAGGCAATTCAAGAATTCAAGAATGAAGCTCATAGGGTCATTCAAAGCAGAGTACTTCAAGGAAATGTACCACATACCTGACCCTTAGGATATCTATGACAAGATATTTGTGGCCAACTTCACAAAGAAGAACCCGGACCCCTTCAAGATGATTCACGGTTGGAGAGTTTTGGACAACAAATTCAAATATGACAAATTAGGTATGTATGCTATAGCCTCTTTGGAAAACCCTTACAACTATGCAGCAGCTATGTTATGTAGATTATATGGGTTACCCAATAATACTAAGTTTTCCATAGAATGGATCCCTTTGATTGATGCCTGCGTTAATTCCCACATCATGAATTGGGCCTCCATCCTATCTGATAACCTAGCCACCATCATTACTGAATATCGACAGAAGAGAGCCTCCTCTCCAGACAACCTTCCTCCATTCTATTTTAGTGCCTACATTATGGATGCCATCTATTTTTGCACGACATTTTCAACCATGGGTTGGAAATGGACCTTACAGGACCCCTACCCAATTCATCTTAGTCATAATAAAATATGGGAATCACATTATATACCCCACTTCTATAAAATATGTCATGTTGTTGTTTTGCCCCTACATCAAATAATTTTCAATAACAAAGCCCCCAGGTTTTCCCAAGAAGCCGCAACAGACCTGCTAGATGTCGGAAAATATTTTATTGAAGAATGGTTCACTTTATGGTTTTTGGTAGCACAACCGACCCACATGTCCTTCCTTTATATGTTTCTAATAAATTATTGGCAATAGAGATTTCCTACCAGATCATGGGAAAAGGCCTAACTAAAGTTCTCAAAGACAACAAGAAGTTATTATGGCCCTCTTTTCTTGTCAAGTGTGGTTATTTTTTTTAGCATGTTTTTTTCATGCTACTAAGGACTGAGCAAACATGGAAGCCCTCAGGCTTCACACATTGCCGAAAATGAAATTTGATCCAGACAAGTTGGCATATAACATCACTACTACAGTAAAGCTCAAGCCATACAACCATGACGATAACGATTTTGAAGATTTATTACAGTTGGCCCAATCCTTCCAAAAAGCATTCAAATGGGCTAAAGCAAACCTAAGTCTTGAAAGTTTTGATATATTTCGGGAATTCAGAAATGAAATGCTCGAAGTTATCCCAATGCACTTATTGAAAATTGAAGATAAGCCCACACTCAGTATGAATGTTAATAGTGAAGGACCTATTAGTGTAAGTGTTTGCATACTTCCATCAGGGATCATATTCCTCTTTTTGCATGATTATTTTAGGTGTCTCACCTTGCAATCTCAAGTCATTCCGCTAGGTCATACTTTGAAATTGATTCCCTGATGGTTGTTTGAGTCAGGATTTGTCTTTTCCCTCACAAAGATGTCTGCTGACCCACTCTCATAGTTGGATGATCTTTTAAAACCTTCTGTCACTCTTGTCATCTCATTCAAAATTAGTCATGAAATCAGGTCTTCATTTTTTATTTATGTCATTAGGTTTCATCTTTCTAGGTATAGGGTCATTATTGTATCCAAATAAAGGGCAGCAACAAGTGTGGGGAAGACCTAATAAAGGTCATTCAGTCTCTTTCAATCAAAATTTATATATGGATGTTTTCTTTGGTTCTTTGTAGCTTTTCATCTCAAAAACTTTGTTTTTGAGTTTGAAATGGAAGATTTATTTGTAATTGTCAAAGTCATTTTATGATAAAGTCTATAATTTCCCAAGCTGCTTAAAGTCATATATTCGCTACTATACACTCCATAATGCAAAGCCTTAAAGCATATCAGCCACTCAAAAGCATTAGAAAGAAACATGAGAAAGAAATTTTAAAAGGTGAATGATAAAAGTGGTGGGTCCCTATAGTGAAAATCATAGTTATAAAACCTCAAAAGGATGAGCTAAACCTCAAAAGGATGAGCTAAACTTCATCATGCTCACTTGACAAAGAAGAGAAATTGAGTTGCAGCAAATTGGTGGCCAAAGAAACCACGGGCATTGCACACAGAGCTTGGGCATAGGGCAAAGTTGTGGGTCACTACGCACGCAGGCGGGGCACTGCGCATACAACCAGAGCATTATGCATAGAGCCTGTGCGCCTGTGTATTTTTACATGGCACTGTGCATACAACAAGGCATTGTGCACCTGTACATAGTGCTACGCATAGGGCCAGCAAACATCAAAACTATCCTAACAAGCATCCAAATCGCTCCTTTTTCTACCTAGAGCCTCAAACAAGTAAGTATACTCCCTAAATTGTCCTCCCATCACTCATTTCAAGATTTTTGAGTTTGTTTGCTATTAAAATTTTCAAAACCTAGGTTGTCTAAAAACCCTCCTTGCTTATCATTTTCCTGTTCATTCCCATATCTTATTGTCATATCCCTAAATATCATCCCTATTCCATATTCCCTACTGTCAAATACACTTATCCCCTATACCCTAGTCCCCAAACAAAATCCTTAAAACCCCTACTTACAAAATAGTCCCCACTAAAAAATACACCCCTTTATCACTCTCACATCATACATATCTCATTCCTACATCACACAAACTCCTCTCCCCTTCCCCTATCCCTACTCATCATAACTCCCACTCCTTGATTACCTTCTCCATTGTTTCTAAAGCTTCAAACCTAAAAACATGGACAAAGAGCATAAAAATTATGAGGAGGAGGAAAACAGTGGTAGTGAAAGCATGGAAGATGAACCTCAACATCAGAGAAAACCACATAAGGGAGGCAGAATTATCAGAGAGGAACCATCAAATATCTGAGAGTTATAGGCTTCCCCTATGACTATCTCTTGTTTCATGTATCTGGGATGTTATGAGTTTTGTGAGCAAGTACAAAGATTTCAACATCATCCTAAGCTGACTAAAAAGAAGAGGACCTTTCCTTTCAGGTTCCTTCACGACAAGTATGTCCCTATGATGAGCATCATTATGAAGTATTTTACATGTGAGGGTAGATTTTCTAGACTATACACCTATCATATTAGGTTTCTCATGCACTTCACAAGAGTGAAAATGTTGAACATCCCATACTTCTTATTTAAGAACATTGAGAAGATGGCCTACATTGTACAGAAAAGGCAATACCCTCAGTAGATGAATAGTATTTATCACTATTCCTTGATTAATATTAATGTGCTACATCCTCTCAACCTCCTCAACATCTCCTGGCATACATTTATTGCCAATGACATCTTCAATGGTCCTCAGATTCCTCCATCGGTGCCTCAAGAAGCAAAAAGGCCTTCTAGTAGTACCAAAGTAAAGAAAAGTAAGAAGGCTAAAACAACTAAAGTTGTTGAGAAGCCAAAAACCTACAAAACATATCATAGAGGGGCTAAAAAGTTGTTTGCAACAGATATGAAAGTTTTTACTCCACTTGATGTGGAAGGGGCCTTGCCTTCTTCATCAGCTCATGGGAAAATGCTTGCTCCACAAACTGTGGAAGGGGCTTTGCTTTCTTCATCAACACAACAGGTACAACAGGTGCAGCAGGTGCAAAAAGGGAAGGAAAAGATGTTGGAGGAAAGCCTCAATGATGAAGAGGAAAGGGATTTTGATTTGATGGAACATAATGAACCAGAACAACTACGCATTCATCATGGCATTGAGATAGTCGACTTGGAGGCTCAAGATGAGGCGAAAAATGAAAATATAATCATAAAGGAAAAAGATGCACAGATCCAAGCACTGATGGCCAACTTGGCAAGAGGTAAGTATGTCATTTCATACCTTGAGCAAGAGAACAAGGAGCTAAGTGACAAACAGGTCCTCGTGGAGCTAGAACTTCTCAAGGCAAAAAGACAATATGATAACAGAAAATTAGTCATGCAAGAGGAAAACACCCCAGCCGCCTTGACTATAAAATAAAGGCCCTAAAAGGATATTGAGCAGGATAGAGAAACATGGCTTGACAGGTCAATTTTCATTTGGAGAAGCTGCTAAAAAGGGCTAAGAGGGACAATCAAATCATCAGGCACATGGCTCACCATTACAGGACCCGAAACAAGATTTTTAACATAAGAGTCAAGCAAATGAAGACAAGGCTAAAACAAACCCTCAAAGACAAAAAGGAGGGTGATAGGCTTAGGTTGCTTGTTGAAGCTTCCTTGGCTGACCTAGACACTTGATGGTGGTGGTCTCCCACAAATTTTGTGCAAGTTTTGAGAATTTTTGCATTTTTGAAGAATTTAGTGTTGAAAATAGCAACAAGAAATGCTAAATATAGAAATGCTAAAAATAACATTGCTATAAATAACATTTCCGGATACATTCCAATTTTAATTAGTCCCTAAATTAAATTCAAATTTGAGTTCAACAACTGTTTGTAAAATAATTAGTTAATTCATATTGAGTTAATTAGTTGGAAAAAATAAAACATGAAGTCTATATGAAGACATGCAACAATTATCCCTTTTATTGAGGAAGTTATCCCTTAATTAAGGAGATCAAGATGAGTTGTACTTTGAGTTGTAATTAGTTAGCTTAGTTAACTGAGTTAAGTCTAGTTATATTAGTTCCAACAGTTTGTGGAACTGATTGTGAGTTTAGTTAGTCAATGCATGCATGCATGCAACTAGTGTACTTCAGATAACTGAATATTCTCTCATAAATAACTCATGCATGTCAGTTCAGACAGAGACCCAGTTGAGATCAAAGGATGGGACAATGTACTATCAGTTGCAGGAATATTCCCATGAGGATATCTCTTGCATGCAGAAGGAATTCTTTCCTTGAGGATTGCGCAGTTATTTCTGAGTGAGCAGTGTGTGAGGTAATTACACACAGGTGGTAGCTTGAGGATCTAGGATAAACTACACAAGGAAATAGGAGGCTTGGAGGATTGAAGGAAGGCATATGTGTTGTCTATTCTGTCTATGAGCAACAGTGAGGGATTGTACTGAGAGTTGGATAGCTTGTGAGCTAAAGCTTTGTGTAATCCTAAGATATTTCCACTTGTATGATAATACAGATAGCGGGGTTTTTAGCTGAGGCTTTCCCCAGAGTATTCTTCCATGTTTCATGTGTATGATTTATTCTTCATCTGTTATATGTGTTCTATTTGATCTTGCTCAAAATCGATTAAGCTTCCGCAAGTTTGTTTGTAGAAGTAGATCAAGTATTTTGCTTTAGTATATTGCATTATCAGGTGATCTACAGTGAGAATTTCTACATGGTATCAGAGCAAAGGTGATCAAAGCAGAGAACAATATACAAAGAAGGGAGAAGTTCAAAGTTTGAAGTTCTTGATTATAGAAATCAAATTCTTATCACATCTCAAAGTTCACCAATGGCGTTCAATGGTTTGAGACTCGAGTATGCCCTGGATGGCAACTCGAATTATATAGCTTGGAAGGATCGCATGGAAGCGGTATTAGAGGACAACGGTTTAAAGGACTTTATTGATCAAGAAGTCCCCAAGCCAGCAACTGCTAATACCCAAGAATTGGTGGAATGGAAGAAATGTGTGGCTAGAGCAAGGAGGATTCTTATGGAGGGAGTTCAAGACCACATTGTCTCGAGTCTCCATGCGAAGGAGACACCATTTTCAATGTGGAAAACATTGAAGGATCTATATCAGAACAACAACGATCAGAGGAAGTTGGCACTGAAAGACACGCTTCAGAAAATCAAGTGTGAAATGGGTGACACGATCTCTACATATCTGAACAATCTCACCACCTGCAGGGATGAGCTTGGAAGTGTAGGAATCACGACAACCAATGATGACATGGTGATTCTTGCTCTCCTTGATCTTCCTAAGAGCTAGCATAGCTACCAAGACTCAGTAAATGGAAGAGAGAAATTTCCATATTGGGAATGACTGATGCAGGAGGAGATCAGGAGAAGCACCAGAGATGGTTCTTCATCAAAGCATGATGATGAAGAAAATCTAGCCTTAGCGAGTAAGGTGAGGAAAGGGAAAGGGCAGGCTTCCCATTCCAAATTGAGTTCTTCCCATGGTGGGAAGAAGATTGACAAATCTAAAGTGCGATGCTTTAATTGTCATGAGGTGGGCCATTATGCTACAAATTGTCCACAGAAGAAATCCAAGAAGGGATCCTCAAAAGGATCAGATGGTCAGGCATTGGCCTCACAGTTTGAATTGGATTTCACCTGCATCGCATACATGGTTTCATCAATGGTGGGTTTTGTTTTGTACTTGGATAGTGGAGCCTCATTCCACATGACCAACGACGATTTTATTTAGTACCTTGGAGGAGAAGGACCTCCAGATGTGCATAGAGATGGGCGATGATGGAAAGTATCATGTTTCAGGTGAAGGTACGGTTGCGTTTTAGAGGGAGCATGGAGCTCCTCTCACCTTGACTGATGTAAAGTATGTGCTTGATCTAAAGAAGAACTTGGTATCCGCCGCAATGTTGGAAGATAAAGGCTATGATGTAGTCTTTAGTAATGGAAAGGCATTCTTGAGACACATCGGCATGGGATAGACCAAGAGTATTGGGATTCGAGTAAAGAATCTCTATAAGATGGAGGTAGATGACTATGCTGCATTGAGTTCCATAGTAGAGTTAGTTCAAAGCCAAGATATTAGCTAGCTATGGCATAGAATATTGGTCCACTTGGACCATGGGGCCTTGAAGGCCATGCAACATATTTCTACTGGACTTCCCAAGGGTAAACTTGAGCAAGTGGATACATGAAAAGGTTGTACCTTGGGTAAGTATGCAAAATATTTCTTTCAAGATCGAGACAATCGAGCTAGAGAAATCTTGGAGTGAGTTCATACAGATGTGTGTGGACCATTCTTGACAGCCTCCATCGCTAAACAAAGGTACTATTTTATTTTCATTGATGATTTATCTTGTAGATGTTGGATCTATTTCATGCAAAAGAAGGATCAAACCTTCTCAAGGTTTTGTGAGTTCAAAGCCTTGGTTGAGAAAGAACCAGGAAAGAAGATAAGGGCCTTGCGAAGTGACAATGGTGGAGAGTATGTCTCTCAAGAGTTTAAGGACTTCTGTGCATAGAAGGAATTAAACGGGAGTAGACGGAACCCCATAACCCACAACAGAATGGGATGGTTGAAAGGAAGAACCAAACGATTGTGGGAGCAACTCAGGAAATGCTACATGACCAAGGCCTACCACTTCATTTGTGGGTTGAGGCATGCAATACAACGGTATACTTGTAGAATAGAAGCCCGCATCGCATACTGGGGATGAAGACACCAGAGGAGGCTTTCTCCGGGAAGAGACCAGTTGTGAGTCACTTTTGTGAGGCTCATCGGTATTTTACCATATGACTAAAGATGCTCAGAAGTAGCTATATCCAACAACAGAGTTGGGGATACTTGTGGGGTACACTGATACACCCCAAAACTATCGGGTGTTCTTGCCTACTAGTCAGAGGACAGTGGTACGCAGAGATCTAAAGTTCGATGAGCAGTAGGCCATGCGAGTTTCCCTTAAGAGGGAGCTAAAGTTGCATGTAGAGGAGGAATTTTTGGTTCCTAAAGATGAGGAGCCTCAGACTGATGCAGAGCAACCACATGTAGAGGATCCAGGAGTCGAGACATTCACTCATGCAAATTCTTCTAGAGATGGGCATAAACGCTCAAGGGAAGCTGATAGATTGTTGATGGATGAGAGAGAGAATGTGGGATAGCCATCTTCTCAACACAGACAGAGGAGGTCACCTGAGCGGTACACTGGTTACATGGCCTTGGTTGGGGAATGTATAGAGACCGAACCATCTTCCTTTGAGGAAGCAGTGCAACAACCAGTCTGGGTTGATGCTATGGTGGAGGAGTATGACTCCATAGTTCAGAACAGTGTTTGGGATGTTGTTCCAGGACCAGAGAACAAGTCAGTGGTCAGTTCCTGATGGTGTTACAAGGTAAAGCAAGTAGTTGATGGTAGTGTGGAGCAAAATAAGGCAAGGTTTATTGCCCGTGGTTTCTCACAGGTCAAGGGGATAGACTATGATGAGACTTTTTCTCCTGTAGCAAGGTACTCATCCATCAAATTGATGTTGTTACTATCAACACAGATGGGTTGGAAGATCCATCAAATGGATGTGAAGAGTACGTTCCTCAAGGACAAGATTGAGGAAGAGGTGTACATAGAGCAGCAAGAAGGATTTTAGACCTTCGATCATGAGTCACATGTGTGCCAACTCAAGAGAGATTTGTTTTGGCTGAAGCAAGCACCTTGTGTATGGTACACCAAGATCGATAGCGATTTCACCGGGTTTGGCTTCACAAAGAGTGAAGCGGATGCGAACCTATACCACATCATGGTAGAAGGTAAGACATTGATCATTGTTCTTTATGTTGATGATCTAATATTAACAGGTGATGATCATTTGATCAAGTCTTACAAGGAGGACCTTGCAATAGAGTTCGAGATGAAAGATATGGGTCTCATGCACTACTTTCTAGGCATGGAAGTGTGGCAGAAGGATGGGAAAGTGTTTGTGTCTCAAGGAAAGTATGCCAATGAGATACTCAGGAGATTCCACATGTAGAAGTGCAAGCCCATGCAGACTCCTCTAGCAGGTAGCTGGAGGAAGGAGGATGCTACTTCAGGTGAGGTAGTAGCTGCTACTATTTATCGGAAGCTTGTGGGTGCATTAATGTATTTAGTGAACACATGACCAGATTTGTGCTTTGCGGTGAAACAACTGAGTCAAGCTATGGTTCAGCCTACCAAGTTGTTTTGGAAGGAAGCGAAGCACATCTCAGTATGGATTATAGTATAGACAAACAGAGGGAGTGAACCTTCAGGGCTTCACAAATGCAGATTGGGCAGGGAGTCCATTAGATCGGAAGAGCACTTCAGGAGGAATTTTCAACCTTGGTTCAAATGCAGTTTCTTGGTACAAAAAGAAATAGAGGTTAGTTGCACTTAGCTCAGCAGAGGCTGAATACATGGCTACCAGTCAGGTAGCATGTGAGGCCATTTGGATACGGAAAATTCTAGTTGGGTTGTTTGATCAGAGGATGGATCCAACTGTGATCTATTGCGATAATCAGAGTTGTATCAAACTCTCTGAGAATCCAATATTTCATGACAGGTCCAAGCACATTGATATCTGGTATCATCATCTTCAAGACTATGTGGTGAAGGGGATCATGTTGTTGCAATATGTTTCGACTGAGGAGAAGGATGCAGATATTTTGACTAAGGCATTGTCAAAATACAAATTCGAGTTCCACAGAGACAGCATCGGGGTGACATATAATCCATTTCTTATTGAGAAGGAGTGTTGAAAATAGAAACAAGAAATGCTAAATATAGAAATGCTAAAAATAGAATTTCTATAAATAGCATTTCGAGATACATTCCAATTTTAATTAGTCCCTAAATTAAAATTGTGAATTAAAATTCGAATTTGAGCTCAGCAACTGTTTGTAAAATAGTTAATTAATTCATCTTGAGTTAATTAGTTAGAGAAAATCAAACATGAAGTCTATGTGAAGACATGCAACAATTATCCCTTTGAATGAGGAAGTTATCCCTTAATTAAGGAGATCAGGATGAGTTGTACTTTGAGTTGTAATTAGTTAGCTCAGTTAACTGAGTTAAGTCCAGTTAGATTAGTTTCAACAGTTTGTGGAACTGATTGTGAGTTCAGTTAGTCATGCATGCATGCATGCAACTAGTGTACTTCAGATAACTGAATATTCTCTCATAAATAACTCATGCATGTCAGTTCAGACAGAGACCCAGTTGAGATCAAAGGATGGGACAATGTACTATTAGTTGCAGGAATATTCCCATTAGGATATCTCTTGCATGCAGAAGGAATTCTTTCCTTTACTTTTGCACAGTTATTTCTGAGTGAGTAGTGTGTGAGGTAATTACACACAGGTGGCAGCTTGAGGACCCAGGAGAAACTGTGCAAGGAAATAGGAGGCTTGGAGGACTGAAGGAAGTTATGTGTTGTCTATTCTGTCTATGAGCAATAGTGAGGGATTATATTGAGAGATGGGTAGCTTGTGAGCTAAATCTTTGTGTAATCCTGAGATATTTCCACTTGTATGATAATACAGATAGCGGGGTTTTTAGTTGAGGCTTTCCCCAGAGTATCGCTTTGTGTTTCATGTGTATGATTTCTTCTTCATCTGTTATATGTGTTCTATTTTATCTTGCTCAAAATTGATTAAGATTCCGCAAGTTTGTTCTTGGAAGTGGATCAAATATTTTTCTTTAGTATATTGCATTATTAGGTGATCTACAGTGAGAATTTCTACATTTAGCAGTTTTTGACACATAAATTTTGGCTCTATGCACAGCGCCACTGGCGCTGCACTTTTCCTATAAGCATCCAATGGCCAAAATAAGACCACCATTGGATTTCTAATGATGTAATCATGCTCCCTGTGCATTTTCTAAGTTTTTGGAGCAAAAATGATTAGTCAAAAGGTTAAAAAACACCCAAAAAATGACCTTTCTGCCCTCCTTTTTACCATGGCGCTGTGCATAGAAGCAATCTTGGGAGAATTAGTTTTTTAGGGGTCAAATCAAATCCAAATTGGAAACCAAAGGCATATTTGGAAATAAGACAGGACAAACTTTCCAATGAGCTATCATGAGCTCAATTTGGACACTGGGAAGGCCTCCAAAATGACCCTGCATAAAGTGTTGTGCATAGCCTTCTGGCACTGTGCATAGGACAATCTAAAATTTTCACTTTACTGTGCCATGACTGTAATTTTTTGGTTTTCTCTCATGGATGATGTTTTTACTGATGTAAATGGTGACTAGGCATGTAAATAAGATGAATACTAGCTAATGGAGGGGAGATTCATTTGATCAAAAGTTCTCTTGAAGTCAAATGAATAGTTCCCTCCCTTTTAGAGGAAAGTTGTTAGGGTTGCCTAGATTCGAGTTTCTTGTTCAACCTTTGATACATTAATTCCTCATCTTAAGGATTAGACCCCTGAGGATGGGAGGAGGTTGAATTGAGGTCTATATCTTCTTTTTCTTTCTCATTGTAAAGGGTTGGATTCAGTGGGATTGCTTAGGCTTTGAGTGACATCATTTTGTACCAGTTACAACAGGAGATTAATGAAAAATTGCAGCTATTTCTTTGGGATCCATGTGGTATGATTCTGAGTTCAATTTTTTTTATGTTTTCATGTGTTAAAATGTATTGTTGATTCCATTTCATCATTTCATACTCTTTATGTGAATTTATACAAGTCTTTAAGGCAGAATCCATAACTTTTATGCTCTGTTTTGGGTAGACATTTCACAGTCTGTGTTTTCTTTAGTTTAGGAAGAATCCATGAGTTTTAACATGCTCTTCCTAGCTCCTTACCTATCTTTTCACCTCATCCATCAAACCCTAAGGTTCTTATCGTTGTTCCTACCTTGCCCCATCGAACACCCTACATTTTTGACCTAATTTCCTTTCCCTAACTGTTTGGCTCTTCCTGATCCCGCAAAATCCTTCAAAATCAAATCAAACCTTGTGCTACTATACCTAGCCTAATATTAGTTTCTAGGTCCATTCAATTTGGCTGAGATCCTTAAGGAGAGAGCCCTCTCCTGGCCTAGTAGGGCTAGCTACTTGGCTAAGTGTGGTTTGTGGTTACCTTGGCATTGCCTTCCTTCAGCCTGAGGTTCAATCCATGTGCTAACAACGTGGTGACCATACTGGGGAACTAAAGATCAGAAATAAATCACCCTAGTAAGTTGTTTCATTTTAATTCTTAAGCTTTTGTATGATGAATTTTAGAATTTAATCGTAGGATGAATTGGAAAGTTGTAAATCAATATGTTGATTTTCAAAATTAGACATATTGGCTTCCTGAAAATACATCAGATCCAATCCAGATCCGAATCCTCTGACCATTGTCAGTGATCCTCATAAAATTTCGCGAAAATATAAGAAAGTTGCAGAGAGATCTAGTTTAACCAGAGAAAAATCAAGTAAGGATTTCATTCCTAGAGTTAATTCACTCTCGAAAAGGTTAGAAACGTTGCAAGACATTGAGTTTGATATTAGTTTTGAGAAGAGTTCATTTCATAGTAAATATTTAATTTGGATTGATCAGATAGTTGTTGATTCCTCTAAATCTCTTCATAACCTCGTTGAAGACTTTTTCTCACACAATAAATCAAGGTCACAGCTTATTCACACTCTTGATCACTTGTAGAACCTCTCTTCAAACTTAAACACTTGGGTGCAAAATAAGATTCATAGGCCATCCTTCAATTTTCGAAATACTTCCATTGCATCTACTACCACTCAATCTATTCCTCATCCTCTGCCTTCTTCTTCACAGACTATTCACACCACTCAGACTATTGTTAATCCTCCTTTGATTATACTGAATATCCCAATCCCTATTTTAAATCCACCACCTCCCCCATCCTTAGTTATGGCTGCCCGATATGCACCCCTTATTTTTCCTCAAAATATTGGTGCCATGCTCCCTGATTATCAAACCAAAATACCTTTGTTCGACAACACTCAAACTATTACAGCTCAACAACACGTAGACAAGATGAATGATTTCTTTGACCTCCATGAAGTTGAAATTGAAGATGCGATGATGAGGCTATTGGTACAAGGTTTTGGAGGAGAAGTTCAGAAATGGTTCCGAGCCTTATCCACAGCTTCTATCACTACTCTACCTGTCCTTCAGAGACAGTTCCTAGATCCATGGGAGTTGAAGAAGAATCCCCTTCAGATTTTGTCTAAATATGAGAACATCAAAAGAAATGTTGGCGAGAGTGTGCAAGACTATTGTGTGAGATTTAATGCAGTATACAATGTTATCCCTAAAAATATCAAACCACCAGAGGGATTGGCTTTGATTAAGTTTCTAGATGGGTTTGATGCCGATATGGCATATCAACTACGTGAATGTGATCCTACAACTCTTGAAGACATGCAAAAGAATGCTGTGAGCATAGAAGCAAACTTGTTGGCCAAAAGAACAAGAATGAGATCAGAGAAAAGAGTGACTGTGAAAGAAGAAACATCTACTTCAGATGCAAAAATGGATACATTGATTTGAACAATGGAAAGGATGGTTAACCGGTTTTCCATCTCCAACAAACCTGAACCGCAGATCTGTAACCCAAAATTTAGAGGGCAGCAACAACCCCAATTCTGAATCAAGCAAAGAGAGAAAAAAGCACCAGAACAACCAGCCAACAAAAAAAACAACAAATCAGAACCCCGTTACAATAGAATTATGTTCAAGGAGTGGAAGAAGAAGAGGAGGAAGATCCGGTAGTTGAAACAATTCATTTCTTCACTACAGATGGTATGCCTATATTTCTAACTGAAGATGAGGAGTATGCAGAAAGTTTCGACATTCCAAAGGATGGACTACATCTTAGAAAATGATGTTGATTTGGAGACCGAATCTAATGATTATCAATGTGGCTATATGAATTCTTTGAGAGCACATCATAAACAATACTCTTTGAGGAGCAGAGATGTACCGATCAATCCTATTGAAAAGAGGAAGGCTGTTCAGTCAAAGAATGATCTCTTAAAAAATCAGAAAAGAGGAAAGGAGCATTCTGATCAGAATCCTAGCAAGGTAAATCACCATCAACAAGTATAGCTGCAAAAGAGAAAGACAATAAGAAAAGGGATACTGTAACGAAGGAGAAAACAGATAAGAGGGACATTGTTATCAAAGAGGTAGAAAAATTCACATCTTTTAATTTAGAAAGTGAAATTGCTAAATTGAAAGTGTCCATTCCTTTGACCGAGCTTGTTAAGAATAGCCATTACAAACACCATGTGTCTAGAATACTACAAATTGATCCTTTGTCTGACATGGTAAATGTTTAGGATGATCATCCTGAACTTAGTTTTGGTCTAGCTATACAAGGTCAGCTAGAAGAAAGCGAGGTCTCGCCCTTTTATTTGAGTCTTAGACTGCATGAGTATATTCTTTATAATTCTATTCTTAATTCCGGAGCTTCTCAAAATTTGATGCCCAAGGCCATCATGGAAAATTTGGGCTTGGATATCACCTGACAATATCATGATTTGTATTCATTTTATTCTGGTAGAGTTCGTTGCATTGGTCTCATCAAAGATTTAGTGGTTTCCTTAGATAAATTCCTAGCCAAGAATGTTTTGATGGACGTGGTAGTAGCTAATATACCACCTCGATTTGGTATGTTGTTGTCTAGATCATGGGGAGCCAAACTCCAAGGCACTTTACAACTTGACTTCTCTTATGCTACAATCCTTGTTTTCGGTCAATTGAGGAAGTTGTACCGGGAAAAGAAGATGAAATATATGATCACTAGTAAAGAGAAGCCATAAATCATCCGATAAATGATGTACATACAGATTTAGAGTCTTCTATATTGTACACTGATAGTGGATTGAATGATGTAGATATTCAGCACGTAGAAGTAAATGATGTACCAGAAATTTCCTAGGGTTTTAGAGCAGTTCTTAATCAAGAAAAGAAAAAAGTGGCAATTCCTTCTTAGCAGCCTCCACAAAAGCATAAAGTTAGTGAAGAATAGAAAAATGAAGTAACCAACAAAGGTAAGATTGAAACAAAAGCCAAATTCCAACATCTGGAAGACGAAGACGGCCTTTGGAGCATGGACTTCGATGGTGCTTTGGGTAAGGATGGTGTGGGTATTGGAATTTGGATTCAAAGTCCTGTTTTTTAGCGAGATAAAGTTCCAAGTAATGTTAGAGTGTGTTCCTATAAACTAGCTTTTGATTGCTCTAACAATGAAGCGGAGTATGAGACATTGGTTACATGTCTAAATTTTTTTAAGAAGCTTGGTGCGAAAAGAATTTCTATTTATGGTGATTTAGAGTTAGTGATTAAACAAGTCAAATGATAATATCAAGCGAAGCATCCGCGGATGAGAGCTTATAGGAACATAGTCTTGGATATCTTGAAGATGTTTCCAGAATACACATTGACAGCGGTGCCGAGAAGTCAAAACATCATTGCTGATTCACTTGCTACAATAGCGAGAAATCTGAAAATTCATTGAATTCTAGCCATAAATTTGAAATTCATGTCAAACATAGGCCTACTATTCCTAATAATTTGAGATATTGGCAGGTTTTCTGGGATGACAATGAAATCAATTCCTTTTTGCAGAATGATGGGAAGTTTAAGGATGCTTTCATTGATGATGTTTGTGATTCCGATGAACAAGACATTGAGGTAAATCAGATGGACATTTTACAGCTAAAGAATAATGTTATTCGTAGAGGTCTTATACCTTTAGAGGAGTTGTTTGATCAAGATGATGTGGCGAGAAAACCAACCTTGGTTCCTACCTACAAAGGAGTTGAAGATGTAAACATTGGGATAGCAGATAAGCCCAAGCTTGTTAAGTTATCAAAAACATTATCTCCCAAGTCAAAGGCTAAGTATCTTAAGTTGCTTTCTGATTTTTTTGATGTTTTTGCGTGGCATTTGAAAGTATATGACAAGAACATCATTCAACACACCATTCCTATTAAGCCGGATCAAAAACCCTTTAGACAAAAGTTGAGGAGGATTAACCTAAAGCTGCTTCCATCCATCAAGAAAGAGGTAAATAGATTGTTTAAAGTTGGTATCATTGTTCCAATTAGATTCTCTGATTGGGTTTCGAATTTGGTCCCGGTACAAAAAAATACCGGAGAGATAAGGTTGTGCATTGATTTCTGGAACCTAAATAAAGTTTCCCTGAAAGATAATTATCCTGTTCCTAAGATGGACCACATTTTGAAAATAGTAGTTGGAGCATCACGAATGTCACTACTAGATGGCTACTCAGGTTAGAATCAGATTTTGGTGCACGAAAAAGACCAAGAAAAAACTGCCTTCACAACACCGTGGGGAACTTTTCAGTGTGCCAAGATGCCATCTGGGTTGAAGAATGTCAGGACCACTTTTCTGCAGGCCATGGATATAGCTTTCACTAACGAGAAGAATGTTTTCTTAGTGGTTTACTTAGATGACTTGACAGTATTTTCGGGTTCTGTTGATGAGCATTTAGACCACCTGAGGATTATTTTTCAGAAATGCAGGGAGTTCAAGATTTCTTTGAATCCAAAAAAGAGTCTTTTTGCCATGGAGGAGGGCAAACTTCTTGGTCACATCATCTCCAAAGACGGTATACACATTGATCCTTCTAGAGTTGAAGCAATTCAGCAAATAGATTTTCCACGAAATAAAAAGGAGATCCAAGCTTTCAATGGTAAGATGAATTTCTTGCGTAGATTCATTCCCAATCTGGCTGAACATTTGCATGAAATGACTAATATGTTGAAAAAGGACAACAATGTGAAATGGACTGAGGATGCCATGAAATATTTCAACTTGGTAAAGCTTGCTTTGACCACAACCCTTGTTTTGATCAGTCTTGATTATACTCATGATTTTATTATATTTTCATTTGCATCTAAGCATAATTTAGCTGTGGTGTTGATGCAAAAGAAAGATCAGGTGGAGCAGCCTATTGCATTTTTCAGTCAGACTATTATAGATGCTACTCTTCATTATAACATCATTGAGAAACAAGATTTGGCTCTTATAAAGGCATTGAAGTATTTTCGATTTTAAATTCTGCATTTGCATACCATAACATATGTTCCCAACGCAGCTGTCAAAGATGTCCTCATTCAAACTGATTCGGAAGGAAGAAGAGGTAAGTGGATAGCAACTATGTTAGAGTATGATCTTGAGATTAAGCCCATGAAACTAATCAAAGGTCAAGGCTTGGCAAAACTCATGGCTGAGTCGAATCTTCATGCTATAGACATAAATCTTATTGTAGCAATGTCAGATGAAGAAGACGGTGGCACACTCATTCAGGGATCAGAAATGTTTCTCAACTCACCTTGGCATTCCGATATAGTATATGTTCTTCAACATTCTACATTTTGGAGAGTGTTCTATATTGGAAAGATCCGAGAGGGGTTCTTCTTAATTGTTTGGTTGAAAATGAAACTTAGCAGGTAATGAATTATGTTCATAGAGGATATTGTGGGGGTCACTTGTTCTTGAAAACAAAAACTAATAAAATCTTGAGAGTAGGGTATTATTGGCCATCTTTATTTTCTGATTTATATAAAATAGTCATGAGCTGCCATGAATGTCAATTTTTTTCAGGGAAAAAGGAAACTGCTTCCTCTTCCTTTGAAGCCAATTGTAGTTAATGCACCTTTTCAACAGTGGGGGCGTGATTTAATAGGAGAAATTCATCATTCTTCATCAACACAACACAGATGGATTCTAACAGGCACAAATTACTTCACCAAATGGATCAAAGCCATTCCGCTAAGGCAAGCTATGGATATGATAATCATTCAGTTTTTAGAGTTCAATATGTTGTCTCGTTTCGGTTTCCATCACAAGATTATTACAGATAAAGCAATAGTGTTTAAGTCGAAGAAAATGGTTGAGTTTTGCAACAAGTACAACATTAGATTGGGTCATTCCACGACATACTATCCGCATGGCAATGGACTAGCTAAGTCTTCAAATAAATCCTTGGTAAACATTATTAAGAGAATGTTGGAGGAAAACAAAAAGAATTGGCATCGAAAGCTTGTCAATGCTTTCTGGGCCGATAAAGTGAGCAGTAACAAATCAATAGGTATGTCGCCTTTTGAATTGGTTTATGGTACTGATACAATGTTTCCTACATCACTTGTAGCCCCGGTCATGAGATTATTACAAGAGGCAGGTAGTGAAGAAGATGATATTCAACGCTGAATCAATCAAATGATTCACCTTCAACAAACAAGGGAAGAGGTTTCTCAAAATACTTTCCGGTTGCAAGAGAAGATAAAGAAAATTTATGATTGCAAGACCAAGGCAGAAAAGTTTCAGCTGGAAGATGTAGTGCTGCGATGGGATGCACGAAATGAAGAAAAAGGGAAACATGGTAAGTTTGACAATCTATGGAAAGGACCTTATAAAACCTCACCCTATCGAGGACATAATGCATTTTTATTGAAGGAAATGGATGGTCAAGAATGCTTAGGAGGATAAGTGAATGGTAGGCTCCTGAAACAATATTATTTCTGATGCAGCTTGCTGAGTTGTTTCACTATCATTATATAAAGCAGTTTACTTTCCTTGCAAGATTTGAAGTACAATGTCATTTGAGCTTGGGGCCCGAAGTGAAGGATATAAAGCTTAAATGCTTTGTGCTATTTTTAGTTGGTTTTTGAGTCAGTCTAGAGTCGGTTTTGAGTCAGTTTTCAGTTTGTATCGAGTCATTTTTCAAAAATTTTAAAAAGTTTGTTGTCTTTCATTTGTTTAACCGTATTGGCCCAATCAACTAGGCACTTGGTCTACGGTGTTATTGAAACCTCCAAGGAGGCGTCATCCCCAATAAGGCCAATGTTAGTGTCAATATTTGCATACTTCCATCATGGATCACATTCCTCTTTTTGCATGATCATTTTAGGTGTCTCACCTTGCAATTTCAAGTCATTATGCTAGGTCATACTTTGAAATTGATTCCCTGGTGGTTGTTTGAGTTAGGATTTGTCTTTTCCCTCAAAAATATGTCTGCTGACCCACTCTCATAGTTGGCTGAGATTTTAAAACTTTCTGTCACTCTTGTCATCTGAGTCAAAATTAGTCATGAAATCAGGTCTTCATTCTTGATTTATGTCATTGGGTTTCATCTTTCTAGGTCTAAGGTCATTATTGTATCCAAATAAAGGGAAACAACACGTGTGGGGAAGGCCTAATAAAGGTCATTCAGTCTCTTTCAATCAAAATTGATATATGCATGTTTTCTTTGGTTCTTTGTAGCTTTTCATCTCAAAAACATCGTTTTTGAGTTTGAAATGGAAGATTTATTTGTAATTGTCAAATTCATTTTATGATAAAGTCTATAATTTTCTAAGCTGCTTAAAGTCATATATTCCTTGCTATACACTCCATAATGCAAAGCCTTAAATCATATCAGCCACTCAAATGCATTAGAAAGAAACATGAGAAAGAAATTTTAAAAGGTGAATGATTAAAGTTGTGGGTCCCTATAATGAAAATTATAGTTATAAAACCTCAAAGAGATGAGCTAAACTTCATCATGCTCATTTGACAAAGAAGAGAAATTGAGTTGCAGCAAATTTGTGGCCAAAGAAACCACGGGCGTTGCGCACAGATCTTGGGCACAGGGAAAAATTGTGGGGTGCTACACATACAACCGGAGCGCTGTGCATAGAGGCTGCACGCCTATGTATTTTTGTACGGCGTTGCACATAGGGCCAGCAAACATCAAAAATATCCTAAAAAGCATCCAAATCACTCCATTTTCTACCTAGATCCTCAAGCAAGTAAGTATACTCCCTAAACTATCCTCCCAACACTCATTTCAAGATTTTTGAGTTTGTTTACTTTTAAAATTTTCAAACCCTAAGTTGTCTAAAAACCCTCACTGCTTATCATTTTCCTATTCATTCCCATATCTTATTGTCATATCCCTAAATATCATATCTATTCCCTATTCCCTACTATCAAATACATTTATCCCCTATAGCTTAGTCCCCAAACAAAATCCCTAAAACCCCTACTTACAAAATAGTCCCTACTAAAAAATACCCCCCTTTATCGCTCTCACATCATACATATCTCATTCCTACATCACACAAACTCCTCTCCCCTTTCCCTATCGCTACTCATCATAACTCCCACTTCCTGATTACCTTCTCCAAGGTTTCTAAAGCTTCAAACTCAAAAACATGGATAAAGAGGATAAAGATTATGAGGAGGAGGAAAACAGTGGCAGTGAAAGCATGGAAGATGAACCTTAGAATCAGAGAAAACCACATAATGGAGGTAGAATTATCAGAGAGGAACCATCACATATTAGAGAGTTAGCGGCTTCCCCTATGGCTGTCTCTTGTTTCAGGTATTTGGGATGTTATGAGTTTTGTGAGCAAGTACAAAGAGTTTAACATCATCCTAAGTTGACCAGGATTTTTGTAGCAAATCTCTGTGATAACAGGGTAACTCTTGCCAGGGAGACATTTGCAGTTTCCATCTCCATCATTGCTAATGCTACAAGGATTCCGAATTTGGGGGAAAATGGTATAAGCAAAAGATTTGGATGAACACTACTATGAGAAATACATCAAATCCAGGTACATGAATGAAAAGAAGAGGACCTTTCCTTTCATGTTCCTTCACGACAAGTATGCCCCTATGATGAGGATCATTATGAAGTATTTTACATGTGAGGGAATATTTTCCAGACTATACACCTATCATGTTAGGCTTCTCACACACTTCACAAGAGTGAAAATGTTTAACATCTCGTACTTCTTATTCAGGAACATTGAGAAGATTTCCTATATTTTAGAGAAAAGGCCATACCGTAAGCAGATGAATCATATTTATCATTATTCCTTGATTAATATTATTGTGCTACATCATCTCAACCTCATCAACATCTCCTGGGATACATTTATTGCCAATGACATATTCAATGGTCCTCAGATTCCTCCATTGGTGCCTCAAGAAGCAGAAAGGCCTTCCAGTAGTACCAAAGTAAAGAAAAGTAAGAAGGCTAAAATGACTAAAGTTGTTGAGAAGCGAGAAACCTACAAAACATATCAGAGAGGGGCTAGAAAGTTGCTTGCAACAGATAGGCAAGTTTTTACTCCACTTGATGTGGAAGGGGCCTTGCCTTCTTCATCAGCTCATAGGCAAATGCTTGCTCCAAAAACTGTGGAAGGGGCTTTGCCTTCTTCATCAACACAATAGCTACAATAGGTGTAGCAGGTGCAAAAATGGAAGGAAAATATGCTGGAGGAAAGCCTCAATGACGACGAGGAAAGGGAATTTGATTTGATGGAACATGATGAACCAAAACAGGCACACATTCATCATGGTATTGAGATAGTTGACTTGGAGGCTGAAGATGAGGTGACAAATGAAAATATAATCATAAAGGAAAAAGATGCACAGATCCAAGCACTAATGGCCAACTTGGTGAAGGCTAAGTATGTCATTTCATACCTTAAGCAAGAGAACAAGCAGTGAAATGACAAATAGGTCCTCATGGATCTAGAACTTCTCAAGGCAAAGAGGTAAGATGACAAAGGCAAATCATTCATGCAAGAGGAAAAGACCCCAACCACCTTGACTACAGAACAAAGGCTTGAAAAAGAGATTGAGGAGGATAGAGAAACATGGCTTGACAGGGTCAATTTTCATTTGGAGAATCTGCTAAAAAGCGCCATCAAGGACAATCAAATCATCAAGCACATGGCTCACCAATACAGGACCCGAAACAAGATTTGTAACATAAGAGTCAAGCAAATGAAGACAAGGCTAAAACAAACCCTCAAAGGAAAAAAGGAGGGTGATAGGCTTATTTTTCTTGCTGAAGCTTCCTTGGATGACCCAGATACTTGATGGTGGTATTCTTCCATAAATTTTGAGCAAGTTTTGAGAATTTTTGCATTTTTGAAGAATTTAGCAGTTTTTGACATAGACATTTTGGCTCTATGCCCAGTGCCAGATTTTCCTAGGAAAATCCAATGGCCAAAAGAATACCACCATTGGATTTCTAATGATGTAAGCATGCTCCATGTGAATTTTCTAATTTTTTTGAGCAAAAATGGTTCGTGAAAAGGTCAAAATACCCAAAAATGGACCTTTCTGCCCTGTTTTTTACCATGGCGCTGCGCATAGAAGTAGTCTTGGGAGAATTAGTTTTTTAGGGGTCAAATCAACTCCAAATCGGAAAATAAAGGCATATTTGGAAATAAGACAATATAGGCTTTCCAATGAGCTATCATGAGCTCAATTTTGACACCAAGAAGGCCTCCAAAATGGCCCTATAAAAAGTGTTGCGCATAGCCTTCTAGTGCTGCGCATAGGACAATTTTCTGCTAAAATTTTCACTTTACTGTGCCATGATTGTAATTTTTGGGTTTTATCTCATGGATGATGTTTTTACTGATGTAAATGGTGACCAGGCATGTAAATAAGATGAATATTAGTTACTGGAGGGGAGATTCATTGGATCAAAAGTTCTCTTGAAGTCAAATGAATTAGTTCCCTCCCTTTTAGAGGCAAGTTGTTAGGGTTGCCTAGATTCGAGTTTCTTGTTCAACTTTTGATAGATTAGTTCCTCATCTTAAGGATTCAACCCCTGAGGATGGGAGGAGGTTGAATTGAGGTCTATATATTCTTTTTCTTTCTCATTGTAAAGGGTTGGATTCAGTGGGATTGCTTAGGCTTTGATTCACATAATTTTGTACCAGTTACAACAGGAGATTAATGAAAAATTGCAGCTATTTCTTTGGGATCCATGTGTATGATGCTAAGTTTATTTTTCTTATGTTTTCATGTGTTAAAATGTATTGTTGATTCCATTTCGTAATTTCATATTCTTTATGTGAATGTATGCAAGTATGAAAGGCAGAATCCATAACTTTTATGCTCTGTTTTGGGTAGGCATTTCACAGTTTGTGTTTTCTTCAGTTTAGGAAGAATCCATGAGGTTTAACATGCTCTTCCTAGACCCTCACCTGTATTTTCACCTTATCCTTCAAACCCTAAGGTTTTGATCATTCTTCCTACCTTGCCCCATCGAACACCCTGCAATTTTGACCCAATTTCCTTTCCCTAACTGTTTGGCTCCTCCTAATCCCACAAAACCCTTCAAAATCAAATCAAACCTTGTGTTACTATACCTAGCCTAATATCAGTTTCTAGATCCAATCAACTTGGCTGAGATCCTTATGGAGAGAGCCCTCTCCTAGCTTAGTAGGGCTAGCTACATGGCTAAGCATGGTTTGTGGTTACCCTGACATTGCCTTCCTTCAGCCTGAGGTTCAATCCAGGTGCTAACAGGACCTAGTTCTCAGGTAGATTCTCAGATAAATACTGATAAAACACCAGATACAGGGAAGCCCGATATACAGATAATACAACTGAGTCCAGTAGGAAGTGAGCTGAAAAACAAGTTATGAGCACCCCTCTATAGAAATCAGTTTAGTGGTCAAAGGCAGTGGTATGGAGTAGGAGTGGGATCAGTTTAATCAGAAACTACAAGACACTCCCAAAATGACAAATACCCAAGAAACAGTGGAGTGTAAAACTCCTCTGCATGTTCAGGAGAATACAGAGCCCAAGTCTTTGGATGAGCAGTCCAAATCCATGGATGAGCAGTCCAAGCCTATGGATGAGTAGGCAACAACATCCCAACAGACTGAGATTATCCCTGCTCTGCCCACATTAGAGATTGTCTTGAAGGTGACCGAAATTCCGCCACTTGATGTGTTCTACAGCCCGCTCCACAAGGCCGTGGTTAGACGGCAAAGGAAAAGGAAAAGGGTAGAAAAACCCGAGCTCCCACGTGGAAACAAGCCAATGGACATAGTTTGGAGGGACATTCATTTAAACCCAGCTAAGAACTGACTAGCTTGTCACAGTTTACGTGAGCATATGCAACGACCACCATGGAAAAAGCTACTGAAGTCTCTACTTTTTTAAGGGAAAAGGAGGAGAGGATTGCATAGCTCGAAGCAGAGAAGACAAGTGTGAACTTGCAAGCAGCTTGGCAGCTTACCCAATTGCAATAGAGCATGGATGTACTGAAAATAATCCATGAAGCCAATATATCGGCTAAAAACATGCAACTCCAAGAATTACAGCAAGCCATGGAAATATATAAGGATGTCCTTACTACTGAGGAGTTTGCTAAGGAGGCGCTGGAACTAAATTCCCTCCTGGTGAAACAACAAGAACACTTCTACCAAAACATGTCACGTATTACTCCTTATCTGGTTACTAGCGATCAACGAACATACAAGGCGATCGACCAGAGAACCAATTTCACTGATCTAAACACCAGAATTTTAGAATTCATTTAATGGCAGGAGACAAAGGATGGAAGGAAAGCCAATCTGCCTGAGGTAGAGGAGACACACAAAGACATTCTCTTCACAGATTGGGACGCAAGAATCAAGCAAGCCGAGCTAGTGGTGGCAAGGGAAGTTGGTGTATCAAAGAATATAATCAAGGTAGTGAACCATACTTTGTTTTCTACCAGTCTAGTAAAGGAAGGCAATCTAAAAGAAATGGCCAATTTAGGTGCTTTGCATAAAAACTGGCAGGAAAAGGAAGAGGCTCAAAAACGGGTAATCGCAAAATTGACCAAGACCGGTTGGGATGTGTATTTGAAATACCTCGTGAAGTTGCATAGCCAAATCATGACCCTTAACTGGTCAATTCATTCGACTCAGCTAATGTTGCCACCTCTCACCAATGTGATTTTCGAAGGACAACTCAGGACGCATTTCGGTGCACCTCCCCAACTCAAACCAATGACCGATATATGTGATTTGAAGGGCAAGCCAACAAACAGAAAATCATCTTCTTAGTTCTGCTCATCAAGCCACTGTTTATTTTTAGAGTTAGTTAACTAGCTAGGAGGAAGGTTGTTTGAAACCTCCTCAAATTTTGTATAATCTATCTTCTCACATTAGTTAGAATAGTATTTATACCCTTTTCATGCATTTAGAGAAGGGTCCAAAATTTTATCAAATACATTTGCAAAGAATGCACTATTGTAAGTTTGTGAATGCTTTGGTGAAATTATGGAACATGATCGTTTCTTTTAGATATCAGACTACTTTCCTTTGTTGATGCACTATTGTGTTCTTGGGACATAATTTGATTTGAAGAAAGGAGTTGATCGATATCATTAATCAAATGAGCATGACATTGCACATATGGTACTATTATCTTGTATGATTGGTTCTGTTTTTATTTAATTAGTGACAACACTTTATTCTCATGAATTGTATGTGAGATTTATCCTTTCTGTTAAGCATTAATTGCACTATTGTATGATGCCTAGCTGAAATTGTTGATTTTCATATACAATTCATCATATATGCGATATATTTTATAAATTTATTTGACTGACTATTTAGTCAAAGAAATTATCTTATATGTTATCATCTCTGTTTATGCGTGATTGATCTTTATTATCGCATGTTAAGTAGATATCTTTGTAGATCACATACCATATGGAAACACCTGGGTTTATATTAGAATAAGTCAGTTAGAGATTTGCATAATAGAATAGATCATTTAGGTTATCATTATTATATTGCAATCACTCATGAACCACCCACTCTCATCTTAAAACCCACACTGGGAAACTGGCCCCATTATCCCCAGTCAGAGCCACCACTTTGAAACGTGAAAGGAGTTGTCTGAAGGTCTGGATTGGGTCGTTATCCCCCATGTTGGGGCAACAGAAATCTGAAGCCAGAACAACTTGATATTTTCAAAGTCAAAGCATTTGGTTTCTGGAATTCAGGTACATGTCAAAGCATATATTTCAAGCCTATACATCAGTTTATATGTCATCTTGATGTGAACATGGCTCCATTGGAAGTATTCCTATACTTGAAGGAGATTTTGTTTTTTCAAGTAAAGTATGATACAAAAAATAAAATAAAAAATAAAAAAATAAGAGGAAAAAAAAAAATCTTAGGTGAAAAACTCATTTGAGGCACCTAAGATTGCCTCATTGATTAAAAACCTCTATCTAGCAGTCAATAGGTTGGAAAGAATAGAAGAAAAAAGAGAAAGAAAAGATCCTAGTTGAAAACCTCCTTTGGGGCACCTAGGAAGACCTACTAGTTGAAAACCTCATTGCGGTAAGTAGTAGGCCTAAAAGAAAAAAATAAAAAAAATGAAAATAAAAAAAATATATTTGCTCCATGTATCTCTCTCTAATGAATGCAGGTGCTCTCCAACCTTTGCAAGCAACAAGAACACTTTACCACCAATAGGAAAAAAATTGATCAAAAATCGAGTCAAAGGAAGTCAAACTTGGGCTTTCTTATCCTTTGCCCAGATGCTCCAATAGGACCAAGGCCATGCCAATCCATCACCCTCATCCATTTTCACCATCCACGCATCATTCCCAAGATTTTCCCATTCATTTTCCTTGTTGTCCTAATATGCTACAGGAGGGCTTTGTTTTGCTACAAGAAACCAAAATACATAGAGCATAAAATTGTTTTTATCATATCTTGAAAAAATTGCATCCATTTTCCTAGAGGCTTCATGGGGATATGCATATGGATGATGGTAAAATTCTCAAGCAATTTCAGCAAATTCTAGTGCACACGTTTTGAGAAATCGACCTCCATTACCTGCATCCATTTTTAAATTTTCTCGAGATTTGTGCATCCATTTCCCAAGATATTTAATGGGGAGGTGGATAAGGATGATGGAAACATGTGAAAAAACTTTCAGGTCAATCAATTCTACCATTTGAGAGCTATGGATAAAAAAATTCTACTACAGGAGGTTGTCCTAAAATGCTATAGGAGGGACTGTAATTGCTATAGGAGACAGATTTGATTGGAGAAAGAGGCAAACAGGTCATGTATTCTTTAGGAAATGTTGAAATAGGTCCACCATAGCCTTAATATTCATTTTTCATACCATTTGACCTCTTCTCCACTCTCATTTTCATCCTTGTCCATGAAAAATCTCCATTTTCACCCCTTCTTTCATTACTTTCACCACAACCAATGTTTTTTATCATTGTCCATAGATTGATCATGAATTATCAATGTTTTTGGAAGCATTATCTGAAGGATATTATTGTCATAGAAGGGTTTCTGTGACTGCTATAGGAAGAACTACATTCTTGTAGCAGTCTGCAATTACCTTACAAAACCACAATTGATAGCACTAGAATGAAGAACCAATAATCTTGAAGACATTGGAGAGTCATTTCCTCAATTTTGGGCAGCTACAAGACCTCTATGTATTATTGCAAGATCATTGTTCATCTCTAACAATAGCCTCTGATCCATGGTGGCACCTATATTTTGATCACATGGAACTTCATTCAACAATGAGCAGATTCCATCCAATGAAAAACGATTGATGAAAGTGGCATTTTGTACCTCAAAGATAATTCCAACAACTTCATCAATGTTCCAATAGCCTCATGCAAGCATCAAGTCAATCATCAACTACAACACTCACATCATGAGCATCTCAATAGCAGCATTTTATCCAGGGATGTGAAGTAGCAACAACAACAACAAAAAAATCGAAAACACCTTCAGATTCAAGGCTGTTAGCAAGAGTACCTCCAACATACTGTCACATGCAGCTCCATGATCATCGGTAGCAACTTTAGAAGGAAGCTTCAACAATCATATTAGCAGCCTCAATACCACTTGCAAAAACATATCAAGGGTAAGGCTCACGTACGAAATCCTATAAAAAATTCCATTGAACTTATTTTAGCTTGAAGGAAAATGTTTTTTTATAACCAAACTGAGTAACAGAGAAACCTTGGTCTTATCTAGCAAATAACTTCACCTTTCTGCCAACACAGCCACATGTGTGGGAGAGGAACACAACAAAAGTGAAGAGGACTTGAGAAAGTGGGTTGTAATCATTTAGTAGTGATGGAGGAAAGGGAGTGAGAAGGGATAAGTGAGGGCCAACTCAGTTAACTCAAAGCACTTTGAGTTTATTTTACATGCCATGAAAAAAGAGAGACATAAGTTGAAAAAATAAAAATAATGAAAAAAAAAGTGGACCCACCACCTCTTGGCATGCAAGGAGTGGATTCTATAGGATTCAGGTTGGTTTCTATAGGAGAAAACATAATTGCTACATGAAGAACAAATTTTCTATATGAAGGACAAAATGTCTACAAGAAGGAACAATTTGCTATAGGAAGCTATCAGAGTTTTACAAGAAGGCAAATTTAACCTAGAACAACAACTAGAGACTTGGGAAGCAAGGAAATATTCGAAGGAAAAGTAAGTAAAAATTAGTTCTCTCCGATATTTGGCATAAGGATTCGAAAAGCACCTCAATCATCAAGAAAAAGTACTCTGCAAATTTACAGTTTGGATTCTAGTAAGAGAAAACAATTGTATTGGTTGAGCATTTTCTTAAGAATATGGTGTATCGAATAGGGAAAGGGTGCATCTTGTAATTTTTCTTTCCTCAGCCTTGAAACAAGAATGTCAAATTTTTTTTGATTACAACATCCTCCACTGCATAGGAACCTATAGGGTCTGCAAAAAGTGCTACAAGAATGTCACAGGTTTCTATAGGAAGCATGGTAGTGGGAAAAATTTCCCTAAAACCCTATGAAGGTGGAAAGAATCATGAGGAAAGTGGGGTAGTTACATCCAAATTATTATAGGATATCATGAAAGTCATATGAGGCATAAGAAAAGAAAAACATGGCAAGAAGATAGATAGCTTGCTCAGAGGATGAGCAATAGTTTCAATAGGGGGTATAATGGGCCTCTAAATTAGACACAAATTAAGGCCATCTAAACTTTATTAGGCACATGAAGTCTATATCAAACCTCTCCTTCTACACTTAATAATGTTTTTTTAGCTTTAATATATTCATTAGGAATTTTTAAAGATAATTTTATATTTGTGCGCCCACGGGGCTTTGGATTGACGGTGAATGGGTGCACTGTTAAGGCACTCCTTGTGATACATCACTGGTTCAAATCCCTTGTGGGTGCTTACCTACCAATTTTTTTTTTTTTGCATATTTATGCCTAATATTATTTATTTTGGTATAATATTGTGAGAATATTGGGTAGGTCATGAAGATTTGCAGCAAGAGATAATCTAGGGAATTTCTTCCTACTATAGAAGGATCAATATTGGATAATAAATCAACATGATATTATGAAATTATTGCACAAATTCTGGAGCTCCAATGATTGAGAAAATCTAGGAATGTCTTCCCTGCCATTTAATGCAGATTCCTAGTGTTGGGAACCAAATCCACTATTTGAGGGATTTTAGAGTGGAAAGCTTCCTCCTTTCAAGGATAATTATTCCTCATCATTTTTTATAAGTATAAATTCGAATTTTCCTCTAGAGGCATGTATTCTTAGTCTTCTTTCGGAGAAAACTTGTATTTTTGCTGCTCCACGTTCATTTCTAGTCAGGATGTACTTGGATTGATTCAAATAATGAAGTTTGGTGCCATTTTTAGCTTCTAAAGCTTGGTATTATTCTTAAGACTCTAAGTATACTTGGGCTTGGACATCCCAGTAGCCACAATGCCCTTTTGTATAATTTTATTTTCTTCTTTTCACTTTGCATTCACATGCATCTCTTGTTTTTGTTTTTCCTATTTTTGCATTTAGTATTGATGACGTTTTGTTGTAGGATTGGGTTAAATCGTTGAAGTGAGTTATTTTGTAGGTTATTTATTGATTCAAAAGCATAATTTAATACTTGGAATAGCTTTGGAAGCTCATACTCATCATTGAGCTACTTGGATTAGCTTATTCACAAATATACAATTTCTGGAAGTCCCTTGTCGCAAATAGTAGTAATTTTTCACTATTTTTTAGAAACTGTTAATGAGATTCATTAGAGTTTATTCCACTTGTATTAGGTCTTAAAAACATTCAAGTTAATAACAAAATTTACCTCATTGCATTTTCACTTGATTAGGTTAGGCATTTCATAGGTTAACTAGCTCACTAGTTTTCAAATTTCTAGATTTTAGACTAGTAATTTTCTGGTATTTTGGAGTGATTCCACTTGGAATGGAGACCTAAGACATCCTACTTAATAAAAAAAATTGTACTATCCCATTTGAATTTGATTTACTTGGTCATTCGGTGAATTATCTCCTCCTATAGAAAATATGTTCCTTCATGTAGAAAACTTGTAACACCACTTTCCTTCATCAAGTTTGATCCACACTGCAACTATGACTTATACGAGATGAATAATGACATCCAACCATGATTTTATGATCTGGGGAAGCTCATAAGTCACTCCAACCCTTCCTTTTATTCACTGCAAAAACATAGTAGACTTAGTTTCTATATGATGCAAGTAGGTTATTGATATGCAAGCAACTGTGAACTAGGTAGACGGTACATGTAATTTTGATTAGTAGTTTGATGAATAATGCAAGATAAATTAAATTTATTTCTGAAAGTATATTAATATTTTTCCTTTCATGAATTTATTGTAGAAATTCTGAAAATTCTCTACAAATCTCGCTCTGAGACTTATGTAGAAAATCTGACTGTAGATTAACCTGATAATTTAATATACCAAAGCAAAATATCATAACCTACTTCTACTATCAAGCAATTTGTGGAAGCTTAAAGATTGAGCAAGATCAAGCTGAACACATATAACCAGAAGAAGAATAAATCACAGTACACATGAAAATACTTTGGGGAAAGCCTCAACTAAAAACCCCACTATCTATATTATCATACAAGGTGGAAATACATTAGAATTATATAAAGCCTGAGCTCTCACAGCCATCCAGATCTTAGTACAATCCTCCTGGATGCTCATAGGAAATCAAAGCTTCTCACAAGCCTTCTCCTCTGCACTCCAAGCTCCTATTTCCTTGCGTAGTTCCTCTGGGATGATTCTCCTTCACCCAGTGGAACACTGCTCTCACACACTACTCTAACACACTGTCAGAACTGCGCAATCCTCAAGGAACCTTACCTTGACTGTATGCATGGGTTTCCTTTATATGAAAACACATGCAACTGATACTACACTGTCTTTGACATTTAGCTCAACTGGGTCTTTCTCGTAATAGACATGCATGAGTTTCTGATGAGGGAATCTTCAATTAATTGGAGTAGTCTAGTTGAGTGCATGCATGGATCAACTGACTAATAACTCACAATTAGTTCCTCAAACAGTTTGGAACTAATTTAACTGGACTTAATTCAGTAAACTGAGTTAACTAATTACAACTCAAATACAACTCAATCTTATCTCCTTAATTAAGGGGTAATCTCCTTAATTTAAGGGATAACTGTTGCAGGACTTTTGAAAGACTTCTAACTTGAATTTCTCCAACTAATTAATCCATAATGAATTAATTAATTATTTCCAAGCAGCGGGTGAGACTAAATTCGATTTTAATTCACAATTTTAATTCAAGGACAAAATAAAATTGGAATATTCTGGATTCTATTTTTATCATTTCTTGTTGTTATTTTCAACTCTCCCTCTCAACAAGAAGGAATTCAACTCGATCCCGATCGTGAACCTTTGGAATGTTATGCATGCAGCACTTCTCTCTAGTGTTGCTCCAACAACTCCAGAAACAAAAAAACAATCCAACCTAAATCAGTATGATGCATCTATCATCAAAGTCTCTGACTGCTATTGCCTTTATCAACTGAAAACTTTGTGCTTCTGTTGACTCTGCCTTTCTACACTATTGTCAATCCTTCTCTGCACTCTTCAGTATCTGACTATTCTAGCCTCTGTCACTTTGATCTCTGACTACATCAATCCCATTGATTCCTCCCGCTACTATGTACTTTAGGCTTCTGTAGCAAGGTGCGATCCATGAGATAAAACCTCTCAATGGACCCTGCTCAATTTCAGCCTTCATGGGACTATCACTTCACATCACCCCACCTCACACTTGGAGGTATGGCTGCATGTGATCCCTCTGCCCACTTCTCCAATTGTGGATCCTCCACAATTGTTTGAGACTTCTTCTGGGGCTGCATGCTGAGAGGTAACTCTCCCTCTCAACCACAAAGTCTTTAACATTTTCCTTGCTCCTCAAGGCTTTGCATGCATCTTGAACCTCAAGAGAATACAGGTTCTTGACTCGTGAACCAATCTGTTTCACCTGTCTCGTGTTGATGTGTCTAGGGAATGCCTTTCCTTGACTGAAGACAACATCATAGCCATTGTCCTCCAACATCGCAACTGATACCAAATTCTTCTTTAGTCCAGGCACATACTTTACATCTGTCAAGGTGATAGGAGCTCCATGCTCCCTTTGAAAAGAAACCATGCCCACTCCTAAAACACTATACCTTTCGTCGTCACCCATATCTATGCACATCTTGAGGTCTTTCTCCTCCAAGGCACTGAAAAAACTTTCATTGTTGGTCATGTGGAATGAGGCTCCACTGTCAAGATACCAGACACAACCCATCATTGATGAAACCATGCATGCGAAGAGGGTAAAGTCCATTTCAAACTGAGAGGCTAATGCCTCACCTTCCAATCCTTCCGAGGATCCCTTCTTGGACTTCTTCGATGGGAAATTAGTTGCATAATGTCTCATCTCATGACAATTAAATCATATCACTTTAGACTTGTCACCCTTGTTCCCTCCATGAGAAGAATTCGATTTGGAATGGGATGCCTTGCCCTTCCCTTTCCTTTCCTTACTCGCTAAGGCCTGATTTTATTCATCATCATCCTTGGATGAAGAACCATCTCGAGTGCTCCTCCTGATCTGCTCCTGCATCAGATCCGACGACAGTCGTTTCCAATTCGATAGTTTCTCCCTTCCATTCATAGAGTCCTGGTAGATATTCCAGCTCAATGGAAGGCCAAGGAGAGTGAGTCTCACCATATCATCATCAGAAGTAGTTATTCCCACACTTCCAAGCTCATCTCTATAAGTGGTGAGCTTGTTCAGATATGTGGAAATAGTATCGTCATTCTCCATATTGATTCTTCGAAGCTTATCCTTGAGCACCAATTTCATCTGGTCGCTACTATTATGGTAGAGGTCCTTCAATTTCTTCCACATTAAACATGGAGTATCCTTCCCATGGAGATTCGAGACAGTATGGTCTTGAACTCCCTCAAGGATGATCTGTCTCTCCCTCACCAAAAACTTCTTCCACTCAGCCAACTCTTATGCGTTAGTTGAAGCTGGCTTTGGGATTTCTTGATCAATGAAATCCTTCAAGCTGTTGTCTTCTAATACAACCTCCATTCTATCTTTCCGTGCTATAATTCGAGCTACCTTCCAAGGCATAATCGAGTCTCAAGCCATAGAATGTTATTAGCCAACCTTGAAGTATGATAAGAATTCGATTTTCACCTGCAACCCCGAACTTCAAACTTTGAATTCTCTTCTTCATATACTATTCACAACTTCGATAAACTTAGCTCTGATACCATGTAGAAATTCTGCAAATTCTCTACAAATCTCACTCTGAGACCTATGTAGAAAATCTAACTGTAGATTAACCCAATAATGCAATATACCAAACAAAAATACTACAACCTACTTCTATTATCAAGCAATTTGTGGAAGCTTAAAGATTGAGCAAGATCAATCTGAACACATTTAACCAAAAGAAGAAGAAATCACAATACACATGAAAATACTTTGGGGAAAGCCTCAGCTAAAAACCCCACTATCTGTATTATCATACAAGGTGGAAATACATTAGAATTATACTAAGCCTTATCTCTCACATCTAACCAGCTCTCAGTACAATCCTCCTAGATGCTCACAAGAAATCAAAGCTTCTCACAAGCCTTCTCCTCTGCACTCCAAGCTCCTATTTCCTTGCGCAGTTCCTTTGGGATGATTCTCCTTCATGCAATGGAACACTGCTCTCACACACTGCTCTAACGCACTGTTAGAACTGCGCAATCCTCAAGGAGCCTTACCTTGACTGCATGCATGAGTTTCCTTTATAGGAAAACACATACAGCTGATAGTACACTATCCTTGACATTTATCTCAACTGGGTCTTTCTCGTAATAGACATGCATGACTTTCTGATGAGGGAATCTTTAGTTAATTGGAGTACACTGGTTGAGTGCATGCATGCATCAACTGAATGATAACTCACAAATAGTTCCTCAAGTAGTTTGGAACTAATTTAACTGGACTTAACTCAGTAGAATGAGTTAACTAATTACAACTCAAATATAACTCAATCTTATCTCCTTAATTAAGGGATAATCTCCTTAATTTAAGGGATAACTGTTGCAGGACTTTAGAAAGACTTCTAACTTGAATTTCCCCAACTAATTAATCCATAATGAATTAATTAATTATTTCCAAGCAGCTGGTGAGATTAAATTCGATTTTAATTCACAATTTTAATTCACAATTTTAATTCAAGGACAAATTAAAATTGGAATATTCTGGATTATATTTTTATCATTTCTTGTTGCTATTTTCAACATTGATTAGTTAGCATTTACAATTTTAGCAAGTAGCATTTCCATTTCTTGCAAATAGAGTAACAATTCCATTTTTACAATTAGTTTAGGCTTTGATTTCATGACATTCACTCCATTACATCATATCAACAAAATAAGGACACATTGTATGTTGCACATATAGTGTCAATACCTCTTAAGTTTGTACGAACCCTGGGTTGATAATTAAAGTTCTTATCCTTGGGATTTGCAACATTCTTGCTGCAATACTGAGGCTCGTCACCATCCCAGATCACTAGGTCATAAAACAAGTATGGATGCCACCAAATTTCTCCACCTATACCATGAGGAATTTTCGTATCTCCTAGTATCTAGGCTTTACCACAATCTACAGCAGATCATTAGGCCCTAACGTAGAATCTACCCTCTAGGCTTTACCGTATATCCTGTCGTTCACCGGGAAGGATTCCTAGGCCTAATCAAGGGAAACCACTTCTAAGCTTTACCATATATCCCACCATTAATCGGTCAAGGATTCTTAGGCCCACCGAGTCACACAATACCTAGCTTTACCACAACCCATAGTCTGGTTCAACGGTTAGTAGGCCAATGTATTTACTTCAATCCATAGTCTGGTTTAGGGATCACTAGGCCATGTGTTCTTTATTTCGGAGATACACATCACTCAACTTTGAATCCATGTAGTAATCCAGCTCAACCAAAACATGAGAAACCCATCACACCATGGCTATCTTGAAATGGTAAGGATAGGCTGAAAACAATGTCACACCTAGAAAAACCCATGCCATGACAGCAAAGAACCAAATGCAATACCATGCATGCCAAATATAGCAAGGAAATCACACATGCAAATCAGTACTTGCAAAGAATCTTGTTGTAGCTGTTTGATATTGCTCTTCCTTACTTGCTCCTTCCTTCCTCTTGCCTACTTTGTCTTTCTTGATCCAATGCCAAAGTGGTTCAAGAAAAATTTAAGTATCCAAGAGTGAGAGAGAGAGAGAGAGAATAATGAGAGAGCTCCAGAACTGAATTGACAAAAGGTTACACTGACCAATATTTCCCATTGATCCTCATAATCCTTTTTATCAATGAGGCCTATATTTTCTTCAATTTCCATTATTTTCCTTCATTTTCCTCCTCACATGCAACATGTGACCTTTCACCTTCCTTTTCTCCTAATTTCCATTATTTTCATAAAAAAATTGTGCCAAAAATGCCATTTTTCATTTCCAAACCTTGGCCATTGCGTTTTTCAATTTCCTTAGCGATACTAAACCAAATGAACACCCACACTAGGATGTCTTTCCCAACATTCAGCTTGGAATAGGTGTCCCATGACCTTGTTCTTATTTTTTCCTTTATTAACTTTTACATGGAATTTTGATTAGGGTTGTTACATTAGCATACACCCAAGCCAACTGATGAACGTTGATTATATACACAAGAATAATGTTTTTATGATTATTAAACTATATTTTCCTCTTTCTATTCATCCATGGAGTCTCATCCCCCATACTTGTTTTGTATTTTCGGTCTTTAGCCATTGTATTTTATTAATATGCATTTTTTCCCATAATTACATTACCATGCCTTTTATCCTCAATTATAAAACATGTGCAGGTGGGCATACCAATCCCAAAACACATAAAACTCATGCACACGCGAACAACAATCCCAATAACACCTATACACACATGTACTTGGGAACCACGACCCTCAAAATATGTCCTCAACACACTAGCCTATTTAGTACATCTTGTGTCACCAGCCGAGTTCTACATATTCATGTTATTTACATTCTAGTGGTCGAACAAAGGTGTTACATTCCCTTCCCCCTTATTTAGGCACTGTCCTCAGTGCAATATATATACACATATATAAAATAATGTATCTAGAAAAATGAGGGTATTCCTCTTATATCATCACATCCTCATGCTCCCATGTAGCATCTTTAGGACCGAAATGGGTCCACTGCACCTTTACCAAGGTGATGGCTTGATTTCAAGGTAGCTTGACTTTCATGTCCAAAATACAAACTGGTTGGACCTGAAAGTCTCCCTTGGGCTCCACCCGAATCATGTTCCAATCAATCACATGCTTAGCATCAGGAACACTCTTTTTAAGCAATGAAACATGAAAATACTATGAATGTGCATGGAATTTGGTAATGCATTCATATATTTAATATAATCTATCCTTTCTAGGATCTCAAACAGTCCATAACATCTCATTGTCAACTTTGCACAACTACCCAATTTCAAGGAGCTTTTCCTTGCCTTCACCCTCAATAAGACATGGTCACCAATTTTGAATTCCATATTTCACATGTTCTTATATATGTAAATTTTCTATATATCTTGGGAAACCTTCAAATTTTGTTTAACTTTTACTACTTGCTCTTCCATTTCCCTAATAAAATATAGAACAATAATGGCCTTGTCAACTAGATTGTGTGAACTCATTGGTGTGTTGCATTTCTTGCCATAGAAGGCTTCAAATAGGCTCATATTCAAAGATGCTTGGTACCCATTATTATAAACAAAATCCACCAAGTGCAAATATTCTTCCCATTTCAATGGTTTTTCCATCACATACTTCCTCAACATGTCCTCAATGACCTGATTGAATCAGTTTGTTTGACCATATGATTCCTGATGATAAGATGTACTAAATTTCAAATCAATCTTGAATCCCTTAAATAATCCTATCCAAAAATTAGATGTTAGCTTGAGATATTTCTTTGAAATAATTGCTTTGGGCACACCATGCAGCCTGGAAATTTCCATCATGTAAATCTCAACAACATTGGCTACCTTGCATGTTGACTTCATTGGAATGAAGTGAGAAACCTTGGTGATTTATCAACCACAACCATAATCAAATCATGTTGCTTCACTATTCTAGGAAGATTTGTAATGAAATCAATGAAAACAATTTTTTTTTTCCACTCTGAAATGGGTATTGGTTGTAGGAATCCTGCTAGGTGCAAATATTCTTCCCATTTCAATGGTTTATCCATCACATACATCCTCATAATGTCCTCAATGACCTAATTAACTATGTCTGTTTGACCATATGATTCCAAATGGTAAGATGTACTAAATTTCAAATTGGTCCTGAATCCATTAAATAATATTATCCAAAAATTAGATGTAAACTTGAGATCTCTATTTGAAATAATTGCCTTGGGCACACCATGTAGCCTAGAAATTTCGCTCACGTAAATCTCAACAACATTGGTTGCCCTAGTTTGAATTCATTGGAATGAAGTGAGAAACCTTGGTGATTTTATCCACCACAACCATGATAAAATAATGTTGCTTCACTATTATAGGAAGATTTGTAATGAAATCCATGGAAACAATTTCCCATTTTCACTCGGTAATGGGTATTGGTTGTAGCAATCTTGCTAGGTGCCTATGCTCCACCAATTTATTTATTTTTTTCCTTTTTTTTTTAAATATCTTTTAAGGAATAAGTAGGTTTCTTTGGGAGGACCACATATATATGCATTTTACATGTGGGAAGCTCACATATATAATTTCAGAAAGTATTTTTTAAGATAAAGTTAGGCCTGCATAGGGAAATGGGGATGTTGCGCTGGCCAGCAAGTGCATCTAAAGACAAGTGTGGCAAAGGATTCTATAATATCCCATAAATCATTATTATGGATTTGGAGAGAGTCCTAATATATATTTTTCAATTGAACTCAACTACATGGCCTCCCTTGACTACAAGGACAACATGCCTACTTGAAGAATGCAAATTATCTACTCCCTTTCCTTCTAGATGACAATGTTTTCCCCATAATTTCATATCCATTATTGGATCCTAACATGTCATTTATAAAGATAGATTTTTATAGTATCAGATCCATATTTCCTATGTATATGGGAGGTAGGAGATGTGTGAATCACAATACTAATAATATCAACAATGCAACCAACAACTATATATAGAATTTCATTGATTGAATTGAAGGTGAAATGCAACTAGGGAAGTGGTGCACTTTCTCTTGTGCAATGTGGAACTAGGGAGGTTAGATGTCAAAATATATCCCAATCATTATTCAAGTGATTATATAGTTTGTTTTCATGTTTGATAAAGGCTTTGGAGATTAGTTAGAAATGAGTACTTTGGATAACATCATAACATGTATGTGTGAAATAACTAAAGTGATATGTATCTTTCCCCCATCTATGTCAACAAATTCAAATATGAATACCTTGCCAGGCCCATGTCGATTCTTAAATTGGAGAAGGGTTTTCCTTCCTCCATTCAACTCTTGATGACCCACCCTAAGTTGTATAGGATCAACACTCTAATAGGAATATGTATTTGAATGGTGGACAAGGAAGGAATTGAGTAAGTGTGCACATATTCTTAGTAGTGGATATTACATAGAAGATGGAGGAGTGTTTATTTGGTGATTTGGATTCTCTAAGCTACCCGAATTAACTGAGATATTTTACTTATATGATGTTAGCAGAATTGCATCTGAAAGAGTATGAAAATCCACGTGCATAATTCAAAGGAGAGGAAACATAAAAGAAACCATCAAATCAAAGAACACACACAACTTGATAACGAAGTTCATCCAGTGTAGGTTATGTCTCAGGGCTCAGTGTCAAGAGTGGGGTTGCTTCATTAAATTTTGCAAGATGATGATGAGTGCATGATGTATTCTTTGACAATATAAGGAAGAAATTCCTTAACTAGAGTGGCATGTCTCTCCATGAGACGTTCTTCTAGAAGAACTCTCACCAATATAAGCTCTCCTTCAACATGAAAAAATATCAAACTCTCACATGAAGTGGCATACAAGGATCCTCCAACAAAATGGAAAACAAGGATCTCACATCAAATAATCATCTAAAAAAAATAAAAATAAGTCATGGAATCAATGCATATTATACCTCCAATTCTGGGGATGGCCTGAAAATGCACTCCTCTACTAAAGAAGTAGGCTGCATGGTTCAATTACTGGTGAAAAATAATGAAATATTACTGTAAACTTGACCCTTTTTTGACTTAGTCAAATTTGGGCTCCCCAGAAATCTCAAAGATTCTCTTTTGCAAGCTTGACTAAACTCCATTTTCTCAAACAAATGAATTGATCACAGCATCACATTCCTTGTGAAAAACTAAGAAAAATGAGTATAAAGTTGGCCTGGTTTTGGAAATGTCACTTTTTGGCCTCTAGGGAATCTTTCAGATTCCATGCAAATTATTGTGTCAAGGTTCCACCTTCATGGTTCCAATGTTCAACTTCTATATCTGGAAAAAATGATGCTCAAATCAAAACATTGACCACACCATCAAACTCCTGGAGAAATTCTGATTAATTTGAGTATAAACTTGACATGATTCTACCACTCTAAAAAATCAGCACCAAGGGAATCTTAAATATTCCTCCAATATTCCTTAAATCGTGGTTCCACCTTCTCGATCTGCAAGCTCACTCAGGGTTCTTCTGTTGTTGGGTTTTTCACTACCTCCATTTGGTGGGTGAAAGGTAGATTTTGAGTTAAGTCATTGGCTTGGAGGGCAGAGGTCTAGGGGTCAAGCCCATATGCGTCCCCCATATTTGTTGGTGCACTTTTAATTTATTTTAAATTGGTTGTTTGTTGGTTATTTGGCCATATATTTGATAATGGGGCTGCTAATATGTGGTCGGGCTAATATATATGGTCGGTCATTGGGTCATTGCTATTTTATTATATATATATATATATATATATATATATATATATATATATGTATATATATATATATATATATATATATATATATATATGTATATATATATATATATATATATATATATATATGTATATATATATATATATATATATATATATATATATATATATATGTATATATATATATATATATATATATATATATATATATATATATATATATATATATATATATATATATATATATATATATATATATATAGCCCCATAGGCCTCCCCCATCTCTGTTGGTGCACTTTTAATTTATTTTAAATTGGTTGTTTGTTGGTTATGTGGCCATATATTTGATAATGGGGCCACTAATATGTGGTCAGGCCAATATATATGGTCGTTCGTTGGGCCGTTGCTATTTTATTATTATTATTATATATATATATTGAAATATAAATCATTGAAAACCCATCGGCCAGACTTTGGGGTCACTAGAATTTTTAAGTAGTTGACAATTTCACCCTTTCTGACCACCAAAAATCATCACCGTTAAGTGCCATTTTGTCGCCTCATTAACTTCTGCCAAATTCAGCGACTTTGCAAGATTTAGTTGTCTTCCAAATTTAGTTGGTGCTCTGCTAATTTTAGCCAGTGGGGCCAAGTTGACCAAAACTTTGACTGACCATAACTTGTGCATATGGGATCGAATTGAGGTGTTGTTTACGCTGTTGGAAATATTGTGACGATTTATTTCATATGAACCAAATTTCATTATAATCCAAGGACTTTTAATTTTGGGCCTATCCTGAGCCACCTCTAATTTCTAAGCCTTTTTGGAGCCACCTAGATCATTCCTCCCCACTAAGGAGATTTTGGTCCTCCAAAATCATGAACACAATCTACAACTCTTGTAGTCCCTCATCTACACAACAAGTTCCTTAACAGGCAACACTTCCTTCTCATTCACCTTTTTACTTCGGAGCCATAATGATGAATCAACACCTGCACTATGCAACCTGTAGTATAATGTTGCAAAATACATGTTCTTTTCCAAGACTAAACATGACCCAAGCAAGCCCCAAACTTCCCAAGAGTTTATACCACACTCTTTGGTCAAGTTTGCATTATAATTATAATGGAAATCATACCCTAGCTATCAATAAAAAGGCCAAAAATATCATCATGTTGCTTTCATAAGTGATGGCAAACACTTCATCACTTTTACAATAATTTTGCAACATGTTATTTACAAAATGTGGCAAAAATAAACTACTTAAAAATGCTACCCATCTCTTACCCAACCAGGTTGATGGCCTCTCTTCTTGTAGCTGGATTTCTCGTTGATTTGTTTCACTGACAGGTTCCTTTTTAGGCCTTTTTGGTCCTTCGGTCGCTGCTCTGGATGGAGCTCCCAACATGTGGCTTTTTTATGTCCATACTTGTTGTAATGGATGCAAAAATTATTCTTACTCCAGACCTATTTGACCTTCCTTATTCCCTGATGTGCAGAAGGGTTTTGATGTCTTGTCCTCTTCCTCACTACCATTCCTTTCCAACACTTGACATTAACATGGTTATACAAGCCACAAAAAGTAAATGGCGTTTTATGCCACAAGTTCTTTTCATCATTAACAATTTTCTTATAATAAAAAGGAACATTAAAATACTTATACTTTTTATACCTTGCACAGTTGTCTCTAGTGTGAAACTGGTGAGAAGAACTTTTCTTAGCTCTTCCTCTGCAATGTTCACTATCATGGGAATATTGTGATGTGTTCTCATCACCCTCTTTCCTCAATGGTTTTAGAAATGGCTTGGAAGCTTATATTTCCTTCGAACATTCTCCTTCAAAGAACCCTAATCCTACAAATCGAGACCTTTAGACAACCTCCAATGGCCAAGTCATTCCTTGGCAATTAACACCAAGTCCTCATCCTTTATACCCCATCTTGGTAAGGAGTGTCATGCCGATTCCTGAAATGGGTACCTCAAGGCTTCCAACTGAAATAAAATAATGTGAAAATGAAACTAAAGAATTACCAACATTGTTTACCTCAGTTGTTGATTCTAAATCATGTGATGATGGCTTTTCTAAGACTTTGCTACACTTCAACTTTTCCAAGGCCTCTTCCATGGTTCCGTTGACATGGCTAATGTTCGCTATGCCAAAAAGGGGAAATAACCTAATCGTAGGCCCCAATTAGTCCTTCTTTTGTTTGGAATGGCTAGCTCTGACGGGTTTTAAGGGACCCCGTAAACTGTTTGAACATGTCGAAATATTTCTTTCGGGAGGAAGACTTCAATTAAATCAACAAAATGAAACAACTAACCTCTATGTATTAAATCCTATCTATACTACTTCTAACTACTCTAATCTAGTCCTAGCTACTCTAATCTATCCTGCAAGAGCATGATACAGAGGTTTAAACATCATATATATGTTCAGCAGGAGCGTGATAAAGAAGGTTAAACATCATGCATAGATTCAAGTCCAAATGAATCAATCACTGAATTCATAGCTGGACAAGACTGTATTAAAGCTAAATTTCAATCCAATCACTCATATAGGAATCCACATTCTTCTATGGAATTAAAACTGCAATTGATGTTTAATTTAGTTTCAAATCAGAGACCATTCACAAGTTAACCATGAAACTGAATCACATTCAATTTAACAAGACTAATAGTGAACTGTAAGTCATCAATATACATAAATATAAATCACATTTACATTCATGCCAATAACAACACTCTGATCCAAAACAATACAATGAGTCTGAAACTAAAGGCTCCTTCTTCCCTCAAAAAAAATTCCTCCTCATTCACAATAAAGCAACACTGTTCTTCTCGAAAATCAAAAGCCCCTTCTCCTCTTCGGAGGTAATATTTATGCTAAAAGCCTCTCGCTCTTGATCTTCCCTGCCTCTTTGCCTTCCCTCTCCTTCCTTCATTATTCCAATTAGAAGAAACAGGTGAAAACAGTTAGTGTCAACATTGACATGTAAAGGGCGTTTCTTGTCATTAGGGGGCTTCATTTCTTGGGCACTAAATGGTTATTGATTAGAGAGGATGACTGTGTGTACTATTCATGATGCGATCTGGAGTGGTTTCATTTTCAGAACATGCAAGAAATGCCTGGAAACCAACTGAAAATGTCAAAGGCTGGCTCTTTTGACAGAACACCTTTGCATATAATGGTTTTCCGGATCTGCTTGTGCATTCGTTACTCCTGTCCTGCAAAAATAAGAGACTCCAGTCACGCTTATAAAAATACAACGAAATGATATGAAACATGAATACTGCCTCTATTGAACATTCATCACATCAAACACGAAAGAATCAGCCCCTGGATTTTAGCTTTATGCATAGATTAAGCCTAGCAAGCCAAACTCGGTTTACACTGAAAACTATCGCAAAACACACAGCCAAATCCAAATTGGAGACTTGAAAATTTATATGCTCGGCTTTGTAATCATCGATGGGTCCAGGAGGTTATGTTGCGCTATATATGAAACTTTGGACCGGGCCGATTGCGATATGCAAAATGCTTCGGACCATCTATATATATATATCATGGTTGATAAAACCATCGGGTCTGGTAGATGGTAGCGTGCCACATATATAAGCCCTGTGCCTCCTGATAGTGATAAGCAATTAACTCCGTACTCAATATATTATATGATATGCTTAATAGGATTGGTGGGTCTGCCACATCGTTGCGCACCTTATGTTCAAGCCTTCGGACCCCACTGATTGCGATATGAGAAATGCTCCGGACTTGAAAATATATGTATTTTGGTTGATAAGGCTGTTGAGTCCGGAGGGTAGCGGCACGCCATGTATGCATATACCTTGGACTTAGGCCGATTGCGTTATGCGACGGGGTTTTCGGGCCCGAATATATATATATATATATATATATATATATATATATATATATATATATATATATATATATATATATATATATATATATATATATATATATATGTTGTCGTTTATAACGCCGTCAGGTCCGGAGCCTTATGGCATGCATTATGTTAATTTTGATAAGCCCCAAAACGGGATTTATGCATGTTTTGTGAGGCATTTTTCATTATAAAGAGTTAGAATGAAAATAAGGTGTGATAGAAGTGAGGGTGGAGGTGATTATGTGAGTGAACATAGAAGTACCATGAATGCATATGATAATTGAAAAGTTTGATGAAGGAAATGAATGAAGGACTGACCTAGGTCAAGAATGAACTATGCAATAGAGATTTTTCAAAGGTGGGTCTTGACCATTATGAATTAAATATTTGACTTGGAAACGAGTAAAGTATCTGGGATAAAATGGATCATTCGGACAGGTGGAAGATCAAACTTATAGGGGGACCCATTGAAAATTTGCTATCAGAGCATGTTTTAGTGGGGTGATAGTTGTGGCCACAACAAATGGCGAACCACTGGGTGAACCAATTATCTTTGTTTTCAAATAACCTTCAGATCAATAAAGCATCATGATGTTAAGATAAACTTGAAATGCAAAGTATATAGATGGACAAGCATGGGTTCCGCTTAAACATTAATTGCTTTAGGAGGGATAGAGACAAATAGCTTCTGCTTGCTAATATGATTTTGACAGGCATTCTATAATGGCAGTATCATGGGGTTTATTTACCTTCCTTTACTTATTTCTCACTTTCAAAAATCCATTTGGGGCTATCACTGGTCTGTCCATACATGTTTAGGTGTGTACCTCAACTTTTTACTGCTCATCAAGCTTGATGTAGACATGTTTTCTTGCACTTTATATGAGAATTTCAGTGCTATATTTTCATTGATTGAATGGGGTGCAGTCATGGATCATGCCATATTTTTAAACTGCTTAAGCAAGGTTGGGCTTGTTGTGTCAACCATTACTCTAAGCCCTGCAACAGTCCTTACTCTAATTGGCTTCCCAAGCAACCTGTCCTTTAAGATTGGCACAAGGACTTGACATTTCATTTCTTTTTAGATAAGTCCTTCCAGTTTTAGGCACAAGGACTAGAGCACAATTAGATTCGCCACAGGGTATGAGACAGTGAGCTTAGCCCATGAAAGGAGGTTTACTTGTGAGTAATAGGTATTGGACAATCTAGTGTAGTGTATGGGACCAATGGAGAATGATTGTAAACCTTACAAGCAAGCATAGGCTAGGTCTGAGTGGGATTTATTTAAATGTAGTGTTCCTCCATGCCAGTCCAGCTGTAGTTACACATTTTTTGATTTATAAAGATTCCCCTACATGCTCCAGATATCCAAGTTTTCACAGATCTCACATGGTTCTCAACAGATGCCATTGAGCAGTTTCGGTTTACATCCCACTGCTTATTCTGAAGTGCTCATGAGCTAATAGAAAGTTTGTTTGATTTGCAGGGAAATGATGGATTCGGGAACAACAGAATCATCATCAAGTTAATGAGGAATGGAAAGACCAAGAGTAGTGAATGAGGGAAAATATGAAGGATAGAAAGAGACTGGAGGACTACAATCAGCTGGCTGAAATGGAATGTAATTCAAAACAACAGAAAAATAGACTTGGCAAAAAACAAAAGAAAGGACAGGAAAACAACAAAATGAAATGCAATCTAACCTACTTAGGAGGTAACCACCATGTGGTGGCTACTGGAAGTATCTCTTGAGATGCTGGCCATTAACAAGGAGTTTTTCAGTTTATCCCTGTAAGGTTTTCAATCTGTAAATTCCATGACTAATTTTTTCCACAACCTGGAATGGGCTTAGCCATGGGTGTTGTAATTTTGTGTGCTTACCTATTGGCTCACTCATGAGAGATGAAAAGTAAATAAATTTCTCAATGAAAGACATCACCTCGTCCTCTCTTTCGTTTATAAGTTTGTCATGCTCCCTTTTGTTAATGGCTGCGTTTCTGAGTGTTCTTTCGCAAAGTAGGAACTCAAGTATTTGGTTATCCCCTTTGAACACCTGCCAATTTGAGATGTTATTAGTTACGGATGATCTGAAAATCAATTCAACATAAAGTTTATTCTTGTTTAATCTAAGATTAGGAAAAAGTTTCGTAGCCATAACAGTTATTAGATCGGAATCGTGATTATACTTTCGAGGTATATATGTGACATTGAAAGAATCAAAATTGTCAATTAAACTCCATACCTCATGTTGGTACCTCACCAGGTGTGGCAGACTGGTGGGCTCTAGTATTGCAGCAATAATTTTGCAACTCCTGGCACTCCCTTCTTTACTTTTATCAACCCGGTAGTTCGTAACAAACTTGGAAGCGACGGTGTTGTATGCACAAGTACTAGCTCTTGCCGCAGCTGTCACTTTGTCAGCTGGCACAAGTCCGCTAGGGGCTTAAGCCAACTTCTATGAGCTCTTAGAAGAAGCTTTTTAACTGATGGATGGAAGCTAACTCGAAGGAAGCTAATCTACTTGCGGAAAGAAACTGAAAGCCAAAAAGTAACGCAAACCCTAACAAACCCTAATTCTACCACCTAGTCCTATTGATGCAAAGGAGAGAATGCAAACTACTAAAAGAGATGCCATTACTTCTATGAAGGTGAAATGCATGTGTCTAGACTATCTTTATCTGAAGAAAACATCTTTTTGTATTTTTGAATAAGTTATCATAATTATCATGCATGTGTTTTTAACTAGCTTTTTGCTGTGCAGGGGTGGATCAAGGAGGAGAAATGTTTGGAAAAGGTTGGGAAGGTTCAGAGAGGGCCTAAGGAGTCCCTAACACCCTTCCAGGGAGTCTCACAGAGTTTGGCTATCAAGAAACCTCATTCGTGAGCTTCTACAGGAAGTCTGCAGGTGTTCTACAGGATGTTTTAGGAATTTCTATAGGATGCTCAGAAATTTCTACAGGATGTTTAAGAATTGGATTTTGGAGGATGGGTGAGTGAAGGAAGATGTAGGAATGGATAGGGAGGTAGGATAGGGGCCTGGAGTGACTCAGGGGCTGATGGATGGAGAGGTGAGAGGCTGTAGAAGGTTGTCTTGGCTTAAAGAAGGCTAAGACAATGGAGGAGCAAGAAGGCAGGGTTACATGGGCAGAAGAGCAGTTGTGAGATGAGGAACCTAACTAGGAGATGGAGCAGCTGGCCTGGACGAAGCTTAGGCGGATGAGAGAGTGGTGGAGATGCCCTGCATGGTGTACATTTAACCCAATCAACAAAGTCCTACACACAATCAAAGTCTTAGCTAATCTATTCTAACTGTCAATGAAACAAATGAACAACAACTTTATTTGTAAAGAGAACCATGTACATCACTCAAGCAAAGAAACATTTCAGAGGTCTGAACACATAACTAACTTCTACAAATGAAAACATTACACCAAGGATTGCATGGTCAAGCAAACTAGTGTTTTTGTTGGGGCAGCACTATTTCTGCAATTCCAGCCACTGATCCAATAAGGATGAAGTGAAACTGAGAGTGTTGTCGACCCTTTTCTTGGAGCTTTAACTGTTATTATCCTACCAATCTATTCTAAACATCTGAAGAAATTCTATTCGTAACGAGTGACCGATTTAACCAACAAAACTAATTCTGCTTAACAGAAACACGTTTCAAATGTATAAAAGGAAAATCACGATGCATAAAGAAAAGGTAACAGTACAAAGAAGGAGGCCCTAGGCTCTCAGGTTGGGCCCAACCCCGAGAGCTATGGCTCCTATAGAAAACTCAGAGCTGATATCAAATCTGACTGCTTCTCATTATCAAAAAATACTCATAAGTCAAGAGTTATGCCAAAAATGGCTAGAAGAGAACAAAATGAAGCTAGCAGCACTGTAGTGCAAAGTATGCAAGAGTTTCCAAAAGTACCTCACGAAGGCTAAGGCCTTAACATTTATACACCACGAGGCCCTAGCTAGCATCCTAAATCTATGGGACTTGGCTGCCGAAACTGTGAGTGAACAACTCCTTCCAAAATTTGCTTGGCTGCCTTCTAGATCCGGTTTTGGTGGCCTTTGGAGCTCGGAGTTGGGGGTGAGGATCCCGAGGAAGGCTATTTAATGCCATAGACAACCCCCCTAAGAATCCTCAACCCAAGCTTGGCTGTCTTCTAGCCCATGATTGCTCGGTTTTTCTCCAACATGTGTCAAAAAACTTGAAATGAGCACATGTTAGCCACCTAGGAGAGTGACTACCCTTATTCGTACAAATGACATAAACATACTGGAAAATAATGCATAAGCTATGAAAAATGAAGGATTGAACAAGGATAATTAGGCCAAATGAGCCCAAAATGTTACCAAATTTGGGGCTCATCATCACCCCCTGCTAAAATGATTGCTCATCCCTGAGCAACTAGTCCAGCTCCTCATCTTTCATTGCTTTAATCGCCACCCTCACATCCCAGGCTTCTGAAGTAGTATCCTCCTCACTGTCATGGAATCTAGCCTTCCTTTCCACCTCTTCCCACTACTTATGCTCTTCTTTTTCTGTGCTTCCTTCTAACAATCCCAAAAGCAAAGGTGGACTTAGCTTGAGGCCAATCCAGCTGGCCTAGAGGTTCTGCATAGACTTCTTGTAGAGAGGCACCCGTGGCAAGGCCTCCCTCATTCTAGTTGGAGTGCAATATTCCCTGATTTTTAGGCTGTGGGACAGTGTGTTCCACCTACGGGTGCAAGCATGAACACAATTGTCCCCTAATAATCGCTCCATATCCTCGAAGTATGCTATAGCCTGAGCCTGACGATCCATGTATTTTAATAAAGCCTGAGAGTTGGTTGCTAGGTGCTGGTGGGCTGATATTTATGCGGTGGGGTCCCCTAGCTCTGCTCTAATCAGCAGTGGTTCATGTAGCTCTCGGTTCATGACATCTTTGACCTCTGTCGCTCTCTTTTCTTCGTGGTTTAACCATGAGGTTAGTGCCATCAGCTGCATATCTCCCACGACTATGTTGGGGTCCCATGAGGTTACATTTGGAAGGGCCAAATTATGAAGGTAGAACTCTGATAGCTTGGCCTTGTCCTCTGTTGAACTGCTGTTACATAATTCCGTGAACTGCTGGGGGTTTTGGATTTGGGAGATACCCCTCTGTGCCAATGCATTAATTTGGAATTGCAGCCACTGGTCTCGTAGGTATAGGCCATAAGATTTGGCCGGCTGCCTACATTGCAGAGCGTCCATTGCCCAACTGGCCATGCAGGCCAGTTGTGCCTCCTTTTCTTGCACCTGTTGTTTTAGAGCTTGTATCTCTATGCTTGCCTGCAATTCTCTTTCCTGTAGTTGCTGGATTAGTACCTCAAGATCAGCTTGCATTCCTTCTTTTTCTTGGGGTTCTACTGTGGTGTCCTCTGGTGCTGTGTCCCCTTCTTTCCTCTGTCCTAGTAGCTGTAGTTTGAGCTTCTCATTTTCTTCCTGTAGAAATACTCGCTGGCAGTTTCCCACATGTTTTGCCATAGCCAATTCTCTTCTTGCCTCCTTGAGTTGTTCCTCCAAAGGGCCTATATTTGCTACTCCTTTAGACTTGGCTATTCTCATCCATGTGTGGGTCCTCACCCTTTCTTCCTCTAGTGCAATGAAAAGCGGCCCTGTGAATTTTTGTGGAATGATTTTTCCGGCCTCCAAAAAGTTATAATAAGAGCCCAAGCTAGGCTGGGGGCTAGGTTCCATAATGTGCTCTACCTCTTCTTCCTTTTGTGGTGATTTGGATGCCTCCCCTTCCATTCTTTCGGTCTCCTTGAGCCCGGCCAATGTTTCCTGTAGAACGGCTTCAACATCCTGTAGAGAGGTTTTTGAAGCCAATCTTTCCATTCTCTCCCTCCAAGTAGATGTCTTCAGGATCCCCCGCTCATAAGTGACTGATGCTTTGGAGGGGGACTTATCCTTTGGCGAGGCAACTGTGTCTTCAATGGTGTTGTGGAGGTAAATCCTCTCTGCGGACAGAGACGATCCCTACTAGCCCAGACCGGGTCTAGCAACAATCACACAATGCTATCACGCAAGTTCCTAATTGCAAATAAAAGGTGGATGGTGAGAACCTACTTGGATTCCAACGCTAGTGTTCATCGAAGAGATGTCGCCCTCGTTCCTTTGCCTCGGCCGGTCACGATCCCCACGATCTCCGTGATTGGACACCTGCACATGCAAAGAACAACACGAAAACAAGCATAAAATATAGTAGATGCAATTATATATCAGTCAGAAAAGATATAACTCAACGTCAAACATAAGACAATGAGAGTGGAACCATAATGATAGCCATCTATTATTAATAAATAACAAAGAAGAATACAACCATTGTTCTGACGTCAAATCCTCCATTGGCTGGGTAGTCAGCTACACAAATCTTGCAAAGCTTGTTGGGATGAGGAACAAGCCTTTCTCTCTTTGGGTGACAAGAATCTCCTTACTTATATTTGGCCTTATGGGTGCAAAGAAGGCTCTTGCAGCTTCAAACTCTCTATCACTATGCTGGGACTAGAACTATTGTAACTCTAACTAGCTTGCTCAAGGCATAAAGGCAAGCTTTTATAGATAGAGAGGAAAGAGATAGGATCAACCACATTATTCATGGGATTGGCTTTATCACTTGGAAACTTCCATGAAAGGTGGCAAACCACTTTCCCTTCTATGGAGATTCGAAGCCAAACCATCCTTGCTCAACATAGATTCAGTTGGTGAATGGGTTTGAAGAGAACCTTCGGGAGTTTGGTGGTTGAAAACTTTACTCAATTCGGTTGGCGCGAGTGCAACTCTGAGACAGAGCGCCAATAGCGCGCCCGTTTTAGAGGATTTCCCTCATTGGTGCGGGCAGTGAACTGAGGACCCGCGCTAATGCAAAAAGAGCTGTTTTCATGGAGATTTTGCAGGAGATGTCTTCAGGGCAAATGAAGCTCATACTCAGAGGAATATAATGCAAGTGGTTTCAGGTCATGTCACTTCTCACAGGTCCCGGAATGAGTCCTCCAGTGTACAGGCGAGGGGTAATAGGGGCGGTGATAAATGGTGACAAATTGGCTGTGTAACAAATGGTAATTGGGTCTTTGGATGGAGGTTGGGGTCTGCCGGTTTTAATTCTTACACTTCTTCTTGCTTTGAAATACAGAGGAGTCTCCCTCTTTCGTTTTTCCTTTGGCTTGGGAGAGGTACTTAGGGCGGCCAGCACAGCTGCTGCCTCCCTAGCAAGAATTTCGGCCGATTTCTCCTTCTGTTTCCCTTTTTCAGGACTTCCTGTAGAAAGCCCTGTAGTGGCTAGTTTCTGGCTTCCTGTAGAAGCCATTTTTAAACTTCCTGTAGAAGCAGACGGCACCGTTTTAGCCTACTTGGCTGAGGGTGCTTTTTCTTTTAGCTTGGCTGAGGCTGCCTTAGAGGTGCCCTCACTGACGTGGACTTTTTCAGTCCTTTCCACCCTGCTCTGTAGTCTTTTCTCCCTGGGTGTTGGTGTGGTTTGATCACCCCCTGTTTTGGCAGCTTGGCTTTTTCCTTGAGTTCTCTTCAGTACTTTCTTTGGTGTTGTGCGCGGGGTTTCCTGTCTTTTATCTTTCTCCTTTGTCTGAATGTGCTCCTTCTCCTCGCTGCTGGAGGAGGTGAGCTCCTCGACCAAAATTCGGATGTCATCATCCTTAGACATATTCTGAAAATTTTCCCAGGAGAGAGGGACGGTGTAAGTGTGGAGTGCATCTTCCACGAGGAGCTTGATGAGCCCATGATGGGCTATCTGGTCTGGAATTCCCTCTCTCAGTTTGGTGGCACACTCAGTCATGGATTGCAGGAGGAAGTAAGGAATGCTCAACTTTTGCTCTGAGGGTAGGTCCATTTGGTGCCTGAGTTCTGTGAGTAACCGGAAATGATAGCCATACACGATGCTAAATCACCCCTCACATGTAATATACTTCATAATCTGGAGGCTGAACTCACTCCAGAACGGATGTAGGCTGGTTCTTCAAACTCCATTCTTGTCCTCTGAAAATTGTTCCTCTGGCAAGAAGAACTCCTTCTTAGCTTTCTGACCGAGTTTTCTCTTCTCCTTATCCCAGGGTACCCCCATCGGTAGATCAGTTACTCTGCTAATAAGATGTGGGGTGAGTCTGAGGGTCAATCCTATGAAGTTGACAACGGCCAATGTCTTTGACTTTGGCTTCAAGGACCTTAGGAATTCTTCTACAACTTCGTCATCGTGACCTTGAAGCTTGTCACAGAATGACATCCAGTGTGCATGGGAAAAAAAGTCCACCACCTCAGGGGTTTCCCGTAACTTCCTGGAGTCCGAAGGCTCTTTTCTAATGAACCCTCCCGGCATGGTAAAAACTTGTTTTGTTGTCCTGAGCTTGCCTGCTCGTGTACAGAAGTAGAGCTTCGGGATTTTCTTAGATAGAGCGCAGAGCTATGTCTCTGTTATGCACACAGTTATATAAAATTCACAACTTTCTACCAGTGAGCCTTGACAGTGGCTCAATTGTAATTCAAAACCCCGGAGAAAATCCCGCATACATACTACGATGACAATTCTCATGCAGCGATAAGAAAACGGCTTGTAAATTCATGAACAGACTTTTATTCACATTTTCCTACCCCTTCAACACGTCGACTTCACCACCTTTTGAATCAATTGCATGGGAGAATTATGTTCAGGCTTACCTTATTCCAAAATTGCCACCTTCGACATGAACAGTCCAAAATTCTTCGTAATGTCGGGCTTCCTGTAGCGCAGCTTCCTGTAGGAGTCATGCACGGATTCTGGGGAACGCTTCAGTGGTTTTGGACCTTATTTGTAGCAACATGACGTTGGAACAAGCTGAGAACTCAGGCTAATAGCCTTCAGAGAATTGAGGACGCGTACTCGGCTGCAAAACGGTTGTGAATAAATGACTGCAGTGCATCATAAGTGATTCAGCCAGCTGATTTGAATTGCTGCGGAATTCATGGCGCAGGGGTGAGCTGTCCCCATTGACCCATTGGCCGACGTCACCGCTATCATTCCGCTGCATGTATTCCTGACCGCTGAATCCTTCCCTTTTTTCTACCGCTGCCACTCCTGTTAGACTGCCGCTTCTCTCCGACTGGATGCTTCCCACGTGTCCATTTCCTATCTTTTCGACATAACCAAAGCCTTTTGGATCCGACGAGGCCGTCGGACTGGTTGTGGTGGCCAGTTGAATGGCTACCCGACTTGTTCAATCCATTCATTTTCACAGTTACGCACATTTTAGAGTATAGCTTATGTAATTTGATGAAATAAGGTTAGGCACTTACCTGTGCGGCCGTGGACGTGATTTTTCAGGCTTCAGGACGAGGAATGATGGATCCGCTTGCTGCTGCTTCGTGCACAGGCACTGGAGCTCCTCTTCATTGGCTATTGCTGGTTACGAGACCTTGAGACCCGGTTTCCTGGCTGTGAATGTTGCATGCGCCGGCTTCATGAGCTGCGGGTGTCTCCATGGTATGTGTTCTAGCCGAATCAGCTGCTACAGGATTCCTGTAGGACATCCTGTAGCCGTTTCTCTTCCTAGGGTGCATGATGAGATAATTGAGTCACGTTCACAGGTGCAGGGTCCTGAGATTGCCTTGACAGGTAAAGTATGCAAGCCTCTGCATGCATTTATTTCCCCAAGAATTCCCTTTATCTGAGAAAACAAAGTTCTGGTATGACTGTGCAGGTATATTTCGACCGTATGGCAGCAATGGTGGTGAAAGGAGGTGAAACAAGTGGAGGATGGAAGAAAGGAGTGGTTGCATGCCTCCTCAATGGACTTCAAGCTTCAAATTCTTCTTGATGATCGGTCCTGACCCGCCCAAAGGCTCTACAGGATGTTTCCTGTAGAAATACAGAACTTCCTGTAGAAAGTCCTGTAGCTTCCTGTAGAAGGCTAAACTATGACCAGATTGCGTCCAAACCTTGGAAGAGATGAGTGTTTATGGAGGGAGTGTTGGTGAGGTTGCCTGGTAGCTTGGTAGGGACCCTTGTCCTTGAGTTGAGAGGCCTCCTTTTTACATTGAATCCCTGCAACCTGCAACAATTTCCAAAGATTAAGCCTGTTTTTTTCTATTTCTGCCTCTTTCTCTTTTTCTTTTTTCTTTTTCCTTTTTTTTTTATTTATTATTATTAAAGAGACAGTAGGGGCGCCTCAATGAGGTTTTCACCCCTACTATCTGCCTTGGGTGCCTCAGAGAGGTTTTCGCCCAAGGACCTTTTTATTCCAATTCTTTTTCAGAGAGACAGCAGGGGCGCCTCAATGAGGTTTTCACCCCTACCATCTGCCTTCGGTGCCTAAGAAAGGTTTTCACCCAAGGATCTTTTTTTATTTGCATTTTTTATTTTTATGATGCTCAGGGTATGCCCAAAACAAAGGCAGAACCCTTCTGTATGACCACCATTGATTTTTCCACAGTTTTGATGAACTCTTGCCTCGAAAGAGGTTTCCTGTAGATCTTTAGTCGATGCCCATTGACGAGCATGGGGATGGCTTCTTCATCAATGGTCTGAATAAGGACAGAACCATTGTCATTACACTTCTCCACTGCATATGGTCCTAGCCATCTTGTCCTCAGCTTCCCCTTGAAATCCTTATGTCTGGAATCATACAGCAGCACCCAATCTCCCGGCTGGAATTTTTTGTCATTGAGGTGCCGATTGTGCCATATCTTCCTTTGAAGTTGAACCACTTCTGAGTGAAGGAGGGCCTGCATTCGGTGTTCGTCTAACCCATTCAGCTGCAATAACCTTTCTTGTTGAGCATGGCTGAGGTCCAGGTCTAGCTGAGCTGCCACCCTCAATCTGTTGTACTCGAACTCGATTGACAACAAAACTTTCTTCCCATAGACCAGCTCATAAGGTATGAAGTTAGTTGTGGTCTTCCAGGTGGTGTTGTAAGCCCAAGTGGCCTCAACCAGGCGATCTGCCTAATCCTTTCTACTACTGCTCACAACCTTAGTCAAAATCCCTTCTAATGCTCTATTGGTGACCTCCACCTGCCCATTTGCTTGAGGATGATATGGGGTGGAAGTCCTATGCTTGATCTTGTGATGAGCGAGCAAGTCTTCAATTAAGTTGGAGGTGAACTGGCTTCCTTGATCGGTGACTAACTCTCTTGGGTAGCCAAATTTGTAGAAGATGTTTTCTCTTAAAAACTCAGCCACCTTTTCTTCTGTCGCTACTTTGATTGCCTTGGTTTCCGCCCACTTTGTCAGATAGTCTGTGCACATAATGATGTAAGACCTTTGCCTTGAAGGAGGATTGATAGGACCCACAAAATCCATACCCCACTTCTCAAATGGTTCAAGAGTCACTTGAGGTTGGAGAGGAATTTCGTCCCTTGGAGTCGGCTTCCCCATCCTTTGGCATCGGTCACATTGGCTGATATATCTTTTGACATCTTGATGAAGCGTGGGCCAATAGTAGCCTGCCTGTAGAATTTTGAAGGCAGTCCTCTTGGCTGCAAAATGTCCTCCACAAGGCCCATCATGATAGGTTAGGAGGATGTCAAAGACTTCCTCCTCCCTTACACAATGCCTTAAGATCTGATCGGGGCCAAGTTTGAATAGGTTGCCCCCGATCCAAGTGAATGAGGCACTTTTCCTCACAATTCTGCTCTTCTCTTTTGAGGATAGATGTGGAGGGAACTGTGCTGAGACCAGGTAGTTTTCTATATCAGCAAACCATGGAGAGAGTACTGAGATAGAAAACAGATTTTCATCTGGCATCTGGTCATCCACTGTTCCGTCTTCACCTGCAGGTAAATCCAGTCTAGACAAGAAGTCAACAACAACATTTTCTTTACATGGTTTGTCAACAATAGTCAAATCAAACTGCTGCAACAAAAGTAACCATCTAATAATACGAGCATTCACATCCGGTTTATTCATTAAATATCAAATTGCAGTATGATCAGTATGTACAAATGTTTGATAGCCACTGATGTAGTGTCAGAACTTGTTCAGGGCATGGACCACGGCCAAGAACTCTTTCTCAGTTACAATATAATTCATTTCTGCCTTGGATAAGTTTTTGCTGACAAAGTATATGGCATATGGGAGTTTTTGTTCAACCTGTCCTAAGACTGCCCCTATAGCTTTGTTCGAGGCATCAGTGTGTATGTGGAAAGGTAGGGCCCAGTTTGGACCTCTCAATATCGGGGTGGACACCAACTTATCCTTTAATTCATTCAGAGCCCTTTGACAGTCGCCCGTCCATTTGAACTCAACATCTTTTGCTAAAAGGCCAAACAATGGAGAGGCTAGCTTACTGAATTTTTTAATGAATCTTCTATAATATCCTGCTAAGCCTAAGAAACTTTGAACATATCTTACCTTCTGAGGAGGTGGAACCTTTTTGATGAGAGCAATTTTATTAGGATCCACCTGTAATCCTTGGCGAGAAATGGTATGTCCTAGCACGGTCCCTTCAGTCATCAAGAATTCACATTTTTCAAGACTAAGGGACAGGTTCATCTCAATGCACTTGGTTAAAACTTTTCCCAGATTGGACAATGCTTCCTGGAAGTTGGACCCATAAGGAGTGAAGTCATCCATATAGATTTCCATCGAATCATGGACCAGCTCCGAAAATATGCTCAACACTGCTCTTTGGAAAGTGGCAGGAGCATTGCATAGCCCAAAGGGAAGGACTCGGTAAGCAAAGGTACCCGAAGGACAAGTGAAGGTGGTCTTATCTTGGTCCTCTGGGTTGATTTGGATCTAGTTATACCCACTAAACCCATCTAGGAAAGAGAAAAACTTCTTTCCCGCCCGTCCATCCAACACTTGATCTATGAAAGGCAGAGGGAAGTGGTCTTTCTTGGTGGCTTTGTTCAGTTCTCTGTAGTCCACACAGATTCTCCACTTTCCATTTTTCTTGGGTACCAACACCAGAGGGGAAACCCACTCGCTATCTGAGATTGGGTAGATGAATCCTGCATCCAACAATTTTTGCAATTCTTCTTTGATAATGTCCTTAAGGGCTGGATTCATTCTCCTCTGAGGTTGCCTGACCAGTTTACAATCTTCTTTAATGTAGATGTGATGGGTATAGACTGAAGGATGGACTCCTTTCATCTCCTTATAGCTCCAAGCAAAAGCATCTAGATGACTGGCCAGCAGGCTATACAGCTCCTTTTCCTGGGAAGGAGATAGGGAGGAGCTGATCTTTAACGTTCTCTCGGGGCCAAACTCCACATTTTTAACTCTGGGAGAGGTTGGATCAGTCACACAGAGGTCCACTAAGGTGTTGGCTTGAGTATCCTCCACCAATTTCTCTAAGGACAATGCACTGGGAGGTGGATTCTGAATCAAGGTCTCAATCAAATCATCCTCGGTTTGAGGACCTCCACTGGTGGTTTCTAAGGTGCACAAGGGTGCAGAGTATACCTCATCCTCTTCTCCTTCTTCCAACCAAAGTGGTAAGTCATGCTCTAGCAGAGGTTGGGCAGGAGGGTATAGGACTAGCTGCTTGGACATAGGACCATTTTTGATGGTCATGTTTCTTGCTCGGCAGCTTATGTAAGCATCCGCAGTGGCTAACCAAGGCCTTCCCAAAATAAGGGGGTATCCAGTAAGATTTGCCTTTGGTTGAAGGACCAAGAAGTCCGCAGGATACTCCCAAGAGTCAACAGAGACCAAGACATCCTCCACAATCCCTTCTGGAGTCATGGTGGAGCGGTCTTCCAACTGCAGGACTGTCGAGGTCTTCCTTAAGGAACCCTGAAGGTTGAGTTTGAGCATGGTATCCTTGGTCATCACATTAATGGTAGCCCCTAAATCAATCAAGGTGTGGGGTATGATGGTGCCATTGATGTGGACATCAACTACAGGACTCCCAGGATCCAAATACTTTGGACAGATTACTTGCCCCAACATAAGATCAGACAATTGTCCTATGACATTGATAGTTGAGGCATCTATTTTTCGCCTACCTGGGTGCCTGAAACACTTTTCCTTAACCAATTTGTTGTATACCGGTACATCTTTGATGGCTTGGAGAAGTGGTATTCTCACACACAACTGTTTGAGTTCTACCAGAAGCTCATTCTCTTCTGGGTCGAGTTGTGTGGTTACTGTTAGTCTCTCAGGAAAGGGTGGAATGGCTTTGGGTTCACTTTTCTGTTTATCTTCCTCGTCCTCTGGGGGAGGAGGTTGGCAATCCGGAAGAGTCTTCCCAGATCGTAGGTTGATCTCCTGGATTTCCACAACATAGGTAGGGCATGTTGTTTCCCCAGTATATACCTGCTGGGCCTGTTGGTTGTTGGGGTTCGGGTTCGGTTGAGCAGGCATTTGGGGTTGTCTTGGAGGAGCAGGAGGTAATGGTTGTGGCTGAGCTGGTGGTGGAGGCAAAATTGCAGGAGGAGTGTTGTACTGGGGCCTCCAACCCGGTTGAGGTGCATTCCACTGAGGCTGTGGCTGGACATGTGAGTGAAACGAATGAGTAGTGGGCTGAGTATGGTATGGAGGTGGGTAAGACCATGGAGGAGGTACATACCAGGAAGGATGAGCGGGGGGACCCCAAGAAGGCATAGGAGCAGATTGGTTGGGGCTATAATAAGCTTGGGATGTCCCTTGCATCCCCTGCTGGTAAGGTCTAGGTCCATGCGGCCTCCTTTGGTTGAGGAAGTAGAGAGGTTCGGTGGGTGCCTCAGTCCCTTGGTATATGGCCTTAAATCCAGGTAAGGTTGGGCATTGGTTTGTGGGGTGGTCCTCCTCACAAATGAAACATACCTCTACTGAGTGTAATGGACACTCGTTCTTAGGGTGCTTCCTCGTACACCTGGGACAGAAGATGGCCAAAGCCCTCTCAACTTCCTCTTTCTTCTGCTGGATTCGGAAGGTATCTAGTTGCATGGCAATGGTCTATCTCACCTCACTTTTGAGGTCCTCCAGCTGATTAGCAAACTCATGCTTGGAGAAGGTAGTACTAGCTTAAAGTGGGTTTCCCCTGCCTCTTTTCTGGGCTGCCCCAGAGTGGTTTCTAAACACAGTCTTTATATCCTCATAAGGTAGTTGGTAAATATCTCCTCTAGCTAGCATGTGAAGAGTATCTAGAAGATCTTCAGGGACTCCTCTGAGTAGGACCAGCTTTAGAGATTCGGGGTCAAGTGTGCACCTGGCCTGTTTATAGCTAAGCTGGAACCTTTCCTCCTAATCTTCTAAAGACTCATCGTTTCCCATGGTCATCCGAAAGATTTCTCCCTTGGCTTCCTTAGACCTACAGTAGTCTCGGTATTTGGTATTGAAAGCTTTCTGCATATGAGCCCAAGTGGTGATACTATTTCCAGGTAACCCCATGAACCAGCGTAATGCTGCATCCTTGAGGGTAGAGGGAAAGAGTTTCAATTTTTGCTCATCTTCTGTATAGGCACAGGTTCGACAAAGGACAACAAACTCAAACAGGAAGGTATCAGGATCTTCAGTAGTCAATCCATGGAAGTGAGGTAAAGCGGAGGGGCTTATGTTTTTCATTTTCATGTCTCCATTGGTCTCTCGGATGGGAAAGGCACCCTTTATTCTCTCATCTTCTCTTCTACCATTTCGGTTTTCAGCCATGGCTTTAGATGGAGTGTTCTCTAACTCTTCTTCTGTTATAGGATCTTCGTATATCTCAGGAGGCTCACCTATAGGTTCTTCTGGATCACTGTCACCAAAGAAGAGAGAAGGGTGACTCAGTGAAGTGGTGGGGGTGTTGGGTAAGAATTTGCCGGTTTTATCTCTATTCCTACGAGGCATGAAATGGAAAGAATTTTGATTTCTTTTGTTGTTTTTTTCTTCTGGTACCTGCAAAACTAAAATAGATTGAACTGCAACTAATCTATCTTGCTGAAATGGAAATGCGGAATTGAAATGAAAGCAGGAAAGGACTAATCTATTTTGCTCAAATGAAATTGCAGGAATGAAATGCTAGTCTACGCTTGCTGAATTGAAATGCTAATCTACGCTTGCAGAATTGAAAAGCTATTCTATGAAAGCAGGAAATATCTACTTTACTTTTGCAGAAATGAAATTACAGAAATGGAAATGAAATAAACTGTTTAGCAGAAGGTTGTAGTAGAAAATAGAAGAATAGCAGCAATCACCAATACTCTGACGCTTCCCCGGCAACGGCGCCAAAAAGATGGTGGGCTCCAGTATTGCAGCAATAATGCTGTAACTCCTGGGACTCCCTTCTTTACTTTTATCAACCCGGTAGTTCGTAACAAACCTGGAAGCGACGGTACTGTATGCACAAGTACTAGCTCTTGCCGCAGCTGTCACTTGGTCAGCTGGCACAAGTCCACTAGGGGCTTAAGCTAACTTCTATGATCTCTCAGAAGAAGCTTTTTAACTGATGGATGGAAGCTAACTAAAAGGAAGCTAATCTACTTGTGGAAAGAAACTGAAAGCCAAAAAGTAACGCAAACCCTAGCAAACCCTAATTCTACCAGCTAGTCCTATTGATGCAAAGGAGAGAATGCAAACTATTAAAAGAAATGCCATTACTTCTATGAAGGTGAAATGCATGTGCCTAGACTACCTTTATCTGAAGAAAACATATTTTTGTATTTTTGAATAAGTTATCAGAATTATCATGCATGTGCTTTTAACTGGATTTTTGTTGTGCAAGGGTGGATCAAGGAGGAGAAATGCTTGGAAAAGGTTGGAAAGGTTCAGAGAGGGCCTAAAGAGTCCCTAACACCCTTCCAGGGAGTCTCACAGAGTTTGGCTATCAAGAAACCTCATTCGTGAGCTTCTACAGGAAGTCTGCAGGGGTTCTACAGGATGTTTTAGGAATTTCTACAGGATGCTCAGAAATTTCGACAGGATGTTTAAGAATTGGATTTTGGAGGATGGGTGAGTGAAGGAAGATTCAGGAATGGATAGGGAGGTAGGATAGGGGCTTGGAGTGACCCAGGGGCTGATGGATGGAGTGGTGAGAGGGTGTAGAAGGCTGTCTTGGCTTAACGAAGGCTAAGACAATGGAGGAGCAAGAAGGTAGGGTTACGTGGGCAGAAGAGCATTTGTGAGACGAGGAACCTAACTAGGAGATGGAGCAGCTGGCTTGGACGAAGCTTAGGTGGATGAGAGAGTGGTGGAGATGCCCTGCACGGTGTACATTTAACCGAATCAACAAAGTCCTGCACACAATCAAAATCTTAGCTAATCTACTCTAACTGTCAATGAAACAAATGAACAACAGCTTTATTTGTCTGAGGTCTGAGCGCATAACTAACTTCTACAAATGAAAACATTACACCAAGGATTGCATGGTCAAGCAAACTATTGTTTTTGTTGGGGCAGCACTGTTTCTGCAATTCCAGCCCCTGATCCAATAAGGATGAGGTGAAACTGAGAGTGTTGTCGACCCTTTTCTTGGAGCTTTAACTGTTATTATCCTACCAATCTATTCTAAACATCTGAAGCAATTCTATTCATAACCAGTGACCGATTTAACCAACACAACTAAATCTGCTTAACAGAAACACGTTTCAAATGTATAAAAGGAAAATCACGATGCATAAAGAAAAAGTAACAGTACAAATAAGGAGGCCCTAGGATCTCAGGTTGGGCCCAACCCCGAGAGCTATGGCTCCTATAGAAAACTCAGAGCTGATATCAAATCTGACTGCTTCTCATTATCAAAAAATACTCATAAGTCAAGAGTTATGCCAAAAATGGCTACAAGAGAACAAAATGAAGCTAGTAGCATTGTAGTGCAAAGGATGCAAGAGTTTCCAAAAGTCCCTCACGAAGGTTGAGGCCTTAACATTTATACACGACGAGGCCCTAGCTGGCCTCCTAAATCTATGGGACTTGGCTGCCCAAACTGTAAGTGAACAACTCCTTCCAAAATTTGCTTGGCTGCCTTCTAGATCCGGTTTTGGTGGCCTTTGGAGCTCGGAGTTGGGGGTGAGGATCCCAAGGAAGGCTATTTAATGCCATAGAAAACACCCTACGAATCCTCAACCCAAGCTTGGCTGTCTTCTAGCCCATGATTGCTCGGTTTTGCTCCAACATGTGTCAAAAAACCTGAAATGAGCACTTGTTAGCCACCTGGGAAGAGTGACTACCCTTATTCGTACAAATGACATAAACATACTGGAAAATAATGCATAAGCTATGAAAAATTAAGGATTGAACAAGGATAATTAGGCCAAATGAACCCAAAATGTTACCAAATTTGGGGCTCATCATGGACGACAGTGTATCTTTGTCTTTACCTGGTCTACCATTATCTGTGGGTTATCAAAAGCTCTGAGATTTTTTACATTCCTTTCCATGGCTCTTCTTAGGCTTTTCAGCAAGCCTTTATGTTCTACTGTGTTACTGGTGCACGTGCATTCCAACCGACTCGCCATCAAATGTTGGTTCACTAGTGGGTCAATGAAAATTCTCCCAGTGCCTGCACTTTCAGGAGAGTTAGAGTCATTAAAGTGGAGTGTCCAGAAAATAAAATTTAATGTTATGCTAAAAGAACTACTTCCTATGCATTTAGTCCTATCATCTAATATAATACAAGGTAATTCATCAGTTGGATTGTGGGGGTGTTCAATTCTTTGTTCTAACTGTGTGTTTGTCCAAGCCTCCTTGACTATTTCTGCATGGCACTCTCTGAAACAGGTTTCCGTGGTATAAACATCGAAACTATAATTCCCAAGGATAGAGTTATAGAACATTACAGGTTCATTGGGGCTATTTGGTTCCATTACCACGTACTTCATGTATCTCTCTCGATCTACTCTCAGCATATCACTTTTTCCCCTCTGAGACAAAAAAAGATGGGACCAATCAGGTGAGAAATATCCATTTAGATTTGATGACCAGTCCCTACTAAGTAGCATTCCATAAGCCCCGGGTATATCCACTACCACTATATCAATGACCTGAGTGTATTGAGGTTTCGCAGCCATCCGAATCAAGACATCTTTCAGCTCCCCAATAACCCTCACATTTTTTCTATCCAATTGCATAATTCAGATTTCAGTTTTATTGGGTATTGCCTAAAGTCTCTTAGCGACAGCGTAAGGCATAACAGTGGATGAGGTGCCAGAGTCTACCAAGTAGTTATGGACGTTCATGTTGAAAATCTCAAAAGTGATGAGGAACGGTGGAGTCATAGATTTTGATTTCCTCCCTATCATGGTTGTGCTGACATCTTGGGTTTTTCAATTCATTTTAGATAATGTGGCCTCCATAGCTGACGGTATTTGGGCTGCACTAGTGGTACTAACAGGTTTGTACATTGGCTTCTTGGTTTGGGTGCTTGAGGTGGTGGGGGTTTTGCAGTTTTTCTCATTCATAGCTTTCAGCAACAAATCTCTTTGCTGCGTTAATTTTAACAAGTCAAAATACGTGATATTAGCCCTTGACTTCTTGAGATCATCTACAATATTGTAGTCAATGTTATAAATGGGATAGGGCAGGGTAAACATACCTATTTTTCCATTCTTCGATGGGGGTTTACCATCTTGAGTCGCCTTAGTTGCAGTGGGAGATGTCTTATCCTTTTCTGGATGGTTTGCAACTGGGGTATTCCTGGAATCACCACTAGATCTATCTTTTCCAATAGAAACTTCGGGAGCAGATGTTTTCATAGGGCGAGCATCTTGCTTGATCTGGTCTATGGGTTTTATCGCACCTGGGAGCGGCCCTTTACTTCGCGTGTGGATTTCATTAGTGTTGATTTCTGTGGGGTTATCTCCCTCATCGTCGTTCTCATTACTATGGAAATCCCACAACACATTAATCTGGGTTTCCTCTTCTGAGGGTTCTTCTACTTGGTATTCCTCCTCGTCTCCTTGTTCTGGTTCGAGCTCCAATATAGGTTCTTCTTTGTTAAGGAGTGATCCAATAAGAGCCAAATCTTCTGTGTTTAAAGCCCCTTCATTAGGTGGAGCAGGCAATGCAAGTTGACTATGACCACCTTCTATTTTCTTATGATAGAACGGCTTGAAGGGCTTTCTGTTGTTATAGCCTCCTCCATTGCCACTAGGACTCTCCCCATGATTCCTTTTCATACCAATGACTGTGTTCAATAGTTTCTTAATGATCTGATGCAACCCTTCCACATCCGTGGTGTCCTTTTCTTTAGTTTTAGCCCCTTTGTTATCATTTCCATTATTCTTCTTGGATGTCTGAGAGGCTTTCTTTTCTCTAGTTGTAGGGTGGCATGCTGTAAGACTGAGCATTTCATTCTTGACCTTTACAGCTTCATCGATAGCCCCTTGTAAGGTTTTCATATTACTCCTTTTAACCCACATCATTGTAGGGACAAGGAGAGCAGAGACATAGAACTCCATGAGCACTTCCTTAGTAGGTCTAGCAATGGCTGGGATTCTATTGAACAAGGTGTTGAACCGGATGTTAAAATCCTTAACCTTCTCCTTGCTTTCCATTTTAAAATGGAATAATTCTAAAGCCAAGGCCGCGGGTGTTTTACCATCACCAAACTTGTCTAAAAATGCCTATTGAAAAGCATCCCAAGAGGTGATTGACCCTATTCTCAAGATGAAATACCATGTGGAGGCTGCACCGATCAAAGTAAAAGAGAACAGGCGGCACACCACATCTTCATCGGCGACCCCCAACCTATGCAAAGCTAGGAAGAAAGAGCGAATATGGTTATTAACGGTATCTCCCCGCTCAGGGTCGAAATTGGGTAACAATCTTTCTGTATTTTTGGGCAAGGGATGCTACTGCCCGAGTACCGCTATAGCATCCTGTGCAATCTAGGGAGTGAGTGCTCCTGGAGGAGGTGGGGGTTGATTCCCAACCGAAGGAGGAGGTGGAGGTTGATTCCCACCCGGAGGAGGAGGTGGAGGTTGATTCCCACCTGGAGGGGGAACATTGGCCATACTATGGACAGGGAAGTTTTGGTTGGAGGCTTCTCCATTAGGATTCTCAAAATCAAGTGAGGAGTTACCTTTAGAAGGGGAATCCTCAGGAATTTCTTCCCAAGGGGTGTCAATACTTTGCAAGGATTCTAGCACAATGTCTTTGAGAGAAGTGATTGCTGATGTATCTTCACTCAGGGTAAAGATCCTTGGCTTTCTCTTAGTTTTCGGAGGTAAGGAGTGAACTATGGGAAACTGAGAGAGGGAATGAGCGTAAGCCCGAGTAAGTGCTCTGATAGGTTGTTACTAAGTGATAGGATATTCCCACAGTCTCTCTTCCTTGGGTGACTCGGATAAAGGGCTTAGAGGGGTCTCTATTTCTTCAAAATGAGGCTTTTTCAAATGTGTGGCAGGATCTCTCTGACCTTTACGATCCATACATTAATCCTTTTGAATCCATGCATGGCACTTATAGATGAAAACTTAAAAAGCTGGAGAGGGCGATTTAGGCCCTCCTTCTAGCGCCAATTTGATGACATGGCTAATGTTCGTTGTGGCAACAAGGGGAACTAACCCGATCGTGGGCCCCAATTAGATCTACTTTCGTTTGGAATGGCTAGCTCTAGCGGGTTTTAAGGGACACCGTAAACTGTTTGAGCATGTCGAAAGATTTCTTTCGGGAGGAAGACTTCAATTAAATCAACAAAATGAAACAACTAACCTCTATGTATTAAATCCTATCTATACTACTTCTAAGTACTCTAAACTAGTCCTAGCTACTCTAATCTATCCTGCAAGAGCATGATACAGAGGTTTAAACATCATTTAAATGTTCAAATGAATCAATCAATGAATTCACAGCTAGACAAGACTGTATTAAAGCTAAATTGAAATCCAATCACTCATATAGGAATCCACATTCTTCCATGGAATTAAAACTGCAACTGATGTTTAATTTAGTTTCAAATCAAAGACCATTCACAAGTTAACCATGAAACTGAATCACATTCAATTTAACAAGACTAATAGTGAACTGTAAGTCATCAATATACAGAAATATAAATCACATTTACATTCATTCCAATAAAAACACTCTGATCCAAAACAATACAATGAGTTTGAATCTAAAGGCTCTTTCTTCCCTCAAAAATAGTCCTCCTCATTCACAATAAAGCAACATTGTTCTTCTCGAAAATCAAAAGCCCCTTCTCCTCTTCGGAGGTAATATTTATGCTAAAAGCCTCTCGCTCTCAGTCTTCCCTACCTCTTTGCCTTCCCTCTCCTTCCTTCATTATGCCAATCAGAAGAAATAGGTGAAAACAGTTGGTGTCACTATTGACACATAAAGGGCGTTTCTTGTCATTAGGGTGCTTCATTTCCTGGGCACTGAATGGTTATTGATTAGAGAGGATGATTGTGTGTCCTATTCATGATGCGATCTGGAGTGGTTTCATTTTCAGAACACGCAAGCAACACCTGGAAACCAACTGAAAATGTCAAAGGCTGGCTCTTTTGACAGAACACCTCTACATATAAGGGTTTTCTGGATCCGCTTTTGCATTCATTACTCTTGGCCTGCAGAAATAAGATACACCAGTCACACTTGTAAAAATAGAAAAAAATGTTAGAAAACATGAATATTTCCTCTACTGAACGTTTATCACATCAAACGTGAAAGAATCGGCCCTTGGCTTTTAGCTTTATGCATAGATTAAGCCTAGCAAGCCAAACTCGGTTTACACTAAAAACTGTCGCAAAACACATAGCCGAATCCAAACTGCGGATTTGAAAATTTATATGCTTGACTTTGTAATCATCAGTGGGTCCAGGAGGTTATGGTGCGCTATATATGAAACTTTGTACCAGGCCAATTGTGATATGCGAAATGCTCCGGACCCGATATATATATATATATATATCATGGTTGATAAAACCATCGGGTCTGGTATATGGTAGTGCACCATATAGATAAGCCCTGCACCTCCCGATAGCAATAAGCGATTAACTCCGAACCCGGTATATTATATGATATGCTTAATAGGATCGGCGGGTTCACCACATTGCTGCGCACCTTATGTTCAAGCCTTGGTACCTTGCCGATTGCGATATGCGAAATGCTCTAGACCCGAAAATATATGTATTCCAGTTGATAAGGCCATCGGGTCTTTAGGGTAGCGGCACGCCATGTATGCATATACCTTGGACTTAGGCCGATTGTGTTATGCGACGGAGTTTTCGGGCCCGAAAATATATATATTGTGGTTTATAACACCGTCAGGTCCAGAGCCTTATGGCATGGATAAGCCCCAAAATGGTATTTATGCATGTTTTGTGAGGGATTTTTCGTTATAAAGAGTTAGAACGAAAATAAGGTGCGATAGAAGTGAGGGTGGAGGTGATTATGTGAGTGAGAATAGAAGTACCATGAATGCATATGAAAATTGAAAAGGTTGATGAAGGGAATGAATGAAGGGTTGATCTGGGTCAAGAATGAACTATGAAACGGAGATTTATCAAAGGTGGGTCTTAACCATTACGAATTGAATATTTGACTTGGCAATGAGTTAAAGTCTCTGGGATAAAATGGATCATTCAGAGAGGTGGAAGATCAAACTTCTAGGGGGACCCATTAAAAATTTTCTGTCAGAGCATGTTTTAATGGGGTGATAGTTGTGGCCACAATGGGCTCGTAATTGAAGCTACAATCTCTGCTTCTCCTCATTTTCTTCTTCTAGGAGTCTCTTCAATTTGAAATCCTTTGCTTGAAGGATTTCATTGATCTCTTTGTTTGAATGATGAGAGGAAGATAAAGAATAAGTATATTCACCTGAAGATGGATATGGAGCATTGACCTCTACTCTCTCTTTCTCCTATTCCTCTTTTTCCATTTTCTCCTCATAATTTGCATACATTATATCTACCCTGCTTTCCATCCTCTAGAAGGCCTCATAGATATCTTTGTGATCCTCCATTTTATTTTTTTGTTACACTTTCAATCTTTGGTTATCATTCACACTCACAATTCACATCAACAAGAAGATCACTCAGATACCAAACTTGATTTGGATTCTCTCAGCTACCGAAATTAACCAAGATCTTTTACTTTTGTGATGTTAGAAAAATTGCATGTGAAAGAGTATGAAAAACCACATGCATACTTCAAAGGAGAGGAAACATAAAGGAAACCATCAAATCAAAGAACACACATAACTTGATGAATTTAACCCAGTGTAGTTTATGTCTCTTAGCCAACGTCAAGATTGGGGAGGCTACTTCATTAAATCCTCCAAAAAATAAAAAAAAGGGATCTCAACATCAAATCATCATGTCAGCAAAAATCAAAAGAAGACATGACATCAATGCATCTTCTACCTCCACTTCTAGGGATGGCCTGAAAATGGAAACCTCTGTTGAAGAAGCAGACTGCATGGTTGAACTCTTGGCGAAAAATCGTGAAATATGACTATAAACTTGACCCCTTTCTGACTCTATCAAATTTGGGCTCCCTGAGAATCTCAAAGATTCCTCAAATATTATCTTCTGTATGCTGACTGGGATTCAGCTGCTCATATGAAGAAACTGTTCACACCATCATGTTCCTTCCAAAAAACTAAGAAAAAAGAGTATAAAGTTGGCTTGGTTCTAAATATGTCATTTTTAGGCCTCTAGAGAATCTTTCAAATTCCTACATCAAGGTTCCACCTTCATGGTTCCATCGTTCAATGTTTTTCTTTGGAAAAAATGTTTCTCGAACTAGAAAACCAACCACACCATCAGACTCCTGGAAAAATTCTGATTAATTTGAGTATAAACTTGACATGGTTCTACCACTATCAAAAATCATCTCTAAGGGAATCTTAAAGATTCCTCCAAGATTCCTTAAATCGTGGTTCTTCCTTCTCGGTTTGCACCCATGCTTAGGGTTCCATTATTTTTTGGGTTCTGTGCTACCTTCATTCAGGGAGCGAATGGTAAATTTTTGAATTTAAATAATGGCAAGAGGCAGATTTTACAAAGTCGTGCCCATTTGGGAATTCAATTAAGTCATTGGCTTGGAGGGTGGAGGTCCTAGGGTCAAGCCTGTGGGCCTCTCCCATCTCTGTTGGTGTGTTTTTAATTTATTTTAAATTTGTTGTTTGTTGGTTATGTGATAATATATTTGATAATGGGGTTGTTCATTGGCAGGTCGACCCATCGATCTGGGCGGGTTTGATCCCTGTCGGGCCCACATTTTATGTCGTTAGGCCAATATGTATAGCCAACCGTCTGACCGCCCACCATTCCGTTATATTTTTTATTTTTAATTTTTAAATATAAACCTTTGAAAACTCATTAGTTTAATTTTGGGGGTCACTAGCAATTTCAAGTAGGCGACAATTTCACCCTTTTCAGATGCCAAAAACACTCACCATTAAGTGCCATTTTTTCGCCTGGTTAACTACATCCAAATTTAGTAGCTCTACTAAATTTAACTATATTCCAAATTTATTTGGTGCTCTGCTAATTTTAGCTAGTGGGGCCAAGTTGACCAAAACTTTGACTGACCATAACTTGTGCATATGAGCTTCGATAGAGGTGTCATTTGCACTGTTGGAAAGATTGCGACAAGATTTTTGATCTAAATATAGTTTCATTGCAATCCAAATACTTTTATTTTTTTGGCCTATCCTAATCCACCTCTAATTTCTGAGCCTTTCTGGAGCCACCTAGATCATTTGGAAAGAAAATAGGAGCAATATTGCGATCAGATGGGCAATTAATGTTGTAAAATGATCAATGGTTTCAAAGTATTGTGGTATGATAGTCTTGTTTGAAAAATGCAAAAGCATCAAATAAAACATGTATATTTGGCATACCATGAAGAAAGTATTTCGAGCATATTATAATATGCAAATGAAGCTTATATGCATTTATTGACAACTACATAGGTGCATTATTTTAAGCATAAGCACAATAATCTAGTTGAGACAAAAATTACACTAGGTATTAGAAGACAAAAGAGAGAAGAGAGAGTGAAATATCACTCTTTATACTAAAATAATAGAAGAGAAATTTGAATTCATTATACGACATTTCTTATCTTTAGTACAATTTTATAGCAATCTCTTGAGAGAGGAATAATGTGCATTAGATGGGGGTTCCTTAGTGCATTCATAAAAGAAAAAAACTACTCCCATGTGGTCTTCCATTGCTTGAACCTTTGTAGTCCCTTTGAAGGGTGATGTGATGGATGAATGATGATATCCATAAAGTGCCACAACTGGTGGCATTTTGTATTAAGTATGGAAGGATGTGTTTTACCACCATTCTACTCAAGGAAACCACTTGATCCATTGTGTTATTTTATCAAATACAAATAAATTAAGTTGTCCTTCTAAAAATTTATTTACAATCTCAATTCTCCCATCATATTGAGGATGAAAAGATAAGATATAAGCGGACTACCCAAATGAGAAAATAATGAAAAATAGATATTCACCAATAGCATTAATCTTTGATATTCCATGTATCTTTTGGACTAATTCCATGAAATTTTCTACCAATATACTTGCTTTAAAAGGGTGATAAAGAGAGAAAAAATGGGCATAATTAATTTTACAATCAATCTAATACTACCTTTGAAATTTCTCCCCCATATTGACCTGGAATAACCAATGGTTGTAGGAGACTTGGGGTCTTGATTGTCTCTCTGTTACACAACATTTTGTCACTGTCCTTGTACTCCCCGTCCACGATCCTGGAGGACCTCCACAGTGAATACTACATGCTTTCCCATCATGAAGAAACTCCCAGTATGTCCCTCTTCATGAGAAGAATAATTCCCCTTTGCATCATTTCCCAAGAATCTTCCTTTTATCCCAGTTTACAAGACTGGTGCTACTAACCAGTTTCCTCCTCGCATCGATTTGTAGAGATTGAAACTATCACTAGCACCATACGGAGCAATTGATCCCTTTTCCAGTCACGATGATCCTCTTTTGGCAGGTTTTTTAAATATGGAGTCGAAGCTTCCAGCTCTAGAATCTTTGTAATGGAATTTTGGTAGATGGTTGGGATGGATTGAGCCGAAGAAGTCATTTTGGGCTCCTTTCCCCTATTAGTATGGAACAAATCAAGAGATAACACCTTCTCCCATGATTAGAGGAACCATATCCCATCCATCCAAGCTATATAAACCTCTCTTTTCCCAAGCTAAACTAGTTTTGGAGTGAGTTTAACGATCAACAACACATCTATAGCTTATAGCTTTCTAGTGTATGTTTGAGGGAGAATAGTGTGTTTTGGTTTGGTTTGAGACTATAGGGAAGAGGCCTTAAAACTTCCATTGTTGGGGTTATCCATGAGATTCTAGCAGAATTGTGGGAACCCGGATATGTCGGAGGAGACCAACAACATCAAGGCATTGGTTGTAATCTCTTTCTGATTTATACGAATACAAATATTGATTTATTTCCTACATGAAGTGATATTTTACATCTTTATGGATTAATGTTCCTTGACCTGTTAAGCAGGCTAAATAAAATATTGTATGCTCACATTTGTTGTTGTTGTTTGTTTGCTTGTTTCGAAGGAAGGAAACAAAAGATAGCTGGAATGAGGAAGCAGGGTCATTGCCAAGCAGAATAGCATTCTAAGAGGTAGGCCCTCTTAATTGATTCTAGCTTAAGGAGATTTTCCATAGATTGTTTGTTTGTGGCTAGACCTGCTCTCTTGGGCTAGAGGAATTGTTTTTCTCCGCACTGAGAATTTACTTGCACCACAAATTGGCAACCATACTGGGGAGCCAATCCTTCTATTTGATTGATTGTCATTTTATGGTTTTGTGTGAACTTTTCTAGTATCACCATTTCCCTTTAGTGTTCTCTACTTTGCTTTGTTTACTGCTCTAAGCATGAAATTTGTTGTGGCAAGTCTGCTTTTAGCCTTTGAAATTTTTTATTTTTTTCCTTGAATCCTCGGTCAGTGTGTTTATTTTTCTGACAGTCATGTTGATCAGTCCGAATTTCTCAAAAACAGTCACGCTGACCCCCTTCTGGTGCTTGTTGTCATTTAGGTAGTCACACTGATTCCTATAGGTGAAGATCAAGGTTTCCCCTAGATCATAGCCAGTGTGCCTTCCCTTATGATTTCTGTCTCTCATCTTGTTTTGGTTGTGTTCTCCCTTGCTGGAAAACTCTTTTAGCTTGGTTTATATTCTTGTTTGATTTGCTTTTTCCTCACTTGGTTTCTTGAGTTCTTGGATGGTGTATAACCCTAGGGCATCTAGGTCATCATCCATTCACCTATTTGTGTGCTCATCAAGTCAACTCGATAGTCAAGTTGCTCCTTGCATTTCATTTGTTAATCCTTGTGTTGCTTTGATTTCCATTTAACAAGTTTGAAAAGTTTTTTTTGTTGTTTGAGTGTCTCTTTTCAGGCATAGATCACATTGCTCATCGTGTTTTTGGTTAATTATTTGTTTCATTAGTTTGAAAGGAATTCTCTTTTGTGCTTTGCATTTTCTTGAGGTTGATGGTATTGCAATTTTTTCATTGAAGTGTTTGTGAAAGATTCGTTTTCTCGTTTCATTAAAAAATACATAATTCTAGTTTTTTGAATCAATATGTTACATTAGTTAGCATCATTGAAGATTAAAGTTGCATCATCATTTGCATTGGAAAAGAAATGAATTCTCTTTACTAGTGAAAGGGATACTTGAAGTGCGTTTGATAAGAAAGATATGAATTGGAAAGAGTTTTTCATCATTTTGGTTTTCAAAAGAGAAATAGTGAAAAGGTCATTTTTGCTTTCGATTGCTTGTTTTCTTGCATTTGAGTGTGTTTTCTAGTCTTATTAGTGAAACAATTCATTGAATTGAAAGGGTCTTGTCTCATTTAGCTGCATATAGGTGTTTTTTGAGTCACATCGATAAGGCCGGAAAACCGAGACATAATTTTAAGATAAACTTTGAAATGTATTCAATTAACCTAAGGCACATTTGAAACATAACGATCACATTTAGAAGGTCTAGGCTAGAGATGTGTTCCAATGTCTTTAAACCTAGTAGCTATCATTCGCTTTGGCACTAGACAACGCTAGTATGGACTTTTGCTTCCCATACCATTGCATATATAAAGGGAGACCCCACAAGGTTGCAATCCTTTATCCACAGGAATCTGAGTCTTCCACCTTATAAATGTGATACACTGAACACAACATTTAGGGAGATCGCTTGCCCGTACTTCTCGGTTTGTTGGGAGGTATTCTACATTTCACAGTTACCTATTAATCCTTTTTGCCTAGATCATACTAAGTAGTCATTTTGATCTTTTTGACTCCCTAAATATAAAAGATCACCCGAGCGCTTGTCCTTTCGAGCTCATTTCAAACCGAAGGTCATAGAGCCACCTTTTGCTTCTTTCTCGACTCTTAAAACATGAAAGAGCACCAATTTGTTTTTTCATCTTAAAAAATTCTTACCCACGATATTATAACATTCTTGTTAGTCTTTTTCTAGACCACATCATGAGTATACCTTTAAATACATTTTAAATCCTTGGAATCAATCTCTCTATTGGTTATTTGAGACAAAATCATCATGGTTGAACCAATTGGTTCACCTAGTTCCTCTTCCTCTCCTCTATCTGAAAGATTGTCTAAGGAGCCCTTTCTTGAATTTCCACAGTTACTTGAGGACCAAGGTGTTGAGTGTGAAATTGTTCTAAGAATTAAACCTTTTTCATCTCATCCTCCCCCTCCCTCAGATACTGGGTCACTTTCTGACATTGGCATGGAATCTCCGGATAATCTTATCCAGACTCTCGAGAGTCCACCGACCTCTAAAGTTCAGCTTGGATTGGTTGTTTATCCTCTGAATCGTTTGTTCAATCCTGTTGTGATATCACCTCAGCGTCCATACAGTCTGTACGATCAGTCGGTATTCCTTTAGAATTGTCCCCTCGAACATCTTTGGTCGTCTGTCATCACCTATTTTCACCAATGGAATCAGAAGGCAAAATCCCAGTTTCCTCTCGAGGTCACTCAGAGGTTTCAACTCCACACATAGTCGAGCAACAGGAATATCCTTTCCCTCCTAAAGGTTTCCTTACACACGAAGAATTCTGACAAATGTTCATCCTAAGTTACCGTGTAATTGTGTGATTTTAGCTCAGTTGGTTTTAGGAATAAATAGTGCCTCATCACTATATCATAACCCTATCTGGGCATCCGATGCTATGCCTACCTCAGGTCCATTCATTCATAACTCGACCTTCCAACTAACAGTGCTTTCTGCAGTTACTTCTGTCCTAGTGCAACACACCATTCCAAATCCTCTTGTTTCGTCAGTCCAAGTAACCTGTCCAATTCAACTGATGATCTCGAGTCATGTCTTTGTCAGTTCTTCGATCCCTCTAGTGAGTGTATAGGCTGTGCCATCGCCTAGGGGGGAAATTCTGAATGTGTCTATGATGTCTGGTACAACCAATGTGAGTGATCCACATGCTCACATAGTTGTAATGAACCAACCCTCTTCGAGTGCCATTCTAAACCTTGTTGGTCCCTTTGGATCGAGTAATGTCTAGTATAAATAGCTGAACCCTGTTGGTCCGTCTGGGTCAAGTAACATCCAGTACCATCAGCCTAATATGGCTTAGGTTCAGTACCAAACACCTTATGTTCCATATAGTTCACAAGCGATGGTTAATCTGCCCTACATCCCTCAGCCTGGACCTTATTTTCAGCCTGGTCCATCAACCACGCCTGGTGGGTATGGCCAGACAGAGTTCGAGAAATTTCAAGGTGTCATTCCGAGAACTGTTCAAGTTACTTTGCAACAACAAGGACAACTTCTATTGCAGCAAGGGCAACTTTTGTTGCAGCAAGGGCCATCCATGCAGCAGCAAGGCCAGATGATGCCACAGCAAGGACAACTGCAACAACTACAGGGGCAACCCTCGAAACTGTTGCAACAAACCATACAACCGCAAGTGTAGTATTTTCCACAATCCTCCCAACCTACACCTTTGCAAAGTCAACCTCTACAGCCGCAAGGGACAACCCTTATAGCCGCAAGGTCAACCCTTGCTGCAGCAAGGTCAAACCCAAGTAGCAACAAACCTTATACTCATATCAAAAGGGTCAACCCTTGCAAGGGCAAGTCCAAGGTCAAGTCTTGCAGCAGTAGGTGCAAAATCCTTATGTCCAAGGGCAACAGGTTTAGTCTCCTTTTGTCCAAGGACAACAAGTCCAAAATCCTTATGTCTAAGGGCAACAAGTGCAAAATCCTTATGTCCAAGGGAAGCAAGTCCAAAACCCTTTCATCTAGGAGCAACAGGTCCAAAACTCTTATGCTCAGGGACATAAGGTACAAAATCCATATGTCCAAGGCCAGCAGGCTCAACAACCTTTTAACCCGTATGTTGCTTATCAACATCCTATGGCCAAACAATTTCAAGGCTTTCAAGGCCATAATCCTCCCTACGGGCAAGGTAACCTATAGTGGGGACAAAATCAAATGCCATATGGAAAAAATCCTCCACTATGCGGACAAAATCCTTACCAGCAGGGATGGGCCCCCTTATCGACCTAAAATGCTTTTCAATACCCAATTTTCATTCTTAGATATACTGGAATTACCAGATGTGTCTAGAATCATGAATGACCCAATTCTTCATTCACCATACTAGCCTCCAGTTCCATCCAAGATTCCGAGCGATCGTCCAAAGTTTGAAGGAAAAGTAAAAGAGGACCACAAGCCCACATGATCACATATCACCTTTGGTGCTCCTTGAATTCCTACGTTGATGATTCCATTTATCTTTGGCTTTTCCAACAAACTCTTACAGGTGCTACAACCAAATGGTATATCGAGTTACCTCGAAATACCTATCACGACTTTAACACTCTCGCCATGTTCTTTCTCACGCATTTCCAACTGTTGGTTCACTGTGAAACTGGCACCCATTTGTTAACATCACTCAAGCAAGACTTTGCGACCCACATCTCCAATCACATCCATGAATGCAGACGCAGGCACCATCTGATTAAGCTTGAGATTGTTGATCAGTTGTTGACCGAGTGGTTCACCAAATCATTCGTCAACAAAATTGCTGAGGACATTGCTATGGGTGGATGCATCACTGAGGAACAAGGCATCACGTGTGCCTAGTATCCAGACCTCATCTATCACAATCTGACACGCTATATGATGTGTTACCCGATGCACCCAAACCATCATCTGATCTAATGACATCTAAGTCTCCAGCTACACCTCCTATTAATCGAGTAATTGGTTCAATGACCCAGACCCCTACAAAATCTTCTTCGAAATAGAAGACGGTCTCCAACACTGCTACCAATGATTCCTCTCACAATTCATCTGGCCCTCGTAAAACCTCAAAGGTTCACGTTGTCCAGTCTACCACAATCGATAAATCCTCTAAAGGTAAGAAGAAAGGAAAATGCAAAGGTAAAGCTGATGCCCCAAAACAGGGTCCTCCTAAGTCATCTACTGATGATGCTTCCCAACAGAAGCCTAATATTCATGCCTCATCTATGAGGAGGATCTCTATACTAAGGATTTTCCTAGATGGTCCGAAGTTAGTCATTTTCTTAAAGGGATCCCAGCAATCCTAAAATAACCCTTTCCATCCCAGTAAACCCAAATGGTAGACTAGCCTCAGTCATCCACTTCCACAAGTTCACAAGTGTTCATGATGAGTACACCGATTAATGTGGTGACAGGTCAAAATATTATCAAAATCCTACCCCAAGAGCAGGGAAAGAGAAAGAAGATACCCCTTCTTCTTTTGCCCTGTCCAGTGTGTCCTCTCCATATAGAGCGACCTAATCCTGATTTCGCCATTCGACCAGCTTCTCGAGGTGTGCTTCGAAAGTCCTCGTACAATCCCAACGCACAAGCCACTCAACATTATAACATTGTCAGCTACTCGGGGTATTGATCTAGCTGACTCTAATCTCATTTGTTTTGACTTGGAAAACCATGTTCCACATTTACCTCATCAAATTTACTTTCTCATTCAAGAAATCATCAATGAGAAAACCATTCATAGGACCGTCATCGATGAAGGTGCTTCTACCTGCATGATGTATGTCACTTGTTGGAAGGCAAATGGTTCTTCTACTCTGAACCAGTCCCCTAACACTTTGGAAGATTTTGACGGACAGGATTCGCAACCATTCGATGTCCTTCCCAACCTTCCCATTACTTTGGAGGGAAAGAAATACACATTGAAGTAGAGATTGTTGACGCTAATCTTAACTACAATATTTTACTCGGATAGAGCTAGACCCATGGCATGCATGTTGTAGCCTCCTCCCTTTTCCATGTGATTCGTTTTCCCCATCAAGGGAAGCTAGTCACAGTCGACCAACTATCCTTCTTTTCCTCTTCCTCCTCGGATGGCAATGTTCCGTATGTCAAGCACACCAGTGCTGCTTATGAGAGTGTGGGGGAAGGACTCTTTAAAGATCCTACCTTGATGGGAATTTTTCTATTCCCACCTCCTCATGTTGCCTCTGTAACCATGGTTTTGGTTAAGTCTGACCCTTGGGTCATTCCTTCACCGGATCATGTTGATACATGGGGCGAGGTTATGCCATTAAGTCCTGCCAAAATTAATTACATGGAAATTGTTTCGGCTTTGCCTTCAGTGTCCTCTGATCATCCTGTTTCAAGAACTTCTCTCGATGCGTATTCTCAATCCCCGTGGCTTGGTTCTTTGGAATCCCCTGATCCCTTAGCTGAGATTTTCTTTCCAAATAGAGTATCATGGAAGTAATGTCTCTGGAGGAAGTTCCTTGGAATGACACTCATCATTGTTCCTCGTTCTTGCCTAGACCGACGGTCATGTCTACTTGTCTCAAGGATTTCTCTTCTCAGTTCCTATCCCTACCACTTCAGACATCAATCATGACTCATGAAGTTTGGTCGGAAGGGAACAGGGTAGCGTTACCCAAACAATGCCAATTGATATTTCTATCAAGACTAGTGTTGTTGAAAATGTCCATATCGGGGTAACTTGTTCTCTGGAAAAGATCAAGCTCTATACTCGTATGTTCAAAGAGTTTTGGGATGTTTTTGCATGGTCATATGAAGAAATTCCTAGAATTGACCCAAGTATAGTCGTGCACGAGATTCCAACTTATCCTGATGCAAAGTCTGATTTCCGATGGTTTCATCCAGTGCACCCTAGAAAAGCAGCCGCCATTAAGGGTGAAGTTGAAAAACTTCTAAAAGTTGGTTTTATTTATCCAATCCCTCTTACATATTGGGTGTCAAATATCATACTGGTGACAAAGAAACAAGGCACTATTCACATTTGCATCGATTACCATGATCTCAATCGTGCCTATCCTAAGGATAATTACCTCATTCCTTTCATTGACTAGAACATTGATGAATGTGATGGGAGTGAATTATTTTCTTCTATGGACAGTTTTTCTGGTTACAACCAAATAAACATTGCATCGGTTGATCAAGATAAGACAACCTTAATCTATCCATGGGGGACCTTCGCATATAAAAAGCACCCTTTTGGCCTTAAGAATGTCGGGGCCACATTTCAGAGAGCGATGTCTTATGCATTCCACGACATTAGAAACATGATTCAAACTTACTTGGATAAGCTCCAAGCTCATTCTTGTAAACGCCGTGATCACCTTGATCATCTCCAACAAAATTTTCTTTGTTGTAGACACTACAACATTCGGCTGAATCCACATAAATGTGTCTTTGCATCGAATCCAGAAAACTCCTCGACTTTCTCATTTCGAAAGAAGGCATTCATCCTGATCCTCTTAAGGTCAAGGGCATAGTTAATTTACCCCCTCCATCTTCATTGCATCAGCTGCAGAGTCTACAGGGAAAAGCAAATTTCCTCTATCGTTTCGTACCAAACTATGTTGAGCTAGCTTCAGGGTTCACCTGGTTGCTCAAGCAAGGAACCCTGTTTGTTTGGGATGAGGCTACCCAAAATTCTTTCGATTACCTAAAGGTTGTCCTCATCAATTATCCTTTGTTGCACCCCCCGAACTATCATCGCGATTACTTCCTTTATCTAGTTGTAACCTCTAGTACCATCGCTATGGTGCTGGTACAGGATGATGACGAAGGCAATGCACATGTTATTTATTACCTCGGTCACAACCTCCTCAATACTGAAATGCATTATTCTCATGTCAAGAAGTTGGCTTTGGCTATCGTACAGGTTGTTCAATGCTTTCAGCATTACATTCTACTCCACACTATCACTATGATTTCAGAATGCAACCCCATGACCTACATCCTTACTCACCAGTTGTTGGGGGGCAAGTATTCAAAGTGGATTTTCATCCTCTAAGAATTCGATTTGGTGTTCACTATTGCCAAATCTAAGAAATCACTGGTCTTTTCTCACTTGAGTTTCTCCCTTCCCTCCCCTTCTCTTCTTGTTGGTGCCGATGAGCAGCTCCCAGATGAGACTTTTTTCTTAATTAACACTCTCGACCCCTGGTACAGTGATATCATCGTGTTTCTCCAGACATCCACTTTCCGGTCTGTGTTGACCAAGGATGATCGTCGACGCATTCGACATCAATCTCAACCTTACCGTATCATTGGAGATACTTTATACCACATTGGTCTTGATTAAATTCTTCTCCATTGTCTCACTCGAGAAGGCTAAGAGAGTCTTGAATGACTGTCATTTTGCCACATGTGGTGATCAACTATATAGATATGCTACTGCTAAAAAATCCTTCGCATTGGTCATTTTTGGCCCTCCATATTCAAGGATTACATCTTTGTTGTTCGCAAGTCCCATGAGTGCCAAATTTATCAGTGTAAAATGCGCGCCCCACCTGCTCACCTACACCTTGTTGTTACCATTGATCCTTTTTCCAAATGGGGCATCAACTATATGACCTGTAACCCTTGTTTGGTTGGGGGGCATGGATATATTATCATTTCTGTGGAATATTTCATCAAATGGGCCGAAGTGATGCCTACATACTCTACGGATGGTAAAACGGTAGCACAATTTCTATTCAATCACGTTATTTCCAGGTTTGGAGTTCCTCGATCCATTATCACCATCCATGGATCCCATTTTTGAGATTACATGATGGCTGAGCTGACTTCTACATTGGGTATGCACCACGATGGCTCAACCCCATATTACCCTCAAGACAATGGCCAAGTTGAAGCTGTGAACAAAGTTTTGGTTACGATGCTTCAGCACACCATTGGGATGCACAAGTCAAATTGGCATCTCATGCTATTTTCAGCTTTGTGGGCTTACCAAACCTCAACCAAAGATGCAACTAGATTCACACCGTTCGAGCTAGTCTGCGGTCTGGAAGAAACCTTATCGATTGAGTCCGAAATTCCATCCCTCAAGCTAGCTTTCGAACTTCTCCCCAAGACCTCACCTTAGGAAGAGTGCCTCTTGTACCTAGAATGACTGGATGAGACTCACCATCTTGCTGCTTTGGTCATCGAAGCACAGAAAAAGTGGGTCAAGTCCCATTTTGATCAGTCTGTCTCTCCTCGATATTTTTCTGAGGGTGATTTGGTTCTTCTGTATGATCAGGCTAATGATAAGCTGGGGGAAAGAAAGTTCAAACCCATGTGGCATGGGCCCTACATTGTTAAACGTGTGTTACAGAAAGGGGCCTATGAGCTTATTGACTATGAGGGAAATCCCTTAGACAAGCCCCATAATGGGCTTTATCTCAAAAAGTACTATGCTTAGGTCATCTTGCATGGCTACTTTTGTACAATAGTGTGTTATTCATTTTTGTATAGTGTGGTTTGGTGTGTTGTTTTGCAAGCAAGTTTCCTGCTCATTATGTTTCTGCCTGATTTGCAGATGTCAATGTCTCCTCACATTGGTTTTGTTGATGGTGCTTGTCATAGCACCCGAAATATATCATCCACGACATGGGCCATTTATGACCCCCATGGTGAGTTGATTGATATTCAAGGTATTTGTCTAGGTTTAACAACTAATAACATCGCTAAGTATAGTGCAGTTATCGAATTATTGTCAGAAGCTATCGCTCTTGACATCTGGGCATTGGTTGTCAGCCTTGATTCACAGCTTCTTGTCCTTCAACTCAACGAGAAATATTTTGTCAGAAACCCTCAAATATTGAGAATGTATCTACGTATTCATCTACTAGAGAGAAATTTTGATTACATTACATATCATCATATTCCTAGACACATGAATACATTGACATATGCATTAGCTAATTATGTGTTGGATAGACATTTGTAAAACATGCAAAAAGTAAAAAACAAAAAAATTGTAACATAGTAAGCAAGGAAATATATATATATATATATGTCAATAATATTTGTCATACATCAAAACCCCAAAAAATAATATGTGTTCAAATACATCCATGGCTCGCAGGCCTTATACATTCGTGGCTTGCAGGCCTAAAAAATGTGGAATGCTAGACCTATGAACTAAACAACATGATGCTCATGGTAGCATGTAACTACTCGCACTACACAAGTCAGCAGTCGGTGGATCCGATCTGATACCCCCACTGTATGCCTCTGATACTGGCATGGGACATCACCCATCCGGGCATACTCTGGGATACCGTGGGTCAATCCCTCAAGGTTCCGCTCAATCTTCTCCTCATTGTTGCTTCCTTCCTGATAAGTAGTGATATCAAACTATCAAGCAATGTGCCTAGCAATCAGGGAGTGACATCAAAAATAAAAATTGTTTGTTTTTACCTCCATCATCATAATCCTCCCCCTCTGGAAGCGGCATATTCGGATCACCGTGGAAGTCGGTACCGCTATAGGGCCAATCCTCTACTACGATCAGCTGTCATCGTAGCCATGAGAAGAAGGTGGGCTTATAGGACATATGTTGGCCCCTAGTAATCCTAGGCATCAATGCACTCCAATGGACCATCCATGGGTCTCGTGGCAATGGCAGTTCCACCTCAGCTAGTTGGTAGTGGAACAACAGAACCCGCTCAAGGAAGAAGGTCTCTAAAACAGACCCATATCAGAACTACTTTAAGTTTCCTGCCTGATCTTTTAACAATTGGTGCTTCATGTTTACCTTCATGGCTTTTGCCAGTTGAAGATATTTGGTGTCATATAGTCAATAGCATATTGAAACTTCGACTTGTTGGTCTCACGCTGTGCTTGGGCCCCAACCACTCTATTTATGGTCATAGTAACACTCTCAGCACAAGATCCCAAACAATCATGATCTCGATATTTCCACTTAGTTATTTGAGTGCTTCTGGGTAGTGTTCTGCAAGTAGCATGGTCACAGTTTCCCTAATAGGCCTTGACCCATATAGATTGTCTGCCTCCCCTTTTTGGGACAGTCCTGTGATGAAATAAATTTCTAAAGTTTCCAACTCTAGTTCTTGGTCACAGATTATGAAAACATCCCGGTTCACATCCGAGAGACTAATCAGATACCATAGAAATTCGAGTTGAGCCTGTAGACTTGGTGTAAGGAAGAATTTGAGGACCCCACAATTCCTCATAGCATTCAAGCAATTTGGGTCTGCCATTGCTTGAGTGTCAATATCCTTATGCTCACATTCCTTCCAATCCACCATTTTTCACGATTCTTTCCCTGCAAAAACCATATAATCAAGTCAATAAACTTCTTTGGCAAAAAAATTGGATTCAATTAGACAAAATTGGGTAAAAACTTGAAAAAAATTGTTCACGACGTTGGCACGATTGTTTTAAAAAACAGTAGCACCGACAATGCGCTTGATAGTTTTAATTACCTCCAATTGATGCAATTCCGTTCCTGGAAATCGCGTTGACTGAGGACGATTTTTTTGTTTGTCAAAATCTCCTCAAAAAATCCAAAAAACGGTTAAAAATAGGTAAAATAAGCATGAAAATGGAGCTTAAAGTGTTGCCTCTTACCTGCAACTAATGGCTCGACGAATGGCCTCCCGGATCTCCCGCAATCTGCTCCTGAAATAATAGGGCACAAATGGGTGAAAAGATCTTCATAGAAATGTAAAATCGTAAATGGTAAAAAATAATTACTTTTTCCTCCTTTTATTCATTTTTCATGAAATATTAGGGTTTTTAAAAGTATTTTTGACCTATTTTTCCTCAGAAACTGGATAGTGCATTTACCTTTTGTGCAGCGACAGGTGACGAATTATCGATGGTGATACTGGAGTCACGTTTAAGCTCTTTTCTCAACTCGTAAAACTCCAATGAAAAGATCGTCAAGTATTTTTCCCTTTTTGAATCGCAAAAGAGAATAAAAATGGGGGGTTTTCTTTCAAGCTCTTTTTCGACTCTTTAAACACAAAAAGATTGTTGATCTCTTGTCATTTTGAACTTGTTAAAGGCTACGAAACATCGTTCACCTAGTATATGTTTACCCTTTTTCAGGCTTGGATGAACTATTTACGAAAAAGGTACTCCTTGACTGAAATGGTCAAGCGGTTCTCTAAAGTATCATTTTCTACCTTTTCGGGCTCGAGAGACACAAATATATGAGAAGGGACCATGTGGAGTTTTCTTTTCTGTGTTTTTTTCAAATTCTCTAAACATGAAAAAGATGTCGAGTTACACCTTTGTCAGACTCGTTAAAACATTCAACGAAATTGGATTTGTCACCATGACGAACATGAGCTTCTCCTTACTAGGGCTCATGAAAATTAATAAGTCATATTCTTCCGAAGGATGAACTTATAGTGCAAGAACATGCTATCCCCTTCAAGCTTATGATAAAAAATAATTGTGGTACCTGCCAGAAATGGTGGGAGAAAAATGGAAATCCTATCAGTCATGTCGGAAACTCACTCTTGAACATGACACTTTCTGCTTCGTGTTGGGTTGGGATATCCTCCTTTTCATCATTGACCTTCCTGGGTTGGGTCGTTCATTTTTTCCTTCCATTTGATCTCTTCCACGTAACCATGACCACGATCCTATGGATCCAAATGCTACCAAACTTTGGAGTTGTGTCACTAATATGTTCAAGAGTTAGTCCTTCTGTAGTTACACTTACTCCTGATTCTCCATATCATCTGAAATCATTTCATCCCTTTGTCTCGTGTCGATGATGTGGGATACATCATGACCCTCCTTCGACATGGTTGCTTCCTATCGACTTTAGATCATTATCCAAGAAGTTGGCCGAGAGAATCCATTCTAGTACCTTAGAGCTTGCATGCCCTAATGGCAAGTTATTCGCACTCGACAACAAGCTCACATCATTGGCTTTCAATCGAGCGATTTCATGGGTGTTCGACATCAGGTCCTTTATTCACATTCTGTGAACTATGCTGCTAGTACCTTGAGGGCCATTGTCATTATTGGTGGTTTCTCCCGCACTTTTTAACGGTTCACATCATTGACCGGTAATCAAGTGATTTTCTAGCATGTTCGACTTCAACACATTCATTTGCATGTTAGGATTTGTACTTTGATTGGTTCCTTTGGAGCACAAGACCTTGGGCTAAGATTACACAAGTCCAGGTTGCGAGGTGATGTGACATGATCATGTTGATATACATGTCTCTTTTAAATGGATGAATGCGACCATACCGTGAGTTGTTATATGTGATCCTTCTCATTATTGGATGGCTATAACCATACCTTAGTTTCGTTATGATCCTCTCTATTGGATGGTTTTGCACATGCCTTGGATCCATTTACATGATCATTCTCTAGATGGCTGCATCCATACCATGATTCATGTATCATTTGTCAGAGTTTTTAGTGATGTATATGTATCTATGCTTACTTACAGGTTTTTTGACGATGAAATCCGGTTCCTCACATCCACCTGTAAAGCATTTTACCCCACTCTAGTTCAGCCTTCATGCTTTGGGGGCATCTGATACACAACATTTTTTCACTATCCCTGTACTCCTAATTCACGATCTTGGAGGACCTCTACAATGAATCCTACATTCTTTCCCATCATGAATAAACTCCCAGTATGTCTCTCTCCATGAGCAGAATAACTCCCCTTTGGATCATTTCCCAAGAATCTTCCTTTTATCCCAGTTTAAAAGACCGATGCTACTGACCAGTTTCCTCCTCGCACTGATTTGCAGAGATTGAAACTAGAAATAGTGTTGTATGGAGCGACTGAGCCCTTATCCATTTGCGCTGATCCTCTTTTGGTAAGTTTTTTAAATATGGAGTCAAAGCTTCCAGCTCTAGAAGCTTCGTAACAGAAGTCTGGTAGATGGTTGGGCTAGATGGAGCTGAAGAAGTCAGTTTGGGCTTCTTTCCCCTATTAGGATGGAACAAACTCAAGAGATAATACCTTCTTGTATGATGAGAGGAACCATCTCCCATCCATCCGAGCTATATAAGCCTCTCTTTTCCCAAGCTAAACTCGTTTTGGAGTGAGTTTGAATGATCAACAAGAAATCTATAGCTTGTAGCTTTCTAGTGTATGTTTGAGGGAGAATAGTGTGTTTTGGTTTGGTTTGAGACTAGATGGAAGAAGCCTTAAAACTTCCTTTGTTGGGGCTATCCATGAGATGCTAACAGAAGTGTGGGAACCTGGATACATCAGAGGAGACCAGAAATGCCAAGGAATTGATTGTAATCTCTTTCTGATTTATATGAATACAACTATTGTTGATTTCCTACATGAAGTGTTATTTTACATATTTATGGCTTAATTTTCCTTGACTTGTTAAGTAGCTTGAATACAATATTGTATGCTATCACGTTTGTTGTTTTTTTTTTTGCTTGTTTCAGGTATTCAAAGGAAGGAAATGGAAGATAGCTAGAGTGAGGAAGCAGGATCATCACCAAGTGGAATAGCGTTCTAAGAGGTAGGCCCTCTTAATTGATTCTATCTTAAGGAGATTTTCCATAGATTGTTTGTTTGTGGCTAGACCTGCTCTCTCGGGCTAGAGGAATTTCTTGTGTCTGCACTGACAATTTACCTAAACCACACTCTCCCCTATTCTATTGGAAGACCACACATAATGTCACAAGCTTTTGAACATCAATTTTAAGACCCTCCTAGGAAAATCCTTCTTAATCCTATAATACGGTTTCAAGAATCTTGAATTCCCTCCCATAGGATGGGTATGCAATTCCAAAATGAACTTTTGTTTGAGATGGGAATTCTTACATAAATATACTTGGGTCCTCTTATATTTATCAAATGACCTTGCATACATTTTGATCTTGCTTCCCTTATATCCTTGCTTATTCCACCCAATCAAATTGTGGAATAAAAGGAGAACATAGTAAACCGCTTGTTTCTTCTTCTTCTAAAGATAAGCATTCTTTCAAGAAGTCCTTTAAACTATCATGATATATTTCTACTTTGAAGTGTCTTCCTATTAGTTAAGGGAGCCCCTTTTTAATTTCATAGATTTCTTTCTCATAAATGGGTTTGATAAATTTCTTTCCTTTAATTTGGTTACTTTCAAAGAAAATAGGCCTTCCTTTTTGCCTTAAAACTACACCAATTCCATCGCTTCAAGCGTCACACTCCACTACAAAGGCTTTTGAGAATTTAGGTGTGATCATAATTGGAATTATACACATAGCCTATTTAATTTTTTTAAAGGCTTTGGTTGCTTATTGAGTCCAAGAAAATGTTTATGCTTTACTAATGCTATTAGAGGTGCTACTATTTGACTAGAATTCTTGAAAAACTTGTAGTAATATCTTGTCAACCCTAATAATCCTGTAAGTTGCTTCAAGGTTCTATGGATTAACCATTCCATCATAGAATTAATTTTTCTAGGGCCCAATTTTTATATCAAACTTGATATTGTAGTATTTAGTGACTTTGGTATCTACATTCTTATTCACATGTCCTAATGGATATCGGCTTGGATCATCAACTACCTCCAACTCAATCTTGTGAATATACTATTTACTATGAGGTTGGTGTATGAATTAGAATCAAATAAAGAATCTACCTTGGTATTTTGACCTACATCTTAATATGAAATATTTTTTTCATCTACTTCCATTCATTGTGATGAAGGCAACTTAGATTTACCTCCTACACTATGGTTTAGAAAATATTTTCATCCAATCTAGGTTTCTCTTTACCTAGTTGTCTAAATCCATGCCTAGAAAGTTCTTTTTTTGGGCATCCTTCACATGGATTTTTGGATCCAATTTTGAACGTAGTTTCCAACACTTATCTTTAATGTGACCATGGATATTACAAAGGTTTCAATGGTTGCTTGGATCCTTGCACTAATGCACAATGGCTATTGTCTTCTTAACTTTTCATTTCCACTTCATCTTAGTGGTATTTTTGTTTAGTAGCACTTGATCGCCTTTTCCTTTGGCCTATGTTCTCTAGGAACTATGCTTGGACACATGCCTCATAAATTGTCAGGTTTTGAAGAGGATCTCCTTCTTTCATAAATGAATATGTAGACCCAACATATACTTGTGTAGTATTTCTAGGTTCTTTGGATAGATACCCAATGTGATCACCATCTTCTTGAGCTTGATGGCATACTATTTCACACTCTACAATTGACTTCGTATAAAGTGATTCCAATGGATACACTAGTCCTCTCAATACCCAATATGGTTGAACTAGGACTTCATGAGGGTTTTATAATCCTCCCACCTAGTAGCAGATCACCCTCTAGCCTAAGCATATTTGTACAGCTCTCCCACCTTGTTATTGCATGAACCTCTAGTTTTAGTTAGGAAATGAAGTTTTTCTTTTCTTTTCATCTATATTATGGAATTGAAATACACTTTTAATTATTGTAACTAGTGTTTCAACATCAAAACATTGATCTCACCTTCATAGAGTTTTATGTCCACTTTTGTTTCCATTTTAAATAGATATTGTGAATAGAGCTTGGTTTCTCTTTCTCAAGCTCTATTTTCTAGTCCTTTTTTGGGATTCACCATCTCTCAATGTCTCATCGAATCCATATTATGAATTAGAGCCACCAACCTCCTTGAAACTTGATCCATAATTCTTAAATAGTGCTACCATAAAGAGGGCCATGTTGCGAGCGATATCAACAATTTACTCTTCTAGCCTTGTGAATCTATATTTTCCTACATATTAAGGGTTGTTATGATCATATTAATTAACTATGGATAGGTTCCACAACTTCCTTACTAAGCCAATTCTTGGATCATGCAACTTCCAACAAATACCCCAAAGAAAATTGTTTTTCTACCAATATGATATATTTATTGCCATGGATATTTGACTAGAGCAGTTCATCACAATAGATCTTGTAATAATTAAAAAGTATTTTATTATGCAGGTTTATTTCCTTATATCTCAAATATATTATCACTAGCTTATTACTTAAACTTATGAAAGTAACTAAAATTCAAAAATGAAGGAAATAGAAAATAAATGCACCATCCATGCAAATGAACACAAGATGTATCCTAGAAAACCAAAAATGGGAGAAAACCTAACTAGAAGATGAGGCTTATGCTTTACTATCTTTTCTTTAGTTATGAAAATAAAAATTAAGAATAAAAGGCACTCATTATGGGGTTTCCTTTTCCAAAATGACCTAAATGGTTTCTATAAAGTCTTCCTCCTCCTATTTTATGCTATCAAATCACATTCCTTGATTCTCTACACAACTATGGAACAAGTATAATGCTAAAAGAATGGAATCCCTTCTCTTCCTAGCAACCTGATATTTAATATAGCTTGATAGTCTTCTAGGGTTAGGGTTTTTGCATCCTTAACACTGAATTAGTGATAATTTTTCCATCCTTCTAGAATCTTCTTGAAAGAACACATGTGAACAAACCCGCATGTGTGAGAATGGGGGTTGACATGGAATCCACTTTGTACCATGATGGTAGAAAGGGTAGATCAACATGAGAGACCATAAATTTTGATATGGGCTCCAATTGAAGTGATTTTCAAATCATTAGAAAGGCCTCACAGTTTGAAAGGACCATATATCTTAGGCATTATTTTCATACTCAAACTCTACAACATTTCCTTATTCAAGTGCAACTTGTCATGGTCTCCTATTTGGATATCTTCTCTATTTTTCATTGCCCGTTCCTTGATTTTACTTATCGTATGATTTATAGGTTTCTATTATGCATACAAAATTACAAATGGACTTTCTAATATTATCTATGAACCTTGAAAATCCCAATGCTTCACCTATGGCATCTTCCTTTTTTCTCCTATGATGTCCATAGACAACATCTTGAGATTTAAGTGGAAAATATTTGAAACAACTTCAAAAAGGGGATTTGTTGGTGGAAGTATGGATCACTATTTTACTAGTACAACCACATTAAAAATATTAATGTGGATGATATAGCTGAAGGCTTTATAAATATAAAAAAATAAAATATTGCAACAAAAAAAATATTGCAACATGAAGAATGTCATACCAATGTAGACATTTACCCGATTAACCATGTATAAAAAGGTTATGGGTCAACTTTAAGTTGAGAAATAAAAAGAATTACACATCTTATTGTAAAATGGATTATTTTTATAAATAGAATTAGCTTATATATATTAATTTCCCCATCTAATTAGAATATGAACTTATTAGAATTGGAATAATCTCAAAACCTTAGGAGATTGGTGGGCAAGGAGCCACATGGCAGGAACCCAATTTTTTTAATTTATTAAAATTCAATGCAACCTAACAAACTCTGTAACACACTACATCTGTTGATAAGCATTGAGACTAAGCATATTCCCTTGAAAATCAATCTAGGCCATCAATTAAAAAAATAAAAATAAAAAGTCAACAAATCCTCATCCACTTTAAGTTGAAATAAAAAGCCTCAACAATAAAAATGTTAAATGTAGATCATATTATAGTCCTAATCATCAAACACTCATGATTAAAACCCTTCAGAGTTTCATAATCATTACCATATTCAAATGTAAACATAAATAAAAACATAGTAATTGAAAGCCAGAGAACTTAGTTCTTGTAAGACAATCCCTATCATGATTTCTAAGAAATTTTCAAACAAGAAATAACATGTAATTAATCTATTTGGAAAAAGGTAGTTCCATCATTGGATGTAATGAATATCTAACAAACATAAAATAAATATAATATTAATACTACTAATAATAACAAGGAGCCACTGTTGTGGCGCTAGTCCCTGCCGGTTGAGATTTAATTTGTGTTTAATTTGCATTATCTTCAGAGCTGGTTTGCATTACTAGTGTGTTTTAGGAATGTTTACTTGTATTAAGATTTAGTGAAATGAATAGCGAATTGTTGTATGGACTTTTTGACTTTATGCAAAGAGTGAAATATAATGAACTTTGCGTTTGTTAAGTAAGAATTGTGATAAACGTAAGATTAGTTTTAGATGTAATTTTCCAATGTGTCATGATTTAGAAAATGTTTAGATTAATAATTAAAATGTAATAAAATTTAAGAGTGAATCATGGAAACCTTGACGGGAAAAAACTGTAAAAGGTAATAATAATGCATTATAATGTATGAAGAATTAAAGAGTGTTAAAGTAAGTTATGTATTTTAATAAGCATGGGGTATAAAATATATTTAAATGCATAATAATGAATTCATGGTGCACAAAAGATAGAATTTTGTTATTTTTTTACATTTGAATAGTATGAAAATATTCATAAAATGATAATGAGCAAATAAACATTATTATGAATATAAATTTGTTAATTAAATCCGTGGTGGAGAGTGTTCAATATTTAGATAAACGATTGTCGGAAGTCAAAGAAGAACTTAAGCATTTAAAAATTATGGAGTCTTGGACCCATGATTGAAAGATTAGATATCTAGTAACATGTTTGGACATAAGTGATACCATTCAGGTTAATGTCAATGATTGGGGAATTATTCCTTGGTCAAAAGAACAAAAGATATATTTATTTAAAAATATTGTTTATCATAACTTTAGTGTGAATTTTAAATTTCTCCAATTACTAATTAGCAAAGAAAATAAACCCTGTATCTAATTTCTAATTAGTAATTTGTTGCATTTAATTAATAATTTGTTGTGATGCAAAAGGACATGACTTTTGGTCTTTTTTATAGTTTTGGGTTACTAAATATAGGATCTAAGTACAATAGCAAAGTAATTTTGATAAGTTTATTTTATAAATTAAAAACTAAAATAAACAGATTAAAATTAAAAAAACATTCAAACTCTACGAGTTGAAATGTAAATTGATCATGATCTGCAAGAAAAAATTCATTATCTTTTGGTGTTGTGTACTCTTGCTTTCTGCAATATCTGTGTTCCATTTAAGTAAGTTAGTTTTTTATTGAAATTTTTTCGAAGTATAATGAAAGGACTTACATCACAGATAAACAGATGCCATTAAACATAGTTGTTTTTCTATTTTGTGATTATCTTAATAAGGGGGTATAGTTTAATATAATTCATTTATTTGGCATAGCATAAGCATAGGAGGTATGATGACATATAGAATGATGAAAATTGGGATAATTGAAAATAATAAAAGAATGGAGATTGACTATACCACTTCAAATTACTCTATTTTTTAGTTAGAAATAATGTTTTGGCAGCTTGATTTTTTAAAAGTTATTATGTTATTAAAGTTTATACGTGGTGACAAGAAAGGCTTACCTTGGCATAAGCTAATTATTGCAGGTTAACACAACTGGGAGAAATGATATTACATGTTATAAATTATGAAAGTCATATTCAATTAATACTGTTTTAAAAAATAGATAAGAGTTCATTTCAATGTGGGAATCTTTTTATTCAAGGAATTTTATTTCTTTGTGATTGGAAGTGTAATCTTTGCATTATGAATACTGAATAATAAAAATATTATAGGAAATTTATAGTTAGTTAAAACTATAAATAGTTTAATAGTTATAATTAAATATGAATGGATAAGCAGTATTTAATATTATATGGCTAATTTAAATTATAAAATGCATTATTTATTTAAACATCAAAGATAGAGTGTGATATTATAATTAAATAAAAATAAATAATAACAATATTTTTATATTGGATCAGAGATATTGAAATTTAATTATAATTGGCATGTTTATCATGATTAATAATAGTAAAAAGTGTTTATCATAATTAACATGGTTGTGATGCTAATGCATGGCCATCTCGCTAATCCATGGTCAAAATGGTGAATCATCATTAAAATGGTGAATGATGGTGAAGCATGCCCAATGTAGTTAACAAATATTAAAAATAAACAAACCCAACTATTAAAGAAATGAGTTCAAGTAACTAAATATAGTAGATAGAAAATGGTGAATGATGGTAAAGCATGAGCAACATGGCTATCAAATATTAGAAACAAACAAACCCAAATATTAGATAAATGATTTCAAGTAACTAAATATAGAAGATAGTAATTTATATTTATGGAACTTGTTCAAATTGAATTATAACATTGGTTTTCTACATAAAATCAAATATATAACAGATAAAGATGCCAATTTATTAAACATTAGCATAATGAATCAAGAGCCATAGAGACAAAATAAAAACTGCCAATGCCAATTTTTATCAACTAATAATTAATCCATTAAACATTAGCATAATGAATCAAGAGCCATAGAGACAAAATAAAAATTGCCAATGCCCCTAATAATTAATACAACATTTGACTAGATGAATGTTCAGATACAAGATGATCATTTAAGAACATAGGATTTGTGCTGTAACATTTTGTCATTCTGTCAATACAATCTCATTTTGTCAGCAATGATAGCACTTCATTCCAAGTTTGCATGTTTCAAAAATTTCAGTTGAAGGGGATGCCAAGGAATTTGCAGAAATTTATGCTTCTTTATACTAGCTTAACTGCTGAATTTTAACAAGATCATTTCCAGACTTTCCTAGAATGGCTGCAACTGTGCATTCAGATGTTACAACTTCAACTGTAGTTTTTGTGATAAGCTGAGCAGCTGCTGTCACACTGCCAAAGGTGATATACAATGCCAAGGACATTAGTACAGAAATAGTGATAAGCAAAACCACTATGATAGCAACAATTGACAAAGTTTTGCAAATGTTGTGTACCTTTCAAATCTGGCAGAAGTTCGTTGATGAAGAATTGGCTCCTCAAACTCAGAGAAATTGTGAATACTGTTTATATTGCGATTTGATTGAATTTTGAAACAAAGCATATAGTTAGTACTGCAGGGGTTCGTGTTTGCATACATATTTATGGTTAATTATCTTAAATAGAAATTTAATTGAATCAAGGAATCTCCTTTTGTTCTAAGAAATCAAAATCAAAAAGTAGTAACAGAGGGACAGTAGACAAATTGTTAGCAAATGTTGGAAAATGTTGGAGGGAGATCAAGAACGGCATACAAAATTGGTGCACTTGTTTGCTGTGGATTTCCTGAAATTTCAATCAGTGATTCAGATTTTCCTGGTCTAACTTCAAGAAGATTAACTTTGGCATGAGAAATCTGACCATACAAACAAAACATGATCAGTAAATAAAGTGTGTTCATAGCAAGGCATCAACAATTGAGATTGTCATTTGAGCATGCAAGAGTCCATGGTTATTTGAGCATTATAAGTTAATGGAATTCTGGTTGAATACTAAGGGTTTGTCTTAGCTGTGGTCAGCATGCGCTGTGGTGGTCTGATCGGTGGCCAGCTGTTTCTCCTCGAGATGCTGGAAAGTTCGGCTTGGGTTTTACTGTCTTCGTGGCCTTTGGGTTTTACTGTCTTCGCGGCCTTTGGGTTGGTATTGTTACTTGCTTGTTTAGCTCTGCAGTCTGTGTGATTTTTCGTCTGCGGTGGAGTTCCTGGTTGCTCGGGTATTGTTACTTGCTTGTTTAGCTGTGCAGTTTGTGCGATTTTTTGTCTGTGGTGGTCTTGTGGGCGGACAACTGTCCCTCGTCGAGATCCTGGAAAGTTACTCGACTTGGGTTTTACCGTGTTCGCGCCCTTTGGGTTATTATTGTTACTTGGTTGTTTAGCTCTGCAGACTTGCCTGCTTCGTAGGTGCAGCAGCATTGTCTGTTCGTTTCCCTCAACAGTCCATGGTTATTTGAGCATTATAAGTTAATGGCATTCTGGTTAAATACTGAGGATTTCTCTTACCTGCATGGCTTTTATAAGCGATATAACCTAAGTCGAACCAAGGTTTTGGGGGTGGAAAGGTTTTGGGGTGTTATTGGGGGCCTCGCATTGTTCGAGGTGAAGAGCACGTGGTCCGGTGACTCCCAAGCGGTTATGTAACGTTGGTATGAATCGGACCATGTTCGCGCCCTTTGGGTTGTTATTGTTACTTGGTTGTTTAGCTCTGCAATCTCTGCTATTTTTCGTTTCTATTTGTTGTATTGTCTGCGGTGAAAACACAATGCGATTTCTGCCTGCTGTGATAGTGTGGGCTTGTCTTAGCTGCATGGGTTTTATGGAAATTTCTGTAAATGTTGGTTTCGAGCGGCATGTGGGCTTGTCTTAGCTACATGGGTTTTATGGAAATTTCTGTAAATGTCGGTTTCGACCGGCATTTGGAGCGAGACGACCTGGGTGAAGCTATGGCGTGTATTCAAGGTTTTTTGGTTGTATAATTTATGTGTATGTTTACTTTGGTGCATAATGTTTTTTTAAGTTTGTGATTTTGTTATGTATGTATGAATATTCGACTCTGATATTACTCCTAGAACGGAAGGTTGCTTTTTTGACTAAAGCTGTATAAGACTATAACACATGCCTAAGATGGCTTGTTGCAGGTTTGCAATGTTGACGAGATCTGTTTTGATTTGCAAAAACAATTTATTAGAAAGTGAGTATTGTACATACCTCAAACCAACTGATCAGTTTCGAAAGCACACCGAGGAAGCTGTTCTCTTTGTAATATTCTAATATTGGCTGTTGGCAGCTGTTGTGTGCCTCATATCAGAAGTCAATGCAGCACCTCTGCCAATTAGACAACAGAATTTCAAAATAAGATCAAGTTACTGAAACGAACTTTATCATATGCAATCCTATTACTGGTTACAGAACTGTATCTGCGATCAAACTTCAGATTCACGCTAACTAGCTAAACATGAGAATGCAGAAGGAGAGATCAAAAGTGTGAGGCTACAAAGCCATAAACTTTGGGAACAAGGCTTGTAGCACGTGCTTTTCAATGAGGTCTAATAGAAACATTGGCTGAAAATATGGCACAATGCTGAGGATGTAGGCAATTAAATGCAAAGAACGGACTAGAAATTTTAGGCACGGGTTTCATAAAAAGGTTCAAGTCCCCTTGCCCAAGTACTCCAAAGGTGGCTTCTGCATATACAACACTGTGTATGAAGTGCACTTCAAATGATATAAAAAATGAAATGTGTTGAGGTAAACTTACTGCTTGGACATTCTTTATCATGCTTATTTTAAAAGCTTGCATCATTTTATTTATTATTTCTAAATAACTATGTGTCATGATCTTTCTTTTTTTATTCTCGAGTCAAATGAATGCAATTAAACTAAAACAGAATGCACACAGAATCCAGACTAACACGTAGGAAAGTTTTAGAGACATATATGTAAAATCAACTAAAGCAGAAAGTAAACGTACTTTCACGTTGAACTCTGAGCCGTTCTGTTTTAGAAGATAAAGAATTGCAAAAAAGTCATTTCTATCTATATCCGAATCCAACAGAATTTGATGCGGTGCTGCATGCGATGGAAAAATTTGACAACTTAGGTAAGCTAACAGAAATATTTGGGAAAGAATAAACACATATGACATCATCATGATGCTCTGTCACGAGTTGCACTTTATATCATCAACTGCACTTGCTGATGCATATAAACTAGTTGAGTCAAAACAGTAGTCAAATTATGCAAGACTGAAATAACATGGAAGTGTAACCTAAAACATCTCAACTCAATTTTGCATCTAATAATATCTTGATCCATAAATAAAACAAAGATGTCTGGATATGGTATTTGCAAAAAAACCTGAAATAGTTGCAAACAGAAAGAACCATCAAATAGTTGCAGATTGTACTTGCCTTATGTGAGGAGGGAACAACACAATTTCAAGGCCAGCATGTTCCTGCATTTTGTAATCTGTAGAAGAAACAGTTGGTTAGAATAAAATGGTAACATTGTAAATTGAACAGAGGACATATTTGAGAGAAAACATGTTAAGGAGTTATCTGAACTAAGGCTCCTTCTGCAATACTTATGGTTGTATAAGAGTAAAACAGATCTCTAACATGGCTTGTTCCAGTTTTCCAATCTTGACGAGATCTGTTTTAATTTGCAAAAACAATTTATTACAAAGTTAGTATTGTATATACCTGAACCAACTGATTAGTTTCGAAAGCACAGTGAGCAAGGCGTTTTCTTGGTAATATTCTAATATTGGCAGCTGTTCTGTGCTTCATTTCAGAAGTCATTGCAACAGTGCTGCTAATTAGACAACAAAATTTCAAAATAATGTCAAGCTAAACAAGCAGAACAGGAACCCCACCAACAACAAACACAAATTTCATATTCATGCTAACGAGTTAAACATGGCATTGCACAAGGAGAGATCAAAACCATGAACCTACAAAGCCATAAACTTCTGAAATAAGGTTTGGACTTCAAATGATATAAAAAATGAAATGGGTTCAGATAAACTTACTCATTTGAAATTCAGCATTGAGTCCGAGCAAGAATACCAATGGAATGAGTGGAAGCTACCAGAAATGTATATTAGCCATTGTGTCCTTTGTGCGTTGTAGATTGGAAACCATGTGAGCATTGTTCAGATTGTAAACTGCAAATCATGTCAGCAGTCTCCAGATATATGGCATATTCAGATGGTCTGTGGCATAAATTCTTTCCTCGTAATGTTACCAGATTTTATGCAAAGCAGTTACCCTGTAGCATTTGTTTCGAAAATATAACTCTACGTTTGACTTTGAATCAGATGTGTTTAGGAACATGGAAAAAATTTAAGCAAATTGTAGAGCTAACAGTAAACAGAAACATAGGTAATATAAAACAAAACCTTTCGAGCCCAAAACTTTCATTTGGCTTAAGGTTATAATGCTATTATAATGAAAAATCATGCAGATCAAGCAACGGTTAGCAATTGATCGATTGCATATAGTCCCAGGGAAGGACTAATAATACCAAATGCATTATGTCATAATTGCATTTTCAAACAACATATATTCATTTTAAAGTGCATATAGTTTGATGCTATTTATAAAGTCTAGCTTCAAGCATGTTGTAGAATGTGTTCGATCTCAAATACAAGACAGAAATAGAAACAATACGAATAGACATGTATAAAGACTTTCTAGGCCTGTTCCCTGAATCGTTAGCTACACTATGCAACAAACAAAAACTAACATAGCATTCAGCCATAACATAGGAGCAGACAGAAATGACTAGCCGATTCAATATACAATTTGTCATTTAATCAATCTATGGAATCTTTGGTGTTTGCAGTTAGCAGCTGTAGATACAAAATTATTGCTGATCTGATGTTGCATTTGCTGTATTCAATGATATAGTTTAAACCAAACATGGTAGTTTTTAAGATGCGACAAAAATATACATAGAAAAGCTGACAAGACAATCTCTCGTTGTCAAGTTTGAAGCATGATGCAGAATGCATTCCATTTGAGATAGAGAACAGAAACAGAAACATTACAAACACATATGGATAAAGACTTTGTAGCCTTTTTTGAGATAGAGAACAGAAACAGAAACATTACAAACACATATGGATAAAGACATTGTAGCCTTTTTTCATCAACTGTTGCGTTACATAATCTTTGTAAATGACTCAAAATTGCAAGTCAAATACTTGTATTATCGTGAGAGCATAATATGAAGAAACATGTCCATATTACTTTTGCATTTGTTATGGATATGAAGGCTGCCATGCTCCTGGATTTTGTAATCTGTATATCAAACGGTTAGTTAGGACAAAATGATAACACTGTAAATTGAAGAGAGGACATATTTGAGAGAAAACATGTTAAGGCATATGTTGATATACCTTCCATTTGTTAGTTGACATGTAATAGTTCACTATCTTCATTGAGTGTGAACTTGCTCTGAATTTTGAAGTCACGTAAGATGTAAACAGTGGTAGCTTTCTGTTGCAAATATGTCTCATATGACATTGATTTTAAATCAGGAAGTAAGTCATGTAATAAGGGCTCCCTGATAATGCACTGGACAAAGTTATTTGTAATGGATTCTATTACAGCATTTATACAATGCTTGTAGAGGAAAGGGCAATTATCATTGCATTGTGAACAGAAAATTGTTGCATTGGCTATTGCTATGGATGAATTCACTGGGTAGTTACAAATTCCACAAACAGGTTCGAAAGGAGTTGAATATGGATTTGTTGTGGTCAGAATACCTTCAACCTGTTTATAAAACATTCAAACGTTAATTTACATTATTACATGCCAAATGCAAATGCAGCAAAAACATTATTATTGCTATACTTACAGCATAGGTAGATGTAGTTAGTTTTGTGAGATTGTTGAGTGCATCTGTGTTAAGTTCAGTCATGAACGTTGACTTCGATGCTTTGAATATTGTTTCTGTTGTGTTTACCTTTTTTGTTAAATTTTTGAAAAGAATGAGCGGAAAGTGTCCTTTTTGCAATTGTTTTTCCATTGAAACGAAAAATTGTTCATATGTGTCAAAGAGTTGCAACTGCAGAACAGAAATTGCTATGTATTGAAAAATACAAAAAGTAATATGCAACTACATTGTTCGTATGCATTGAAAGATTGCAATTGCAGAAGACAAATTACAAAAACTATGGACAAATTACAACAACTATCTATTGAAGTGATGCATGTTATTTACTGACAATTAGGAATAAGTAACATCTGAATACATACAGTTGCATTGTCGTTTTCAGAATCTCCGTCTTTGATATGGAGTATGTAATGCAATCCAACTCGTTTGGCAAGTGTAACGACAGCAGCGATTGTGCCAATTGGGTACATTTCTTTTTTGTTTGCAAATTGCCTAATGGTCGTATTGGGAATGAAGTGATATTCTTTGCAAACTTTAGGTACAGTTTCTATGATACTTGATTCATTAAGCAATATTATTTTGTCACAGTCACCACGATCATAAACACTTTTAGGCAATATCCTGAAGTTTGTGATTGAGATGCTGTTGCCTTGCAAAAGTTTCTGTTCATGTCGCTCCACCAAATGTGCAGGTACACTCAACGTTATAGTCATCATTCCTTGATCATCTGTCAAATCAGCTTGCAATACTTGACGTGATTTGTTTGCTTTATCAAGGAATGCACTATAGACAACCATTATGTCTCCAACAAATAGCTGCCCAGTTTTACGACTATTGAGATCTTCAATTGATACTTTAATTGGCAGTATCTGTTTTTGCCTATTAAAATTGCCTAGTTAGAAATTGCTATAAACATTTGTAGAATACTATGTTTCTCCTAAAGACTGAATAACTAGAAATAGATTAGAGTGTTGTGTTTCATATGCATACCTTTTTGATGTATCATTTTGCACGTTTGTTGAATGAAGTTTGGCTCCGATTGTTTGAGTTGGACTAACACAAGCAAACGCATGGTTCAATATGGTGTGGATATTATCACATGTATTTTGTGATAAGCAATCAATAAAGAAATTGTGATATGTAACCTGTACATGTCTTCTTGCTGCATTGTTTGGGGGGACTTACTACTAGTGCTTTCTTCACTCGTCCAAGATTTTCTAATTTATATACATTTAAATATAGATATGTAAAAAGAGAAGATATATATAGTAAACACTAATCTGACATATATACATTTAAATATAGATATGTAAAAAGAGGAGATATATATAGTAAACATTAATATTTTAAATAGAAAATAGCATATTTGTATAGTTGTCATACATACCTTTTCAAAGCAAGTGGTTGGTTTGCCTTTCCTAATTGACTTATGTGGTCTATTTCTTCAGTTGTTTGTTTTCCTTTTTCAGGATTTATGCTATGTTATAGAATAGGAACATATATTTAGTTCAATTTCAAATAGCATATAGAAGTAAACAGTTAACAAGGAACATTAAAAGCATAGAACCATACATATGTAAAGATAGAATGGATATATACTAAACATTAACATTGTAAATACAAATTGGCATATTTGTATAGTTGTCATAAACATGCCTTGCTGAACATTATTATTCTAAATACAAATGAGCATATTTGTATAGTTGTCATAGACATACCTTTGCAAAACAAGTGGTTGGCTTGCCCTTTCTAATTGCGTTATGCATTCTATTTCTTCAATTGTTTCGTTTCGTCTCTGAAGATTTAGGCTATGTTATAGAATAGTAACATATATTTAGTGCAAACTAGAAGTAAAAACTGAACAAGAACATTAAAACCATAGAACCATACATATGTAAAAATAAAAATAGAATTCATATATAGTAGACATTAATATTCTAAATACAGATTACCATTTTTGTGTGGTTCTCATAGACATACCTTTGGAAAACAAGTGGTTGGTTTGCGCTTTCTAATTGGCTTATGCATTCTATTTCTTCAATTGTTTCATTTCCTTTTTCAAGATTTATGCTATGTTATAGAATAGCAAGACATATTTAGTACAAGTCAAAAGAACATATAAAAGTAAACTTGAACAAAAAGACAAGATCCATAGAAGAGGAAAGGCAAAAATAATATACTCTGTTTGTTTATGTTGCATGTTGTTGTTCTTTTTTCTTGGTCGTTCTGTTCAATTGAAAAGGGTTTTACTAGCAGAATCTGCATGCATAAATAGATGAGGTCATATCTGCAAATTTATGGTAGGATAGTTGTGTTGGTTAATTGAAAAGGCTGTGTTTGGAACAAGTTGCATTGATCAATACAGAACACCATATATGTAAATGTAGAGTAGAATGCATAGTATGTATGCTGTTATCACTTCGTTTACCACAAAAAGATATTGTAGTTTGCTTTAGTAAAATAGATATGGTAAAACCAATGAGGTATTGCAAAAATGTCAAAATTTGGAATTTTGTAAACTGTTTCATGTGTATATCATAGGTCAAGGACAAGAGATATTATATCATGGTCAGACCAATATGCATCCAATACGAAAATTCTATACTTTATATTGCCTAGATTTGCCCAAACATGGTCAATCAATGATTTGTGCATGCTATTAGTTTTGTCAACTAGGAAATGAAGATTGTAGTTTTGCATGTAGGTTTCTAGTTGCTTTGTTTTTTGATTGCAATGCACCATATCAATATTGAAGTCGCCTAGTATAACTGTGATATTGTTCAGATCTAACTGGTATAAGGCTTTTGCAATGACGTTGAGGATATTGTTTAGGTTTGCATGTGGCGATGCATATATATTGAGTATTGCAATTTGTAATGTGTGAACTTTTATTTTTGCAAACAATGCTTCTACAAAGCAGTCTTCAAAATGGGTATGTTCAAGGATAATGATATTTTTCTTTATCAATATCATTACTCCATGCTTAATGCAACTTGAGATGCAATTGAAATTTTTGAAGTATTCATTTTGCATAGACAGCAACATATGTGTTTCTTGTAAGCACAAGATATCAGATTGCATTGTGTCATAGTCATTGCATATGTCAGTAAGATGCGCATGAAGATTGCGAGTGTTCAATGAAAGAATAAAGATGGATCGCAATGATTGTATTGATGAACAGTCATATTCTAGTTGCCATTTTGCAGTGGTTTGCAAACGTTGCATTTTAGAATTTACTTTTTGCTTGACCTTGAAGTTGCTATGTTTAAGAGGATTAAGTAAATACAATGATTCTATGTTTCTGACACGTGATAGTGCTGTGTATACTAGGCCATGCACTTGTACTCCAGTAGGGTCGAATGCAAGCCTATCCAAGGTTAAGCCTTGTGATCTATGTATTGTGCGTGCACATGCAAGTTGAATTGGAAATTGTTTTCGTATTTTCAATGGTGCCATCTTTGATGTCATAGGCATTGGTTTTGATATTCGAAATATTGGTGTCCAATCATGTGTTATCTCTGAAGTGTACAAATGACCTAGTTTTCTAGATTGTCGATTACCAATATTAGGGTCATGGAACTTAATCCACAGAACATCGACCTTATTTGTATGGGTATATGCTTTAACTATTCCATCTGCACCATTCACTAGCCCATCTGCTGCATCATAATTGCAAGCATACATTTCAACTAACATGTTCAACTTTATCAAAAGCTGTGGAGGCAAAATAGCCGTATGTTGATGAGCTGCGAAATTGTCGTTATTCTCCTCATTTTCGTCAATTGCATCAATCAAAATTTCTTTGCCAGGCATTAGCATCAACATTTTCTTGTTATGCATTGCAACATCTTTGTTTTTGTAAAATAAGTAGGGAAATGTTGGATCATTTGGTACAGGGCGCATGCAACTTGTATTCATGTACGTTATATCGTCAGATGTTTGACAATTTGTTCGCATTCTATTTAACACTGATATGAATCTCTTATTTGTTTGTCGCATCGTCATATGCAATTGAAAGCACTTGACATTATCCTTCCAGAAATCATGTGTTATTGGTTGATTGTTGATTGTTGGTTGTTCAAAAATAAGAGAGTCTTGAATAGGTTGCGCTTGATAGAAATCACCACAAAATATGATGTCAATGTTCCCAAAGTATTTTGTTTGGACATGTTTTATGTTTCTGAGTCTATTGTCAATAGAATATAAGAACCGACTTCCAATCATCGAGATCTCATCTATGAAAGCTACTTGCAATTCTTGATATAGCTTTGATAAGTTGTCCAATACTTCTTTGCTCAGCGAGAACAGTTGAGACTTGTTAAAAGGCATTAGCAATGCAGAATGGATTGTTGTTCCACCTGCATTATATGCAGCTTTTCTTGTGTATGCTAATATTAGACCTTTTGGTTTCATAGGATCAGTTGTGTTTTGTGAATCATAAATTCGTATAAGCATTTGGAAAATTGCTTTTGCTGTGAGCATTTTACCTACACCTTCTCCACCTGTAATAAAAACGTAAATTGGTTCCTTGGGGTTTTTTTTTTTTTTAATTGCAATGTCTTTTACAATTGCTTGTTGTTCTTTGTTCAAGATTCTTCTAAGTTTGTAATATTCATTGTTCTCTATTAAAAATGGATGGGCAGTAATTTGAAATCCAAGATTGATTTTTTTCTTCATTTCAAATTGTTTTGGAAATTGCAAGTCCGATTGCAAATCATATTCCTCATATTGGGAATTGTTCTCTTGATTTTGCATATTCATTTCGTTAGTATTCGAAGAACTAATTTGCTCATTTGTTGCAGTCTCTAAATCACCCCATGTTGGATTGATGTTATATGTAAATTTGGCTTCATTAACTTGAATTGTTTTTTCATGTAATGTATATGCAGAGAGCCATGTAGGCAATTCTTGTTTCAATGTATCTTCACAATTTTCAAATGGCATATATAACAATAATTTCTCTCGACAAAAGTTTTCAATATCATTGTGTTTTTTATATTTGAAAAATCGTATAACATTTGGTTTTTTCCTTTTAGATATGGGTTTGCCATTTTTCTTGTAATTTGATACAAATTCTGCAAGGCAGATTTTGCTAATGGAACTTGGTCGTCCAATGTAGTAGTCAACAATGGAATGGCACATAACATCTTCTGAATCATCAGGTTCTTGTTTCAAAAGAATAGGCGGTTTAAGCATAAACGTGCATTCATCAACTAGAGAGGTGTTCACAAATATACATTCCCTTGAACTAGAATTCAATGGCAATGAAAGTGATATATGCACTGCTTGTTGAGCTGACATTTGTTGTAGATTGAGTAATGTATTTCCAAGTTTACGAATAATTTGCATAGCATCAATTTCATCTTTTTGATGCTCTTTCCGTATTCTTCTAAATGCATTTGTCATAGACTTGTCAATTTTGGTCATATATGAACTACAATATGATGCTGCAGCATATGCATTTAGCACAAATTGTGCATATGTATTTGCATTCCATAAAGTAGGGATACTGTTTGCAAAACTGTTATTCCAAATGTGAGAAGGTTTTCGTTTCAAGAAAATTGTTGGTTGCTTTACTGTATGTTGCAATAGTTCTATGTACTCATTTTGTAGCAGCCCTATTTCTAGGAGGAAATCGTCATGTGTTGTTGAATCATTGTAGTTTGTTTGCTCCAAGAATGCAAAAAATGATATTGATTTCTCTACAATTTTTGTATTTTCTGCATTGGTTGGTTCAATGATCATTGTTGATTTCATTGGTGGCATGGGGAAGTTGTATCTGCAATTTGAATTTTTTCGCTTCTTACAACTTTTTGTATGGTGATGTTTATGCAATTTAGCAACATCTGGCTCCAAATGATCTGTATTACAAGTGATGTAATTGTCAACAAACTTCTCAATTTCTGAGTTGCTTTCTTTTCCATATATTGGAGCATTCTCTATCCATAACAGTCCATGTTCATGTTCAGTTCCTCTATTTTGGAATTCTGTTACAAAATAGTAATCAGATATTTTTCCAAAGAATGTAGTATCTTGAGATATCAATCGCTTTATAGCATTAATTCTATGTCTATAGTATTGGCTACATGTGACTGGATATTTTCTTATAAGGTAGTCAATGTCATCATCTTCTAATATATCAATAGCATTTTTATTTGCTTTATTTCTAAACAATGTGACAAGTGTATCTACTAATGGTTTCCATCGATGTTCTGCACTTGTGAATGTCACAAAGAAAGTTGGAGGGCCTCGTTGTCGTATCATTGCAAATATGTTTTTCCTAATTTGTTCCAAATGGTCAGAAGATATGCGAATGTTTTTGAAATCTATGTATCCAATGTCAGACTTCAATAACTTTTCCAAATTTGCTCGATACTTGACATCTTTTGCTAATATTTTCCTGCCTTTTAGTTGTCCCTTTCTTATTCACACCCATATGCAAGAAAGCACTTTATCAATTATTATTCGCATTGTCTTGAAAAACAAATTTGTTGTATGATATTGGAAGTCACCACTTGCTTGTAACAATTCCCATTGCACAATTTTTTGGTAACTAAACCTATTTGTGATGTCATGATCACGTGCATCGCCATAAAATAATGTTGGAAAGTTCATTTCTTCTGCATATTTGTCCTTGAAGATGCCTAATGGTCGTTGTCCTTCAGCAGGGGCCACTTCAATAATCTTGTCTTGCAGATCGTAGATGCGTTGTGATTCTATTAATCCATGCACCAATGTTTCAGTAGTTGTTTCATTATTTGCATCACTATCTGTATCACTTTCATTGTCACTGTTTGAATTTTGTACAATGTATTCATTATCCTCTTGTAAAACATGGGCCCAATTCTCATTTATACAAATGTTGCTAGCTTTATAAAGACTTCTCGAACATAGTTCGTTCAATGCCTTCATGACAATAATCGGACGTACTTTACCTGTTTGGTATGCATTTTGTATTGCAATCTTCTTTTCAATGCAACTGCAATTTTCATTGTATCATTTAGATATTGTGGCAATGCTTTTTGCACAATGTCCATATGAACTGGTACATTGATAATTGATCCTGTTAAGCCAATTTGTGACCGTCTATGTCCCCATTGTCTGATTTGTGCAAATGCAATTCTCAATGACACAAGTCTTTCTTCTAGGTCTGAAAGTATATTTACAGTTGGCAATGAAATGTTACGTCTTATTTGTTCGGGTGCTGCAAATTGTGGTAGCTTTCCATTCTCGAGTGCTTTCTTGCAAGAAACACATATGTTTTCATTGCTAAAGGTCCTATTGTTCAACGTCAAATCCATATGCTTTTCTTGCAAATCTATAGTGAAGAACCTAATATTTTTTGCAAAATGCAATTTGTTGCAAACTGCACATATATTCCTAGGCGTGTCTTCGACTTTTTCCATATAAATTTGTATTGCATTTTTCTTTCTTGACTTCTTATTATAAAATGGTTTTTTGCATTTGTCATTGCATTTGCGTTTTGCACGCATGAATTGCTTTAGCTTGTGATAATTCAGCCTACAATCCTTAGTTGGTTGCATTTGCTCTAAATGACATGCTATCTCGAATGCAATATTATTGCTAAAATGTACTTGAGATATACATTGCTCTTTTTCTAGTACATGCTCATGATGCAATTGATTACAAACATCATTTGCTTCCATGGACAACTGTTGAGAATTGTGAACATATTCTTGTATCATTGCATGATAGTGAATATGCGATGTATTTGTCATGAATGACAAGATGTTAACAATATCATTGCATCTTGAATAAGCGCAACTGTAGTTGACAAAGCTATTAGTAATAGAGGACCATACTTAGATATTGACTTTGAATATGACAGATATCCATTGCAGGCAAAATGGTCCGCCTTCCACTTGTCCTTTTTCATATGGCATTGCCATATTTATCAGATATTCTTGCCAATTGCTATTCATTGTATAGTGTATCGCATCAACGACCAAGTATTGCTCTAAACAATGCAATGCCTCTTGATTCTTATGCATAACTACATTGCAAAAAGATTGCACAATGTAAAGTCGCAAAGACTCTGCATTGAATTCTGTTGCTACTAAATAGCAAATTGCATTAAAGAGACTGTCACCACAATTAGATGTCACTTGCTTTGCAATTGTTAGTCCATTTAAAAGCATATTATTTGCAATGTGCATCCAATTGCTTTCAACATCTTTGCAAATAGGTGATAGGTAGATATTAGACTGATTGCAAATGCAAATTGGAAACTTTTGGTAAACCAATGGTTCATAATGACCACTAACAGGATTTGCATCATGAAAGAGAATGCAATATGGAATTGCATTTTCATGTTGATTGAAGAGAAAATATCTCGTTTTTCTTGTCAATGACCAAACTGCAATTGATATATCTAGCCATTTAGCTAAGCAACGTATGCAAAAGGTATCACCCCATAAACCTCGTTCAGACTCCTTTATATTTGTAGATGCAGAATAACGCATTTTATGAAGATATGTACCAATATCATTAACACCATGTAACTCATATAGGAACTCAGGTGCTAGTTCATATTGATATGACTGTATTGCTTCAATGTTATTGTTCTTTAAGCAAAAAAGAAAGTGGTCTATTAACCCATTTCGCAATTCATTTGAAGTATAACGAAAATGTAGAAGCATTTCGAACGAGTCAAATAGACAATCTCCTACAGTATATGAAAATGCATTTAGTCTAAAAAGACCATTTCTTTTTAATACAATATCAATGTTCTCAGGCAAAATGCATTGCAATCTGAATTTGTAATTGTCAACATCTATTATTTCTTCCATCATTTGCAATTGCTTACCAGAGTTGGCTTTTGCAATTGTCTTGTACAACTTTGCAAAAAAAATTAATGAAGTTAGCAAAAACTGAACGTGACTATTTTGAACAAAATGTATGTATATTAAAAAAATACGCTATTGCATTATCTTGGTAAACAAATATCAAATTTCTAGCAACAAGCCATATTTGTAAATAACAAAGAAATTGGAAATGCAAACAATGCAAAGACATAATGAAAAAAATGGAGCATAATTCTAAGAATATTTGTGCAAGTTAACAAAAGGGAACAATCAAAACACAAAATGAAGTTAACAAAAGGAAGCAATGGAAAGACAAAATGAACAAATGCAACAGAACTTTAAGAATATTTCTGAAAGTTAACATCATTGTCAATTGCATTTGTCAAATAAATTGACCATGAGGCTATTTATGAGTTTTACATAAGTGATGCACCAATTCAACTGTCAAAATATAAAAAGTATTGTCTCTGATTTATGCTAGGTTGCAACTCTAACATATTCCAAGGTAAAAAGTTTCCTGCTATTCGTTATCAGCCTATCAGAATGACCATGACAGGGCTGTCATATTGACATTTTTGAAAACTGGTTATGAAGCAACATAGCTTCTCAGCCATACTTTTATCACTTCCTATGCTTAAGCATATCTCTATATCTATATTTTTTTATGGGACTGTTTATGGACATATCTAGCAGCTAATTTCTTATTAGATAAAACTCGCTTCAAAGCTCCGATATATGCTAGAATGACTATGATAGGGCTGTCATATTGACATTTTTGGAAACTGAACCAGATACGAGTAGTGCATAAGCATACTTCCATAACGCTTCTCAAGAAGATCCATCATTATGGGACACTGCAGGTATGATCCATATAAATGATGAACATGTAATATGTTCAATGGACAGCTTTGGCAAACACAGCAACAATCTGCCTAAGCAAATTGTCCCAAGACTGTTGGCAATTGTGGCATGTGAAAGAAGATGCCCAAAAATTACAGATCTTTGATGATTCACAAACTGTGGTGAATTGTATGAATGGAACAAATTGATTGGATAATTATAAACTTCAACCTATATTTCAGGAGATTCGACTTGCTTAAACAGAGTATTTAACACATCATGTTTGAACATGTTTACAAAGACAGGAACATGGAAACTGATGGACTGTCAAAAGCAAGATTACACTTGGTACCATGAGCTTGGCTCATTCAACAGAGAGTGGAAGGAGAGCTGATGGAATGTCTTTTAAATGTCAATATCTATATGTATAATTTTTTATGGAACTGTTTATGAACATATCTAGGACCTAATTCTTTATGAGACAAAACTGGTTTCAAACCTGTGATGTATGTCAGAATGACCATGACAGGGCTGTCATATTGAAATTTTTGAAAACTGGTTATGAAGCAACATATCTTCTCAGCCATACTTTTATCACTTCTTATGCTTAAGCATATCTCTATATCTATATTTTTTTATGGGACTGTTTATGGACATATCTAGCAGCTAATTTCTTATGAGATAAAACTCGCTTCAAAGCTCCGATATATGTTAGAATGACTATGATAGGGCTGTCATATTGACATTTTTGGAAACTGTTTATGAAACAAGATATGTTCCTAGCAATACTTTTATCACTTCCTATGCTTAAGGATATGTGTGAAATGCAGAAACATATATAATAAATGTAATTTTGTTTTCATAATAAAATAATTTTTTCTCTCTGAGGAGAACAAGGTAGTTGAACATCATATCAGAACCAATCTGGTTATAACTAGCTAACATGACATTTTAATCTAAGGTTTAACTTATTGACAAAAAGCAATTAGTAGAATAACACCGTACCTGCAACGAAGCCGAGCGTTCGAATTCCTTCTCGTCTAGACCATATGCATGCACAAGCCAGCCTATGCCAGTACCATGAGAAAATGTGCAAATGACGAAATTGGTTAACGAAGTCTGCACACAAAATCCTCAGTATTCAACCAGAATGCCATTAACTTATAATGCTCAAATAACCATGGACTGTTGCATGCAGCTAACAGAAACCCTCAGTATTTAACCAGAATGCCATTAACTTATAATGCAGTAGCCGAACTTAACCTCTAAACAATACGACCAAGAATCACAGTTTCACGCAGACATTTACCCAAATTTCCATAAAACCCATGCAACTAAGACAAACCCTCAGTATTCAACCAGAATGCCATTAACTTATAATGCTCAAATAACCATGGAATCTTGCATGCAAGTAACAGAAACCCTCAGTATTTAACCAGAATGCCATTAACTTATAATGCAGTGGCCGAACTTACCAAAGCGACAGCACACAGTCGAGGGATACAAGCCGCACCTGGAACAACAGAACCGCAACCAAACGTTTGCGATAGAGTTAACCGAGCAGGCAGGAACCGCATTGTGTTTTCACCGTAGACAATACAACAAATACAAAGGAAAAATCGCAGAGACCGTAGAGCTAAACAATCAAGTAACAATAATAATCCAAATTCCATTAACTTATAATGCAGTAGCCGAACTTAACCTCTAAACAATACAACTAAGAATCACAGCTTCACGTAGACATTTACCGAAATTTCCATAAAAACCATGCACCTAAGACAAGCCCTCAGTATTCAACCAGAATGCCATTAACTTATAATGCTCAAATAACCATGGACTCTTGCATGCAGGTAACAGAAACCCTCAGAACAGGCAGGAACCGCATTGTGTTTTCACCGCAGACAATACAACAAATAGAAAGGAAGAATCGCACAGACCGCAGAGCTAAAGAACCAAGTAACAATAACAACCCAAAGGCCGCGAATAGGGTAAAACCCAAATAACCATGAACTCTTGCATGCACGTAACAAAAATCCTCAGTATTTAACCAGAATGCCATACAGTAGCCAAACTTACCAAAGCCACACCCAGTAGGCAGGAACCCCACCGCAGACGAAAAATCGCACAGACTGCACAGCTAAACAAGCAAGGAACAATACCCGAGCAGGCAGGAACCCCACCGCAGACGAAAAATCGCACAGACTGCAGCTCTAAACAAGCAAGTAACAATACCAATCCAAAGGTCGCGAAGATAGTAAAACCCAAAGGCCGCGAAGACACTAAAACCCAAGCCGAACTTTCCAGCATCTCGAGGAGCAACAGCTGGCTGCCGATGAGACCACCACAGCGCATGCCGACCACAGCGAAGACAAACCCTCAGTATTCAACCAGAATGCCATTAACTTATAATTCTCAAATAACCATGGACTCTTGCATGCACGTAAGAGAAAACCTCAGTATTCAACCAGAAGACAAACCCTCAGTATTCACAATAATAATCCAAATGCCATTAACTTGTAATGCAGTAGCCGAACTTAACCTCTAAACAATACAACTAAGAATCATAGCTTCCCGCAGACATTTACCCAAATTTGCATAAAATCCATGCAGCCAAGACAAACCCCCAGTATTCAACCAGAATGCCATTAACTTATAATGCTCAAATAACCATGGACTCTTGCATGCAGGTAACACAGTAGGCAGCAACCGCATTGTGTTTTCATCGCAGACAATAGAACAAATAGAAAGGAAAAATCGCATAGAACGCACAGCTAAACAACCAAGTAATCATAATAACCCAAAGGCCGCGAACAGGGTAAAACCCAAATAGCAATGGACTCTTGCATGCAGGTAACAGAAACCCTCAGTATTTAACCAGAATGCCATACAGTAGCCGAACTTACCAAAGTCACACCGAGCAGACAGGAACCCCACCGCAGCCGAAAAATCGCACAGACTGCAGAGCTAAACAAGCAAGTAACAATACCCGAGCATGCAGGAACTCCACCGCAGACGAAAAATTGCACAGACTGCAAAGCTAAACAAGCAAGTAACAATACCAACCCAAAAGCCGCGAAGACAGTAAAACCCAAGCTAAACTTTCCAGCATCTCGAGGAGGAACAGCTGGCCGCCGATGAGATCACCACAGCGCATGCCGACCACAGCTAAGACAAACCCTCAGTATTCAACCAGAATGCCATTAACTTATAATGCTCAAATAACCATGGACTCTTGCATGTAGGTAAGAGAAACCCTCAGTATTTAACCAGAACACAAACCCTCAGTATTCAACCAGAATTCCATTAACTTATAATGCTCAATTAACCATCGACTCTTGCATGCAGGCCACACAGTAGCCGAACTTACCAAAGGCACACCGAGTAGGCAGGAACTCCACCGCAGACGAAAAATCGCACAGACTGCAAGTAACAATACCCGCGCAGGCAGGAACTCTACCGCAGACCAAACATTGCACAGACTGCACAGCCAAACAAGCAAGTAACAATACCAACCCAAATGCCGCGAAGACAGTAAAACACAGGTCGAACATTCCCCAATCTCTAGGACAGACACCTGGCCGCCGATCAGACCACCAGAGCGCATGCAACCACGTGCCCCTCACGCGCGCCACGTGCCATTTGCCTCGATCCATGCGAAGCGCGTAATAAGACCCCCAATCCCTTCCGCCCCGTAAACCTTAGTTCAACTTAGGAAAAATGCGAAATATTTGCAAAAATCGCCGCCGTCAACCCAAAGTCAGCGATCTATCGATCACTTATAGTCCCCGGCAGGGACTAATAAGAGGAGATACGTATATTCACATATGTGATCATTCAATGTATATCTAAAACCATGTTAATAATATTAATACTAATGATAATAATAAAAAGACATATCATAAATATACATATATGATCATTCAATGTATATCTAAAACCACATCACAAGTTATTCTCATTCATTCACCATTCACTTGTTTAATTGTCAATTATACATCTATTCTTCTCATTCATTCACCATTCACTTGTTTAATTGTCAATTATACATCTATTCCTTCTTAGGTCGGATATTTTCCCAGAAATTAATTGTTATTCATTACAATAGTATATAAACCTTTCTCAAGGTGTTTCCTTTGATTTTAGCCTTTGGCCACACAATTTTCAGAGTCTAATTATGTCTCTTTGACGATAGACTAACATTTGACTATTTAAAATTCAAAATTTGCATGGAAGAAAAATGATCTCTACTACAAATATTAATATAAATCAAATTCATATTAATATAAATAAAAAGGCCCATGTATAAATAATTCAAGAGAGCACTCTATAGGCATCAATACCAAACTTGGTGAATCGTAAGAAAAAAAGATATTGCTTGACCCTACATATTGAATCGTAAAATATACGGTTTTAGCCTACATATTGTTCATTATGCTTCAAGCACCAAATGTTATAGATGTACATCATCATGAGGTAACGAGTTGCTAATCTTCTCTCTTTCTGTAAAAAGGAAAATTCCATCAAAACTATTCATGAGAATTAAAGTCAACTTCAAAGTAGCACCAAAGCACAAAATGAAAATGCTACCATCAAATCTTATGAGTGAAACATGAATTTTGATATAATTGTTACTATAGATCAAATCATAAGTGAGAGGATATTAAAACTTACAAAACTAGTACTTGCCTTTGTTTTTAAAGAGAGTTATACATTTTTTTCTTAGCATAATTAGAGCACCTTTTCCATTGAATGTGATCCACGTGGAAAATAAATTACCACAATTAATAATTATTTTCTATAAGTGGTTGTTAAAGCTATTCATAATGCATGGTAATAAACAAAATAAATCATAAGATTAAAGTGAGAATCTAATAGCACAATGATTTCAATTTTACTGTCATAATTATGATACTCACTCATGGATTTTGTAAACCATGGTATTTACCCATGGTTTGAAATGTAAAAATTGATAACTCTTGGCTGAAAGACACCCATAAAAATTATAAATACGAGAATTCACTATGAGAAAAGCATGTTTTTTCTGACAACGTAGTCTCATGGGATATTATCAATTCAATAAATATTTGAGTTCATTTTTATTGCTTTTCTTCTCTTGCGCATGTGCCATATTCTAAGTTACCTTTATAATGTCAATATTTATTTTACCCATTGTGCCTTATTCTCAATTATTTTTATAATGCTTTTATACAATATTTATCTCATGTATTATGACATAATCCTTTTCAATCATGAAGTTGCATTTCTTGAACAACTTAGATCATGTCAATATTAATATATCAGATTGGATGACAACTTTGCAGTTAAGCGCATTCAGGCCAAAGTAGTTTTGGGATGGGTTACTTGTTGGGAAATTTTTAGTTGTTATTATTTTGTCACTTTTCTTGGTCTCATTCCTTGGGTGAAAGTAGTGTTGGGATGGGTGACTTGTTGGGAAATTTTTAGTTCTTATTATTTTGTCACTTTCCTTAATTTCATTCCTCTAATGACTCAAATAAAAAAGGAAGAGAAACTCCATTTTGAAATATACAACCCTTATAGTGACATCAAAAACATGAACTTTGAAAAGTATTGAACAGTAAGGAAAGGTTGCTAGAGAATGCATTAGACCAAAGAACCCTAAGCAAATATGTACCTTCACCAAAAGGAAGTTGTTGAAAATGAGTGTCGAAGCACTTCAACTTATGTCACAATATAGGTAAGATAGCCCATTGTGAATCAATGTCATGCAAATCCCATTGCAATGACAATGGCATGAGACAAATTTTTTTTTCTATAACTATAAAAATATAAAATAGTTTCCCTTGCTACAAGTCAAGGATGGCTCTTCATTAGATGGACGTGAAGACAACATTCCTCCATGGAATGTTACAAGAAGAAGTGTATGTTGAGCAGTCACAGGGATTTGAAGTAGAGGATCGAAAGACACATTTTTGTAGGTTGAAGAAATCATTGTATGGTCTGAAGCAAGCCCCCAGAGCATGGTACAACCAAATAGATAGTTACCTGTTGAAGCTTGAGTTCACAAGAAGAAATTTTGACCCCAACCTCTACTTCAAAGTGTTCCAAGGTATGCTATTGATTTTAGTTTTATAGGTTGACAATCTATTTCTAACAAGTAGTGAGCCCATGATGATTGAGTGTAATAGGGAGTTAGCCTCTGAATTCAAGATGAAGTAAATTTGACTCATGCACTACTTCCTAGGCCTTGAGGTGTGGAAAAGGCTCAATGAGATCTTTCTTTCACAAGGAAAATGTGTTGTGAAGTTGTTGGAGAGATTTGGAATGATAGAATGCAAGTCCCTGCCCACATCGATGGAAATGAATTTTAAGAAGCTATGTGGAGAATATGTTGGACCTGATTTGGAAAATCCATTCGAGTATAGATATTTTATTGGGGCTCTCATATTCTTAGTGAACACTCGTCCGAATATATGACATGCATTGAAAAAATTGAGTCAATTCATGACCGAGCCTCTACATGCACATTGGGTTGTTTCCAAACACATTTTGAGATATTTTCATGGGACGATCACCCTTGGTCTGATATATTCTGCTAGAAATGTTCAACTACATGGATATACTAACGCTGATTAAGCGGAAAATGTTGTTGACAGGAAAAGAACTTCTAGATGTTGTTTTAGCCTTGGATCTACCATGATATCTTGTATGAGCAGGAAACAAAATTATGTAACATTGAGTATCATCAAGGTAGAGTATATTGTTGCTAGCATGGCTAGCTATGAAGCAATTTGGTTGAGAAAGCTCTTTGGAGAGCTATTTTAGTAGGTCCTAGACACTACAGTGATATATTTCGACAACATGAGTGGGATCCGATTAGCAAATAATATTGTATTTCATGACAAGCCCAAGCACATAGAGATACAATATCATTACATTCGAGACATGGTGCAGAGAGGAGCTGTTAGAATCCATCACATATCGACAAATGAATAGATTATAGATATTATCACCAAGACTTTAAGGAAAGGGAAGTACTTGGCCTTGAGAGAGAAGATTGGACTGATGGATGTGACCCCTCCTAATAAGGGGCATCAATGATCGAGAACACTAAGCATAGCTTTCCCCCCTTGGTTGAGCTCCCCAAGGAGGGTTTTGAGCATTAAGGGCTATTGATGTTAAGGGATCTTTGGAAAATAGGGTATAGACCCTATTTGTCACATATAGGGTGGAAGATGTATGCTCCCCTATCTTGGTCTAGTAGAGTATACCCTTGTTGGCATCATACCCACAAACCAAGCTTTTTGGGATTGTACCTCCCCGTCTAGCCAAAAAGTTGAAGAGGCTTGGGGGTGTGTGATCCTTACCTTTGGTAAGTTGGGGATCTCACCCAGGCTCAATTATGATGCATGTATTCTATCGCATGAATCTTGAGGGTCATTTTTTGGAAGATCAAGAGGTAATAGGATGGATAAGATATTGTATCTCTCTTATTGCTCGACATAGGGTAGAATACATATGATCCTCTATGAGATGAATTAGGGTAAGAGGGTCCCATAATACCTTCCCCACTATCATAGACATGATGTGATGGTGTCCCATAGGACCTTCCTCATTTTTCTGAGAGGGTAGTAGTTTTATCTCCATGATTCTTCTTCTTCTTTAGATTCAAGAATGATTCAACAGATAGAGTTGAGCAGAGATGGGACATGAGATGACGATAAGATACTTATGATGATCACATGATGTAGTTGGAATTTCTCCCTAGCTAAGAGGGAGTGTGAATTTGGTAGCTTAGTGATAAATTCCAATCATGGGACTAGATTCCTCTTTCTGAGAGGACCAATTTTTACCTTTGAAGCACTTGATTTAGACAAAGGAAAGTGTATTTTTGAAATGAAGCCCTCATGTGGACAAAGGGATAGATAGGCCCTAATGTTGGCATTATGATAAAGGTGTTTTACTTGATGGCAACTCACTCATAGGTCAGTTCAGATTTTATAAAGGGAAACTCACATTGTAACGGTTCAATTCATAGGTAACTGGGAATTGGTACAGAAGGATAGGAAGTTGGAACAAAGGTCTATTGGTTAGAATCAAGAAGTTGAAGGAAAATGATGTTGTAAGGTAGTTTAAGTTGTATACACAAGTTCACCTTGTCAAAGCAGTGTATACACGCAGGTTAACAGAACAAAAAGAGCGTATACGTATGCATGCACTTTCACAAGAGGAAAAGCGCGTATGGGTTGGAAAATCAAGGAAATTCAAGATTAAAGAATACCAAGGGTCAATACCATGGTATTAGCCCACAATATTGAGTGGAGTAATGACTATTTGATCCCGTCCAAGAATACCACAGGTTCTAAGTGTTGTTTTGGTTCGAGGTATTAAGAAAGGCCAAAAAATATATAAGGAGGAAAAGATCAAAGGGCCAAGTGTGAAATTGAAAGGGTTTCTCAGGAATACTTCTATATAAAGTATATTTTATGTTAAAGGGGCTATGATAATGATATAATCTCAAATATTTCCTTATCTATAGTTGAAGTGGAATATGTGGCTGATGCATCTTGTTGCACAAAACTACTCTAGATGATGTAAACATTGCAAGACATTCAAATCACATGTTCTCCACCCATCTCCATTTTACGTGATAACACAAGTTCCATTATTATTTCAAAAAATCCAGTCATGCAATCCAAGACCAAGCACATACCCATTAAGTACGATTTTCTACGAGAACAAGTACTTGAACAAAAGTTTAAATTGGAGTATGTTCCCTCCAAAGAATAGGTTGCTGATATATTTACCAAACCACTTCCCAAAGAAACATTTGAATATCTCAGACAAAAGTTGGGAGTAGTTTCTACATCATCCTGCTGTTAAATCTAGTTTTCAGAAGAAGGTTCCTATAAGCGGGTTTCATGAAGGATAATTGCGTATATATGTGAGAATCTATGGCTGCAGGAGCGTATATGTTTTTCTGATAGAAAAAAGGTGGGTTATAATTTGTCATGGGTGCTCAGTCTGATATTGATAATTACAGTCTGTTGATATGCTTTGTTCATTGATTTTTATCTGACTGATGAAGATGCCTTGATGAATGATTTGTTGACAATGCACATCTAGCACAAGTTTAGGGGGAGCATTAGCCTTCACAAACATTCTGAATTTTTGGCATTATGTTTGCTGATTTCATATATGGTTTTAGATATTCATATCAATTGTTGCATAGGTCATGTAAAGATCTAGGGTGTAATATGTCTCCTTCTGACATAGTCTATTTTTGAATGAGTCTTATTGTACATATGATGTAATTTGTATCCCCACTATGTATGGGAAGGATGATGTAATAATTTCTCTATTTCAGTGATGTATAAACAATTGGTATATCCCCACTTGGTTGGGTGGATGAGTCAAATTTGGTGCATCCCCACTTGGTTGGGTGATTGATGTATGTATGAGTCATTGATGATAGGAAGGTCATACTCACATGGTTGAGTTATAGAGTCATGTTATTATTTTGAAAATATCTATGCAGACTCTGAATGTACTCAAGGGGAGCATGGATAGCATAATGTATCTCAAAGGGGGAGAATATCTTGATCGCCATTTGGCTTTGATGTCAAAGGGGGAGAGTATTTTGGTGTTGCTTGATATCTCTAACAGGTTCAATAGCTTCAAGTAATCAACACCAGTATGGTTGCCATCAAGTCCAAAGGGGGAGATTGTTGGGACACAGGTGTTATCCTTGATGGAAACTCACTCACAGGTCAGTTCAGATTTGATAAAGGGAAACTCACAATGTAAAGGGTCAATTCATATGTAACAGGGCATTGGTAGAGAAGAACAGGAAGTTGGAACAAAAGTCTACAAATCAAAATCAAGAAGTTGAAGGAAAAGGATGTTGTAAGGTAGTTTAAGCTATATACGTAGGTTCACCTTGTCAAAGCAGCGTATACACGTGGGTTAACAGAACAAAAAGAGCATATACGTATGCATGCACTTTCACAAGAGGAAAAGCATGTATGGGTTCAAAAATCAAGGAAATTCAAGATTAAAGAATACCAAGGGTCAATACCATGGTATTAGCCCACATTATTGAGCGGAGTAACGACTAGTTGATCCTATCCAAGAATACCACAAGTTCTAATTGTTTTTTTGGTTTGAGGTATTGAGAAAGGCCACAAACTATATAAGGAGGAGAAGATAAAAGGGCCAAGTGTGCAAGTGAAAGGGTTTCTAAGGAATACTTCTATCCAAATTATATTTTATGTTACAGGGGCTATGATTATGATATAATCTAAAATATTGTGTGTACCTTGAAGTCAATGTTGGATCAGTATCATGAGACCTGAAATGACTTATCATTGAATGATCTGATATTGATTAGGCTAGATCTGATTGCTTACACATGTTTTATTCTTTAAATGTCATGATCTGGGTATGTCTGAAATATGGAATAGCAACGAAGTTGGAAGTTAGTCTTTACAGATCTATACTTTGGTTCGCCTAGGTGAAGGCGTGTATACATGTTGGTTCAAAGCTTCCAAGTAGCGTATACAAAAGAAAAGTATGTTATTTAGAAATGAATGATCTATCTGATCAGTGCTACTGGTTTCCTATTGTCTATTAATGATGTCTTCTTAGATCTGAAAGTAGAACTGAATGCATAAGGAGATTGAGTCTGATTGATTGATTGATTGATTAAGTGAGAAGGGTGATCGTTACTGCTAACTGTCTAGATCTTTGTAATTTGACAGTAGATGTTTAGAATATTACTGGTTGGTACAGATTTGATTCAGAAGTTTTTATGATTTAGTAGTTTTGGAGGTATACGCAGGTTTGGTTAAAGGAAGTAGCGTATACACGCAGGTTGGGTTCATTAAAGTAGCGTATGCATTATGATGTATGATTTTTGAGGTTGCAACTGGTTCTGAACGATGATGCAATTTTTTGGGTTTAGCACAGTGTTCCGTTAACAGTGATCTAACTGTTCAGATTGACTAATTGTTGGTTGATGCAGTTATTATTATAGAGTTTGAGCTTCAAAGTTTCTGATGGGTCCAGTATGAAAATTTGATGAAACGAGGCCTTCATATTGTGTTATTGTGTATTAGGAGCATCGAGTCTGAAAATTTATGAAACGTGGTCCCCAGAGGAGGAGAGAAGGTCATAGCCTTCTGTAGGCTAATGCCTACATACTAGTAAACATATCGGCTAGTACAAGAGCTAGGAGGTTGTAGCTCCCTTCCAGTAGAAGCTGGAGAACAGGAGAAGGTTGTAGCCTTCTGCAGGTGAGTGACTATGTACTGGTATGAGTCTGCACCAGTACGAGATTGTAAACAAATTTTATTTATATTAAAAAAAAGACAGAGAGGACAACAACAGGTGGTTTTTCTCCCGCATTGGGTTTCCACCTTAAATCTTGGTGTTCATGTGCGTTTCTTATGTGTGATGGTTTATTATATTATTAGTACACCTAGTTACTATATAATAAAGTATTGATGCACTTATTAAAGATCAACACATGATGAATTAATTAAATCATAAGTTCTCTGGGTATATGTTGGTTCTTTAATCACAGTTGCGTGCAAACGCAAGTTCACTTCACTAAAGTAGCGTATATAAATCTGATTGGGAAATGAAAATTTGTTGAATTGTAAATACTGATTCACCCTCCATCTCAGTATTATTTCCAACAATTGGTATCGGAGCAGGTCCTTCACAAGAAGCTTGATCGCTTGAAGGGAGATCTTTCAAGATGAACAATCACAAATGCATGGCATCTATCAGACCACCAATATTCAATGGGAACAACTTGGTATATTGGAAAATAAGAACTAGATCCTATCTCCAGTCACTTGGAGCCGATGTTTGGGAAATTGTGGAATGAGGGTACAAATTTCCAGCAGCAATACCTATAGATACAGTAGGTAAGAAGTTATACGAAACCAATGCCAAAGTAGTCAATACTTTATTAGGAAGTTTTTCAAAATCAGAATTTGTCAAAGTCATGCAGCTCAAGACAGCCAAAGAGATATGGGACAAAATCATTCAGAGCTACAAATGAGACTCCCAAGTAAAACATGCTAGCTCCAAACTCTCAGAATTTAGTATGAAACTCTCAAAACGCATAGTGATGAAAGTATTGCTAGTTACTTTTTACGTATAGATGATCTTTTTAATTGCATGAAGAATCTAGGTGAAGAGATAAAGGATGCTACTTTAGTAGAGAAAATTTTGAGATCTTTGTTTTCTAAATTTGAGTCAAAAGTATCTTCCGTAGAAGAAAAGCAAGATCTTCAATCTATTACTGTTGTTCAACTTCATTGATCTAGGTTCAAGTGTGACAAAGGACCCTTCCAAGACCTTTTACTTTCGTGATGTGTTAAATTGCATTTTAAAAAGAACATAAATGAATACATGTGCATGTTGTAAAGAAGTGGAACATGTCAATCATCAACACATGAAAACATAAGTCATTGATAAAGGAGTTTGTCGAGGAGGGACTACGTCTTTGGGCCCCGGTGTTAAGATGGTGTAGGCCGATGCATTAAGTTCTATCAATAGTCATGATGTACACAAGAGATGATGTTGCTATCATACAAGGAAAATGCCCTCACGCAGGAGTGGCTCCAAGAGATGTTCCACTACAGGAACTCTCAGTCAAAAGACTCCTATCAATATGACACAAACTCATGCATGATGAGCATCCTGCCAACATGGCATAAAAGGGATCTCAATGAAAACATGCATGACGACAACATGAGTATCCCATCAACATACAACAAAGGGATCTCAAAACATAACATGAAAAATCATGACAACAAGTACATCACATAGACGATTCCGCGTCACATCAAGCAGGAATCATGAAAACAGTAATAAACAAGATCTCACATCAACATCAAACAGGGATTTGTGCAACACAATGCATAGCAAAAGAAGTACATGAACACACTGCATATACCTCACAACCAAGGGCCATATGAAGAGGTGGATGTGAGACTGCTGAAGTTGCTCATGCCATCAATATCATGACATCAATCGTATGGAAATGGTTGCTCGCACATGAATGATGACACCTGCATTCCACTTAGAAAAGTGGTTGAAGAATAGAATGAGAAAAAGAGAAATCTAAATGCACCATCAGATTTGTGGCATCGAATAGTGCAAAATCGATTGTCCAATTTTTGAATTCTGAGAAATTGAGAATCTGGGGCTCTAGGAATATTTTAGATTCCCCCTAGATTCCTTAAAGATTTTGCTCCATGGGTGGACTGGAAATCTGCATCTCCAGAGGCGAATTTGACCTCACCATTGCAATCCCTGCAAAAAACCATGAAAAACGACTGTAAACCTGACTATATTCTGACATGGAGAAAAATGAGATCCTTAGGAAAATTTCAAGGATCATGGTTCTGCTCCATGTTTTTGCAGCAATCATGGTTCCACTCTCATACTAAAAATGACTGAAAAATGTAGACTCTAATGGAGACACGAACAACATCATTGCATTCGTGGCATCGAGAAGTGCTGAAACCATATAAAATTTGTCAAAATGTGACAAAGTGAAATTTCACTTGTCCTGCAAAATGTTGCCTCGAACTACGTGCCAAGATTCTGCCTCCTCTGTCTCAAAATTAGTGCCGGCTCCTAGTTCCTCCATCTACCTCACGCACTGACAAAATGAACGTTTAAAAATTATCTTCGGCCGATTAAGCAATGTAGGCCGTTGTGGTGCAATGGAAATATTGGGTATTAGTTGAGGAGGGGTCCTGTGGTCAAACCCTGCCCTTGATTTTTTTTACACCTTATAGTTTTTTTAAACCGAAAAATGAATTTTGATAGGGGTTGGGTCCACATTAGGTGGCCCACCCCATGCCTTCCCCACCAACCCAAAACACATTATTTACGAGTGCATTTTTTATGGGTGCGTACTGTCGTATTAAAGGGTTGCGTACTATTATGGGGTTGACCACGTGGGCCAGGCAGGTTCGACCCTCGCCGACACCCTTAACCATTTTCGTCATCGCAATTTGTTTTGTGTGAGGTATTTTGGGGTGTGGGCTGGGTCCACTAGAGGTGGCCCGCCCACCCCCTTAACACATGGTTTAATGTTTATGTGGCGTGGGGGGAGGGTTCTGTGGGGTGATGGCCGACGAGCAAAACTTTAAAATTTTCATAAACTTTTGGGTTAGGCTAGCGGGGGTCATGCCCCGTCAGCCTTATAAAAATTTTTGTAATGTAGATTTTGGGGTGGCAAGGGTGGTGCCCCACCACCTTATTTATAATATTTTTTTTTTTTTTAAAGATGGGGGTCATTTTCAAAGTTTTAGAAAATAAGGGATATTGGGCAAATTAACGAGGCTGCAATTTCGATCGATTTTGGGAGCTAGGTTTCATGCCTTGGGATCGGTCAAATTGTAGGACACTTAAACCTCGCCCACAGCCCAACTTTGACCAAAACTTTGACTGACTCATTCTCCCTCATACGAGCTCAGAATGATGAACCGTTCGCACCTCCACGATTAGGGCGACGAGATCTACGCTCTGGTCCTGGTTTGAAGTCATTCTAAGCACTTTGACTTTTGAGAATTCATAAGCCCTCTTTTTCCTATGTGTCTTTGGAGCCACCTGGATCAATCCTCCCCACTGAGGAGCTTTTGGTCCTCCAAAAGCATGAAAAATAATTTGCAACTTATCTGTCTCTTGTCTGCATCACAAGTGTCCTGAGAGGTCTCACTTCCATCTCCTTCACCTTTGTTCTTCGGCGCCTTAAGCGATGAGCCGACACCTGCAACCTCGCAACCTGTAGTACATTGTTTTGCAAATTACATGCTTGACACTCATGACCAACTAATTACCTAAGTGCCCCATACTTGCCACGAGTTTATAACACATATTCGGTGGTCAAGTTTAGATCAAGATGGACGCAAGACCCTAGCTACGACAACAAGGCAAACATATCATTGTTGCTACAACAAGTGATGGAAAACAAATCATCACTGCAACACATGATTTACAACAATAAGGCCAAACACTATTTTGTTTTGACAAGTGATGGAAATAGGACATCACTTTCAGAGTTTATCATGCAACACAAAATAATACCAGACATCATTGTTGCTAAACAAGTGATGGAAAACACATCATCAATTTTACATTTTAAAATGCAACAAATGATTTACAAAAGCACGACCGTGACAAGCTAACATATCTAGAAACCATTTTTCACTTATCAATGTGAATGGGTCGCCTCCTTGTGGCACATTTGCTTGTCGAACAATTGCTTCACCTTGTTCACGCACCGACACTTTGTCTTTAAGGCGCTGCTCTGGATGGAGCCTCCAACAAGTGGTTCTTTGATGGCCACTTCTGTCACAATGATTGCAATAGGTTTTCTTCCTCCACATCTATTTAATTTGTTTCTTTCCTTGCTGTCGAGAGGGTCTTTCATACCTCATCCCTTTGTATGTTGCCATTCTTTTCCAACACTTAGAAAATGTATGGTTATGTAATCCACAAAAGGTGCATGTTTTTCGATGCTATGTTCTTCGTTCATCATCAATAACATGATCATATCGAAATGAAATTTTGAATGTAGAGAGTGGTTATACCTTTCCTTGTTGTCTTTGATGTCATTATGATGATGAGAGCTTGCTTCAACTTTCTCCCTACAATGGGCACTGTCATGGGATGATGGGGATGTGTTCCCATCATTCCCTCTCCTTGACGATTTTGACAATGTCTCGGAAGAATCTGACACCTTCAAGCATTCTCCTTTAGTGTATCTCGAGCCTGCAAATTGAGGTCTCTACACAACCTCCAGTGGTTGAGTAATGCCTTAGTTATTAGCACCAAGTTTTTCTTCCTTCTTCCTTCTGTGGCTTGCAACTGAAGTTGCAATCACTCCTTTTCCTCTGTCTCTTTCTCTAGAGTTTCATACATTATCTCTACCCTTTTGGAAATGTTGAGCATGGTCTCGTACATCGCTTTTTCATCCTCTGTCACTGCACATTCCATTGTTCACACTTCAATTCACATACACGCAAAGAACACTCTGATACCACTTGATCCAGGTCCAGGTGTGACAAAGGACCCTTCCAAGACCTTTTACTTTCATGATGTGTTAAATTTCATTTTTGAAAGAACATAAATGAATACATGTACATGCTGTAAAGAAGAGGAACATGTCAATCATCAACAGATGAAAACATAAGCTGTTGATAATGGAGTTCGTCCAGGAGGGACTACACCTCCAGGCCCCAGTGTCAAGATGGTGTAGGTTGTTGCATTAAGTGTTGTCAGTAGTGATGATGTACACAAGAGATGATGTCGCTATCGTACAAGAAAAATGCCCTCACGCAGGAGTGGCTTCAAGAGATGTTCCTCTACAGGAACTCTTAGTCAAAAGACTCCTATCAGTATGACAGAAACTCATGCATGATGAGCATCCCGTCAACATGGCATAAAAGGGATCTCAATGAAAACATGCATGATGAAAACATGAGTATCCCATCAAAATACAACAAAGGGATCTCAAAACATAACATGACAAATCATGACAACAAGTACATCACATAGACGATTCCGCGTCACATCAAGTAGGAATCATGAAAACAGTGATAAACAAGATCTCACATCAACATCAAACAAGGATTTGTGCAGCACAATGCATAGCAAAAGAATTACATGAACACACTGCATATACCTCACAACCAAGGGCCATCTAAAGAAGTGGATGTCAAACTGCTGAAGCTGCTCGTGCCATCAATCTCATGGCATCAATTGCATGGAAATGGTTGCTCACACATGAATGCTGACACCTACATTCCACTTAGAAAAGTGGTTGAAGAATAGAATGAGAAAAGGAGAAATTTGAATGCACCATTAGATATGTGGCATTAAATAGTGCAAAATCGACTGTCTAATTTTTGAATTCTGAGAAATTGAGAATCTGGGGCTCAAGGAATCTTTTAGATTCCCCCTAGATTCCTAAAATATTTTTCTCCATGGGTGGGCTGGAAATTTGCAGCTCCAAAGCCGAATCTGACCTCACCATTGCGATCCCTGTGGAAAACCATGAAAAACTACTGTAAACTTGACTATATTCCGACATGGAGAAAAATGAGATCCTTAGGAAAATTTCAAGGATCATGGTTTCCCTCCCTATTTTTACAACGATCATGGTTCCACTCTCATACTGAAAATGATAGAAAAATGCAGGACTTCGATGGAGACATGGATAGCACCATTGCGTTCGTGGTGTCGAGAAGTGTTGAAACCATATAAAATTTGTCAAAATCTGACAAAGTGAAATTTCACCTCTCCTACAAAATGCTGCCTCAAACTACGTGCCAAGATTCTACCTCCTCTTTCTCAAAATTCATGCCTGCTCTTGGTTCCTCCATCTACCTAGCGCACTGATAAAATGAGCATTTAAAAAAAATCTCTGGCGGATTAAGCAATGTAGGCCATTGTGGTGCAATGGCAATATTGAGTATTAGTTGAGGAGGGGTCATGTGGTCAAACCTTGCCCCTCCTTTTTTTTACACCTTATAGTTTTTTTTAAACCGAAAAAAGAATTTAAAAAGGGGTCAAGTCCACACTGGGCAGCTTGACCCATGCCTTCCCCACCAACTGAAAACACATTAATTACAAGTGCATTTTTTTATGGGCGCGTACTGTTGTATTAAAGGGCTGCGTACTATTATGGGGTTGGCCACGTGGTCCGGGCAGGTTCGACCCCTGCCAACACCCTTATCACAATTTGTTTTTTGTGAGGTTTGTTTGGGTGTGGGTTGGGTCCACCGGAGGTGGCCCGCCCATCCCCTTAATACATGGTTTAATGTTTATGTGGCATGGGTGGAGGACTCGGCGGGGTGATGGCTGTTGAGCTAAACTTTAAAATTTTCGTAAAGTTTGAGGTTAGGCCGGTGGGGTTCATGGCCCGTCGACCTTATAAAAAATTTTGTAATGTAGTTTTTGGGGTGGCGGGGCTGGTGGCCTGCCACCTTATTTATAATTTTTTTTTTTTAAAGATGGGAGTCATTTTCAAAGTTTTAAAAAATAAGGGATATTGGGAAAATTATTGAGGCCGCAAATTCAACCGATTTCTAGAGCTAGGTTTCATGCCTCAGGGTCGGTCAAATTGTAGGACACTTAAACTTAGCCCACAACCCAACTTTGACCAAAACTTTTACTGGCTCATTCTCCATCATACAAGCTTGGATTAACGAACCGTTCACACCTCCACGATCAGGACGACGAGATCTACGCTCTGGTCCTAGGTTGAAGTCATTCTGAGCACTTTGATTTTCGAGCATTCATAAGCCCTCTTTGTCCTGTGTGTCTTTGGAGCCATCTAGATCAATCCTCCCCACTGAGGAGCTTTTGGTCCTCCAAAAGCATGAAAAATAATCTGCAACTTCTCTGTCTCCTGTCTGCATCACAAGCGTCCTGAAAGGTCTCACTTCCATCTCCTTCACCTTTGTTCTTTAGAGCCTTAAGTGATGAGCCGACACCTACAACCTCACAACCTGTAGTACATTTTTCTGCAAATTACATGCTTGACTCTCATGACCAACTAATGACCCAAGTGCTCCATACTTGCCATGAGTTTATAACACATGCTCGGTGGTCAAGTTTACATCAAGATGGATGCAAGACCCCAACTATGACAACAAGGCCAATATATCATTGTTGCTCCAGCAACTGATGGCAAACACATCATCATTGCAACACATGATTTACAATAATAAGGCCAAACACTATTTTGTTTTGACAAGTAATGGAAGCACGACATCACTTTCACAATTTATCATGCAACACAAAATAAGACCAAACATCATTGTTTTTGAAAAAGTGATGGAAAACACATTATCACTTTTACATTTTAAAATGCAACAAATGATTTACAAAAGCACGACCATGACAAGCTAACATATCTAGAAACCATTTTTCACTTATCAATGTGAATGGGTCACATCCTTGTGGTGCATTTGCTTGTTGAACAACTGCTTCACCTAGTTCACGCACTGACGCTTTGTCTTTAAGGTGCTGCTATGGATGGAGCCTCCAACAAGTGGCTCTTTGATGGCCACTTCTGTCACAATGACTACAATAGGTTTTCTTCCTCCAGATCTGTTTAATTTGTTTCTTTCCCTTCTATTGAGAGGGTCTTTCATACCTCATCCTTTTGTGTGTTGCCATTCTTTTCCAACACTTAGAAAATGTATGGTTATGTAATCCACAAAAGGTGCATGTTTTTTGATGCCATGTTCTTCGTTCATCATCAACAACATGATCATAATTGAAATTAACATTTGAATGTAGAGAGTGGTTATACCTTTCCTTGTTGTCATTGATGTCATTATGACGATGAGATCTTGCTTCAGCTTTCTCCCTGCAATGGGCACTGCGATGGGATGATGGGAATGTGTTCCCATCATTCTCTTTCCTTAACGACTTTGATGATGTCTTGGAAGAATCTGACACCTTCAAGCATTCTCCTTTAGTGTATCTCGAGCCTACAAATTGAGGTCTCTACAAGCCCTCCAATGGTTGAGTTATGCCTTGGTTATTAACACCAAGCTTTTCTTCCTTCTCGTGCCTCATCCTTGTAAGGAGACTCATGTTTGTCCTTGTAATTGTGATCTCCAAATCTCCAACAGAAAACATACTATGTGAAGATGAAACTAAAAGGAAATCAACATCTTTTACCTCCTCTGTCGATTTGGAAAGAACTGATGAGGGTTGTTCATCATCTGTTGTTGGTGGTTTGGTTGTTGTCTCAGCGCATTTCCAAACTTCCTTTCTGACATACCCAAGTCCTACCTGACGGGGTAATTCCTCTACTTTTATGGGGTTTACAATGCCTTGGCCACTAACTCCCAAGCCCTTTCCTTCATACCCCATTCCCTTCAACAGTTTGGAGCCAATTCCTGTGGTATGAGTTTCAAAAACAGCGAAATCATTATCAGTACACATACATGAATTCAGAGAACTACTTTTTACCTCTCATGGGTCACATTGCAACTTTTCCAAGGCCTCATCCTTTGCTTGAAGTTGTTGTAGCAAAATTTATTTTTCCTCTTTCTCTCCATGTAGACACATCTTCAATACAACGTTCTCTATTTAAAGATTTTGGTTGTTTTGCTTTAGTTCTTCTAGGGCCTCTTCTATGGCTTGCAATTGAAGCTGCAATCGTTCTGTTTCCTCTGTCTCTTTCTGTAGAGTTTCATACATTGTCTCTACCCTTTTGGAAATGTTGATCATGGTCTCGTACATCACTTTTTCATCCTTTGTCGCTACATGTTCCATTGTTCATGCTGCAATTCACAGACATGCAAAGACCACTCTGATACCACTTGATCCAGGTCTAGGTGTGATAAAGGACCCTTCCAAGACCTTTTACTTTTGTGATGTGTTAAAATGCATTGTTAAAAGAACATAAATGAATACATGTGCATGTTGTAAAGAAGAGGAACATGTCAATCATCAACACATGAATACATAAGCCATTGATAACGGAGTTCGTCCAGGAGGGACTACGTCTCCGGGCCCCGGTGTCAAGATGGTGTAGGCTGCTGCATTTACTGTTGTCAATAGTGATGATGTACACAAGAGATGATGTCGCTATCATACAAGGAAAATGCCCTCACACAGGAGTGGCTCCAAGAGATGTTCCACTACAGGAACTCTTAGTCAAAAGACTCCTATCAGTATGACACAAACTCATGCATGATGAGCATCCCACCAACATGGCATAAAAGGGATCTCAATGAAAACATGCATGATGACAACATGATTATCCCATCAACATACAATAGAGGGATCTAAAAACATAACATGACAAATCATGACAACAAAAACATCACATAGACAATTTCGTGTCACATCAAGCAGGAATCATGAAAACAATAATAAACAAGATCTCACATCAACATAAAATAGGGATTTGTGTAGCACAATGCATAGCAAAATAATTACATGAACAAACGCATATACCTCACAACCAAGGGCCATCTGAAGAAGTGGATGTGAAACTGCGGAAGCTGCTCGTGCCATCAATCTCATGGCATCAATCGCCTGGAAATGGCTGCTTGCACATGAATGCTGACACTTGCATTCCACTTAGAAAAGTGACTGAAGAATGGAATGAGAAAAAGAGAAATCTGAACACACCATTAGATTTGTGGCGTCGAATAGTGCAAAATTGATTCTCCAATTTTTGAATTATGAGAAATTAAGAATCTGGGGCTCAAGGAATCTTTTATATTCCCCCTAGATTCCTCAAAGATTCTTCTCCATGGGTGGACTGGAAATCTACAGCTCCAAAGACGAATCTGACCTCGCCATTGTGATCCTTGCGGAAAACCATGAAAAACGATTGTAAACTTGACTATATTCCGACATGGAGAAAAATGACCTCCTCGAGAAAATTTCAAGGATCATGGTTCCACCCTCATACTGAAAATGACCGAAAAATGCAAAACTTTGATGGAGACACGGATAGCAACATTGCATTCGTTGCGTCGAGAAGTGCTGAAACCATATAAAATTTGTCAAAATCTGACAAAGTGAAATTTCACCCCTCCTACAAAATGTTGCCTCGAACTATGTGCCAAGATTCTGCCTCCTCTGTCTCAAAATTCGTGTCTACTCCTGGTTCCTCCATCTGCCTGGCGCACTTACGAAATGAGCGCTTAAAAAAAAATCTCCGGCGGATTAAGCAATGTAGGTTGTTGTGGTGCAATGGAAATATTGGGTATTAGTTGAGGAGGGGTCGGGTGGTCAAACCTCGCGCCTTCTTTTTTTTACACCTTATAGTTTTTTTAAACCGAAAAATGAGTTTTAAAAGGGGCCGGGTCTGCATTGGGTAGCCCGCGCCATGCTTTCCCCACCAACTGTAAACACATTAATTACAGGTGCATTTTTTATGGGCGCGTACTGCCATATTAAAGGGTTGCGTACTATTATGGGGTCACCCGCTTGGGGGCCAGCCACGTGGGCCAGGCGGGTTTGATCCCCGCCGACACCCTTAACCATTTTTGTCGTTGTAATTTGTTTTGTGTGAGGTTTGTTGGGGTGTAGCTGGGTCCACCGGAGGTGGCCCACCCACCCCCTTAATACATGGTTTAATGTTTATGTGGTGTGGGTGGAGGGCTCGGCAGGGTGATGGCCGCCAAGCCAAACTTTAAAATTTTCATAAAATTTGGGGTTAGGCCAGCGAGGGTCATGGCCCTTCAGCCTTATAAAAAATTTTGTAATTTAGTTTTTGGGGTGGTGGGGGCGGTGGCCCGCCACTTTATTTATAATATTTTTTAATTATTTTTAAAGAGGGGGTCATTTTAAAAGTTTTAGTAAATAAGGGATATTGGGAAAATTAACGAGGCCGCTATTTCAACCAATTTCAGGAGCTAGGTTTCATGCCTCGGGGTCGGTCAAATAGTAGGACACTTAAACTTGGCCCACAGCCCAACTTTGACCAAAACTTTGACTAGCTCGTTCTCCCTCATACGAGCTCAGGTTGACGAACTGTTCACACCTCCGCGATCAAGACGATGAGATCTGTGCTCTGGTCCTAGGTCAAAGTCATTATGAGAGCTTTGATTTTCAAGCATTCATAAGCCCTCTTTGTCCTATGTGTCTCTATAGCCACCTGGATCATTCATGAAATTCTAACTACCTTTAAAATGGGGAAGGGAGGTCCATCAAATATGAGAGAAGCCACTTTTAAAGCTTTAGCAAAGGGAAAAGAAAAGGAAGAGCTCAATGAATCAAGATATATTTTGGAAGAAGAAGATGAGGTAAAATTTGCTAATAAGCTTCAACGAGGTTCCATAAGATTCAGAGGTAATCTACCATTCAAATTCTTTACTTGTGGTAGAGTTGGCCATTATGCTACAAAATGTCCTCATAAAGATAACCGTGAAAAAGTAAAGGAGTCTACAAAAGGTAATAGAAAAAGGTTGTTAATAGAAGAAATTACTATACTCATGAAGATAGTGATGGATTATCTAATAGTGATGAAGATGAAATTGAACAAGATTATAAACTACTCATGGCTTATGACAATGATGATTTTTTGGATGCCTTAGAAGAAGAAGACTTTCTTGAAGAAATCAGTAAACTCAAAATTTGTTTGGAAGAAAAGAATATGATCATAGACATGTTGACACATCAACTCACTGAAAGAGAAAAGTACAATGAAAAACTAGAATGTGAAGTTGTGGGTCTAAGAAAATAACTTGAGAAAACAAAATCTCTTAATATTAGATTTTCTAAAGGATCAGAAACTTTAAATGAAATCATCAAGGTTCAACGTTCTCCTCTTATAAAGACCGGTCTTGGATATACTGAAGAATCATCCCAATCACAAAAGTCGTTAGCCTCCACCAAAAGCTATCTTGATGCAGCAAAGACCAATGAACATTATGTCAATCGTCAGCAAAAGCCTAAAAGTACTCATTAGATAAATCATGCTCAATTTACGCCAAGGATGAACATCAATAGAAGCATCAACCAAAAGGTAAACAATACGGAAAGATTCTATGATCACACAAATTTTTTTAATGAACAATTATTTTCATGCCACAACTTTGGGCATAAGGCTGCTCAATGTGTTATTTACAAAACTATAATGATTAGAGAATCATGAAATCAAAGGAGCGTAATGGGAATCAAGAAAATTTCTTATAATAAAATTTCTCCTCTTGAAGATGAAATTGAGTGTTCGTTTTGTAATAACTTTGGTCATGAAGAAACTGAATGCAGGAGAAAATTTGGGCCAACACTTCAAAAGGAGCAAACATCATCAAATTCCAAGGTATGGAGAAATAAGGAATTTCAATCAGAAAGATGTGGCATAGCTCTATTTGCAGAAGGACAATAAAATCGGTGGTACATTGACAACGGATGCTCTAAACACATGACAAGTGATAAAGAGAAACTTCATTCATATAATTCTTTAGAAAAGGAAATGAATCTCTCCTTTGGAAATGACACACCAACTGTCATTAAAGGTAAAGGTTCTGTTTATTTGAAAGAAAAGGTTAAAGCTGGAAATGTCATGTATGTTGATGGCTTAAAACATAACTTGTTGAGTGTCAGTCAAATGTGTGATCAAGTAAATGAAGTTGTGTTTCGATCAAACAGATGTGTGGTTCATGAGATAGATATGGGAAAGACCATAATCAAAGGCAAAAGAACTCCAAGCAATCTATATATACTAAAAAGAGCACAAAAGCAATGATATCTAAGAAAAACAGATGAAAACCAGTTATCTCACAGAGGATTGGGTCATCTAAGCTTCTCTAAAATAAGAAAATCATGCAGGCTCAAGGCGGTTTGTTATCTTCCAGATATCAACATCCCATAAAATACCATTTGCAAACCATGTCAAGTTGGTAAGAAAACCAGAGTTCATTTTAATGAAAAAGTAGGATCAACAAGTAAGCCTCTTGAACTCATCCATACTAATTTGTGTGGACCAACAAGGAAAAAGTCATCGCGTGGAGAAGAATACTTTATTTTATTCATTGATGATTTTTCTAGAATGTTTTGAATAGGTCTACTAAAGTATAAAGATGAAGCATTTGAAAAGTTTAAAGCCTTCAAAGCTTTAGTCGAAAATGAATCAAATTGAAAAATCAAATGAATCAGATCTGATCAAGGGGGAGGATTCATATCAGATGAGTTTTTTTATTTTTGTGAAAAACATGGAATAAAGAGGCAGTTCTCTATTGCTATAACTTCTCAACAAAATGGAGTAGTGGAAATAATGAACAAAACAGTTTAAAAAATGGCTCGAGCTATGCTTGATGAATCAGGAACTCCTGCCACCTTCTAGGGGAAGTTGCATTTGCTGTCGTGACTATTCTCAACAAAGCTAATGTTCGGGTAAGTAGTGATCAAACTCCATATGAACTTTGGTATGGTAAGCCTCCTAATGTAAACCACTTTAGAGTTTTTGGAAGCAAATATTTCATCAAAAGGACTGATGAAAAGCTTGGTAAGTTTGAACCTAGAGCAGATGAAGGAATTCTTCTTGGTTATTCATCTAGAAGCAAAAGGATACAAATGTTATAACAAGAGACTTTGGAAAATTGTTGAATGCATTGATGTAGTAATTGATGAAGCATGCAGAAATCTAGAACAAATAAAGTCAGCAAAGGATGATGAAAATGAGGAAGACATTGAATGCTTTGCCATATCAAATCAAAATGATATAGAGGAAGAAACCAATGAACCATAAGAAGAAGATACAACTGACAGGGAAAATAATCCATCTAGGTGTGTTCAAAATAATCATCTAGAATCTCAAATTCGAGGAGAAAAAGGGTTTGGAGTACAGGCAAGAATAAATCTTGCAGGAACTTCCAGTTATCTAGCATTACTATCCCCCATAGAAACATAGAATGTTAATGAAGCTATAAAATATGAATTTTGGGTTAAGGCAATGAATGAAGAACTTGACCAAATTGAAAAGAATGATACTTGGGAACTAGTTCCTAGGCCTCTTGATAAAAATGTTATATGAACAAAATGGATAAATTGAATGAAAATGGAGAGGTTATTAGAAACAAAGCAAGACTTTTTTATAAAGGGTATGCTCAACAAGAAGGTATAGACTTTGAAGAAACATTTTCACCTATTTCCAAACTTGAAGCCATAAGAATGTTTCTTTCTATTTCAAGTTTTCTGAAATTCAAAGTGTATCAAATGGATGTAAAAACTGTATTTCTTAATGGAGAGTTAGAAGAATAAGTTTATATTGAACAACTAGAAGGATTCATTCTAGGAAATGATGCAAAGCTTATATGTAAGCTCAAAAAGGCTCTTTATGGACTGAAACAAGCTCCAAGGGCTTGGTATTATCGCCTTGACAAATATCTACAACAACAAGGGTTCACAAAAGGATCTGTAAACATCAATTTATACACCAAGATTGAGAATGATAAACTACTAATTATTGTTGTTTATGTTAACGATATCATCTTTGGCGGCGATGAAGAATCTATGAGTCATAACTTTTCTTCGGTTATGCAGCAAGAATTCGAAATGTCCTTAGTTGGTGAACTTACTTATTTTCTTGGTCTACAAGTACAACAAACAAAAGATGGTATTTTTCTTTCACAAACTAGATATCTCAAGCAGATTCTGAAGAAGTACGGAATGGAAGATTCTAAACCATTATGTACTCCAATGGTCACATGATGTAGTCTTAGTTCTAACGATGAATCACCTATGGTGAATCAACCAACATACAGATCTATGATTGGAAGTCTGCTCTATCTAACATGTACCAAACCTGATAGCATGCATGCAGTAGGAATTGTCGAAAGGTTCCAAGCAAATCCAAAGGAATCACATCTTCAAGGTGTAAAAGGAATATTCAAATATATTCAAGGAACTCAAGACTTTGGTCTACGGTATCCTAAACATACAGATCTTACTCTTCATTCATATATAGTTGCAGATTGGGCAGGAAATTTTGATGATCAAAAAATCACTAGTGGAGGTGCATTCTATATGGGATCATGGTTAGTATCTTGGTTCATCAAGAAACAAAGTTTGATTGCCTTATCTACAACTGAACAGGAATATGTGGTTGTTGCATCTTGCTACACACAACTACTCTGGATGATGCAAACATTGCAAGACATTCCAATCACATGTTCTCCACCCATCTCCATTTTATGTGCTAATACAAGTGCCATCAGTATTTCGAAAAATCCAGTCATGCACTCCAAGACTAAGCACATACCCATTAAGTACCATTTTCTACGAGAAAAAGTTCTTGAAAAAAATTTAAATTGGAGTATGCTCCTTCCAAAGAATAGGTTGCTGATATATTTACCAAACCACTTCCTAGAGAAATGTTTGAATATCTCATGCAAAAGCTGGGAGTAGTTTCTGCATCATGCTCCTATTAAATCCAGTTTTCAGAAGAAGGTTCTTATACATGGGTTTCATGAAGGATAGTTGCGTATATACACAAGTTTTTGTGGCAGGGGGACTGTATATGTTTTCTGATAGAAAAACAGTGGGTCTGTCATGGGTGCTCAGTCTGATATTGATAATTACATTCTACTAATATGCTTTGTTCATTGATTTTTATTTGACTGGTGAAGATTCCTTGATGAATGATTTGTTGACAATGCACAGGTAGCATAGGTTCAGGGGGAGAATTAGCCTTCACAAACATTCTGCATTGTTATCATTATGGTTTTTGATTTCAGCTATGGTTTCAAATATTCATATCAATTGTTGCATAGGTCATGTAAAGATCTAGGGTGTAATATGTCTCCTTCTGTCATAGTCTATTTTTGAATGAGTCCTACTGTACATATGATGTAATTTGTATCCTCACTATGTATGGGAAGGATGATGTAATAATTTCTATATTTCAGTCATGTGTAAACAATTGGTATATCCCCACTTGCTTGGGTGGATGTGTCAAATTTGGTGTATCCCCACTTGGTTGGGTGATTGATGTATGTATGAGTCATTGGTGATAGGAAGGTCATACTCACATGGTTGAGTTATAGAGTCATGTTATTATTTTGAAAAATATCTCTACAGACTCTACATGTACTCAGGGGGAGCATGGACAACATAATGTATCTCAAAGGGGGAGAATATCTTGGTCCACCCTTTGCCTTGATGTCAAAGGGGGAGATTATTTTGGTGTTGCTTGATATCTCTAACAAGTTCAACAGCTTGAAGTAATCAACAACAATATGGTTGCCATCAAGTCCAAAGGGGGAGATTGTTTCCATTATGATACAGGTGGTGTCCTTGATGGAAACTCACTCACAGGTCAATTCAGATTTGATAAAGGAAAAATCACATTGTAATTGGTCAATTACAAGGTAACAGGGCATTGGTACAAAAGTACATGAAGTTGGAACAAAGGTCTACTGATCAGAATCAAGAAGTTGAAGGAAAAGAATGTTGTAAGGTAGTTTAAGTTGTATACGCAGGTTCACCTTGTCAAAGAAGTGTATATAAGTGGGTTAATAGAACAAAAAGAGTGTATAAGTATGCATGCACTTTCACAAGAGGAAAAACATTTATGGGTTGGAAAATCAAGTAAATTCAAGATTAAAGAATACCAAGGGTCAATACCATGGTATTAGCCCACAATATTGAGTGGAGTAATGACTAGTTGATCCCGTCCAAGAATACCACAGGTTCTAAGTATTGTTTTGGTCCAAGGTATTAAGAAAGGCCAAAAACTATATAAGGAGGAGAAGATCAAAGGGCCAAGTGTGCAAGTGAAATGGATTCTCAAGAATACTTCTATTTGAAGTAAATTTTATGTTACAGGGGCTATGATTATGATATAATGAAATATTATGTGCACCTTAAATTCAATTTTGGACCAGGATCATGAGACCTGAAATGACTTATCATTGAATGATCTGATATTGATTGGGCTAGACCTGATTGCTTACACATGTTTTATTCTTTGAATGTCATGAACTGGGTATGTATGAAATATGGAATATCAGCAAAGTTTTAAGTTAGTATTTGCAGATCTATACACTGGTTCGCCTAGGTGAAGCCGCGTATACACGCTGGTTCGAAGCTTCCAAGTAGCGTATACAAAAGAAAAGTCTGTTATTTAGAAATGATTGATCTATCTAATCAGTGATGCTAGTTTATTGTTGTGTGTCAATGATGTCTTCTTAGATCTGAAAGTAGAATTGTATGCATAAGGACACTGAGTCTGATTGATTGATTGATTAAGTGAGAAGGGTGATCGTTACTGCTGACTGTCTAGATCTTTGTAATTTGACAGTAGATGTTTAGAATATTACTGGTTGGTACAGATTTGATTAAGAAGTTTGTATGATTCAATAGTTTTGGAGGTATACGTAGGTTTGGTTAAAGGAAGTAGTGTATACACGCAGGTTGGGTTCATTAAAGTAGCGCATGCATTCAGATGTATGATTTTTGAGGCTGCAGCTGGTTCTGAAAGATGATGCAAATTTCTTGGTTCAACACAATGTTTTGGTGATAGTGATCTGACTATTCAGATTGACTGATTGTTGGTTGATGCAGTTATTATTATATAGTTTGAGCTTCAAAGTTTCTGATTGGTCCAGTACGAAAATTTGATGAAATGAGGCCTTCATATTGTGTTGTTGTGTACTTGGAGCATCCAGTCTGAAAATTTATGAAACATGGTCCCTGGAGGAAGAGAGAATGTTGTAGCCTTCTGTAGGCCAGCGCCTACGTACTAGTAAACATATCAGCTAGTACAACAACTAGGGATTGTAGCTCCCTTCTAGTAGAATTTGGAGAATGAGAGAAGGTTGTAGCCTTCTGCAGGTGAGTGTCTGCATACTGGTATGAGTTTGCACTAGTACAAGATTGTAAACAAATTTTCTTTATATTAAAATTAGACAGAGATGACAGCAACAGGTGGTTTTTCTCCCACATTGGGTTTCCACCTTAAATCTTGGTGTTCATGTGTTTTTCTTATGTGTGATGGTTTATTATGTTATTACTGCACATAGTTATTGTATAATAAAGTATTGATGCACTCATTAAAGATAAACACATGATGAATTAACTAAATCATAAGTTCTCTAGGTATACATTGGTTTCTTTAATCACAGTTGTGTGCACATGCAAGTTCACTTCACTGAAGTAGCGTATATAAATCTGATTGGGAAATGAAAAATTGTTGAATTGTAAATACTGATTCACCCCCCCCCCCAGTATTATTTCCAACACCTAAAAGAAAATTGGACACCCTTGGAGGCCTATAAATACAAGTCAAGTCACCCTCATTTAGACATCATCATCAAGCATATTATTCTTCTCTCTTCTTTGATTTGGTTCACACAAGTCTAAAGTTGTTTCACACATATTGGTTTGTACAAGTCCAAAATTGCGGGTCTGAAGCTCTCATGTGTGAATTATGGTTTTGGTTTCCATCCATAGGGTTGACACATGAATTTTTTGGTTCTAGCTGCACACATATAGGCCTATCTATGTGGCTGGAAAGCTTTAGCTGCACACGTGGCTCTCCCTCTGTGTGGTTGTGACTTAGGGTTTCATTTTTATAGGTAACTGTAGTTGACCACAGTTAACTACATATTGCGAAAGTTAACTCTAATCAGCATTGTTGCTGGGATCATATTTATAGAAATTTTTTTATGAATAGTATTGTATTGGCTCATTGTACTCACTTCTGAACATTTTATGACAATCTAATAGAAGAAGGATTTTAAATGGTTTTCCCCCTTGTGGGGTTTTCCCTTGGTCTTTGACCAAATCTGTGTCTCTTGTTGATATGTTGATTGTATCATATTGTCATTGCATTCCCGTTCTGTCTTCATTCACTATTGATTGATGAAAAAAATTAATTTCTATTGAAATATTGATAATTGAAGAATTGAATTGGGTTAAAGTAATTGAATCAACATAGAACAATGGTGAAATTAACACCTTACATTGCACATAAGCTAGGAGGTCTACTATCATGTTTCCATTTCTTCAAATTTTTGATGTAATGTGTTAGAGTTAGTATTTGCATACTACCATCAGTGATCAAATCTGCTCTTTGCATTTTCATTTTAGGTGTCTCATACTGAATTTTTTATCATTCCACTAAGTCATGCCCAAATGGTTCACTAATGGTTTTCTTCTTCTCAGAAAATAAAATTTTCCCTCATGAGGTACATTTGCTGACCTGTCTCCATGTTGCATTCAATTATGGTTTCAGTTATGTTATTTTTAGAGTCAAGGCAGTTATGTTTCCATTAGGTCTTAGGGTTCATTTCCAAGGTCAAAAGCATAGTTTCAAGTGTAAATAAAGGGCAACAAAGGTATGAGGATGACCAATAAACAAAGAGTGATTGCTAGTAAGTCATGGTTATTGTACAAAGATCTTATTTCACTAATGTAATTTTCATCTCAAAAACATGTTTTTGAGATGAAAATAGAGTATTTTAGTTGATTTATATTTTTTGATGTAATTCAAGTCATTTCATGTAATAAGTGTTCCCATAAGCTGCCCAAGCATTTCTCCTTGCTGCAAGAAAATGAAGCCATTGAAGAAATCAGTTCAATCAAAGCATCATCCACCTGAAAAGAGACAAAGAAAGAAAAGCATTAAACAAAGATTTGAAGACAAAGTAAAAGTTCCAAAAAACATTATAAAGTGAGTTTTTTCTAAAAAAAAATTAAAATCACCCTCTATATAAGATTTCAAAATCCTTTTTCAAATTCATCATATTCATTTGACAAAGAGAAAGAAGAGAGTTGAAGGAGAGAAGGGAGTTGAAGCCAATTGGTGGCTGAGCAAAGAGGACGCGCTGCACATAGAGCAGGAGGCATTGCACAGGGTAGATTATGGAGGCACTATGCATAGAGGAGGGAGCATTGTGCATACAGTTAAAGCGCTACGCATAGGGCATGTTTTCTAGTGCAATTTTGCAAAGAGATGCACATACAACCAGAGCGCTGCGCACCTGTACAAAGAATTTCGCATAGGGCCAACAAACACTAAAACCACCCTATCAACCATCTAAATCACTCTTTTGCTATCTAGAGCCTCTAAACAGGTAAGTGCACTCTTTGAACTATCCTCTCGTCACTCATTTCATGATTTTGAAGTTTGTTTGCTATTTAAATGTTCAAACCCTAGGTTTCCTAAAAAAACCCTCCCTACTTATCATATCCTTTATTCCCACATTCTATTTAAAAACCCCTCCACCTATCCCCTATACCCTAATCCCCAAAAAAAAATCCTTACACCTATCCTCTATACCCTAAATCCCCAAAACAAAATCCTTAAACCTCTATTTACTAAATAGTCCCTACCAAAAAATACTCTCCTTCTCACTCTCACATCATATATATCTCATCCTACAGGGCACAAACTCCTCTCCCCTTCCCCTATCCCTATTCACCATAAATCACTTCTTGACTACCTTCTCTACGGTTTCAAAGTTTCAAATTCAAAAGACACGGATAAAGAGGATAGAGATTATGAGGAGGAGGAAAACAGTGGCAGTGAAAGCATGGGAGATAAACCACAGAATCAGAGAAAACCACATAGGGGAGGTAGAATTATCAGAGAGGAACCATCAAACATCAGAGAGTTACAGGCTTCTCATATGACTCCCTCTTGTTTCAGGCATCTATGGTGTTATGACTTTTGTGAGCAGGTACAAAGAGTTCAACATCATCCTGAGTTGACCAGGTTTTTTGTAGCCAATCTCCATGATAACAAGGTAACTCTTTCCAGGGTGACATTTACAGTTTCATCCTCCATCATTGTTGATGCTACAAGCATTCCGAATGTTGGGGAAGAATGGTATAAATCACAATATTTGGATGAGCACTACTATGAGCCATGCATTAAAGCCAGGTACAGGAATGAAAAGAAGAGGAACTTTCCTTTCAGGTTCCTTAACAACAAGTATGCCCCTATGATGAGGATCATTATGAAGTATTTTACATGTGAGGGTAGATTTTCTAGATTGTACACCTATCATATTAGGCTTCTTATGCACTTCACAAGAGTGAAAAATGTTGAACATCCCGTATTTCTTATTCAGGAAAATTGAGAAGATGCCCTACATTGTACAGAAAAAGCCATACCCCTAGCAGATGAGTAGTATCTATCACTATTCCTTGATTAAGATGATTTTTCTACATCATCTCAACCTCCTCAACATCTCCTAGGATACATTTATTGGCAATGACATCTTCAATGGTCCTCATATTCTCCACCGGTGCCCCAACAAGCAGAAAGTCCTTCTAGCAATGCCAAAGTAAAGAAAATTGAGAAGGCTAAAGAGACTAAAGTTGTTGAGAATCCAGAAGCCTACAAAACATATTAGAGAGGAGCTAGAAAGTTGTTTTCAGTAGATAGGCAAGTGTTTACTTGACTTGATGTGGAAGGGGCCTTGCCTTCTTCATCAACTCATAGGAAAATGCTTGCTTCACAAACTATGGAATGGGCTTTTCCTTCTTCATCAACAGAACAAGTACAACAGGTGTAGCAGGTGTATAAAGGGAAAGAAAAGATGCTAGAGGAAAGCCTCAATGATGAATAGGAAAGGGAATTTGATTTGATGGAACATGGTGGACTAGAACAACCATACATTCATCATGGCATTAAGATAGTTGACTTGGAGGCTAAAGATGAGGCAACAAATGAAAATATAACCATAAGGGAAAAAGATGCACAGATCCAAGCACTGATGGACAACTTGGTGAGAGCTAAGTATGTCATTTCATACCTTGAGCAAGAGAACAAGTAGCTAAGTGACAAACAAGTCCTCATGGAGTTGGAACTTCTCAAAGCAAAGAGGCAAGGTGACAAAGGCAAGTCAGTAATGAAAGAGGAAGAAACCCTAGCCACCTTGACTACAAAACAAAGGTTTGAGAAGGAGACAAAGGAGGATAGAGAAACATGGCTTGACAGGGTCAATTTGCATTTGGAGAAGCTGCTACAAAGGGCCAACAGGGACAATCAAATCATTAGGCACATGGCTCGCCATTACAAGACCCGGAACAAAATTTGTAACATAAGAGTCAAGCAAATGAAGACAAGACTAAAACAAGCACTCAAAGGCAAAAAGGAGGGTGATAGGCTTAGGTTGCTTGGTGAAGCTTCTTTAGCTAACCCAGACACTTGATGGTGGTGTTATCCACAAATTTTGTGTAGCTTTTGAGAATTTTTTCCTTTTTGAAGAATTTTGCAATTTTTGACTCAGGAAAGTTAGCTCTATGCGCAACGCCACTAGCGATGTGCTTTTCCTAGGGGCATCTAAACAGGAAATGATTATAATTTTTGGATTCACAATGATGAGTACATGCACCCTGTTAATTTTCTAAGCTTTTGGAGTAGAATTGGTCAACCAAAAGGTGAAACAACACCCAAAAAATGACCTTTCTGCCCTCTTTTTGAGCCACAGAAGCAGTCTTGGGAGAATCAGCTTTTCAGGGGCAAAATCAACTCCAAATGGGAAACTAAAGGCAGATTTGGAAGGTAGTCAGGACAGGATTTCCAATGAGCTATCATGAGCTCAGTTTGAACACCGGGAAGACCTCCAAAATGGTCCAGCAAAAATCATTGCGCATAGAGCTTGGGCACCACGCATAGGGAAATTTTATGCTGAATTTTCACTTCACTGTGCCATGACTGTAATTTTGAGTTTTCTCTCATGGATGATGCTTTTACTAATGGAAATGGTGACTAGGCATGTAAATAGGATGAATATTAGTTACCGGAGGGTAGATTCATTGGATCAAAAGTTCTCTTGAAGTCAAATGAATCAGTTTCCTCCCTTTTAAAGGCAAGTTGTTAGGGTTGCCTAGATTCTAGTTTCTTGTTTAGCTTTTGATGGATTGATTCCTCATCTTAGGGATTCAACCCCTGAAGATGGGAGGAGGTTGAATTGAGGTCTATATCTTCTTTTTATTTCTCATTGTAAAGGGTTGGACTCAGTTGGATGCTTTGGCTTTGAGTAGACATCATTCAGTTCGGTTTTCTCCATTGTGATCGTATGTTAAAAAAAATTTGTACTTCATCAATCATTTCATTGCTTTTAAGTGGATGTTTTCAAGTTGATAGGCAGAACCCATAATATTTATGCTCTGTTTTGGGAAAATATTAACAGTCTATGTTTTCTTCAGTTTAGGAAGAATCCATGTTGCGTACATGCTCTTTCTAGCTTCTCACCTGTCTTGAATCACCTCACCCATCAAAACCGTAGAGTGCTAAGCCTTGTGCCTACCTTGCCCCATCAAACACCATACAATTTTGACCTAATTTCCTTTCCCTAACTATTTGGCTCCTCCTGATCTAGCAAAACCCCTTCAAAATCAAATCAAACCTTGTGCTACTATACCTAGCCTAATATCAGTTTCTAGATCTAATTAATTTGGTTGAGATTCTTATGGGGAGAGCCCTCTCCTAGCCTAGTAGGGTTAGCTACTTGGCTAAGCGTGGTCTTTGGTTACCCTGGCATTGCCTTCCTTCAGCCTAAGGTTCAATCCAGGTGATAACATAGTGGCGACCATACTGGGGAATGAACGAAAGGTTTCATATTCCTTTGGAAATATCATCGAAGTTCATATCCAGATCTGATTGTTAATGGTGGACAATGATCAGACATAGGAAGGCTAAAATCATTCACCTGGTGACTCCAAATCAGCTTTGAGATCATATCCAAAGACTCCAGTGGAAGATGAACCCAACCAATAGAAACATGAAAGGACAATATGGAAAGATCAGGTATTCAAGTTGGAATTTCATCCAAGACATTGTGTTCTTTGTCTTCAATTATTTTTTCTCTTTTCCTGAGAATGTCAAAAGGTTTTTACAAAGTATATTGTATTTGAGAAAATATCCTAGACTTGCATGTGATTCCTTCCCTTTAAAGATTGTGAAAACAAATTCTTCGTATGCCTTTTATCCTGATCAAGACCCTTATTCTGAATCTTATGATGACCATCTTCAACTTGATGAGCCTAAAGAGACCAAGACTAATTCTACAGCTTCTGTACATACTCCTACACCTTGTAAAATTCCAAATTGATACACACCACTCATCTTACCACCTATACTCCATGCTTTCCATGAAAATCATTACCTATACTTGCCGAGGTTTGATGGTGAATATGACAATATTACTGCTGAGAGACATATGTAGAATTTTGAGACTTTCCTTGACCTTTTTGAAGTCGACAAAGAGGATGCCAATATCATGCTATTCGCTCTTTCTTTGCAAGGAAAAGTCAATAGTTGGTTCAAAAACCTGCCTGATGCGAGCATCTCAGATTTCCAGAAGTTTGTCAAAGTTTTCCTCAACAAGTGGGTGTTGAGTCCCAAACCTGCACTTCCCTATATACCCTTTCAGCCTTCTTTTTCCATTTACTTCGTCCACCAAGCTGTCAAATCATTGCATAATAGTTTAAAAAGAACTTATGGAATGGTTTCCTAACTATGCTTATGACTGTTGTTTGATTTAGATTTTTGTTCAAGTAGCTGCGGAAACTTGTCACTTTCCGTAGCCAACCCAAGTTTCCGCAACCATTTTGTTAAAGGCTATGCTATAGGTGTCCGATGGAGAAACCAGCCACATGGGTAAGCTACACTTGACGTGTACATGGGGTGTGTCCCCTCAGATCAACCAAATCATTCATATACAGTCGCGGTCAACGATGGTCAAAGGAAGGGCCAAATGAAGAATTTCGCGGTGGCACGGCTCTGTTTTGCCCACGTGAAGGTTTGTGGGGCACGATCCTTAGTTTTTGGAGGTATTGGCACACCTAGAGAGCAGCCCATGAACTAAACCAAGCAGTCACCACTCCATGAATTCATGACCACCACGCTAGATCTCGGCTCAAGGGATTTACGTGACTTTTAGCAGCATAAATCTAGGAATTAGTTGCAACATCTTTTTCTTATAAATAACGCGTTGATATACGCTGAAGGATTAGTTTTCATATTGTGATTTCGACTGTTGTCACCCATTGTACTGCATTTCACTTTAAATACATGAGAAGACAGTTTTGCTGAATCGGATTTGTGACTAAGTGATTGACTGGCCGAGGTTGCAGAGGGCCCCTGTACACCAGATCCTTGTATAGTTTCTACTTGCTTTCATTTACTGTTTTCTTTCAATCATTGCTTGTATATATAGTGTGCTGTTCTAATGATCACTGCTATCTATATTTCCTTTATGTTTCTTTTCTAACTGTTAGCTGATCAGTGCTTCTTTTACAAGTTTTGTTGTAGGTAGCCCGGGAAGATTTACATATTTTTTTTAGATAACTACTGACATATGAGATCATCTTATCCTTCCTGCTAATTTTCATTTTCTGAAGTTTAATTCCAGAACTGTCATTTTTCAATTTGTGTTTTGCTTATTTATTTTTCTACTACTTAGACATCATACTACTCATTTGTTTATGGTTTCTTTCTATAGTCAAGTGACTCTATTAGTAAGGAATCAGAATATTACTTATTGTAGTGTGATTTAATTTAATTTTCTGCAATTTAGATATCATATTGCTTAACTTGTTCATGATTGCTTCCCATAAAGTAGATTGAGTTGAAGGGTAAAGGATCAGAAGAGTTGAAGTAGTGTGATTAGTTTCCTTTATGCAATTTAATTTCCTGCAATTTAGATATCATATTGCTTAACTTGTTCATGATTGCTTCCCATAAGGCAGATTGAGTTGAAGGGTAAAGGATCAGAAGATTTGAAGTAGTGTGATTAGTTTCCTTTATGCAATTTAATTTCCTGCAATTTAGATGTCATATTTCTTAACTTGTTCATGATTGCTTCCCATAAGGCAGATTGAGTTGAAGGGTAAAGGATCATAAGGGTTTAAGTAGTGTGAATTAGTCGCTTTGCTTTCAGTCTTTTAGTTGCTTTAAGTTCAGTTTTTACTTTCTTTTTCATACAACAGCAAGGATACTGGGCCATTGTCATTAGTTCACTGTTTGATACATTTACTTCCTCTTAAGAATTGATTTCATTACAGTTAGTTTAGAGCTTTCTTTTTGAACAATTTTAAGTTTGGAAAATCACTATAGAAATCACCATTACCATCCATACTTAACTTTCATTTTCGCCATCACACACACTAGGGAATCCATAAAAGATAAATCCTAAAACAAACTAAAAAAAACTCAAAAACGACAAAAGGCTAAGAAAATGGTTATCTTGTACATATAGTACACTTCACTTCGTCAGTTTACGAATCCCAGATTGACATTTTAATCAGCAATTTAGAACACACTAAATTGACCAAACATTTTGGCGCCGTTGCCGGGGAAGTGAAACTAGGTAGCCAATTTCTTAAAAAAAAAAAAAAATCAAGGAAGGAAAATTGATAACCTCTCAAAGTATGCTCTCCTCTTGCACTTAGTGTGATCTGGAGGATCAGAAAAGAGAAATTTATTGGTTTAATAGTTTCTTAAGTATGCTCTCTTCTTGCACCTAGAGTGACCTGGAAGATCAGAAAGAGAATTATTAGCCTGACTTGAAAAAAAATAAAAATGATATGCATAGAGCAAGAGATTCTAGGGGAAGGTTTTTAGCTAGAGCCAAGAGTTCGATTTTCACAACTCCTTCTACCTCAAGGAATAGACAAGAGACACCTCCATCATCTCCAACCTACACTCCTAGCCCTAGGATTCCTGGAATTCAAGAGGCAGTAGTTGAGTTAGGAGACTCTTCCTCACCATCCATCGACTCTGAATTAGGAAAAGATCCTTTCTTTTCTTCTACAGGGAGACACATTGTAATTGAAGAAGTAGAATCATCTGAGGAAGAAGATTGAGAAATTCCTCCTCATTTTCCATTAGTAGAGGAACCAGAGGACTCTGAAATCTCTGAGAAAACTACCATGACAGAAGAGGGAGTTAACGGATTTGGTAGAGGTAGAGGTAGAGGAGGGGGAGGAGGAAATAATGGAGGAGGTAGAGGTAAAAATGGGGGAAATAGGGATGGAGATAACTCATTTGGATTTCTTATAGTCGATGAGGATTCTCGAGCAACAATGAAAAATATTTCACCATCTGTCCTCCCAAAATTTCATGGGTTAAGAAATGAAGATCCTAAAACATTTCTATTTGAGTTTGAGGTCGTGTGTCGAACCTATGATTATCTGGAAGACTCTCAAAAACTCAAACTGTTTCCTTCAACATTGAAAGGAGCTGCTTTGAAATGGTTCATGGGATTACTCACTCAATCCATTAGGACTTGGAATGATATGAAACAAACATTTCTGGATAGATACATGGATTATTGTATGCCTACCAACCACAAGGATGAAGTATTTAAAATGGTACAAAGAGAAGATGAAAACTTGGAGGATTTACTTGAAAGATTCCAATACAATCTGAAAAGAGAAAAAATGAGTAACTTAGATGAGGAAACCTTGAAAGCCCTTCTATTAAAAGCCATTAGAGATGAATGGATAGATATTTTGAACATGATAGGAAAAGGAGACATATCTCAACTTCCACTTCATGATATAGCAGAGCTGTGTGTCCATCTCTCAAGAGGAAAATCTAAAACTGGAAAAGGCCTAGAGATCCTTCTCTCATCAGAGCAAACAAATCTACAACTGGATCAGTAAGTAGGGCTGAGATTGGCAATATGCTTGATGAATTCAAAACTGCTATCTTAGGGAGTCTTAGTGAGCAACTAGACACTCTTAAGATCCACAATAAGCAGAAAGCAGAAGCTGAAGCTTTAGCCATCTTTTGCCCAAAATGTAGAAAAAAATATGCTCTCAGGGAATGTCCCTTGGATGCAAAAGTTGTAGAAACATGTGCGATTTGTTCAGAGAATCATGAGACCAAGGATTGTCCTTCAGTTCCTGGGCTCAAAGCTGTCTTCCAAGAAGAACCAAATACAATTGAGTCTCTCTGTTTTGTTGCAAGGATACCTTGGCAGGGACACCAAAACCAAGGGTTTAATAACTCTATGAACTTTCAAACCCCACCAAATTGGAATCCTTGGTCCCAACCTCAAAATTCTTTTCAATCATGGGTACAAGGCATGCAAAATCCTTATGGGACTTTTGCTCAATTTTATCAATATCCTCCATCTTTTCAAAACCAACAAGCTCCACAACTTCCAAATCAAAACCCACAACTATCATTGCCATTTCAACAACAACAACCGTCTCAACAGAACCCAAATTCTCAACTCTTGCTTCCATTCCAACAGAAGTCAAATCAACTTCCTTCTCAGCCATTGCCAAACCCCAATAATAAAAATCCTCAAAATGCTTACATGGTAGAAGGTCAACAATTTCCTACCTATATGATTGTTCCTCTCAATGATGTACAACTCAGATCTGGTGGAGTTTTAGATAAACCTTCTATAGATGCCCAAAATCAAAGCATTTCTGAGGAAGATTCTCTTGAAGCCAATAAGGGTTCTGAAGCATCTCTTCAAAACCCAAACACTCAGAAAGAAAAAGAAAAAGAGCTAAGCCCCACAACTCCTATAGTTGAGAAACCTACATCTTCATCCACACCTCCTTTTCCTGAAAGATTACAAATTGACAAAGGGGTGGAAAAACAAATCTTGTTGCCTGACTATGATTTTCTAGATGAATTGAAGAATATCTGTATCAAGATTCCCTTGTTACAAGCCATTAGAAAGATTCCTATTCTAGCAAAAACAATAAAGGAGTTGAGTCTTAAAAGACCAGGAAGGAAACCTAGAGACACAAGAAGAATCCACCTGGTAGGGAAAATTGCAGACATCATGATGGGAAAAATTACTATGCAGAAATATGTAGATCCCCGTAGTCCAATTGTCAAAACACATATCATTGGGGTAGAAATTCCAAATACTTTGATTGATTTAGGGGCTGCTATCAAAATTATGAGTAGATAGACTATGGAACAACTGAAACTTCCTAATCTTCTCTTTACACCTACTTTACTGCAACTTGCAGATCGATCAATTATTAAACCAGGTGGTGTATTAGAAGACATTTCAGTCTCCTTAGAATCTTGGGAATATCCAGTAGATTTTATGATTTTAACCCCCAAGAGTAATTTAGGAGGACACCCTCTCATCTTAGGAAGACCTTGGCTAGCCACAGCCGATGCTTTCATCAGTTGTAGGTCTGGGGATATGTGTATTTCTGATGGTAATTCGACAAAGAAATTCAACCTGTATCCTCAAGAAAAAGCAATTACAAAAATAGGAGATAATGAGTGGATTGATAATGAAGATACTATACAACCTGTCTTTACCATTTCTGAAGTTAGTGAAGATAGTCAAATTCTGAACACATTAGAAAACTTTGAAACATCTTCAGAATATGACCACACACAATTTCAGTTAGATTCTGACATTGAGTATTTATCATCTAGACAAATGTCTCTTTTCTCTATGGAAGAGTTTGGTAGTTCCGCTATTGAGATCTTTCCAGGAAAAACATTGAATATCAACAAAAATTTGGAAAGATCACAACAGGAAGAACTAACCAAAATCTTGCAAAAACATTCCACTGCATTTGCATGGGAATATACTGATATGAAAGGTATTGACCCTAAGACTTGCATTCATCACATCTACATTGAGGAAAACAATAGACCAATCAGACAACCTCAGAGAAGGATGAATCCAAACCTTAGGGAGATAGTGAAAGAAGAGCTCCAAAAGTTACTTAATGTAAAGTTCATTTATCCAATTTCAGATAGCCGATGGGTTTTTCCTTTGGCTATAGTACCTAAAAAGAATGATAAATGGAGGGTATGCATTGATTACAGGGAATTGAACAAAGCAAGTTTGAAGGATCACTTTCCTTTACCCTTTATCGATCAGGTATTAGATACTTTAGCAGGCAAAAAGTATTTTTCATTTTTGGATGGTTTTAGTGGCTACAATCAGATTCAGGTAGCACCTGAAGATCAGGACAAGACCACATTTACCTGTCCATGGGGAACTTTTGCTTACCGAGTACTTCCTTTTGCATTATGTAATGCACCCGCAACATTTCAAAGGGAAGTACTAGGAATCTTTTCTGATCTAATCCATGATTGTGTAGAGGTTTATATGGATGATTTTACAGTTTATGGTAATTTGTTTGAAGAGGCATTAGAGAATCTGGAAAAAGTCCTTATAAGATGTAAAGAAACAAACCTATCATTAAGTCATGAAAAATGCTTTATAATGTTTACTGAAGGGACTATTTTAGGACATCATATTTCAGGGGATGGGATTAAAGTTGATAGATCAAAAGTTGAAGTCATCTCCAAGTTGCCTATTCCAAATTGTCAAAAAGATGTTAGAAGTTTTCTTGGATTTACTGGATACTATAGAAGATTTATTGAAAACTTCACCAAAATAACATCTCCACTCTTCAAATTACTTACAAAATACTGTGAATTCAAATGGGATCCTGATTGTCAATCTACATTTGAAACTTTGAAAACAAGAATATCTGAAGCACCCATTTTGAGAGGGCCAAATTGGAAACTTCCTTTCCATATTTCCACAGATGCTTCAGGTTCAGCTCTAGGAGCTGTGTTGGGACAAAAGTATTTAGTTCCTTATGCCATTTACTACACCAGTAAAAATTTGACTCCCACTGAGTTAAACTATACTGTGACTGAGAAAGAGTTCTTAGCTGTTGTTCATGCAATCAATAAGTTTAGACACTATATAACTGGCTATGAAACTTTTGTCCATACTGATCATTCTGCAATTAGATATCTCATGAATAAACTTGTTACTAATGGAAAAGTTACAAGATGGCTCTTACTTTTACAAGAATTCAATATTACTGTGTTGGATAGACCAGGGAAACAAAATACAGTCGCTGATTTCTTGTCTAGAATCCAAAATACTAATGAAGATTCTCCTGTAGAGGATAAGTTCCGAGATGAGTATTTATTTGCAATAACTACTAAGACTCCTTGGTATGCAGATATTGCTAACTATTTGGCTACAGGAAAGCTACCTCCACATCTATTTCCTGGTGAAAAAAGAAAAATTATTCAGGGGAGTTCAAGTTATTCATGGATTTCTAATGAATTGTTTAAAACGGGGCTAGATTGTGTGATCACAAGATGTGTTTGGGAAGATGAAATGCCTGACATCCTCAAGGCATGTCATGATGAACCATGCGGTGGACACTTTGCTGAAAAAAGGACGGCCTATAACATCCTTTCTTTAGGATATTATTGGCCTTCCCTTTTCAAAGATGCAAAACAATATGTCAGAAGGTGTGACAACTGCCAAAGAGTTGGGAGACCGACTCTTTCAAATGAAATTCCATTACAACCACAGGTACTCATCGAACCCTTTGAAAAATGGGCTTTAGATTTCATTGGACCTATTAATCCACCATCTAAACAGAAAAAGTATATATTGGTATGCACTGATTATGTCACTAAATGGGTAGAAGCTAAAGCATTGCCTTTTGCCACTGAAAATTCAGTTGTTCAATTTCATTTTGAGGATATTTTTACTCGTTTTGGTGTTCCAAGAGAAATTATGACAGATCAGGGAAGTCAATTTACATCTAACTTGATGGAGAAGCTGATGGAAGAATACAAAATCAAGCACAGAAAATCTACTCCTTACCATCCGCAAGAAAATGGCCAGGTAGAGTCTACAAACAAAGTTCTTGAAAGCATCATCACCAAAACTGTTCATCTACACAGAAAAGATTGGGCAGAAAGGCTTCCTGAAGCCTTATGGGCCTACAAAACTACATGGAAGAATACAACAGGACATTCTTCCTATGAACTTGTTTATGGGAAAAAAGTCCTGCTCCCCATTGAGTTTCAAGTCAAGACTTTCAAGATGGCAGCCCAGTTGGGGATGAATCTATCAGAAGCCCAAAAGCACAGAATGGAGTAGTTGAATGAGCTAGATGAAATCAGACAAGAAGAAATTTTAAAGACTGATCTAGTTCAACATCAAAGAGCTAAATGGCATGACAGATACATCAAAGAGAGAAAGTTTCAAGAGGGAGATTGGGCATTACTGTTTGATTCCAAGTTCAAAGACTTTAAAGGTAAATTTCAGACCCATTGGCTTGGGCCATATGAAATTGACAAAGTCTTTAATAATGGAGCAGTAAGAGTCAAGACCATTGATGAATTTCAGATTTCTTTTCTTGTGAATGGCCACCGATTGAAAATTTATCATAAGCCACTCTCAAAAGAAGAATTTGTCAAGATGTTCCAAGAGAATTCTGCAATAAGGTTGGTGGAGAAGAATCCTTCTTCCCCACCAGCCTAGCCTTTTATTCTTTCAGTTAAAAAAATAAATAAATAAATAAAAAATAAAAATAAAAAAGTGTATAAGCCTCAAAACCAATCATAGATTGGCAGTCTTATATAGAAAATATGGAGTGAAAATCAAGGACACTTGACACTATATTTTCTATAAAAAAATAAAAAAAAAATCTCCTCTCCTTCTCTTTCCATCTTCACTCCACCTCATTTTCCATTTCACTTCACCTCCATCTCATTCACATTTTCTCTTCACTTCACTCTGCTTCATTTTCATTCCATTCCACTCATTTCATTCTCATTTCATCAATAAAAGTTCCTTTCAGAACTATTTCCACTCAGTTAGTTCTTTTCTAACCACATTTGTTCAGCTAAGTGGGTGTTGTCCTAGTTTCTGCAGCTGGAAGCATTATCCGCAGCCAGAAACAGTTTCCGCAACCAAAAACGATTTTCACAGCCACCATCACTCTGTTTTTCAAATACACAGTCAAAATGTTAGTACAGAAATCATGAAAATACAGGTGTAAGAGAGCAAACACCATGAAGACATGGAGCATCTCCAAGATATCAAGAAAGAACAGTTGACTAAAAGCTATGGGAAAGAAATGACAAAGTTTCCAAAGGTACGAGCAATTTTTTTTTATCAAATAGCAATTAAAGTCATGATTATGCATAGTTATTAAACAATGAAAAGTTCTACTATGTGCAATGATTCGATATGATAGCTCTATTACCACTCCTATCCCACGACATTACTCCATACACCAAGCATTCATTTCTTAACGGTATCATGATGGGTTTTTCGGGTTTAAACTCAAGTTAACTGCACTTCATTTGCCACCTGCGCACATGAGATGTGACCAATCTCCTTACGACTCTTCTTCACTGTATTTTCCACAGCTATCTATTAAAAACATGTGATCTCCTGTACACAGCCGTTAATTCAAAAAGATCTCGCCTCCACTACTGGTCACTTACCATTTCATTTAAGACCTTCCTTTCATATACGCGCACTTCAGTTTGTAAACCCGTTCACCACTGTCTATCCTCTGTTCTGCCTGTAATCTGAAGCATTCCCGTCACCTGCTATCGATTGCAACCATTACCTTTTACCATAAACCCTGCAATCGAACTACTGTCCTCTGTTAAAAATTGTATCCTCAGCTGAAATTCGAAACAGGGAAAGAAATGGGAAAACTACTCAGGGCAGAGCCAGAAGGACCAAAATGCTTAGAAGGTTACCCTCAGGCCAAGGATTTACTGAAGAAAGCTAAGTGGTTACGATTCATTCAAAGGTTTAAAGGCTATAACAAAGAAGTAACCAAGGCTTTTGCACGGTCATTTGATGGTCAGAAAGTGGAGATTGGAGATTTGAAGCTTACAGTGACCGAAACAACGGTAGCAGCTGCTACAGGCTTACCTCAGGAAGGTGAAAGATGGTTCAAAAATAAAAGCGTGGATGAACAGGCATGGAGAATCATGCTAAGAAACCCAGGTATGGACACTATCGTGTTTACTAAAGGAATCCCTGTTCATGCATTAAAGGAAGAATGGGCTAGCCTACTATTAGTTATCCAAAAATTTGTCACCTGTGAAGGACATTTCGGTTCGATTTATATGTACCATGCTAGACTGTTGATGAATTTCTTAGAAAATCAGGCTCTTAATTTGCCTTATTTCTTGCTCTTGAGTTTGAAGAAAATGAGCATTCCAGTCCAAAAACACATAGGCAATATAGACCCTCATCTATACTATCATGGACTTATAAAAATTCTTATTGAAGACCACTTAAGGAAAAACAAAGATACATGGGAGCAATTTTTGATAAGAAACTACTTCCAAGAGCCATCTGAGGCCTCTGAAAGTAGCACTACCAAGGAAAAGTAGGAGGAGAGAAAAGAACACTACAGTCCAAGACTCCCCTACTATAGAAATTCAAGAAACTGACCAAAAAGAAGAAGAAGATAAAGCTAAAGACAAGAAACAGAAGAAAGAAAAAGGCAAAAGAACCATCCAAGAAGTCTATCCATCCCCTGAGCAATCCGTAGAGGAGGATTATCAACCAATGTCAGAAAGATTAGTACATCTTCCGGCTGCTGCTATAGCAAAGAAAAAGGCAAAAGGAAAACAGAGTATACAAGAAAAGAGCACTAGTCCACCATACTTAAGGAGAAGCACAAGGTTAAGAGGAAAAGGGAGTAAAACGCAAATAAAACGGCCCCACTTCATTGACTTAGGTGGAGAGACACCTGAAAAAACTCGAGCTGGCCGTAGTCCACCTCATCCTCAACCAAGCATTGAAATCAGTCCTACACATGATGAAAGCCCTTCTTGGCCAGAGTTGGAGAGAAGTCCTCCTCCTCCACCAGATTTTGAACTCAGTCCAAGAAAGACACCTGAAGTAGACCCCAATCAACAGGAAGTATATGACTACTTGGAATCATTAGAAAAATCAGCTGCACGTCCAAGCACCACTCTGCCACTAGATGCACAAGTTCAGTCCTTGAAACAGGAGGTATTTGAATTAGAAGTCCTAAATAGGCATATCAAGCAGGAAAATGAAGCACTCAAAGAGCAGAGCAAGGTAGATAAGATTATCCATGATAACACTATGCTCCATTTAGGACTATGGCAAAAGAAAAACAAGAAGCTGAAGAAAAAGTTCAAAAATTTGAGCAGAGCATTGATTAATCTAAAGTTCAGGTGTCTAACAAGGAAACCAAGAATGGTGGTAGCACCAAAGAAGAAGAAAAGAGGGCTAGATGTCCTTGCAGAAGCATCAGAACATATGGATTAGAAAGCGGTGACTAAATTTTGGTTTCATGAGGACATGCAACACCTTCATAGTGGGGGTATGTTGAGTCCCAAACCTGCACTTCCCTATATACCCTTCCAGCCTTCTTTTTCCATTTACTTCGTCCACCAAGCTGTCAAATCGTTGCATAATAGTTTAAAAAGAACTTATGGAATGGTTTCCTAACTATGCTTATGACTGTTGTTTGATTTAAATTTTTGTTCAAGTAGCTGCGGAAACTTGTCACTTTCCGCAGCCAACCCAAGTTTCCGCAGCCATTTTGTTAAAGGCTTTGCTACAGGTGTCCAATGGAGAAACCAACCACATAGGTAAGCTGCACGTGATGTGTACATGGGGTGTGTCCCCTCAAATCAGCCAAATCATTCATATACAGTCGCGGTCAACGATGGTCAAAGGAAGGGCCAAATGAAGAATTTCGTGGTGGCACGGATCTGTTTTGCCCACGTGAAGGTTTGCGGGGCACGATCCTTAGTTTTCGGAGGTATTGGCACACCTGGAGAGCAGCCCGTGAACTAAACCAAGCAGTCACCACTCCATGAATTCATGACCACCACGCTAGATCTCGGCTCAAGGGATTTACGTGTCTTTTAGCAGCATAAATCTAGGAATTAGTTGCAGCATCTTTTTCTTATAAATAACACGTTGATATACGCTGAAGGATTAGCTTTCATATTGTAATTTCGACTGTTGTCACCCATTTTACTGCATTTCACTTTAAATACATGAGAATACAGTTTTGCTGAATCGGATTTGTGACTAAGTGATTGAATGGCCGAGGTTGCAGAGGGTCCCTGTACACCAGAGCCTTGTATAGTTTCTACTTGCTTTCATTTACTATTTTATTTCAATCATTGCTTGTATATATAGTGTGTTGTTCTAATGATCACTTCTGTCTATATTTCCTTTATGTTTCTTTTCTAACTGTTAGCTGATCAGTGCTTCTTTTACAGGTTTTGTTGTAGGTAGCCCGGGCAGATTTACATATTTTTTTTATATAACTACTGACATATGAGATCATCTTGTCCTTCTTGCTAATTTTCATTTTCTGAAGTTTAATTCCAGAACTGTCATTTTTCAATTTGTGTTTTGCTTATTTATTTTTCTGCTACTTAGACATCATACTACTCATTTGTTTATAGTTTCTTTCTATAGTCAAGTGACTCTATTAGTAAGGAATCATAATATTACTTATTGTAGTGTGATTTAATTTAATTTTCTGCAATTTAGATATCATATTGCTTAACTTGTTCATGATTGCTTCCCATAAGGCAGTTTGAGTTGAAGGGTAAAGGATCAGAAGAGTTGAAGTAGTGTGATTAGTTTCCTTTATGCAATTTAATTTCCTGCAATTTAGATATCATATTGCTTAACTTGTTCATGATTGCTTCCCATAAGGTAGATTGAGTTGAAGGGTAAAGGATCAGAAGAGTTGAAGTAGTGTGATTAGTTTCCTTTATGCAATTTAATTTCCTACAATTTAGATGTCATATTGCTTAACTTGTTCATGATTGCTTCCCATAAGGCAGCTTGAGTTGAAGGGTAAAGGGTCAGAAGGGTTTAAGTAGTGTGAATTAGTTGCTTTGCTTTCAGTCTTTTAGTTGCTTTAAGTTCAGTTTTTACTTTCTTTTTCATACAACAGCAAGGATACTGGGCCATTGTCATTAGTTCAATGTTTGATACATTTACTTCCTCTTAAGAATTGATTTCATTACAGTTAGTTTAGAGCTTTCTTTTTGAACACTTTTAAGTTTTGAAAATCACTATAGAAATCACCATTACCATCCATACTTAACTTTCATTTTCGCCATTACAGACACTAGGGAATCCATAAAAGATAAATCCTAAAACAAACTAAAAAAAAACTCAAAAACGACAAAAGGATAAGAAAATGGTTATCTTGTACATATAATACACTTCACTTCGTCAGTTTACGAATCCCGGATTGACATTTTAATCAGCAATTTAGAACACACTAAATTGACCAAACAGTGGGTGGTCAAACAAAACCCTTTCTTGAATCTAGAAGAGTATAACCAGATGAAAAGACTGTCAGGGGAGACAGTACAACAGTTTTCTTCTAGGTTTAACCTAGTCTATTTTTCTATGCCTACTAATATAAGGCCTCCTCTTGGATTCGCTCTCTTGCACTACCCAGATGCCTTTGATCTGGAAATGGAGTTTCAGCTAAGGGAAAGGAACCTTGCAACACTTGAAGAGATGCAAAACAGTGCAGTAGATGTAGAGGCTAATCTGTTGATCAGAAGGGCAAAGTTGAATGAAGAAGAGAGTGAGGACATTGTAGAGCACCTAAAATCTTCATAGGTAAATCTTGACGTTTTGGTAAGTAAAGTGGAAGAAATGATGCAAATAATCACCTCGAGAGATGAATTTTATATTCAAGATCACCATGACCCACTTATCCTAGAAAAAGAAAAGATTGCTAGCCCTAAAAATTTTCTTGCTAATCCTAGCTACCATAGATTTGAAAATGGATTTGTAGATAAATCTGAGGAGAAACAATCTGATAATATAATCTGTACGATTGGTGACATTACTTATATTCATGATTTCCCAAAGTTTAATCAGTACGACAATTATTATATTCTCCAAACAGAAGCTAATCTTGCAGAGCAATCAACAACTGGTTTGTGGGAGGAGGAAGTTAAGTTTCAGCAGGTTGAATATAGTAATTAGCCGAAGCATATAAGCTATGATAGTGATGATGAAAGTGCAGAAAATTTGGAAGTAAGTGAAAGATCTTTGCCTCTTTGTTTTACTTCATTTCAGTTCATCAGAGGTAACTTTCATGCGATCAAAAATCAGCCTTCATTGAGTTTTGATCTTGACAATCAAGAGGATAATAATTTTTTTTATAAGAGCTCCTTACCCTTGTGTTTCTCCTCATTTTCAAAAATAAGAGAAAACTATAAGCAAGCAGATAAGCGAGTGGTTAAAACTTTAAAGGATAAACCTTCTCAGGAATTGGTCGAGCAAATAATTTGAGACAGAGAAGCCTCCCTAGCTCTAGATTTGCAGCCATCGAGTTCCATTGAATTTCAAATTGCAGATGAAGGCTTGGAAGTTGAAACATATGATCAAATGATGCAAGATGACTCTGTACCACTATGTTTTGAAACATTTCAATTTTTAAAGAAAATTTTTCATAATATCTCTAAAGCAAAGGTTGAGCAACCTGTAGAGTGTCATGCAGTCTCATTAAAACTGATGGAAAATAGGTTGCAGCAATCTTTGCAAGTTTTTCATGAGCCAATAGCTGATGTGTTGGATGATATCTGTAGTAAAAGTCCTTCTCCATTAGCTAACTATGAGCCTGAAAAGAACGTTGATATAAACTTGATCTGATAGCCAACTTCATTGTCTTGTTCAGCAGGAGTTTCATTACAAAGCTCATACCAAGATTTGCAGTCATATCAGGAGAGTAATAAAGAAGATTTTTATTTTGTTGTTGATCATCAAGAAAAATTAGTCATTCGTGAGTTTTAGGATCCTTTTTTCAATTTCTTGTATTCATCAAAGAAAAAAACATAGATGTTAGGAAAATTTTAAAACGAAAGTACGAAGACTACCTAGAGCGAAGCAGCAACATATTAGATGGGTTGGAAATCAATATGTATTCTTGTGAAGATACTTTCACAACATTCTTGAGGTTAGCAGGTGGGCTCGTGCTTTGCAATTTGATAAAGATTCAATCTTGTTGGGCATGGAATCCCCCCACGGCATGTTTTGGGGCTCAATGCTCAAGTTTTGAGTTGATATTGTTGTAAAGCTCCACAAATTGTGGGCGCGAAATGTATGCTAGAATCATAGGGCTGTCTGCCCTAGTCTTGAATGTAAGGTCGACCTACCCATAGTCCACGAACCATGGGATTGTATAAATAGAGAGAGGCTCTAAGTTGTAAAGAGATATCCAATCTAATAGAGAATGGGCATGAAAGGTCCTAGAGATTAAGTTGAAGTACGAAGTGTGTCTTGGGTCATAGAGTAGGAAAAGGCTCTGCAGCTGAGTGCACAGAGGGCTCCAAGAGTTTGTAGCTGAGTGTGTCATTGTCAGTATCTTCACACTTCCATCAGTGACCAAATTGCTCTTTTTTCATGCATATTAGGTGTCCCATCCGATCAGCTGCATTTCATTAGGTCATGGATCAACTGATGGTAGTGGTTTCATGTCAATTTCCCTCATGCCATTCACCTGCTAACCTATTCATACCTTTTTCTTTTTTAGTCATTTACTGTCATCCTGTTTCATTTCATTTATAAAAATCAGTTTTATGGTTTGGTCTCACTAGGTCTTAGGGTTTGTCATCATGGTCTTCCTATTTGAATAAAAAGGTTAGCAGGCACATGAGGAGGATAAATAAGCTCATAAGTTTACTTCTATTATGCTCAATAATTCTTTTTTACCTCAAAACTCTGTTTTGAGGTGAAAACAGGGTTTTTTCCATTATTGTACAAATTTCACGTAATTTCAATGTTTCTATATGTAATAAGCATTCCAATGGCTGTTTTTGGTGACCTGGTAAAAACGCCAACTCTTGCCATTCAAAAAAATCAATGTAAAAGTCCACCTGCAAAAAAGCAGAAGCCAGAATATGAGTAAAACAGAGCATTTGTGAAAAAGCTAGCAAAACATTAGAAAAGTGGGTTTGGTTAATGAAAAATTAAAAGCGAAGGGATATAAAAGCCAATCCATGTGTTTGAGTCTTCATCGTTGCAACTGAATGAGCTAAAGGGAGAAAAATCACGTTTTTGGAGAAAGAAGGAAAAAACATAGGAAAAATACAGTCATTTTTCCAGTGCTGAGCACCTGGGCTTTGGTGTTGCGCACCTACCCAACACTGTGCACCTGTTGCAGATTTCCCACATAAAACTGGTCTGGCATTGCACATGCAATCGGCGCTGCACACCTGAGAGGCAACGTTGTGCACCTTTCCACTGAGCTACAAAACGACTCAAGTCACCCAAATTCACTTCAATTTTCTCAATTGGCCTTTCATCAAGTAAGTAAAGCTTCTCATCTTGTTTAGCAAGGGTTTTTCATCAATTGTGGTGATTTTCATATCTCAAAAAAAACTAAACCCTAGCTATCCTCCAAACTGTCTCATAGATTTGCAAAGGGTACTTGTTTTTTGCCGTTCCTATTCCCTTAAACTATTTTCCCTAAATCCCCATTCCCTTAATCTTTTCCATAAATTCTAACCATCCACATATAAACCCTTCTACATACTATTCTCAAAACCCTAACCCTATACCCTATTCCCAAGACCCTAACTCCCACTTCCTATTCCTTCACTACATCTATTACACTATCAAACCCCTCATTCCACATTCATAAATACCATTCACTCCCCCCATTTCCCAAGAGAAACCCTTTCACTTCACATTTCAAAATCTCTTCATACTCATCTACTTTCACTCCAAATTCATAAGCATGGAGACAGATTTAGACTATGTGAGGTAAGAGGAAACTCTCAGTGATTCTTCCCGAGAAGCTCATGTGCCAAGAAAGCCACACAAAGGGGGAAAAATCATCTGGGAGGAGACCATTACTCTCATAGAATTACTTGCTTGCCCTCTTGCCGTAGCTTGCTTTAAACACCAGTCTTGTTATCATTTTTCTGAAATGGTAGAGAGGGTGAAGTATCATCATGAGCTTGCTAGGTTGTTTGTTCTTCATCTCCACAATGGCTAGGTGAACCTTGCTAGTGTCTCTTTCACCTTGACACCTGAAACCATTGCAGCAGCAACAGGCATCCCTAATGTAGGTGAACACTAGAATAAGGGGTAGCATGTGGGCAGAGAACATTATGAGCCTTATATTAAGGATGGATATCACATGCAGATCAGTAGGGTTTTTCCTTTCAAATATTTGTAGAATATTTATGCTCCTCTCATGAAACTCATTATCAATTATTTCACCTGTGAAGGAAGGTTTTCTCGCTTGTATATATATATATATATATATATATATATATATATATATATATATATATATATATATATATATATAATGTCAGATTGTTGATGCATTTCACAAGAGTGAGGATGATGAACCTCCCATACTTTATATGCAGGAATATTGAGAAGATGGCTCTCTATGTGCAAAGGAAACCTTTTCCTTAGCAGTTCAACAACATTTACCACTTCTCACTGATTAAAATTGTTGTCTTGCATCAGCTAAGCTTGCTGAACATACCATGGGATACCTTCATTGCACATGAGATTTTCAAAGGCCCTTAGGTGATTCCATCAGTGCCTCAGGAGGAAGGAGGGCCATCAAGCCAACCAGATGTTCATGAGACTGAAACTATAGGTGTGCCAGTGTTTTTCACCTATGAGAGAGGCACCAGGAGGCTTTTTGTTGCTGCCAGGTGAGTACTATCTCCACCAGGGGTGGAAGGGGTCTCGTTTTCTTCACCAAACGACAGGAAAATGTTATCTTCACCGGGGGTAAAAGGGGCTTTGCCTTCTTCTCTAGCTATATAGGTTGGCTACTAGTCAAAGAGCAAAGACAAAGGGAAGCAAAGGATGCATGAGGAGGGCCCTACTAAAGGGCAAGACAAAGATTTTGTTTTGATTGAGGAGGATGTCACTGATTTGGGCTCTCAAAGCTCAAAACTGATCATCAAAGAGAAGGAGGCTGAAATAAAAGCCTTATCTCTTGATCTTGAGAGGGCCAAATGGATCATCAACTTTCTGGAGTAGGAGAACAAGCAATTTACAGATAAACAAGCTATTATGGAGCTGCAAATGATTAGGGAAAATAGACAAATGGCAAAGAAGCAAAAGATCAAGATGACGTCCCTTGAGCAAGAAACTGAGGATAACCAGGAATCATGGTTAGAGAAGGAAAAAATTCACCTAGAAAGGATGCTTGAGAAAGACAACAAAGAGAATAGAATGTTGCGCCATATAGCTTATCACTACCTAACCCAGAACAAAATTTGCAAAACAAAGGTGAAGAGGTTAAAGGTGAAGATAAAAAGAGCTTTGAGAAGCAAAAAAGAGCAAGATAAGCACAAGATCTTGGTTGAAGCCTCACTAGCCCACAAAAGCACCTAAAAAGGGTCACTTATGCCAAATTTCAAGAAATTTGGAGCATTTTTTTGTCATTTTTGAAAATTTTAATGCAAAAAATAGGTTTTTTCAGCAGGTGCGCAGCACCACTGGCGCTGCGCTTTTGTTAGGGGCATCCATTTGCAAAAAAGTTTGTATTTTTGGAATCAGCATGAAAAAATATGCATGCTCAGAAATGGCTAAGAATTTTGGACAATTTTTGGGTCTCCAAAAGGGCAAAAACCACCCAAAAATTGCCCTTTCTGCCACTTTTTTCTCCACAGGAAGCAGTCTTGGGAGATTCCATTTTTGGAGGGAAAATGGAATCCAAATTCCAAAATTCAAGTTGTTCTAGAAAGTAGACTCATCGAGATTTCTAATGGGCTATCCTGCACCTGATTTGGACTTCGGGAAGCCTTCCAAAAGTGGCCTAGAAAAAGCGCTGCACATAGGAGGAATTTTGCTAGTTTCGCTTGTTTTTCCAGATTTCGCCTAATTTTCTCTGTAGTTGACTTTTTCTTGCCCTCTTGGTGAAATTATCATGGTGAATGATGTAATTTGATGTAATTATGGATGCAAAACACTCAATAGGGTAGATACATCAAGTCAAAGGTGGTTTTGAACTGAATGAATTCGTTTCCTTGGTTTTAGAGGCAAGTTGTTCCATTGCCTATATTCCTGTTCTTAGTTTAGATATGGTTGAAACCACCCCTTTTCTCATGGATTCGACCCTGATAGCTAGCTTGAGTAGTTTCCTTGCCTATATCATGTACTTTTTGATTCATTTGTAAAGGTTGGACTTTGGCAGAGGTGTTGGACTCATTGAACATTTTGTATCAGCAGTTGGCAAGGAATAAAACTAGGTTTCACAACTATTTTTGTGGGATTATTATGACAGTGAGTTTTGTGTATTGTTTCTTCTTTGTAATGAGTTTTTTCTAATGTTTATATGTATCCACATCTCTCTTTTTCTTCTAAACTAAGTGAATCAAGGTGAATAGACAGAATACACTAGATTTATAGTGCTTTGTCTTGGGATTTCATTTAGTTTCAATGTTTTCACTGTTTGAAGAGGATTCATAACTTCTTATGCCCTCCTCAACTCCTCAGCTATCTTACTCTACCACCTCAAATCCTTTTCTAGTACATGAAGCTCTTGTCTACCCTACCCCACAGGACATAACTGTATTCTTGAGTTGATTTCCCAGATCTAGGCTGCCTTCTCTAATTGATCCAGCAACCAACCATCAAGAAGTCAAACAAAATCCTATGACCTAATATAGCTAGCCTAAAAGCAGCATTCATTTTAGTCATCTCAAGCCCTAGTTTCCATATTCTAATTGAGATTGACAAGGAGAAAGCCCTCTCCTGACCTGGTAGGGCTAGCTACCAAGTTAAGCGTGGTTTGATGTTACCATATCCCTGCCTTCCTTCAACCTGAGGTAGATTTAGGCCCTAACATAGTGGTGACTATACTGGGGAAGAACTTAAAAATATAACCCCAATACTTTTAAAACAATTCTAGACTTTTGGATGATAGGTTTAGAATTCATTTAGCTGAAAAGATTGTAATGTCCATTTGAATTTTGGGAAAAATTCAACACAATAGCTTCAAGAAGATACACCAGGATTAATCCTGATCATAATCCACCTCTGGTGTTTGAAAACCCAAATCTCATTCCAAGAATACTTAGGCAAGAAAGTTCTTTGAGTCCAAGACCGGTTTTCAGATCTAATTCATCCCCCGTCGTATTTCAATATCTTGAAGATCTCCCTTTTGATGAACACTTCAATTTTAATTTGTTTGAAACTAAATCTGAAAGTGCAATTGGTGATATTGTTTTAAATCCGTAGTTTCTCCAATACTTTGCCACTAAAAGAGCGAATAGGTCAGTTGATGCTTATATTTTGAATTCACTTCAAACATCTATTGTGGCTACCAATATTCCCGAGCTCCTCGAATCTACATCTGCTACTCTTGGTTCATTTGCTGTCTTGTCTAGTTCTCAGATTCATACTAAACCTCCCTTTATCCCCACCCTTCCTATTCAACCCACCATATTTGATCAAAGATCTGCCATCTCTTCTCCTCCTTCAACACCTCAAACATCCATCATCTCTTCTCCTCCTTTGACACCTCATACACCCATCACATCGACTACCACTGTTGTTATAAATCCTCCTGTTTCTCCAAGGCTATTTTCCAATCCACCTCGAGCAATGGCTTCTAGACATGCATCTCTTGTTTTGTCACAGAACTTGGATGCTATGCCTGCTGATTACCAAAGTAACATACCATTGTTCGATGCTACTCAAGGTATCATAGTGGAGCAACATGTTGACAGGATGAACGACTTCTTTGATCTTCATGAGATAGACTAAGAGAATGTGACCATGCGATTATTTGTGCAAAGTTTTGGAGGCAAGGTGCGAAAGTGGTTCAGAGCACTTCCCGCGGGGACTATCAATACTTTTTTGGTTCTTCACAGGAAATTTCTGGATCAATGGGAGGTAAAGAAAATTCCACTCCAAATTCTTTCCAAGTATGAAAATATAAAGGGGAATGTTGGTGAAACTGTTCAGTATTACTGTGTAAGATTCAATAGTGTCTATAATGCTATTCTAGCTGATATCAAGCCACCAATGGGGCTGGCTTTGATAAAATTCCCCGATGGTTTTGATCCCGACATGGCATACCAATTGAGAGAATGATATCCTGCTACATTGGAGGATATGGAGAAAATTGCAATGAGTGTGGAGGCAAATCTACTAGCTAAGAGAGCTAGGATGAAGACCGAGAAGAAAGTAACCATAAAGGAAGAAGCTTCTTCCTTGGATCATTTGCTGTGTAAAATTGAGAAAATGTTTGATAGATTCACCATTGCAGATAAACCAGAGACACCAATCAGAAATCCAAATTTCCGTGGTCAGCAGCAGCCACTGTTCAGGATTAAACAGCGAGAGCAAAGAGCACAAGATCAATCATCATAGCAGCAAGTCAAAACACCTCTACAACAGAACTATGTGCATGGCCCGAAGTCAGAGGATGATGAGAATCCAATAGGAGAGGAGAATCACTTTTTTGCAGCAGATGGTTTGCCTATCTATATCACAGAGGATGAGGAATATTCAGAAAGCCCAGCTGTACAGAGATGAGGATTTGATACTAGCCAATGAAACAGTCCTAGAAGAAGAATCAGATGAATATCAGAGGGGATATATGAATGAACTGACAGTGCAGCAAAGACAGTATTCTCTTAGGAGCAGGGATATACCAATCAATCCAATTCAAAAGTGAAAGGAAGCAACACAACCAAAGAATGATTCTCTAAATGTTCAGAAAAAGGAAAGGAGCCAGCAGATCCTACTTCCAACAAAGTACAATCTGCAAATGAGAAGTCAAATTAGCCAAGTACAGTAAAGGAAAAGTTTGAAAAGAAGGATTCTCCAGCCAAAGAGGTAGATAAAACTACAGCCTTTAACTTAGAGAATGAGATTGCTAAGTTAAAAGTGTCGATACCTCTGATTGAATTAATGAAGAACAACAGTTATAAGAGTCAAGTGTCAAAGATTTTGAATGTAGATCCTTTGTCTGATATGGTTAATGTGGAAGATGACCAACCCGAGCTTATTTTTGGTCTAGAATTAGAAGGCCAACTTGAGGATAGTGAAGTAGCCCCATTTTACATCAGCCTTAGATTGCATGATTATGTCTTGCACAATGTCATGTTTGATTCAGGAGCATCTCACAATCTGATGCCAAAGGAGATTATGGAAAAATTGGGTTTGGATATCACTCGCAAATATCATGATCTTTATTCCTTTGATTCCGGTAGGGTCAGATGTATTGGTCTCATTAAGGATTTGGTTGTGACTTTAGATCAGATTCCAACAAAGAATGTTATGATGGATGTAGTTGTGGCTGACATTCCCCCTAGATTTGGCATGCTTTTATCTAGGTCGTGGGGTGCGAAATTGAAAGGGACATTGCAATCAGATTTCTTTTATGCCACTATCCCCATGTTTGGTCAGCTGAGAAAATTATATAGGGAGAAGAAGATGAAGTATATGATCACAAGAAAGGAGAAACCTTTGAATCATCCATTTAACTATGTACATACATATTTAGAATCTTTTGTTCTTTACTCGAATAGTGATTTTAATGATGTAAATAGCCAGCTAGTTGAAGTGGAAGATGTTCCAGAGATAATAGAAAATTTCAGGGCAGTACTTGATCAAGAGAGACAACGGCTTGAAACTACCGTTGAGTAGTCTATGTTCTGCCAACAATAGAAAATTGATGGGCAGCAGCCAAAGATAGAAGAGCATGCAGAATTCCAGCACTTGGAAGAAGAAGCCGGTTTATGGAGTATGGATTTCAATGGAGCAGTAGGTAAGGATGGTGCAGGAATTGGAATTTGGATACACAACCATATTTTCCTACCAAATAAAGTCCCAAGCAATGTAAGAATTTTTTCATATAAATTGGCTTTCGATTGTTCCAACAACGAAGCCGAGTATGAGGCATTGTTTGCAGGGTTGAAGATACTCAAGGAGTTGAATGCAAAGAGAATTTCAGTTTATGGCGACTTAGAATTAGTAATAAAACAAGTCAAGGGTGAATACCAAGCCAAACATCCGCAAATGAGGGCTTACCGTCATGCAATTTTAGATATTTTGAGGTTGTTTCCAGATTATACCTTGACATGAATTCCTCGTACACAAAATGTTATTGTAGATTCTCTTGCTACAGATGCAAGTAACTTAAAGATCCCAATGAATTCAAAATTAAGTTTGAAATTCATGTGAAGCATCTCCCAGCTGTCCCTGATAATCTAAGATATTGGCAAGTGTTTCAGGATGACAAAGACATTGATGATTTTTTGCAAAATGAAGGCCAATATAAAGAAACTTCCATAGATGCTAAGCAAGATGATGGTGAACCAGAAATAGAGGTAAATCAGATGGAAGTCTTACAGTTGAAAGATAATGTCATCCCTAAAGGCCTTATGCCTTTAGAGGAATTATTTGATCAAGATGATGTAGCCCAAAAGCCAAGCTTAGTGCCGACCGTGAACGGTGTTGAAGATGTAAATATCGGAACAACAGAAAGTCCAAATATGGTGAAGTTGTCAAAGGCATTACCTCCTCAGGTAAAAGTTAAACACATTAGTTTATTGTCTTCATTTTCTAATGTATTTGCATGGGACTATACAAATTTAAAGGAGTATGACAAAAGTATAATTCAGCATATCATTCCAATTAAGCCAAATCAGAATCCATTTCGCCAAAAGTTGAGAAGGATAAATCCGAAGTTGTTGCCATCAATAGAAAAAGAGGTAAATCGATTGTAAAAGGCTGGTATAATCATTCCAATCGGATTTTCAGATTGGATCTCCAATTTGGTTCCTGTGAGGAAGAAGACAAGTGAGATCAGATTGTGCGTAGATTTTAGAAATTTGAATAAAGTGTCCTTGAAAGATAACTACCCATTGTTGAAGATGGACCACATTCTCCAGAGAGTAGTTGGAGCATCTCGTATGTCACTACTCGATGGATATTCTGGCTACAATCAAATTTTGGTTCATAAAGATGACAGGGATAAGACAACATTCACCACTCCTTGGGGGACATTCCACTATGCCAAGATGTTGTTTGGTTTAAAGAATGCTAGAGCAACATTCCAGCGTGCCATGGACATTGCCTTCGCAAATGAAAAAGATGTGTTTTTAGTAGTGTATCTTGATGATTTGACTGTCTTTTCAAATTCATATGAGGAGAATCTTTACCATCTTAAAATTGTTTTTCAGCGTTGCGGAAAATATGGAATATCACTCAATCCCAAAAAGAGCTTGTTTGCTATGGATGAGGGGAAGCTTCTTGGTCACATAATATTAAAAGAAGGAATCCGCATTGATCCTGCTAGGGTGGAAGCTATACAGAAGACATATTTTCCTCGTAATAAGAAAGAGATCTAAGAATTCAATGGTAAGATGAAATTCTTACGTCATTTTGTGCCTAATCTAGCTGAACACTTGAGGGAAATCACAAATATGTTGAAGAAGGATAGTGTAGTTAAGTGAATCAAATAAGCTATGAAGTATTTTAACCTGGTAAAGTTGGCTCTTCCTTCAGCTCTGATTTTAATCAGTGCGGATTATATACAGGATTTCATATTATTTTCATTTGCTTCTGAACATACTATGGCAGTAGTTCTAATGCAGAAAAGAGATCAGCTAGAAAAACCAATTGCCTTTTTCAGCAAGACAATAAGAGATGTAGCCTTGAAATATAATATCATTGAGAAGCAAGCTCTTACCTTGGTGAAAGCTTTGAAATATTTCCGGGTATATATTCTACACTCTCATATCCTTGCATACGTCCCTAACGCAGTAGTCAAAGATGTTTTGGTACAAACCGATCCAGAACGTAAGCGAGGCAAATGGATCGCAGCATTGCTAGAATATGACTTGGAGACAAAGCTAACAAAGCTAATCAAGGGAGGGGGTCTAGCAAAGTTGATGGAGGAGTCCAATCTACATGCATTGGACATAAATCTGATTACATCCATGTCTGAAGAAGACGAAGATAGCTCGTTGATTCAGGTATCTGAAATGTTTCTCCATTCTCCTTGGTATTAAGATATTGTATACGTGCTTCAGCACCTTTCACTGCCACTGAGGATGGCTAAAAATAAAGGTAGAACTCTAAAACTTAAGGCTGCTAGATTTTTATTTTGAACAATGCACTTTATTGGAAGGATCCCAGAGGCATTTTGCTGAATTTCTTGATAGAAGATGAAGCCCAACAGGTCATGAGTGATTTCCATAAGGGAGACTGTGGAGGTCACTTATTTTGGAAGACAACGGCTAACAAAATTTTGAGAGCAGGGTACTATTGGCCTACCTTGTTTGCTGATGTTTATAAAACTGTCACAAGCTGTCATGAATGCCAGATTTTTCAGGGAAGAAGAAAGTTGTAGCCTCTACCTCTCAAGCCAGTCGAAGTTAGTGCACCATTTCAGCAATGGGGCCTAGATTTTATTGGAGAGATTCATCCCACATCTTCAGCTCAGCACAAGTGGATCTTAACAGCGACAGATTATTTCACAAAATGGATTGAGGTGATCCCCACTCGGCAGGCCACAGACTTGGTAATAATTCAGTTTCTTGAAACAAATATTTTGTCACGTTTTGGTTGTCCTAACAAACTTATTACAGATAACGCAACCGCTTTCAAGTCCAAAAAGATGATTGACTTTTGCAGCAAATACAAAATTACCTTGGGACATTCTACTGCATATTATCCGCAAGGTAACGGATTGGCCAAATCTTCAAACAAATCATTGGTCAACATCATTAAAAAGCTGTTGGAAACCAATAAGAAGAGCTAGCATAAAAAATTGGTAAATGCACTATGGGCGGATAGAGTAAGTCAAAAAAAGTCAATAGGAATGTCTCCATTCGAGATTGTATATGTGTTATGAAACCAGCTCACAAAAAGATAGAAAAGAGAGATCCACGCCTTAGAATTCAGCCTCTTCGAGGGGGCAACCTCCTTTACATTACATAAATGAACAATTCTTGGATGATACAAATGAAAATACCTCCTTTCTATATATAGGAGTCTAAGTGGTGCCAATACAATCAAAGCCTACATAACAATAATATTGTAGGGCACAACAATAACAATAGTGGGCTTCTATGTGGCACAATAGTAACAATATGGGCACTACATGGGTACATCAATATAAATAAGGGGTATAACTACAATAGTAATGGGGTAATCACTAGTATTATAGGGACCCAACATGCCCCTCTCCTTCAAAAAAGTGTTGTCCTCAACGCTTGAGTAGTTCAGGATACTTCTGCATAAAATTCTCGTCCTCCCATGTGGAATCTTCAGCGGATAAGTTCTTCCACTTGATAAGGTACTCTGAAATTGATCGATTTCGTAGCTGTCGAGTTCTTGTTTCTATAACTGCTTCCGGTTCCAATATAATTTTTCCTTCTTCGTCAAGTTCTGGCAATATTGTTTGAATTGGGAGCTTGTCGCCTATAACCTTCTTTAAGAATGAAACATGGAAAACTGGGTGCAATCGAGAAGATGCAGGAAGCTCCAATTTGTATGCCATAGTACCAATCTTTTGCAACACCTTTTATGGACCATAATACTTTGGTGATAATTTATTATCCTTCTTAGCTTGCTTGAGGAACATTTGCTTATATGGTTGTAGCCGTAGGAATACCCAATCACCTACATCAAAACTTCTTTCACTGCGATGCTGATCTGCCTGTTGTTTCATTCTATTCTGTGCCAACACAAGGTTATCCTTTAAGAGTTGGAGGACTTGTTGTTGATGTTCGATGTGATCTTCCACTGCCTGAACCTTAGAATTTTCTCTTAAATATGATGTGATGGATGGTGGTTGATACCCATAAAGTGCCATAAATGGGGTCATTTTTGTTGCTGTATGAAAGGAAGTGTTATACCACCATTCAGCCAGAGGGAACCATTTGACCCATTGTGTCTGTTTATCAGATACAAAGCAACGAAGATATCCTTCCAAACATTTGTTTACTATCTCAGTTTGCCCATCAGATTGAGGATGATAAGATGAGCTATGAGCTAACTGAGTACCAAGACAAGAAAATAATTCTGTCCAAAAATTTCCAGTGAAAATGGGATCTCTGTCACTTACAATAATCTTTGGGTTTCCATGTAGCTTTTGAATTGTTTCCATAAATGCAGTAGAAACTGTACTGGCTTTAAATGGATGTGATAATGCACAAAAGTGTGCATACTTGGTAAGTCTGTCAACTACCACCATGATGACACTCTTTCCCTCAGACTTGGGTAAACCTGTGATAAAATCCATTGATACCTCCTCCCAACGTTGGCTTGGAATGGGTAAAGGTTGTAATAGACCTGGTGTCTTAATTGTTTCAACTTTATTTTGTTGGCAAACAAAACATTCTGCCACAAACTTTTGAATATCTGATTTAAGGCCATCCCAAAAAAATTCCTTCTTAACCCTGTGGTAAGTTTTTAAAAATCCTGAGTGCCCTCCTAAGGGAGAAGTGTGCAATTCCATAAGAATCTTTTGTTTTAGCTGGGAATTCTTACAGAGGTATAAGCGATCTTTGTACCATAACGAATCATTTTTCCAGCTAAATGTATCAGACGTACTGGAATCTTGTTGTAGCTTTCGAATAAGTGCCCACACTTCTTCGTCATTCTTCCATTCCTCCCTTGCTTCATTTATCCAATCTGGTTGGATAATAGAAATAGCGCACAACAATGCTTCCACATCCTCATCCTTTCTTGAGAGTGCATCTGCCACCACATTTTGCTTCCCCTTTTTGTAGATGATTTCAAAGTCATAACCCAACATCTTTGTGACCCACTTTTGTTGCTCTTCAGAGGATAATCTTTGTTCTAAAAAGTATTTAAGGCTATCATGATCTGTTTTTACCTTGAAGTGTCTTCCCATTAGGTAGGGTCGCCATTTCTTAAGTGCATGGAGTATTGCCAACATTTCCTTCTCATAAATAGCTTTTCTTAAAAACTTTCCCTTGATTGGACGACTTTCAAAAGCAATGGGTCTTTCATCTTGCATTAGAACAGCACCAATTCCATTTCCTGAAGCATCACATTCCACAATAAAGGTTTTTGTGAAGTCCGGTGTAGCTAAGACCGGTGCTTGGCACATTGCCTCTTTAAGATGTTCAAAGGCCTTTGTTGCTTTCGGAGTCCATGAAAATGCATCTTTCTTCAATAATGTTGTTAGAGGTGCTGCTATTCTCCCATAATTCTTAACAAACTTGCGATAATACCCTGTCAACCCAAGAAATCCTCGCAAATGCTTTATGGATGTGGGGATTTTCCATTCCTTAATGGCTTTAATTTTGCTAGGGTCTACCTTAACTCCTTCATGAGATACAATATGACCCAAATATTCCACCTCCTGGACTCCAAAGAAACATTTGGATCTTTTGGCATATAATTGTTTCTCTTCCAATAGTTGTAGCACCCTGTCAACATGTTCAACATGATCCTTCCAAGACTTGCTGTAGATTAGTATATCATCAAAAAATACTAACACAAATTTTCTAAGGAATGGTTTGAAAATTGAATTCATCAAACCTTGAAATGTTGAAGGTGCATTGGTAAGGCCAAAAGGCATGACCAAAAATTCATAATGACCCTCATGAGTTCTAAATGCCGTTTTCGGAATGTCTTCAATCTTCATTCTGATTTGATGATATCCTGAACGAAGATCCAACTTGGTGAAGTAAATTGATCCATGCAATTCATCCAGTAATTCATCAATGACAGGAATGGGGAACTTATCTTTAATAGTGAGCTTGTTGAGCTCCCTATAATCCGGACACATGCGCCATGATCCATCCTTCTTGTGCACCAATACTACTGGAGCAGAGAAAGAACTTTGACTCGGTTGAATTATACCAGCCTCTAGCATTTCTGCAACCATACGTTCAATTTCACTTTTTTGGACATAGGGATATCTGTACGGCCTGATGTTTGGAGGAACACTTCCTGGAATCAGATGAATAGCATGATCATGATCACGCATAGGTGGGAGACCTTTGGGAGTCTCAAATACCTTGGAATGATTGTCCAGGACTTTTTGGAGATCTGGAGAAATAGATGATTCTAATGTGGAAACATCTAGCGAACATAATTGTGCAATTACACCCTTTGCTCCTTTTTTAGAAGCTTTGTCATACCATTAGAGCTGATTATCTTTCCTGGTTTCCCTGCAATACCCCTTAATTCAACTTCCTTTCCTTCCACAGAAAATTTCATGAAAAGTTCTTGAAAATTAAAAGCTATTGTACCCAAGGATTGTAGCCATTGGACTCCTAGTACAACATCAGCACCTCCCATTGGAATGGAAAGCATTGGGCTAGTCAATACATATTCTCCCATGGATAGCTTGATATTATGGCACTTTCCAGAACAATTTATTGTTCCTCCATTTGCAATCATCACTTGACACTCTGGTGCTGGATATAGGAAGCAATTCAATTCTTTTGCTACCCTACAATGAATAAAATTGTGGGTGCTTCCTGAATCAATCAACACTATTACCTTTTTCTTCTTGATTTGTCCTTCTATCTTGATGGTTTGAGGAGTGGTAATTCCTGCCAATGCATTACAAGATATGGTCGGATTTATTTGTTCTTCATCTAGGCTTTGTTCCTGGAATATATCCTCTTCTTTTGACCTTTCTTGCTCCTTTTCTTCTTCCTCTTCACAATCTATGTAGAATAATTTCTTCTCAGCACACTTATGACCTTTTGTGTATTTGCTATCACAATTGTAACAAAGCCCTTTTGCTCTTTTTTCTTCCAATTGTTGTGGTGTCAACCTTGTAGGTTGTGGAAGACTATGGGCAACAACACTTCCGTCTTTATAGTTGTGAACGGTATGCTTCCTAGTTGCCATAATTTTGCTTTCCATTTTTCTTGCTAACCTGAATGCCTTCTCTAATGAATCAGGTTCCCAAAGGCGCACATCATGTTGGATATTATCCTTTAAAGACCCTATGAACACATCAATCCTATGCTCCTCTGGAATATCTTTTACCCTTATGTTCAATTTTTGGAACTCCTCAATGTGCTCCATTATTGAACCCTTTTGTTTGAGACTTATCAATTGGCTAAAAAAAGTGTTGCTTTTTGTATCCTCATAATGTGCTATCAATTCTTCCGTAAAAATTGCCCAAGTGATAAATTGTTTACGAGAACAAAGCCATTGATACCATACAAACTGATTTGGTTCCAAATATAAAGTTGCCATACGTACCTTTTGTGTGTTTTGCACATTATTGAGATCGAAGAATTGCTCCATCTGTAATATCCATGTGGCGGGATCCTTGCCATCAAACTTCCTCACATCAATTTTTGGAACATGGTGAGTCTTCGATCCAACATTAGAGTCTATGGAATCATGATTAACATTTCTTTTATTCTCATCATGAGTTTCCTTTACTACCTTTTCACCATTAGTGACCCTTTCTTGTAGCAACTTCTTCAATTCATCCATCTTATCATCCATGCCATCAATTTTAGCGTCCATGCCATCAATTTTAGCGTCAATCTTAGCTTCCATGCCATTTATCTTAGATTCCACACCATTTACCTTAGATTCCACGCCACTTATCTTAGCTTCTGTTAGCTTTTGTGAGCGTGACATTTGTTGCACTTGTTCTTGTAATTTTGATATATCATGTAGCATTTCTTCCTCTTCTTCATGAGTCATGCTAGAGCTTTCAGGTTACTTACTAGGTGTTTGCATTTTCTTTCCTCGGGGCATCAGTTACCAATAATAAAGTTTTACTATGCCCTTTGAATTCCGTTAAACCAAGCTTACACAAAAATTAAAAAAAAAACTACACACCTTTTTTCACTTTATAGAAGCCTGATATTGAATCTAACGTATCTCTGTAATTTTGGATCATCCAATTTTGAAATTGCTACCTGCAGTAGCCTTCTGCGTCCTCTTTCCAATGCCACAAGTCTGAGCCAAATTGGATTCTCTAAGGAAGAGTTATGTGAAATCTCCCACAGTGACTTGCTTTTAGACTAGTTCAGTATAGAGAAATTGTACGACGTGCCACGAGTCACTGTTTCAACATTTGAATCTGAAACACACATACAAGAAACTATAGTCCGTCTGCTTTTTGTACCTTTTTACGAAATTTCAATCCGATCCTCAGAGAGAGAGTTATGACGATTTTCCCCAGGTCACCTGGTTTGAATGTAATTCAGGAGTCTGCAAAAAGGCCAACTTCCTCAGATCCTATCTCCGAAAATATCACGCGAAATGCTCTGAAATTTGGACCCAAGGTTCAACGCCAATTTTTCTCAAATGGGTTTTTTTTGCGACTTCTGAAACATTACAGAAAAAAAGTTATAGGGAAAATTCCACGATGACCTGTTTGGAGTAGCGAAACCCTAGAATCCAAAGCTCTGATACCAAATGTTATGAAACCAGCTCACAAAAAGATAGAAAAGAGAGATCCACGCCTTAGAATTCAGCCTCTTCGAGGGGGCAACCTCTTTTACATTACATAAATGAACAATTCTTGGATGATACAAATGAAAATACCTCCTTTCTATATATAGGAGTCTAAGTGGTCCCAATACAATCAAAGCCTACATAACAATAATATTGTAGGGCACAACAATAACAATAGTGGGCTTCTATGTGGCACAATAGTAACAATATGGGCACTACATGGGTACATCAATATAAATAAGGGGTATAACTACAATAGTAATGGGGTAATCACTAGTATTATAGGGACCCAACAATATGGTACTGACATCATGTTCCCGACATCTCTCGCAGTCCCAGTCGTTAAACTTCTGTAGGAAGTTGGCAGCGAAGAAGATCATTTTCAGCGGAAAATAAGCCAAATGATCCATTTACAGTAGACGAGAGAGGAAGTTTTTCAGAATACCTTTAGGTTGCAAGAGAGAATTAAAAAGATTTATGATCGGAAGGCAAAGGCAGACAAATTTTAGATTGAAGACATAGTGCTAAGGTGGGATGATAGAAACGAGGATAAAGGCAAGCACGGAAAATTTGAGAACCTATCGAAGGGACCATACAGAATTGCTACATATAGAGGTCAAAATGCTTTTCTACTCAAAGAAATGAACAGGGAAGATTGTCCAGGAGGGCCAGTAAATGGTTGGCTTCTGAAATGGTAATATCTCTGAGAAGTTTTCTGCTATCACATTTATTATTGTACAAACCATTTTATTTCTTTCATTGCAAAGCTTTCATTGTCACCATTCATTTAGCTTGGGGCCCAAAGTGAAGGCTATAAAGCTGAATGTCTGGTTTCAGTTTTTTATTATTTAGTGTTAGTTGTTTGAGTTAGTCTCAGTTGAGTCAGTTTAGTGATGAGTCTTGAGTCAAGATGTTTGTTTTAGTGTTCTGAAGTTATTGACTCCATATTGCCCAATGGATGAAGGCACTTATCTTCTTTTCCAGAGATCTATGGTCCTTGGCACCTCCCAAGAGCTACCATCCCCATTGGAGCCAATGTTAGTGTCAGTGTCTTCACACTTCCATCAGTGATCAAATTGCTCTTTTTGAATGCATATTAGGTGTCCCATCCGATTAGCTGCATTCCACTAGGTCATGGATCAACTGATGGTAGTGCTTTCATGTCAATTTCCCTCATGCCATTCACCTGCTGACCTATTCATACATTTTTTTTTAGTCATTTACTGTCATCCTGTTTCATTTCATTTATAAAAATCAGTTTTATGGTTTGGTCTCACTAGGTCTTAGGGTTTGTCATCATGGTCTTCCTATTTGAATAAAAAGGTTAGCGGGCTCATGAGGAGGATAAATAAGTTCATAAGTTTACTTCTATTATGCTCAATAATTCTTTTTTACCTCAAAATAGGGTTTTTTCCATTATTGTACAAATTTCACGTAATTTCAATGTTTCTATATGTAATAAGCATTCCAATAGTTGTTTTTGGTGACATGGTAAAAAAGCCAACTCCTGCCATTAAAAAAAAATCAATGTAAAAGTCCACCCACAAAAAAGCAGAAGCCAGAATATGAGTAAAATAGATCATTTGTGAAAAAGCTAGCAAAACATTAGAAAAATGGGTTTGGTTAATGAAAAATTAAAAGCGAAGGGATATAAAAGCCAATCCATGTGTTTGAGTCTTAATTGTTGCAATTGAATGAGCTAAAGGGAGAAAAATCGCGTTTTTGGAGAAAGAGGGAAAAAACAGAGGAAAAATACAGTCATTTTGTCAGCGCTACGCACCTGGGCTTTGGCGCTGCGCACCTGTTGCAGATTTCCCATATAAAATTGGTTTGGCATTATGCACCTGAGAGGCACTACTGCGCACCTGTCCACTGAGCTACAAAACGACTCAAGTCACCCAAATTCACTTCAAATTTCTTAATTGGCCTTTCATCAAGTAAGTAAAGCTTCTCATCTTGTTTAGCAAGGGTTTTTCATTATTTGTGGTGATCTTCGTATCTCAAAAAAAAACTAAACCCTAGCTATCCTCCAAAATATCTCATAGATTTGCAAAGGGTACTTGTTTTTAGCTGTTCCTATTCCCTTAAACTATTTTCCCTAAATCCCCATTCCCTTAATCTATTTTCCCTAAACTCTAACCCTCCACATATAAACCCTTCTACATACTATTCTCAAAACCCTAACCCTATACCCTATTCCCAAGACCCTAACTCCAACTTCCTATTCCTTCACTACATCTATTACACTATCAAACTCCTCATTCCACATTCATAAATACCATTCACTCCCCTCATTTCCCAAGAGAAACCCTTTTACTTCATATTTCAAAATCTCTTCATACTCATCTGCTTTCACTCCAAATTCATAAGCATGGAGATAGATTCAGACAATGAGAGGTAAGAGGAAACTCTTAGTGATTCTTCCCGAGAAGCTCATGTGCCAAGAAAGCCACACAAACGGGGAAAAATCATTCGAGAGGAGCCCATTACTCTCACAGAATTACTTGCTTGCCCTTTTGTTGTATCTTGCTTTGAACACCAGTCTTGTTATTAGTTTTGTGAAATGGTAGAGAGGGTGAAGTATCATCATGAGCTTGCTAGGTTGTTTGTTCTTCATCTTCAAAATGGTCAAGTGAACCTTGCTGGTGTCTCTTTCACCTTGACACCTGAAACCATTGCAGCAGCAATAGGCATCCCTAATGTAGGTGAACACTGGAATAAGGGGCAACAAGTGGGAATAGAATATTATGAGCCTCATATTAAAGCTAGATATCACAGGTAGATCAGCAGGGTTTTTCCTTTCAAATATTTGCAGAATATTTATGCTCCTCTCATGAAACTCATTATCAAGTATTTCACCTGTGAAGGAAAGCTTTCCCGCCTATATACATATCATGTCAGATTGTTGATGCATTTCACAAGAGTGAGGATGATGAACCTCCCATAATTTATATGCAAGAATATTGAGAAGATGGCTCTCTATGTGCAAAGGAAACCTTTTCCTCAGCAGTTCAACAACATTTACCACTTCTCACTGATTAAAATTGTTGTCTTGCATCAACTAAGCTTGCTGAACATACCATGGGATACCTTCATTGCACATGAGATTTTCAAAGGCCCTCAGGTGATTCCATCAGTGCCTCAAGAGGAAGGAGGGCCATCAAGACAGCCAGATGTTCATGAGACTGAAACTATAGGTGTGCCAGTGTTTGTCACCTATGATAGAGGCACCATGAGGCTTTTTTTTGTTGCCAGGCGAGTACTATCTCCACCAAGGGTGGAAGGGGTCTCGTTTTCTTCACCAGACCACAGTGAAATGTTATATTCACCGAGGGTGAAAGGGGCTTTGCCTTCTTCTCTAGCTATACAGGTTGGCCAACAGTCAAAGAGCAGAGACAAATGGAAGCGAAGGATGCATGAGGAGGGCCCTACTAAAGGGAAAGATAGAGATTTTTTTTTGATTGAGGAGGATGTCACTAATTTGGGCCATCAAAGTTCAAAACTGATCATCAAAGAGAAGGAGGCTGAAATACAAGCCTTATCTCTTGATCTTGAGAGGGCCAAATGGATCATCAACTTTCTGGAGTAGGAGAACAAGCAATTTACAGATAAACAAGCTATTATGGAGCTGCAAATGATTAGGGAAAATAAACAAATGGAAAAGAAGAGAAAGATCAAGATGACCTCCCTTGAGCAAGAAATTGAGGATGACCAGGAATCATGGTTGGAGAGGGCAAACATTCACCTGGAAAATATGCTTGAGAAAGCCAACAAAGAGAAGAAAATGTTGTGCCATATGGCTTATCACTACCTAACCCAGAACAAAATTTGCAAAACAAGGGTGAAGAGGTTAAAGGCTAAGCTAAAAAGAGCTTTGAGGAGAAAAAAAGAGAAAGATAAGCTCAAGATCTTGGCTGAAGCCTCATTGGCCTAGAAAAGCTCCTAAAAAGGATCACTGATGCTAAATTTCAAGAAATTTGGAGCATTTTTTTGTCATTTTTGAAATTTTTAATGCAAAAAACAGGTCGTTGGCATTGCGCTTTTGTTGGGGGCATCCATTTGCAAAAAAGTTTGTATTTTTGGAATCAGCATGAAAAAATATGCATGCTCAAAAATGGATGAGAATTTTGGACAAGTTCTGGGTCTCCAAAAGGGCAAAAAACACCCAAAAAGTTCCCTCTCTGCCACTTTTTTGCCACACAGGAAGCAGTCTTGGGAGATTCCATTTTTGGAGGAGCAAATGGACTCTAAATTCAGAAATTCAAGTTGTTCCAAAAAGTAGACTCACCAAGCTTTCCAATGATCTATTCTACACTTGATTTGGACTTCAAGAAGCCTTCCAAAAGTGGCCTAGAAAAAGTGTTCAACATAGGATCAATGGCACTGTGCATAGGAGGAATTTTGCTAGTTTTGCTTGTTTTTCCAAATTTCACCTAGTTTTCTCTACAACTGACTTTTTCTTGCCCTCTTGGTGAAATTATCATAGTGAATGATGTAATTTGATGTAATTACGGATGTAAAACACACTCAATAGGGTAGATACATCAAGTCAAAGGTGGTTTTGAACTAAATGAATTGGTTTCCTTGGTTTTAGAGGTAAGTTGTTCCATTGCCTATATTCCTGTTCTGAGTTTAGATATGGTTGAAACCACCCCGTTTCTCATGGATTCGACCCTAATAGCTAGCTTGAGTAGTTTCCTTGCCTATATCATGTACTTTTTGATTCATTTGTAAAGGTTGGACTTTGGCAGAAGTGTTGGACTCATTGAACATTTTGTATCAGCAGTTTGCAAGGAATAAAACCAGGTTTCACAACTATTTTTGTGGGATTCTTGTGACAGTGAGTTTTGTGTATTGTTTCTTCTTTGTAATGAGTTTTTTCTAATGTTTATATGTATCCACATCTCTATTTTTCTTCTAAACTAAGTGAATCAAGGTGAATAGATAGAATACACTAGATTTACAGTGCTTTGTCTTGGGATTTCATTTAGTTTCAATGTTTTTACTATTTGAAGAAAATTCATAACTTCTTATGCCCTCCTCAACTCCTTAGTTGTCTTACTCTACCACCTCAAATCCTTTGCTAGTACATGAAGCTCTTGTCTACCCTACCCCATAGGACATGACTGTATTCTTGAGTTGATTTCCCAGATCTAGGCTGCCTTCTCCAATTGATCCAGCGACCAACCATAAAAAAATCAAACAAAATCCTCTGACCTAATATACCTAGCCTAAAATCAGCATTCATTTCAATCATCTCAAGCCCTAGTTGCCATATTCTAATTGAGATTGACAAGTAGAGAGCCCTCTCCTGACCTGGTAGGGCTAGCTACTAGGTTAAGCGTGGTTTTATGTTACCCTAGACTTGCCTTCCTTCAGCCTGAGGTAGATTTAGGCCCTAACAGAGTGCGCAGACCCCTGCAGCTAAGTGCACAGGGTGGAGTCGAGTCTGTAATCGGAGAAGAGGTTAATAAAGAAAGGTTTTGTTACCAATTCTGTGTATCTGTTATGAGTTATTATATGTTTGATATCATTTGCGAATATATCGTTTCTTTAATGCGCGCACTTGTATGAATTGTGAATATTGTTAAGTATAACTGAAAGCATATAAATAAGCTAAGTTAATCAACTAATATCAGATTACTAGTAAGGACTTGGGTAATAACATTGTTCGGCCCCTGAGTAAGGCTGTGCAAAGGAAGCACCTTAGGCTGCGAGGAATGGGTAAGTGGGCGTAGTGAAGAATGTGTAAGGTCGAACCACGGACCACTTGAAACCATTAGACATCTCTAGGGTGCGAAAACCCTTGTTCTAGCACCCTCCCATACTACTTCAGGTGAGACCTGATTCTACGCTCCACAGATTATTGCTGAAAGGGCCAGTAGTACCGAGATTTGTTTGGCTAAATCACCTCTGAACCTGGGTTAGGACCCAACAAGCCATCAAATGGTTCCGTTGCTAGGACTGAGATCTGCATCAGGGATGTCTGATTTCATGTCATTAGAATCTAATGAAGAAATAAATTGAAGGGTGGTTGGACAGAAAGATTCACAAGTTCACAGCGCAGGAAAACAGGAATCCGCGAGTATCGAAGGAACAATGGTTAGAGTGCTACCTATATACGAAAATACACAAACTTTTCTTTGCATCCTTCCCCTCTGAGTTGTATGAGTGGATCGCAAAGCTAACAGACAGTCAAGGAAGGTGTAGGCTCGACAAAGCGATTGTGTTGACTCCAAAATTGGTGTGGAGACTCGAAGCATCGGAAGATAAGATCGCGCGTGTTGTGGACCATTGGCTCGATCAAATTATAGGAGGGTTTATCATTGAATTCGTGGTAGACACATCAGTCAGCTACAGCGAGGTAGAACGATGCTTCCTTAAAGGACCACGAGGTAAGTACATTAAATCTTTGAACACTTGGATTAAAATGCTATTGTGTGAAAAGCAAGTTATGCGAATAAATTGATGTTTGGGGCTACGCGGAGTGGGAGGATATATAGAAATGAAGGTAGCATAAAGATAGAGAATAACCCCTTGATTTTTCCTCCACGAGAAAGTGAGGAAGAGATCATGAAAGTTTCACCAAGAAGTGTGATCAGTCTGATAAGGCAGTGAATTCTGCGCATACCACCTCCACCTACACCACCACTAGTCTCACCATCTTCACCCCCATCTCCGCCCACACCACCTCCGCCACCACCACAGTTCAATATGGCGAGCGCGATAAAATTTCCAGTGTTCAAAGGAGTAGGGAACGAAGATCCAGACCAATTTTGGTTCGTAGTAAAAGTGGTATGGGAAGCACAAGGAGTCGTGGATGACAATATAAAGAAGGAAACGCTGGTAAGCGTGTTGTAGGATCGTGCACTGACATGGTACATTAAGCATTTTAATGACCATCCAAACGCGGGGATCACAGATATCCGGGCTGCACTGAACAGTGAATTTAGCAGGCCAAAAATCGGGGACACAGTCAATTATCGGGTTTAAGCAAATCACAATGCTTCTAGGTGAGACCCCCTGGGAGATGGATTAGAGACTAAAGAGTATGATTCGTGAAGCCAACATGACCTTAATGGATGGACAACACTGCACATGATTTGTAGTGTCACTAACGCCGCATCTAAGGACCGCGTTGTCGCAGCAAAAGTTATCCACCTAGGTCGAAGCTTTGGAGATTGCAATGAGAATACACGAGACCCTTATACAAGATCCTGGCCTGGGAATCCAAAAAATCCACATGCAATTGAAAAATTTGTGTTTGGAAATGCAGAGTTTGAAACAGGATAGTACAACTCGCCCAAAGGCGCGCAAGGAGGTATGGTGCATAAAGTGCAAGGGACAGGGACATGACAAGGACCATTGTCCAGTCCTTGCAAACTACTTGGTGGGAGCAGGGCTGATGCCATTAAGACCAGATGCACAAGCAAGACTGAGCGCGTCACCTGCATTATGGTGCACGATTTGTCAGATAGGAGGAAAACATGCTATGGACAATTGTCATCTATTACAAAAGTATACGCAGACGTCCCAGCAGTTGTTCTATAATTTTTGCAGATCAGTAGGCCATGATGAACGCACCTGTAGAAGTTATGAACTAATGATGGACAGGACTCCTGCCTACTTAGTTCAGAACAAAAAGTGAGCCCTCGATCAAAATGCAGGAATGGCACGCACTAGATTCCAAGGGCATGGACGAGGTCGAGATGGAATGGGACCAGGAAGGGGCCGCAGATAGCTGATTTGTTACAATTGTAGAGGGCTAGGGCATTATGCCAGCGATTGTACAAATCTGATGAGGGAATCATGTTTATATTGTACCCATTTTGATCATGAGATGGAGGACTGCCCCACACTAATAGCGAGGTTGCGCCATAAAGGAAAACTCCAGCCTCCCTCGACTCAGAACCTACAAATGATGAGGTCTGAGCCGCGCGAAGAGGACCCGAACGTAAACATCGTGCTCCAAAGCGGTATCACAACAAGAGAGGACAAGGGCAAGTAGCTTGAAGAAAGTGCGTGGGTTCACAAGGCTCCCACAAAGGAACTTGAATTTGATTTGGAGTGCGCGAAGGAGACATTCATGGAAGCTAAGAAGAGCTCCACAGAGGCCTCCACTTCAGGTAGTAAGGATCAACTAGAACCGAAGATGGATCCTTCAATGCTCACTACCTTTCTAGAGACATGCATGAAGCTACTACATGACAACAAAGCAGTGAAAGGACTGTAAGAACTCATCACTAGATGTGTTGGGTCAGGAGAACTGCGCATAGTTCGGAAGCTCGGGAAGCACACAACGCAAACAGGAAGGGAGATGAGATTGACTGTGAAAATCAAGGAATATGAAATGGATCAAGTAATTCTAGATCTAGGATTGGATGCGAATATACTGCCAAAACAGACGTGGGAATGCATGGGCAGGCTCGCGTTGCAGTGGTCCCCTATTCAATTACGAATGGCGAACCAGCAGAAGATCCTACCAATGGGAAGATTGCAGGGAATAACGGTAGACATTGAAGGTGCAAGCGCGCTTGCAGATTTCAAAGTGATAGAGATTGTCAATGGAAACAATCCCTATCCCACGCTACTAGGAATAGATTGGGCCACTGATATGAATGGGGTGATAAATCTCAAGAATTGCAAGATGATTTTTGAGAAAAAGTCACTGCGCGTAGTGGTACCTTTAGACCCTGCGGAAGGATTGCGCTACACAAAGCCAGTGTGCAACAATGAGAGCGACGATGATCTAGATTGTATCTACAAGATAACCACCTGGGAACAAGATTGGGTGAATCCAACTACGGATGGCAGGATTTCATGGGAGCACGAAAGCTCCTGCACATCAGATTCAGATGAGGAAATAGAACGATGGAAGAATCGGTTACACGAGGTAACCACGCTCAATTGCAACATGATGGTAAGATCACTGCGCTACGTGACAACAGAGGTAAGGGGTATGCCTATGTATGACGGGTTGACAGTGGTGGATGAATTCCTGAACAAATTTGAAAGAGTGGTGTCAAAAAAGCAGCATTTTGATGCTCTGAAATGGGCACTGCATGCTACACTTGCAAGATGGTGGGGGTGCGCATAAAAGAAGTTTTGAGAACTAGCATGAATGTAGAATGGTGATGCTTATATGGTTTGGAAAGCCTCAGCTGTAGATGGAAGCCGGGTATGATGGATGAAACAACCTACATGCCCACCTCTCCAGATGGGTACAAGCATATGGTACGCAGCCTGCACGAATGCACACCGTCCTCACAATAGAAAATAGGAACAACAAGCAGGAGCAGACACAACGAAGGCGTGAATGGCGAAGTATGATATGACCAAGCACATCGAATATTATATGCAGGGAAGCCTTTGACAAGGTGTGCGAAGTGCTAAACATGGTCTACCATGTGAGACGCATTGACTGGGACCTGCGTGTACCAACAGTTCTATGGGCTTATACTACCATGTGCAAAACCTTGACCACACAAGCACTTCTAAAGCTAAAGTATGAAGCAAGGGGTGTGATCCCTATGGAGCATGTTAAGCCTAGTCCACGCATAGAAGCACCCGTAGATACGAAGGTCCACGAAGCCCGGAATGAAGGAATCACACAGTTGTGAGAAATAGAACACATAAGACTCGAGGAAGAAATCTGATAGGGAAACCTTAGACTTCGCAAACTTGAAAAAGTCCAGGTACAACTAAGGGAGAAAAGCACTTTGATGGACGCGGAGGTCAAGAAGCTGGAAGACGAAATAAAGGAATCTTTTCTCATCAAAAAACCGAGGATGGTAAGGCAAGGTGCATACAATCATACTAATAAGTTGGAGGACTATCACTATGAACTGGTTAGTCTGCTGCCTTGGCTTCAACAGCATATTTCCAAACATAGTGACCATGGTAGTACGTTGCAAGTAGTAAAGTGTGCAATGCCAATCACAACAATGGAAGGTGGGGATTCTCTGCAAACCATGTTGGAGGATGGGATGGAGCCCCGCGTGGTTGGTATGAACACCTGACTAGCCGTAGGAAGAACAGTCTTAGCACTCCAGGTAGTTGAAAATGAGCGTGGGACTACAAACTATTCTGCCTAGGAGCTGCACGATATGGGAGATGCACACAGAAGAAGAACGTCACAAGGTTCACGACCATGCACAGAGGGCTGTGCTGCCGTGCGGGTTGGTTGGGAAATTACCGTTGAGGTCATTATTCATGATGGGATGTGCTATCTGAGGCCAAATGGAGCAGGTGATGGGCATTTAAGACGCGATTTATGGTAAATATTTGGGAAAATCTACTGCCAAGAAAGCATTAATGGCATAAAATTGGGTGGAACAGTCGAATTTGAATTCAAAAGGTGCTACAAAACACAAAGGGCTGGTTAGCGAACAACACTTGGTCATTTGAGAGTTGAACGTTTGAGCAGAGCACTGAGCATTGACAGTGGACCGGTAAGTGAGCCCCTAAGTTCACGAGTGACAGAATATAGCCTAGATACGATGACAACCACTAAAGATGGTTTGGGAATCGAAGAGGTAACCGCTGGCGAGGCCGCATAGACCCCAATGATGGAGGATGTCCCAAAAGGTGTCGGGGTTGTGGCAGAAATCCCCAAATCACCACGAACGTCGAGGCCAAAGAAAGATAAACAAGCAATGGCCCCCGTACACGTGTCCCTGAGGAACCCACTATGCAGTAAGCTATCAATGGTAGAAAAGGGGAAAGCTTTCACGATCGACACAGATGAGGAGGAAGAAGATTTTCAGGCTCTTATCATCACAACAAAAGAAGAAGAAGACATGGAGGAAGACATTCAACCTATACGCTCTACAAAAAAACTGCCCGCGTATGTCCCTACACGGAAAGGGAAAACCAAAGTGCTGAAAGAACTGGACAAAATCAATAGTTCACTCCAGACCCCTCTCCTGCCAGATGGCATAGTGTTTGAAGGCACACACCTAGGCAGCATGCCAACCATGAAGTTTGAAGATTGGGACCTCACTGATCGCGAGAAGTTCCCGCACCTAGAGACCGGGAACCTAATGAAGCAGAACACTGAGGGGACGGTGATAACGTTAGTGCTGCAGAAGTGGTTGCGCGGTGTGGAAAACACAGGGTTGCTGCACTTATTATGGATACCACATTTCCAATGCACGCCCATCACCATTTTCGTCATCAGGCAGCTGCTCTGCCTGGTGCATGATGGGTATCTATGGATGGAGGAGCCTATCCCCTTGACGGTAGACCCAATCCACCACATTTCTCAGCTCCCCTACAAAGGAAAGGACCCCGCGACCATAGCCAAAGAAAAGGGCAGTAATTTGACTCTTGGAGAAGCCATGAAGGCAAAATACAAGCTGGAGAAGAGGGGCTACACAATCTCCAGCATCAAGGACAAAGAGGTACATGTAGCAACCCAACTCCTAGCCAGCAAAGTTATGAGGAGGTGTTGCGCCGATGAGGTACCGGCGGCAGTGGTCGCACTGGCCAAGTAGTGTGAAGAGGGGGTCTAGTTCAACTAGTCTAAATTCCTTTGCGAGGAATTTTTCCAAAACTATCGTGAAGCCCGGGAGTAGCGTAAAACCTTCCACTACGCATGGTTTTTGTTATCCATCATGCTCGTAATGGGGGAAGTACCAGAAGAGAGTCAATTCCCCAACATTGATAAAGACTTATCAGAGGCCGCAAAGTACACTTCGCTCTGGGCCACAGAAGATGTGAAATGGATATGCGACATCAAAATCTTCTGGGCGCTCATGGAGATGAGCATCTGAATGTTGATCAATCTAAGGCCGCGCAAGTCACCTACGGTGTACAATAGTCTGCAGAGTTTTACAAAGTTTAAAGCCAACATGGATACTGTCTACATCAGGCATGCAAGGATACAATGAAGCAGTGGATGAAACTCGTGTTTATAGCCACCGACGATGCCATCTTCACTGTCTTGGAGACATGGCCTCCGGAATGGCATGCCCTAGATTTGGCAGAACTGGAGAAGGCAACAACACAGAAGAAAAAGGATGATGCCAAGCTACGCATCACCCAATTGGCTGAAAAAAGGCAGTAGGAAACAACAACGGCTAAGGAAAAGGCAGCGCGGGAAGCAATAGAGAAAGCCACAGAGCAGAAAAAGGCTGCAGAAGTAGCAACAGTAGCATAGGCAGCAGAGGCAGCAACCGCAAAGGCAGATGAGGGACAAGAAACATCCTCGCAAGGGTAGAAGGTAGAGGAAACAGAAACAAAAGAAGGGAGAATGGACCCATGGACCACGTCCCACAGTTGAAGTGGCCACACATTGCAGAATAAGCAGGACCAAGGAAGAAGGTCAAGGCCTCGAAGTTGGCCATTGACCCAATCCCCTTAACTGAAGGTGATCTCCATGACATCGGCGCGAAGGTCCACAATGTCACAAATGAAGCACTCCAGGATTTTATGCAAGAGCATCAGACTGTGTTGGGGGCCCTCGGGGTGCAACTGTAGTAGTTACATGTGTGGCCCCCTCAGGTGGGTACCCTTTCTACCCACCTCGCAACAGGATCCTTGGCAGCAGAGCACATGCTGCACACACAGATGGAAAACATGATAGTGTTACCGGAAGGGGCCCTAGTCACAGCAAATGTGACTAATAGGTTTCTGGTTAACATGTTGAAAGGACCTGGTCTTAATTTGGCTGCCCTTCCGCAAGAAATGTTGTATCAAATACAGGATGGGATAATGAAAGAGTTGCGCACTAGGGAGAGTCGCGCAATCTAACTTCTTAGCGAATAGAAGATAAACATGGAACAACTCACCTTGCAGCGTGACAAATTAGTGTCGCAAAATCAACACTTCGAGCAGATGGTAGATGACGCTTGCTGACGCATCCCGTAGCTAGCCATCCCGCAGATCTACCAGTAGAGGTGTGGATCCACAAAGTGGAAACCGGAGTCTGTGAAGCCAGGGAAGAAATGACAAAGGTTCAGCTGGAGCTGAATCTTCAGATCGTCGAGCTGCGGTTGAAGGCGTAGCCTTCCACTCCCTCGGAAGTCAGAGAATAGCGCACTAGCACTATTGCAGCAAGGTTGGAAGAAATTGGGGGTGTAGTGCGAGACTGTACCGACATGTTGGAACAAGCACTTGAGGTCCTCACAACTTTGCAGGAGGACCCCAACATCCAGCGCCTGAGACAGAGGCATGAGAACTCCAGCAGCAATACAAATGTGTCTGAGGAACTATGCAGACAATCGTCCTCACTTAATAGCTTGCGAGGATGCAACAAGCTAAGGAACTAAAGGAGTAGGTGGATGTTGCGCGACACAAGGAGTCAGCTCTCAAAATGTGTGTTTATCATGGATTGACGAGGCCTTCATGATCACAGCGCATATCGAAGGAAATATCATGCACATACAGGGGATGCACGCGCAAATGCAAGGAAGCACGCCAGACACAGAGGTCTCAAAAGAAAAAATGTAGCAAGTTCAACAAGCAGTAGCTCAGTGCACTGTGGACATCAGTACCATTCGAGAACAATAGGAGGGACTCCGCGCCAAGATCACCGCGCCGACAAAGTGACTCGAGGGCGAGTCACGATGTTTGTGTTGGGGCCTGTTGGGTATGGAATCCCCCCATGGCATGTTTTGGGGCTCAAAGCCGAAGTTTTGAGTTAATATTGTTGTAAAGCTCCGCAAATTGCAGGTGCAAAATGTATGTTAGAATCATAGGGCTATCCACCCTAGTCTTGAATGTAAGGTCGGCCTACCCATGGTCCACGAACCATGGGATTGTATAAATAGAACGAGGCTCTAAGTTGTAAAGAGATATCCATTCTAATAGAGAATGGGCATGAGAGATCCTAGAGATTAAGTCAAAGTACGAAGTGTGTCTTAGGTCGTAGAGTAGGAAAAGGCTTTGTAGCTAAGTGCACAGAGGCCTAGTAGAGTCCACAACTGAGTGCGTAAACCACTACAACTGAGTGTGCAGGGTGGAATCAAGTCTGTTATTGGAGAAGAGATTAATAAAAAAAGGTTTTGTTACCAATTTTGTGTATCTATTCTGAGTTATTATATGTTTGATATCATTTGCAAATATATTGTTTCTTTACTGCACACACTTGTATGAATTGTGAATATTGTTAAGTATAACTGAAAGCATACAAATAAGCTAAGTTAATCAACTAATATCAGATTACTAGTAAGGACTTGGGTAATAACATTGTTCGGCCCCTGAGTAGGGCTGCGCGAAGGCAACACCTCAGGCTGCAAGGAACGAGTAAGTGTGCGTAGCGACATACACGTATGGTCGAACCGTGGACCACTTGAAACCATTAGACATCTCCAGGGTGTAGAAACCTAGTTCTAGCACCCTTCCATACTACTTCGGGTGAGACCTCAGTCTGCGCTCCGCAGACTATTTCCGAAATGGCCAGTAGTACCAGGATTTGTTTGGCTAAATCACCTCTGAATGTGGGTCAGGCCCCAACAAGCCAACAAATCTATTGACAAATATTCATGGGAGTTTCCTTTCAGTAGTTCTCTTTTCTTTCTCATAAGCAAGCACTTGCGGAGAATTCAAACAGCAGCCAGAATGCTTACTTGGTTTCATTGGTTGTTTCATTTCACTTGATCAAGTGATGAATGGAACAATTAGAGTAGGTTTTATTGAATAAGCCATTTTCAACATCGTTTTTAGTTTGTCAGTTGTGTTTTAGTATTGAGTCAGTTTTCAGTTGAGTAAAAGTCAGTTTGTGTCTTTGAGTCATCAGTATTTAGTCATGTATTTCAGATTGAGTTTTTTTTTTACTCCATGCCCAATGGATAAGACTACTTGGTCTACAGTGTTCTTGGAACCTCCAAGGAGCTACCATTCCCAATGGAGCCAATGTTAGAGTCAGTATTTGCATATTTCCATCAGTGATCAAATCTTCTCTTTGCAATTTCATTTTAGGTGTCTCATATAGAATTTTTTATCATTCCACTAGGTCATGCCAAAATGGTCCACTGATGGTTGTCTTCTTCTCAGAAAATCAAATTTTCCCTCATGAGGTACATTTGCTGACCCATCCCCATGTTGCATTTAGTTATCCCTCCACCTATCCCTTATACCCTAATCCCCAAAACAAAATCCCTCCACCTATCCCCTATACCCTAATCCCCAAAACAAAATCCCTACACCTATGCCCTATACAATAAATACCCAAAACAAAATCCTTAAACCCCTATTTACTAAATAGTCCCTACCAAAAAATACCCTCCTTCTCACTCTCACATCATATATATCTCATCCTACATCGCACAAACTCCTCTCCCCTTCCCCTATCCCTATTCACCATAAATCACTTCTTGATTACCTTCTCTAGGGTTTCAAAGTTTCAAATTCAAAAGACATGGATAAAGAGGATAGAGATTATGAGGAGGAGGAAAGCAGTGGTAGTGGAAGCATGGGAGATGAACCTCAGCATTAGATAAAACCACATAAGGGAGGCAGAATTATCAGAGAGGAACCATCAAACATCAGAGAGTTACATGCTTCTCATATGATTGTCTCTTGTTTCAGGCATCTAGGGTGTTATGAGTTTTGTGAGCAGGTACAAAGAGTTTAACATCATCTTGAGCTGACCAAGCTTTTTGTAACCAATCTCCATGATAACAAGGTAACTCTTGCCAGGGTGACATTTACAGTTTTATCCTCCATCATTGTTGATGCTACAAGGATTCCGAATGTGGGGGAAAAATGGTATAAAGCACAAGATTTAGATGAGCACTACTATGAGCGATACATTAAAGCCAGGTACAAGACTGAAAAGAAGAGGACCTTTCCTTTCAAGTTCCTTGACGACAAATATGCCCCTATGATGAGGATCATTATGAAGTATTTTACATGTGAGGGAAGATTTTCTAGATTGTACACCTATCATATTAGGCTTCTTATGCACTTCACAAGAGTGAAAATGTTGAACATCCCATATTTCTTATTCAGGAACATTGAGAAGATGGCCTACATTGTATAGAAAAAGCTATACCCCCAACAGATGAGTAGTATCTATCACTATTCCTTGATTATGATGATTGTGCTACATCATCTCAACCTCCTCAACATCTCCTGGGATACATTTATTGCCAATGAAATATTCAATGGTCCTCATATTCCTCCACCTGTGCCCCAAGAAGCAGAAAGGCATTCCAGCAGTGCGAAAGTAAAGAAAAGTGAGAAGGCTAAAGAGACTAAAGTTGTTGAGAATCCAGAAGCCCACCAAACATATCAGAGAGGGGATAGAAAGTTTTTTTCAGTGGATAAGCAAGTGTTTGCTCCACTTGATGTGGAATGGGCCTTGCCTTCTTCATTAGCTCATAGGCAAATGCTTGCTCCACAAACTGTGGAAGGGGCTTTGCCTTCTTCATCAACACAACAGGTACAACAGGTGCAGCAGGTGCATAAAGGTAAAGAAAAGATGTTGGAGGAAGGCCTCAATGATGAAGAGGAAAGGGAATTTGATTTTATGGAACATGATGGACTAGAAGAACCACACATTCATCATGTCATTAAGATAGTTGACTTGGAGGCTAAAGATGAGGCAAAAAATGAAAATATAACCATAAGGGAAAAAGATGCATAGATCCAAGCACTAGTGGACAACTTAGCAAGAGCTAAGTATGTCATTTCATACTTTGAGCAAGAGAACAAGTAGCTAAGTGGAAAACAAGTCCTCATGGAGCTGGAACTTCTCAAAGAAAAGAGGCAAGGTGATAAAGGCAAGTTAGTAATGCAAGAGGAAGAAACCCCAGCCACCTTGACTACAAAACAAAGGCTTGAGAAGGAGATCAAGGAGAATAGAGAAACATGGCTTGACAGGGTCAATTTTCATTTGGATAAGCTGCTACAAAGGTCCAACAGGGACAATCAAATCATTAGGCACATGGCTCGCCATTATAGGACCCGGAGCAAAATTTGCAACATAAGAGTCAAGCAAATGAAGACAAGACTAAAACAAGAAATCAAAGGAAAAAAGGAGGGTGATAGGCTTAGGTTTCTTGCTAAAGCTTCCTTGGCTAACCTAGACACTTGATGGTGGTGTTCTCCACAAATTTTGAGTAGTTTTTGAGAATTTTTACCTTTTTGAAGAATTTTGCAATTTTTGACTCAGGAAAATTAGCTCTGGTGCTGCACTTTTCCTAGGGGCATCTAAATAGGAAATGATAAGAATTTTTGGATTCACAATGATGATTACATTCACCCTGTGCATTTGCTAAGCTTTTGGAGTAGAACTGATCAGCCAAAAGGTCAAAAAACACCCACATAATGACCTTTCTGCCCTCTTTTTGAGCCACAGAAGCAGTGTTGGGAGAATCGTTTTTTGAGGGGTGAAATCAACTCCAAATGGAAAACTAAAGGCATATTTGGAAAGTAGATAGGACAGGTTTTCCAATGAGATATCATGAGATCCTTTTGGACACCAGGAAGACCTCCAAAATGGTCCTGCAAAAAGTGATGTGCATAGAGCTTGGGCGCTACGCATAGGACAATTTTATGCTAAATTTTCACTTCATTATGCCTGGACTGTAATTTTAAGTTTTCTCTCATGGATGATGTTTTTACTGATGTAAATGTTGTGTAGGCATTTAAATAGGATAAATATTAGTTACCGGGGGGTAGATTCATTGGATCAAAAGTTCTCTTGAAGTCAAATGAATCAGTTTCCTCCCTTTTAGAGGCAAGTTGTTAGGGTTGCCTAGATTCCAGTTTCTTGTTCAACTTTTGATGGATTAGTTCCTCATATTAGGGATTCAACCCCTAAGGATTGGAGGAGGTTGAATTTAGGTCTACATCTTCTTTTTCTTTCTCATTGTAAAGGGTTGGACTCAGTTGGATGCTTAGGCTTTGAGTAGACATCATTTTGTATCAGTTTTTAGCAGGAGATTAATGAAAAGTTGCAACTATTTCTTTGGGATCCATGTGGTATGATGTTCAGTTCATGTTTCTCCATTGTGATAATATGTTAAAATGTTTTTTGTACTTCATCAATCATTTTATTGCTTTTAAGTGTATTTTTTCAAGTTGATATGTAGAACCCATAATATTTATGCTCCGTTTTGGGAAAATATTCATAGTCTATGTTTTCTTTAGTTTAGGAATAGTCCATGTTGCTTACATGCTATTTCTAGCTCCTCACCTGTCTTGAATCACCTTATAGATCAAAACCCTAGAGTGCTAAGCCTTATGCCTACCTTGCCCCATCAAACACCCTGAAATTTTGACCTAATTTCCTTGCCCTAACTGTTTGGCTCCTCCTGATCCAGCAAAACCCCTTAAATATCAAATCAAACCTTGTGCTACTATACCTAGCCTAATATCAGTTTCTAGATTGAGTCAATTTGGCGGAGATCCTTACAGAGAGAGCCTTCTCTTGGCCTAGTAGGGCTAGCTATTTGGCTAAGCATGGTTTGTGATTACCCTGGCATTGCCTTCCTTCAGCCTCAGGTTCAATCCAAGTGATAACATAATGATCATAGGGATTGTGAAAAGAATGCATTATATATTTTACAAGCTATTCTCAAAGTGCCAACTTGTGGAGACTTTTTAGGGAGCAATTCCATGCAATATTTTTTTAATTGTTATGAGTACTAGCTTTGAGTCTCCTTCCCCAATTATCTTGGAATGGTGAAATGATAGGGCCACTTGTAGCCCAAATTCTAAACCTTTGAGTTCTACAACATTTTTCTATTGAGGTCCAAGGGGCCAGTGTAGAGATGTATGATATTTCCTTTGTGGTCTCAAAAATCTCCACCAAATCCCACAACACCTAGGTTTTCCATAGAGGCACCATGAAAATTAAATTTTATGAAGTTAATGAGGGTGAGGGGGTGTCTAAGATATGTGGATAGAAGGGGATTGTTGGGTGGGAGAATGCTGACATGGAAGAGGGCTAAGCGAGAGGGCCCATTCTCTAGGAAAGTATGACTCTAGATATTTGGATTTTCAATCACTTGTATACCATTCTTGAGATGACACTATTTCCCTAATGTTGTCCCAAACTTACCAGCTCCTGTCAAGAGCTCTTAGAAAAAATTATTTGGTTCCTTCCTTTCCAAATTTCGCACACGATGAAACTTGGTAGAAGCATCCATGTTCTATTGAGGATTGGGTTATAATAAGTCATTTTATTTTATTCTCGAGAGTTATTGGTATGTTATCCTTGTTGTGATAAAATTGGTGCATTTTGGTAGCACTTGTTTCATGAGGAAATCCACAAACAAGAAATTGTTGAGAAGATGCTCTATATCCTCAGATGTTAAGAAAAAAATATAAGAGAAGGAGGGGACAAAAAATCCTTGCTTGATGAGTCTTTCCTAATTATGTATTTTCTTTCGAATCAGGAGTGAGAAAAAGAGGGATACTTTTGAATGGATATTTTTCCTCTACATTTTTTTTCAAATTTCTTCCTTTAGGTGTTCATCATGCCTTGCCTCAAAATGATAACCGTCCTTGGTAGAAAAGGATCTTTGAGATTTATAAACCCATTGTAGTTTATCTTGATAATTGGAAATGGGGATGAGTCTTTGCTAAAGAGAGTCACAAAAGGCTTTCCATTCTCTTCCTTCTAGTTGTGGATGTAATTCTTCCACTTGAAAACATTGCATCCATTGGTTGTTAGAGTTACTATGATTCCAATAGTAAAATACTATGTGATTGTCCCTTTCTATCTTGTTGGTCCTTAAATATTGTAAGGCTTCAATTGTATTAAGTTGTGCCATTTTTTACTGGGGTTCTTCCCAAAAAGGAGCTTCTTTACCATTTTGAATTTCCCAAAAGTAATTTTCCTAAATGAGACGCATTCCCCTTTTATCCAGGGTCCAATTAGAGGGCATGGTCTAGGTAAATTTCATATTAATGAATTGGCTCGGGGGAGTTCCATAATTTATTTATGCTCCCATATTTTCCTCCATATTGCTTGTACCCTTTGAATCTAACACCACTATAGTTTTTCTCCCATGATTATGCCTAGCATTTCAAAGTGTCAAAAACCAAGACCTCCTCTAAGTCTAGGAAAGAAAAGCCTATCCCAGGGGACCAATGCCAATTTTTTTTTTCCCTTTTCTCTCATCCCCAAAGAATGTATCACTGAAGGCTTTGAATGGAATTAAGGATATAACATCACCAAAAAGAGAAGGTACGAGAGGGGCTGAAGGACATATTTGTGGAGAACTAGCCAGTGTGTCATGTTAGGATATTGAAATGTCTAGTTGGATAGTTTTCCATTCATTTTTTTGAGTAAATATAACCATAACCTTATTTTCAGAGAATTTTGTACCAATGGAGCCCCTAATTATTTTGAAAGAAGTGAGCTGAGCCTTTATAGCTTAACAATCTGGCCACATGATTTTAAATTGCAAGAGAAGTATTAGTGAAGAATAACTATGATTTGGTTTAGTTTATTTCCATACCTAATGCCTCCATAAATTCCTATAGAAATTTACATAGAGTTATGGCTTCGTTTATCATGCAGGCTCCCATGCACATTATGTCATCAACAAATTGTTGATGTGAGATATGAAGATCCTCTCCAAATAGTCAGATTCCTTTCACTTTTCCTTCTGAAATGACTTCTTTGAGGGCTCCATCCAATCCCTCATTTGCTAAGATGAATAAAAAGGGAGACAGTGGATCCCCTTAGTAGATAAATCTCATTGGGTTGAAAGTGGTAATGGGGGAATCCATTTAGCAACATTGAGAAGAAAGTAGATGTTATTAATACCTTTATCCAACTAATCCAATTATTTGTGAAACCAAAATATGAGAGGATTTGGAGTATAAAGGACAAATTCAACTTATCAAATGGTTTAGATAGATCTTAATTTATTATAATTTTGTTATTATTCAAGGATGTGACTTCATGGGAAATTTATATCCCATCTAACATCTGTCTTCCTTCTACATAACCCATCTACTCCAAAGAGATTAGATAAGGAAGAAGGGATTTTAATTTGTGGGTTAGAATTTTCGTGATTATTGTATAAATTAAATTATATAGAGTGGTGGGTTTAAAGCCAATTAGTTCATCCACTTTGTCCTACTTAGGGACTAGTGTGAGGATAGTGGCATTGACCATTGTGTTGTAGCAACTACAAAAGCACCCCTCATTTTCTCGAAGTGCCACTTCTTCCTAGAGGAAAATGAGGGCCCCTCCTTCTAAAATGCTCATAATACACCTTGTAAGTTTGATTAACTTGTCCTCAACTGAAATCACCTTTATGTTGGCACCACTACCCCCTGAGATGGATTGCAAGCATTATTTTGATATGTTGATCAACCTAATGATATAGATGCTAGATGTTGGAAAACATAGAGAAACTTGACTCCAGTGATGACCAATCCAACAATATAGTGTTGGGAAAATGTTAAACCAAGAGATATAGGGTTGTAATAATTGTTTTTTCCCAATGAAATTAAACTCAATAAAAAAAATATTAGTTCTGGACTTGCAAACTTGTTTTTTCAAGTCTTGTATCACCATGATGATAACTTAGTTAGTGATATACCATTATGATATTCATGAATCTAGTGATATAACATTCAAGAGATAACCAAATCTATCCTTCTATCCCCTAGACTTGCTTCTTCAAACCTTGTATCACCCCACTGAGGACTTTTACAGTGATACAACTCTATAAAGGGTCTCAACTTGATTTAATAATATTTGAAAACTCCTTTTTTATTCCTTGTATCGCCCCAATGGTGACTTTTCTTGTGATACAATGCCCTAATCTCAGTCAGTGCAGTGGCACACCCGTACATTTTAGATTTAAACTCACCCTACAACATATTTATTCCAATGTATCACTCTGATGATGGGAAAGCCAACAATACAACACCCTAGTGTTACTCAGGCCAATGATATACTCACAAAAATTTAATTCAAACTCATCTTGCAAATCTATTAACTTATTGTATTTCTAAATTGTTGAGCAGTCCAGTGCTATATCACTCCATTGGGAATTATCCCATTGAAATATCACCCCAATGAGGCTCATCCAAGTGACACAAACAACCTCTTTTACCTCCTTTGTCATAACACACTAAACCTTAGCTTTTCTAGTGTATTGACTACTTTTTTTCTAGTGGAATTAAAGTGTAACATGCATTTATTAAAGAAAATTAGTACACACAACCTCAATAAAAATCTTTAAAAGGACACCATAGTGCCCTCTTTCCTCAAATTAATCGATGTTATATTTCTCTTGTGATATGAAAATCATATATTGGAGAGAGCACTTCACTCTTCATTAGTGGTAGATGTCAAGTAGCTTAGCTAAAGTATAGTCCAATCTATCCCACTCAACTATCGATTTTTGGTTTTATTTATTTATTTTATGAATAAAATCACCCTTCTCTATTATTGGCCCATATTTTCCTCTCTTTCTCATCCTATATCAACTATTTTTCCCCTTTGCATATTGGGTGGGAAATAAAAAATAATTTTCAATGCTCAAAGGTTGCGCTGCCAAGCTTTCCCATCGAGCCCTAGCTCATCTTAGTCCCCACACACCCAGAAAATGATTTAAATGCCTTGATTCAGCCACCAAGATCATCCTCGATGACTTTAAAGGATATGCATTCCCTAAACTATCTAATATTACTCATTCTTTTCTTAATTTATCCCTAAGATTGTGCCCTGGCAACCACGATATGGATTTTGGTCTCTGGATTGATTTTTTATGGTAGTGAAAACCTTGGATTTATCCTTCTCCATGTCCATTAGTGCTGATATTTTCCTCTCTTTTCTTCCTAGGGTCAACCTAAATAATTGACCTGGGTTTCTTACTCATGGCACACTCTCTATTCCCCCTTGTGCAACTTCAATATTAAAGCTCAGCTCTCAAATCACTCACTAGCACTTTGGCCTTTCCCCTTCATAGCAAGAGAACATGTTTTTATGTCATAGAAACCCTTGCTTTAGCCTCTGTAGCACAAATAAGAAGAAGCATATTTGTGTAGCCATCATGGTCAAGATTGTGATGTCATGAATTACAAGGCCCTAGCCACTCTTTACCAACCTCACTTTTTCCTTCATCATTGAGACACATAAACCTATTACCTCTGGCTCAGTTTAAATAATAGAAAGTAAACCAGTACACATGCATAGCTAGCCATGAGCCCAAATATCTTAGTTCCTTAAATCTAATATTGTGAGCTAATATGTATAATAGGTACTACTATTTCAATTGTTTGTGTAGGTAAAATATGTACATGTTAAAGAGAAGGGCCTACAAAGCCCTAGTGGTTGAGACCTCAAATGAAGATTCACCTACCAATTCACTTGATTATGAGTTCAGGGATACTCGTTGCTTCATTGACATATGTAAAACATACACATGGATAGAAGCATATTGGTTATTAAGAGATAAAACCCACCTCTAGATGACAAAAACTCATAGATATACATGGTTTTTAGGAGCTCTTGGATACACAAAGTGGCTTCACATCCCTTGTCTTTCCATGTGCAAATGAAATTAAGTGGCTAGTAAAGCATGCTTATCTTGACAAAGCCATGATCAAGAACAACCATGGGAAGCATATTGCTTCATTAGTTCCTTTGACATTGAGATGTATTACAATTGCCCCATGGAGGTGTTAGACTTGGATGAGGATTGACTATAAAATTTCAATATATTTCCCAAAGAGGTTCTAAAGACATGGTGGACCAACAAAGGAACCTTTATGTCCATTCCAAACAAGGGTAAAATGAACCTTTATGCCCATTCCAAACAAGGAGTACCTTGCCAATCTGTTGAAGACTCCCTTTTAGCTAGTGGTTGTATGACTGGTCAAATGCATAAAGCTTCTATGAAAGAGGGTTCCCATTGATGTATTATGTAGCAATCAAGGGAAGCATATTCAACTGGGCTAATATCCTCTCTCTCTCTCCTTGAAAGACGATAACAAACAAGCTCATAATTTAAGTGAAACCTTACAAACTTAGTTCTTCATGGCCTCCTACCTATTGGACATAATCTATCTCAAGCACATGTTCCCAACAATGGGCTGGAAGTGAACAATGCAAGAGGATCTAGTGCACATTTCTTTAAAATTCCTTTGGGAGTCTCATTAAATTCAATCTTACACCAATATTTTCAATGCTTCTTAATCCCATTGTATGAAATTTTGTTCAATGTCCCTAGTTTGTATATTTATAAAAGGGCCAAATAGTTGATGTCTGTAGTTGGTGATTGTTTTCTTGATCAATATGGAACATACCTATGAATATTTGGAGAAACAAAACCTCCTCATATACTACCATAGTTTTTAATTGATTGAATAATTATAGGAAATAACATATATCATGTCTACATAGGAGTAGGTTGAGCACTCTCATGAGACATGAAGTCTCCTAGACACACATGCCATTACAACTAGGATCATATCAGTTAAAAGACATGATCATATATAGAAAAATCCAACACTCTAACACTGTTCCTTTTAGGGGATCTAACATTCCATAGTTATGATCCCAACTATGTGGTAAAGAATCATTGTAAGGCATGTTGATACAAGTGTTGCTACTAATAAGAGACATGGGATAAGGAAGAGAAGCATAAAAATTCCTTTAACTTCTTATAAGTTCTCTTTGGATAAAATATAATTCATCTCGGGCTAAGAAAGAGAAGTCCCATGCTAAAAGAGAATCCCTTGCCAAGAAATAAACTACCCAACATGAAGTATCTAGGACTGCATGGGAAGAAAATATAGATAAGAGCAAGAAGTGACCTGGATAACCTAGAAACTTGAGCTCAAGAAGAAGGAATAGGAAGAAATGAGGAGCGAGAAAGAGAGAAAGAGAAAAGCAGATGAAGAAAGGAGAAAAGTGCATGAAGAAGAATATAAGAGACAACAAGAAGAAGTTAATGTCAAAGAAGCTTTCAAGGCCTAGTAAGAATTATAGGAACATGATGTCCAATAGAGCATGAATTTCATGGACATTGATTCAATTGAACCAACAACTCCCACAATCACATATGGTCACTTGATGATTATAAATATGGGCATCGTACCAACAAGTATGAGAACAATTAACCCGAGAAAATTTAGATATGATCACACCCTAAATAGGATAGTGGATCACAAGTAGAATGCTTGTCCACTCCCGTCTACCTCCAATGTTAGTCATAATAGAAAGGCCCATTGTACCCGAAATAAGAAAGGATCCAATTTCTATGGCATCAGTAATCACAAAATTCTCTCAAGCAATTGAGAGAAATGTGAAATATCTTTGTGAATAGTTGAAGCAGAAGGATGACCACATAGCAGAGATAAAGAAGTATGTCAAGATATCATCACACCCTAAATAGGATAGTGGATCACAAGTAGAATGCCTGTCCACTCCCATCTACCTCCAATGTTAGTCATAATAGAAAGGTCCACTGTACCAGAAATAAGAAAGGATCCAATTTCTATCGCATCAGTAATCACAAAATTCTCTCAAGCGACTGAAAGAAATGTGAAATATCTTTGTGAATAGTTGAAGCAGAAGGATGACCACATAGTGGAGATAGAGAAGTAGGTCAAGATATTAAAAATTGATAACATATATATGATGTAGGAGGGAAATAACATGGAATATTAAAAGTAGTTTTTATCAGAAGTGCATGAATATTACAAATCCATGGTAAAAAAAGTCTACCCATGCCTCTAACATCTCCAGAAGATATCCACCAAACTGCTACAACTTTGAATTGCATAAATAAAGAGGAAATCAACTAGAAAAATGGCCTAAGTAGTATCCATAGGATCCACCAAGGTCCCCAAGATCAGTGAAGAAGAGCTACCATATGACTCCATCACTGTCAACAGGTCCCTAAAGATTGAGGAAAATATGGAGAAACACATCTCCATATCTGTAGCTTAGTATCAACATGTTATACCTTAGTTGAGAGATTAATAAAAATGAACTAATTTCCATCCATTGAAGCCCAAGGAGAAGCCAAGTTGGATGAAGAAGTAAACAAGGAATTGGAAGACATGTTGACTGCTAGATATTTTCCTTTCAGCGTCTCAACAAACAAAATCATGAATTACAATATCAAGAAATACCTTTTGAAGTCCTCAAAGTAACAAAAAATCATGATCTCACAAAAGAAATATGTACAAGACCTATCACAAAGCACATGTCATCATGGAAGGGATATTACTTAGTAGGATTAAGATTATATAATCCTATTATGAGATTTGGGTAGCCTATATTCAGGAAGTCTTAAGGGCCCCTATGGAATATCTAATCACATTGTAGCAATTGTATTTTCTATCTTTGGGAGTTCCAAACTATTTTGATTAATTGAATTTGAAAATATTGAGAATTTGAAGGGGTTGTAACTAACCATTGGAAATCAATAGCCCCCAGGATCAATTACTAATGTAATCTATAAATGATGTAAAATCCTATTAATCCTATTAAGAATGAATTTGAATTCCTAAACTACTTTACTTTTGAACTTTCAAGTCTTCAATAGAATTTTGTAGTTTAAAAGACAAGATCTAAGAAGCTAGTTTCCTTTGTATTCATTGATAAATAATATTGAAAATCCTAGAAGGAAACTACTAGAATTGTGACTCAACATACAGTGTGAGTGTGCTTCAAACTAATCTTAAGTATCTTCATTTGTGTGTGAATTATGTGAGACTTATTTCTACTAGTTAACAGGCTATTATATGAACTAGATAGCTCTTTCTCACATTATTATTAATTATTTACTAATTGTTTATTCAATGATCACTTCTTCTTTTTTTCTTTCTAAATAAGACTATTCTACTATTCACATTAAAAGTGTAAAATTACAACATGACGAGCAAAAAGAACTAGCTGGCCAGAAGGGAAGGCAGCATGATACAGAAAGTGTCTAGAGCACAGATGTTGGACAAGACCATGATTTGCAGTCCCACGCAGGGGATCCAGAGGAACACAATTTAGCCTTCTTGAGCTTATCAGATTTACAAACAAAAACAAATAAGATTGACCTCGACACAACAGCGGATACAAAAGATTGACATTTTTGACAAAAAAGCCCTCACTACTGGGCCGCATAACCTGTTAAGAAGCTGCAAAGCTTGATTAAACTTCCGGAGTCTCCTCCACGATCCTACACCATCCACCATTAGCCAAGTCCTGGGCTTGGGCCTCCTCATTCTCATTCAAAACTGGAGGCGCAGGCGCCATCATTGTGTCATGGACGATGCTGGCCGGTGTTTCCATGTCTCACGAGGAGCCTACAATTGGCATCGGAACTGTTCCCTGGTCCTCCCGAAGAACACTAGATTCGCCCTCTTCTTGGGCTTCCTCTAGAAAGAGCACTGAAACATGGGCAATGATCCGAGGACGGTTAAGGGAACAATTGAATGTGAAGATTGCTGAGCCGAAGGAGGGCGAAGACGAGGAACCTGGGGAGCTGGGTTCAAGAAATTGGTTGGGCCTCAGAATGCTCCCTCTTCTGCTGCTGGAGCGTGGGTGCTGACTCGAGGTAGCAACACCAGAAGAAGGGCGAGAAGGAGTGCCCCGAGAGGTGCCTCTGCGGTTGAGCATTCTTTGGCGGAGCCGAGGCATGACAGCAGAGACAACACCTTTATGGATTATAGAACAGACCACCGGAGAGATATATCTCAGTCCAAACACACAGGCTATCGGACGGGAGCCCAAAGCAACAGTGGGAGTCGGAGAAGTAGAGCTAGAGCCCAACCAACGCGGAGGCTTTGAGCTAGCTAAGCCAGAGCCCAACCAACACAACACAAGGAACAACAGAGTAAGCCCATGGCGAAGTCTAGTTAATACGCATTTCCCCTGCCTCGAGACCCTCCCGTCATAACTGTGGCATTCATGGGAGCCGAGTGCCGATACCAACCAGCGCGTGCAGAGATGGACGACATATTAATGTTATGAGCAAACATTCCCTTACACCAAGTTAAACCCACCTGCATGTGATCCTCCCTCCACATGGTTCCGGCTCCGCTGTACAAGGCTGGCAGGTGGTGGCTCTGCTCTGCCCACTCCAGTCCCATCACAATGAAGGCAGCCTTAGACACCCGCATCCGGGGGGGAAACATCTCTTTGGACCAGAAGTTTGCATTCCTATACTTGATCATGGTTTGATATTATGTCTAGAGCTACTGTGATTAGGGTATGTTCATTTTCCACACCCACATTGGCCAGGAGGTCAGCGACCTTGTTGCCTTCCCTCTTAACATGATTGAAGATTATGGCCCTGTTGTTGAGAAGCGCTTGTTCTATGGCCTCCAATCTAGCCTCGAGTCTCCAACTAGTGGCTATTTTCCTCACATGAGATCCATTTAGGAGCTGCTTGGCCATGTTGACAAGGATCATGGAGTCACCTTCGACCTCTAGGGGATGGAAGTTGTGTTTCCATGAGAGGAGGAGACATTGCCATAGACCCTCCAATTTAGCCGAGTTATTGGTATCCCATCCAATGTTTCCAAAGTAAACCAGTAGAGGCAAGCCTGTGTGATTTCTGAAAATTCCACCGAAACCTGCTTTTCCAGGGTTGCCCTTTGAAGCTCCATCAAAGTTGAGCTTGAAGGTGTGCTTCGGAGGAGCTATCTAGGAATCCTTTTTTGTGTTGATGCTTTTTGAGGGGGATTTAATGTAAGTTTCCTGAGGGAGTTGCATATTCCAGTTAGCCCAGTTGGCTTTCTCATTGTCGAGAGAGGGAAGGTCATCCAGAGTCCAGGTGCGGAGCATCAGAGTCTCTTTGAGATTCATACAGAATCTGCTCCAGATGATTTCTAATGGAGAACTTTGATCTTTAAATATGCGATTGTTCCTTTCTTTCCAGATGCCCAAGATGAGTAGCCTGGGAATCATCCTCCATAAATGGTTAAGGATTTCACTTTTGTAGGGATTCTTTTGCCAATGACGTAAGGAATTGGTGATGTCCTCCATCACTCTGCATCTTCTTTGACACCTGAAGCTTGCCTTATCCCATAAATGATTGGCCAGGGTGCATGAGTCCAGAAGGTGCTGGAGAGTTTCCTCCTAGGATTTACATTTGACACAGATAGACGGCCCATGGTAGTTTCTTCGCCTCAACCTATCCCAGGTAAGAATTTTCTGATGCCCGACCAGCCAGAGGAAAAGGGAGACTTTGGGCCAGGTACCTGAACCCCATATTCTACCCCAAATGGGATCGGGGGGCGAAGGGTCTGTACATATAAGTTTGTAGGCCTCTGAGGTGGAAAAGGTACCTTTAGGCCTGTAACCCCATCGTAAAATGTCCCTACCTTCAGAGTATCTTATACATCATTTTTGGAGCTCCCTTTCCAGATCCTTCATAAAAGGGTGATCCGCATTCCTGATTAGCCCATCACCTTGCTTCCATTGTTTGTATCCTTGCACTGTCTCCTGAGTCCAATGCTGCCAAATCTTTTTCTGTTGTTGTTCCTCCCCGAGGTGGCTTGGAAGCGGGTGGAGAATGTTATTGAGCTTTGGCAATTGGTTCCAGGCATCTACCCAGAATCGAGTTGTTCTACCATTTCTTACTTCCCAAAAACTATGTTGCTGAATCAACAAGAAGTGTTGCTTGGCAGCATTCCAAATGAGTGAACCTTTTGCATTGGGAGTGAATCTTATAAGCTCCTCCTGAGGTCTATGATTGGCATATTTGGCAGTCCATATGGCAACCCACGGCTTGTCAGGGGAGGAGAGCCACTGCCACCAGATTTTGGCACACATAATAACATTGCTGTGATTGGGATCCCTCAGGCCAATGCCTCCTGTTTCTTTAAGCATACAGGCTGTGGTCCATTTTACCAGAGCCCATTTGCGGTTAGAGGCTGTATTTCCCCAGAGGAAGTTACGATGTAGATCCCTTATTCTTTTAACTACCCACTTAGGCACTGCAAGGATAGAGAATAAATAGAGCGGCATTGCCTGAAGCACAGATTTTATGAGCACCACGCGACTTGAAATGTTTAGCGTTCTATGCGTCCATAGATTGAGACAAGATTCCAGCTTCTCGATGAGGATGCGCCAGGAGGAATGCTTGATGGCCGAATCAATGAGGGGGGCTCCAAGATATTTGGAAGGGAGAGTGTCTATGGGGAAGCCCAATATCCTAGCTATACCATGCTGCACGACAGGGGGAGTATGGAAGAAAAATATCTGTGATTTGGCTTTATTGATGCTGGTACCTGAAGCCTCGGAGAAGTCATTGAGCAGGGATTTGAAGAGGGAGGCTTCCTGGACTGACGGGTAACCAAAAAGCATGTTATCATCAACAAACTGCTGATGAGTTATAGCTGGGGAGTGGTGAATGGAGAGACCTTTGAGCTGCTGGGTGAGGAGGGCTTGTTTGATGTGGTGACCCAGGCCTTCAACCATTAACACAAAGAGGAAGGGGGAGAGAGGGTCGCCCTGCCGAATTCCTCTAGAGGGACTAAAGGGATGGTAGGGGATGTCATTCACAAGAATGGAGAAGAAGGATGAGGAGATAAGACTCATAATCCAGCATAACCACATAGGAGAGAATCCGAAAGCATTTAACATTTTTTGAATGTATGTCCAACTGAGCTTATCAAAGGCTTTTGAAAGATCAAGCTTAAGTATCATACCTGCCTGTTTGGAGTGCTTGAGGGAGTGAATGATTTCATGCGTGAGGATTATGCCATCCAATATATGTCTCCCTTCCATGTAACCGGATTGTTCAGGCGAGATGAACAGGGGCAGAAGTGGCTTTAACCTGTTGGCGATGACTTTAGAGATTACTTTGTAAATAACGTTGCAGAGAGCAATTGGGCGGAATTTATTCGGTGTGTTGGATTTCTCCTCCTTTGGAATGAGCACTATGAAAGTTGAGTTGAGAGAAGGTAACATCCAGTGAAGAGCTCTTGATTCCTCCACTACTTGCCACACCTCAACTTTTATCAGCTCCCAAAAATTGTGGAAGAAGGTGGTAGTGAAGCCATCCGGGCCAGGGGCTTTTCCCTCCTTGAGTTGGTTCATAGCTACATCCACCTCCTGGGGTAGGATTGGGCGTAGAAGAAGCTCATTATGTTCCTCAATGATAATTTTTGGTACATTTTGGGTGATTTTTTCTATAGCAGGTCGTCTATCTGCGAGGGGCTCTTGATGAACTTGCCTGAAATGCCTTAGAAATTCCTCCTCGATTTCAGCATGCTTTTCCACTCTTACCCCTCCTTGCTTCTGTATGAATGAGATATTTTTGTGCATTCTTCTTTGAACAGTGGTTCGATGGAAGAATTTAGTGTTCCTTTCCCCCTCTTTCAACCATCTGATCCTGGATTTCTGCTTCCATAGTATCTCCTCCTACTTTCTCCTCTCCTCCAGTTGATTGTGTATGCGCTGCTCCTGTTCCAAGGTCCATTAAGTGTGTCCCCCTGTAATTATTTTTTACTGTAGATCTGCCATTTCCTTGTTTAGCTCTTGTTGCGCCTTGAAGATATTTCCAAATGTCTCTTGATTCCAGCGCTTTATGTTGGCATTATGATTGGCATAGGTGTTGTACTTGATGGCAACTCACTTAAGAGGCCGATCTCTGTTCAAGCTCTCAAAATCATAAAAAATGAGATACCCGCAGGTGAGCCTAAGAAAAGCTATGGACCCGCAGGTACCCCGACCAAGAAGTGCAGACATACCTGTAGGTACTCTGTTCAAAAGGTGCGGACCTCAATTTCACTCACTTCAATGCAGAGAAGCGCGCGCACGTGGGAATTCTTATGAATGGTCCGTGGTATTTAGTCCGACGTATATGATCCTATGGTTTTGGTCCGTGGTATAGCATCTAAATTATTGAACCCCGGTTTTGGGTCCCTTGTATCGGTTCTCTATGGTTTTGACCCTTGGTTTGAGTATGGGCTTGCCTATAAAAAGGAAAGGAGATCATTTGGCTAGACACTTTTTGAATATTGAATATCTTAAGATCTGAAATTTTGGGTGATCGGTTTGATAACGCTAGATCTAAATCAAGGTGAATACTGTAAATTGTAAGGTGGATCTATCGTGATCTCATTGGCGCATGATCAGATCTGTGGATCTGACAGTCTGTGGCACATTGGAGGACTAATAAATTGGCTCTATTCGGAGGTCTGCAGGTGATCCACAGCACAGGTGCGGAGGTACGCAGCTCAGCAGAAGGTGAAGGTGTGGAGGTACGCAGCGCAGCAGAAGGTGCTGGTGCGGAGGTACGCAGCGCAGCAGAAGGCACAGTGCAGAGGTACGCAGAGGAACAGAAGGACCAGGTGTGGAGGTACGCTGTCAGGCAGACAGTGCAGGTGCGGATCTATGCTGTCAGGCAGACAGTGCAGGTGCAGATCTATGCAGAGGTACGCAGTACAGCAGAAGGAGTAGGTGCGGAGGTACGAAAAGTAGAAGAAGGATCAGGTGCGGATCTGCGCAGTTTAGGCACAGAAGAGTTGCGGATATTCGCAGGACTCTATTGGTGAAGTTGCAGACTTTTCTTGAAATATTTGTTGGCTGCCTTTTATCTATTCCTGTAGAGTTCTGGGTTTAGATTACTGGTATTGCTTTTCTGGTTACTGTATTCTGAGAAGTTATTGGTTGACTCATTGTGTGATTGTAAAAGGAGATTGGTTGATTCACATGTACTTGATGATTATTTGATGTTCATGGATCCAGTCTGAAAATTAATGAAACGAGGTCCTTGGAAGAAAAGAAGTAGGTCAGCACCTACGTACTAGTAGATCAGCTAGTACAAGAGCTAAGGGGGTTGTATCTCCCTTCCAGGAGAGACTGGAAAACGAGAGAGGGTTGTAGCTCTCAGCAAGTTGCAGCCTGCGTACTGGTAAAGGACTGCACCAGTACAAAATCATTGTAAAATAAGTTTCTAATTGAAAGAAGATAGAGACATATGCAGCAGGTGGTTTTCACCCACATTGGGTTTCCACCTTATATTTGGTGTTCTTTGGTGTGACTATCTATTTTTCTTGTTCTTGCTCATTATTATATGGTATTGAAATACAAATCAATGATCAATATCTGAAGAATAAATTAAAGTATAAGTCTGGAAGATATATTGAAAAGAATTTAATAATACTGATTCACCCCCCCTCTCAGTATTATTTCCAACACTTTATTTGGGATTTTAGATGCTTGAGTTTCTATTGGAACTGAAACATTTTGGATCCCTCTGGCGGAGAGAAGGTGCTCCAAGTAGATCTGATGAAGTCCTTGAATGAGGGGTGAGTGAGCCAGAACTCTTCGAAGCGGAAAGGCCATTTGGTGGTGTTGCCTGGTCTTTGCCACTGGAGGGAGATGGGCCAGTGATCTGAGCCAGAATGAGGGAGATTTGGTCCCACTATATCCCCTCCCAAATGAACCGAATTGTTAGATATGAGGAATCTATCTAGTTTGGAAGCGATTTGATGCTTCTCGGCTCTACGGTTGCTCCATTTATGTGTGCCATTACAAAATTGCAGGTCGATTAGAGAATTGTTTTGGATGAAATCTTTGAAGTGGACATTTTCCTGTTCCATCCTGGTTTTCCCTCGCTTTTCCTGCAGCTTGGTGATAATATTGAAGTCCCCTCCAATGATCCAAAGAGGATGCCTTCTGTTAAGGCTCAGAGCTTCTATAGTGTTAAGTAAAGCTATTTTATTCCCTGCTTCCTGTGGGAAGTAAACATTGGTAAGGTGGCCATGAATGTTAGTGCCTATAATGTGAAAGGTGGCCTGGATAATGTGGTGAGAAGCATGAAAGTCAGAGAGAGTTAGCACTTTCTAATTCCACGCAATGGCTAGCCCGCCCGATGCGCCCTCGGCATCCACTGCAACCAATTGGCATCCTGGCCAAGCTCTAGAAAGGATGCTTCCTAAAGTACTGCTACTACACTTTGTTTCTTGAAGAAAGCATATTTGCGGCTTCTCCATCTTTATCATGTTTTCTATTATTCATAATTTCCCCCTTAAATTCCATGAAGTAAGCTTCATGATTCACTACTGATAGAGGGTTTCTAGTACTTCGTCAATTTTTCATACCTGCCTGAATCCACCAGGATTTTCCCTACTTCAATTGTTCGCTGGAGATCCGTTCTTCTCCCTCTCTTTTTGAAATCTTTTGGAGGGAGGCCACCATCCCAATAACTACTTGGCTGGATGCCTAATTGTTTCTGCTGATAAGCCTTTGAGAGGACAACTTCCAGTTTATTTAGTTGAAGCTCTGGGATTTTATCATAGTCCTTCTTTTTGCATGCCAGTTCAAGCTCATGAATGTCCAGTCCTTCCATATCAATATTTTCTGGATCTTCATCCATCTGTTGCACCTGACTATTTTCTGCTGTAGATGCTTCTAAGCTCAGGGGTTGGTTTGGAGTGCCATCTACTTCCATATCATTTACTTTTCCATCAAGTCCTTTTTGGATCTCCTTGGGGTTTGCATTGTCATCCTTGGGGAAATGTGAAGCGGGGGAAGAACCGGGGGGGGAGGGAATGCAGAGGAGGAGATGGGTATGGAGCTATGCTTTGTGTTCAAGGGTTGCTCTTCTGAGGCTTGAGCCAGAATTTCAAAACTATTACTCGTGGAAGGGATAGAAGCAGTGTCTTGCTGGGGTTTTTTCCTGGTGGCAAGTTTTTTGTGCGCTTGTTTGCGACTAGGAACTTTGGTAAAGCCATCTTGGGTTGGCGATTCAGAGGGGTCGGAGGCATTGGCTTTGGAATTTAGCGGACAATCTCTAAAGAGATGCCCGTGAGCATGACATTTATGGCAGCAAAAAGGTACATGTTCATAATCCAAGGGTTGAATCCATTCATAATCATCATGAGAGAGACTTATCGAGTCTGGTAGGGCTTTGTCCAGGTGCATGAAGACACAGATGCGGGCATAGGATGTGTATCCTCGAAGCTTCATCTCTTCCGCTGCTTTTATGTATTCCCCCAACCCATTTCCAATGTCTTTGAGTAGCCCTTCATCATAGTATTCCTCTGGAAGTGAATACATTCTGATCCACACTGGAGCCTTGGTGAGGTCTTCCTTGTCCGGGTTAAATCTTGCTACCTAATCCCTCAAATACAATCCTGTTGAGTTAAAAAATTATGGCCCCTCGTCCATGATTCTGAACTTGTCTTCTAAGCACAAGAAGATCACAGTAAAGAACCCCTTCGGTCCTAGCTGCAATGTGATATGGCCCTTGGGTTTCCATTTAGCAGCGATCCAGCCATACAAGGCTTTTTCTATTGGCCAGAATCCTATAAATTTCCTGATGAGTGCATGATCCGTCATATATTGGATTCGTTCATTGATATTCTGACTGGGCAGTTCTATCTTGGGTCTTTCAGCTGCTATTGGTTTGCAGGTTTTCGAGGTGACTTTGGTCATTTCCTCTGGCTTGTCTTTTCCTTCTGGTGTTTCACTTCTCTTGTCTGACTGACTGGCCGATGCATTGGACTTATTCTGCTGCGGTATCTCACTATTATTCGCTTCTTCATGGATCGACCCAAAGATTAAAGACCTCGTTTGCCCTGGCGGCGCGATATTGGACAAGGGGGAGGGCTTTGAGGCCCCCCCCTGGGGGGGATCCATGTGCGTTGTTGTAAAGCCTGTGGTACTCTGTCGAAACCAGGAGGTCAGACCCTCGGTGAATGTTGAGTCGTGCCTGTCTGCGCCGTCTCAGAAAGTCGCCAGAACCCTAGTTGCAGAGCTCCCGCTGATGAATATCCTGTCCCGCACACCAATTCTTCAATGATCACTTCTTATATCAAAGTCTAACTATTCTTTATTGGTTGTAATAAGTTAAACATTTCAGTGCTAGGAAATTGACTCATCATTTTCTTGATCCAACCATTATTGTGTTTAGTAGCTCATTTTTTCTTTTCCTCATCCATATTTCAACATTTAGTACAATAGTTTATTTATGCACTTAGATAGTTTTATTTTAGTTTATATACTCCCTCTTGTGATGATAATTTAATATCTCAAAGCATTCAACAAATAAAGCATGTTTAACAAGCCAAATTTTAGATGGGTCTCTTATCCCAAATGTTATGAAGTCTAATTGGTATCTCATACCAAAGAGAACCCTTGTGACTGTTCTTGGGTCATTCACATCTATTAGAACATTAGAAGGATTAATGAGGTTCTCTTTGATTCTTGAACTACTTCTCAAATTTCCTCTTCTATGATTGGCCAACAAACCTGATAGAAATCTATTGCAAAACAATCTTGGATAGGTTATTTATTTGCAAGAATTTCCTTAACATCCACTTCCACTTCCTCTATAGTTATGCCACATATAAAGGATTCATCCTACTCTTAAGAGACCAAGGTAGGAATATGCTTGATTTTTCTATTTATAACTTCTCCCATATTTGATTGGGGATCCAAGAGTAGGTATCCATAATAATAGGCAATTTCATTCTCCATATCATTATGGTACTGGAGATTACCTAACATGGACCTTTAAGAGATATAATTTTGTTATGGTGTGGGTGTTGTAACATAGATTTGTGGAAGAAGGATGTTTTCCTCTCCCCTTTCTTTAACCACCTGATGCATGATTTCTACCTCCAAATAATTTCCTCTTGTCTAGATCAGTATTGAATCTATGTTCAAAAGAGTGTTCCTCCTTGAATAATTCCTCTAATATTCCTTCATTGATTATTATGATTTTGTTTGTGTGCTCCATAGATGACTACAAGCTTAGCCTTTAGCTTGAGAAACTATGACTCAGGGGCATCTAAGGTGTCAAAATCACCCAGGGATCTCACATGGCTTGGGCCACACCAACCCTTAACAAGACTATATTTTTTCCCATAGAGTTTCAAACGAGTGACCTTCCCATCACAGAGTGAATTAATAGTACACCCCTTCATTGTCTATTCCATGCCCTTTGGGCCTTCCTCCATTAATTATTTCCTGTTAGACCTGGATCATTTTTTCCTCCAGTTCCTTCTAGGCTTGAAAATGTTTCCAAAACCCTCCTTGTTCCATTTAGTTTAGCCTTGAAATATTTTAGTTTCTATTGGAAGTAATACATGACATATCCCTCGATACCACTAGCTTCACTCCACCATTATTTGAATCTATCCATGAAGATTGGATATGAAAGAAAAAATATTTCAAACCTGAATGATCTATCATAGGGCTTTCTTTGATCTCTACATCTAAGATGATGAGCCAATGATCATAACCCCCACATAGAAGAATCAAGGCCTCCATGAATTTTCCTTTTCCATCATGTACTCTAAGAATATAAATCTCTCTAGGCACAAAGCTATTTATTTATCTCCTCCTCTTCTATTGTTCCAAGTAAAAATCCCATTTATAGTAACTAGGTTAGGAAGTTGCAAATTCTTCATCATATCTCCAAAGTATTTTTCCTCCCCATCCAGGTGCCTAATACCTCCTTTCCTTTCTACCAGGTATTTGATAAGATTAAAGTCTCCAGCAATGATCTAAGGTGAGTTTTAAATGAGCATTTTGAGGCTGCTTATAGACTTTAAGAAGTAAATTTTATCTCCCGAAAAGGTAAAAATTAGATAAAAGGCGGATTCATATGAACCTATTGGATGGAACTTCATTGTTAGCACTCTAGAATAGGAAAGCATGTCTAAAACTAGTGCCTCTTGTAGGTTCCAAATAATTACCAATCCTCTTGCTTGACCTTGAGCATCAATTGCAACTGATTGATAACCATTCCAACATTTGGGGGTTTCCAAAGCTATCCTTTCACTAGAATTTTTTATTTCTTGAATCACCATAAATTTTATATGATCCTCTCTATACCTATTTTCGAGGAGCCTCTGATTACCCTCACAATTTATGCCCCTAATATTCTAGGAGATAATTTTCATTTAGGTTTGGTATGACCAAAGGGGTAAGCAATTTTTATAAGCTTTATTTTCACAAAGTTGGCTAACATTTCTCCCAGTTCTTCAATTTTTGTTGGTTTCTTTTATAGCCCCTTCTCTTGTCCTTTTTCTGAGTTTTAGTTGGATCTTAAAAAAATGAGTATGAACACCTAGGTGAATGCTAGAAGCATTCACACTTAAAGGATCTTTTGGCGCGTGAAGCCATGATTTGAGGAAATCTTTCACAATATCTTCACCTAATGTTTTGGGATTGATTATGGGTCCTTCCCTTTGAAGCTTCTGCAATTATTGGAAAATATAGCTCATATAAATCCAAGGCTCTTCCACTTCTTTAGTTTCCTACACCACCTATGTTTTCATCATGATTAATTCTTGGATGATTGCATTTGTTGATTCCATTTTTTGTTCAAATAATCTTCTTTATTCCCATTAGACATGGGGATTAGCTGAGCCTCTTACGACTTCAAAGGATGATCCAAACACTTGGAATGAGTTGGCTATTGTGACTCCTCACCAACAGGATCTTCTAGATATGCAATAGATTCAAATTCATTGCTAATTTTAGGGCCTCTACTAGAAGCTATAGGGGTGGGAGGACGGATATATAAATTGCAATTGAATGTTGGCAGATTTCCAAAACCATTAGTCTTTATTGATTTGCGGGGATGTTGGAGTAGTGGCCATCATGAGAGGGAAATCCTAAAAGAGGTGCCCATATTCATGGAATCTTCTACACCTGAAAAAGATATGATGATAATCAAAGGATTGTTTCGATATAATGTTATGATAATAGATGTTATTTAATTCTAGAAAAGGTTCAAATATGTTAATATATACACAAATCCTAGCATCTGAGATGTATCTTCCTTATTTTGTGGCTTCTAAAATTTCCACAAAATATCCTACCACATCCCCAATGCCTTCCAACATTTCGTCTTCCTAGAATTCCCTTGGTAAAAGGAATAAACAAACCCATACTAAATTTATCTTGAAATATTCCTTGTTTAGGTTAAAACAATATGTCCATAAGCATAAATACAGTCTAGTTGAGTTGTAGAAGTAGGGGCAATTCTAAAAAATCATTGTCATATCCTCTAGGATGGTGAAGATAACTATAGAAAAATCCTTTGGCGCCTAGCTCTAGGTTGATCTAATATGTGAGCTTCCATTTATGTTGAATCCATTAGGTGGATGATTTAGTTTCTCAATCATATTAATAATAACTTTAATAATAAGCTCATGCAGTATTGGATGAGTATAAAAAAGATGAACAATAATTTTGAAGAAATGAAATAGCCATCCATATCAATTGCAATATTGGAATTATAGATTTATATCCTTTATAGATCTTTAAATATTAGAAGAAATGTAATTCATCAAATGTTAAGCATTAATAGATTGTTTTCATTTTCTCCTTTCATTCAAAATCATTCCAGACTACTAGCATCATTGAGCAATATATAAGTGAAACATACAACAACCTTTCGAGATAAGCCGACTCCTATTGATTAATGAAGGTTCAAACCTAAATCTTTGATGTGTGTATTCTCTAGAAAGTAGAGTAGCTAGTTTTCTCTCATCCATGCATGTTAGGAACATAATAGAAATAATAAAATCACGTTAAGACACATAAGTTAATTAAAAAGTTCTAGTAAAGTGTCTCTAAACCTAAATCTATGTTTTGTGTGTCTCCTAGAGGGCATAACATATGGACTTATCTTGGTTAGGGTCATGATAGTAGTAAAAAAATATGTCAATATAACTAAATGAATTAGAAGGAAATCATGAAAGAGATATGCATGCAATCTAATGGTTGGAAAGTGTATTTCTAAGCTAATGTATATGCCTTTAATCATGGGTTACAATGTGAAAATTTTGAGACAATACAACACACTGCCTATTATTTACATTCACATCAAGAATCAAACCACCACATCATTATAAATGATATATTAATGAAAGTGATTTACAATTTTTTAATACCACTATAATGCATTTGAAATGTTAAATATCTAATACACCCTAGGGGCAACTCAATTGGCAAGTATTGTGAAATTGAAGTGTTATGTACCAAGAGATTTGAGGTTCAAATCCCACTAACTTACTTATGTCTATGGAAGGGGCATACGTAGGAACCTAGAGGTTAGAGTGGTAGTGGTTGAAATTGACCTCGCGTCATGCGAATATGAAACTAACCCAATTATTTATTTGTTTAGTCACAAAAAAATGATAAAGATCTAATAAAATTAGTATAGTGCATAAATCATGGGAGAAATGAAAAACTAAACATGTGTTACCAACACATTCATTTAATGGGGCATGATGCTTCTTCCTTATATGCAGTGAAAACAAAAAATGAGAAAACATCTATACCACATTTTATAGATTCATGAAATAATGGTGACATTTATCATCTATTCGTTATATCTTTATCACATGTATGCATTGTATGTGACATATACTTTTCACCATTTTGTTTCAATCTTCTATTTAAAATATCTACACAAAATCTTTATCCAATTAATGTCAACTTAATCTATTTTAGGTTAATCCTATAGTTAGGTGTTTGCAAGATTTTTGGGAAGTGATGATAATGTTTTAGGTAATGTCAACCAACATTCTAGGAACTAATGAAGAAGTATATATTTTGGTGTATTTTTTATCCTCAGGCTCTCTTGTAAACTATCCTTGTACCTTTCAACATCTCCAAGATTTCATGAATTCTACTAGCAATAACATGAGAAGTTTTCCACATGTTGAGAATAGGAAGAATTTGTTGAGAACCTTCATCCATTATAGCTACAATTTCAAGTTTTGAGTGTTTTCTTAACTTGTAGGTTCCTAATATTATATTATTATAAATATTGTTATTTTTATCACTTTATAGGGGGTAGCAAGACACATTGGATAATTTATTCAGCTAAGTTTTATTTTTTCTAATTAATATCTCATTTACATAGTTGCATTGCTTAGCTTCTATATATGAGGGATATGAAGGAGGATGTTGTGGAATCTACAAGGTTTGTAATCTCTAATTTTTCTTTTATTTTCTATCCTCTAGTAGGAAGTTTAAGAATAGAAAGTGTCCTACAAAACAAAACAAAAAACACAAGTTAGAGGTCAGTGTAGATGATGTTGGTATTCATATGCAAGTGCTTTAAGAAGTTTCCAATACTATAAGAATTGATTGGTGTCTAGGACATCGATGTTTCTACTACCATTGGTGTCTCAAATAGAGAGATAGATTCTTAGACACAAACAATTATCCATTATTCAGGTATGAACTCATTATTATTTCTCAAGTTATAATATAGTTATGAATTTGTTGAATTTTTGGCCAATATTCATGAAGACAAACATGGTCACACAAATTTAATGATGGGTTTAAAAACTTTGGCCATGGATAATTCATTGAATTATTTATCAATTTGTTTTTCCAACATACAAAGAAATTTTATTTTAACTTATACACCATAAAAATATAGTAGATAATTATATGAATTAGTGGGAAATACTACTAGACTACATGTAATAACATTATTGTTATATAAAAAAAATAATGTTTCCTTAGAAAGTATATATGTCGTTATGATATCACTAATTTTGATTGTGTTGTTTAAACCACAATGTAATGTAATACAAATACCTTTTAAATGGTAATAGTTATAATTGTAATGGAAATCAATGTTTTTGCATTGGAATCGGAATAAAAAGTGTACACATAGTGCAAAAGCAAGAACATCAATTGACATAGAGCTACATATTTTAGGTAACATGATTCACATTGGATCAAAGTTGTCAATTTCGCTAAATTTTGAGGTAGGTTAGATGCCAGTAAAACACTTACTAATGTCTTTTGTAGCATCCCATCTAACTATTTTTTGACAAACTAAGGACAGTTCTTTGTTCTTATAAGGTCATTATCAATCCATCTTAAATGGCTCAAAGAATAGGGAAAACCCAGACATCTTTGGAACCCTCAGATAATAGGCCTATATCGGGAGAATTAGCTTTCTAAAGGGAAAGTTCCATACCTAGATGAGTTTCCGAAGAAATAGTTATAATTGTAGTGAAAATCCTTGTTATTGCAATATGAATAGAAACAACAACTGCATCAATAGTGCAAAAGAGAGAACATTCAATGGCATAGAGATCATATATTAGATAAAATGGTTCCCATTGGATCAAAGTCATACATTTTGTTAATTTTTGAGGTTCTATGTGCTAGTAAAACACTTCATTAATTTCTTACTTAGTAACCCATCAAACTAATGTTTGACAAAACAAGGTAAATTATTGGTTCTTTTAGGGTCATTGTTAATCCATAGTGAAGGCTTGTATGAATAAATAAATTCCATACATATTTGGGAGCATTGCACAATAGGCCTATTCTAGGAGAAATGGTTTTCTTAAGGGAGAGATCCATAACTAGATGAGTTTTCAAAGCTATTGAATATCTCTAGAGGGAACATATATGTCCCGTGAAGAAATAGGGTCATGTATAATTTGGAAGAACAATAGCATCTAAGGATTTTCTCTTATACTTCACCACCACCACCACCATTGTGAATATCTCATAGGTTTTCCTTGTAAAATTTGGGCAACACCATCCTCCCTATTGATGGACAACTTACTGCACTATAGTTTAGATGTTTGAAATCAGACATGAATGAATATCATGTTGTGGAACACTTAATTAATTTTCTTAAATGATTCAAGAATGAGGTGCAATGACGTTTGCGCCTAAATAAATATGACTTATAAAATAAATTACATTCAATTTTTACCAATACTAATTTAAAATTAATAAGAAACAATAATTTCAAGAAAATTAATAAAAACATTTTTGGGACAACATTATAAAAGTCCACAAAAAATTGACAAACTAATACGAGGCCAAAACAACTTGACTTTGTATCTAAAATTATCATACTTACTAGGGCAGAGACTAATGAGAAATTACTTATTCACTCACCCATATAAATAATACAACACACTAATTTTTTTATTAAGATTATTAAGAGGGAGTTAAATTTGCACCACTACCGAGAACCATGTTTTTTTTAATAAAAATGGTTATATATATATATATATATATATATATATATATAATCCATGAAAAATATATTTATATTTTATATGAGAAATATACATGTTTTGGTTTTGGAAGGATGCTTAGAATCAATAGTGAGACTCAAAACTATTACTAAAAAGCTATCATGTCACTTGTGGGAATTAAACCTAGGTGGAGAGGATAGAAATCATTCCTCCCAACCACTAGAGATAATCATAATTCACAAAAAATAAATAAATAACGAACCATCGAAATAATTATTTTACAACATAAAGCTATCAAGAAGAATATAAAGTGAACATATATGATTATGTTAAGGTGTTATATGGTTTTTTAAAGATAAATGGTTTATTTGAATGTTAAAAAAAAACACCATTCAAGAAAGAAACCTTATGGATTCATTCTACTTATTGTGCCCACTTATTCCAGAAGGATTTATAAAAGGGAGTTAAATTTGCACCACTACCGAGAACCATGTTTTTTTTAATAAAAATGGTTATATATATATATATATATATATATATATATATATAGATATAGATATAGATATATATATAGATATAAAATCCATGAAAAATATATTTATATTTTATATGAGAAATATACATGTTTTGGTTTTGGAAGGATGCTTAGAATCAATAGTGAGACTCAAAACTATTACTAAAAAGCTATCATGTCACTTGTGGGAATTAAAACTACGTGGAGAGGATATAAATCATTCCTCCCAACCACTAGAGATGATCATAATTCACAAAAAAAATAAAAAAAAATTAACAAACCATCGAAATAATTATTTTACAACATAAAGCTATCAAGAAGAATATAAAGTGAACATATATGATTATGTTAAGGTGTTATATGGTTTTTTAAAGATAAATGGTTTCTTTGAATGTTAAAAAAAAAACACCATTGAAGAAAGAAACCTTATGGATTCATTCTACTTATTGTGCCCACTTATTCCAGAAGGATTTATAAATTTTCAAAGCAATGGTAGTATTTGATGAAACAAAATAGTGGATGCAGCATAAAAAAAGGGACAAATATTTTGTCATGGTTATAAAAAAGTTTCCCTATTTCTACTAAAGATTAATGGGGTTATTCAAGGGAAAAATATTAGCATTACTATTTGTCCTAATGATAAGGATAGATATTTTAATATCAGTTCAACCAATCAAACATTAAATCCATATCCAAGTGCAATAGAAAAGATAAACATTCTTTTACGAGAAATAATATGAAATAAAGAACCTCCAATTAACAATAGATTATTATAAATCTGTACCCAAATTCGATGTTACAACTATGGATAGAAGTGACGTTGCCATAATTGTAGGTCCATCTTGGATGGAAACTTAAATGTGAAAAAGAAATTTTTGACATTTTTCAACATAAAGAAGAAGATAGCATTACAATAATTTACGATAAAACGATGTTCAAAATATCCCTCTTTGAAATACCTAGAAGATGTATTATGTGACCCTTGAAAGTAATAAACAATCACCACAAAAGATGTAGGATATTTAGGAAAAACTTGACAATGTCATAGTCAATAAAGATAAAGAAAAGTGTCATCTCAAAAATCACAATCAAAGCTTGATCACAATATGAAATAAATGACCTACAAATAACAATAGATTATTATAAATCCGTAACCAATTTCAATGTTCCAATTACTGGTATAAATGATGTTGCCATAATTCTAGGTCCATCTTGGATGGAAACATTGAAACCTTCATCTTAAACATGAAAAATAATTTTTTGACATTTTCCTACAAAAAGAAGAAGATAACATTACAAGACTTTACAAAAATTCATGCTCAAATTATCTTGCTTCAGAAGACTTCAAAGATGTATCATGTGATCCTTCAAGGTAATTAAAAGTCATCACAAAAGATGTAGGATCTTTAGGAAAAACTTGATAAGGTTATAACTAATAAAGATAAAGAAAATTTTCATCTCAAAAGTCATCGTCAAAGCCTTGTCACACAAATGAAGAGTTAAAAAAACTAAAAAAAGACACAATAAGAATAACTTGAACAACTTACAAAAACGATTCATTGATCAACATAAGAACAATAACAAACCCAATTGAAGTAGAGATGTCTTCAACTATTGAAGTACAAACAATTGATACATAAACCCTCATAAATCCATGTTTTGTTATAAATAAAAACTTAATATTCAACAAAGTGACATAAGTGTATGAAAAAGACATGATATTTAAAGTGAATCAAGAGAAAGTTAAAATTATGATAAAGAAAGATCAATTCATGAGGAAAGCCTTATTGACATCCTAATTACAAGATTCAATAATTTAATTAATCAATGTCTCAACATTGTTTCAAATAAAAAAAATATTCAAACTGCATTCCTACCCATATTAATTTGAGTACACTTGGTTCTCAACACAGAAGTTACTTTTAAGATCATAATACAAAAATTTCTATCCAAAAACGCTATAAATGTATAGTTACATGAAGGATCGAACTAGGGTAGACTAGCCCTTCATCAACATGATGATTAGATTCAGTAATATAAATATTGTACTACCTAATTTCTATAACTATGGCAACATAAAAACCATCCAACTATGGCAACATAAACACCATCAAGTGAAATCATTAAAACTTAAGATAAACCCACTTCTTTTCATTGAAAGCTCACCAATTTCTCTACCCAACATCCAACTATGAAGCAAAACATATCCATTTAAAATCAAATGTGATATTCGTGAATTAATATCGAGAAAAATTGCTAATGGATTACAATTAAAAAGCTCATTGCTAATGGATTACAATTAAAAAGCTCATGGAGGAACCAATCATTTCAACTTGCTCATTAATCTCAAAGTAGCCATTTCAACTTGCTCATTAATCTCAAAGTAGCCCACATTACATATAAATAGTCAAGTATGTTTCTTAAACCTATATTGAATTTTGGCATGAGTACTAGGATTTTTATCCACTATTATCTACATCTTCATTGTTGAATGCCCTATTAAACACATGAATAAAACAGGAGAAGCGAGTTCAAGCAGGAAATTCGTTGGTATGTTTTTTAAGAAATTTTCAAACCAGTATAGCATATAGTTAATCTATATAGAAAATGGTAAATGGATGCGGAGCCAGTGTGGCCTGGTTAGACTTCCAGGTGGGTGCGTCAATGTGACCATTGTAATCATTGAAACCACAAATCCACTAATAAAGGTTTTTACATTTTCAATGGAAATCCTTAACCAGTAAAAGGGAAATTACTCAATCCAAAACAGTTTAGCAAATAGAAAATAATAATTTCTTTTAATAATAAAAAATAAACAATTTTCCGCGGTCCATGACAAAATTATATAATGGGATCTAATTTTCTTTTATATGTATTTTTTGTTTTGCACTCAAAAATCACTAAAGAATGCCACAGGATGATTGAGACGGGGAAAATAATATATTAGCAATTTGGTAACACTATAATTATATATATATATATATATATATATATATATAACTAATTTAAAATTGGACAATAATGAGTATTCCAAACCGATAAAAATTAACTATAATTTAAAAAAATCTAAATTTATAATTAATTTAAAAATTGATCATGAGAATCTCCTACTTATGAGATGAATTATAACTAATTGAAAAACGATCACAAGATTGGCAGGGGTTTGGTCTCGTGGTCAACGAACAGTCTGCTAAGTCGTTCGTGCCACTGTGTAGGTCACAGGTTCAAGTCTCGTCTTATCTTGGCAGTTCCTCCTAGCTGTTATAGTGGCCGCCGGTGGGATTCGACGTCGATGGTGGCCGCCGGTGGAATTCGACGCCGGTGGGATTCAATTGGTCTCGTGGTCAGCGAACAGTCTGCTAAGTCGTTCGTGCCACTGTGTAGGTCACAGGTTCAAGTCTCGTCTTATCCTGGCAGTTCCTCCTAGCTGTTATAGTGGCCGCCGGTGGGATTCGACGCCGATGGTGGCCGCCGTTGGAATTCGACACCGGTGGGATTCAATCCCGTGTAACGCGAGGACGATAGCACTGCCGTTGTCGATTCAGCGAAATATAAAAAAAGAAAAAAGGAAAAAAAAAAACAACCACAAGAATATTCTACCTACCATAAAGACTAATTAATGGTAATGCTTATTTCATTTGCTTATTGAAACATGCTCAACTTTATTATTTTAAGTCATTTGTAGTAATAAAGGCATTTGTTTTACAAATGACTCCGTTATCCCGGTAATGTTGTGATTATGAAACATGAACTTTAATTATATAATTCAGTTTAAAATGATGACAATGGAATGATTTATGGTAAGTTAGGGTTGTATGAATGAGTTAAAATATATTAATATTAATTTAGATTTATTTTAATTTTAGATTTATTAAGTGTTAAGGATCAAATTTTTTTAGGTATTTTTTTTAGTGAAAAATTTGGTGAAATGTTTGCATCTCAAAAGATTTAATTTTTTCAGAAGTTTGATAAATCGCAAGTTAAGATGGATCTAGGTTGGTTTAAATATTAATAACTAAGTTTTATAATTATCAATTTTATTTGTTGATTTAATTTTAATTTGTATGTAATTTAAAAATATATATTTATAAAATATTATTTTTGAAATGAGAAATGGTTTTTGGGCATGTGGTGTTAATGAGCCAAGGTATTGGCCCATGTTAAAGCAAGACAAATATTCATGGTTAAAAATCTTGTTATATTGTAACTATTAAGTTTTTATGTGCTTATTAATGAAATTTAAATATATTTACAAAATTATTATTTTAATTTATATGGTAAAATGGATCTTAATTTATAGTTACAATTTATATCTTATATATTTTAATGTGATAGAGGGTTTAGATATATCTCAAAAGTAATTATAATTTTTTTCCTTTTAAATTTAATTAAAAGAATGTTATAATATTAAATTCAAATAAAATATTCATAAAATATTTTGATTGTGAAATGAGAGATGGTTTTTAGGCATGTGGTATTGATGAACCATGGTATTGACCCATTGTATTGTAACAAAGCCTATTTACAAGTTAATAATATCTATGGTAAAGTGGGTGTGAATATCCATGGTTAAAAATATTGTTATATTGTAAGTATTAAAGTTTTTATGTGCTTATTAATTAAATTTAAATATGGTTACAAAATCATTATTTTAATTTATAAGGTAAAAAGGATCTTAACTTATAGCTACTAATATTTTTAATGTGATATGTATATTATGATTTTATTTTATGTAAAATGTTATTTACAATTTTTATTAATAAAAACAAAATTACAATATAACAAATTGAATTTTATTTTTTTTATTACTTTCAACTTTTTACCAACAATACAACATCTCCCTTATGTTGGGCTCTATAATACTTTTAAACTTTTATTATTATTTAATTGAGCATACATGTAAATGTTTACAAGTCTTTTATGTCTTATAAATTGGACATATTAATATTGAACCAACATGTATAAATGTTGACAAACTTTCTTACATTACACCTACACATTTACCCTATACTGGGTCGTAGAGCGTCTCTCCGCGCTATGACATAACTACATTAAAGAAGTCTATATTTGAACCTCCTCTTACATATTGGATGCAGAAAATTAAGATATTGTTGAAACATTTCAATGAGGTACACTTTGCCCATATTTACAACAAGAAAAATGGAGTGGATAACGCTCTATCAAAGGTTGGGCATCAATACAAACTAAGGGAGATCAACTATATGTCTTACAACAATGACCAATTTCAGGGAGCTAGAAAAATTCAATTCTCATAGTTATAGAGGCAATGGTTGAAATTGACACCATTTCACGCTAGTAGGAAACTAGCTCAGTCGCCAATTCCTCTGGTCACACAAAAAAAGATGATGGAAATTGTTGATGCTTTGACTATAGCATGTAAAGGCACATATAACACACTTGCTAATTGATCCACATATGAGTAATAGGGTTGTAAGGGAAAGAGTATTGAGTGCCATAGGAGACAAAGAGGAATATCTCTATTTCCTTATACTAACACTTCTTCTATGTCATGAGTTAAAAAATTAGGGAGACTTTTAATTCGAGATTGTATGTTCCTAGGTTAAGCCGTAAACTCAGTCACTCATAAGGATTGGCTAAGGAGTGAAAAATAAGGTGATAACCTTATTCCTCAGTGACTATTAGTCTCTCATCAAAGGGAAACAAAGAAAAAAGTTAATAGCTTCTCTACTGTTGTGCCATCCCCCACCAAGAAAATTTAGATTCTTGAAAGGCATGAGATACATGGTATTCTTGAAATTGTTAATAAATTTGGTAATTTGACAGTGAAATGGAAATTTAATTAAAAGATATCCTAGAAAATGGTTTAATATGCACTTTATTTTATGAGAAAATAATCATATAGTATGCACTACAATTAGAAATGACACATAAATTAAAATAGTGTTAGCATATTGAAAATATAGGTCAACTAGTATATCATAATATAAAGGAAGATTTGATTGAATAAAATATGAAAAAGAAAACATATAAGAGAATGTAGGCTTCCATAGTCCATAATCATAGTAATGTTATTTCCGGATACTTTTACTATGTAAGTGGAATGAGAAGTGTGTCCAACATTTTGGGTGGACACTCCACCCATCCTCAAAGACCGAATGAAGTAGAATGATTAGGAAAAAGTGAAAATAGGATTAAATAGGTGTGAGGAAAGAATAAACTTTAGGATTTAAAGGTCAAAAAAAAAACATTAGATTTTCAAGGTCAAAAAAGGAAAGTTAGAATTCAATGAACAAAGGTTAAAAACTGATTGTGCATGAAAACATATGGTCAAGAGATTGTGCATGAAATGAAATTTAGTTAATTATCAGTTAGTGAAAACTAATTACTAATGCAACCTTAAGTAAAAGCAAGGAAATAGGAACAAGAATCCAATTTCAATTAGAATTGTGAAATAAGAAAATTAGGCTTTGGAGAAGTCTAAGTGATCTAATAAATAACTAAGACAAGTAAGTCCATGTGCACCACTAAAATAGGAAGTTAGGAGAAGATCAAAGGTAACCCTTAAGGAGAGAAATAGGAAATGTGGGAATCACGTGAGTAAAATTCATTATTATAAATATCGTAAATAAGTAATTACACGTGCACTTGTGAAAATTAATGACACATGGAAGATAGTAATCTAATAGTATACTTTTTCATGGGTTTTACAAGTGACAAGGATTACAAAAAATATAAAAAGACTTAAACTATTAGAAAAGCATTTTTATGCACCTTAATGTTGGATGGATATCATAACACTAAAATCATTTTTCATCGTTATGTAATGTCCCAAATGAGAAAAATTTGGAACAAGCTCTTCACATAAAATTTATCATACATTTAATAGAAGATTGCCATGTAAAAATGAGCAAATAAAGCAATGCAATCTCAGAACATAATGAATAGGAAATTCTCATCTTTATTATACTAGAAGAACCGGGGTTTACATGAAAATACAACCCATATAGCTGAGATAAATGGCCTCAGACAGATCTACAATAATGTCGCAATCAGCCTCCAAAGAAAACTAAAAAACCAATACACTGCACCCTGTGAACCCTAAATGGATTCACCAAGGGAAGAGATGGGTGCTCGCCCACTCACACTTAATCACCCAAGGGTTTCCGTCCTGGGGCTACTGCTGGAGTAGAGAGTCGGGTTCTCAACCTCACATACAAGAAACAGAATCAGATCCAAGATGTCCCAAATGATCTTTTCCTCTTCTTTTTATAGATCTGATGGATAGATCTCCAAGCCTCTAGAAGCATCTTATTTTATTATTTTATTATTATTCTAGAAGCTCCTCCATTGACTTTATCTTAAGTGGCCCCTTTTCATTTTTATTTTATTTTACTTAAGTCACTTTTGGCCCATTTCCTCTAATTAATTATTTTTCCTTAATTAAATGACTAATTAAAGTCATTTTTAACTAATGAAAATGGTAAATCGCCCACCATACTCTCTTCAGCCACTAGAAGTCACTTCTCAGCATCTCATCCTGTAGATCTTCTCGTTATGGTTCTAACGAGCTATTACATTGAGGTGTTCCATCCATTAATCTCCCCGGAATACCACCTCGAGCATAATTAATTAAGTTATGCCAATAATAACCCCATTTTACCGGAATTATCAGAAACTCATGGAACCAAAAACAAGATGTGCATAACTTCTCATGATGATGAATATGCCAAGTGAATGCTATCGGACCCCGTGAAAACTCCTCAAAACTCCATTAGAACCCCTGATGAGATAAACTTGCTCCACTGACCTGGCCATCCCCTACCCTAGAAATCCATGTTGGTTGTACTATGGAGAAAAACAAAAAATGGGGACATTACAGTCCTCCCGCCCCAAGATTTCTTTCCCTTAAGCAATCCAAATCTGTGGACCAATCTGGTGGCCCAACGCAACTAAGACCCAATGCCCGGATCCCATATGAACCATTGGGTGATGCCCTGCTCCTGTGTCAACCCATCATGAACGGACCCCTCAATGCTCGGATCCCAGACCAATCTTCGACTAAACTTGTCATCAACAAATCCTCCTGGATCCCAATGCCACCAAGAACAAGTATCAAGGTTCCAAAGCTGATGTTGTGCTATAACTCTAACCATGAATGTTGTTCCATCCCCTGCGTACCAACTCATCACCTCTCTCCAATCCAACCCTTGGCATAAACCAAGGTCATTCTCATCATATTGATGTTGCGTTGAAATATTGATGAGTGACTGACCTTCATCCTGCTGCCAACTGAAGCATGTAATATCCCTCACCTCTAAGGGCTCCTACAATACATTTCTCCTAACTAAAAATGATACTCCATAAATAGGGTATCAGCTCATGATCTCTCGCCAATCGAATGCACGGACTCCAGTGTAAGGAACAAGTATACTATGCTGATGTTGGTCCATGCTCAACTGATGATGCTCTATCTGGTCAATCAACTAGATCTAAGGAAACTCACCCCTCACTCTATGATAGGAAAAAGTGGGCAAGTTGTGCTACAAGCCCTATATATGTACTCCCAAAGAGGGCTACTCCCTAAAAGTCCTGCAACTTTGCCAGTTGCCTATGCATCTACCCGCAACTCATCAGTGGGTAGACCCAAGGATGGATGCATGACTGCCTCTAAAAGAGCCTCGCTCATTTGACCAGAAACTCCTTGCCCCACTAGTCCACTCGTCATCTACAAAACTGTCCTATCAAGTCCCAACACCTCCTGATGAACAATATCTGCCTGCTCCTCTCCAATGGTTGGCCCCAAGGGTGTCTGCTCATCCTCCATCCTAGGCTCAACATGAGCAACTAGCTGACTCTTCAAAAATGGCTCATCCCACATACTGTGCATACTGTCCTCTTCATGTCCTTACACCACTGAGTGATCTTCATGTTGGGCCACCACCAATGGCTCATTTCTCAAGTCCTCCTGAGTGTCTTCTCCTAGGCTTTCTTTATGCATGGAATCAAATTGTTGCTCACCATATGTAATCATCAAACATAGAGGCATAGGTAGGTTGCTATCACACAATAGTTCATGCTCCTCAAAGGTGTTTTCATGCAAGTTAAAGAATTCTACATGAAAATCCTGCTCAAACATGGGCCCTTCATTTCTTTGTTGACTTGATTTTTTTGTCATTCCTCGCTCTTCTTTAGTTTTTGCTTCTCTGTCAATTTTACATGTGTGATCTGGTGTCCATGCTCCTTTACATGTGAAGCAGATATGATCTCTCCTAATTTGATTTTGGCTCTTCTTTGGGAGCTCTTGAGACTGCTTCTACTTTGGTTCCTCATCCTTCCCAAATCTGAACCCTCCAAAAAATATTCTCATAAAATTTCTCCTTGCGATAGGGTCAGCACTAAGGCCTATGAGCTACCTCAGTGACTCATCCATGAGCCAATAAATTTTAAAATTTCAACCTCCCCTTACTGTTGTTGCAAAGGCCCAACAAAATAACCCAAATAATTAATTTGCACTGCCCAGAAATTATGTTGTTGCTCTTGAAGATGCAATGGTGTTTTTGCCCTCAATACTACTCCAAAAATTCTGAAAATTTAACCTAGGGCTCCTCACACCAAACCCATAAAAACTCATAAATTAAATCCAAGCCAATATCAAGCTCAAAAAATGATGTGAATTACCCAGTTCACTGATAAAATGAAATGATGAAGGAACATTGATTTACAACCTGCATACTACCTGGAAAATTCTGAAATTTCAACCAAAGGCTCCTCTCACAAAACCCAGAAAACCCAGAAAAATATTGGGAAAATTCTTTCTGATCTATAAAAGCCCCAATTTAGTGTGAGTTTCTCAATCTACCTCTGCACGTTGCTCCAAATAAGATAAATTAATATCACAATGCTCCAACTCTTCAATCCTTCAAATTCAATGCAAAATCACCGGCAACAATAATCTTGGCACAAAAATAAAAATTCTACAACAAAGGATGACTTTGGCACTTCCAAAATAAACCCTCGAATACTTAAAACTGAAAACCCAAACTCGTAGGCTGAGCCAAGTTCGATGCTATGACACCACTGTAATGTCCCAAATGTAGAAATTTTGGAACAAGCTCTTCACATAAAATTTATTATACATTTAACAGAACATTGTCATGTAAAAATGAGCAACTAAAGAACTGCAATCTTAGAAAACAATGAATAGGAAATTCTCAACTTTATTATATTAGAAGAACTAGGGTTTACATGCAAATATAACCTATATCGCTGAGATAAGTTGGCCTCAAATAGATATACAATAATGCTGCAATCGGCCTCCCAAACAAACTGAAAGCCAATAAACTGCAACCTGTGAATCCTAAATGGATTCACCAAGGGAAGAGATGGGTGCTCGCCCACTCTCACTTAATCACCCGTTGGTTTCCGTCCCGGGGCTACTGCTGGAGTAGAGAACCGGGTTCTCAACTTCTCATACAAGAAACAATATTAGATCCAAGATGTCCCAGATGATCTTCTCCTCCTCTTTTTATAGATCTAATGGATAGATCTCTAAGCCTCTAGAAGCATCTTATTTTATTATTATTCTAGAAGCTCCACCATTGACTTTATCTTAAGTGACCCATTTTATTTTATTTTATTTTACTTAAGTCACTTTTGGCCCATTTCCTCTAATTAATTATTTTTCCTTAATTAAATGACTAATTAAAGTCATTTTTAACTAATGAAAATGGTAAATCGCCCACCATACTCTCTTAAGCCACTAGAAGTCACTTCTCAGCATCTCATCCTGTAGATCTTCTCGTTATGGTTCTAAAGAGCTATTACATTGAGGTGTTCCATCCATTAATCTCCCCGGAATACCACCTCGAGCATAATTAATTAAGTTATGCCAATAATAACCCCATTTTACCGGAATTATCAGAAACTCATGGAACCAAAAACAAGATGTGCATAACTTCTCATGATGATGAATATGCCAAGTGAATGCTATCGGACCCCGTGAAAACTCCTCAAAACTCCATTAGAACCCCTGATGAGATAAACTTGCTCCACTGACCTGGCCATCCCCTACCCTAGAAATCCATGTTGGTTGTACTATGGAGAAAAACAAAAAATGGGGACATTACAGTCCTCCCGCCCCAAGATTTCTTTCCCTTAAGCAATCCAAATCTGTGGACCAATCTGGTGGCCCAACGCAACTAAGACCCAATGCCCGGATCCCATATGAACCATTGGGTGATGCCCTGCTCCTGTGTCAACCCATCATGAACGGACCCCTCAATGCTCGGATCCCAGACCAATCTTCGACTAAACTTGTCATCAACAAATCCTCCTGGATCCCAATGCCACCAAGAACAAGTATCAAGGTTCCAAAGCTGATGTTGTGCTATAACTCTAACCATGAATGTTGTTCCATCCCCTGCGTACCAACTCATCACCTCTCTCCAATCCAACCCTTGGCATAAACCAAGGTCATTATCATCATATTGATGTTGCGTTGAAATATTGATGAGTGACTGACCTTCATCCTGCTGCCAACTGAAGCATGTAATATCCCTCACCTCTAAGGGCTCCTACAATACATTTCTCCTAACTAAAAATGATACTCCATAAATAGGGTATCAGCTCATGATCTCTCGCCAATCGAATGCACGGACTCCAGTGTAAGGAACAAGTCTACTATGCTGATGTTGGTCCATGCTCAACTGATGATGCTCTATCTGGTCAATCAACTAGATCTAAGGAAACTCACCCCTCACTCTATGATAGGAAAAAGTGGGCAAGTTGTGCTACAAGCCCTATATATGTACTCCCAAAGAGGGCTACTCCCTAAAAGTCCTGCAACTTTGCCAGTTGCCTATGCATCTACCCGCAACTCATCAGTGGGTAGACCCAAGGATGGATGCATGACTGCCTCTAAAAGAGCCTCGCTCATTTGACCAGAAACTCCTTGCCCCACTAGTCCACTCGTCATCTACAAAACTGTCCTATCAAGTCCCAACACCTCCTGATGAACAATATCTGCCTGCTCCTCTCCAATGGTTGGCCCCAGGGGTGTCTTCTCATCCTCCATCCTAGGCTCAACATGAGCAACTAGCTGACTCTTCAAAAATGGCTCATCCCACATACTGTGCATACTGTCCTCTTCATGTCCTTACACCACTGAGTGATCTTCATGTTGGGCCACCACCAATGGCTCATTTCTCAAGTCCTCCTGAGTGTCTTCTCCTAGGCTTTCTTTATGCATGGAATCAAATTGTTGCTCACCATATGTAATCATCAAACATAGAGGCATAGGTAGGTTGCTATCACACAATAGTTCATGCTCCTCAAAGGTGTTTTCATGCAAGTTAAAGAATTCTACATGAAAATCCTGCTCAAACATGGGCCCTTCATTTCTTTGTTGACTTGATTTTTTTGTCATTCCTCGCTCTTCTTTAGTTTTTGCTTCTCTGTCAATTTTACATGTGTGATCTGGTGTCCATGCTCCTTTACATGTGAAGCAGATATGATCTCTCCTAATTTGATTTTGGCTCTTCTTTGGGAGCTCTTGAGACTGCTTCTACTTTGGTTCCTCATCCTTCCCAAATCTGAACCCTCCAAAAAATATTCTCATAAAATTTCTCCTTGCGATAGGGTCAGCACTAAGGCCTATGAGCTACCTCAGTGACTCATCCATGAGCCAATAAATTTTAAAATTTCAACCTCCCCTTACTGTTGTTGCAAAGGCCCAACAAAATAACCCAAATAATTAATTTGCACTGCCCAGAAATTATGTTGTTGCTCTTGAAGATGCAATGGTGTTTTTGCCCTCAATACTACTCCAAAAATTCTGAAAATTTAACCTAGGGCTCCTCACACCAAACCCATAAAAACTCATAAATTAAATCCAAGCCAATATCAAGCTCAAAAAATGATGTGAATTACCCAGTTCACTGATAAAATGAAATGATGAAGGAACATTGATTTACAACCTGCATACTACCTGGAAAATTCTGAAATTTCAACCAAAGGCTCCTCTCACAAAACCCAGAAAACCCAGAAAAATATTGGGAAAATTCTTTCTGATCTATAAAAGCCCCAATTTAGTGTGAGTTTCTCAATCTACCTCTGCACGTTGCTCCAAATAAGATAAATTAATATCACAATGCTCCAACTCTTCAATCCTTCAAATTCAATGCAAAATCACCGGCAACAATAATCTTGGCACAAAAATAAAAATTCTACAACAAAGGATGACTTTGGCACTTCCAAAATAAACCCTCGAATACTTAAAACTGAAAACCCAAACTCGTAGGCTGAGCCAAGTTCGATGCTATGACACCACTGTAATGTCCCAAATGTAGAAATTTTGGAACAAGCTCTTCACATAAAATTTATTATACATTTAACAGAACATTGTCATGTAAAAATGAGCAACTAAAGAACTGCAATCTTAGAACATAATGAATAGGAAATTCTCAACTTTATTATATTAGAAGAACTAGGGTTTACATGCAAATATAACCTATATCGCTGAGATAAGTTGGCCTCAAATAGATATACAATAATGCTGCAATCGGCCTCCCAAACAAACTGAAAGCCAATAAACTGCAACCTGTGAATCCTAAATGGATTCACCAAGGGAAGAGATGGGTGCTCGCCCACTCTCACTTAATCACCCGTGGGTTTCCGTCCCGGGGCTACTGCTGGAGTAGAGAACCGGGTTCTCAACCTCTCATACAAGAAACAATATTAGATCCAAGATGTCCCAAATGATCTTCTCCTCCTCTTTTTATAGATCTAATGGATAGATCTCTAAGCCTCTAGAAGCATCTTATTTTATTATTATTCTAGAAGCTCCACCATTGACTTTATCTTAAGTGACCCATTTTATTTTATTTTATTTTACTTAAGTCACTTTTGGCCCATTTCCTCTAATTAATTATTTTTCCTTAATTAAATGACTAATTAAAGTCATTTTTAACTAATGAAAATGGTAAATCGCCCACCATACTCTCTTAAGCCACTAGAAGTCACTTCTCAGCATCTCATCCTGTAGATCTTCTCGTTATGGTTCTAAAGAGCTATTACATTGAGGTGTTCCATCCATTAATCTCCCCGGAATACCACCTCGAGCATAATTAATTAAGTTATGCCAATAATAACCCCATTTTACCGGAATTATCAGAAACTCATGGAACCAAAAACAAGATGTGCATAACTTCTCATGATGATGAATATGCCAAGTGAATGCTATCGGACCCCGTGAAAACTCCTCAAAACTCCATTAGAACCCCTGATGAGATAAACTTGCTCCACTGACCTGGCCATCCCCTACCCTAGAAATCCATGTTGGTTGTACTATGGAGAAAAATAAAAATGGGGACATTACAGTCCTCCCGCCCCAAGATTTCTTTCCCTCAAGCAATCCAAATCTGTGGACCAATCTGGTGGCCCAACGCAACTAAGACCCAATGCCCGGATCCCATATGAACCATTGGGTGATGCCCTGCTCCTGTGTCAACCCATCATGAACGGACCCCTCAATGCTCGGATCCCAGACCAATCTTTGACTAAACTTGTCATCAACAAATCCTCCTGGATCCCAATGCCACCAAGAACAAGTATCAAGGCTCCAAAGCTCCTGTTGTGCTATAACTCCAACCATGAATGTTGTTCCATCCACTGCGTACCAACTCATCACCTCTCTCCAATCCAACCCTTGGCATAAACCAAGGTCATTCTCATCATATTGATGTTGCGTTGAAATATTGATGAGTGGCCGACCTACATCCTGCTGCCAACTGAAGCATGTAATATCCCTCACCTCTAAGGGCTCCTACAATACATTGCTCCTAACTAAAAATGATACTCCATCAATAGGGTACCAGCTCATGATCTCTCGCCAATCCAATGCATGGACTCCAGTGTAAGGAACAAGTCTACTATGTTGATGTTGGTCCATGCTCAACTGATGATGCTCTATCTGGTCAATCAACCAGATCTAAGGAAACCCACCCCTCACTCTATAATAGGAAAAAGTGGGCAAGTTGTGCTACAAGCCCTGTCTATGTACTCCTAGAGAGGGCTACTCCCTAAAAGTCCTGCAGCTCTGCTAGCTGCCTATGCATCTACCGACACCTCATCAGTGGGTAGACCCAAGGATGGATGCATGACTGCCTCTAAAAGAGCCTCGCTCATTTGACCAGAAACTCCTTGCCCCACTAGTCCACTCGTCATCTACAAAACTGTCCTATCAAGTCCCAACACCTCCTGATGAACAATATCTGCCTGCTCCTCTCCAATGGTTGGCCCCAAGGGTGTCTGCTCATCCTCCATCCTAGGCTCAACATGAGCAACTAGCTGACTCTTCAAAAATGGCTCATCCCACATACTGTGCATACTGTCCTCTTCATGTCCTTACACCACTGAGTGATCTTCATGTTGGGCCACCACCAATGGCTCATTTCTCAAGTCCTCCTGAGTGTCTTCTCCTAGGCTTTCTTTATGCATGGAATCAAATTGTTGCTCACCATATGTAATCATCAAACATAGAGGCATAGGTAGGTTGCTATCACACAATAGTTCATGCTCCTCAAAGGTGTTTTCATGCAAGTTAAAGAATTCTACATGAAAATCCTGCTCAAACATGGGCCCTTCATTTCTTTGTTGACTTGATTTTTTTGTCATTCCTCGCTCTTCTTTAGTTTTTGCTTCTCTGTCAATTTTACATGTGTGATCTGGTGTCCATGCTCCTTTACATGTGAAGCAGATATGATCTCTCCTAATTTGATTTTGGCTCTTCTTTGGGAGCTCTTGAGACTGCTTCTACTTTGGTTCCTCATCCTTCCCAAATCTGAACCCTCCAAAAAATATTCTCATAAAATTTCTCCTTGCGATAGGGTCAGCACTAAGGCCTATGAGCTACCTCAGTGACTCATCCATGAGCCAATAAATTTTAAAATTTCAACCTCCCCTTACTGTTGTTGCAAAGGCCCAACAAAATAACCCAAATAATTAATTTGCACTGCCCAGAAATTATGTTGTTGCTCTTGAAGATGCAATGGTGTTTTTGCCCTCAATACTACTCCAAAAATTCTGAAAATTTAACCTAGGGCTCCTCACACCAAACCCATAAAAACTCATAAATTAAATCCAAGCCAATATCAAGCTCAAAAAATGATGTGAATTACCCAGTTCACTGATAAAATGAAATGATGAAGGAACATTGATTTACAACCTGCATACTACCTGGAAAATTCTGAAATTTCAACCAAAGGCTCCTCTCACAAAACCCAGAAAACCCAGAAAAATATTGGGAAAATTCTTTCTGATCTATAAAAGCCCCAATTTAGTGTGAGTTTCTCAATCTACCTCTGCACGTTGCTCCAAATAAGATAAATTAATATCACAATGCTCCAACTCTTCAATCCTTCAAATTCAATGCAAAATCACCGGCAACAATAATCTTGGCACAAAAATAAAAATTCTACAACAAAGGATGACTTTGGCACTTCCAAAATAAACCCTCGAATACTTAAAACTGAAAACCCAAACTCGTAGGCTGAGCCAAGTTCGATGCTATGACACCACTGTAATGTCCCAAATGTAGAAATTTTGGAACAAGCTCTTCACATAAAATTTATTATACATTTAACAGAACATTGTCATGTAAAAATGAGCAACTAAAGAACTGCAATCTTAGAACATAATGAATAGGAAATTCTCAACTTTATTATATTAGAAGAACTAGGGTTTACATGCAAATATAACCTATATCGCTGAGATAAGTTGGCCTCAAATAGATATACAATAATGCTGCAATCGGCCTCCCAAACAAATTGAAAACCAATAAACTGCAACCTGTGAATCCTAAATGGATTCACCAAGGGAAGAGATGGGTGCTCGCCCACTCTCACTGAATCACCCGAGGGTTTCCGTCCTGGGGCTACTGCTGGAGTAGAGAACCGGGTTCTCAACCTCTCATACAAGAAACAATATCAGATCCAAGATGTCCCAAATGATCTTCTCCTCCTCTTTTTATAGATCTAATGGATAGATCTCTAAGCCTCTAGAAGCATCTTATTTTATTATTATTCTAGAAGCTCCTCCATTGACTTTATCTTAAGTGACCCATTTTATTTTATTTTATTTTACTTAAGTCACTTTTGGCCCATTTCCTCTAATTAATTATTTTTCCTTAATTAAATGACTAATTAAAGTCATTTTTAACTAAGGAAAATGGTAAATCGCCCACCATACTCTCTTCAGCCACTAGAAGTCACTTCTCAGCATCCCATCCTGTAGATCTTCTCGTTCTGGTTCTAACGAGCTATTACATTGAGGTGTTCCATCCATTAATCTCCCCGGAATGCCACCTCGAGCATAATTAATTAAGTTATGCCAATAATAACCCCATTTTACAGGAATTATCAGAAACTCATGGAACCAAAAACAAGATGTGCATAACTTCTCATGATGATGAATATGCCAAGTGAATGCTATCGGACCCCGTGAAAACTCCTCAAAACTCCATTAGAACCCCTGATGAGATAAACTTGCTCCACTGACCATGGCAGGGGAGATTGCAACATTATTGTATATCTATTTGAGACTAGCTTATCTCAGCTATATGGGTTGTATTTGCATGTAAACCCTAGTTCTTTTAATATAATAAAGCTGAGAATTTCCTGTTCATTATGTTTTGAGATTGCAGTGCTTTATTTGCTCATTTTTACATGGCAATCTTCTATTAAATGTACGATAAATTTTATGTAAAGAACTTCTTCCAAATTTTCAGCATTTGGGACATTACATGGTATTTGTTCAAATTTTTCTCTATTGAATTTTGTTGAGAAGTAGTGATTCTTCTTAAGCTTGATCACTTCATACGTTTCTTTAAACCAAAACAAAAACTATATTAAATAAAAAAGATTGTAGTGAATCGCATAGCATTGGTTCCTATTGTCTTTAATATAGTTAAACAATTTTCTAAGGTTAGTACAAAAATCTTCTAGAAGAGTACAAAATAGATATCTCAAATTGGCATATAATTGATTTGCTTCCAAAAATTCATAATAGACATACAATACATCTAAAAACATAAAACAAAATATTCTTCCCCATGATCAATTTGGGGTGATCTTGGTCTCTCTCTCTCAATTGGATCTCTCATTTGATGGATGATGTCTTCCTCCTTAGACTCTTCCTTCATTGAATTCTTAGTTTCCCTATTATTGGATGCAATTGATAAGGAAACATTCTATGAATCGAGTGCAATTTTGTGGAGCATGTTGCACTCATTTTTAAGGAAACCAATCATTTTCTTCTAATGTACTAAAATGCTCATAATATTGGCATGTTAGATAATGCATTATCCTTATTCTTTATAAGTTTTGAAGACACCAAGAGTAGAGAGCTTCTCTTGGATTGAATGATGCTTTCATGGCATCTGACAACTCTTGTAAACTCTTGCACATATCTATTTTCCATATTGACCAATCTTGCACCACATAAATTTCATGGTAAGATAAAATCCAAACTTTATATTCAAATAAACAAGGAGTACAGTATAAAAAATTATGTGATTCCACAAATCTGGGTTCAAAATGTCAATAAGACATGCACTATTCCTGAAAGATAAAGTCATTTCATAATAAGTTGAAGACAATGAAAAAATCCCAATACTACCCACAAATTCATAGAACAATTTTTTTTCTAGAGGATGCTCTAATATTCCTTTAACACTGTAGATCTTGACAATTGTAACTCTATCACTATGACTTCCCAAATGACCACAACTGAATCCTTAAAAAATATGTAGAGTACTAAGACCTAAATAAGCTTAATATGTAGATATAATACCTCTAACGGGAAACTTATAATTTCCCAAGGAACAAATTCCCACCTCCATGACTATTTGCTTGAAAAATTTTCAATTTGAGCTCCCAAATTGACACTCAAGATCTAACAATCATACACCTATGTCTCTCTAGAAACTTTCAAAGGGAGAATATGAGTGGGGAATGAATTAAATGAAAATAAATTACAAGAAGAGGTTGAGAAAATAGAATAAGGGAGACTTAGAGACCTCAAATGCTACTCACAAGGATGGTTATCGAATGAATAAAAACTATCCACATAAGTCACGGACTAATAAACCATCCAAGGTGAACCAAAATACTCACCAAATGACCAAGTGCATAAATGAACTATCTTGAAATGCACCAAACTCCATACCTTGTCCCTACCATTATCCCACAGTGTCTATACCATCCATCAAAAGTGCATTTAATTATCATGAACCATGAAACCCTTTTGCATGTTATGTGGGATGATATGTGCCATCGGGTCACCCAACCCAAGCATTTTTCATTGGGTTTTTGAGAGTTTCCTCATGTCACTGATAAATGCAAATGAAAATCGCTAGTGTAAGTTACTTAGAGGATTATTATGAAGTCATTACCCCCACTTTTTTACTAAGATTCCAAGGCTAAGTAGTTTCTCATTTGGCCCATTGATCACCCTACTCATTTAAGTCTCACTCGATGTGGTTTTAAGATATTTTTATGAAAGAGTTGGATTTATGCTTGATTTGAGTGGTGATATATTTTAGTTTGTGTCCTAAAAGGTGGTTTTGTTGTTCATTATCTTAATGATTATCATCGAATCCCAAAATGCTAAGATAGATTTACTACATGCTTCCATGGCTAGAGATAGACAACATAAGAAGGTGCATGCTTATGTGAAATTGTTTCATAGATAGTTGAGGCCTTATGCATATGAAATAACTGAAGTTTCTTTGTGATCATGGAGACTCCCCACTACTCCTACCACCCTTATTAAAAATAAATTTAAAGGACATGTGAGGAGGATTTGATTCACTTATGTGTACATGTGTCACAAGACCATTTAATATAATCTCTAAGGGTGCAACCATTCAACCACCACCTCAAGGTGACCCCATGGCCATAAGAAAACCCCTCATGGTAATTGAACATTTACAAACTTTGTAAAAATTCTTGCTTTCCACCATTAGTTCCAACCTATTTTGGCAATGTCTTCATATTAATTCAAACATTTCTAGTAAGTTACTTTTACCATACAACCCCATTGTAACTTGGGGTGCCTTTGGGAAGGAGATTACCAAGAGAAGTTGGTAGGTAGTTCAATAAATGAATCGAAAGAAAGAATATGATCTTCTACCCTTTTAGAACACCCATCCAAGACTAAGCACCACTTGTGCCTTGAAGACACTGAAATCATCACTAAAGAGGATCATTGTTTCAAATGCAAGTTTAGAGAAGCATTGGAAATCATCAAACATCCCAACACTCTCAATATGGATGGAGGTGTTGAGGTTAGTGTTAGTTAGATTCCTTTAATTTTCCACTTCTAACTTTTCCTTCTAAATAAAGATATTTGACCATTTTGAATATATTTTCCCTCTCCAAAAAATATAATAAAGTATTCCTAATAGCTAGACTTTGATTTGGTCAGTAATATTTTATTATTTTCCAATTCCAAATTTAGCTCAATACCTTGTGATAATTAAGAGGGTTTTCCATTCTTTCTTCACCATGATCATTATCATCATCACCATTATCATCTCACAACATTTGAGCTCCCACTTTATTTCCATCTTACTTTTGGGTTTTTTTCATATTTGAAAGAGAAGAACAAGGTCATTGAAGCATAAGGACACCAAAAGGACCCATCCCAAAAAGGGGGATCTACAGAACCTGTTAGCTCTGCTATATTCTACAACATTCGATGGATAAAAAGCAGGTCTGGCAGTGCTGGTTATGATTAGAAGGGGCTCGCAGTAGTTTGTTTCCTCTTCTCCTTCATTTTCCTTATAACTCCATAAACCCCGCTATCCCTGTTTTACTCCATCATTTAACATAAACCTGTATTTCTTTAGCTCCTCGGGCGCCAAGTTTAAGCATCATGTGACCCCAATCACCCAACCGTGTGCTTTGTACCGCCCTTTCCTGTCACATCCACGTAAATCCGTGTAATCACACCCACGTCGTCTGATCAAACCCCGTCGCAATCGGACGGCATTCGTGCCTCCCGCCGCTGAAACATGCACGCACAATAACTAGCGGGGAAAGTGGTTTGCCGCCCGTCACATCCACCACGCGTCATCACCTGAATGGAATCGCGCGCCCGTTGTACGTTTATCGCTCACCTCCAAAAGCAGTGCGATATATACCGCTTACCGCCCATCGTACCTTCCCCGCACGTTAACCCCCATGCACCTTTCCCACGCAATAACCATTGGATCCGCCACGTCCAGATCTAATGGCTCACGACCGCCCGTTGCTGCTGCCGCCCGATTCCTCCTACAAAAACATCTCCACCGTTGATCTGCGCGATCCGACGACCGATCTTGCTCCGTTAACCAAATCATTCACCCGCCATGCAATCCTCACCCCTGGCCATGCCGTGCACCCAAAGGACAAAAGCGGCCATCTACCAGCACCTTGATCAGTTAATCCACAATAACTGCATTTAGCAAGAAAGGATGGCCGAAGAAGGAAAGCACAACCTCGAGCAGTTACAGGCATTTATTAGTCATGGAATGTCTTTTATACCACACTCCAGTTACCTGAAAGGACAACAAAGTACCCGAGAATGTCAAATTCATTCATTGAAGCAGCAGATCGTAGCAGAGATTCCATCAGAGAGTTAAGGTGGTTGGTGGTCCATTATGACCCCTCCATGCATAGAACAACAGGATATTTTTGTAATGAAACTCTATATATACCCAGAAACAAGATGTAATGAGGGTTGATGGTTGTAGTTTTGATGTAAGGTTCAACTTCTGGAGACTATAACTACTGTGATACTTGCAGCGTCTGGTCTTCATTTTTAGCTAATACAAGCTTCTTTTGTTGTTAATTGCTCACTTTCCATTTCTACTATGTTCTAGGCTATGCCTCTTATGCATTTTTCATGTGCTCTTGATGTTTAGCATTAGAGGGGCTGTCATCCCACCTCTGTGTTGAAGTCTAGTATGTATCGTTGAATGTGTTATGCAGGTTTCTGTTTACTTAGTGCCAGAGAGCTGTCATCTTGTCTGTGCATTAGGAAATAGATTTGCAAACCTCTTTACTGGTTGCAACCGGCCATCACATGGTCTAGTGCATCTGTTGGTGTGGTCAGTATTCTCCATGTTCACTTAATCCTCAAACTATGAGTAATTGGTGGTCTAAAGCCTTGTAGTCTGGGGGTGTTCACCCATGTCTAGAGTTAAGAATAGTAGAAGTGGTTATCTAGCTTGAATATGCATCATTCCTTCCATTCATGCACCCATTTCCAACATTTTTGTGGAGTTTGTAATGTTCCCTAGCATCTCTGAGATACAATCTAGGAGATTTTCTTGGGGTGATAACATTAATTGGTGCCATTGTAGGGGGGAGGAGATTGAAGCTCAGCTTCCCTGGGAGACGACACAGTTCCAAGCTTTGAAGATAGACAAGGTTTGGGCACATATTTTGGTTGTAATCATCTATTTGGCGACTCCACTGGAGGAAGACCAACCTTTGGTGACTCCACAGTATAGTCCTGGCTTAGTTTGTGAGACATACTCGAAGAAATCCTCAGAAATCACCAGCTGACCCAGTGCTTGACCCTGAGAAGATTGTCAAGTTGAAGAAAACATCACAGAAAGGAGCATCAGGATCAGGTAAGCCCAAGAAATCTTATTTGTCTCTGCATGAGGACTTTTTAGTTGAGAATACACAATTTGAAGACTTAGAGCCTAGTGTTGCTAGTGAAGAAACACCTACAGAGATTCATAAAGCTCCTTGTCCATCTAGTTCCCCTTTGAATCTCAGTCTAAAGAAAGCTTCCCATACAGTCCATGGCATCCCTTTGTCTCTGTCATCCATTTCATTGTTTCATACTGCTCAATATGCCAGTGTTCTTCCACATACCCCAGTCATGGTAGGCTAGCAAGCACCTACGAAGATAGAATGAATTTTAGCTTCCAAGTATGGACCCCTGGCCCTGCTTGTTCCTTTAAATTCTATGCCAGCAAGAGAATATCAAAAATATATGCCTAAGATCACTGGCACAGAGGGAGTAATAGCTGAAGAACACCTTCAGGCTTTTTATAGTTATGCTGATAACTTAGATATAAGTGAAAATGATGTGTGGATGAGAGTTTTTGTATAGAGCCTTGATGGAGAGGCCAAATATTGGTTCAGAGAACTAGACCCTAGATCTATTGTTGATATTGAAGCCTTAGATGATGCATTTTTGAAGCATTGGGGAGATAAAAAAGACTTGTTATACTACCATACAGAATTTGGTAACCTAAAGAGTGAAAATGGCGAATCATTGCCTGATTTTAATAAAAGATTCAATCGTATGTATAGTAAGATACCAGCTGAGGTAAAGCCTATCCCCACCTCTACCAAACTCACTTATGCCAATGCTTTTGACTCTGATTTCTGCCTATTGTTGAGGGAAAGGAGATGTGCTACTCTGGCAGACATGCAAGATGTAGCCCTAGAAGTAGAGTCTAATATCATGGATGCAGAAAATTTCAAAGGTCAAGCTGACAAGAGGAGGCAGAGAGGTCAGGCTTCTACCTCCTCTGCATCATCTTCAAAGCCTAAATTAGATAAAATGACTAAGATGATAGAGTCATTGGTTGCTGAAATATCTAAGCTGGAGGTTGAGTAGAATTCAGGAAAGACAAGGCAACAAAACACATGTGCTCCAAGAAATCCAAATCCATTTAGAAGAGAAAATGAATAGTTGCAAATCATTCAGAGGGGAAAAGAACCAAATGAAGAACAAAAGGTTAAAGCTCCTTTCCAGAATGTGGTCATGGAGGAGGAACAATTTGAAGATGAGGATGAAATTCACTGCATGGAAGATAAAGGTAGTGCTACATTTTTGACATTGGCTGCATATGAAGAATCATTACTGCAGGAACAAGATAGTCAGGAGTGGGACAGAGAGGCAGTTCTGCAAATTGAGGAGCAGCAAAGATATAATCTGAGGTCAAATGCAAAAAGTTTCAAAGAGAATCCTGCCCAAAGAGCTGTTGTCCAAACAAAGGCACAAAATATCAGACAGAGAAGACCAGCAGCTGACCCAATCATCCTCAAAGCACCAGTTCAAGACGTAAAAGGTTCTGATAAGCTACCTTCCTCTTTCAGCTTAGAGTCAGAAGTCTAGAAGTTAAAAATATCTGTGCCTCTGGCAGAGTTGGTAAAGAGTGAAGTGTTTAGAAAGCCTATCCTTGAAGCTCTTGAGTTGGAAAACCACACAAACCTACACTAACTCTTTCAATTTGCAAGATGATAAGCCTGCTGTTGTGCTTAGCCCCATGATTGAACCTGCTGATAATAATTCTCTGTCATTTTATGTTTCATTGACCATTCATGAAAAAATCCTCCACAATTGCCTGCTAGATATAGGGGCCAGCCAGAATCTAATGCCTAAAGCTGTCATGGAAGAGTTAGGCCTTGATATCACTAGACCATATCATGATTTATTCTCTTTTGATTCAAGGAAGGTGAAATGCCTAGGATTAATCAAATACCTGGCCATTACCTTAACTCAGCTGCCCATGAAGAGTATGATGATGGATATTGTGGTAGCAGATGTCCCTCCTAAGTTTGGCATGCTGTTGTCCAGAGGATGGATGAAGAGGCTAGGTGGGAAATTACATAATGATCTATCTTATGCTACTGTCCTAGTTTTTGGAGGGGAAAGCAGGAGATTGTGCAGAGAATCACAGTTGGCATACATCATCAGTGATGAGAAGAATCCTACTAATCATCCCATATATGTTGTGGACACTAATTTTGGAGCATGTATCCTCCAAATAGAATAATCTCAGAAGGCCTCAATGCATATCAAGAAATCAACAATTCAGGCTGAAGAAGAGCAAAGAAGTCAAGTTTGGGAGATGTTCTTTGTTGGAGCATGTTTCAGGGAGACTGCAAGGGCAGCGGTGGTGCTGGTATCTCCAGAGCATGAAAGCACACATCTGTCTTTCAAGATGGATTTTCAAGTCACAAAAAATATAGCAGAGTATGATGCTATGCTATTGGGCCTTAATGTAGCAAAAGACAGAAGAATCAAGAACATAAAGGTGTTTGGAGATGCTGATTTGATCATTCAGCAAGTAAATAGAACATTTCAAGCAAAGCACCCAAGGCTGAAAGCTTACAGAGATGAGGTATGGAGACTCAAAGATTCCTTTGATTATTTCTGTATTTCATATATCCCTAGAGCGAAAAATCAACTTGCTGATTCCCTTGCTATGTCTGCTAGCCTGTTTATCCCTCCCATGCCGCCCAGACTAGTATATGAAGTCCAAATGAAATATAGACCATCCTTGCCTGATAATGTCCAGCATTGGAAAGTTTTTGATGATGATGATGAAATAAATAGGTTTATGCAAGTCATTGATGAGTTTTTTGAAATGCAAATTGACTAAGAAAACGAAGCCTTGGAAGAAAGCCCCAAATCCCAGCTTAGAAATAAAATTGGTAGAGATAGCATTGTCCAGCTTCCCAGCAATCATATTCCTAAGGGTTTAATTCCTCTAGAAAGACTATTTGACCAGAATGATGTGCCCTACAAGGCTGCCTAGAAAGAAGACCAATCTGCAGTCTGTAAGCATGACATAGGGAGTCCAGGTCAGCCTAGATACATAAATCTATCTTCTCATCTGTCTGTTGACCAAAGTTCTGAATATTGCAATTTAATGAAGCAATTTGCTAATGTCTTTGCCTGGGAGTATAGTGACCTAAAAACCTATGATAAAAAGATTATTCAGCATAAAATCCCTCTGGAGAAAGATACCATTCCTTTCAAGTAGAAGCTGAGACCAATAAATCCTTTGCTCCTTCCTCTGATTGAAAAAGAAAAAAAAAAGTTGTTGGCTGCCAAGATCATAGTCCCTCTAAGATATTCAAAATGGGTAGCCAACTTGGTGGTGGTAAGGAAGAAAAGTGGAGAAATCAGACTCTGTGTTGATTTTAGAAACTTAAACAAATGCTCTGAGAAAGAAAACTATCCTCTACCCAAGATGGAGCATTTGCTGCAAAAAGTCTCAGGAGCCAAAGTAATGTCTTTCCTGGATGGCTTTTCAGGCTATAACCAGATAGTTGTACACCCAGATGACCGAGAGAAGACTGCATTCACCACTCCTTGGGGTAATTTTATGTATGCCAAGATGCCTTTTGGGTTAATGAATGCTGGAAAAACATTTCAGAGAGATATGGATATAGCATTTGTAGGAGAGAAGGATAAATTTGTCCTCATCTAACTAGATGATATAACAATATACTCCAGAAGCCATCAAGATCATTTGCAACATTTGAAGAAGTTGTTCCTAAAATGCAAAAGGTTTGGGATTTCAGTCAATCCTAAAAAGTCACAGTTTGCTTTAGAAGAAGGAAAGTTGTTAGGACATGTTGTTTCTGCTGCAGGTGTCTGAATTGGCCCAAAAAGAGTAAAAGCAATATAGGTCCTATCTGTCCCGAGATTGAAGAAGGATATTCAGTCCTTTCTGGGCAAAATAAATTTTGTGAGGAGGTTTATCCCAAATTTTGTAGAGTTAATAAATCATGTTACCTCCATGTTGAAGAAAGGATCAGAGGTCAGATGGACTGATGCAGCAAGAAAATAATTTGAGTCTATTAAGAAGGCTATTATGGAGGCTCCCATTTTAATAAGTCCAGATTACAGCAAGGAGTTCCATATATTTTCTTTTGCCTCCAATGACACCCTTGTAGCAGTGTTATTGCAAGTAGATGAAGAAGGTTCGGAGCATCGAGTGGAATTTTTCAGCAAAAACTTAAGGGATGTTGAACTGAGGTATGACATTATTGAAAAACAAGCATATGCTCTTATCAAATCCTTGAAAGCTTTCAGAGTTTACATTCTGCATTCCAAGATAATTGCATATGTACCCTCTGCTACAATAAAAGATGTCTTGACACAACCTGATGCTGATGGAAGAAGGGCTAAATGGATTGCAAAGCTAATTGAATTTAATATAGAACTGAAGCCCACCAAACTTGTCAGAGGTCAGGGTCTTGCCAGGTTGTTAGCTGAAGAAAATTGCAGAACATTGGACATACATTTCATGGGCACAATTGCAGAAAATGGTCAGACAGAAGAAGAGGAAGCAGCTGAACCAGAGAGAAAGCAGTCAGTGGCCGAAAATCTAGCTTCTTGTGATTGGTATTCTGCAATAGTTAAATTCTTACTGAAGCTAGAAGTCCCTCCAGGCCTTACTCAAAGTCAAGCCAGAACTGTTAAACTTAGGGCAGCAAAATATTGTATCCATGAAAATCTGCTCTACTGGAGGGATCCATCTGGAATGCTTTTGAGGTGTCTGGACAAAGAACAGTCAATAGAAGTCATGCAGCAGTTTCATTCTAGCATGTGTGGAGGACACCATTATTGGAAAACCACTACCCATAAGATTCTTAGAGCTGGGTACTATTGGCCCACTTTATTTTCTGATGTATTTTCATTTGTTAAATCTTGTGACGGGTGCCAAAGATTTGAAGGAAAGCAGCAGTTGAAGTCCCTGCCCTTAAAACCAATACATGCAAAAGGACCTTTTCAGCAGTGGGGCTTGGATTTCATTGGAGAGATCAATCCACATTCCAGTGGCCAGCACAGATGGATATTGGTAGCCACTGATTATTTTACTCAGTGGATTGAAGCAATCTCTACCAGGAAGGCTGATCATAGTGTGGTCATGAAGTTTTTGACAGAGAATATCTTTACCAGATTTGGTTGTCCACATAAATTAGTCACAGACAATGCAGCAGCCTTCAGGGCAAAGGAATTGGTGGAAATGTGTGATTCAATGGGTATTAAACTTGTTCATTCCACCCCATATTATCCTCAAGGCAATGATCTAGCAAAATCCTCTAACAAAATTCTGATAAGGATAATCAAAAAGCTATTGGAGGACAACAAAAAGAATTGGGATTCTAAGCTCAAGTATGCATTGTAGGCTGACAGAGTAACTGTTAAGAAATCCACAGGGAATTCTCCTTTCAAGCTAGTATATGGCACTGAAGTTGTATTCACAATTCAGTTAACTCTCCCTGTGGCAAAGTTCCTTCAAGAAGAGCAGAATGAGGAAGAAGACATGGCAAAGAGGATCACTGATTTAGTAGAGGTGCACCAAATTAGGAAACAACTGGTTGAAAAGGCTGCAGTACATCTAAAAAAGATCAAGGATGCTTTTGACAGGAAGACAAAGACAAATAATTTTCAGGTTGGAGACCTGGTTTTGAAATAGGATGCATTAAAAGAAAAGAAGGGCAACCATGGGAAATTTTATGCTTTCTGGACAGGCCTTTTTATTGTTTCACAGATCCAAGGGAACAATACCTTCATGCTGAAAAGCATGGGAGGAGACGCAGTTTTTTATGGCCCAGTTAATGGGCGTTTTCTAAAAATTTATGTGATTTAAGGTCTTTTGGCCTTAAAGTTGTAAATATTTTGTTTTATCAGTTTAGTGTAACCAAAGTAGACTCCATGCCCAATGGAACACTAGGAATTTTGGCTAATTTTTTTTCATCGGATAGGAAATGGTCTGCAGGTTCTTGAGACCTCACAGGGAGGATCTTGTCCCCAGAAGGAGCTAGTGTTAGCTCTGCTATATTCTACAACATTCGATGGATAAAAAGCAGGTGTGGCAGTGCTGGTTATGATTACAAGGGGCTCACAGTAGTTTATTTCCTCTTCTCCTTCATTTTCCTTATAACTCCATAAACCCCGCTATCCCTATTTTACTCCATCATTTAGCATAAACATGTATTTCTTTAGCTCCCTGGGCGCCAAGTTTAAGCGTCATGTGACCCCGATTACCTGAACGCGCGCTTTGTACCACCCTTTCCCATCACATCCATGTAAATCCATGCGATCGCACCCACGCCATCCGATCAAACCCCACCACGATCGGACAACATTCGCGCCTCTCGCCGCTGAAACATGCACACGCAATAACCAGTGGGGAAAGTGGTTTTCCGCCCATCACATCCGCCATGCGTCATCACCTGAATGGAATCGCGTGCCCGTTGTATGTTTATCGCTCACCTTCGAAAGCGGTGTGATATATACTGCTTACCTCTCGTCGTACCTTCCCCACGCGTTAACCCCCATGCACCTTTCCTGCATGATAACCGTTGGATCTGCCACGTCCAGATCTAACGGCTCATGACCGCTCGCTCCTGCTGCCGCTCGATTCCTCCTACAAAACCATCTCCACCATCGATCTGCACGATCCGACGGCCGATCCTGCTCCGCTGACCAGATCATTCACCCACCATGCAATCCTCACCCCTGGACATGCCGTGCACCCAAAGGACAGAAGCGGCCATCTACCAGTACCTTGAGCAGTTAATCCATAATAACTGCTTTTAGCAAGAAAGGATGGCTGAAGAAGGAAAGGACAACCTCGAGCAGTTACAGGCATTTATCAGTCATGGAATGTCTTTTATACCACACTCCAGTTACCTGAAAGGACAACAAAGTACAAGAGAATGTCAAATTCATTCATTGAAGTAGCAGATCGTAGTAGAGACTCCATCAGAGAGTTAAGGTGGTTGGTGGTCCATTATGACCCCTCCACACATAGAACATCAGGATATTTTTGTAATGAAACTCTATATATACCCAAAAACAAGATGTAATGAGAGTTGATGGTTGTAGTTTTGATGTAAGGTTCAACTTCTGGAGACTGTAACTACTTCATTTTCAGCTAATACAAGCTTCTTTTGTTGTTAATTTCTCACTTTCCACTTCTTCTATGTTCTAGGCTGTGCCTGTTATACATTTTTCATGTGCTCTTGATGTTTAGCATTAGAGGGGCTATCATCCCACCTTTGTGTTGAAGTCTAGTATGTATCATTGAATGTGTTATGCAGGTTTCTGTTTACTTAGTGCCAGAGAGCTATCATCATGTCTGTGCATTAGGAAATAGATTTGCAGACCTCTTTACTGGTTGCAGCCGGCCATCACATGGTCTTGTGCATCTGCTGGTGTGGTCAGTATTCTCCATGTTCACTTAATCCTCAAACTGTGAGTAATTGGTGGTCTAAAGCCTTGTAGTCTGGGGGTGTTCACCCATGTCTGGAGTTAAGCATAGTAGAAGTGGTTATCTAGCTTGAATATGCACCATTCCTTCCATTCATCCACCCATTTCCAACTTTTTTGTTGAACTTGTAATGTTCCCTAGCATCTATGAGATACAACCTAGGAGAGTTTCTTGGGGTGATAACAGAACCATGTTGTAAATCTTCCTCACTAGGTGTTTTATTAAAATTATAATTCATTTAAAATATTATATTGGGTTATTTCACTTTTGTTTACTACGACTATATGTTTGGGCTTGCATTATATATTTGCTTGCAGGGCGTTATCATTTTTGTTGTGGATCTAAGGCATAAAAGAAACCATATTTTGTTGTTAGGGTCACTTGTCACTAACAAATGGTGACTCCTCTATTGTTTTTCTAGGTATTTTTAGCACTCTCATTTTTATTTTTAGATATCCTTTGTCTATTTGGAAAATTTTCTCTTTATGTTTGGGTTCCGCATCTTTTCGTAGGCCACATGTACCAACCGAGAAGGAGATGGAACAATCTGGGTGACATCTTCCGAGTGAGAGTTTCAGGAACAAAACACACTTATTGACCTATTTTCTGCGCCCCAACACACTTTTCAGCCCATTATCATGTCCATACACACGTTTCAGGTCAGTGTCTTCATTCTGTCATTTTTCAAAAAAAAAATCAAAGTTTTCCAACTTTTCTGACTATGTTGCTAGTGTACTGGGAAGGGTTTATGTCTTGTACTCAGTCACCCTGAGGTCTATATTCACTTAGTAGTTTCTCATTTAGGATGGTAAAAGAGCGCTAGGGTTTAGAGTACACCTCCATCATTTAGGAAGAGACTTGTTGAGTTGAGGAGTCTAGAGAGAAGCACTTTTAGCCACTGTTTTCAAGGGTTTTGTCCACTATTTTATAACCCTCTTGGATAGTTTCTTCATAATTTTAATCTCTTGATATTTTAGTGTTGCCTCCCCCCCTTACGATCCCCTTGTGCATCTTGGGTTTTGGAGCTTCTTGCCTAACCTTTTCTAGCATTTTCACCTCTGAATTTTGTTGGTTTTCTACCCCATTTGTAGCAGATTGTTGCCTTTAGATCCAAATCCTTTTGACCTTAAATAATTTTTCCATAGGTGTGTCTTTGAGTATCTTATTTTCCACCTCCTTATTTGCTTCTTGTTTTCCTTTTTGGGTAGGGATATATGTGCTTGAATTTTCTATTCATTTTATTGTCCATTTTCAGCATTATTTATAGTTTTTCAACACTTTGTTTTCAACAACACATGGCATCACAAAAACATGCTCAATTAACTGATACAATGAACACACTTTTCACACACACATGCACACCCTAAGTGAACGTGTTCTTGGTTAACACCGCCAAGCCAAGACTTGAAACAAGCCACATAGTTATAAATTAACACACATATATTAAGCCCACTTGGGCACTAGGGCCAAACAATGTGTATTTAGGTGTAGGATCATTAAGATAGGCTTCCAATAACACCCATTGATCACATACATTGAGACATAACTTGGTGAAATATTAGGGATCTTAAAATCCTTCACTATCCCACGTTCCCAAGCCAGAGTGTGTCAGATACCTGATTTAGAGGGAGTTAGGCTAGGTCATCATGCGAGCCGTTATCCTCATGGCTACCGAACCCATGACAAGGAATCCTATGCTTTGGATGATCACCAAGAATCTCAAGACTCAATCACCCCCGTGGGAAGAAGGTAACCGTAGTGACTAATCATAAGAAAACTCCCTATAGGACTGAATGTGGGCAGGAATTAGTTATCTACCCAACCTTTCTCTAGATAGCTCTACTTGCAGGGATCAGATTCTGTCAAGTAAGAGGTCTCTTGGAAGGCCATATGAAATAGTAGATTTAGGACTTGTTTGAGGATTTAGATCACCTATAGGATAAAGGTCATTTTTCTTTGATAGGATGTGTTTTCTTGAATTAGAGTAGCATATTAATATAGTTAGTTTACACTTGGCACCACCACCCACCTTTCTGACCATGTCCAAGAATGACCCAGAAGAAGCATAATGTGTAGAGCCCCTGAGTTTGAATATCATGTCTATATGGATTAGTTCCTTAGAACACTTTTGACCCCCATAGGTAAATATGTCACCTCTCACTTCCCCCAGTTTGAGGAAGAAGCTCTCCAGATAGCTTTGAAATATGACCTGATCTACGCATAGTCAGGTTATGTTTAAACTTTATATTATCCTTCTAGAATTGCCGCAACCTAGTGCTGCTAATGCACTGAGGGAATATCATGCCACAAATGATATCGTTGGATCTATATTACACCCTCAATTATCACCATATCCTCAACCTTCTATGAGTTACAGTAAACCCCCGGGGGGGAGAAATTCCACTTACACCTATCCCCCTCCTGATCCTTCACATGTCAATGCTTACCAAGGTACAAACACGTCATATGCATATTCCCATCCGCATCAATTTATGCCAGTGTTAGTTGTTGCTCCAGTTGGTTATCCAAATGTTGTTGCAAATTTTTACTATCCTTATGCACCACATAGTGCTCCAACCTCATCGGTACCAATGCCTCAACCTTCCATACTTCCTCAACCTCTTACACTATAGAAACCACCCCCTCAAGGTCAAGTATATGCACAACAGAGTACAACCAATCCCCCCAATTCGAATAGAAAGAATAAAGGGAAGGGTAAAAATAACCAGCCATATCAAGGTAACCAAGGCAACCAAGGCAACTAAGGTCAACCACCTAATGCCCCTAAGGGTTACCAACCTAATCCTGCAACCTAGCAACATGGAAAAGAACCTAAGAAAAACAAGGCTCTTCAAACGAAAAAACCTTGTGCTATTGCCAAGTATTTCTCCATTATATTCACAAATGTCCCCTTTCACGTCAAATGCGTTAATCATGGGAAGCTCAAGCAACTACTTCTAGAGGACCTCAACTCATTTCTCTAGCTCGTCCCGCTTCTACCTCATCACAGTTGTTTGTGTTTATCAATCCTTTTCCTCATCAAGGTTATGTAGCTTCCAAACTAACAGAGGGTAACACAACTCCTCAACCTTCACAATCTAGCTAAAACAATTACCAAAACCTCATGATGAATTTTGATCAAGTCAACCTCCAAACTTGGTTGCACCAATATGACAAGGCCCCCACAAAGTCTACGATTGACTCCCAACCCAAAGTTCCCACTGAACCTCTATCAATAGAAAATGTTACTTTACATATCCCCCTGCCTAAGGTAGAGGTTTCCCCCAATATCCATAAAACTCCATTACATCGAAAAACTACTTATTCTAAAGCCGCACATATCTATAGCATAGTAGATGACTTGGAACACTCTCCTGCTGCCATGTCAACGCTGGAAGTACTCCAGACATGCCCATACCAATGGAAAGCTCTACTATATTCTTTAGGTGTTGTGGATTCGTATGACGATCGTATGATTGTATTTAATGTTGATAAAGAAAAAAATCCCCCCTTCCTTCCTATGGTTCCTTTTAAATATGAGTCTCCATAAAAAATTCCACTATCTAGTGGTGTATAATAGATGAAGGCGCCTCCACCTTTTTGATTGTCACTAGTGTTTGGAAGCAACTTGGTTCCCCTGACCTATCCCCATCCACTATCACTCTAGGTGCTTGGGATAGTCACCCCTCACATCCCCTCAGTTTGTATCGCAATTGTCCCAATATTGTTCCCGACAAGACTATCTTGATTGATATTGAAGTCATGGGTGCCCCATTAGATTATAACATATTATTGGGTTGTAGTTACACCTATGCCATTTCTGTTGTCGTATATGTTGTCTATCGCAAGATGTGCTTTCCTCACAATGGAAATATTGCCACTATCAATAAGTTGACTTACTATGACCCTCATTCTCAGGCATCTCCTCAAATCATTATCTCATCGATGACTGGAAATAAGACTATCACTTCCTTAAGCGATGTTTCTCTTCGAGTCTGATTCCACATTGCTTGGGGCATAATATGGCCCACCACATACTACTTCTAATCCTAACTCATTGAGTGTTTGCATGTTTCAAGCATCACGGGCTGCAGGAAAGTGGTCTGGTACACCCTCACAACAACCATCCCCTCCGCAACCCCCTGATCCAAAATTAACTCATTCATCAGCTAAAATTCCTCCAAGACCATTCCCTTTTGCGGGTATCTCTCCCAGTCCTTTCCAACCATAAATCGTTCCTCCAGGTTTTAACCATCCAGGAGAATTTCCCCAAGGTCATTACCCCTATGGTTAGATACCTTTCTTATTCCTTCCACCAGGAATATTTTCTACCCTTGTTATGGCTACTTGATTCTTCCTAACATTACATTGAGATCCTAGTTTGGTACATTGATCCTCTTCCAAACACTCCACCCAAAAAACTAAAACCTTATATAGCTTTGACTCTGGTTCAACCTGTTATTCCTTCCCCTTCCTTTGCTTTAGTTCCACAAAAACCTTAATAGGCAGTCATTCTTTGTCGGAAAGCATCTAGTGAGGGGGGGAAGTCCAGAAAAAGGGAAAGAAAGATAAGACACCCTAAGCAAATTCTGGTCCTCCTAAACCGCCAAAGCCTTATCCTCCATGTGCTTTGTGTGATGTTGTTGGGCATGCCACCAATAATCGTCTTGAACTCCCTCATATCAAGAATGTGGTCTCTGATACCATTCCTAACTCTAACATATCTGAGGTCCATGTCACCTTACCTGAGTCAGCTAAGAAAAACAAATCTTTATGCACAAATCACCATTGTTCTTTGTGTGATAAGTATGGCCATTGTTCCCATCACTATCCTCATCTTGGAGAATTAAGTGATATAGTTCAAGTACTTCGCGAGTTATAAATGTCATTCGTAGTGAATCCACTTCTCCTATACCTGTGGATTATGGCCCCACTACTATGCTAGAACATGATGATTCCCAACCCACCATCATAATTCCCTCTCCTAATGTCAAGATGGCATATAGCTCTTCCCCTATTCTCTAACTATCGCCATCCATGGGATCGATGTATTTGGGATCTCTTGGAGTCTCCTATTGTGATTCGATCGAACATTCTTCAACAAACACTTCAGTCTCAACATTGGTAGATGTCACATCTACTAGTCATTCGTACACCCCTTTCGATGATGCAAATGTGAACCTTGTATCTCATGAAGATACCTTAGGTAGTTCCTCATCATGTGCTACTTATTCCTCCCATCCCCCCACATTTCATTCTGATGAAGACATCATAGAAGCCATGACTACCCCTGATTATCCTTGGGATGATCTGCAAAATCGTGCATACTTCCTTCCGCAATAAACCCATGATCAATATGTTCTGGAGTCCAAAGAATTCATCCATGGTGAGGTCGATTGGTTTAAAAACCCCATTCCTACACTAGATTATTTTGAAGAAGGAAACATGGCTAACATCCCCCCCACCATCAAATTAACATTTCGAAAAAAAGAGGGATAAAATAAAATATCACCTTGGGGGCACAATGCACCCTAGAAGAAATTGATGCTTACATTAAGTTATTCAAATAATTATGTGAGGTTTTTTCTTGGACTTATTCTGAGATGCCCAGAATTGATCCCACCATTGTTGAACATCATATCAATACATGGCGCGATTCCATTCCCATCCACCAAAAGCAAATCCCTATCCATCCTTCCAAACGAGATGTTATAAAAGCTATAGTCGATAAGCTCAAGCAGGCTGGTTTTATTTATCACATCAAATACACTACCTAAGTATCCAATCCTATTCCCATCCTAAAGAAGCAAGGCACATTCGTGTCTGCACAGACTTTCACGATCTGAACAAAGCTTGTCCCAAAGACAACTTTCCCACACCTTTCATAAGCCAAATCATTGATGAGTGTGTGGGGAATGAGGTTCTTTCCTTTATGGATGGATTCTTGATGATAAGAGATTTTGGGGGTTAGTCAAAATCCCCTTTCTTTATAATAATTTGATCCTGAGGCCTATGGGTTATGGCCCATAAAGCCTATCAGAAGCATTCATTGAGGCTTTAAGCCTTTAAACCATGGACTTACACTTTATCGGAGCCATTTACACTATTGAGAGCATTCATATAGCGGTTTGACTTTAGAAAAACCCGCGGCCATAAAACTATCGGAACATAGGAAATACACGAGAAAACCATGAAACCCCTACTTCGAACCCACGGGCTGGACTTCAAATATTAAAGCCCACACCTATAATGATCGTCGGGTCCGCTTCTTGGTCCATCGCAAGTCCACTGCTCCGATCGCCAATTTATCGATATCGGCGTATCGACGTTCCACCACATCAGCGCTATCATAACATCACTTCTGGACCTCCCCAATATGTGATTAATGATTAGATCTGGACCGTCGATCTAGACTCTCGATCCGACAGTCCATGATTCATCGCATTATCGCAATCGCTCTTCTTGATGGTCAGGGTCCAATAACACCCAAAAATGGTTCCATCGATGCGATAAAATCCTGGTCGTTGATCTATAAGATCCAATGGCCCTAGTTTGCCGGTACTTCATTTCTTCGCCATTATTCCTTGGCTTGATCTCACCTGTTTTTGATGGAATCCATGCTTTAAAACCAGTTCCTATGCCACACTTGCGTTCACACCACGACTCCATACATAACAACTTAATCAACATTTGATCACCATCAATCCTTCTAGTGATCAATGGTCGATCCACACCGCAATACAAACACATTTACATTATCGATAATAACACACAGCACACAAAATCAACACTTAACATGCATTGTTCTATATTATACATCACAGTTACATTCTAAGGCGTTTTAGCCTTAATCATAGTTCTCCTCTTGATTACATTGTGAATACTCTATGCTAAAACAAATTCTATTCGTTACTCTGTCCCTCTTGAACGCGCAGGTTCATCATATATATATATGGAAACATTGGATCGGATCATTGTGAAGGATTTGATCATATCCTTTCCTCAAATCTCTCAATTGTCCCTAATTTCCTCTACTTGCATACATATGTGGCAGATTACATTTAATAAGTATCCTCAAGACTTTTATCCATTCCATCGTTTACTTTGTTTTGAAAAGAATTGTCCCCTGTTCAGCTCCGATGGTCCACATCCTCCTCGCTCTGCTTTGGATTCCTTCTTTAACTATGGGTGCTTGGATGCTCCTGTATCAGACTCCCGAGGCACAAAAATTTATGACCTCCTGGTCATATGCTTCTCCTTGTCCTTAGCAATTCTACCCTATTCTCAGTGGAACTACCTTCATGATCTTCTGTGAGCTACAACCAACCTCTGCAGTAACAGTCTTCCTCTGCTACACGATACCTCACCAAGCTCTCCTCACTCAGTCTTTTGGCATCCTCCTGGTTCTCTTCTCTGGAACCAATTGAGCAAACCTTGCTGTAGGTTGCTACACATCTTCTCACCTTCCGCTACCACTATCTGCATGACAGTAAGACAATAAACTCTCTGGTCTTCACCACAACTGTACCTCCTTCTCCTTCTATTTGCACTCTTCTTCCCCTCGCAGGAAATCCTTTCCCTTCTTTTGCATGCATAATCTTCTTCTACTCTGATACCACTTGATGAAAAGGGATATTGGGATAAGGCCAAAATCCCCTTTCTTTATAATAATTCGATCTTGAGACCTGTGGGTTATAGCCCACAAAGCCTATCGGAAGCATTCATTGAGGCTTTAAGCCTTTAAACCATGGACTTACAATTCATCGGGGCCATTTACACTATCGGGAGTATTCATATAGTGGTTTGCCTTTAAAAAAACCCGCGGCCATACAACTATCAGAACACAAGAAATACACGGGAAAACCATGAAAACCCCACTTTGAACCCACGGGCCAAACCTCAAATATTACAATCCCCCACTTATAATGATTGTTGGGTCTGCCTCTTGGTCCATCGCAAGTCCGCTGCTCCGATCGCCCCGACCTCTGATCATTGATTTATCGCTATCAATGTATCAACATTCCACCACATCGAAACTATCGCAACATCACTTCTAGACCTCCCCGACATGCAATTAGTGATTAGATCTGGACCATCAATCTGGACTCTCGATTTGACGATCCATGATCCATCGCATTATCACAATCGCTCTTCTTGATGTTCAGGGTCTGATAACACCCAAAAAGGGTTCCGCTGATGCGCTAAAATCATGGTCGTTGATTTAAAAGCTCCAATGGCCTTGGTTCATCGATACTTCATTTCTTCGCCATTATTCCTTGGCTTAATCTTGCCTGTTTTTTGTGGAATCTGCACTTTAAAGCCAATTCCTCTGCCACACCTGCATTCACACCATGACTCCATATATAACAACTTAATCAACAGTTGATCGCCATCGATCCTAACCCCTTTTCTATACAATATTATGATCTTGGGACCTATGGGTTATGAGCCATTTCCCGATCGGGAGCATTCCATAAGGCTTTAAGCCTTTAAACTGCGACCATATAACACACCGGAGCATTTTACACTATCGGGAGCATTCATTTATGCACTTAGGCCTTAAAAAACCTGCGACCATACAACTAGCGAAACACAGGAAATACACAGGAAAACCATGAAAACCCAGCTTCGAACTCACAGGCCAGACTTCAAATATTACAAGCCCGCACCTATAATGATTGTTGGGTCCACCTCTTGGTCCATCGCAAGTCCACTACTCTGATTGCCGATTTATCGCTATCGGCGTATTGGCGTTCTACCACATCGGCACTATCGCAACATCACTTTTCGACCTCCCCGATATGCGACTAGAAATTAGATCTGGACCGTCAATCTAGACTCTTGATCTGAAAATCCATGATCCATCACATTATCGCAATCGCTCTTCTTGATGGTCAGGGTCCGATAACACCCAAAAAGGGTTCTACTGATGCGATAATATCCTGGTTGTTGATCTATAAGATCCAACGGCCCTGGTTTGTCGATACTTCATTTCTTCACTATTATTCCTTGGCTTGATCTTGCCTATTTTTTATGGAATCTGCGCTATAAAGCCAGTTCCTTTGCCACACCTGCATTCACACCACGACTCCACATATAACAACTTAATCAACAGTTGAACGCCATCGATCCTTCTAGTGATCAATGGCCGATCCACACCGTAATACAAACACATTTAGATTATCGATAATAACACACAACACACAAAATCAACACTTAACACACACTATTCTATATTATACAACACAGTTACATTCTAAGGTGTTTCAGCCTTAGTCACAGTTCTCCTCTTGATTACATTATGAATACTCTATGCTAACACAAATTCTATTTGTTACTCTGTCCCCCTTGAACACGCAGGTTCATCATATATATATATATATATATATATATATGGAAACATTGGATCGGATCACTGTTAAGGATCCGATCATATCCTTTCCTCAAATCTCTCAATTGTCCCTAACTTCCTCTACCTGCATACATATGTGACAGATTACATTTAATAAGTCTCCTCCAGACTTTTATCCATTCCATCATTTACTCTGTTTTGAACAGAATTTTCCCATGTTTAGCTCTGATGGTCCACGTCCTCCTTGCTCCGCTTTGGATTCCTTCTTTAACTAAGGGTGCTTGGATGCTCCTGAATCAATTCTCCAGATATAACCAGATACAAATCTGTTATGTTGATCAACTTAAAACTACCTTCAATAGTCCATGGGTAAATTTTTCCTATCAGGTTGTGCCTTTTGGTTTAAATAATGTTGGGGCCACATTTCAGCATGCCATGTCCTACTATTTCCATAACCTGGCTCACATTATCCTTGCATATCTATATGATCTTACTACTCGTTCCAAAATTTGGTTGCAACACCTTGCTAATTTGCTTACCATTTTCCTCCAATGTCGCAAGTATAACATTCACCTCAATCCACTTAAGTGTGTCTTTTGTGTTCTTGCTGTTACAGGGAAAAGTGTCTACTCAGAACTGCTTATCCCACTAAGGTGTGATAGCTACCTTAGAAACAAACAAAGTAAAGCTACTTTCGCTTTTCCTTTATGAAGTATAGATAGAGAAGAACAAAGAAGACCAACCTCTGTCTTGCGCTAATCTCCTGGTTCGATTCCTCTCTTCCTTGATAGTCTTTTGCTACTTGTTCCCTTGCACGCTCAGCTTCACAGAGTACATGTAAGATCACAGTAGCATAGAACTATACAAGAACATGGATCTATAATCATAAACAATCTAGGATCAGATGTAAATTGACCATACAAATGCAGCAAATATAAATGACACAAGAGTATGGAGGAAAACTTAAATAGCTTTTATTGATAAATAAGAAAGAGCCAAGGGGAGTTACAACCAGTTGTTCTGACCCAGCATCATCCTCTCAACAAGGAAGCCCCTCTTCACCTCATACAAAGCTTAGATCACCCAACAATCTGATGTTTATCTCAAGAAACCAACAACAATTCCTTACAATATGCAAAATTCCAGCCTCTACATCTTTGGGATGAGGGATCCATATATAGATATCTGTAAGGGAGATGACTCAGCTTGTGATTTGATTAGTGTCTTCCCTCTGATATTTCTTGCTTCCACTTGGAGATTGATGATCTCTTACTCATCCTTGGTCAAATTCAGAGAGGCAAGTGTCATAGGAGAAGTTTCTGGAAGCTTCCATTGCCTCTCCACCTCGCGGAATGACACTTCCATTTGTCATTTCTCGCCCATCGCACCCCATAGAAGGGATTTTTGAAATGTAATGCACCCACACAGTGTGTTTAGGTGAGATGCAACGCACTTTGCCTATGGAGCAGTTGAAATGATCCTGTTTTGACCAATTCTGAGTAGTTTTTCATGGAGAACTTCTGGGAGAAGCTGTAATCAGTTGACCTTGTTCCTTTAGGGGTTAGAACAATACTTTTAGGGACTTAGGAGCCCTTGGTTTATGGACATTTCATGCTTGGGGTTGCAGTGCCCAAAAATCTCTATAACACTTGCCGACTGGATTTTGGGCTTCATTGTGTCTAAAGACGGTATAACTCTTGAACCTCTCAAATTTCAATCCATTCTTGAACTTCCTCCCCCTCACACCCTTCGCTAGTTACAAAGCCTCCAAGGTAAAGCCAACTTTCTTCGTTGGTTTTTTCCTGACTATGCCACCACCGCTCATGGGTTTCTTAGAATCCTTCTATATAACATTCCATTCATTTGGGATGAAAAATATCAATAGTATTTTGATTCCCTCAAACATGCTCTCACTTCCACTCCCTTGATTAGCCCACCTAACTTTGAAAGGGACTTCATCTTGTATATCTCAACTTCCACCTATTTGGTTGTGAGGGACTTAATATAGGAAGATGGTTTTGGAAATGAGCATGTAATATATTATGTTAGTAAGAACCTTAATTTCCCCCATGTTTCCTATTCCCATGAATAAAAATTGGCACTGGCCTTTGTGTTATGTGTTAAAAAATTGTGTCATTATATCCTCTCGCGTACCACCATGGCCTTGTTATTTTGTCGGTAGATCATCAATGGGAAGTATGCCTCTTGGATTGTTATCCTTTAGGAATTTGATTTCGATTTTGTCACCCCCAAGAGTAAGAAAGGTTTTTCCCTTGTTAAATTCATTTCTGAATTTCCTACTACGCGTTTGATCCACCGATAAATCATGACCTTCCAAATGAACACTTGTTCGCTATAACCTCAAATGATCCTTGGTATGGCGACATCCTCAACTATTTTTGAACCTATAAATTTACCCTCCACCTTACTCATGATTATTGACAACGTATTCAACATCAGGCTCCTCGCTATCTCCTCATTGGTGATGATCTTTATCATCACGACGTTGACACTCACCTTCGCCATTGTCTCACCCATGCTGAAGTTGAGCAAGTACTTAATGCCTGTCACAACGACACTTGTGGCGGTCATCTTTCTAGAATGGACAATTCCCATAACATCATGTGCACTGGATACTTTTGGCCTTCTCTCTTTAGTGATTGCATTGAGGCAGTTAAACATTGTCCCAATTGTCAATTATAAACCCCTAAGGCCAGAGATCCTCTTGCTCACTTCCATCTTGTCATCGCAGCTAGTCCTTTCTATAAATGGGCCATTGAATTTATGGAGTTTTGACCTCCATATTCTAATAACCATAAGTATATTATCATGTTTGTCGACTATTTCACCAAATGGGTTGAAACCATGCCAACGTTCAATAACACTGCAACTACTGCAGCCCTATTTTTATTTAACCATGTTATCGCTCGATTCGGGGTTCTGAAGCAATTGGTTTTCGACCATGGCTGAGACTTTGAAGATGATATATGGCATAACCCATCCTCACTATTGGGCTTTGAACACCAATATTCATTGTCTTATTACCCCCAAGGCAATGACCAAGTTGAAGATGTCAATAAAATTCTTAAAATTATGCTTCAATGAACGGTGAATAAACACAAGACAAATGGCCACCTTATGCTCTTCCCTACATTGTGGGCCTACAGAACCTCAGTAAAAACTGCCACCAAGTTCACTCCTTTCCACCTTGTTTTTGGACAGGAGGCAGTCTTACCAATCGAGTGTGAAATCCCCTCCCTCCACCTTGTTGTTGAACTTCTCCCGAACACCCAACCTTTAGAAAAAATAATCATCATGCTTGAGCACGCCAATGAAGACCGTCGTGTTGCATTGAAAAGCGTTGAAGTGGCTAAAAATTGCACCAAAGCTCAGTATGATTGTAAAGTCGACCCTCATGCCTTTCAAGAAGGTGACCTTGTTCTTTTCTATGACCAATATCATGATGTCCCGAGGCATGGGAAGTTTGAACCATTATGGCTTGGTCCTTACATCATTCGTAAGTGTCTTGGAAAGGGGCATACCTTTAGAGGTTCCAGAAGGAGAACTCCTTCCTAATCCAATCCACTCTACCTAAAGAAATTCTATGCATAGTGTTTCCCATTGAAATGCATGACCTTTTTTATTTTCTACATTTAGGTATCTTGCATCCCCCATCAACTAATTTGTTGTCTTCTTGTGCCTTTTAGATGGATTCATCATCCACACCACATATTGGTTACGCCGATGGTGCGATTCGTTTCTCTAGAAATCTAGCCTCGACAACTTGGGCCATTTTCATTCCTTTGAATTCGTTAGTCCACTCCAATGGTGTCTGCATTAGATATACCACCAATAACCAGGCTAGATATGACACATTGATAGGCTTATTAGTTGATTCCCTTGATCATCACATCCTTCACCTTCATGTTTGTCTTGATTCCTTGCTACTTGTCATGCATTTGAACAACGTTTATCATGTGTGTATCATGTCCTATTTAGAAAATATCTACGAGTTAAGCTTTTGGCACATGAGTTTGAATCCATTATATTTAGTCATGTTCCTAGAGAAAAAAATAACTATGTATACACCATTGCAAACAACATTCTAGATTCGCATTTATCACATGCATATACAAGAAGACATCCTTAAAATATGAAAATTTCGAGCCACAATCATCACAAAAAGATGAATAACCATAATATCCCACATATAGTGTTTGGAGTCCACTATTCTAAATACATCCTACATTCCCATAACATGTTTCATATAAAAATGGGGGCCCACATGTCCCTATGTGTAATCATTATCCTCTGGTGGATCCCGTGCTAGTGGGTCCATTCCACCCACCTGTAATTCTTGAACTTCCTGACCAGCCATAGCTATGTGCCTTGTGATACCTCACCATTTATAGGGAAGTCAAGCACACACATATGTATATTGATCTTATATCTCATACCATCCACTCTCTCTCACCCTGGTAAGTAGCAAGTCGAACCTACATCGTAGATCCTCCATTAGTGCATCACTATCTAATCTCTATTGTGATGTCGAACCTCTCTGATCCACAACCCCAAATGTTGTGGATTGTCCTACATACCCTACTAGCCTCGTTGGTTATATATATATATATATATATATATATATATATATAGATATATATATATATATATATATATATATATATATATATATATATATACACACACACACACAAAAAGTTTGGAAATCAGTACCACATACATACATTTTCTGAACTATACATGCGACCAAAATATAACAACTATTACTTCCCATCCGGGCCCCACACTCATCTTGGTGGTAGTGGTAGATTAGGATGCCCTTGGAAGTTCATTTCATTGTATGAATAGTTTTCTATGTATAGTGGCATCTGATCTAAATGTAAAAAAAACTTAGGTCAGAACACTCGTCTGACTCCCCATCCTCCACTTCATGGTAGCAGCTTCCCCTAGCAATGCATCCTGGGCTCTTGAGGGCCCCCATCACGGATATGTGCATGTGAATGAATGGTAGGGATCTTATCAAAGAATAATTTAGCATAAAAATGTCCCAAATGAATAGTTATCATTGGTTTTCTACCTACATAGACTTAACTATTGCTTTAATGACGTCAGACACATCTAAGCCCACCCATAGTAGGTCCCTTCTAGTACACTCTCTAATAGGATCATCTGCCCTCCCAATGATGTGATGAAAGGAACGACTACCTAAAATCTGCACCATTGTTGCGGCTATAGCCCATGTCTCGAGTCTCTCCAAGTCATGAATCTGATGCTTGTACCCTGCACACAAGCACCAGATACACAGTGATGCTCCAGAAACTCCCCTATATTCATCCCATAAGGAAACACGAGATGTATCTCCCCCACCACCCCTAAGGGTGGCAAACCTATCAAAAAGTATATGTCCTAAATCATGACCTTGATCCTATTCCCATGTATCACAAAGGACTCTTGCTCTGTAGCACAAAATCTAAGATAACAGTGGCTCACCCGCCCTCATTAATGGGTTCTCCAAGAACTTAAGTAACCCAAGTCGCGCAAGAGCCCCTTTGATTGTTTGGTTCCATTGAACCTCAACACGAAGAGTATCAAAATCTTGTTCTCGCCATATCAGCTTTAGCTCTACCATAACTGCAAAATACCATCATATTTTGTCAGTTAAGAGTCAAAAACATCTGCTTCTACTTCTTAGCTTCATCTCCATAGAGACCACTAGACCTTCTTTTTCCCTTCAACCCACAATACGAATTTTCCCTTCAAAACTGCGTTGGACGCACTTTTTGCCCAGTTTTCTACATTATAGAACACAGAAAAAGGGTAAACAACTATGTTGTGACTATGAGGAAAATAAAAGGCTTCCCCCAGCTAGTTAAAGCCCTAATTTTAAAATTTAATCCACTGAAAATGATAAGTAAGGTTAGGGAACCTACCTAAAAGTCGCATATCCGAATTCGAAAGGTCATTATATCTGCTATGATCTCCAGAAGCTTTAGGGCTTTGTCCTCCTCTCCAAATTCTCCAACAAATCACTATACAAATGAATTGGATTTAGGGGCAAGAAGCCCTTTTATAGGAAAACCCTAGTTTTTTTTTCCCATTGCGACCAAACCATAGATCAGTTTAACAAATCGTCAACACCGTTGGAAATCTCTCATCGAGCTCTATAATGGATCTATTTTTATTTTTGGTAATTTGACACTTCATCAGGAAGCCATTTTCTCCATGAGGTCTCACTTTCATGCCTATTAAAATTGAATTTCTTCATATAAGCCGCTTGTACTCTGGTACAACTTTTCCTTTGCACTTGTTGACTTATGTGTTTATTTTCATCATGAGTAACCATTATTTACTCATGTTATTTGTGGTCCCCTCTGGGCCTCTCCCATGTGGTAGCATCATCGAGTCACCCTTGCTTAGAGCATCAAATATGAGTCACCCTTGTATCCATGGAGTTTGTTCCTAGTCCCCTTGAGTCCTATTATAGTATACCATCCATCTTTGTATCAAATTCATCCCATTTTGTTCATATTTTTCCTCCATCTATACTGCTCCATCTTTGAAAATCATCCATATGTGTAATTAACCATCCCCTATGGAATCAAATCGGTCGTTGTAAAGTAAACCATGAATTTCATGCTTTGACAAGGGAAGTCATCAGTCTGCCTCTCATCTTGTCTCCTTCCATCATCATCCATGGTGTTAGTTCATTAGTCACATTACTATGATCCTTGTGCATTTGTTGAGGAATCCCCTTTGCCTCACCTCAAGCGAGCTCTCTTTTTTTGACTTCAACACTTTTATTCTAGGAGAGTGGTCTAGAAGATGGTGTACCTTAGTTTCATATTTCATCATTGTTCAGTGCCTTAGATCAAGTAAAGGCATCATCATTTCCCTTTGACTTGGTTGTTTCTTGCGTGCTTGACTCCATCTCATTATCGCACGATCAAGAATTGTACACTTGATGGTCCGACAATCTAGAATATTGTACCAGCATTTCTTGGGTGTGTGAGAGATGTTCCAAGCCTCATGAGGGGGTGGTCCTTCAAGTATCCCCCCACATGCCCAAATGTCAGCAACTTATGATCCAGCCTCAGATGTGGTTCCATAGATTTGACTGGTTCGGTTTCAGCCATTTGCAAGACCCACAACATGCATGTCTCCTTCAAATGATCCATTCATATCTTCATATCCCTTTCCTATTCTGTAGGGATTATTTGGTTGTGATCCCCCCTCACCATGTCATTTTGAGGAGCATTATGTCTCATGTACTTAGATCAACAAATGTTATTGTATTCAGTCATGGCCTCTGTTTTCCAAGCACATTATAATGTATGTGGGACTCATTGTATCATTGTCTCACTTTTTGGCCCATTGATGCTAGCATATCATGTATTATGTATCATGTATCATGTACTTTGTTGCTCAAATCCACATTATTGGGCACACCATTATTATTTGTACTCAATTATCTCAATAGGTATGGGTATGCCTCCCCCATCTCATTTGAGATCATGTACTCCAAAATAAAAGGAGACTTATATTGGTTTAGTAGGTCTTGCCCCCTCCATTTCTAGTCCTTCATTGCCTTGCTTCAGTTCTCTCTCACTCTTTGTCTCCCTCTTTGACTCTCCTTTGGTGTCTCGTGAAAGTCTAACCTACAACGTTTTTCAGTCATACAATTTTCTCTTAACAGTCTTATGTTGGGGTAAATCTGTTATCACCAAAAAAATTACCACCTATCCATTTCTTCCTAGGTTGATTGAAATACACCATGTAGGATTAATTTTACCATAGTAAATTCACTTTCACCATAGGAAATAATTTAGTAAACGATTTTTATTAAATTATTTTTTATTAAAATTTAAAAACCCCATAAGAATATTTAAATAAATCAACATTTATTTAATATTCTCTAGGAATAATTATTAAATCATTATTTGATAATTATTCTTTGTCACAATTGACTAAATCACCTTGGAATAATTAAATAAATCACTATTTAATTATTATTCCTTATTCTTATTTTTGGAGTAATTGTTAAACTATGATTTAATAATTATTTCAAATTCACATTTTTCTTAATTCTCAATAAGTAATTAATAAATCATTTTATTTGTTAATTACTTCAACCATTTTATAAATAAATATATTTGACCATTTTGAATATATTTTCCCTCTCCAAAATATATAATAAATTATTCCTAACAGTTAGATTTTGATTTGGTCAATAATATTTTATTGTTTTCCAATTCCTAATTTAGCTCAATACTTTATAATAAATAAGAGGTTTTTTTGTTCACTCTTCACCACGATTATTATCATCGTCACCATTATCATCTCACAACATTTTAGCTCCCGCTTGAGTTCCTTCTTACTTTTGGGTTTTCTGCATATTTGAGAGTGAATAACAAGTTCACTGAAGCACAATGACATCAAAAGTACCTATCCCACAAACAGGGGTATACAAACACATGTTGTAAATCGTCCTCACTAGGTGTTTTAATAAAATTATAACTCATTTAAAATCTTCTATAGGGTTATTGCACTTTTCTTTACTTCTACTATATGTTTTGGCCTTGCGCCAGATATTTTCTTGTAGGTTTTTATCATTTTTCTTGTAGATCTAAAGCATAAAAGCAACCATATTTTGTTGTTAGGGTCACTTGTCACCAGTGACTTAAGTGAAATATTTTTGGTACACTTGCTAAGAATTTTCATACTAACACCCTTCCTTTTCTTTTTCCTCCCTTCCTTCTTCCTCTTCTTGGTATTTCTCTCTTTCTCCTTTCCCATTCCCTTATTCTTTCTTCTCATTCCCTAGTTATTTATAAAATCCTTTTCTTTTCTTTTTTCCTTTATTCCTTTCGTTATTCCTTTTTCTTATTATTTTTCTTTCTCTTTTCTTTTCTTTGGCTTGTCTCTTTATTTTTTCCCTGTATAATTCTTTTTGCTTTTTCTAAGGTTCTTTACATTTCATTTATTTTTATCAGGAGAATGTTCTGAGAATGGGAACCATGGAGAAAGTGTATGGAATTCATTAGGTTAAAATTTAATGCAGAAAGCATGACATTTTTCGAGGAGGTTGGAATGAAAAATGAAAGAGGCAACAAATTTGTAGTCGTTGTTGTTGTGGGGCCCATCTTACAAACTGAAAATGAGAAAATATTTGCTGGAGAACTTCCCACACAATGGTGAAAAAATGCCAGTGGTTTAAGAAAGCGTTAGCAGAAGTAAACTGAGTTGATGTGAAAATATTACATGTGAAGACCTTGATTCAAGGATTCATCTATTAAGGTTGAGACTTGACTTTAGGTGATACAAGTAAGTGGTCTATTATAACTATCCCATATTCTCAAATAAACTTAAAGGTGGGTATTAGGTTAACCTTACTTTAGTCATGGATTAGTTTACTATAAGTTGTTTACCGTGGCACGTGATATTCATGGGAAGGAGGTCTATTTAACTAGCATAGTGACTAGTGTTCACTAGTTTGGCCAAGGGTACTAAACATATCTTTGTGTGGTTTTCCCTGCTATGGGTTTCCACTTTAGATTTTGTCTTTGATATATGGCCCATGGGTGAAACTGTGTTTATCTCTTTCTTGTAGATGTAAAATTCAAGAAAAACTAGAGATGTAACAAGAGCCATCATCCTAATGAGTGTATTGAATCTAATCTTGAGATTTGTGTATATGTTCCTATTGAAGAGTGGATAGGCTTGTGCCACAGTACAAGCCAACATTTTATTGTGCCACGCATGTATGTTTTACAAAAGAAATAAAAAATATCATAATTATAAAATACATACAAACAAATAAAATAGAATAACTATATAACTTTTGTACGTTGAAAAAAAATATAATCTTCACCAACAGTTGTCAATATATGACAACAATTCATGCCTCAATCTCATTTTGTATAAGTTGAATAAATTCAAGAACCAAAGAAAATAAACGAATCATTGAATTTAAACATTAATTTTTATGTGATGTATACAAATTTAACAAGTGATGTATTGTCCTAGTGAAAATAATGAGATGACATGTTAGTTTGACTCATAGGACTTGACATATTAATAAAACAATTACATGACCTTGACTCGTAATTGTTGATGTAGTCTATAGACTAGTATTCTAATCTTAGTGAACCTACTATATCCTACAACTCGTTAAGACATCAGTTCTATCTTATAACTACACTCATTATTGTAATTTAACAAGGTTACAAACAACATCTTGGTTGACATAGTGAACATGTTATGATACGATGTTTGAATTTAACACTTTATGACACTGATACATTACTATTGAATTGACAGTTTGAATTATTGTACAATGACCTTGATATATTAAACTTGACATAGAAATAGTGACTTGAAGACAACATCTTACTTAACAAAGTGACCATATGAGTTGTAAAAGTAGCTTCTCAGTATAGATATGCACACATGATAGCATCTTGGATAGTGGTACATTGACATGGTCTTATGTTAATGTGACAACCATAATGCATGGAGCAGCAAAAACTATGCAAATATGAATTGATATACCTAACATAGATTCCTTACCATGACAAGTACTATGATAAGTTGCTTGCATTGACTTAACTCATTTGACTGTGACATTGGAAGTGACAACATTGACAAGTAATGTAATGGGACAACAAGTGAAATGGTCACACTTCGAAAATATGTGGGTTGAATACCTCCACCTTTGGAATAATGGGTGGTGAGCACTAGTATTGTAGCAATAATGCTGCAACTCCTGGGCTACCTACTTTACCCTTATCAACTCGGTAGTTCGTAACAAACTTGGAAGCATCAGTGCTGTATGCATAAGTACTAGTTCTTACTGCAGGTTGTCACTTGGTCAGCTGGCACAAGATCACTAGGAGCTCAAGCCAACTTCTATGGATTCCATAAGAATCTCTATATGTGATGAAAGAAGAGAAAGATTACTCTACAAATGCTACTATAACTGCATAAATGAGAAAGACTAAAATGTAAAGAAAACCTAGTAAACCCTAATTAACCAACTAATCCTACTTTTGCAGAAAGCATTATGAAAACCATGAAAGGAATTCCATTACCTACTCAAGGAAGTAAACAACATCTAACTAAGCTATTTCTGGAAGTAAATAAGAAAAAAACATCTTTTTGGATTTTTATGTATTTCTATGTGAATTTGACATGCATGTAATTTATTGTGTGTGAGTGTGGCAGCGAATAGGTGGCGTTGCAGGGTGGTTTTGGGACTTGAGAGGATGTAGGATGGTGTGGATGGTTCCTAGGAGGTATGAGGTGGCCTTCCAGAGGCTTTTCCCACACTCGGTCTTCAAAAGAAAGCCTACAGGAAAATCTACAGGAGGACATAAGAAATCTAGAGGAAGAAAACAAGGCCACTACAGGAGGGCTACAAGAGGAGGCCAAGAGCAGTTTCCACAATTTTTAGGGTGTGAGAGTTGGTGGAAAAGGTGGATGAAGGTTGGAATGACGTTTTAGGGAGCCTAAGGTCTATAATGAGTCACCGAGAGAGGAAGATGATTGGGTTTGCTCAAGGAGAGAGGAAGAAGTTCTATGGAAAATGAAGGAAACTAAGGCAGAATTGAGGTGAGGTTTGGGCGACCTGTAAGGAATGGATCAGATGGAGGATGTGATGGATGATAAGCTAGCATACTACAAGAAGAGATATGCTGCAAATGAATTGACAGTCAACCAATAAGATCAAGCAAGTAATGAAATAAGTGCATCTAGAAAAATAGAGTTTTTGCATCCAAATAGTATAAACTATGATCTATGAAAGGAAATGCTAATAAATGCTGCAAGAAAGGAAAGCATTGAAGAAGACTATTTCAAATAAATAATTTAGCATGATGAAGAAGATCTAAAGCAAAGTAAAGCTGGACTATTCACCTACTAAAACTGCAAACACTAGAAATCCTATGAAGGAGGAAAATCTGTGTTTTTGGGGCAGCAAGAGGGTCTTTGCCTCAAATCATGGTCCCAAAGGGAGGAAGTGAGGCCAAGGCACTATTTCTAGCCTTTTGAATATTCTCTTTATCTCTGTTTAACATGCTATAGAAAGCACAAATGGAAGCAAAGTACCGAGCCATCAAAAAAACCTATTCTTAACCAGAAAAGAAATATATCTAACAGCAACCTAATTTATAAACTGAAATAAACATACAAATACAAGTAAAGAGGAGCTTGGTTTCTTGTATTGGGCCCTAACCCAAGATCTTCATCCCTCTGAGGTAACTCAGTGCTAGCTCAAAAAGGATTCCATCTTTATTTCCAAAACAATAACAAGATTACATGAAATTGTCACAAAACAATAAACTCGAAGTTGAGTAGAGTTTACATAAGAAGAAATACAACAAAAATATGACCCTAGTGAGGCCCTAGGCCTCTCTACTTATACAAATGAAGCTACCAACAACTTCCTTAAAATTAGGGAGGCTTGGCTCCCAAAACTCGAGATAATCATCAGTCATCCTCCACTTGCTCGGCTGCCTTCTAATGCATGATTTGGCTGCTTGTACTCTGAGCTGAATGAAGGGAAATTCGAAGTGAGGAGTTATAAATGAGGGGGATTCCCTCCTATAAGTCCTTTCCTTTGTCCACTTCGAGTTATTACTGCGATTTTTCCACTAGATCCTTGACTTTGACCGCAAAATTCATCAATAATCTGCATTAAACACATGTTAGACCACATGGCATCATAACTAACTCAACTCACTCCATAAGCATAAATATAATAAAAAAATCATACAATAAGCTAAGAGAATGGTTTATTTGAGTAGGTTAGGAGGTAATATGAGCCCATATAATTACCCATTTATGAGGCTCATCATCACCACACTACTGAAGGTGTTGCTCATCCTCTGAGCAACTTAGTCCATCTCCTCATATTTTATGGCCCTGGTGGCCTCCCTAGCATCCCAAGCGTTTGATGTGGTCTCCTCTTCCTTGTCATAGAATCCTGCCTTCCTTTCTATCTCTTCCCACTACTCCTCCTCTTCTTCTTCTCTTCTGCCTTCCACCATGCCTAACAGCAGTGGGGGACTCAGTTTGAGGCCAATCCAGTTGACCTTCAACCTCTGCATGGAGCGCTTGCACATTGGCACTCTTCTTAATGCCTCCTTCATCCTCATGGGGGAATTATATTCCCTGTTCTACAGACTATGTGGTAAGGTGTTCCATCTCCTCATGCATGCATGTATACAGTCATCCCCAAGTAGCCTTTGCATATCCTCAAAGTGTGCAATGGCTTGTGCCTAATCACTTATATATCTAGGGGCAATCTGAGGCTTATTGGAAAGTAGGTTGTGTGTGTTGATGAGTGCCATGGGATTTGATGGTTCAACTCTTATCATTAATGGCTCATTGTACTCTTTTATAATCAATCTTCTTATTTCTAGGGTAGCGAGGGCAGTTGTTGCCTCCCTTTCCAAAGTCTCAGGGGACCCTTCTCCTTGTTCTGCCTTCTCTGCCTCTTTTTCTCCTCTTTCTATCTCTTTTTCTCTCTTTGTTTGCTCTGTTTCTTCCTGCTCTTTTTCTTAAGCTTTTTCCTCCTCTATCTTAGTTTCTTCCTCCTTCCTTCCTTGTTCTGCTAAGTCACTAGTGGCTTCACCTTCTCCCCCTTGCTATTCTTTGTTATAGAAATATTTGGGCACTGCAACCCCAAACTCATATGTCCATAAACTAAGGGCTCTTTAGTCCCTAAAAGTGTTGTTTCATACCATAAAAGATCATGGTCAAATGACTACATCATTTCCCAGAAGTTCCACCTGAAAAACTACTCAGAACTGGCCAAAACTAGACCATATTGACTGCTCCATGGTCAAGGTGCGATGCATACTGGCTACTAAACTAGCCAGGTGTGATGCATACTGAAATGGCCTTCTGTGGGGTGCGATGAGTGAGAATAGACAAATGGCAGAAACAATTTGCTAAGTGGATGATCATGGAATCTCCCAGAAACTTCTCCTGTGACACTTGCCTCTCTGAATTCACCTAGTGATGAGTAAAATATCAAAGAAATATCCAAGTGGAACCAAGAACTATCAGCGGAATGACAGTAATCGAAGTCCCAGAGCTGACTCGCACTCTTGCAAGACATCTATAAATGGATCCCTCATCTGAGAGATCTAGAGGCTGGAATTTTGTATTTTGTAAGGAAGTGTTGTTGGTTTGTTGGTGAGAAGAGACATTGCATTGTTGGGTGATTTGTTTATTCATGAGGTGAAGAGGGCTTCTACATTGGGAGGATGATGTTGGATCAGATAGCTGGGTTGTAATCCTCTCTTTCACTATTAATAAAGTTCTTTGAGTTTTCCTCCATATAATTGTGTGTTTATGAATCTTATTGTTTATGAATGCAATTGTATGGTAAATGTGTTTCTGATTCCGCATTGTTTATGATGCTTTAGATGGAGATGATTTTATGGTTTTCTGTTACTTTGACTCTACAGGTACTCTTTGAAGTGGGAAAAATAGGAGAGGAGTGGAAAATTCTATAAAGGAAAGGTGAAATCAAGCTAGGATCAAAGCGGAAGATCCAAGTTGGTCCTCTTTTCTTCCCTCTAATCTATCACACTTAAAGGAACTCTCGAAAGGCTTTCATTGTTTGTTTCTAAGATAGCTACCCATATTAGTGGGACTAGCAGTTCGAATCGACACTAGTTTTCCCTGAAACAAAATGGCGACTCCGCTGGGGAATGAATAGTTTTTTTTGTTTGTTTATTGTTTGCTTTATAAACTACAGACGGAGCCTGAAGTTAGCCAGCTAGCCTTCGAAATGCCTTTGCTATGAAATTGCGAAGTAGATGAATGCTACTTTAATCAATCTACAGGTTGGTTTATGAAATGAACATCTAACTTACAAAGCATTCTAAGTGCCCTTGTGGTAGCTCAGAACCTCATAAGATCTTACCCCTATGCTTTGCTTTTACTGTCCATCATTACTCAGCCTAAATCACTGAACTTAGCTGCAAATTTTGAGCAAAAACCAAGCTCAGTTTTGCTCTCTGGTCCATCACACTGTCTATAATTGTACAACCTAGATGAATCGCACCTCCCGTGTGTTGTAGGTGAGATGCATCCCTATTTCCCTGTGCTGCAGGTGCGATGATTGAGTGATACTCTTTTTCTCTTTGAGAGTTGGTTTTTTTCTCCTTGTTTTTAGCTCTATTAAGTAGTTTTTCTATTCATGATCAGTATCTTCTTGTTGGAACCTTATTCTTTCACATATTTCAACCTCCATCAGTTAGGAATTGTAAGCTTTTTTGTGTATTTGTGAATCATTTACAGTCTTCCTTTGTCGAAAGTAGCTTAATCGAACTATCGTTTTTGATGCAAGTGTCGTAATTGTCATTTTGAGTCAAAAGAAGAGTGTCGTAAAGTCTTCCTCTTCTAGATAGTTGATTGTAATTTTGTCATTGTGCTTGATTTGAGTTATTAGTATTTGAAGTGTCAAAAACAGTTTTAAATTCGAAATCGAAAAGTGTCGTCTTAGTCTTCCTTTCGTTTTGAAAAGAAATTGTTAGAAATGTCACTTTGAAAGAAACAGTTCAGATCTGTACTTAGCTTTCCTTTTTGGCATTCACACATTAAGGAAGCAGAAAACAAATACATGCATGTGAATTTGCATTTTGACTGCATGCGAAGTTTGATTTAGGAAAGTGCATTTAGTGTGTGCTCTATGCTCTCTGTTGAAATAAAAATCATTGTCTTCTTTCCTTTGTAGCTAGGCTTTTCATTGCTAAAAGAACATAAATGACTGTTTATCATTTTAGATTGCATATTTAGGAATTTTACATCTACATCACGTGGTGAGCCTTGAAAGACAAACTTCTATGCAAGATCAATTGTAAAATAAATCTCAATGAACATAAAAATTCTTTGGAACCTAATGCAACACATCTAGAAGTCTAGGCTAGAGACGTGTTCCGGTGTCATAAAACCTGGTAACTATCGTTTTCATCGAAGGTTGGGTTATTCCTCGTCTTTGATACGACAAGTGCCAGTACGGACTTGTGCTCCCCGTACTATCGAGTATATATTTGGAGACCACAATAGGCTGATATCCTTTATCCTTAGGAAGCCGTGTTTGCCGCCCTATTGATCGCAATGCACTGAACACAACTTTTGGGAAGATTGACTGTCGTACATATGTCCTTGGTAATTTCTCTATCATTTATCACCAAGGTGTATTTTGCAGTTTTGCGATTGGCTTGGTAATCCCTCTGTCTAGATTTCTAGAGTAGTCACTTTTGTTCCTTTTTGACTCCTTAAAAGAAACGGTCCATCTGAGCACTTGTCACTTCAGGCTCATTAAAAATCGAAGGCGACTAGAGTCATCTTTAGCATTTTCTCGACTCTTAAAAATTAAAAAAGCAAGTTGTGTCAAAGTGTCTTAAAATTCATTTAAATCAGAATAAATTTTTCCCCTTTAATTTTTGAGTTGATCAAGTAATCTGCAATCGTGGAAGGAAGTCAATCAAAACCATGTCATTCGCGAAGACCAGTGAGTCAACCATCTTTGACTCCAGAAATGAAACCATCTCGGGCAAAACGGTCTCATTTAACTGAGTCCAATTCACCTAATTTATTTGAAACTTGTGTTTCAACGTTGTCAGAGGCTACAGTTACTCCAATTATCTCTAGTACATCTGCCTTTACAGAAAAAGTTCCGCAGTTACAAGAGGACATTAGAATTGATCCTAGTGTAATGGTAGAAACTTCTATTCCTAAAACAGATCCATGTAGAGCTGAGCCAGAAATTGAAGTTCACTTACCTGATAGCTGGAAGTTGAGTTCCAGAATTTAGACGGTGTCACCCCTCCAGTATCTGTCACTGCAGAAGCTACACTTTCTTCATCTCTAGAAATATTTTACGGACCTGATGGTCTATCTCTTCCACCTGGATTGATTGCTATAAAAGAGATAGTAGAGGATCTTCCACCCAGTACTCTAGTGCATTTTGGAACTGGGATCCACTTATATCCTTCTACTACAAAACTTAGTTCTTTTAATCACCCTTCATCGCATGTTCCTGTCGAATCGCTAGGAAATCTTTTGGATAGACTAAATATGTCTGAGAAACCATCAACATCTAGGACCGTGTCAACTGACACAGCTATGGCGGAGCTTCCTGCTACCGTTACTACAATTTTTGCTAGTATACCGTCTGTCCCAACTAGTCATCAACAACAAGCCAGAGTCCACTCAGGGACTGTTTCAACAACATGGTCTATTCCTATTTCTTCATCCAAAATCTCATCTGGTATTTCTTATGTTGAAACTCAACAAGTTGATCCAATATGTCTTCAAAGGCCAATATACCCTTTAAGAACTTGATTGCCACCATAGGGGGGGTAGTATGCCTTTTCATTATTCCCTCTTTGAGAAAAACTATATGGGAGTTTACAACAAAATTCAGGTCAAACTGGAATTACATCCAACACTTGGGTACCAATACTGCCTCAACAACCAAGGGTTGTATATTCAATGCAACTAGTCCAACCTGTGTCAAATATTCCAACTACACCTGCTATTGTGACTGTATGGCAAGTACAAGTGCTACCTATTGTATGTCAACCTCAAGTCTCTCTGGTTGTAATACAACAACCTCTCATCTCCACGATTCAATTACAACCTCAGGTTAGTGCCTCCTTACCTAGAACGACTCAGGCTCAAATAAGTACTATCACTCCACATCTTGGCCAATCATTTAGTATTGGACAACAGCAAATGGTCCAGCAACCATGGCTGGTGCAATATCAACAACCGCAATTCCAGCAATCATACCAAGGACCTGAGCAACAAGGCTTTGTAAGTAACAGGCAACCGCATTTCCAAAATAGTTATCAACAACCATACTATGATGGTTGTGCCCATCAACCTTATCAAAGTTACCAAAATCAGATACATTATGCTGGTATGCAAAGACCTACTGCTCAGGTGATTCCATCTTATCCTGGGTATGCTTTGCCTAACTTGAATCAATAGTTGCCTTTTGTAGCAACTCTAGAATTACCAAATCTAAATCGGTTGATGAATGATCCAATTACTTATGCCCCTTGGTGGCTAGCGATTCCTCATAAAATTCCCTCAGATATTCCTAAATTCAATGGAAATCTAGGTGAAGATCCATCAAATCATGTAATTACATTCCATTTGTGGTGTTCATCCAACACCCTGAATGATGATTCGATTAGGCTTCACCATTTTCAATGAATGCTAACTATTCCAGCAGCAAAATGGTATATTGAATTGCCTAGAGCTTTGTTTGATAACTTCAGAACCCTTGCCACTACCTTTTTAACCCATTTTCAGTTACCTATAAGGTACGAAATAGGGACAGAACTCCTTACCAACTTTAAACAGACGACAACCACTCACATATCTGATCATATTCATGAGTGTGACGTCGTCGAAGAATGGTGAAGACGTATGTTCCTGATCAGCTTTTGGTTGAATGGTTTATAAAGTCATTGTTACCCTCTATTACAGAGGATGTGGCTAAGGGAGGAGTTGTCACTGAAGAGCAAGTCATTGCTTGTGCACAATATTTAGACTTGATCTATACTCAGTTTGGCACGCTCTATGATAAAATTCCTGATGCTCCTAGACCAGAATTTTCCGTTCCTCCCCCTCCTAAATCAAACAAGGACTCTCATGCCGGCAATGGCATGATCGGTACCACAAGCACGAAAACCGCAAAGGCTACATCTAAAAAAGCCCGTACAGTTTCTAGTCAAAAAGCAGATGAAGAACCTCTTGCCTCATGGTTAATGCCATTTCAAACAACAAAGGCAAAAATCCTAAGCAACCAGGGCGCAAGAAGAAAGGGACAAACAAAAAGAAGAAATAGGAAGATTTAGCTCCTGAGAAATCTTTTGGAAACCCTACTGGAAAGAAGAAACCTAATCAGCCATGTTTCATATGTGATGAGGACAATTACACAAGAGATTGTCCACATCGAGCTAAGGTCATGAAATTTTTCAAAAAGACTTCAAATACCTCAGCGGTATTGACTGATACATTTCCAAACCCAAAAACTAATCTAGTTGCTAGTGATCGTGCTTCCCCATCCCAAGTGCTTATGCTATCCATCTAAAAATAGTAAAATGATACTTTGATATAAAAAAGGAATAAAGATTATGGAAATCCACAGTCGTCGAACAACAAGGCTACAGACCAACCCAGTAGTTTGACAACAACTTCGCCAGAAGTTGTTCCACCAATCATTCCTGAATTAACAATAAAACCACCTAAGGGAGTAGTACATAAATCGACATTTAATCCTCGTGCTCGAGCAACACAAAATTATAATATAGTGAAATATCTGGCCCAATCACCATCCTCTATGTCGACACTTGAAGTACTACAAAATTGCCCCTCCCAAAAGCAGGCTTTGTTATCAGCAATAGGTGGGATTGATCCAGAGGATTCCAATCTAGTGGCCTTTAATCATAAAGGATACGAATCTCAGTTACCAGCACAACTCGCTTTCCTCATACAGGTAAAAGCCCTCAACAAAATGGTTCATCGAACAATCATTGATGAGGAAGAATCTACCTGTATTATGTCAATGAGTTGTTGGAAAACATTAGGCTCACCACCCTTGCCACGATCATCAATGACATTAAAAGCGTTCAATGGAAGAACATACACGCCATATGGGATATTAAGTAACTTGCAAATTGAACTGGGGGCAAGACAGTAGAAATTGAAGTCGAGGTCATTGATGGAAACCCTGACTACAACATACTACTAGGCAGGCCCTGGATTTATGCTATGGCTGCTGTTGTGTCAACATATTTTAGAAATATTGCATTCCCCTTTCAAGGCGGAATTACAATCATTGACCAACTAACCTTCCTCCCCAACAGTTCACAATTTACTGGAAGCATTCCATTGATCAATGGATGTTCTCAATCACTTAAACATGTTGAAGTAGGTCTCCTAAAAGACTCATCCCTAATGGGTACTTTTACCCTCCCGCCTCCAAGTAATCTGGAGGAAGTGGCCATAGTGGAAACATGTCATATGATATCTTCTACATCATCAAAGATTAAGAAGGACTCTGACCATTCTGATAGTCTGACTGACATGACTCAATTAAGTGATGTTGTACATTATGTACTGGGGGCATTGGAACCAGATATTTCCTTCATGACCCCTTATGAATTGTGATCAAAGGTCGCCAAAGGATAGTTCGTTGACTGGTTTCAACATTGTTAAAAAATGAAACCAAGGATCTGAGTAGAATTCCTTGTCTTGTGTCAAGCTCGTTAAAAAATGAAACAAGGCTGAGCAAAGTTCCAAGTCGAGTCTTTCACTTGATCTCGTAAAGGAACCTTCATTCCATCCACCTAATTACTATGAGTAGTCTGGTGAATGTAACGAAGCTTAGGGGGCATGCACCCTTGTCTATTTTGCGAACAAACCCAGCTGTAGAGATAAGTTTCCCTGTAAGTTATGTGATCGATCCGAGTGACCTTTCACCTTTGTCTATTTGGCAGAAAAAGTGCAGGAAGTTTTTTGTCTAAGTATTGACAGAAAATCATCCTGCTTAACCACAGTAAGTTTCCATATGGTTACTGAAGACTTTTTTTTATGCTGGGGGCATGCAAACCTTTTTATACAAGAAAAAACGACCAATTTCATTTTTTAGCTTTTTAGCATAGTTTGGGCATTCCTAGCTTACATAAAAAGGAAAATGAGCAATGTTTTCGCAAGGTTCAAGCTCGTTAAAAAATAAACCTGTACTAAGCATAGTTTCTCCTGATTCAAGCTCATTAAAAAATGAAACCACCTTTGGTAAATAACCTTTGTGATCATCATGCTATCAACCCTTTTGAACCTTGGTTGTGTTCCTACCATCACCTCCATTCATTTGGCCGACCATACACTTCCACTTGATTGTTTACTCTTTTGAGGAATAGCTGCAACTAGTGATTCTGATTGCCACCCTCTTCACACTACCATGTTTTGAGAAGTTCCAAACTTACCTAGAACCAGTTGCTACCTGAAAATACCACTCGTTCCTATAAAATGAGTCCCTTTTAAACTCTTTTTAGACTCGTTAAATATAAAAAGATTGTCGAGCCATTGGCCTTTCCAGCTCGTTAAAGTAAAGGGAATGCCATCTCTCTCATATATTTTAATATTTTTGGACTTGAGGGATTATTAAACAAAAATATCGAGCACTTGTCTTTTTCGGCTCGTTAAAACGATCTAAAATTCATCCCTTTCATATTATTTTATACTTTTTCAGACTTAAGGGATTATGACACGAAAAAGGACTGTTGGAGTCTCCTTTTTGTCCCTTTTCAAACTCTCTAAACATGAAAAGGAACGAGTTATCTTTGTCGTTAAACTCATTAAAACAATAGCGAAAAACTTGTCCACCGAGACACGAATGAGTCTCACTGAGGCTAGGCTCGCTAAACACAGAGTGAAAGGCTTGCCCGAAGGGCAAATTATAGACCAAGCATATGTTATCCTCCTCAAGCTTGACAAAAATAAAGAGGTAATGGTTAGGAATGATTGGGGAAAAAGGGAAGAAAACTTGAAGAACTTTATTGGTAGCGGGTCGCTCTTGAACATGACACTTTCACTCCATCACCATGATTGAGTTGGGTTGGGTTTTTCCATTCACTATCACCATCGGTCCTTCATACCATCCATGGGGTTAACACTACCAGTCCATATCAGTGTCGCCAACATGTTCAAGAGAAGTCATTCAGAGAATTTTCCATCCAACGAATGCCTCATCCACTGCAATACCTCCACCCTTCATTTTTCATGTCCTCCATTCCTGAACCTTATATCGTTAGATCGTTTTCACCTCCACAAAAATCATTTGCTCCATTTCACATCGTAGATGTGGGATACATCAAGGCCCTCCTACGACAGGTCACTTCTTGTCGACATCAGCTCATTATCCAAGAAGTTGACTTAGAAACAACCCTTTCAGTACTTTGAAGCTTGCATGCCTCAATGGCAAGTTTCTCACTTCCGACGACAGGTTTACATTAATGAGCTTCGACCAAAAGATTTTGCGTGGTGTTCAACATCAGCTCATATATTCACACCACGTGAATTGTACTGTAGTACCTTGAGGGTCATCATCATTATCGGTGACTCCTCTCGCATCTGTTAACAGCTTACATTATTGGCTAGTAATCAGGCGATGTCTTTCCATGTTCGACTTCAGAACATCTTTTCACATGGATCGACTTGTACATCGGGCGAAGATTGAATGAGTTTTGAAGACCCTGGATCTAGTTTCGTCCATCCGAGCTACGATATATTCAGGAAAATAAAGACATCAATTGTACACAGAAGCTGCACAAATAGTCATCTAAGCCAGGGAAGATGTCTCTTCATGCAAAGAATCACTAGTCTGCAATAGCAGATGATTGTCTGTCTTATGTACATGAAAGTGAATTTATAAAGCTGAGCATGGGAATGCCCACCTTAGCTAGATCAAGAAAATAATATGATGATGATGTATTGTATTGTATCTTATACAGGTCACCTTGCAGTTCGAATACCTCAGATCCTCATGATAGAGCATTTCACTCGACATCAGAAGATTTACGACCTCATGATTTAGGGGGTAGCTATTATAGACATATTTGGGCACTACAACCCCAAACTCATATGTCCATAAACTAAGGTATATTTAGTCCCTAAAAGTGTTGTTTCATACCCTAAAGGATCATGGTCAACTGATTACGTCATTTCCCAGAAGTTCCACCTGAAAAACCACACAGAACTGGCCAAACCTGGACCATACTCACTTCTCCATGGTCAAGGTACGATGCATACTGGCTGCCAAACTAGCCAGGTGCGATGCATGCTGAAATGGCCTTCTGTGGGGTGCGATGCGTGAGAATAGACAAATGGTAGAAATAGTTTGCTAAGTGGATGATCATGGAATCTTCCATAAACTTCTCCCGTGACACTTGCCTCTCTGAATTTGTCGAGTGATGAGTAAGAGATCAAAGAAATCTCCAAGTGGAACCAAGAACTATCAGTGGAATGACACTAATAAAAAACCCAGAGCTGACTCACACCCTTCCAAGACATCTATAAATGGATCCCTCATCTGAGAGATCTAGAGGCTGGAATTTTGTATTTTGTAAGGAAGTGTTGTTGGTTTGTTGGCGAGAAGAGACATTACATTTTTGGGTGATTTGCTTATTCGTGAGGTGAAGAGGGCATCTACACTGGGAGGATGATGCTAGACCAGACAGCTGGTTTGTAATCCTCTCTTTCACTATTAATAAAGTTCTCTGAGTTTTCCTCCATATAATCATGTGTTTATGAATCTTATTGTTTATGAATGCAATTGTATGGTCAATGTGTTTCTGATTCCGAATTGTTTATGATGTTTTAGATGGAGATGCCTTGATGGTTTTCTATTACTTTGACTCTATAGGTACTCATTGAAGCGGGACAAGTAGGAGAGGAGTGGAAAATTCTATCAAGGAAAGGAGAAATCAAGCTAGGATCAAAGCGGAATATCCAGGTTGGTCCTCTTTTCTTCCATCTAATCTATCACACTTAAAGGAAATATCAAAAGGCTTTCATTGTTTGTTTTTAAGATGGCTAGCCATCTTAGTGGGACTAGCAGTTTGAATCAACACTAGTTATCCCTGAAACACTCTTCCTCCTCACTGCCAGTAGGAATGATATCATTGGTTAGGGCCTTTATGTCGTCCTCAACTGTCATGTTTCGAAATACTTTCCATGCTATAGGGAGTGTAGATGTATGGAGGGCTTCTTCCACTAGGATTTTTATTAACCCATGGTGAGCTAGTTGCTCTGAATTCCTTGCTTGAATTTTAGCATTGTAGTCAATGAGGGACTGCAGGAGGAAGTAGGGGATGCTAAGCTTATGAGGGGTTGGAGTGTCCATGCCATACCTTAATTCATGAAGGATTTTAAAGTGATAACCATAGAAAATGCTGTACCTCTCCTCACAGGAAATGTATTTGATTATTTGGTAGCTAACCTAATCCCAAGGATATGGTATGCTAGCCCTTTTAATGCCATTTTTATTCTCTACAGGGGTTTCATTGTTTTGGGAAAAGTTTTTCTTGGTAGTCTGGCCAATTGGTTTCTCATCCTTACTCCAATGTAACCTAAGAGGAAGGGCAGTGACCCTACTAATAAATTCAGGGGTTATCTCCATGGAAAGAACTCTAAAGGTGATAGTGGCATGAGTTCTTGTGTGGGGTACCAAAGATAGAGAAAACCATTGGGAAATCTCCTCATCAAACCCTCAAAATTTCTCAAAGAAATTCATCCAATTTTCCCTTGTGAAGATGTCCACCACTTGTCGATGTGCATGGAGCTTGGTGGATTTTTTGGGCTCCTTTCTCATAAATCCTCTTGTCATTTTTCTTATACTCATTTGGGAAACCAAATGTGGAGATGGAGACAACAATTTTTGAGAAAAATAGAGAAACAGAGGAGACTGTGTTTTTTTAAAAAAATAAGCAGAATTTTTTTATGTATTTCCTCCTCCTAAAGGCTTTATTTCCTCCTCAAATTGAAACCACTGCTTGCATATATTGATATTCAATGGGGGCATGCATGGAACCTACCTCTTCAGACCGAAAATCATGCTAAAACCCGTGTTTTCTCCCTTCAAAACAACTCACTGCCCTCTTGTAGAACCCTGTTGTCCCTCTTGTAGAATTCCTATAGGTGCTCCTATAGAACCTATAAGTGCTCCTCTAAAAAACGCCAATAGTAGGAATATGGGAGAGATTGACGGAGGATGATGGTTACGAGGCTATGGGGGCACAAGGAGACTACTGTAGCTGAGTTACGAGGAGAGAATGAAGGAAAAGGTGGCGAAAGTGCTCGGAGAGGAGTACTTATTACCCTTTATGGATAATTTCGGTGATGGGGGGTGAGCTGGCAAAGTATACGTTGGCTATATTTGGACCGTTGGTCCCCACCAGCCTTGTCATCATGGCCCCTCCTCGTAATCATCCCTCATGATTGCATCGGAGTTCACACTTCCTCCACTACCTGCCCTTAACACCTTTCTGGAGTTGACTGTGCGCATGTGTGGGTGACATCTCGGATGAGTGGAATCAACTAGATGAAGGTGGCAAAGTTAACTGGCGACCTTTCCCTCGTTCAACCTCAACCATCTCGTTGCTTCTGCATGACTCCCAATTACACAAATGCAAACAGAGGAGCGGGTTATCTTACTTACTTGTGATCTGAATGTATTTGTTGTGAGGTACTGTGGCTCTCTCTCTGCGGCATGCCTTGATTTCTTTTGATGCATGATGTCTACTTGTTGATGTGGCTGTGTCTTGTGCAGGTTCTTCTCTGGCCGGGTCTAAGCTTCAGGTGCCTTCTCAACCTTCATGTGTGCATTCTCCTGTTGATGGTGCTGGGTTTTGATGGGATCAGCTGCTACAGGAATTCCTACAGGAGCTCCTGTAGCTATTTCTCCCCTTGAAACTTCAGCTTCTTTATATGTTTGGAGCTTCGAGGAGGATGCCATAGATGTAGATAGAGATGGAGAGATAATAGGTAGGCTACACGTGAGGTGGATGGTGCTTCTTCCTCTCTTATTTTTTGTTTTTTTTTTCTTTTCCTAAAAAACTGTTTTTTCTGTGTTTTTCTTGGACAGGAAGAAAAATGATGCTTGGGGTGTGATGCAAACTTGGAAATGATGGCAAGGAGGTTTGAATACTGTAGGAGGGTTTGTAAGTTCTTTATGAAGCTTCCCTATCCCTCAAACTACCTTCTATATCCATTTCTGGCTCTCTGTAATTCCTACAGGAGCCTCCTGTAGAAAACACAGTTTCTTGAAAAAGAAGCACAGTGGGGTGAAAGAAATGCCAAAAATGATGGAGACAAGTGTGGGAAGGTAGGATAGGTGTTGGTGTGGATGTCAGGGTTCCCTTGGCACCTTATTTTTCTTCCTGTAGTCCTCTTGCAACCTGCAATGCAAATGAAAATTCACTTTTCTTTTTCTCTCTTTTTTTTTTAAAACAACTAGAGCGCCTCAGGGAGGTTTTCAGCCTAATTGCCTGCCCTAGGTGCCTTCAAGGGAGGATTTCACCCAGGGATCTTATTTTTTCTCTTTTTTTTTTTGACATCGCTGGGCCACCTCAGAAGAGGTTTTCAACCCATTGATGGGACTCAAGCGCCTCATGGAGGTTTTCACTTGAGTCTTTATTTTTTGTTTTTTATTTATTTTTCTTCAGTGAGTGGGTGAAGTGGAGGCTAAGACATGCTCCACTACCATCACTGCCTTATTCAAATATTCAATGAACTCTCACTTGGAGAGGGGTTTCTTGTAGACCTTCAACTAGTGTCCATTGACAAGCATGGGGATGGCTTCATCATCAATGGTTCTGATCAAAAGTAAACCATTTTCATTGCATTTCTCCATAGTGTAGGGTCCCAACCATCTTGTCCTTAGCTTGCCTTTGAAATATTTGTATCTTGAATCATAAAGCAGTGCCCAATCTCCCTCTTGGAATTGCTTCTCCTTGATATTTTTGTCATGCCATATCTTTCTTTGAAGATGAACTGCCTCTGTATGGAGAAGGGCCTGTAATCTGTGTTCATCCAATCCATTGAGTTGAAGTAATCTTTCTTTCTGTGCATGGCTGAGGTCTAGGTCTAGCTGAGCTGCCATCCTTAGGGTATTGAATTCAAATTCTATTGACAACAAAGCCTTCTTTCAATAGACCAGCTCATAGGGTGTGAACCATGTGGTGGTCTTCCATGTTTTGTTATAGGCCCAAGTGGACTCAACTAATATTTCTGCCCAGTCTTTTGTGCTGCTGCTCACTACCTTTGTCAGGATCCCTTCCAATGCTCTATTAGTGACCTCCACCTGCCCATTGGCTTGTGGATGGTAAGGGGTCAAAGTCCTGTGCTTGATTCTATGATGTGTGAGCAGGTCTTCAATCAAATTGGAAGTGAACTAACTACCTTGATCTGTGACCAACTCTCTTGGATACCCGAACTTGTAGAATATGTTCTCTCTCAAAAACTCATCTACTTTTTCCTCTGTTGCTACTTTGATTACTTTTGTCTCTGCCCACTTTGTCGGGTAATCAATGCACAAAATGATGTATTGTTTCTGCTTTGAAGGAGGGTTGATAGGACCCACAAAATCCATGCCCCACTTTTCAAATGGCTCAAAAGTCACTTGAGGTTGCATGGGCATCTCATCCTTTGGAGTAGGTTTCCCATCCTCTGACAGCAATCACACTGGCTGGTATATCTCCTCACATCCTGATGAAGAGTGGGCTAGTAGTAGCCTGCTTGCAATATCTTGAAGGCAGTTCTTTTTGCTACAAAATGACCTCCACAAGGCTAGTCATGATAGGTCAGGAGGATGTCAAAGACTTCCTCCTCCCAGACACATCTTCTCAAGATCTGATCTGGGCCGAGTTTGAAGAGATTTCCCCCAATCCTGGTGAAAGGGGTGCTTTTCCTTACTATCTTTCTCTTCTCTTTTGAGGACAGGTGTGGTGGGAACTGTGCTGAAACCAAGTAGTTTGCTATATCAGCAAACCATGAAGAGAGTACTGCGATAGAAAACAGGTGTTCACATGGCATTTGGTCATCCACCATTCCTTCTTCACTTGCAGGCAAATTTACTCTAGACAAAAAGTCAGCAACAACATTTTCTTTACCAGGCTTATCAATAATGGTCAAATCAAATTGCTACGGTAAAAGAAACCATCTAATAATGCGAGCATTTACATCTAGTTTGTTCATTAAATATCTAATTGTAGCATGATCAGTATGCACAAAGGTTTGATAGCCTGTGATATAATGTATGAATTTGTTTAGGAAATGCACGACATCTAGGAGTTCCTTCTTGGTCACTATATAGTTTAACTCTGTCTTTGACAAGTTTTTGCTTATAAAGTATATGGCATAAGGTAACTTTTAATCAATTTGTCCTAAGGCTGCCCCTTTTGCTTTATTCAAGGCATCTGTGTGAATGTGGAAAGGTAGGGCCCAGTTTGGGCCTCTCAGAATTGGGGCAGTCATGAACTTGCTCTTCAAGGTATTTAGCCCTTCTTGATAGTTTTCCGACCATATGAACTCGACATCTTTGCCTAAGAGGCCAAACAAAGGAGAGGCTAGCTTGCTGAAATCTTTAATGAATCTCTTGTAATACCCAGCTAAGCCTAAGAAACTTCTAAAATCTCTCACCTTTTGAGGAGGTGGGAGCCTTTGGATGATGGAAATTTTGTTGGGGTCCACTTGTAGTCCTTGCTGAGATATTGCATGATCTAGCGCGGTCCATTCAGTCATCAAGAATTCACATTTTTTCGAACTAAGGGACAAGTTCATCTCAATACACTTATCCAGAACTTTTCCTAAGTTAGACAAAGCTTCCTGAAAGTCAAAGCCATACAGAGTAAAAGCATCCATGTATATTTCTACTGCATCATGAACTAGTTCAGAAAATATACTCAATACCACTCTTTGGAAAGTGGCTGGAGTGTTGCATAAACCAAAAGGAAGGACCCGGTATGCAAAGGTACCCCAAGGACAAGTGAAAGTGGTCTTATCTTGGTCTTTCGGGCTGATTTGAATATGACTGTACCCGCTAAACCCGTCTGGGAAAGAGAAAAACTTTTTCCTTGCCAGACCGTCTAACACATGATCTATGAAAGGTAACGGAAAATGGTCCTTTTTAGTGGCTTTGTTCAATTCCCGATAGTCGACACAGATCCTCCACTTACCATTTTTCTTTGGCACTAGCAACAAAGGAGAGACCCATTCACTGTCAGAGATGGGATAGATGAATCCTGCATCAAGCAACTTCTGCAGTTCTTCCTTAACAATATCTTTAAGTGCTGGATTCATCCTCCTTTGGCGCTGCCTCACTGGCTTGCAATCCTCCTTGATGTATATATGATGAGTACATACTGAAGGGTGCACTCCCTTCATCTCCTTATAACTTTAGGTGAAGGCATCTAGGTGTTTTCTCAGTAGGCTACACCAGTTCCTTCTTCTGGGAAGTGGATAGGGATGGATTGATTTTCAAGGTTCTTTCTGGGCCAAAATCTATATTCTTGACACAAAGAGGAGTGGAGTCGGCAACACACAGATCAGTTGATGGGTTGCTTTGGGTTTCTCTTACTATTTCCTCTAATGGTGATACACTCGGAGGTGAATTCTGAATCGGATTTTCAATCATATCATCCTCATCTTGTGGTTTCCCCCCCATGGCAATTTCTAATGCACAAAGTGGTGTAGAATAGACTTCATCCTCATCTTCCTCATCCAACTAGAGAGGTGGACCATGTTCTAGCAAGGGTTGGGCCGGAGGATATAGGATTAGTTATTTAGACATGTGCCTGTTCTTTATGGTCATGTTCCCAGCTCGACAGTTGATGTAGGCATCGGCGGTAGCCAACCAGGGTCTTCCTAGAATGAGAGGATACCCAATTAGCTTTGCCTTTGGTTGGAGAACTAAGAAATTAGCAGGGTACTCCCAAGAATCAATGGAGACCATCACATCTTTCACAATCCCCTCAGGGGTCACGGTGGAGCGGTCTGCTAGCTGTGGCACGGTCGTGGTCTTCCTCAAGGAGACTTGGAGGTTAAGTTTGAGCATTGTGTCCTTTGTCATCACATTAATGGCAGCTCCAAGATCAATCAAGGTATGTTGGATCATGGTGCCATTGATGTGGATATCAACTACTGGGCTTCCAGGGTCTAGATATTTTGGACAGATTACCTACCCTAACATCAGGTCGGACAGTTGTCCTATGACATTGATAGTTGGGGCGTCTATCTTGTGCCTTCTTGGATGCCTAAATCACTTATCTTTGATCAACGTATTGTAGATAGGCACATCTTTTATGGCATGGAGAAGTGGTATCCTCACACATAAATGTTTCAATTCTCCTAGGAGTTCAGTTTCTTCTGGGGTAGGCTAGACTGTCACAGATAGTCTCTCAGGAAAGGGTGGAATTGCTTTAGGTTCACTTTCCTTTTTATCTTCCTCAACTTCCCTGGGTGGAGGCTGGCTATCTGGGAGAACTTTCCCAGATCGCAAGTTAATTTCCTGAATCTCCACAACATAAGTTGGGCATGATGGTTCCCCACTATATACTTTCTAAGCCTGTCTATTGTTCAGGTTCAGATTTGTTTGGGTAGGAATTTGGGGTTGCATTGGTGGAGCAGGAGGTAAAGGTTGTGGTTGGGCAGGTGGTGGAGGCAAAAGAGCGGGAGGAGAGTTGTATTAAGGCCTCCACCCCTAATGAGATGCATTCCACTAAGGCTGCGACTAAGCATAGGATTGAAATGAATGGGTGGCTGGTTGGGCATGATATTGAGATGTGAAGGACCAAGGAGGAGGTGTGGACCAGGAAGGATGAGCAGGGGGGCCCCAAGAAGGTATGGAAGTGACTTGGTTGGGGTTGTAGTATGCTTGGGATTTCCCTTGCATCCCCTGCTGGTAATGTATAGGTCCATGCGACCTCCTTTGGTTTAGTGACTCCCTCAGCCCCTTGATATACAACTTTAAGTCCGAGTAAGGAAGGGCACTTATCTGTAGAATGATTTTCTTCAAAGAGTGAACGGAGTTCAATTGGCATTCATTCCTAGGATGCCTCCTGGTGCATCTAGGGCAAAAAATGGCCAAAGCCCTCTCTGCTTCCTCTTGTTTCCTTTTGATATGCAAGGTATCCATTTGCGTCGCAAGAGTCTGCAACATCTCACTCTTTAAGTCTTCCAGCATGTTTCCAATTTCTCCTTTAATGGATGAGTTAGAGGAAGAGGTATTGGATATGGGTTGAATCCCCCTACCTTTCTTTCTGGATGCCCTAGAATGGTTTCTAAAAACAGTCTTTATGTCCTCATAGGATAGTTAGTAGATGTCTCCCCTGGCCAGTAGATGGAGGGTGTCTAAAAGATCTTCCCGAATTCCTCTGAGCAGGACCAGCTTCAGAGACTCAGGGTTAAGTGTACACCCGACCCTTTTGTAACTGAGTTGGAACCTCTCTTCATAGTCTTCTAGGGACTCATCACTTCCTATAGTCATTTGGAAAATTTGTGCTTTAGTATTCTTTGACCTACAATAGTCTCGATACTTGTTGTTAAAGGCTTGCTGCATCTGAGCCCAAGTTGTGATGCTATTGCCAGGTAATCCCATGAACCAGCATAGTGCTGCATCCTTGAGAGTAGAAGGGAACAATTTCAACTTTTGCTCATCTTCTGCATGGTCATAGGTTCGACAGATAACAACAAACTCGAACAAAAAGGTGTCAGGATCTTCTGTGGTCAGACCATGGAAATGAGGTAGGGTGGAAGGGATTATATTCTTGATTTTGGTGTCCCCATTGGTCTCTCGAATGGGAAAGGTACCCTCCATTCACTGTCCATTCCTCCTAGCATTTATGTGTTCAGCCATTGGCTCCAAAGGAATGTTTTCTTCTTCTTCTTCCCCTATAGGTTCTTCAAATATTTCTTGTTGTTCACCTAAGGGTTCTTCTTGATCGCTGCCACTGAAGAAGAGAGAAGGCTGACTGTGTGAAGCAGTGGGTGTGTTGGGAAATTTTTTCCTGAGTTATCTCTATTCCTACAAGGCATGAAAGGAAATATTTTTGGTTGGTTTTTTTTTCTTTTTTCCCACACTGATAGAACCTACAAAACTGAAATTGATTGAACAAAAAAAATTGCAACTAACTGAAATGAACTTGCTGAAATGAAATTTTCAAAATTGAAGAGGAAAGCAAGGAAATGCAGAACTGAAGGAAAAGAAAGGACTAGTCTACTTTTGCTGAAATGAAATTTGTAGAATTGAAAAGGAAAGCAAGGAAATGCAGTACTGAAGGAAAAGAATGGACTAGTCTACTTTTGCTGAAATAAACTATTAGTAGAATGTTGCAATAGAAAATAGAAGAAAGCAGTAATCACAGAATACTCTGACGCTTCCCCAGCAATAGCTCCAAAAGGTGGTGAGCAATAGTATTGCAGCAATAATGCTGCAACTCCTAGGCTACCTACTTTAATCTTATCAACCCGGTAGTTTGTAACAAACTTGGAATTGTCGGTGCTGTATGCACAAGTACTAGTTCTTACTACAGGTTGTCACTTGGTCAGCCAGCGCAAGATCACTAGGAGCTCAAGCCAACTTCTATGGATTATAGAAGAAGCTCTATATGTGATGAAAGGAGAGAAAGATTACTCTACGTATGCTACTCTAATTGTAGAACGGAGAAAGATTGAAATGTAAAGCAAACCTAGTAAACCCTAATTAACCAACTAATCCTAATTTTGCAGAAAGCACTATGAAAACCATGAAAGGAATGCCATTACCTACTCAAGGAAGTAAACAACATCTAACTAAGCTATTTCTGGAAGTAAATAAGAAAAAAACATATTTTTGGATTTTTATGTATTTTTATGTGAATTTGACATGCATGTAATTTATTGTGTGTGAATGTGGCAGCGAATAGGTGGCGTTGGAGGGTGGTTTTGGGACTTGAGAGAATGTAGGATGGTGTGGATGGGTCCTAGGAGGTCTCAGGTGGCCTTCTGGAGGCTTTTCCCACACTCGGCCTTCAAAAGGAAGCCTACAGGAACATCTACAGGAGGACACAGGAAATCTAAAGGAGGAAAATAGGGCCAAAAATAGGAGGAGGTCGAGAGCAGTTTTCACTTTTTTGAGGGTGTGAGAGTGGGTGGAAAAGGTATAAGAATGTTGGAATGAAGTGTTAGGGCACCTAAGGTCTATCATGAGTCACCGGGAGAGAGGAAGATGATTGGGTTTTCTCAAGGAGAGAGGAAGAAATTCTATGGAAAATGTAGGAAACTAAGGCAGAATTGAGGTGAGGTTTGGGCGACCTGTAGGGCATGGATCAGATGGAGGATGTGATGGCTGATAAGCTGGCCTACTACAAGAAGATATCTGTTGCAAAGGAACTGACAGTCAACCAATAAGATCAAGCAAGCAATGAAATGAGTGCATCTAGAAAAACTGAGTTTTGCATCCAAATAGTATAAACTATGATCTATGAAAGGAAATTCTGAGAAATGCTGCAAGAAAGGAAAGCATGAAAGAAGACTATTGCAAATAAATAAGTGAGCATGATGAAGAAGATCTGTAGCAAAGAAAAGCTAGACTATTCACCTACTAAAACTGCAAACACTAGAAGTCCTATGAAGGAGGAAAATCTGTGTTTTTGGGGAAGCAAGAGGGTATTTGCCTCAAATCATGGTCCCAAAGGGAGGAAGTGAGGCCAAGGCACTATTGCTAGCCTTTTGAATCTTCTCTTTATCACTACTTAACCTGCTATATAAAGCACAAATGGAAGCAAACTACTGAGTCATCAAAAGCAACCTATTCTTAACCATAAAAAAAAATATATCTAACAACAACCTAATCTACAAACTGAAATAAACATACAAATACAAGTAAAGAGGAGCTTGGCTGCTTGGATTGGGCCCTAACCCAAGAGCTTCAGCCCTCTGAGGTAACTCAGTGCTAGCTCAAAAAGGATTCCACCTTTATTTCCAAAATAATAACAAGATTACATGAAACTATCAGAAAATAATAAACTCGAAGTTGAACAGAGTTTACATAAGCAAAAATCCAACAAAAATCAGATCCTAGTGAGGACCTAGGCCTCTCTACTTATACAAATGAAGCTACCAACAAATTCCTTAAAATCAGGGAGGCTTGGCTCCCAAAACTCGAGATAATCATTAGTCATCCTCCACTTGCTTGGTTGCCTTCTAGTGCATGATTTGGTTGCTTGTACTCCGAGTTGAATGAAGGGGAATTCGAAGTGAGGAGTAATAAATGAGGGGGATTCCCTCCTGTAAGTCCTTTCCTTTGTCCACTTCAATTTATTTCTGCCATTTTTCCACTGGATCCTTGATGTTGACCCCAAAATTCATCAATAACCTGCATTAAACACATGTTAGACCACATGGCATCATAACTAACTCAACTCACTCCATAAGCATAAATATAATCAGAAAATCATACAATAAACTAAGAGAATGGTTGATTTGACTAGGTTAGGAGGTAAAATGAGCCCATATAATTACCCATTTATGAGGCTCATCAATGGGAGTAAGGGGATGGAGTCCTTAATTCATAGTTATGATATAGGACATGCATTAGTGGTGTGTAATTCTTACTCCCCAACTGTAATCCTTCCAAATTCTACTTAAACTAGTGCAAATGTAAGTGGACTTGTTGATGTTAATTCACTTAAAAAACACCCACGTTTAGATTGAAAATTAATATATTATTATTTAATTTGGAAATTAAGAAGAATATTTATTTGGAAATATCCAAAAGGTGACACATATGGAGGTTGAGTAATCCTTTATTAAAAAATTACATTGAAAAAAAGGAAAGCATGCCACATAGGTGGTTAATAATGACTTATCTTATGAAATTAGTAAATATAATTTTTTTGTGAGGGGTTAGATTGCTAGACTTATATATTTTACATATAAATGAGACCTCCATGGGATTTTTTTTGGATGGGGAAATAACATTATATAGAAATACTATTGAAATTCTATTAAAGCATAGTGAAGTTTGAGTCACTATGTTAGTTAGCTCTAGAAGGAGGTTGAGTAATTCAAAACTAAACTCCCTTGTCAAAGGATGAAAAGTATAGTAGGTGAGAAAAACCATCTACTAAAACATATTCTATTTTTGGTTTTATTCTAGTTCTTTGTTGATCTCACATAAATTAGTGTTCTATTGTAGCCGCTACAACAAAACCCAAAATTTTTAGCCTCTATATCCAAATTTTGGGTTCCCGCATGCTTTTCAAGGTCCTAACAAGTATCTTTGTGGCTTAAACCAATCAAAACCCTTTAATAACTCAGTTATCATTGAGGCTGCAATTTTTGTATGTTCATGAGGCACGTTTTCTAAGCTTTCTTGTTCTATTTCATTCTCAACATTGAGGTTTAGAAATTTGCATTCATTCATTATGTTAGGGATATTGTAGCACTATTCCTCCATGATTGTTTATTTACGTGAAAAGTATCTTGTTTTGGTATTTATGTGTGCTTTAGTATGCCCCATGGTTTGGAAGAGGTTGGAACTAGATCAAGAAGGATCATCACCATCAGGAGTAACTCTTAATGAGAAGTAGATCTCATTATGTCAAAGTTTATAAGATGCAACATAAAGACATATGTGGTTCAATGTTGGCATACTTGCACAGGGGCTGACTTGGCTTCATCCAAGCCTGAGATCATCAGAAATAATGAGTTTGGACTCCCATTCACTTAAAATATTCCCAAGCTCCTTTTCATATGATTTCTTAATCTTAAAATCCTCCTTCAACCAAGCTAGGATTTTCATCGCATCTAGCCTTAAAGTTTAAGACTTTTGTTTCACTACCTTAGTCACAAATCACAATCACGACTTGCAATGTTGGTATCCCTAGCCATTATAATTGTGATTTTAAACCTAACTTAAGCTCCACATATCCCTTAGTTACAAATCACATTTTGAATTCACCATGATTTGGCATTAACCCCTAAAGATACAACTTGAGACCCCTATTGAGCCCTCCACATGTGATAGATTTAATGCGCAAGTCCTAAGTGCAACTTCCTGACTAGAAACTAGTCTTTCAACCTATGACTAGCAATTGGATGTGTGACTTATGATTTTCTTAGATTAATTAGTTGCATAGTCACAAAATTGCTACAAGAAAATTCAGTAATCTTTGTGACCTGGAATCTTCTGTGACCTTGTGACCTATCCTTTCCTTTGACCTCTCCTCTTGTGACCTCTCCTTCTGTACCTCTCTACTTTTAGTGACTTGTAACTTGCCTAAACTCCTTAGTCGCATAGTCGCAAAATCATGACTAGAAAAGGTAGTAACCTATGTGGTCTCTGCTATGACCTCTCCTTGTGTGACCTCTCCCCTATTTTCTACTTGTGACCTTCTCTCTCCTCGCGACCTTACTATCAAACCCCTAGTCACTAAATCAGAAATTGCAGTTGTTGAAGCCAACATCTCTTATGACCTAGTATCTTCTACGACCTTGCAACCTATTTATTTATGTGACTTGTGATCTACCTCTTGTTGCAATTTTCGATTGACCATTCCTTAGTCGCATAGTCACAAGATCGCATTTGAGAAGGTCAACGATCTATGCGACTTTGTGACTTATCCTTTCTTGTGACTTCTCCCTTGTGACCTTGCAACCCATTTTTCTTCGCGACCTCACAATTCATCCTGTCTTATGACCTGCCCTATCTATTAAACCTGCGACCTATTCTCACCTTGTGAGTCCCCTCAAGTCGTATTCCTACATGTGACTTGGCCATGCAAATGAAAGTTGTAACTAGTCACTAGATCTACAGCCTGTGACTGGCCACTAGTTTTGCTAGTTGCGACCTTTTCCTATGTCTCTTCATATCCTCATATCTTCATCTTCCTTGAATCTTTCTCTTCCCTAAACCTCTACTTCATATGCATATTTCCCCTTTGTATTTTGCAGCTACACTTTATCCTTCTTCAACCTTTGTGTATCTGTTACAACTTTGGTGAAAATTCCATGTAATAAAAGTTAAAAATAATAATCATTGTTGATGGGACACTTATTCCAAGCTGAATGTTAGGCAAGACATCCTAGGGGGTGTTCATTTGGTTTTTTATGGCTAAGGAAATTGGAAAATGAAATGGCTAAGGCTTTCGAAAGGTAAAATGGAATTTTTGGCACATTTATTTATGAAAATAATGGAAACTAGGAGACAAAGGATGTGAAAGGTAACAGGTTGCATGTGAGGAGGAAATTGAAGGAAAATAATGGGAAATGAAGAAAATAGAGGCCTAATTAATAAAAAGGCTTTTGAGGATCAGTTAGTAACCTTTTGTCAGTTTAGTTTTGGAGCTCTCATTATTCTCTCTCTTTGGCTCAATCTTCGACACTTAAAGTTTTCTTAGAGCACTTTAGCATTGGAGTAAGAAAGGCAAAGAAGGTAAGAGGAAGCAAAGATCAAGCAGGGAAGTGCAGGATGAAGCAGCTAAAACAAGATTATTTGCAGGTATCAATTTGCTTGTGTATTTTCCTTTCTATATTTGGTATGCATGGTGTTGTTTTCTTTCATGGCAAGGGTTTTTCCAGGTGTGATATTGTTTTTAGCCTAGCCTTGCCATTTCCTGATAGCCTTGATGAGATGGTTTCTCATACTTTGGTTGAGTTAGATTTCTAGATGGATTCGAAGTTGAGTGGGGTGGATCTTTGAAATGACAAACACATGCCCTAGTGGTCCCTAAACTAGACTGTGGATCACAATAAAGCCACTAGTGTAGTAACCCATGAGCCAAATTATGGGTTGTGGTAAAACTAGGATTGTGTGCCTCGGTGGGCCTAGGAATTCTTATTGGTGAATAGAGGGATATACGGTAAATCCAAGAGGTGGATTTATCTCCATTGGTTCTAGTAGTCCCGAGATGGGATGTACGGTAAATCCTGGAGAGTGGGTCTCAGTGTAGGGCTTAGTGGTCCCTGGATCGGACTATGGATTACGATAAAGCCTGAGAGACTAGGAGGCATTGAAATTCCTCATAGTGTAGGTGGAGAACTTTGATAGCATCCATGCTTGTTTGGTTCTTTTTAGTTGTTTATGAGTCCCACATTCATGCTTGGAATATGGCACGAAGGTGATTGGATGAAGAGAGACTTGGCTCAACCAAGCTACGGACGGGTGGAACGTGGTAGTCTCATCTCTAGTTGGTTTTTGCATTCATAAATAATAAATTAATTCCCTTGGTTTTCATGTGTAAATGTATTGTTTTATATATGGATTTTATGGCTGATATGTTTATAATATTTCTCTTGTTACTATGTTGGTTATATGTATGTTTTATGACAACAACTATGTATGGCTCTCAGTATGTTTTTACTTGTAAATGAATGGACAATGTATCTATGACCTAATAGATGATAATGCAAAAAAATACATGAGGAAAAAATGGCTCTTAGAAATTCTCAGATAAGTATGAGATCCATATGCTTAATTCTATTGTTTACACGTGTACATTACATGTTTATGATATGTTTGATGAAATGCCTATCATGGCCAGTAGGGGTTTGGATAAGGGATTGTTTAAATAATTTCTTCTACTTCATTATGTCCCTGTTTTTTAACCACTCTTAAGACCTCATTCCATTTTGGGCAGTGACCTAGGCTCTGGGCTGGAAAACATGGCTCAAATCTCGAGGACACTGGCATAGAACAAGACAAATTGGTCCCTGGAAACTAGGATACATGCCTGTGAGAGCGCGTAGAGGTCCCTGGACGCTAGCATGCCCATAGCATGAGAGCATCAAGAGGGCAAGTGATCAGAAGTTTCAGTGGGACCCACGTGCAAGCTGACTGGAGTGTTGGCATGGTTTTGAGGGGTCCTGTGGCTTATGCAGAAGGTCTTTTTGTTTTGTTTCCATCGATTCCATTTCCTTAAGGTCACATAGGAGGTTGAATCCAACCATAGTAGCCTCTCGTCGCATGTTTACCTTGGTTGGCTGGTTACTTGGGTAGATGTGGGACGAGGGTTCCACAGAGTGGTATCAGAGCATGGTTCACCCCTCAGACTGGATGGGATGTGTGTTGGCCATGCATGCATGTCAGTTGCATGTGTGTCTATTACACTTGCATTCCATGTGGTTGTTACATTTTCAAGTTTTTGATCATGGTTCTAGTGATGTCGTCATGTAGAGTTTGATGTTGTTATTGTGGAGTACATTTTCATGAATGTATGATTGCTTACATATTGTTATATGTTGCCTACAAGTATCATAATGCATGCATGGTTACATTCCCATATGTTTTGTTACATTCTTGTATGGTTAGTTACTTGTATCATTCTTGTAGGTTTCGTTACAAGTATTGCTTGCTTATGCTTGATTGCATGCATCCATGTGTGTGTGTGGTTTCTTACACATTGCTTATGCATGTTGTTGTTTGCATGTGGCCATGTGCACAGTGGCGTAATTTTTGTTGTTTTCATGCATGAGGTCATGGTATGTGTAGTTGATATGGTCATGCATTTATGACTTGACTCTAACTAGAATGATGTTTATGTGTTGATGCATTTATTTGTATATGTCTATATGTTGTTTGATTATGTTATACATGTACCACGCTGATTTGGGTGATCTTGCAGATGAGGTAACCTCCCCAAATTATACTAAGGTACATTGGTTTGTTATGATTTGGTTTATTTGACATATTATGCCTTGTAGGAATGAAGGTCAAAACGAATAGAAAGATGGTAGACTACAATGACTCTACCTATGAATTAGATGAACAACGAGGTGGGCACTCTTTTGATTTAGCAGATATGTTGAGAAGCTTGAAGGAAGAAATAAGGAGTTGTAAGGTAGATACTGACAAGTTCATACGTGGACAAGAGAAACAAGAAGAGGTTAATGCAATACTTCTTCAGAGTTTGTCAGAATTGCAATGGCAAGGGCCACTTCGGATCAACAATGGATAGGAGGATAGGACTAATGGGGCATATGGAAGTAGGTCTCCTAGTAGACAGAGGTTGGATAGAGATGACACGGTGAGAGATGGTAGGTTTTTGGACACTTCGGATAGGAGGGGTGATGAGTATAGGTATTATTCTAGTTTTGGTTCTGACAGACATCATGATCATCATCGTTATCATCCTTACAGGAGGAGTGATAGGGGATACTTTCCATATGAATTTAAGAAAGAAAATACACCTACTTTTGACGGATATGTGAAGAATATGGAAGATGTAGATGCTTGGATACTTGGGATGAACAAAGTCTTTGAGTTGCATGAGTACACAGATAACATGAAGGCCAAAATAGCTATCTTCATCTTGAAAGGTTAGAGCATACATTTGGTGGGAATATGTGAAGCGGGTTAGAGACATCAGGATGGATGATTTGAGTTGGCGAGAGTTCAAGAGGCCTTTTAGGAAGAATTACTTGTCATAAAGGTACTACGACAACAAGGCCAAAGAATTCTATGAGCTAAAGATGAGGTCAATGACAGATGAAGAGTACACGGCCAAGTTTCTGGAGCTATTGAGGTGTGTATCGTATTTTACAAATGAGAAGGCTAAATTTCAGCAATTTTTCAGTGGTTTTCCATTAGCATTTAGAGATCAGATTGAGTATGATGAGCCTTAGTCACTTGATGAAGTCATTGGGAAATTGAAGCATTGCTATCAATAGTCAAAGTGTAAGAATGAATATCTCAACAAGGATGGAAAGGGAAAGACAAAGGTAAAGGTAAATGGAAACCTAAGAGAGTAAGGTCTTAGAATGAAGATTGGAAAGAAAATATGGCACCACAAAATAAGTTTAATGTGGCTAGACAGGGATATGGATCATAGCAACAATATAAAGGGAATGGTACTAGACGGTTGGAGTGCTGGACATGTGGTGAGGAACACCTTAGGAGATATTTTCTGCAGAACCATGGTGGTAGGCTTAATATATATAGTGTATAGGAGGCATAGATGGTTGGGGATGTTGGGCAGAGCAATCCTCATATGTATGCAGTCATGGACAAAAAACAAGCATAGAACCAATCATCTATCATTGAGATGGACGATAAGCTTTGTGATCAAGTTATTTCTATTTTGATTGACCCTGGATCTAATTATAATTATGTTATTCATGACATGGTGGATAAGTGTGGTTTGAGTAAGGAATTGCATGCATAATCTTGGTTAGTGTAGTTGGCTACATGTACAAAGAAGTAAGTTCATAATTGGGTAAGAGATTATGCATTTTATTTGAATGGTATGAATACAACAACATATTTGAATGTATTACCATTGGGATCCTACAATATGTTGTTGGGCATGGATTGGTTGTATCTTCATAGAACCAAGGTAGACTGTCATGACAAAGCCATTGAATGTGTTGATGACAATGGGGAATCAAGAGTCTTGTAGGGTAAGAAGAAAGCCACATTAGTTAAGATGGTGACAACTATGCAACAAAAGCGTAGCTATAGGAAAGGGTGTATTTTATTTGCATTGCACATTTCCAATGATAAGGGTAAGGAGGTTGAGGATGCAGATATGTAGTGCAAGTAGAGAGTTCTGCAGTAGTTTTAGGATGTATTTCTTGAGGACATTACAGAGTTTCCACCTCACAGGCAGGTATAATTTTCTATTGAATTAGTGCCAGGGGCAGATCCAACATCAAAATCACCTTACATGATGAGAGCACCTAAGTTGGTGGATTTAAAGTTGTAGTTGAAGTAAATGTTGGACAAGGGACACATTAGGCCATGTGTATCACCTTGGGGCACACCGGTATTTTTTGTGAAGAAGAAATATGGAACTCTTAGATTATGCACTGACTACAAGCAGTTGAGAAAAGTGACCATCAAGAATAGGTACCCTTTATCGAGGATTGATGATTTGTTTGATTAGTTGAAGGGAGTAACAATTTTCTTGAAGATTGGTCTGAGATACAGATATCATCAGGTATGCATCAAAGAGGAGGACATTTACAAGACAACTTTCCAGGCCAACTATGGGCATTATGAGTTTGTTGTAGTTCCATTTGACCTAACTAATGCTACAACTATGTTTATGTGCTTGATGAAGAGTGTGTTACGTCCGTATTTGGATAATTTTGTTATTGTGTACATTGATGATATATTGGTATATTATAAAATGAGAAAGAACATGCTGAGAATTTAGCAATAGTGTTGAGGCTATTGTGGGAGCATCAATTGTATGCTAAGCTCAACAAGTGTAGTTTATTTTAAAATGAGGTACACTACTTAGGACATGTTGTCTCCAAGGAGGGAATCATTGTAGATCCAAAAAAGATAAGGGCCATCATGGAATGGGTAGCCTTTAAGAATGTAGATGAGGTGAGATCTTTTATGGGGTTGACAAGATATTATAGGAGGGTCATCAGGAACTTCTCGCAGATTTCTTATCCTATCACATCAGTTTAGAGGAAAGGTAAGAAGTTTGAATGGACAAAGGAATGTGAGGCTAGTTTTGAGCAGCTTAAGTAGTTGTTGAGACATGCACCAGTGCTATGGATTGAAGATCCAGAAAAAGAGCTTGTAGTATGCACATATGCTTGCAAGAGAGAACTAGGTGGAGTCTTTATGCAGTATGGACAGGTGGTATGCTATGAGTCATGAAAACTAAGTGAGCATGAGCAGAACTAACCAACACATGCCCTTGAGTTAGAAATGATCATACATGCATTGAAGATGTGGAGGCACTATCTTCTTGGAAGGAGGTTTCTATTGATGAGTGATCATATTGGGTTGAGGTATTTGTTCGACCTGTTGAATATGAATGCCCGACAGGCTAGATGGTTGGACACGATCAATGAGTTTGATTTTGAGATCAAGTACATCAAAGGTAAAAAAAACAGGATAGTATATGTTCTCAGCAGGCAGGTAGAAGTAAATCACTTGGCAGCTATGAGCTCCTATGGAATAGACTTACAGAATTGTAGGTAAGTCAGTAGGATGTCAGGTATATGGAGCTTTTGAATAGGTTGCAGTAGAGTATTGGTACAGGTACAGGTGGTAGCATATGTATAGGTATATGTGATAACATAGGTACATGTACAAGTGCACAGGATGTGGACTATTGTCTTACGACAGACGAACTTGTTAGATTTGGAGACAAGATATATGTCTTGGATAGTAGTGAGCTCAAGAAGGTGATATTAAGAGAGTTTCATGTGAAACCTTATTCAGGTCACGGAGGTTATCAAAAGACATTGACTGCAATGAAGAAATTTTATTATTGGCTGAATTTGAAGAGGGATGTAGAAGAGTTTATGGCTAGGTGTTTTGATTTTTAGTGATTAAAGGCACATTGTAAAAATCCAGGTGGATTGCTACAGCCAATGGTGATTCCAGAATGGAAATGGGAGGTCATTTCCATGGAATTCCTCATAGTGTTTCTGAGGACAGTGAGACATCATGATTCCATCATGGTTGTTGTGGACAGGTTGACAAAGGTTGCACACTTCATCCAGTGAAGCCTACATTCTCAGCTAGCAATGTAGCACAAGTATTCATCAGAGATATGGTCAGATTTCATGGTGTTCCAAAGAAGATTGTATTGGACAGGGATTCAAAGTTCACTTCCAAGTGTTGGACGGAGTTGTTTGCATGATTGGGCACAAAGTTGGCCTTCAATACAAATTATCATCCGCAAAATGATGGAAAGACAGAGAGGGTCAACATGATGTTGGAGGACATGTTCAGAGTGTATGTGATGCATTGAAAATGGAAGTGGGAGGAGTATCTTCCCTTGGTTGAGTTCGCATACAATAATGGTTATCAGGAGTCATTGAGAATGAGTCCTTTCAAGGCATTTTATGGGTGGAGTTGCAATACTCCTATCAGTTGGAGTGATACAGTTAACAATGCGTTGATTGGACCAAACATGTTAGTGGACATGGAATAGGAAATGCAGGTGATCAAGAAGAATCTAAATGCAACACAGGATATGCATAAGAGCTATGCAGATCAGAATAAATTGTTAAAGGAGTTCTAGGTTGGGGAATAGGTGTACTTGCACATCAAATGAAAGAATATCTCCTTGCAGATTGGATCATGTGCCAAGTTGGCACCATGGTTTTGTGGATCCTTCCATATTGTTGAGAGGATTGGTCCAATTTCTGATCGACTTGCACTGCCTCTGACAGTGAAAGTCCATGATGTTTTCCATCTTCCATTGCTTAAGAATTATGTTAAAGATGTTGATCATGTGATTTATGGGTCCGTGTTGCAAGTGGAACCAAATGGAGAATTCCATCCAAAGCCTTAGTGTATATTGCAGAAAAAGGTGCTCATGCTTCAAAACTGAAAAATCAAGCAAGTTAAAGTGCATTGGAAGCACTTTGGGCCCAATGAAGCTACATGGGAGATGGCGAATTAGATGTGGTCCATGTATCCTTCCTTTGTTTTTGATTGAGGAAAAGAAGTTTTGATATGGTGCTTTGGTATATGTTTTGATAAGATGTTTTGGTATATTTTTTGATATGATGTCTTAGTATATGTTTTTGTGTATGTTTTGGTGATATTTCTATATGTACATATGTATATGGATGTAAATACCACCATGATATATGATATAAAGCTCCAATAAGTGGTATGGGTGTCATGTCATTATTATTGTCATGTTTTTATATTGTTACATTACTATGCTATCAAGTTGTTATGTTGTCATGTGGGTTGGCACTCAATAGGGTGATCATTGTAAATACAACATCGAGCTATGTTATAAAGCTCCATGAGCAGTATGTTTTCTTTTGAGCAGGTTACTAAGGTATATGTGTGATTGAACACCAAGGACAATGTCCCCAAGGGGGAGGGTTCTGTAACAACCTTGGTGAATATTCCATGTCATAAAAGTTAAAAATAATAACCACGGTTGATGGGGCACTTATTCCAAGTTGAATGTTGGGAAAGACATCCTAGGGGGTGTTCATTTGGTTCTTTATGGCTAAGGAAATTGGAAAAGGCAATGGCTAAGTCTTTGGATAGGGAAAATGGAATTTTTGGCACATTTATTTATGAAAATAATGGAAATTAGGAGAAAAAGGATGTGAAAGGCCACAGGTTACACGTGAGGATAAAATTGAAGGAAAATAATGGAAAATGAAGAAAATAGAGGCCTCATTAATAAAAAGGCTTCTAAGGATCAGTTAGAACCTTCTGTCAGTTCAGTTTTGGAGCTCTCCCATTATTCTCTCTCTCTCTCTCTCTCTCTCTCTCTCTCTCTCTCTCTCTCACTCTTGGACACATAGAGTTTTCTTGGAGAACTTTAGCATTGGAGCAAAAAAGGCAAAGAAGGAAAGATGAAACAAAGATTAAGTAGGGAAAGGCAGGATCAAGCAACTACAACAATATTATTTGTAGATATTGATTTGCATGTGTATTTTCCTTGCTAGATTTGGCATGCATGGTGTTGCATGTGGTTGTTTTTTGTCATGGAATGGGTTTTTCCAGGCATGACAATTTTTCAGCCTAGCCTTGCTATTTCCTAATAGCCTTGATGAGATGAGATGGGTCACACTTTGAAACTGCAAGTGTCACCAGAAATTGCAATTGCGACTACAAGGGTGACTATGACTAGGAAGTGCAATTGCGACCATAAGGATGAAATGTCAAGAGTGATGAGGGTAGATGAGAATTCATAGGAGAAGGTGAAAGGTTACCTCCTCATTTCTATAAATATACCCTCATTCCTAATTTGGAAGGGAATTTTTATCACTTGAGCTAGGAATAGAATTAGATAGTTGATTTGTGCTTGAGATCTAGAGGCATTCAACTCTTGGTAGCTAGTAGGGTAAGCTATGGTGAGGCTAGGGTTTTGCATTGGATAATGGTATGAGAAGCCTATGTTCCAATGTTGGGATTTGGTGAATTATAGGATGTTTACTCATATTTGCAGCAACAATAGTAAGAAATTCTTCATTTTGAGCATTGATTCCCATGCTTACTCATAGTGGTTGTATTGGTTGTCTAGTATTTTCATTGTATTTTTATGTGTGCTTTCATACTTGTAATATGTTATGGACTAGTTTGTAGTCATTACGTGTGCATTCACATTTGAATCTATGCTTACTCATCCCACGCTATGTTGGTGACCTATGATGAACTAATTTGCACTTAACCTCTGGAATCTTCTTGTTTATGTATGTCTATGACGATCTTGGCTCACTGATCCTTCTCATGGCATGCTTATTCGTATGGTTGTTATGAATTTCTTGTACCTTTTTCTATAGTTTGTCAATATTAGGTTGACCTTGTCCCATTATTCAGGAATTTCGTTCTTCTCCTTACTCTAACATATTTTCATTTGACAGTCAAGAGTGAAACATTCAGGGTGGCAGTCGGACCCACATACCATATGGGACTGTTATACCAAACGGTGTGAGGTCTAATTTGGACTTCACACCAGGTAGACCCCTTATTTTTTGGCGACATCCAACACTGTCAACATGTTCTTAAGGGAAAAAAAATTCCCTGAGTGTGGTCGGTCAGCCCATCAAGTCAGCCCCACAAGAGGCACTTGAATCCCACCAAAATACTATATAAAGGAGAGTTATTGGACCTCATTTGAGTCACACAAGTAATTTGGTCTCTTCAATAAGTCTAAGGAAAATTAAGAGTGAGAAAGAGGTGAAGGATAACGCAGAAATAAATAAGGTCTATTTATTTGTATTGTGCATCAATTCTTTGTTAGACAAGCTCACACGTATGGGAAGAAAGCTATCTCTGTTAATTTTTTGAGCTAGAGAAGAGAAACAGACTGAGTTATACAAAGAAGCATTGTTGTTTGGGTGGCTAGCCTATCACTTGGTGAGTTGTCTTGATCAAAGTCTTGGAAGTATTCCTTGAATTTCTATAAGATGAGAAGTTTTTGGGATTTTCCGCTTTGGAGGGGTTTTGCCCTTGATTGGAGCCTATTTTTGGTGTTCTTGTTTGCATTGTGATCTTCTTTATTGGCATTGTCTTGATGATGAACACAAAATAATAATGATGATAATGAACTAACATTATATCGTAAGAATTGTCAATATAAAAAGAGAAAACATAATAAAAGAAACCCTAAATATGTTTTCCCTAATTTTTCTCAACATTTATGGCCTTGAAAGATTTGCAGTGTAGAAAGAAAAAAAAATCTTGAATTCAAATGCAACACAAAACTAAATCACACACTTGGTATCCAAGCACTTGGTGGGCTAAAGTTGAGTAGTACATCGATGATTTTTTTTCGTGTTTATGACTCCAAGCCTAGTTAATATTTCAAATATAAATATGAAAATGAAAGTACATGCAAAACAAAGGAAGGAGGAGAAGTTAAATGTGATAAATAATTAATAAAATAGAAGAAAAATCATACTGGTGCCTTATGCCCAATTAATAGACTAAGATTTTCTCCTACTTCCATGCATGAAAAATGACAGTTTATGGTCTTTCACTCAAATACAAACACAATTATCAAAGAAAAAAAAATACTACATGAATTTTTGTCATGGAAAAGTTTGCTATTTTTTATAAACCTTTATGTAACTCCCACTTGGAGAAGACATACAACACAAATATAAAAAAAAATTGTTGCCTCACTTAAACCTGTACCATTTTGAGCTATTTTCTCCATATAGTTGTTCCACTTCAACATCCAAATTGAAACTAGTTGTCCTACACATATTCATGAGACCAATGAGGAAAACTTAGATTAAATTTGACCAAATATTAAATTTAATTGCATGAATAAATAATAATTAAAAGGACTTCCATTCATGAATACGTTAATGAGCTCCTATTTGTTTCAAGAATGAATTCTTATAGTTTAATCTTAGAGAAAAATTCCTTCCCCTCGACGAAGAAACAACGAAGTCAACATTGAATTTGATGTTGCTTTGTTGGATTAAGGGTATTTTTCTCCAAGATTATCCAAACCATAATTTATTTTCTACTAAATGTAGCCAACCACGTGAAGGTGGAAGTTCTCATGGCCCCTCCCCCTCGCCCCCCGTCCCACACATCACTCTCAATTCTCTTGTACCCAATATATGTACTATATAGGAAATAGTTGAAAGCAAGACATTAAGATACATAAAAAAAAACAAATAGAAAACATTCATTCATTCATTCGTAAATCCATACAATATTTCATCTCAATAAATTTTATGATAAAAATATGTTTACATAATATGAAATAAGGGTATGTACATAAAGAGACATATAGAAATTATTCATTAACATATAACATTCATTCATGCATTCATTAATCCTAGACACAACATACTTCATCTCAAAAAAAATTATCGTAAAAAATATGTTTTCATAATATGGTATGTGATGTTTCTAATGATATAAATAGAAAAATCATTTATTTTTATTTATTTATTTTTTATGGTCTGGTTATGTACTCACGACATTGTCGAGGTTGCCGCAAGAGGGGTTGACCATCAGCTGTAACAAAAAATAAATGTTAAATTGATATTTTTTTATTATTCATTAATAAAAATAACATTAGAGTTTTCTTTACCTCATGCACTAGTTGACACTGTTGGAATCACTGTTATATTTTCTACTATATTTATTTTAACTAATTTATATATTGGTTGCATTATATACTCTATATTAGTCTAACAAAATTATAACATATATTAGTTGTCAATTCACAACATTTTATGATTATGATGACAATTTAAGTACATATGAGTGCAATGTCCATGATGGGATGTATGAATTTTCCTCCGCACATTGTCCATCAATGAATATAACCTTGAATGGGCTAGCATTGGTCTATCATTACCATCTCAAAATCACCCAACATATGAAAATTTACCATGTCTACCATCATCAGTTCACATTGTCTCATAGATGAACCCTTCTAAAAATTATATGCATGAATTTATGGAAGGCCATCCCCTCTACCTAACCTATGATTGACTGTGAGAACAAGTGAACAAAGTACAATTTCTAGGTAGGGGATCTTATCAACAAAGATCCATCAATTGTCCTTTATTCACTTTCTATCACAATCAATCATAGGATAGGTAGAGGGGATGGAATTCCATAAATTCATGCATATAATCTATAAAAAGGGTCATCCATGAGATAGTGTGAAGTGATGATGACAAGAATTGTAAATTTTCATCTGCCTGGTCATTTTGAGATGATGAGATAGATCAATTCTACCCATTTAAGGTTAAATCATTGACAAACAATTTCAGGAGGACAATTCATACATCCCATCATGGAAATTACACACATATGTGCTTAAATTGTCATCATAATCATAAATTGTTGTGATTATGCATTGAAGAAGGAGTAACTAGCACCTAAATTAGGAGTGTGGTAGTGTATGGTGGAATGGGATAGGGATAAAAAGTAGTAGATGGTTGACTTATAATGGGAACGGATTGTGTAAAGGCTTAGTTTAACACATGAATATGATTATACACTCTTGGTGTTTGTAACAGATTTGATTGACTTATACCACAAATTTATCAAATATATGGTTTTCTATACCCTCCTTGTATTTGAGGTTAGTGAACAAGGAATATCAAGCCCGGTTGGGATAGCACATCCGTGTCGCATAGCCCAACCATACATGTCTCTCTATATGTATGGACCAAAGTGATGATATATTAGCTTATCTTTGCTCGCCAATATGGATCAACTATGAACCTGTGATGATTTTATTGGGCTATAAATCTATTATTGACCCATTACATTGATCTATAAGCAAATCCATAGAAGGATCTAAATCTCAATAAAGTGTCAAATATTAAAAAGAAATAAAGTTAATATTTAAACTAACTCTTTGCCCTATATTTCTTAGTATGCTAACATAGCCAAGTTCTGAAGTGAGGGAAGAAAATAAAATAAACTTGGCACCATCTCATCTCAAGAAGAGTGAATTCCTTAATCCGAATTTGTGAAGGCAATAAGAACAAAAATATGGGAATAATTAATAGCCCTAATTGTAGAAATAAGGTCGATAGATACAAAAAAAGGCGAAAGGGGTATTGGAGGGATATAAGAACTTTTCTTAATGATCGAATAACTATAAGACCTTATCTCCTTGGAACGAACCTATAACACAAGAAATTGAAGTTTTGGGCTCATTCTACTAGCCCTCTTCTTTGTGACATAACGTCAGACTTACTCAAGAAGAGCGAGAGCTTAAGGAATCTGATCTTGACAGACCAAAAGGATATTTGATGAGCTCAAGAAATTCCAAGCATCTTGAAAAAGTAAGCGAAGGTATGAGGTAATTTTACAAGATATGAAGTCTTCAAAATTCGTCTATCAAGCCTTCATTCTAGATAAGTTTTGAGTGATAATAGTCTCAAGTTGAAAGGCATATGCACGAGTCTCTTTTGGAAGCCCTAAAAGGTTTTTCATTGTCACATTTTCAAAGGGGGCTAAAAGCACTATTGAAAGAGGATACAACTATGCATAAAATAGATCCAAGATCGATGGTATTGATGACTTCGTTATGAGCTTAAGTCTAGTTGAAAGAATTCCAAAAACCATACTCTACACCTATGCATTAAGACATTGAAATTATGAGCTCGTAAAGAGACAAATAACATTCATTCATTCATTCATTAATCATAGACACAAAATACTTCATCTCAAAAACTTTTATCATCAAAATATGTCTTCATAATATGGTATGTGATGTTTTTAATGATATAACTAGTAAAATAATTTATTTTTCTTTATTTTTGATGACCTATTCATGTACTCATGACGTTCTCGAGGTTTCCACAAGATGATATTCTTTGTTATTATTCATTAATAAAAATATCATTAGAGTTTTATTTACCTCATGCACTAGTCGACACTGTTAGAATGGCTGCCATGTGCTCCTCTTCTGGCTTCCCTGTGGTGTTTGTAGTTTGTGGTGTGATCTCTGCCAAAAAATCCTATATAAGAAAGGGAATTATTTTTCAATTAGAAGAATGTAAAATTTAAAAAGAAAACATTCATAATTGAACTTATGACATACAAAATATCACTTTAAAATATGTTTATTACCTAATATCTCTGAAGATATTGGTTTAACATGTTGATCCTATATTTAATATCAAAAAATTTATTTCTAATGCGAATCAAATGAGAAATTTCTTCGTTCATTCTAACCACAAGCATATTGAATGTTATGATTGGGTTAGGAGACATGTACAACTCATCATCAAACCAATTAGGATCATTAAGAACTTCCTCAAGAGCATATGTGGGTTTATTTGAGGATGGTGCCTCCCCCTTATCACCCTTTTTATCAAATAATGTAATTTGTAATTTTATTCCACCACCCTTAGCTATAAACATTCAATGATTTGAATTTGATGAAAAATTTTAGATCAATAAAAAATTCCAACTTAATGAGTTAACTAAATTGGATTGGGAATCATTTGGCTGAGAACCATCATGAGGTGACTAGACAATGGGCTATAATATTTTTTTTAATTGAATTGGGCTTGGATTAGTTCTATATTAGGAGGCCTAGTTAGTAGTACTAAGTGAGTCAATGGTATACTTTAATGAGAAGCATGTATTTTGTTGATCATGATCTTTTCAAATGGATAGTTGAGTTAATTATCACATGAGTTGAAACCATTGTGTAATTGAAAGGGGCACATCAAGATGAAAAATTTAATCACTGAAACCTAGAGGATTAAAGCCTTAACTATTCATTTGGAAGGTTGATTGAGGCATCACAACTAAGGGAGCAGTTCAGGGAGAAGAGAAGAAAGGTGTTATTCAAGGAAAGGAAGGCATCAACTCTTTTATTAACAAGAATTTTAGAATTATTGTAACACAATATTGTGGATGGAAAATCCTGAAGGTCATGTATATTGCACTATGATAAACCATAAGTCCACAAACCCATATTTGGAGTTACTCAAATCCTTCACTAGGAAAATGTTTATAAGTATCTCATCCCCAAGAATAAAATGGGTGGTTGATTTAACAAATGTTGGTACGTTAGAAAAAAGTTCAATGCATAGTAGTTTTAATTATCAATCTTATGGAAACTATTGTTATAACCTACGAAAGCCTCCTTGGTTTACCTATTGGTTAAGGGTTGTACATATTTAAAAATGACTTGTATACCAAGATGTTTAAAATATACAAAGTTTATGAGACAAAATATTATAATGTGTCTTCTATATTTTTCCCCTTGTTCAATTTACATGGGTTTTGGTTGAGCCTCTATAAACAATTTCCTGCATTATAATTTAATCATAACATCAAACTAGAGTTGAATGAAGAAAGATAAAAAATATATGATGTCTTTAAGGGTGTCATCATTCATTCATTCATTGATACATCCAAAAAATATTTTATCTCAATAAATTTTATCACAAAAAATATGTTTACACAATATGAAACAAACTAGTTCTATTTATTTGCAACGGAAAAATCATAATTTTTTTATTAAGATAGTCTAAAGTTACATGTGCACATGCCATGAGGCATTCAAGCTCTCAGTAAAAAATGCGGTACTAAAAAAAAGATCTCTAAATAAACAAGTTTAGTCATTTTGATCAAGTTTCTTTCTTTTTTAATATGTAGTTAGAAAGTATATCGTGATCTTGGCCCCCTTCAGTTGTTGTGGTCTCTAATGTAATGTGTCTTGCTACTGAACTAGTCTTGGGGCCGAGCATAAAATGCAATAAGAAATAAATGTTAAATTCATATTTATAGTTATTATTATTACAAATGTTTTATTGATAAAAAGGGTAATAGAGTGTTCTTTACCTGCTTCGGTAGTGGAGGGAAGCATAATACTATTAGATGTGGCCATATGTTCCTCCTCTTCTCTGACCAAATCTTGTAAATGCTCCAGTGTAGAAACAAGAAACATTATAATTAATACACCATTCAAATTTAAATATTTTAAATTGTATTCCATATTAAAAAAAATTTATGACACATGAAATACCTCCAGTACCGACATGAACTTCAATCTCAAGATCAAGAACTCCACCATAAGTAGGCTCATGTGTTGTATCTACATTACTCGTCTGCTTTTTTGAATCAAGCACGTTAATTTATGGCCAAAATAATAACCAATAGATTGTACAAGTAATGATTTCTAAATTTTATTTGTTGCTTTTATTTTCTTGAGTGTTAGGTTTGGTGGCGGAAGACTATGAAGACATCAAGCTTGTCCTTTGTTCAAACATGACTTGATATCCGTACTTGAAAGAAATATTTAGGTCTTGCTTCGATGGGGGCTCTTTGAATTATGGCCCTTGTAATTTGCATTAGAACATGAATTTTTCTTCTTATGTGATATTAAATTAAATTTGTTAACAATTTATAATTTGGATGCAAATTAGTCTTTTATATACTTACAAGTTTTATGGACAGTTTCAAGTAACCACCTGGGCCAAGATGATGCTACCCATTTTTGGCTATTATAACCTTTGTGGCTTTGGAAGTATTTGTGAGCCTATATTTAAAACATTGAAACACTTATTTAGATGTCACAATGATGATGAAGCATCATAATTACATTATTAAAAGTGCATCATACCTCCCTGGTCTGGGTGGAGTCTTCCCTACTTTTCTAAGTACCTTCTCCTGTGCATCTTCCATGAGCTCTCTCCACTCCATCTATGGAATCAATGGAGGGAACTCATGTGACTTGGCCCTTTCCAATTGAGACCTATACTAGTCCCACAATTATTTTAAATGTAGGCCCGCCTTTGAGGTAACTCTAGATTTGTTGAAGGTACCCTGACTGAACAAGAGAACCATCTTGTTAATAAGTTCATATTCTAACTTGGAACTTTTAGATTTCCTGTTTGTGCGAATGGTCGACCCAAATATTTCAAAGCTTATGTCATACAAATTCCTGTAAAATACATCATTTCCTGTAAAACAATATTATCATTAGTTTAAAATAATCACATACTATATGTTAATTTCATTTAGGTTATACTTAATATTTAAAACACTTCTTAAATACCTGGAAGTTTTTATATCTTCATGGGGACATTGTCATCATCTACAAAAAATGTGCTTGGTAGTGATATTTTTCTAGTAACATGGGAAGATCTAGGAAATCTCATTTCAAACTGTGCAATTAGGTCATGCTCTGCATCCACAACATCATGTGTAGATCCTGACGTACATTGTTCAAGGGGGTGAAGATCTTGCTATGGGTAGTTGAGCAAGTGTATCGGTCTCAACGACTGGTGACTCACTCACAAGTGGACCATCAACAGTGCTACCTGTTATCTCAAAATCAGACCCTGGAAGGCTGCTAACCAGGAAGACTTCAAGTAACTGTTTCAAACCAATCTTTTGACTAAGGCTTAGCCTCCTTAGCCTGAGAGGGCTCTCTCAAAAAGGTTATTGATTTTGATTTAAAAATAAGAGGGCTAACTCTTGTGAAATAACAGTGACAAATATGAAGGTTGGACAAACATTACACAAGTTTCCATTGGGCCTATGGAGTCAATAAAACTTCAGCAAATAATGATACAACCTTTACATAGAAGTCAGGGCATGTGGCATTTAAATGTCCAAAACACAACTCTTATAAACCACAGTTCATGAATGTGTACAGGAAATTAGAGCAGCATAAGTGAATTCTGAGTGATTACACATTTATGCAACTGTAAAATAGATCAGGGATAAGCAAAACCATACATCTTGAACATAAAAACACTTTATGAATCCTGAGAAGAAAAGCAGTTTTATTATATTACTGAACTCTATCTTTCTACATAAGCCAAAACAGTACTCTGTTTTTATAAAATCTCCAACCCCCATTACATCACTGTCTTAGCTATATATAGAATTCTTATTCTACCTAATTCGAGATTCCTCCTCCAGCATGAGGGGAATTCGATAACTGCTTTTGATGACACCTATCTGCTATTCAACTAACTATTAAATACAATAAAGTGCTTAACTGGAGTTTTAAAGAGTTCTAATTTGACTATGACTCTAACTCTATCTTCCATGTATAATGATTCCTCCTCGTTCTTTGACACCTGGTCTTCTTTCAGTTTGGCTGAGATGGCTGAGATGGGTAATCAATGCTCCATGTTGACCTTGGATGCTGAACCCTTTAACTGCTTCAGTGGTGTTAGGAGATATCCCTTGCTTTTCGGTTCCAGTTTTCCACAACTTGTTCGAATATACAGTAGCATGTCTTCTAGCCCTTTAATATCCCAAAAATATAGAACACTACCATGTTCCTGATGTGTTGGAGGCTTCATCGATGGACAAGTGTGCAGGCCAAAATTCCTTGTATGCAATTCATTTAATACCCCATGAACGGTGATAAAGTGGCTTTATAACAGAAACTTTAAACTTGAGTTAAAATATTCCACCTTTTTAAAGGTACACCTGTCTTGATCTGAACGGCTTTGATAGCTTCATTTGGTTTCTTACATATCCTTTAGGTGTTTCCTTTTGAAAATTCCCGCCCATATTACCAAACTGTTTGTCTGCGTTAAAACCATCACCTACAGCAGTTTCGTAGCGCGCTACGAAACTGCTGAATTGTTTAAACAGCTTGCCTTTGTCCTGAGATATTTACCGCCCAGACATTTGATTTCCAAAACTCCCTTTGATCTTTGATATATATAGCAGGGATATACATGTCCTCAAAACAATAAAACTAAGCAAAATTTGACAAAATTTGGAACAAACCTTTCTTTGAAAAGAAACTTCATTTAACAGCTAACTGGTCTAGTTGTGCCTTTAGGTCTTTGATTTTCTTCTTCATAGCTTTATTCTCAGCTCTTAGGTGCATATTTATCTTTCTGACGAATTTGGCCTCTTTGATTGCTGGTACTGTCCATGTGTAAACATCAACTACTGAATCCAACTGGTTTTCTAGGGTTTCACTTTCTTTCCATACAGCCTTACGATAATTTGCATACCTGACTACAGAATCCCTAGTGGCCTTCTTCACCTTAGCAATCTCATGTTTAGCTGCTTCTAACTGGTTCCTTATAGCTATAATATTACCTCCTTGAGATATGATGATTGTTCTGCTTGTGTCTTTTTGCTTAATTTTCTCGGCTTCCTCTGTTCTGGGCAATTTCTCGGCCTCCTCTGTTCTGGGCAGAGCTTCCTTTACTTGCTTCCTTGTAATAGGTCTTCTAGGTTTGAAAATGAATTCTTCACCTAGCTCATCGAACTTCAGCCTTTTTGAGGCCTTAGACTTCTTGGTACTTTCTGGTGATGACTGTGTCAAATCAATATGCACTGGTTCAATTTGCTCAAACTCAATGGCCTGTAATAAATCATTTAGGCTTGCCTTAGACACTGGGCTCTCTTCAACAGCTATTTCTTTATCTTTTTCTTTATTTATTTGGCTCCTTGTCCTTACCCTTAAGACTGCTTCAGATCTGCTTGTTTCAAGTACAGTCTTCTTATCCTGAGATTTTTCTTTTGTTGATTGCTGAGGTTGTTCTTTAATGATCAGTGGCTTCACTGGTTCTCTTAGCTATGACTTGGTTTATTTTTTTAGCTCTGGCCTCTTTTTGGAGCTCAGCTATTGTGAGTTCTCTGACTGGTTGTTCTTTAACTGGTTGTGGAGTAAGACCAGTTTTGCTTTGGAATCCAGCCATGAAAATGAACGAATTCCAGTCTCTGCCTATCTTCTGGAGGCCATCTAAAACTAGCAACTTAATCAAACCATGATGAAATAAGGAGGTTTCACAGTCCTCTTTCCTCAGCTGCACCTTATCACACATTTTACTCAAACTGCGAAATAAGTAAAAAGGAATGTCTATGGAAACTTTCCCAGTGAAATGCAAGAGCAGTTTGAAATGATAAGAATAGACCTTATTGTATCTTCCTTCACAGGTAAAGTATTTTTGAATGTAGGTGAGAAGAAGGGCATAATGCTCCTTGACATAGTTTCTGGGCACTGCTTTTTGTCGTGGCGGAAAAAGTCGTTTGTGCTGACACAACTGACCTCCCTAGGAGTCTAAACTCTCTAGCGACAAACAAGACAAAATGGAGCGATCTTTCTCTAAATACACCTTTTAAAACATGAAAACTACAAGTGTTTAGGCTTACCTTATTCCAAAACGCTGTTGTTGTAGTCCGTCCTTGCCGATCCGGATGAGCTCCTCTTTCACATCAATTCCTGCAACCACAAACAATCAAACAATTACCAAGCACTTGCATCTCATATAATAAAACATATATTCAACATGCAGACCAAGGAACACATGAAATAACTCATTGACACAAGCTATTGAGAAAAATGAACCAGTTTGTATTAATAACGAAACAAAGAAACTCTTACAACCTGGCCTTGGTGTTGTGCAAGTTCCTCCCAGGGTCCATCAAGGGTTTTCCTCTACTTTGACAAAGCTCACCCACTTCCAAGTAGAATCAAGCAAAGACAATCTCTCCTCACAAGGTTCTAAATGGGAGTCCTAATTCCTGCAGCATTTACCCAAAGAAAATGTATAGCTTCAACCTCCTCTCCCTCTGGCTCAATGCCTTTATTTATAGTGCTGTAAAGAGGTTATTCAGGTCCACCATCAATGGGATAATCCCCCTCTTTGGGTGGGATAGCTCCCTTATTGATGGGATAAGTTCCTCCTTAATAGGGATACATGAACCAACTGGAGGCGCATCCATTTCATCAAACCGACCTCTAGAAAGTTCTAGAAGTAACCAAAAGTAACTTTTTTAAGATGAAACTTGCGCATTTTGCCTTTTACAGAAGGACGCACCTGTCCCTTAACATACAGAGCGTCCAAGGACGCAACCTTTGTGAACATTGTGAGCGTCCCCGCAGGTAAGGCTTGAGAGAACCTGCGTCCCCAGAGATAAACACATTTTTTACAAGACTTTCTCTCTTCTTTGAGTTTGAGATGGATAGCAGAGGCATAAGGCTTGCCTAAGAGGGTAGCATGACTGTTGATTGAGCCATACTAACTGTAAATAGTCATGGTGACATTTTTTAGTGTAACAGATTGCCCCCTAAAGTGCGAAGCCTGGGATAGATTAGGGTTTTGTAATTCTAGGAAGGGTGAAGCGCTTTATCATTTCAAGGATTGTCTTGTGGATGACCTGGTTGGAACCTGCAATTTTCAACACAAAATACATGTATAAGATTATATCATCACTGAGGTAGGCATTCTCATACTCAGATTCAAAACTTTAACTAATGGACTAACTACTCTGATACAGGAATGATCTTGCAGTACATCATTTTTATAGACTTTTGTAGACACAGTATGGACGCAGCCATCTGTTTATGATTAGTCTACATAGATAATGAATACAAAACTCCTCGTAGCCTGGATGGTAGAAACTAGATCCAGGGTCTTCACTTCTACTTCCCGAATTGGTACGATTCTAGCCATGTGATTAAATGATTTGATGTCGAACATGTTAGAAACCACTTGATTACCAGTCGATGATGTAAACTGTTAACAAGCGTGAGAGAGACCACCAGTAATGTCAATGGTTCTCAAAGTACCAAGCACAACCCGTGAAATGTGAATAGATGTTTTGATGTCGAACACTTCACGGAATCCTTTGATCGAAAGTCAATGATGTAAACTGACGTCAAAGGCGAGAAACCTGCCATTGATGCATGCAGACTTCAAGGTACTGTCGATTCCTAAGTCATCTTTCTAGATAATGTGTCGATGTCGATAGAAAGTGACCCGTTGCAGGCAAGCCCGCAACACGAAATCATTGTTCAAGTTGAAGAAATGTTGCTGTAAGGACTGACTCAGGGATGGTCAAATGGATGACAAGTATTTTGCAGATGAAAGTTTTGTTTGCAGATCTCTTGGACACATAACGACACGACAGATGGTTTGGTGCTAAATAACTCAAAGTTAATCCCTGGAACCCGGTTGAAGACTTTCAAAAGTGGTTTGATCAACTGTGAGGTAAAGGATTTCCCAACCCAGGTGAATGAAAAGTGTCGTGTCCAAGAGTGGTAATAAAGTTTCTTCTGAGACAAAAGGTAACAAATAGGCTCATTCTTCTCTCTTTTCCCCCACCATTTCTGGCAAGTACCTCTTTATTTTTAACAAGCTTGAGGAGGATAACATATGCTTGATTATAAGCTCATCATTCGGATGAGTCCAACCCAGTTTTGATTCGAACCCTAGGAAGGAGTGGTTCGTTCCTGTTTGTAATTGAACAGGTCCTTTACTGTGAAATGTTTAACGAGCCCAGTATAGGAGAAACTCGGCGTTTTTCAATTTTAGAGAGTCTGAAAAACTTAAGAAGACTCCAAGTTGAACTTTTTCGTAGATTTGTGTCCCTCAAGTCCGAAAAAGTATAAAATAATGCCTGGGGGAACTGCTTGATCTTGCGACCAAGGAGTACTTTCATAATTAGTGCCACTGACCTGAAAAGTAAAAAGCGATCAAGGACACGTCGTTTTATTTCCAGTATCGAGTTTGAAACGACAAAAACCCGGCAATCTTTTCCTGTTTTTACGGTCAGAAAAGGGCTATAAGGGGACCATCTTTTAATTCCGTTTTAACGAGTGTAAAAGAAACGCTCGGCAATCTTTTCATATTTTAGGAGTCTGAAAAGGGCTTAAAAGAGAACTCCAAGGTTTCACTTTTTCGTAAGTTTTAACGAGTTCGAAAAAGGGATAAAAATGTACTCATGGTTTTCATTTTTTCATAAGTTTTAATGAGTTCAAAAAAATGATAAAAATGTACTCATAGTTTTCATTTTTTCGTAAATTTTAACGAGTTCGAAAAAATGATAAAAATGTACTCATATGGCCGACTTTCAATTTAATTTACGAGCAGGAAAAGACGGAAAGAACTCGGCTTTTTCATTTGTTTTACGAGAATGAAAGATAGCAAAATAATCTCGATATTTTCATGAGTTTAACGAGTCTTGAAAATAACTAAAATTGACTTGAGATAGGTTTCATTTTTACAAAAGCTTGAAACAGATAAAAACTATGCTTCAAAGTAGTTTCATTTTTTCACAAGCTTGAAACAGAGAAAAAACTGTGCTTGATGCCCCCTAAGCGTAACTGCTAGAGCGCATGCCCCCTAGCTTCATTTCATTCAACCAATTGGATGAAATGAAGGTTCATGAACGAGATCATTTGAAAGACTCGACCTAAAACTGTAAGAAAACTATGCAAAACACTGAAATAACTAACCTAAATACTTAACATTTATGAGATCTATTCAATCTCTCGACTCAAGTAGAGGAGGATTTGTTTCATTTTTTAACGATCTTGACACAGGAAAAGAACTATGCTCGGATTCGGTTTCATGTTTACGCAAGCTTGAAACGAAAAACTATGCTTGTTATAAGTTCACATGCCCCCAGCATAATGATGCAAAACGAGGTACATGCCCCCCAAGCTTCATTGCATTCAAAGAAGTGGATGGAATAAAGCTTTACTTTCAAGATCTTGGAAAGACTTGAGGGAGTTGTTTCATTTTTTAGTGAGGTTGACACAGGAAAAGAACTATCCTCAAACCCTTTGCTCGTAACTACTCTATACAATCTACCTAACAAAAACTTTACTCTAAAAACCTTGATTCATTTTTTAACGAGCTTGACACAAGACAAGGAACTATGCTCTTAAATCCTTGATTCATTTTTTAATGAGCTTGACACAAGACAAGGAACTATGCTCATGACTACTCTCTACAATCTACCTACTTAACCTACCCGTGTTTCATTTTTTAATGAGCTTGACACAAGACAAGGAACTATGCTCAAGACTCCTTGTTTCATTTTTTAACGAGCTTGACACAAGACAAATAACTATGCTCAAAAAGTTCGCATGCCCCCAGCATAACGATGCAAAGCAAGGTACATGCCCCCCAGGCTTCATTGCATTCAACCGGCTGGATGAAATGAAGGTTTACTTTCAATATTTAACTTGAAAAGGGAGTTGTTTCATTTTTAAGGAGGTTGACACAAGAAAAGAACTATCCTCATACCTGATTCATTTTTTAACGAGGTTGACTCAGTAACAGAAACTATCCTCTAACCTGATTCATTTTTTAACGAGGTTGACTCAGTAACAGGAACTGTCCTCGCAAAATCTTACTTTCTATAATCTACCTACATATCCTAAAATCTAGCTGATTCATTTTTTAATGAGGTTGACTCAGTAAAAGAACTATCCTCATACTCCTTGTTTCATTTTTTAACGAGGTTGATACAAGAAAAAAACTATCCTCGCCCCCACTGATTCATTTTTTAACGAGGTCGACACAGTAAAAGGAACTTTCCTCGTACTATCCAATTTCATTTTTTAACGAGGTTGAGAGAGGAATAAACTATCCTCGTACACACTGATCATGGCTTCCAACTGGAAGAAAGACATGTCAATGGACACACCTTGATCATGGCTTCCAAGAGGTCTTCATCAGAAGGAAGAATAGTACTCTGGAAGGAACACATGTCAAGGGACTCAAAAGGGATAAGAACATCGTGTTCAAGTAATCCCATAGAGTTTTCCATGTCAATTACCGGATCTAAATCAACAGTGAGAGGCTCACTTACATCGGTAACTGAAAACATGGGACCAGTTGCCACATAATTAACCCGTGGCAGGGTAGATACCACTTTAGAATCAGGAACATTTAGGGGTGTCATATTATTGGTAATTGAAACAAGACTAGGGAATGAAAGCTGGTCTACAGTCACAATACTGCCATTCTGAGGGAAAGACATCACGCGAAAGAGTGTCGATACGACAGCTTTCATTGCATAAACATAATCTCGCCCAAGGAGTAAATTAAAATCCAAGGGACCTCGAACTACCATAAGATCAATACAGACAATTTTACCTTCCAAGGTAATAGAAAACTTAGGAAGGATCCCTAAAGGTTCACTAATGGTTCTATTAAAAGCTTTCAGATTCTGCGTAATAGGCGCAAGCTGAGGGGAACCCAAAGCTTTCCAAACAGTTGAGGATAAAATACTAACAGAAGCACCTTCATCTACCTGAGTACGATGAATGTCCCTACCACCAGCCTTGACAATGATTTGGAAAGGGATGGAGGAAGGAAGACGAGGTTTTGTCAATCTATTCCAATCAAAGGAAAAGACCTCAGTGTTTGGAGGGGGTTTTGTATGAATAGGTGAAATGCCCCCCGGCATAGAAGAATCTGATGTAACAAGAAGAACCTCAACGGTATGAAGTTCACTCTCTAAAGGGAAAGTGGGATCGACTCTCTGTGAAACTGAATCGACCACTTGATCAACTAATGGATCATCAACCTGAGTGACATGAGTTTCACTCTCCAATGGGAGAGTGTGATCGACTGTACTTGAGTTTAGATCAATCACTCCATCAGTTGACGGTAGGTTGGGAGAAAGTTTACGGTAACCAGTTGGAAATTCTTGCTGTGGAACAGTAAGTTTTTCCAACAATGTTGAGGCTTCATCCATATGAGGGCAAATGTGAGTTTGATGACTCCCTTTGCATAACTTACAAGGAAACCTAACTTTACCCTTTTTCCCAGGAACCTGACTATCACTGGTTGATGGATCAACGGAAAGTTGATGAGATTTTTCTGACCATACTTCCAAGACCTTTGGAATACCAGGACAATTGACAAGGAAGTGGTCACCCTTACAAAGCCTGCAAGGGTATTTGGGTTTACGATGCATGTCGGAGTTTTCCTCAACACAACTAACACTAACAACCATGGTTGGTTGGTTGACTTCTTGTTTATCTTGCTTCTTCTTCTTCTTCTTCTTCCCTTTCTTCTTCTTCTTAACCTCCTGGTTACTAGCATCAAGGCTTTTACCAGGCGAAGAGGAAGAAATGGAGGAAGAAAAATTAGGCGAAGAAGGTAAAGGGTCAACAGAAGGTTGGTCATGTTGAGATGGTGAACTCTGTTGAGGTGAAGCATCCGGTTGAGGTGGAACAATTGGAGTATTTTGGGCCAACGAAGTTGAAAATAACCATATCGGTAAACCTATTGTAAATCCAGGTAATGACAAAGTAGCCATATAAGGAGGACCAACATTCCCAAAGTAAGGAAAAGTACTAGGATTCTCATTAGGAGGGGTTCCTAGGTTGATAAATTCCGGAACATTTGCCATTATATTCAACTTCAGTGAATTTTATTAACAATTTTAAACTAAAATTAACAATTCACAATTTACACCTAACAATTAAAATTCACAATTCACACCTATGGTGTAAAAACAAACAAATTAACACGCGCTATCAAATCTATCAAGGGTGCGGACACAACTGACCTTCCTAGAAGTCTAAGACATTCTAATGACAAACAAAACAAACTGGAGCTATCCTTCTCCAAACATACATTATGATATGAGAAATCAAGTGTTTCGTTCTTACCTTTGTCCAAACGCTGTTGTAGAAGTCCAAACTTTGTTGATCTGGATGAGCTCCTCCTTTTCTCCAAAACCTGTAATCACCAACAGTCAAACAATTACCAAGCACTTGCATCTCATATAATAAAACATATATTCAACATGCAGACCAAGGAACACATGAAATAACTCATTAACACAAGCTATTGAGAAAAATGAACCAGTTTGTATTAATAACGAAACAAAGAAACTCTTACAACCTGGCCTTGGTGTTGTACAAGTTCCTCCCAGGGTCCATCAAGGGTTTTCCTCTACTTTGACAAAGCTCACCCACTTCCAAGTAGAATCAAGCAAAGACAATCTCTCCTCACAAGGTTCTAAATGGGAGTCCTAATTCCTGCAGCATTTACCCAAAGAAAATGTATAGCTTCAACCTCCTCTCCCTCTGGCTCAATGCCTTTATTTATAGTGCTGTAAAGAGGTTATTTAGGTCCACCATCAATGGGATAATCCCCCTCTTTGGGTGGGATAGCTCCTTTATTGATGGGATAAGTTCCTCCTTAATAGGGATACATGAACCAACTGGAGGCGCATCCATTTCATCAAACCGACCTCTAGAAAGTTCTAGAAGTAACCACAAGTAACTTTTTTAAGATGAAACTTGCGCATTTTTCCTTTTACAGAAGGACGCACCTGTCCCTTAACATACAGAGCGTCCAAGGACGCAGCCTTTGTGAACATTGTGAGCGTCCCCGCAGGTAAGGCTTGAGAGAACCTGCGTCCCCAGAGATAAACACATTTTTTACAAAACTTTCTCTCTTCTTTGAGTTTGAGATGGATAGCAGAGGCATAAGACTTGCCTAAGAGGGTAGCATGACTGTTGATTGAGCCATACTAACTGTAAATAGTCATGGTGACATTTTTTAGTGTAACAGATTGCCCCCTAAAGTGCGAAGCCTAGAATAGATTAGGGTTTTGTAATTCTAGGAAGGGTGAAGCGCTTTATCATTTCAAGGATTGTCTTGTGGATGACCTGGTTGGAACCTGCAATTTTCAACACAAAATACATGTATAACATTATATCATCACTGAGGTAGGCATTCCCATACTCAGATTCAAAATTTTAACTAATGGACTAACTACTCTGATACAGGAATGATCTTGCAGTACATCATTTTTATAGACTTTTGTAGACACAGTATGGACGCAGCCATCTGTTTATGATTAGTCTACATAGATAATGAATACAAAACTCCTCGCAGCCTGGATGGTAGAAACTAGATCCAGGGTCTTCACTTCTACTTCCCGAATTGGTACGATTCTAGCCATGTGATTAAATGATTTGATGTCGAACATGTTAGAAACCACTTGATTACCAGTCGATGATGTAAACTGTTAACAAGCGTGAGAGAGACCACCAGTAATGTCAATGGTTCTCAAAGTACCCAGTACAATCCATGAGATGTGAATGAATGAGTTGATGTCGAACATTTCATGGAATCCTTCGATCGAAAGTCAATGATGTAAACTGACGTCAAAGGCAAGAAACCTGCCATTGATGCATGCAGACTTCAAGGTACTGACGATTTCTAAGTCATCTCTCTAGATAATGTGCTGATGTCGATAGAAAGTGACCCATTGCAGGCAAGCCCGCAACACGAAATCATTGTTCAAGTTGAAGAAATGTTGCTGTAAGGACTGACTCAGGGATGGTCAAATGGATGACAAGTATTTTGCAGATGAAAGTTTTGCTTGCAGACCTCTTGAACACATAACAACACGACAAATGGCTTGGTGATGAATAGTTCAAAGTTAATCCCCGGAACCTGGTTAAAGACTTTTAAAGTGGTTTGATCAACTGTGAGGTAAAAGATTTCCCAACCCAGGTGAATGAAAAGTGTCGTGTTCAAGAGTGGTAATAAAGTTTCTTTTGAGACAAAAGGTAACAAACAGGTTCATTCTTCTCTCTTTTCCCCCACCATTTCTGGCAAGTACCTCTTTATTTTTAACAAGCTTGAGGAGGATAACATATGCTTGATTATAAGCTCATCCTTCGGATGAGTCCAACCTAGTTGTGATTCGAACCCTAGGAAGGAGTGGTTCGTTCCTGTTTGTAATTGAACAGGTCCTTTACTGTGAAATTTTAACGAGCCCAGTATAGGAGAAACTCGGCGTTTTTCAATTTTAGAGAGTCTGAAAAACTTAAGAAGACTCCAGGTTGAACTTTTTCGTAGATTTGTGTCCCCCAAGCCCGAAAAAGTATAAAATAATACCTGGGGGAACCGCTTGATCTTGCGACCAAGGAGTACTTTCATAATTAGTGCCACTGACCTGAAAAATAAAAAGCGATCAAGGACACGTTGTTTTATTTCCGTATCGAGTTTGAAACGACAAAAACCCGGCAATCTTTTCCTGATTTTACGGTCAGAAAAGAGCTATAAGGGGACCGTCTTTTAATTCCGTTTTAACGAGTGTAAAAGAAACGCTCGGCAATCTTTTCATTTTTTAGGAGTCAGAAAAGGGCTTAAAAGATGACTCTAAGGTGTCACTTTTTCATAAGTTTTAACGAGTTCGAAAAAATGATAAAAATGTACTCATGGTTTTCACTTTTTCGTATGTTTTAATGAGTTCGAAAAAATGATAAAAATGTACTCATATGGCCGACTTTCAATTTAATTTACGAGCAGGAAAAGACGAAAAGAACTTGGCATTTTCATTTGTTTTACGAGAATGAAAAATAGCAAAATAATCTCAGGATTTTCATGAGTTTAACGAGTCTTGAAAATAACTGAAATTGACTCGAAATAGGTTTCATTTTTATAAAAGCTTGAAACAAAGAAAAACTATGCTTTCAAAGTAGTTTCATTTTTTTTACAAGCTTGAAACAGAGAGAAAACTGTGCTTGATGCCCCCTAAGCGATGCAAAGCAAGAATTTGTCACACGGAATCTGTCAAGGGTGCGGACACAACTGACCTTCCTAGAAGTTAAACGATGCAAAGCAAATATGTTGAATATATGTTTTATTATATGAGATGCAAGTGCTTGGTAATTATTTGACTGTTAGTGATTACAGGTTTTGGAGAAAAGGAGGAGCTCATCCAGATCAACAAAGCTTGGACTTCTACAACAACGTTTGGACAAAGGTAAGAACGAAACACTTGATTTCTCATATCATAATGTATGTTTAGAGAAGGATAGCTCCAGTTTGTTTTGTTTGTCATTAGAATGTCTTAGACTTCTAGGAAGGTCAGTTGTGTCCGCACCCTTGATAGATTCCGTGTGACAAATTCTTGCTTTGCATCGTTTAAAAAATGAATCAAGGATTTAAGAGCATAGTTCCTTGTCTTGTGTCAAGCTCGTTAAAATATTCCATGTGTTCCTTGGTCTGCATGTTGAATATATGTTTTATTATATGAGATGCAAGTGATTGGTAATTGTTTGACTGTTGGTGATTACAGGTTTTGGAGAAAAGGAGGAGCTCATCCAGATCAACAAAGCTTGGACTTCTACAACACCGTTTGGACAAAGGTAAGAACGAAACACTTAATTTCTCATATCATAATGTATGTTTAGAGAAGGATAGCTCCAGTTTGTTTTGTTTGTCATTAGAATGTCTTAGACTTCTAGGAAGGTCAGTTGTGTCCGCACCCTTGACAGATTCCGTGTGACAAATTCTTGCTTTGCATCGTTTAAAAAATGAATCAAGGATTTAAGAGCATAGTTCCTTGTCTTGTGTCAAGCTCGTTAAAAAATGAATCAAGGTTTTTAGAGTAAAGTTTTTGTTAGGTAGATTGTATAGAGTAGTTACGAGCAAAGGGTTTGAGGATAGTTCTCTTCCTGTGTCAACCTCCAGTTGGTTCATGTATCCCTATTAAGGAGGAACTTATCCCATCAATAAGGGAGCTATCCCACCCAAAGAGGGGGATTATCCCATTGATGGTGGACCTGAATAACCTCTTTACAGCACTATAAATAAAGGCATTGAGCCAGAGGGAGAGGAGGTTGAAGCTATACATTTTCTTTGGGTAAATGCTGCAGGAATTAGGACTCCCATTTAGAACCTTGTGAGGAGAGATTGTCTTTGCTTGATTCTACTTGGAAGTGGGTGAGCTTTGTCAAAGTAGAGGAAAACCCTTGATGGACCCTGGGAGGAACTTGTACAACACCAAGGCCAGGTTGTAAGAGTTTCTTTGTTTCGTTATTAATACAAACTGGTTCATTTTTCTCAATAGCTTGTGTTAATGAGTTATTTCATGTGTTCCTTGGTCTGCATGTTGAATATATGTTTTATTATATGAGATGCAAGTGCTTGGTAATTGTTTGACTGTTGGTGATTACAGGTTTTGGAGAAAAGGAGGAGCTCATCCAGATCAACAAAGCTTGGACTTCTACAACAGCGTTTGGACAAAGGTAAGAACGAAACACTTGATTTCTCATATCATAATGTATGTTTAGAGAAGGATAGCTCCAGTTTGTTTTGTTTGTCATTAGAATGTCTTAGACTTCTAGGAAGGTCAGTTGTGTCCGCACCCTTGACAGATTCCGTGTGACAAATTCTTGCTTTGCATCGTTTAAAAAATGAATCAAGGATTTAAGAGCATAGTTCCTTGTCTTGTGTCAAGCTCGTTAAAAAATGAATCAAGGTTTTTAGAGTAAAGTTTTTGTTAGGTAGATTGTATAGAGTAGTTACGAGCAAAGGGTTTGAGGATAGTTCTTTTCCTGTGTCAACCTCACTAAAAAATGAAACAACTCCCTCAAGTCTTTCCAAGATCTTGAAAGTAAAGCTTCATTCCATCCACCTCATTGAATGAAATGAAGCTTGGGGGGCATGTACCTCGTTTTGCGTCATTATGCTGGGGGCATGTGAACTTATAACAAGCATAGTTTTTCGTTTCAAGCTTGCGTCAACATGAAACCGAATCCGAGCATAGTTCTTTTCCTGTGTCAAGCTCGTTAAAAAATGAAACAAATCCTCCTCTACTTGAGTCGAGAGATTGACTAGATCTTAGATGTTAAGTTGTATTTTTAGGTTAGTTATTTCAGTTTTTGCATAATTTTCTTACAGTTTTAGGTCGAGTCTTTCAAACGATCTCGTTCATGAATCTTCAATCCATCCAGCTTGTACTTAGTTGAATGAAATGAAGTTGGGGGGCATGCGCTCTAGCAGTTACGCTTAGGGGGCATCAAGCACAGTTTTCTCTCTGTTTCAAGCTTGTAAAAAAAATGAAACTACTTTGAAAGCATAGTTTTTCTTTGTTTCAAGCTTTTGTAAAAATGAAACCTATTTCGAGTCAATTTCAGTTATTTTCAAGACTCATTAAACTCGTTAAATTCTAATGTGATCTAAGAACCAATCAAGTGCAAGTCGAGAAAATTGGGTGAGAGTTCCAAAGATCAAAACATAAAAACACTCAAAGGCGATTAACACTCATACACAATTTAGCCCCCCTGGCGAATGAGGGGGAAATTTTTTTGCAAAAACAGAAGCAAAAAGATGCAAAATTGTGAAAAGACTGAGACAAACCTCCAAGTAATGACCAAAGGAAATCAAATCAAGAATTTCCCAAAAAAGAGACTCAAAACACCCAATTGATGAAAGCTTAGAGTAGGAATGCTGATGAAACAAGATTAGGTGAAGATCTTTGACAGGTAACCAGTGGATCTGGGCAGTAAAAACAAATTAAAAGCAAAATCTAAAAGAGCCAAAAGCAAAAAATGGAATTTTCTCAAATTTTAACAGGGGACGCAGGAAACCCGTTAAGACAGGTGCGGGCCCGCACTGTGCACACAGCGACAGTGCGTCCAGGGACGCACTGTGCAGCACTCAGAGGGTGCGTCCTACTGAAAAACTCAAGAAAACCCAAAATAAAACTAATCCTAAGCTAACCCACCCAGAGACAAGGTCACAGAGCCAAAACCAGAAAAATAAACCAATTTTCTCAAAGCAAAGTTCACACAAAAGAAAAACTCTTCTCATCAATGGAATCTATCCCCAGTGGAGTCGCCAATTTGTCGTGGCGGAAAAAGTCGTTTGTGCGGACACAACTGACCTCCCTAGGAGTCTAAACTCTCTAGCGACAAACAAGACAAAATGGAGCGATCTTTCTCTAAATACACCTTTTAAAACATGAAAACTACAAGTGTTTAGGCTTACCTTATTCCAAAACGCTGTTGTTGTAGTCCGTCCTTGCCGATCCGGATGAGCTCCTCTTTCACATCAATTCCTGCAACCACAAACAATCAAACAATTACCAAGCACTTGCCTCTCATATAATAAAACATATATTCAACATGCAGACCAAGGAACACATGAAATAACTCATTGACACAAGCTATTGAGAAAAATGAACCAGTTTGTATTAATAACGAAACAAAGAAACTCTTACAACCTGGCCTTGGTGTTGTGCAAGTTCCTCCCAGGGTCCATCAAGGGTTTTCCTCTACTTTGACAAAGCTCACCCACTTCCAAGTAGAATCAAGCAAAGACAATCTCTCCTCACAAGGTTCTAAATGGGAGTCCTAATTCCTGCAGCATTTACCCAAAGAAAATGTATAGCTTCAACCTCCTCTCCCTCTGGCTCAATGCCTTTATTTATAGTGCTGTAAAGAGGTTATTCAGGTCCACCATCAATGGGATAATCCCCGTCTTTGGGTGGGATAGCTCCCTTATTGATGGGATAAATTCCTCCTTAATAGGGATACATGAACCAACTGGAGGCGCATCCATTTCATCAAACCGACCTCTAGAAAGTTCTAGAAGTAACCACAAGTAACTTTTTTAAGATGAAACTTGCGCATTTTGCCTTTTACAGAAGGACGCACCTGTCCCTTAACATACAGAGCGTCCAAGGACGCAGCCTTTGTGACCATTGTGAGCGTCCCCGCAGGTAAGGCTTGAGAGAACCTGCGTCCCCAGAGATAAACACATTTTTTACAAGACTTTCTCTCTTCTTTGAGTTTGAGATGGATAGCAGAGGCATAAGACTTGCCTAAGAGGGTAGCATGACTGTTGATTGAGCCATACTAACTGTAAATAGTCATGGTGACATTTTTTAGTGTAACACTTTTGTTAGGTCTTCATTCACATATGCCTCTTTTAAAAACTCCTTACATGGATTCATATCAAACTTAAAATTCTTAAACCATTCTTGCCGTCCTCTTGGGATCTCTATTATAGCAGATATTGCTTCTGGAGACACTTGAACTTCCAACATAGCTATTTTTGAATTTAAACTAGTGAAGTTTAGCGCAAATTCTTTGGTTACCTGCGCATGTCCTCCTTGCAGCTTTTTACAAAAGTTCCAGCACCCGGCATCTTTGAATGCTTTCTTCACGCCTTCATCCCTCAATGCTATGTCTAGACCTTCAGGTTCATTCCTCTGGCATTTACCGGATCTGTGTTCTTTTCTCTCCATTTTTCTCTTTGAAATCTTCACACACACAATGACCAACAGCTTCAGTTGAAATGGAGGTTCAGTTCTTTTTTAACTCGGCCTCGCTTGTAATCAAGCTCGCTTGAAAACAACCTCGCTTGAAATTTCAAATACATCATCAGACAGACTTGACACTCATGCAGCACTTACGGTTATCATAAAGGTCCATGCACGGTAAAATCCATTGGGAATGATATTTCTGTGCATTTCAACAGATCTATTGGTGGAGTAGTGATTAATGAGCGCTCAAACATGATACGAGAGGTACACAAACTGACATGAGAGGACACAATTGGTGACTCATCAACAAACTTGACATTTTGGGAAAGATTTGCTGCGAAATGCACAAATCCCCGATTTCGCAGCGCGGTTAGTTTAAAATTCTAATGATGCGCTGCGAAACGGCCTAATCATAACGCGCTGCGAAATTGTTAAACCATAATTGCGCTGCGAAACTGGCCAATAGGATTACGCTGCGAAATTACTAAAAGACTCGGTGACTAGGATAAGACAAGACATGGCTTATAAAACAATGATGGTGGAGGAGAACCAATAGGATTCGAGTATAGTTTGAATCAAAAAATTTTTAAAACTCCAAATCCTAAGTAAGAAATATAAAACGAAATCAACTTGACACAGACCTTTGTCATTGGACTAAGACAAACATCTATATGCATAGAGTTTTTAGTTCTAAGTGATAACAGTGGCTCCACTTGGGATAGTGTGCTCCTGTAGTACACTAAGAACTCGTAGGTCCAGTGCTTTGTTCAATTTCTGAAAACATACACAGAGTTGACAAGCATTCCTTTCTAGCTTTGTGGGCCTTCACCTCGGGCTTAAGCTTTCTGTTCAGCTTGTCATTTATTTTCAACAAGAAAGATTCATAAAACGGTTATATACAATGTTTGTGAGACACTTGGCAGAGATTCAATTAATTGTAATGCTTTAGGAACCTGCCATTAACAGGTCCTCCAGCATATGGTGTTCCATCAACCTCCTGCAGAATGTAGGTGTTATTTCCATGGAAAGCAGAAATTTGATATGGCCCTTTCCACAAATTTTCAAATTTACCATGTTTACCTTTCTCTTCAATTCTGGCTTCCCATTTCAGGACCTTATCATGAATCTGAAATGTAACCTCTTTGATCTTTTTGTCAAATGCTCTCTTGACCCTGTTCTGGTTTTGTTGATGACTGTCAAACACCTCACTTCTTTTCTCCTGCAAAGCTATTAGCTGATTGATCCTTCGCTGTATAGCATTTGGTTCCTCTTCTAATCCTTGAATCAGCTTCATTACTGGTACCCCGAGAGATGTTGGGAATATAGCCTCTGCTCCATACACAAGTTCATATGGTGATGTTCCAATGGACCTCTTTGTGCAAATCCGGTCAGCCCACAAGGCATATTTCAGTTTCAAATGCCAAGCTTTTTTATTTTCTTGCAGCAGCTTCTTTATGATTCTCACAAGACTCTTGTTTGATGACTCAGCTAATCCGTTTCCCTGTGGATAATAAGCAGTGGAATGTCCAAGGGAAATGTGATACTGATGACAAAAATTAATCATTCTTTTGGACTTGAAAGCTTGAGCATTATCTGTAATGATCTTGATTGGACAACCAAACCTTGATAATATGTTATTTTCTAAGAAAGAAATAATCACAAAATCATTTGCTTGCCTTGTGGGTATTGCCTCTATCCATTTTGTAAAGTAATCAGTGGCTGTGAGAATCCAGCGATGTTGTCCTGATGAAGGAGGATGGATTTCCCCTATAAAATCTAATCCCCACTGCTGGAAAGGTGCTTCAACATAAATGGGAACCAAAGGCATTGGCATGAGCTTTCTCTTTCCCTCAAACAACTGACATTCATGACATGTGGCTATCTTTCTATAGATATCTCTAAACATAGTTGGCCAAAAATAGCCAGCTCTCAAGACCTTGTTTGCAGTGGCTTTCCAATAGTGATGACCTCCACAATCCCCTTTATGAAACTCATCAATTACTTTATCAGCTTCTTCTTCAATGAGACAATTTAATAATATTCCTCCTGCATCCTTCCAAAACAGATTTTGGTCATATACAAAATATCTGAGAGATTTCAACTTGGTGAACCGAGCTTTGGATTTTGAAAGGTTATCAGGAGCTCTATTATGCTGCAAGACAAATGCCACATCCTTATACCATTCTGAGATCAAAAATTTCTCATTGATTTGGACCAACTCTTCTTCATTTTCAGAAATTTCTGAGATTTCTGTGCTTAAATTAATATCAATACAGTCCAGATTTGACCGAGTCAACAATTTGGCTAGGCCTTGACCCTTTACCAGCTTGGTGGGTTTGATCTCGATGTCATACTCTAACTGTTTTGCTATCCACTTTCCTCTTTTTCCATCTGGATCAGCGTGTGTAAGAATATCTTTTATAACAGCATTTGGCACGTATGCAACGATATGAGAGTGCAAAACATAAATTCTGAAATCCTTAATTGCTTTCACCAATGCATATGCTTGTTTTTCTAAGATATTATATTTCAATTCAGCATTAGCCAATGTCTTGCTAAAGAAAGAAATGGGTTGTTCAGTACCTTGACCTCCTTTTTGTAGTAAGACTCCAGCAATTATGTCTTCAGAAGCAAACGTGAAGATCAGAAATTCCTTGGTAAAATCCGGGCTAATGAGGACTGGTGCTTGAGTAAGTGCTTTCTTAATCTCTTCAAATGATTTCTTTGCTTTAGGTGTCCATTTAAAATCTGCTCCTTTCTTTAACATCTTTGTTATGTTCTTAACCACTTCAGCAAAGTTAGGAATGAATCTTCTAACAAAGTTAACTTTTCCAAGAAAAGATTGAATCTCCTTCTTACTCCTTGGTAAATCTAACTTTTGAATAGCACTAACTCTATTAGGATCAATCCTAATTCCTTCTTCAGAAATAATATGTCCAAGCAATTTGCCAGAAGTTAAAGCAAAAATACTTTTGGTTGGGTTTAAAGAAATACCAAACCTCCTACACTTCAGTAGGACCCTTTCAAGGTGCTTTAAGTGGTCTTCTTCCTTCTTTGAAAAAACAGTAATATCATCAAGATAAACCACCACTGATTTGTCCTTCTCTTCAGCAAAAGCAATATCCATTGCTCTCTGGAAGGTTGCTCCTGCATTCATGAGGCCAAAGGGCATTTTTGCATACATAAATGTTCCCCATGGTGTAGTGAAAGCTGTTTTCTCCTGATCATCTGGGTGAACAAGGATCTGATTGTACCCTGAGAAGCCATCAAGCATAGACATCCTTTGTGAACCAACAATGTTTTGCAGAATAAAATCCATTTTGAGGAGAGGGTAGTTATCTTTCAATGAAGCTTTGTTTAAGTTCCTGAAGTCTATACAAATTCTGATCTCCCCATTCTTTTTCCTGACTGGTACCAAGTTAGCAAGCCAATTTGAGAATCTGATTGGAACAATAATTTTGGCATCAAAAAGCTTTTTCACTTCTTTTTCAATCAGTGGCATTAGAAGAGGATTAATCCATCTTAGCTTCTTCTTAAAAGGTTTCTCAATCCGCTTAATAGGGATGGTGTGATGTATGATTGAAGAATCATATTGTTTCAAATCAGCATAGCTCCATGCAAAAACATCAATGAATTTTTTCATCATTTCAATATATTTGGTCTTCATATCAGCTGAAAGGAACTTTGAAATCTTGACTATTTTAGGCACAACTGAGTCACCTAAATTACAGTTTTCTATTTCCTCTTCATTAGCTTGCAGCCTTGGTGCTTTGAATACATCATTTTGATCAAATAATTTTTCAAGGGGAATGAGGCCTTTAGGGATTAAGTTGTTTTGTAGCTGTAAAACTTCAAAATTTCCCCTTAACTCTGTTAACATATTCTGCTGATCTATTTGATTGTGCTCAAACTCTTCTTTTAATTCAATGAAATTCCTTACCTGCTGATCATCCTCAAAGACTTGCCAATTTATGATATTATCTGGTATGACCGGTCTATGGCGAACCTCCACTTCATAGCTTTCAGAAGAATGCTTGGGAATAATAAAGAGACTAGCTGAAACAGCAAGAGAATCTGCAATAGAATTTTGATCTCTAGTTTTGATGCTGAAGGAATAGGATTGAAATTTTTCCAACAGTTCCAACACTAAATTTCTGTATGCTCTCATCCTTGCATCCTTTGTTTGATATGTACCTTGTACTTGTTTAATGATCAATTCGGAATCTCCACAAACAGCAATGTTTTTTGCTTTCAACTTTATCAAGGCTTCCAAACCTAAAACTAGAGACTCGTACTCAGCCATATTGTTGGTACAATCAAAGTTTAATTTATATGAGAGAAACTTACTTTCTTCAGTTGGACTAGTGATCCAAATGCCAGCTCCTGCCCCTTCTTTTCCTGCTGCTCCATCAAAATACAATGACCAGCAGCCCATGATGTCTCTTTCATCTCTTTGCTGTCCTTCTTGACACTGATTTTCTGCATGTTCATCTAGTGATTCTTTTCCAACTGATTCATTGAAAAGGATAGCTGATCCAAGACCAGTATCACATGAGTAAATAGGAAAATTCTGAGGCTTGTCTTTGCTGCTTACCATGTAGGCCATCCTTGTTTCACGATACAACCTCCTTTGTTCACCAAACACTGGGATGGTAGCATATGTTAGATCCATTTGCATGGTACCCTTAATTTTTGCTGCCCATGACCTTGAAAGGAGCATCCCAAACTTAGGTGGAATATCTGCAACAACAATGTCCATGACAGTTGTTTTTGTTGGGATTTGTGTGAGTGCCACAACAACATCCTTTATTAAACCAATGCAATGAACTCTCTTTGAATCAAAGGAAAATAAGTCCTTGTATGGTCTGGTTACTTCTAACCCCAGTCTTTCCATAATTACCTTAGGCATGAGATTATGTGATGCCCCTGAATCCAACATAGCATTATGTAAAGTCATATCATGAATATTAATGCTTATGTAAAAGGGGGGAAACTCATCATTTTGTTCATCCTCAAGTCTTGGTCCTAAACAGATAATCGGACTATCCTCTTGTACATTTAGGATATCAGCCACTCCTGGTGGAGAATTAAGCATTTCAACAATCTTGCTTCTGTATTTGTCTACCTTGAGAATTTCATTGAAAGGAACTGATATTTTAATTTTTGCAATCTCATTCTCAATGTTAAAAACAGAAGTAGACTTTTCAATTTCTTTAGAAGGAGAAGGAGTTTGAATATCCTTTTTATCAAGAGGGGAATCACCTTTACCTTCAACCACCTTTGATTTTTCCTTCTTATCCTCAACTGCCTTTGAGATATTCTTCTTGGGCTGTCCCTTGTTTGCTGTGATAGGAACATCTCTATTCCTAAGATTGTACTGCTTCTGTATCTCAAATATAGCATGGTGATAGCCCTTTAAGAAATCTGAAGGCTCTTCTTCTGATTTTATCATGCTAGACTCATCATGTTCCTCCTTAGTTAAGAAAATTCCTGAATCTTCTTCATCAAAGTAGTGGATAGATTCCTCAGGGACTTCAAGTTCTTCTTCTTCATCCACCAAGTTTTGTTGGAAAGGAGGTCTCACTGGAGGATCTGCCTGCTGATTTCTATTGTCTCTTGGCCTTTGCTGATTCTGAGGCCTTCTGAATTGAGGGTTCCTGAATTGAGGTTCTTGCTGTGCTTGAGGAGCAAAAGTATTCCCAAGAGCTAATCGGTCCATCAATTTCTCCATGGTTTTCATCATTGTTTCAAACTTGTCTTCTTGAGCAGAGGTAGATGGCTTCTCTTCTTCCTTTATCTTTGTCTTTGCCATCTTTGATTTCTTAGCAGCAAGCATATTCACTTCTACCTTAATTGCATCATTTTGCATGTCAGCAAGAGTGGTAGACTCTCTTTCCCTGAGTAAAAGAGAGAAATCTGAATCAAATGACTCAGCATATCTCAACTGTGCCAAAGCTCTAGGAGGTTTCAAATGTGCTGGAATAGAATTATATGTTTTATTAAACCTCTTAGAAAAGTTTTGGACAGTTTCATCTGGAGCTCTCCTTAGATTATTGTATTCGGTGAGGGCTTGAATAGGGTTGGTTCTGTTTCCCCATTTCCTCAGAAAGCTATCTTCAAATTCAGCCCAACTACGAATACTACCAGCCCCAAGGGCTTTAAACCATTTTCTGACTTCCCCAATGAAAGTTTGAGCAAACAGTCTTAATTTTACATCTTCATCATCCACCTCTTCCCTGTCAACAAAATCATTGAACCTATCCACATGTTCCTCGGCTGTAATATCTTCATCTCCTCCCCATGTTGGAATTCTGGCAGCATATTTACTAGGAAGATCATGCAAAACAGCAGGAAGAGCTAGAGGGGCATACCTAGCAGGTATAGCCATAGTGAATGGAGGAGCAGTGATAACAGGTATTGTATGACCAGTGGAACCAGAACTAGTATGAGATGTTGTCTGAGAACTATTTGGACTAGCAGAGGCAGAAGATAAAGTATGGGTACGGAAAGGGCTATTTGGACTTTGTAAACCACTGACAAAAGAACTCCAATTTGGGAGAGGTAAACCAGTTTTAGATTTGAGAAAAACTTCAAAAGGGTCAAGCTCTTTGAGCTGATTCAAATCCTCTTCCTCTAATAACAATTCTGAAGTAACAACCTCCCAAAACTCTTCTTTATCTTTTTGTGATACTAAAGATGAAGTATCAATACCTCTTTTTTGTAAATCCAAGATGATTCCAATAAGCTCTTCTTCGTTCTAAGACCTCAACAATACCTCATGAATTTTATCATCTACAATCTTATCTTCAGGACTTCTAGAAAATTCAGGGAACAAAGATTTTGATACAGATGAAGTACCTGGTATATCAGAAAATCTTTGCCTGCTCCTTGAGATGATGTTTGGGTTATCCACAGGAGAAGGTGGATCTGGGTCAGGATTACTCCTTGTATATCTTCCTCTCGAAGCCACCTTTTAAACTTTAAAATTAAATGGAGTCACCAAGGTAGAATGCAGCCTCGAAAATCCTCTGAGCTCCTGCTACCTTCAGAAGTTCAGCTTCATAATTTCAGGAATGAGTAATCTTCAGGCTCCAGGCAGACGCACCAAAATGTTATCTCAAAATCATACCCTGGAAGGCTGCTAACCAGGAAGACTTCAAGTAACTGTTTCAAACCAATCTTTTGACTAAGGCTTAGCCTCCTTAGCCTGAGAGGGCTCTCTCAAAAAAAGGTTATTGATTTTGATTTAAAAATAAGAGGGCTAACTCTTGTGAAATAACAGTGACAAATATGAAGGTTGGAAAAACATTACACAAGTTTCCATTGGTCCTATGGAGTCAATAAAACTTCAGCAAATAATGATACAGCCTTTACATAGAAGTCAGGGCATGTGGCATTTAAATGTCCAAAACAAAACTCTTATAAACCACAGTTCATGAATGTGTACAGGAAATCAGAGCAGCATAAGTGAATTCTGAGTGATTACACATTTATGCAACTGTAAAATAGATCAGGGATAAGCAAAACCATACATCTTGAACATAAAAACACTTTATGAATCTTGAGAAGAAAAGTAGTTTTATTATATTACTGAACTCTGTACATAAGCCAAAACAGTACTCTGTTTTTATAAAATCTCCAACCCCCATTACATCACTGTCTTAGCTATATATAGAATTCTTATTCTACCTAATTCGAGATTCCTCCTCCAGCATGAGGGGAATTCGATAACTGCTTTTGATGACACCTATCTGCTATTCAACTAACTATTAAATACAATAAAGTGCTTAACTGGAGTTTTAAAGAGTTCTAATTTGACTATGACTCTAACTCTATCTTCCATGTATAATGATTCCTCCTCGTTCTTTGACACCTGGTCTTCTTTCAGTTTGGCTGAGATGGCTGAGATGGGTAATCAATGCTCCATGTTGACCTTGGATGCTGACCCCTTTAACTGCTTCAGTGGTGTTAGGAGATATCCCTTGCTTTTCGGTTCCAGTTTTCCACAACTTGTTCGAATATACAGTAGCATGTCTTCTAGCCCTTTAATATCCCAAAAATATAGAACACTACCATGTTCCTGATGTGTTGGAGGCTTCATCGATGGACAAGTGTGCAGGCCAAAATTCCTTGTATGCAATTCATTTAATACCCCATGAACGGTGATAAAGTGGCTTTATAACAGAAACTTTAAACTTGAGTTAAAATATTCCACCTTTTTAAAGGTACACCTGTCTTGATTTGAACGGCTTTGATAGCTTCATTTGGTTTCTTACATATCCTTTAGGTGTTTCCTTTTGAAAATTCCCGCCCATATTACCAAACTGTTTGTCTGCGTTAAAACCATCACCTACAGCAGTTTCGTAGCGCGCTATGAAACTGCTGAATTGTTTAAACAGCTTGCCTTTGTCCTAAGATATTTACCGCCCAGACATTTGATTTCCAAAACTCCCTTTGACCTTTGATATATATAGCAGGGATATACATGTCCTCAAAACAATAAAACTAAGCAAAATTTGACAAAATTTGGAACAAACCTTTCTTTGAAAAGAAACTTCATTTAGCAGCTAACTGGTCTAGCTGTGCCTTCAGGTCTTTGATTTTCTTCTTCATAGCTTTATTCTCAGCTCTTAGGTGCATATTTATCTTTCTGACAAATTTGGCCTCTTTGATTGCTGGTACTGTCCATGTGTAAACATCAACTACTGAATCCAACTGGCTTTCTAGGGTTTCACTTTCTTTCCATACAGCCTTACGATAATTTGCATACCTGACTGCAGAATCCCTAGTGGCCTTCTTCACCTTAGCAATCTCATGTTTAGCTGCTTCTAATTGGTTCCTTATAGCTATAATATTACCTCCTTGAGATATGATGACTGTTCTGCTTGTGTCTTTTTGCTTAATTTTCTCGGCTTCCTCTGATCTGGGCAATTTCTCGGCCTCCTCTGTTCTGGGCAGAGCTTCCTTTACTTGCTTCCTTGTAATAGGTCTTCTAGGTTTGAAAATGAATTCTCCACCTGGCTCATTGAACTTCAGCCTTTTTGAGGCCTTAGACTTCTTGGTACTTTCTGGTGATGACTGTGTCAAATCAATATGCACTGGTTCAATTTGCTCAAACTCAATGGCCTGTAATAAATCATTCAGGCTTGCCTTAGACACTGGGCTCTCTTCAACAGCTATTTCTTTACCTTTTTCTTTATTTATTTAGCTCCTTGTCCTTACCCTTGAGACTGCTTCAGATCTGCTTGTTTCAGGTACAGTCTTCTTATCCTGAGCTTTTTCTTTTGTTAATTGCTGAGGTTGTTCTTTAATGATCAGTGGCTTCACTGGTTCTCTTAGCTGTGACTTGGTTTTTTTTTTAGCTCTGGCCTCTTTTTGGAGCTCAGCTATTGTGAGTTCTCTGACTGGTTGTTCTTTAACTGGTTGTGGAGTAAGACCAGTTTTGCTTTGGAATCCAGCCATGAAAATGAACGAATTCCAGTCTCTGCCTATCTTCTGGAGGCCATCTAAAACTAGCAACTTAATCAAACCATGATGAAATAAGGAGGTTTCACAGTCCTCTTTCCTCAGCTGCACCTTATCACACATTTTACTCAAACTGCGAAATAAGTAAAAAGGAATGTCTATGGAAACTTTCCCAGTGAAATGCAAGAGCAGTTTGAAATGATAAGAATAGACCTTATTGTATCTTCCTTCACAGGTCAAGTATTTTTGAATGTAGGTGAGAAGAAGGGCATAATGCTCCTTGACATAGTTTCTGGGCACTGCTTTTGTTAGGTCTTCATTCACATATGCCTCTTTTAAAAACTCCTTACATGGATTTATATCAAACTTAAAATTCTTAAACCATTCTTGCCGTCCTCTTGGGATCTCTGTTATAGCAGATATTGCTTCTGGAGACACTTGAGCTTCCAACATAGCTATTTTTGAATTTAAACCAGTGAAGTTTAGCGCAAATTCTTTGGTTACCTGCGCATGTCCTCCTTGCAGCTTTTTACAAAAGTTCCAGCACTCGGCATCTTTGAATGCTTTCTTCACGCCTTCATCCCTCAATGCTATGTCTAGACCTTCAGGTTTAGTCCTCTGGCATTTACCGGATCTATGTTCTTTTCTCTCCATTTTTCTCTTTGAAATCTTCACACACACAATGACCAACAGCTTCAGTTGAAATGGCGGTTCAGTTCTTTTTTAACTCGGCCTCGCTTGTAATCAGGCTCGCTTGAAAACAGCCTCGCTTGAAATTTCAAATACATCATCAGACAGGCTTGACACTCATGCAGCACTTACGGTTATCATAAAGGTCCATGCACGGTAAAATCCATTGGGAATGATATTTCTGTGCATTTCAACAGATCTATTGGTGGAGTAGTGATTAATGAGCGCTCAAACATGATACGAGAGGTACACAAACTAACATGAGAGGACACAATTGGTGACTCATCAACAGACTTGACATTTTGGGAAAGATTCGCTGCGAAATGCATGAATCCCCGATTTCGCAGCGCGGTTAGTTTAAAATTCTAATGATGCGCTGCGAAACGGCCTAATCATAACGCACTGCGAAATTGTTAAACCATAATTGCGCTGCGAAACTGGCCAATAGGATTACGCTGCGAAATTACTAAAAGACTTGGTGACTAGGATAAGACAAGACATGGCTTATAAAACAATGATGGTGGAGGAGAACCAATAGGATTCGAGTATAGTTTGAATCAAAAACTTTTTAAAACTCCAAATCCTAAGTAAGAAACATAAAACGAAATCAACTTGACACAGACCTTTGTCATTGGACTAAGACAAACATCTATATGCATAGAGTTTTTAGTTCTAAGTGATAAAACTACCAACGTCAATCCCCATAGTCATAGCATGATGGTCATACTCCTCCAAGAGCTCCCGTAAAATAAAGAGTTTTTTTTATAAAGGATGAGATAACTAAATCATAAATAAATAAATGGGATAATTAAATGAGTTTCTCGCCCCATACCAACGAACTTGTTGCAGCAAGGTTTTGATTTCTCCTTTTATCTTGTTTTTATGAGGCTCAATCAAAACTAAATAATTAAGTTTATTGTTTTATTTGATTTTAACCTTCTTTATTATTTTGATTGGATTAATGAACATAAAAATTTCTTCATCAGTAACCTCTTCCTCATGAGCATTTGTTTACTTCTCTAAGATCAATGCCTTCCCCTTTAAATCACCCTGTTTATCAAATAAGTGTAATTTGCATTTCATCCACAATTAATCATCATTATATTAATAAGAAAACCATTGCTGACATATGTCTAAATTTGTATAGAAAATTCACATTATATCATGGCCAATATAAGGTTCTAAATTTATAAAAACTTCATCATCTAGGAAATCTCTTGTAAGAGGCATAATGACAGGACCAATATATATTCCATATTGTATAGAAACAATAATTTGAAAAGGATGAACAAAATTCATTTTCTCAAGTTGGTCATATGCATAGTGAATATTTTATTTTGTTATATGATGCCTAAAAATATGAATTTGACTTACTCTGCAATGGATAAAACGCTGCTTGGATATATATCTTGTGTTTATATTATTTTATGTACAACTAAATTGATGTTTACCTATTGTGAGGTTGGTTCCCTTTGACCTTGATCAACTTGACACAATATATTAACCATGACATATTAAAATTTTTCCTCAACTTACAAGACGTCTAACAATATATTGTCGTAAATGACAAACATAACATATAATAGACATTGCTTACAAGTTAGGTAAAATTACCGCCCCCATAATAGCAATATTTTTGTTTATTCTATTCAAATTGTAATCAATGATCAACTCTTCCCCTGCATCTATTGATTTAATGACACAAACGAATACACAGTTTCCTTCATGTCCCTCAAATAAGCAATTGGGTTGCTTATTTGTGGTGACGAGTCGTGTACTATTTATAAACCCTGCAATATTCCATGTTGTTTTTGGCCTTCCATCAATATACATAGTTGCATATTTATATTCATCATTGTCTTTTAGTTGTATATAATTTGTGACCACTCCATATCTTCGCATGCTTTTGGTATACTAGAGTAGTCATACACAATCATTGTAGTTGTAACATGGTTTGACATACTCGATCAATTCAGTTAATCCTTCATACCATACCTTTATTCCGTCCATGGAAAATAACCCCAAACCATGTAATGATGATGGGGCAATGTAGTATATCCTTTCATTGACAAAAAAATCAATGTTTATTTCAGGAAGATCCTTGGGTTCCCATTGTATAATTTCCTGTAGATTCACAAGCTCATGCAATTTAGTAAAACATAGGACAAGAATCTACCTCTACTTTCAACCAAAAGAAGCCAATAGATCGATGAAAAAAAAAACAGCAAGAGGAAGACAAATCAATGGCACATAACAAAATAAGTATCCAAGGAAATCCACTACTCAAAACCTCGTTATTTGTATTGCATGTATCAGAAATATGAGTGAAGATACAAAGCTTGTTCTCACTACAACAATTCTGCACCAGTATGCTCAACTTTCTCAGCTCACAAGCTAGCTCTTGGCTAACACTTAGCCAATTCTAAAGCTCCCTAAGCCCCTAATATCTTATGTAATTCCTAGGAAGAATAGCTTACATTTAAAGGGAAATCATGATTCCAAAACTGCGAAATCCAAACATAGGATCAATCTGTAATGCGTGCATGATATTTACACTCCAGTAAATAATACAACTGATAGTACACTGTCCCTGCACTCTAGTATCAACTGGTTCTTTCTTTGGACTAACATGCATGAGTTTCTCATGAGGGAATATTTATGTAACTGGAGTGACACTTGTGGATGCACTAGTGCACCAACTGACTGTTAATTCTCTATTATTTCCACAAACAATTAGAACTAATTTAACTGAACATAACTCAGTAAATTGCGTTATCTAATTACAACTCACAATTAAACTCATCCTGGACCCTTAAAAGTTAGGGAGAACATATACATGACTTCCTGTTGTAGCGGCTACAAACACCCTCCAAAATTTTGCCTTATCTTCATTTTCGAGACTTCTTAGTAGCATGTCTTGCCTTGTCAAGTACATAAGCTTCAGTGATTTTCTAGCAGACTGCTAGCCTCGACTGCTAGCCTCTGGATGATAGCTTGTTGCATCCCCCTCAAAGGTTGTTTCTCTAGACTTGTTACAGCTACAGGCTGAGCATCTCTCTCAATAAATTGCACAATTTTGGAGGGGAACTAGCCTTCCCTCCAGAAATTGCGCAATCCTATTTGGAAGCCTATTGGGCCCCAAAATTGCGCAAATCTACATGTCACCCTTCACTGGAAAATTGCGCAATCTCTCCCAGTAGGACTACTCAGCCCAGAAATTGCGCAATTCTAGCAGTAGTCAACTACTTAGCCCAGAAATTACGTAATCCTTCTAGATAGCCAGCCCAGATTCCTCCCAGAAATGTGCAAATTTTCCCCTTAGCTGAGAAGGTTGTTGCATGTGCCATTGAATTGACCGGTTCCACTCGGGACTGAGAAAAATTGACTTGCATGCATGGGCTGCTTTTTCTCGGAATAGAAAAAGAAACATGCAAAAGGAATCCCTTGATTTAGGGATGTATTTTTAGCAGCTGGAGGTTACATGCAGGGGTCATTTCAGAACCCCCCGCCAAGTGTCGCTTTTCCTAGATTTGTGGCATACGCATCACAAAAATGATTGTATCAAAAATCATCAACTGGACATTGCAGAGCTCATTCCTCACATCGACCTTGCAGCTCTGACATCCCACATTGCATCTAGGAGTCGTCATCATGTTTAGCCCAACTGTTTCAAGGTAAGCTCGCTTCTCATGTCCTGCGCTATGCTTCTATCACTTTTTGTGTTTCTCTTTATCTGATTACTATCTACTTGATTTCAGTGAGAACTTGTTATTGTTTTGATGTATCGTAGTTTGTAGAAGCACTGTTTTAGTTTTTGTCCACATCTCACTGTTGTCGCATGCATGAAACTGTTTTGCATGAACTGTCACCATTGTGGTGATTCACTTCACACAAATGCATGCTTTCCTGTTCTATGAATCCCACACTTTTTGTTTGCATGGATGAACATTTACTGTTGTTTGCACTCATCTCATCATGCATTCAAACTTCTCATGTTTTTAGTCGCCCTGCGGTTGGCCTAGGTTGCCTTGGTCCAGACCGTGCCTTACCTAGCTAGCATTTCACATTTCTAGAAACAAAGGCTCTGCCTTCCCTCTAGAAATTGCACAAGTCTGACCCAACACTGATCTCTAGGCTTGCATTGCACAATTCTCAGAGGTAGTGTCCTGCTGGCTCCAGAAACTACGCAATGCAGTTTGCTGGTTGAAATGTCACTGCTGATTGAAACTACACATTGTGCAGTTTTAGTCCTCAGCAGGCCAGGATGGATGTTGAATTACGCAGTTCCAGCAGTCAGCCAGCCTCCTAATAGCCCAAATTGTGCCTTGCGCAGTTTTGACAGTCAGGCTCCTGATCTGTCGGCGGAAATTGCGCAACCTTCATGATCAATCACACATGTATGTTGCAAGTTAGTCCTCAAGTTTTTTTGGTTTTCGAATGACAAATTTCTTTCCATGGGTGTTGCTATGTCTCTAGGCATCACGGGTGTTCATCTGTCTCTTAGAAATACAAGTACAATGGTCTTTAGGAGAGAAGATCAAAGGACACCATTGAGAGCACAACGGGATTTGTAGCCAAGCGAGTGTCTATGAGCTTGCCTACCTATGAAGACATCAAGTTGTTTGTAGATAAGGACATAAAGATGATATGGTAGCAGCATCACAATGAGCAGCACCATCAACAACTATAGAAGGCATCACACCTGCATACGATGAATGGAAGAGGAAGGTTGTTGACATCATAGAGGTAGAGCAAAGCTACAAGTTCAAAGAAGGTCCACTCATGACGAAAGAAAATTTGGAGATTGATATGAATATCATACGAAGGTAGAGAATAGAATAGAGAAGGAGTTGCATGTGCTGAAGTAGTAAATCAAGGAAGAACAGGAGCTGCATAGACAAGAGAATGAGTTGCAACAGGAATGGGTACATCAGGGAGCACAACATGCATAGACAAATGAAACTGCATCTGTACAAGTTATAGATCCATCCAAACAACTAGCATGGAGTAGACAAGGTGAACAATAATTTTGATTGCATGCAAGGGAATTCAACAACATGCATTTCATCATGTGCATGCATGTGGTCCCACCCATTTGGCACACTCACGGAGGCGAAGACAAGAAGAAAGTCTGAATGGAGCTGAACATGTACTTCGACAAGTTGATGCGCATGGTCACCAGCACACACTTGGAGATTGGCACAAACACTATGCATCAGTATGTTGTTGGTCTAGCCACATTCAAGACAATGATGCACATGCTATGAAATGAGTTGGATAGAGGGGCCATATTAGTGTGCTTGGATGTAATGGAGGCAAGAGTTCTCTTTCAGTAGGATGTCACCATTGAGTGCACAGACACCATCACAGATGAACAAGCTTAACATTAGTTCGCCACCATCGACCATCACAAGGATGTCAAAGATTTGGTCTCACCACAACGGTCTAAGTGTTAGTGATGTATTGCATGGCCTGCTCAATCCATTTTGTCTCACATGGGTACATGTGCAGATTGTATGTAACGTCTTGTCAAGTGGAAGTTCAAGTGTCAATAGTTAAATGTAACAATCATAGAATAGTTGAAGAGTCATGAGGATAGACGAATGGTCACAAAGGGGAATGTCAAGGGTCACCCCACCCTTTGCTATAAAGAGAACCTCATAACCCATTGTATGTGCTTTTGGTCAGCCAAGCTTCCGATAGGAGTATCTTAGAGAGAGCTTAGACAATATTGTAATGAGCCTTGGCTTCTCCACTGTGTAGAGCTAATATATCTCTTTGGAGGAGCGAGTGGTTGTGATTGTAATGTTCCATTGTCGGAACTAGTGGTTGGACATGGATGTATTGTATGACTGAAACTTACACTTCTTAAGATAACAAAGGAAACACGTTTCATGCATACGCTGTATTGTATTCCAGCTATCTTGTTTACTCTAAATGATATATGTATTTGTTTGCTTACGCATGCATGTATGGACTATTCTGTATAAGTATGTATGAATCTTATTGAAATGTACTAATTGGTTTAACCATCACTTTGGATTGTTAGTTAACTTGCTTTCTAGGTTGTGATCCATCTTTGCTCATGTGTTCCCTTCCAAGCCGCGTGCTATCATAGGTTTCCAAAGGGAACACTCACCCCACTCTCTGTGTGTTAGAACCATTCATGCACCTTGTCTTGCCACAACTGTGACACCGTTGCCAGCAATAGAGACATCTTTCTTGCCTCTATGCAAAACCATGGTCAAGGCGATACTGTACGACCCGTTGCTGGGACTCCTACACCAAACAGTCTGAGGTCTAATTGGGACTTATTACCAGGGAGATCCCCTGACATGTTGGCGGGTCTAGCACCATCAACATTTTTGGTGCTAGAAGGAGGGCCAAATGACAAGCTATGTACACTCATCCTGTTTTGAACCTTTGCACATCTATCATGGAGTCTTACACTCTCAACCCTCCACGATTTTTTTCACATGCAGAACCTATCCACATCACGAGGGAGTTTTTTGATCTCTTGTAAACATACATGTATGATGGTGAAGGAAAAGTGGCCTAGCCTATGTTCTTACATGACTTCCTTGCCATGCTTGAAGAGGAAGATGGATGTTCTGATGAACATGCTAGTATTCTGCTTGCATGCACACTTCACGAATCCCCACATCGGTGGCTGTGCATCCTACCGACTAATAGCATGCACTCACTTGAGCACTTATGTGATCTCATTGAAGATAATTTATATCATTTTTATCCAGAACATCTTGAACACAAATTGTTACAACAATGGAAGGCTCCACATGAATCATCTGATGATTTTTAGTAGCGCTTCTGTGTTTTGTAGTTTCAAGCTCTGAGAATCCAGATGAAGTTTCAATATCTCATTGATAGATTTGAGTATTGCCTTATCAAATATGTCAATCCCAAGAAGAAATATGAGCCCAAGACTCGCTCAAAATACTTTAGTGGTGGAGTTGTGCAATCATAGATGGATACGGTTGCTATCACAAGTGACTGACCACTGTCCCCTCATCAAATAGCTCCACCACTGCAGAGTGGTGTGGGAGATCAGGCACACATGTCAGTTCAATTGTCACATCTTCCTAACATCACTTCACTTAATTTTTGCACAGATTTGGTTGTGAGTCCGTCGAGTTATCATATGCATTCTATACCACAACCTCTGTCTTTGTACTCGGATGATCCTCCGGATGATATTGTCTTGTGTTCTTCCATTCCGGACTCTACACTTATTGTGAACGAGGATCAGGCCATTGACAGAGTTGGTGTTGCAAAACCAACATGCATTGTCATTCATGAAGATTTTGACTAGGAGCTTGAATATCAACACTTGGCGAAGGATGACTCCCTTTTATCTGAGCCCCCTCTGTTATCTCCTTACATCTTTGGTGAACCTGCCATCCACGATTTTTCATGTGTACCTTCACCTATGGATGAACCCATTGTTGATCACTTGCAGGAAACACTAGATGTCATTCCATCATCAAGAAGCGGAGAGGAAAAATTATTCAGTGAAAAGCCACTTAACCTTTCATCTTCCTTTTCCGAAAACACAGAGGATGACTTTGTTCACATCTCATATATCCCTCTATTTGATTGATTAGATCATGAGGATGTCGATGAAATCATTGATTTTTATGATTGTAGATGTCGTGATCCATTTACTCCTATATTCGATCATGATGATGATTCTATCGTAATTGATTTTTAGAAGCCACCTATTTGTGATGATCTATATGACAAAAAATTCGAAACACCCTAGACTGTCGAGGTAGTTCTGCCCAAGATGATGGTTATGTCAGGCCCTCACTGTCCTGAGATTGGTTTCAATTCCGATCAGAAAATTTTTGAATCACCTGAGGCTCCTCATCACTCATCTATATGCATTGAAGATCAATCTCACACACATATCATGCTTCCCCCACTCGAACTGCACGATCCCATAACTCATGCATTGGAGGAATCTTACAGTGCAAGCACATGTGCACAACGCCAGTTGTCTTTGTTTCTTTCATTTGCTTTCATGTCATAGTCAAGAGCATGCTTATGCTTCACAACTTTACACAGTGTTGCACAACATCATGATAAGACCACAGACTACATGTCATGTACTTGCACTCACTTACGTTCTGTGGGCACATTTAAGCATGGAGTGTGTTTGTCTTAATTGTTATATCTTTGTTTCTTACCGGTTCACAAAACCGAGTTGCACGCAGACCATGCCTTCACCAACATGGGTCAACCAATGCACTGGTGGTTGCATTGGGAATATCACTTCACATGATCAGGCCCATGCACCATTAGCTTAGGAGTAGGAGTAGTGTTTTCTTTCAGTTTGTTTGCTTGCATTCCTGTTTTATTTCTTTCTTTGCATGTTTGGTTGTCTTCTTGCTTGTTTTCTTACTTTGCTTTCACATTTACTTCTGCTTCTGCTTTGCTTTGTTTTTTGTTTTCTTGTTTTCTTTGTAGGTTAGTTTTGCATGAAACCATGCGTGACTCTTGAAACAAGCTGGGTAAAGTACAAGAGGCCTTGTGCAGCTATCACTACTTGGTTATCTGCCATCCTCCCTCTGTGTGAAGAACTTGTTACTTTGGTCCATGATACGTCGATGGAAAATACGTACTGTTTGAAGTGAACCTTGGTGAAAACACAACGCTTGCATGATAACTAGCATCACCTACTCTAGTCGGTTGTTTTTGGGTTAACCCTTGGCAGCTCAGTCAAGTAGAGTAAGGTGAGGGGGAAAACATTAGCAAGCATGTCAGAGGTATATAATAAACTACTTCTCTAAAGGAACGACCTCTTCTGCTCTCAATAAGTCGGGATCCCTCTTCTGCCTTTGAAATGAATAAGTGCTATGCACATTTGTGAAAATGAAAAAGTGAAAAATTTCGAAAAATGAAAAATGAATAAGGTGAAAGAGGAGAAAGGCTTATTACATAGATAGGTGATGAAAGTAACTCCACTGGGGTACTGACCAGGCTCGCTAGCAGTGGAGCGATTCTTTTGTTCTTGTGTGACTCCGCCAGGGTACTGTCCAAGCCTACTGGAAGTAGAGCAACACCAAAGATGAAACTAAGACTCTGACGACTATAATAATTGTACACCAATATACCCCTCAACCCCAATCAAAAAATTGTGTTGACCTGGCTTGGAATGTGTGTCGACTGATCAAGAGCTTGGTAGATGCTACATCTTACAATCTAACAAGTGTGGAAACCAAGACGAACTGAGAACAATACTTCTGGAGGTGTTAGACTTTCTTTTCATGAACAAGGTCCATTCAGAGAGTTGGAGTTCTACTAGTGTGACGCCAAGTGTTGTAGTGACTACAATCATCCTACAAATTTTTTCCTTAACTTCGTTTTGGAGCCTCCCTACCAACCTTCCTCAGTAGCATGTCCTGCCTTGTCAAGTACATAAGCTTCCATAACTTTTTAGCAGACTTCCAACCTGTGCATGATAGCTTGTTACATCACCCTCACAGGTTGTTTCTCCAAACTTTCTTCAGCTACAAGTTGAGTAGCTCCCTCAAGAAATTGCGCAATTTTGGAGGGGAACCAACCTTCCCTCTAGAAATTGTGCAATCTTGTTTGGTATCCTACTGGGCTTGAGAATTACGCAAATCTCCCTGTCGCCCTTCACTGGAAAAATTTCACAATATCTCCCATCAGGACTGCCTAGCCTATAAATTTCACAATCCTTCTAGGCAACCATCCCAACTCCCTCCCAGAAATGTGCAAAGTTTCCCCTCAGCTAAGTAGGATGTTGCATGTGCCATTGAGTTGACTAGTTCCACCCGAGACTGAGAAAATTTGACTTGCATGCATGGGCTACTCTTTCCGGGAATAGAAAAAGAAAAATGCAAAAGGAATCACTCGATTCAGGGATCTATTTTTAGAAGCTGGAGGTTACATGCAAGGGTCATTTCAGAAACCTCCTGCCAAGTGTCGCTTTTCCTAGATTTGTGGCATGCACGTCACAACCTCTATTCTATCAAAGCTCATCAACCGGACACTATAGAGCTCATACCTCACACCGAACTTGCAACTATGACATCACACATTGCATCTAGGATTCTTCGGCACGTTCAACTCAACTGTTTTAAGGTAAGATCTCTTTTCATGTCTTGCTCTACGCTTTTGTCGCTTTTGTGTTTCACTTTGTGGGAATACTATCTGCTTGATTTTAGTGAGTGCTTGTTGTCATTTTGATGCATGGTATCTTGTAGAAGCACTGTTTCAGTTTTCGTCTACATCTCACTACTGTCGCATGCATGACATTGTTTTGCACGAGTGGTCGCCATTACGGCGACTCGCTTCACACACATGCATGCTTTCCTATTTTATGAATTCTGCACTTGTTGTTTGCATGGATGAACATTCACTCTTGTTTTCACTCATCTCATCATGCATTCAGACTTCTCATGTTTTCAGTCACCTAACAGCCGACTTGTACTGCCTTGTCTTAGACCATGCCTTACCCAACAGTTGGCTTAGTGGGCCTTGACCTAGGTTCAGATTTAGATTACCCAAACAAATCCCTACACTACTAGCCCTTTCGGCATCAATCCACAGAGAATGGACTGAAGTCTCACCCAAAGCAGTATGGGGGGATGCAGGAACCAATTTTCCACACCCAGAGATGGTAGTGATGTCGTTTTAAGCCCTAGCCCTTCCTTCACACAGATCGATAAGCCTTTTAGGGCTTATCGATATACTTCTCTTATTCAGCTTCTAGACCTTCGCGTTGGTCTACGATTGTCTTTCACGGACCCTAAATAGATGAATCATCTATTTACGTGCCTATGTAATCACTATTACTTCTGTATTTGCCGAGATTAGCTTAAGTATCTGATAACTTCAACATGCAATAAGATGTTCTTCATGTAAACATATATTATTACTTGCATTCTTATAACAAAGGAAAACATACAGATTCACGCATCAATAAAGCATTAAATCATAACCCAACATTCATCATATCATAATGGCATTCATTCATAATAGAACTAAATAGATCAAACACAGATAATTCCATAGTAATATTCTTTATTAATGCTTCAGATCTTCTTACATACTCTAACTACCCTGTGCACACAGCTGCAGGGGTTTGTGCACTCATCTTCGAACTTCTACCTTAGGCATTTGCACACACAGCTACAAAACCTTTCTTATACTTTAAGACTTTCCGCTCTTAGCTCTTACTGACCCACTATAACTTCTCTAGACTTTCTATTGCCTTAGACTCTTCTAACGCTCCCGTTTTTATACAATCCCATGGTCCGTGGACCATGGGTAGATCTTCTACGGATGACACAACTTACATAACAGAAGGGTAGAAACCCTTTATGACACTTTACATCTTCATGCTCCGGAACCACAAATTGTGGAGACTTTACACTTTTTATACAAAAACTTGGGTTTTATTCCCCAAAACATGGGCTTTTAACCCCAAAATTGACTCTAGGGGATCCTGTCCTACACCAGTCTATAGTTGAGTAGTTTGGATCTACAACTCACGCAGACTCGTCTGAATGGCGACCATAGCTTGCTTATGTTTCTGCTCAAATTGCTGTAGTAGTTCCACGGTCGTGTCTCTGACCTTATCCCCGATGTCATCCAAGTCACCTTTTGTTAAGGTGATCAAGTTGAGTGATGACTTGGTGGCCTTGGTCTTCTTCTGCGGTCGTTCTTTCTCCTGCTCTTGATTTTGCTTCACTCGAAAGGGGGTGCTCTCCTGGTCTCCACCACTCTATTAAGATTGCTGCTCTTCCTCCATGTGTGGTCAAGGAGACTTTTGACTTCTTTCAAAGTCACGCTCTTCCTCCTCTTCCTTTTGTCTTGGCAACGAAACCATTTGTTGGCTTAGTGGTCCCTGACCTAGGTTCAATGTTAGATTAGCCAGACAAATCCCTATACTACTAGCTCTTTCGGCATCAATCTGCGGAGCACAGACTGAAGTCTTACTTGAAGCAGTATGGAGGGATGCAGGAACCAAGTTTCTGCACCTAGAGATGGTAGTGATGTTGTTTTAATCCCTAGCTCTTCCTTCGTGCAGATCGATAAGCCTTTTAGGGATTATCGATATACTTTTCTTATTCAGCTTCTAGACTTTTGCAAAGGTCTACGACTGTCTTTCACGGACCCTAAATAGGTGAATTTGCTATTTATGTGCCTCTGTAATCACACTTATTTTTGTATTTTCCCATATTAGCTTAAGTATCCGATAACTTCAACATGCATTAAGATGTTATTCGTGTAAATAGATAGTATTACTTGCGTTCTTATAACAAAGGAAAACATATAGATTCATACATCAATAAAGCATTAAATCATAACCCCATCATTTATCATAACATAATCGCATTCATTCATAATAGAAGTAAATAGATCAAACACAGATAATTCCAGAGTAATATTCTTTATTAATGCTTCAGATCTTCTTACAGACTCTAAATACCCTACACACACAGCTACAGGGGTCTGCGCACTCAACTAAAGACTTATACCATAGGCCTCTGCGCACACAGATGCAGAGTCTTTCTTCTACTCAAAGACTTTTCACTCTTAGCTCTTACTGACCCATTAGAACTTCTCTATACTTTCTACTACCTTAGACTCTTCTAGGGCTCCCTTTTTTATACAATCCCATGGTCATGGACCATGGGTAGATCTTCTACAACTGACACAACTTACATAATAGAAGGGCAGAAACCCTTTATGACACTTTACATCTTCATGCTCCGCGATCACAAATTGCAGAGACTTTACACTTTTTATACAAAAACTTTGGCTTTCCACCCCAAACCTTGGGATTTTAACCCCAAAATTGAGTCTAGGGGACCCTGTCCCAACACCAGCTAACACTGCACATTTCCAGAAGTGAAGTCTCTACCTTCCCTCCAGAAATTTCACAAGTCTGGCCCAACACTAACCTCCAGGCTTGCATTGAGAAATTATTGGAGGCAGTGTCCTACTGGCCCCAGAAACTGCGCAATGTTGTTTGCTAGTTGCATGACACTGCTGACTGAAACTGTGCATTTTTTAGTTTTAGTCCTTATAAGGCGAGGTTGGACTATGCATTGCATAGTTCCAGCACTTAATCAACCTCCTAATAGCCCAGACTATTCCTTGCATAGTTTTGGCATTCAGTCTCCAGATCTCCCAGTGGAAATTGCATAACCTTCACGATCAATAACACAGGTATATTGCAAGTCAATCCTCAAGTTTGTTTTGGTTTTTTATGGACAAATTCATTACCATGGGTGTTGCTATGTCTCTAGGCATCACAAGTTTTCTTCTGTCTCTCAGCAACACAAGTAAAATGGCCTTCAGGAGAGCAGAGTCAAAGGACACCATTGAGAGAACAACAGGGTTTGCAGCTAAGCGAGTGTCTATGAGCTTGCCTACCTATGAAGACATCAAGTTGTTCATAGACAAGGACATCAAGATGATATGGTAGCAGCATCATAACGAGTAGCACCATCAGAAGCAGAAGAAGGCAACACACCCACACATGACAAATGGAAGAGGAAGGTTGTTGACATCATAAAGGTAGAGCAAAGCTGCAAGTTCAAAGCAGATTCACTCACGACGAAAGCAACTTTGGAGATTGAGGCCATGAGGTGATGGTGCGACATGAAGGTTGTGTGAAGGCAGAGAATGAAATAGAGAAGGAGTTGCATGTGCTGAAGCAGCAACTCAAGGAAGAACATGAGCTGCATAGATGAGAGAATTAGTTGCAGCAGGAACAGGTACAGTAGGGAGCGCAACATGCACAGACAGATGAAACTGTGCCCGTACAAGTTATAGATCCATCCCAGTAGCTAGCATGGAGTAGACAAGGTGAGCAGTGTTGTTGATCACATGCAAGGGAATTTAGGAGCATGCATGTCATTATGCACATGCATGTGATCCCACCCATTTGGGACACTCATCAAGGTGAAGACAAGAAGAAATTCCGACTGGAGCTGAACATGTACTTCGACAAGTTGATGTGCATGGTCACCAGCACACACTTGGAGATCAACATAGACACTATGCATCATTATGTTGTTGGTCTAGCCACGTTCAAGACAATGATGCACATGCTATCAAATGAGTTGGACAGAGGGGCCATATCAGTGTACCTGGATGCAACAGAGGCAAGAGTTCCCGTTCAGCAGGATGTCACCATTAAGCGCAAGGACACCATCACGAGCGACCAACCTTGACATCAGTACGCAACCATTAACCATCACAAGGATGTCAAAGGGTTAGTCTCACCACAATGGTTCGAGTGTTAGTGATGTCTTGCATGGCTTGCTGAAGCCATTTTGTCTCACATGGGTACATGTGCAGATTGTATGTAACGTCTTGTCAAGTGGAATTTCAAGTGTTGATAGTTGAATGTAATAGCCATAGAATAGTTGAAGAGTCACGAGGATAGACGAACGGTCACAAAGGGGAATGTCAAGGGTCACCCCACCCTTTGCTATAAATAGAACCTCATAACTCATTGTATAGGCTTTGGTCAGTCAATCTTCTGATAGGAGTATGTTAGAGAGAGCTTGGACAATATTAAAATGAGCCTTGGTTTCTCCACTACGCAGAGCTAGTATATCTCTTTGGAGGAGCAGGTAGTTGTGACTATGACGTTCTGCTGTTAGAACTAGTGGTTGGACATGGATGTATTGTATGACTGGAACTTATACTTATTAATATAACAGAGACAACACGTTTCATGCATATGTCGTATTGTATTCCAACTATCTTGTTTACTCTAAGTGATATATGTATATGTTTGCTTACGCATGCATGTATGGACTATTTTGTATAAGTATGTATGGATCTTACTGAAATGTGTTGATTGGTTTAACCATCAATTTGGATTGTTAGCTAACTTTCTTTCCAGGTTGTGATGCATCTTCACTCATGTGTTCCCTTCCAAGCCGTGTGCTATCACAGGTTTCCAAGGGGCGCATTCACCCCACTCTCTATGTGTTAGAACCATTCATGCTCCTTCCTTGTCTTGTCGTAGCTGTCACACCCTTGCCACCAATAGGGAAATCTTACTTGCGTCTGTGTGAAACCACGGTCAAAGTGATACTGTACGACCCACTACTGGGACTCCTACACCAAACGGTCTAAGGTCTAATTGGGACTTCTTATCGAGGAGATCCCCTGACATGTTGGCGGGTCCAACTTCGTCAACACTTCCAAAAGACATCCAACTTGAAACTCCTAAGTTAACTAAGTCAAATTAACTTAGTTAACTATTACAAGTTTCTATGAGAAAAGAATTACAATTTAATTCACAATTTAATTCAAGGACAAATTAAATTGGAATTTCTAGATGTTATTTTTAACATTTCATGCTACTATTTTCAATGGCCTCAATATCATCTATGCTCTCATTATCATAAGAACATGACCCCCCTTTAGCGAGAAAAATTTCTATGCATTTATGGATTTTTCTTCTAATATTTCCTCTCTAGTTGATCTTCGCTTGCTAGACAATGTAGCAGATGTTTGGTTAATTTATTCTATCCCACCTAAAATTTCATCACTCGACGAAGATAGATTTGACAAATACTCATTTGGTTGAATGTCCTATAACATGCCATCAAACGAGAGAAACATATAGTGAGTGTCATAAGGGATGTTGAGAAACATCATGATGAAACCACAAGAAAACTATAATAATACAAGTGAGTTACAAGGAAGTTCTTTGCATTTAAAATATTCAAGTAATATTTAAAAACTTGAGAACTTGAGAACATATTCATGCCAACCAACGAACTCAACCAATAAATTGAGAAATCAACATAATATAATAGCATTTAATCTTCCATTACAAAAAAATACCCACATACTTAGATATGTTGAGTAATGTAACTATTTTCAGTCTTCATAGTTGTCATTTGACTCATGTCATGATGTAATTCTTATGTATCTATCAAAAGAAGAATGAAAATGATTTTTGTAAAGCATAGGTTTCATGCTCAAGTCACCTTATCATTAGGTCAAGAATCCATTGAATTCTCCTAAGGTTTGTCATGATTCAAGAGTCCTTGCCATATTGTAAAAGACCCTTTCAGGAATTTGTATCAAGGAAAGAATAAATATTTTGAAATTAGAAATGTCTAAAAGGCTCCCAATACCAGGTTGGATAGCTAAGAAAAAGTTGGCCTATAGAGAGGGCTAATGGAGCCTCTTGAAAAGGCTTTATATAGATACATATTCGACCTATTGAGAGACACATCAAGATTTTGAAATTTTGTAATTTGTCTTCTAATGTTCACATGTGTGAATACCCTAGGGTTTCTAGGGTTTCCTTAGGTCCAAAATTGCAGGAGGTGTTGCAGGTTTCCTTGGTGAGAACAAAATGATAGAAGAGCCATCATATTGAAGAGATATTTTTTTACATCCCTTGGATATCTTGTTTCACTGCACTTGGAGGACTGGACAATCTCATCATGCAACATATATCATGAACCATAGTTCTCTTGTTGTCATCGTGTATCAAATGAAACTTTGTCCCAAACTGAGTGAGAAACTCAAAATGGAAACATAATTGGTGTTTCTCCTATGGCTTAGTTGAATCAACATGCTCCTATCTATTGGGAAATGTAACTAGTTTCGGTCTTCATAATTGTCATTTGTCTCATGTCATGATGTAATTATTATATATTGATCAAAAGAAGAAAGAAAATTGTAAAAAGAAAATTTTATAAAGCATGGGTTTCATGCTTGAGTCTTTGGTCAATATGTCAAGCATCCATTGCATGCCTATATGATTGTCTTAAGTCAAAAGGTCATTGTAATTATGTAAAGAACCATTTTTGCACTTGTATCAAAGAAATAAAATCATTTTGTATTTTGGAAAAATGCTTATAGTGCTCCCAAGAACAGGTCCACTAGCTAGTTGAAGTTGGCCTCACAATGAGATTAAAGAGCCCTTGGAAGGTTATATAAAGTAGGCATTCAAACTCATTTGAGAGACATCACACCTGAACTTCATTTCATTGTAAGTCTGCAGATAAGAAGAAATGTGAAGTACTAAATAAGGAGAGACAAGTTTAGTGGAGGATCAATCTGACCTTGAAGACATCGAAGGTTAGTAACATGCGAAGTTCTTATTGAAAGTTGTAACTAGTATTGGTATTCATAATTGTATTTGGCTCATGAAATGACGTATCTCTTATGTACTTATGAAAACAAAAAGAAAATTATGTAAAAGAAAAATTATTTATTAAAGCATGGGTTTCATTCTCAATTTTTTTGGTTCATAGGTCCAAGCACCCATTGAGTGCCCTAGGGTTTTTGTCTTGACTCAAAGCTTATGTCATGAGGTAATAGACCTAATTGGGCTCTTGTATCAAGAGAGAAAATATTATTTTGATGTTTAGAAAAGTCTAGAAAAACCCCATGACCAAGTCGGCCATCCATGATAAAGTCATCCTAGAGAGGCCCACTCTAGCCCTTGTGAAGACTATAAATAAGAGGACTTTGACCTCCTCTAGTGACACACATCTTGGCATTTGATTTGTGATATAAAATTAGTGTGAGGAGGCTAGAAGACAATAAATAACCCTAGTGAAGAAAAGAATAATCTCAACAAAAGAAAGAAGTCTGATCTCCTACTATTATTGGCCCACTCGTGCAAGTTTTTGTGATTCTTGGGTTACTACAGGTTCAAGTTTTTGGAAGCCAAATTTATAGACCTAATTGATGAAGCCAAAATTTAGAGAAGTTACATTCTTGGTAAGCTCAACCTTGTTGACTCATTGGAGATCTTGTCTTTTTTCAAGGAATATTGTTTGGTGGTTTCCTTTGTCTTGGGAAGTCTTTGTCTGGCTTGTTTGGTGGTTTGCTTGGTCTTGGGAAGACTTTGTTTGGATTGTTTGGTGGTTGGCTTGGTATCGGGAAGGAATCATGATGATTCAAACTCTTAATGATTTATCTCCAAATAAGGAGAGTGATTTATTGAGCATGTTTAAAATTTTCTATATTTAAAATTAATAACACATAAAACATGATCAAATTTTGTCCAAATTTTCATTAGAATTATTATTTTTGATTGCCACAATTTGAATGTCTATATGATGCTAGAAATAAATTCTCATTTCACTTGTTCATGTGTAACTAATACTGAGATAGAATAGGTGAGGAGAAATGATAGTCATATTAAATTAAATCTATTATATGTTCTCTTAGTTATGGCTACTTTTCCTTTTGGTTAAAGCGCAAATGTCTAGTAGCCTAAGAATTTTATGTGCATGATCCTCATACTCATTTTTACAGAGGTGCTTGTCCTATATGATTTGATTGTGGGAATTATTTTATCATCCCGAGTTGGTTAGTTAACAGATGATTGATACAAGTTTATAATTTAAATTTTTTGGATTTCTAGATTTGAGGTGTTTAACAACTACAAACCATTATTGGGTTTCTTTCTCTCTGCCACATAAAATTATTTTAATTTCCCTTCTTTTTTCAATTTTTTTTGTAAAGGGTTGGTTGCTTGAAGTAGATTTACTTGGGAGAGGGAATTATTTGTTCCTTCTTTACCTGGATATTCTTTAATATTATCCTACTCTCTCTCTGAATTTCTCTCTCTATCTTCTAGCTTCTATATTATTATGTAGGAAACATCATTACACTATATCTATAGTTATCTCTTTGACACAATCAAAGGCTTTTGATTTATGTAGAATAAACCTTAGTTATGTTGTTATCTGGCCCTTAGAGTTTGTTGGTATTTTTACGATTTAGATGCAATGATTTATAATCTCATAGGCATTTATTTTGGTAACAAAACTATTTAAAATTATTTTATTCTAAATTTTCTTTCATCATTTAAAGCTAATGTTGAAGGTGTTGAAAATGGTAACTAGATTCGGTCTTCATAATTGTTTATGTACCATGACTTGATGTAATTTTCAAAGAAAAAGAAAATTATATTTTGCAAAATAAAAATTATTTATTGAAGAATGGGTTTCTTTCCCATTGATTATTTTATTAGTTTTGGCACCCATTATGTGCCCTAGGGTTTTGAAAAGGTCTAGGTTAAGGTCATGATGTAAAGTCCCTTGGAAGGCTCTATGATCAATGTATAAGAAATTATGTTTGAATGTAAAAAGGAGAAGAAACCATCAAGTGATGGGTCAGTCAACCCACCAAGTTGACCCACAACAAGGAAGTTTCACCACATTAAGAGGCTATCTATAGAAGATTCATTTGACCTCCAAAGGCACTAATCAAGTTCACATCTCTTGAGAATTCAGAGATAAATTAGAGTGAAGAAGAGGGGAAAATCAATGAGGAAGAAGAGATGAATTCTTTTTTTTTTGGGGCATCTTTTATTATTTTGGCAAGCTCGCACATGCGAGAAGGGAAGTTGATTTGGTTCAGGTTTTGACTTAGAAAAGATGAGAAATTTGAGTTGAAGAGAGAATCATTGTTATTTGGGTGGCTAGTCTATCACTTGGTGAGTTTTTTAGATCAAAGTTATATAAGTCTTCTTTAGAATCTATAAGAAGAGAAGTTTTTTTTGTTTTCCCCAATGGAGGGGTTTTTCCATGGCGAAGAGCCTATTCCTGGTGTCCTTGTTTGCATTGTGACCTTATTTAATTGGAATTGCCTTGATGATAGCAAAAAATAATAATAATATTGATAATGGGATAATAATATCACAAGAATTGCCAACGTAATAATAGAAAAAAATAATAGAAATCCTTATACAATTTTCCCTAGTTTTCTCAACACAATATGGGAGCTTGATTCACTTGTGTAAAGGGAAAGAAGAAGGTCTCTAGAAGCTACAAGGTTGACAAGGTATTAATTCCTTCTAGACTGAGATCCTAAGAAGGCTATACTCAAATTTTGGGCTCACTCTTTCAAGCCCTAGTCAAAAAATTCTGAACACATTCGGTGAAGGAGTAATAGAGCATCACAAGCTATGGTTTGAAGATCTGAGAAGTCTACCATCAAGACCTTTGAAGGCCGAATCCATTGCAAGGAAGAACGAAGGTCTAAACTATATTCCAAATGATAAGAACCTCATACCTGCATATATGAAATTATGTTTTGATCCCTACTTCAAGGAAGCTGAAGGCCTAATTCATTTGCCATTCGAAGGCCGAGATTATTGGAAGGAAAATTGAGCCTCTAGGAATCAAAGAGAAGGAATTTTTTCACCATCCCAAGAAGTCAAACCTACAATAGAAGCCACACATCCAAGATTTTGGGCATCTTCGAAGGAGATCCTGAAAGGAAGGCATAGTCCGAATTTGTTCTTGGTTGTGAAAAGAAGGATCCTAAGATCTCATCTTCTTCTGGGCATACGTGGAGCACTAAAGACTTGAAATTCAAACCAGTGAAGACTATAATCAATTATGGGCATAGTAATATTTTAAAAGGATACGAAATATTCATCACAAGAGGAATAAGATCTCTCTATCTCTATGAAATCATTCTGAAGAATAGATACCATCTACATGTCATGTCCTTGGGCCATAACTACTCTTCACTATTTGAAGATTCAATATATCCAATCACATATATATATATATATATATATATATATATATATATATATATATATATGTATATATATATATATATATATCTATGTATATATATATATATAGATATATATACATATATATATGTATATATATATATATATCTATGTATATATATATATATATATATATATATATATATATATATATATATATATATGTATATATATATATATGTATATATATATAGATATATGTATATATATATATATAGATATCTATATGTATATATATATATATATATATATATATATATGTATACACACATATATATATACATATATATACATATATACATATATATATATATATATATATATATATATATATATATATATATATGTATATATGTATATATATGTATATATATATGTGTGTATACATATATATATATATATATATATATATATATATATATATGTATATATGGGTGTGTGTGTGTGTGTGTGTATATATATATATATATTCTCTAAAGATTGAAAAGTCATCCAAAAAGAGTTGATCTTCAAGTAGTAATATAGAAGGATTCAATTTCTGATAATTTAAATGAGAAGTTCATTCATTATGTACTCGTGCTCCAGGTTATTTGTCAAAATTACAATGTTTTGAACATATTTGTGGAAAAGCAGTTTGAAGATTGTGATCTTGAGTTCAAGAAGGAAGGCTTTGTGTTCTGAGCACTCTTGGAAAAATCAATTTGAAAAATCTCTATGGCCATTTAAAAATAAATTTTGAAAGGATTTACTTACAAACTCCATAACGCATAATAGCATAAGTAATACAGATAGTTCGACCAAGAAAATACCATGCAATATAAATCAAGCTAAACATTTTAAGGTTTCAAGCTTACAATCATGGGTAAGGGTTCACCCCATTGTAGGTAAGAATGTCCTGGGGGTAATATATATATAGATATTTAGGTGGATCAAAGTGGATTTATTTTTATTTGATTGACAAATAAATACCCTTGGTGGAAATAGGTTGACGAATTTGAGGCAGGTAAAGGACTAAGAATGATAAGAGAGTTGGGCTCGAGTTTATATTCATGGGTTAAGGTTTGTGAGCTAGTTCCTAAAAAATATAACAAACAAAGGAACCTAGTTTCAAGCATACCACCATATTGAAGATAGGTTTCCAATGTTTCCCTACTCAAATTCCCTTGTGCCTACTACATTGCCCTTCTTGAATGTCCTCGTACCTACCACTGTGCCCTACTTGAATGCCCTCATTGTTATAGACATTTTTAGGCACAACAACCCCAAGCATGAAATGTCCATAAACCAAGGGCTCCTAAGTCCCTAAAAGTGTTGTTCTAATCCCTAAAGGAACAAGGTCAACTGATTACATCTTCTCCCAGAAGTTCTCCATGAAAAACTGCTCAGAATTGGTCAAAACGGGATCATTTCAGCTGCTCCACAGGCCAAGTTCCTTGCATCTCACCTAAGTACACTGTGTGGGTGCGTTGCATTTCAAAAAGCCCTTCTATAGGGTGCGATGGGCGAGAAATGACAAATGGCAGTGTCATTCCGCGAGGTGGAGAGGCAATGGAAGCTTCCAGAAACTTCTCCTGTGACACTTGCCTCTCTGAATTCGACCAAGGATGAGTAAGAGATCATCAATCTCCAAGTGGAAGCAAGAAATATCAAAGGGAAGACACTAATCAAATCACAAGCTGACTCATCTCCCTTACAAATATCTATATATGGATCCCTCATCCCAGAGATCCAGAGGCTAGAATTTTGCATATTGTAAGGAATTGTTGTTGGTTTCTTGAGACAAACATCAGATTGTTTGGTGATCTAAGCTTTGTATGAGGTGAAGAGGGGCTTCTTTGTTGAGAGGTTGATGCTGGGCCAGAACAACTGGTTGTAACTCCTCTTGGTTTTTTCTTGTTTATCAATAAAAGCTATTCAAGTTTTCCTCCATACTCTTGTGTCATTTATGTTTGCTGCATTTATATGGTCAATTTACATCTGATCCTAGATTGTTTATGATTATAGATCCATGTCTTTGTATAGTGCTATGCTACTGTGATCTTACAGGTACTCTGTGAAGCTGGGCGTGCAAGGGAACAAGTAGCGAAAGACTATCAAGGAAGAGAGGAATCAAACCAAGAGATTAGCACAAGACAGAGGTTGGTCTTCTTTGTTCCTCTCTATCTATACTTTATAAAGGAAAAACGAAAGTAGCTTTACCTTGTTTGTTTCTAAGGTAGCTATCACACCTTAGTGGGATAAGTAGTTCTGAGTAGACACTTTTCCCTGTAACAAAATGGCGACTCCACTGGGGATGAATTAGTTTGTTTGTTTATCTTCCTTGTTGTCTATTTCATAAACTTACAAACGGAGTCTGAAGTCATGCCAGGTAGCATTCGAACTGCATTTGCCATAGCAAATGCAAAGTAGATAAATGCCACATCAGTCCATCTCCGGGATCTGTTTATGATTTAAACAACTGATTCACAAACTCTCTGATTTCCCTTGTGATAGCTCTTAAATCCTCCTTAGATCTACCCCTGATTTTTGAATTACTGATTACCTTTTTCTCGGCCAAAACCCATGAACTAAACTGCAAACTGCGACCCGAAACCCAAGAAAAGTCTTGTTTCTGGCCTAGCGCAGGTACTGTTCTGAGAATCTGAAATTCAGCGCACTTCCTGAGTGTAGAAGGTGTGCTGCATTTCAAATTCCCTGTGTTACAGGTGTGCTGATCAGGCTAGGCTTTATGCAGTTTTGGTTTCTGTGATTCATTCTTTCCAGTTCTATTCATGAATTGTGTTGCTAGTGATCAATATATCTCTGTTTGAAACCCCTTTTCCTTGCTGTTATTCTGCCTCCTTTGTACAAAAGAACTGTAAATGTTTTTGTGTGTTTGTTGAGTCATTTTCAGTTCTCCTTTGCAAAAGTAACATAATTGTACTATCGTCCTTTGATTTGAAAGTGTCGCAAGTGTCGATTTCAATCATAGGAAAGAGTTTGATTGCTGTTGATAGTCGATTATCCTGTTACTATTGTTTTTGTTCTGAATTTGTAATTTTTCTAGTGTCAAAAACAAGTATTCATTTCAAAATCGTAAGGTTTTGTGCTTGTATCCATTTTTTATTTTGAAAAGAAACTTGTTGATATTTGTCGCTTGAAAATAAATTCAGATTTGTGCATCAACTTTCTTCTTATCATTCATATACTAAGATAGTCGAAAACAAATACATGCATGTGCATTTCCATTTAGACAGTCTGATTGGTTTGATTTACGAAAGTGCATTTAGAGTGTGCTCTTTGCTCTTTGTGAAAGGATTTTGTATTTCTTTCCTTAGTAGCTAGGATTTTCATTGCACAAAGAAGATAAAAAGATTGTTTATCATCTTAGATTGCATTTTAGGAATTACATCTACATCTCGCGGTGAACCTGAAAGGAAAAATTCATAAACAAGATCAACTATAAAATAAATTCAATGAATCTAACAACGCTTTGGAACCTAACGCACAACATTTAGAAGTCTAGGCTAGAGACGTATTCTGGCGTCGTAAAGCCTGGTAACTGTTGTTCTCACTGATGGTTGGGTGATTCCTCCACTTTGAGACTATAAGTGCCAGTACGGACTTGTGCTCCCACGTACCGTCGAGTATATTTTAGGAGACCACAATAGGCTTAATCCTTTATCCATAGGAAGCCGTGTCTGCCGCCCTATCGATCACAATGCACTGAACACAACATTCGGGAAGATTGACTGCCGTACCGTAAAAAGTATTCTGCAGTTTTGCGATTGGTTTGGTAATCCCTCTACCTAGATTTCCAGAGCAGTCCCTTTCGTTCCTTTTCAGACTCTTTAACAGAAAAGGTCCATCTGAGCACTTGTCACTTCAGGCTCATTAAAAATTAAAGGCGACTAGAGTCATCTTTTGTTTTTTCTCGACTCTTAAAAATTGAAAAAACAAGTTGTGTCAAAGTGTCTAAAATTCATTTAATTCGGAAACATACTTCCCCTTTATTTTTAGTTGATCGAGTAATCCGCAAACGTGGAAGAAAGTCAATTGAAACCTTGTTGTTCGCGGAGGCTTACGAGTCAACCGTCTTTGTCTCCGGAATCGAAGCTAGTATGGACAAAGCGAACTCGTTTAACCGGTTCCAAATCTCCTGTTAAGGTTAGAACAAGTGTTCCAACAACATCAGAGACTCCGGTTACTCCAAACATTTCTGGTATCCCTGCCTCTATAAAAGAAGTTCAACAGCCACAGAAGGACAGTAGTACTGATCCTAGTCTGAGGGTAAACACTTATGTTACCAAACCAGTTCCATTTACAACCGGTTCAGAGAGTCTTGCTCCTCAAACATCTGTCGCTTCCGATTCCATACCTTCTTCTGCACTAGAAATATTCTATGGACCTGACGGTCTACCCCTTCCACCTGGTCTGATTGCCATAGAAGAGATTGTGGAAGATCCTCAATCTAGTACTCCATCGCAATTTGGAGTCGGGATCACTCTGTATCCTTCTTCATCAGAAGTTAGTCTACCGCCAGCGGAAGCTCCTGTAGAATCGCTAGGTAATCTTTTGGATAGACTAGAAATGTCTGAACAACCGTCAACATCTAGGACTGTGTCGTCTGACACAGTGACGGCAGAACTCCCTGCTATCACTCCAACAATGTTCGCCAGTATACCATCTGTCCCAACTAGCTCTCAATCGCTAGAAGGAGCCCACTCAGGGGCCATTTCGATGGTATGGTCTGTTCCTGTTTGTTCATCCGGAATAATATCCGGAAACTCTTATGTTGAGTCTCAACAAATTGATCCATTTGGAGGTCAATTTGGGCAGTCTGGCCCTCAAGGGCAAACCATTCCCTTGAGTTCTGGATTACCACCGTATGGGGGGCAGTATGCCCTTTCATTATCCCCTCCGGGAGGACAACCATACGAGAGTTCACAACAAAATTCGGGTTATGCTGGAATTATTTCAAGCGGTTGGGTACCGATACTACCTTAACAACCAAGAGTTGTATATTCGATGCAACAATGCTTACCTATGTCAAGTATACCAACTACGCTAGCTATTGTGATGGTGTCGCAAGTTCAAGCGCTGCCTGTTGTATGCCAACCTCATGTTGTAAGGCAACAGCCCCTTGACCCTGCAACTCAACCACAATTGCCGACTGGTGGAATGACACAGGTTCAGACGGGTACAATCACCCCTCATCTTGGTCAAACAGTTAGTATCGGGCAACAGCACATGGCTTCACAACCATGGCTAGTACAATACCAACAATCCCAATTCCAACAAGTATACCAAGGTTCTGAGCAACAAATCTTTGCAAATAGTGGGCAGCCGTATATTCAAAACGGTCAAAATCAACCATTTTACAATGGTCATGCCCACCAACCTTACCAGAGTTACCAGCATCAAATGCATTATGCCGGTATGCAAAGACCAACTGCTCAGGCAATCCCATCTTATCCTGGGTATGCTTCACCTAACCTGAATCAACAGTTACCCTTCGTGGCAACTTTAGAGTTACCTAATTTAAATCGGTTAACAAACAATCCAATCGCTTACGCCCCTTGGTGGCCAGCGATTCCGCATAAACTTCCATCAGATATCCCTAAATTTAATGGAAATCCGGGTGAAGATCCATCGAATCATGTGATGACCTTTCATCTGCGGTGCTCATCAAACACCCTAAACGATGATTTGATTAGGCTTCACCTTTTTCAGAGGACGTTAACTGGTCCGGTAGAAAAATGGTATATCGAATTGCCTAGAGCTTCATTCGACAACTTCAGTACCCTAGCCACAACCTTTTTAACCCATTTTTAATTACCAATAAGGTATGAATTGGAACGGAACTCCTTACCAATTTCAAACAAACGATGGCCACTCACATATCTGATCATATACATGAGTGGCGACGTCGTCGTAGAATGGTAAAAACATATGTTCCCGATCAGCTTTTAGCTGAATGGTTTATCAAGTCATTACTACCTTCCATCACGAAAGATGTGGCAAAAGGGGGAGTCGTCATGGAAGAGCAAGTTATCGCTCATGCACAATATTTGGACTTGATTTACACTCAGTCTGGCACGCTCTACGATAAAATACCTGACGCCCCTAGACCGGAATTCTCAGTTCCTCCTCCTCCTAAATCAAACAATGACTCTCATGCGGCGATGGCGTGATTGGCGCAACAGACACGAAATCGACAAAGGCTACATCCAAAAAGGCTCGTAAGATTTCAGGTCAAAATGCAAAAGATGAACTTCTTGCCTCGGAAGTAAATGTCGTATCGACAGATAAAGGCAAAGAAACCAAGAAACCAGGGGGCAAGAAGAAAGGCAAAGGGAAGAAGAAGAAACAGGAAGAATCATATCCTGAAAAATCTTTTGCAAACCCTCCTGGAAATAGGAAACAAAAATTTCCATGCATGATATTCGATGAGGATCATCGGACACTAGATTGTCCACACAGAGCTGAGCTTAAAAAATTCTTCAAGAATTCAAAAACCTCCGCAGTGTTAACTGATCCATTTCCAAATCCAGGAACAAATCTGGTTGAGAGTGGAAATGCTTCCCCGTCTCAAGTGCTAATGTTTTCGGTCTCAAAACAGCAAAATGATGCTTTGATATCGACAAGGAACAAAGATTATGGGAATCCACAGCTGTCGAACGACAAGGATAAAGATCAACCTAGTAGTTCGACAACAACTTCGACAGAAGTTGCGCCGCCCATCATTCCTGAACTGACAATAAAACCGCCAAAGGGAGTAGTACACAAATCGAAATTTAATCCTCGTGCTAGAGCAGCACAACATTATAATATAGTGGAAGATTTGGCCCAATCGCCATCCGCTATGTCGACTCTTGAAGTACTACAAAATTGCCCATCCCAAAAGCAGGCTTTATTATCAGCCATTGGTGGGATAGACCCAAAGGATTCAAATCTTGTATCCTTCGATCATAAAGGATACGATCCTCAATTACCAGCTCAACTAGCTTTCCTTGTTCAAGTGAAAGCCCTCAACAAAACTGTTCATCGAACAATTATTGATGAGGGGGCATCTACATGTATTATGTCGATGAGTTGCTGGAAAACTTTAGGATCTCCAGTCTTGTCGCGATCTTCGACGACATTAAAAGCATTTGATGGACGAACATATACCCCATATGGTATTCTAAGTAACTTGAAGGTTGAACTAGGAGGAAAAACAATAGAAATAGATGTTGAGGTAATCGACGGAAATCTCGATTACAACATCCTACTGGGAAGACCATGGATATATGCCATGGCTGCTGTTGTGTCGACCTATTTTAGGAATATGCATTTCCCTTTCAAGGAGGGATTACAATCGTCGATCAACAAAACTTCCTCCCCAATGGTTCTCAAGTTACAGGAAGCATTCCTATGATCCATGGAAGCCCCCATTCGCTTCAAAATATCGGAGTAGGCCTACTAAAAGACCCTGTATTAATGGGAACTTTTGCCCTTCCACCTCCAATCAATTTGGCAGAAGTAGCGTTGGTAGGAACCTGCAACATGATATCTTCTAAAAAGATCTCAGAAAATGATATCGACATGGATCATGCGATGGTTTTGCCTCCAAGCCCAACGGAAATATTGTAGCAATCAATGTTCCTAGCCTGGGTGGCAAACCCAAATCAACGCTCATCAAGTGTTTGGATAGATAGGTCTAAGGAATATGGCACCCCTTCAGATCCTTGGTCGAGAGTGCATGACACCGACGAAGGAATTGTTCAATCAATGGTAATTGAAGGGGCACCATGGGATGATTACCACCATCGTTCCCTTCTTCCGAATTGTGGAGAAGATACTCCTGATGACCTTTATCATCCTTCAGTTTTTTATTTTCTATCAAATACTGTAAACACGGTGGATTCCGAGCGAAACTTGTCCAACATTGAAGAGACTATCGCCATAAATATCTCAACCAAAACAGATGTTGTAGAGAATGTTTATGTTGGCAAATGTTGTTCTCCTTCAGAACTGGAAATATATAACGCTCTTTTTCGCGAATTCAGAGATGTCTTTGCTTGGTCATATAGTGAAATGCCAGGCATTGACTCGAGCATCATTGAACACGAAATTAAGATGTATCCAGATGTCAAACCAGTACGACAACGGCTACAGCAGGTGCACCCCAAGAAAGCCGCTGCCATTAAGGCAGAAGTTGAGAAACTTCTCCATGCTGGTTTCATTTACCCGGTTCCTCTAACCGATTGGGTATCGAATATTGTCCCTGTTATGAAAAAACAAGGAACAATTAGAGTGTGCGTCGATTATAGGGATGTAAATCAAGCTTGTCCAAAAGACAACAACCCTACACCCTTCATCGACCAGATAATTGATGAATGCGCCGGATGAAAAATCTTTTCATTTATGGATGGGTTCTCTGGGTATAATCAAATAAATATCTGCCCACAGGACCAGTCAAAGACTGCATTTATTTGTCCGTGGGGCACATTCGCATATCGAAAATTACCCTTTGGTTTAAAGAATGCAGGGGAAACATTTCAGAGGGCAATGAATTATGCCTTCCATGACATCAAAAACATCGTTCAACCATACCTCGATGACCTTCCGGCTCATTCACGAAAGCGGACTGATCATCCGCAGCATTTAAGAGCGATATTTCTATGTTGCCAACACTACAAGATACGACTCAATCCACAAATGTGTAATTTGAGTCAGTTCTGATCATTTACTTGGCTTTGTAGTCTCAAAGGACGGGATTCGTCTCGACCCATGTAAGGTTCAAGCAATCGTAAATTTGCCTCCACCTTCGAATTTGCTTTAGATTCAGAAACTCCAAGGGAAAGCAAACTTTCTGAGGAGGTTCATTCCAAATTACGCCGAACTTGCTAAAGGTTATACACATCTTTTGAAAAAGGAAGTACCCTTTGTCTGGGATGGGGTTGCGCAAGCTTCCTTTGATGCTTTAAAAGAATCCCTAATGAAAGCATCATTAATGTACGCTCCTGATTATCAAAAAGATTTTAACCTGTATCTGGCTGCAGCGGATACGACCATCGCAATGGTTTTAGTTCAAGAAGACGACGGAATGGTACATCCCATATATTATTTAAGTAAGAACTTAAATGATATAGAAAGCAAATATTATTATGTTGAAAAGCTAGCGCTCGCAGCTGTTCAAGCGATACAGAGATTTCGACACTATGTCCTCTTTCGAAAAACTACCATTCTGTCAGATTGCAACCCCATGACTTATATATTTTTGCGACAGTTGCTGGGGGGCAAATATTCAAAATGGATAGCAATCCTACAAGAGTTTGATCTGGAATTTGTAAAATCCAAGTCAAAGAAAGCTCTGGTTTTCGCAGAATTATTATGTGATCTCCCATCATTGTCCAACGATGAAACATCCGAAGAAACGATCGTGGACGAAAGTTTGTTTCTGATATCTTCAAGCAATCAGTGGTATGGGGATATAATAATTTATCTCCAAACCCAAAAATATAGGCCAAATACCTCTCACTCCGAACAAAAACGTATTCGATACCAAGAAAAAGACTACATGATCGTCGGTGATACACTTTACCGTCGCGGTATCGATACAGTTCTGAGAAGGTGCCTCACGCATGAGGAGGCTGAAAAAGTCCTGAACGATTGCCATTCAGGTGCGTGTGGGGGGCATCAATCCGGTTATGCTACAACGCAAAAAATCTTATGAAAATGATACTTCTGGCCAACAATGTTTAAAAATTGCATAAACGCAGTCAGAAGTTGCCATGCTTGTCAAATTTTCGATAGCAAAACCAAAAGACCACCCGCACCTCTGCAGCCAATAGTTGCTATCGGGTCATTCGCCAAATGGGGCATCGATTTCATGACATGTAACCCCACCTCGACCGGGGGGCATGGGTATATCATAGTCGCAGTTGACTATTTTACCAAATGGGCCGAGGCGATGCCTACATTAGATAATACTAGTGAAACAGCTGCCCTCTTCTTTTTCAATCATGTAGTCGCCAGATTCGGTGTCCCACAAGCTATAGTCACAGATCATGGATCACATTTTCACAATCACATGATGGTCGAATTAGCTGCCAAACTAGGGTTTTCTCACGACAGCTCTACTCCATATTACCCGCAAGCCAACGGACAAATTGAAGCAATCAACAAGGTCCTGAAGCGCATGCTCCAAAGGATGATTGGAGTTCACAAAAGAAGATAGCACCTAATCCTGTACTCAGCCTTGTGGGCTTACCGAACCTCGGTAAGGAATGCAACCGGGTTTACACCTTTCCAACTGGTATATGGCCTGGAAGCAGTCTTACCAATCCAATGCGAAATCTCGTCCCTCAAACTCGCAATTGATCTCCTCCCCGGAACTTCAGAAGAAGAAGCTCGTTTCTTAGAACTAATCCAATTAGATGAAACCCGTCGTGATGCCTCTTTGACTAACGAAGCCCATAAGAAACGAGTCAAAGCGCAGTTCGACAAAAATGTCAAACCCCGTGTCTTCTCAGAAGGTGACTTGGTCTTGCTTTATGACCAAGAATCTGATAAATTAGGAGCAGGTAAATTTAAGTCTTTATGGATGGGCCCCTATATTGTTAAGCGAGTGTTAGCAAAAGGAGCTTACGAGTTAATGGATTATGATAGAATTCCACTGGCGCAACCTCGTAACGGGTTGTACCTCAAGCGTTACTATGTGTAATTCAGTATGGTAACCTGTATGCTTTTTTTATGTTTTTGTTTTCGCTAAAGTGTTTATTTTGGTCAAGTAATCCACTTTTTACATTTATTGCAGATGTCAAACCTATTAGAGTCATGCGTTGGATATGCCGACGGAGCGAGTCATAGTTTGCGGAACCTATCTTCCGCGGCTTGGGCCATTTTTGATCCAAGTGGTGAGTTAGTAAGTTTCAAAGGGGTATGTATTGGTCGATCAACGAATAACATCGCTGAATATAGCGCGTTGATAGAACTTCTCTCTCATGCCATCACACATGGTATACGCCGACTGATTGTTAGTCTAGACTCACAACTCGTCATACTACAACCCACTGGTATCTACTCTGTTCGAAATCCAGCTATTTATCGCATGTTCCTAACGGTTAAGATTTTGGAAAGGCAATTTGATTTTATTCAATATCAGCATATTTCCAGAAACTTAAACACATTAGCTGACTCATTGGCAAATTATGTGTTAGATAGACATTTGCAACATTTATAAAAAGAAGCATACCATCAATATTTGCATTTGGATCATGTAACTTAACCAAAATAAAACTCTGAAAATCAAAAATATACATAACTGTTTATGGTTTACACATAATTTTCTGTAACCAAGATAAAATTGGTCAAATGACCAAAAAACTCAAAACGCTAGGGGGCACCCTAGTCTAATGATGCTCGTGATAGCAAGTCCCAGCCTGTGGGATCATGCGTAAGAGTCGAGTCCATCGTCTTGGCACACCAGTAGTATTCCGCTGCAACCTCAAGGGCAACTCGTCAGTCCTCACATCTGGAATACCAAGAGTGAGGCCCTCAACCTGCTCCTGTAATGTTGTAAGAATCTCGGACACATCGAGGTCGTGAAGGATAGCCCTTCCAACAGCCTCTCCTGCTAGGGCTGCAGTTGGCACTCTAAGGCGTACTACTGGCCGAACGGGACCAACATCTGCATGAACACATGAGTTTGATTAAGTCTTGACAGAATAAAGCACAAGGACATTATAAATGAAAAATGATAAACAGGAATATGGTCAAAGAATTTACCAATGGCGCCCCACTGTTCGCCATACGACAGTACTAAATCTGGATCACCCCGGAAGTCCATGCCAGCATATGGATACTCGGAATAAACCATCTCCTAACAGTCAAACCACCCAAAGAAGGTATCAGAAAATGAAATCTGAGATTGACCAGCATGCCTAGACATGTGGTCGACCCATCTCTGCATACGTGGTTCAGTAGGTGAAGGTAAATCGAGTGCAATATACTACGGCTGCATCAGTGGTATCTTTTCCAAGGCAAAAGCTATCAAAATAGAACCATACCCAAAGTTCTTCGACCTCCCACTTTTGACCTTGGTCAACTATTCTTTCATCACAAGAAGTACTGCGTTGCACCAGTTGAACACCTTCGGTTGGAGGCATTCCAAGGCATACTGCATATAAGATCGGTTGGCTACATGAAGAGCCGCACCACCAGCCATCCTACCAAAAGTAAACAAAATAGTCCTGAGGGACCTGTCAGTGACATCACGGATGATGATCTTGCCTTCTTTACTCGGCTGAGATCCCTCTTTGCAATACCGGCGAACATAATCTCTCACAGATTCACCTCCTCGAGCCGAACCCAATAAAGAGATGGGGGCACCCCGCCTCGACAAGCCAGTCAAGAAATAGATGTCCACTATAGTCAAGGGGATGGATTTGCCCCTGATCTGGAACACCTGGTTGGTAGGATCCCAAGCATCGAGCAAATACTGCAGTAAGTTGATCTGTTGTCTCATGCTAGAAATGCGAAAAACTTCAGCAATCCACAGTTCCGCAGTGCGTTTATTGTAACCGGATGTAGGGAAAGCATGTCCTCTTCTTCATGCTCACGTTCTCACCATGTAATAGTCATCTTACTCCAAAGATCTCTGAAAAACAAACAAGAGAAGAGTTAGATCCTGATTTTGGTAAGAAACAGGAAAAATTTCCATCAAAAACTGTGCATAAAATTCCTTCTTTGCACCCATTGCACCTACAGTAGTGCTCTGGGTGCGTTGCATGTTAGATGGCCAGTGGACAGGCCAACATCCAACACACCTTTCGATACACAGAGGGTGCGCTAGAGGCAGAACGAGTTTTTCAAACCTCAGAGGCTCAGAAAAACCAGGAATCAAGCTCAGAATGCAAAATGGAAAGCATGAAATGAAAGAGCTCAAGTTTAGCTCCTACCTGGTCCAGACGGTGCCGAGAATCGTCCATAGAATCTCCCAAAATTAGCTGATGAAAATCAAAGGGGGAAAGCACCTCCAAAGCTCCAAAAAACCAAAGTTCAAATGAAATGGTAAAATGAGAGGTAAGAGCACTTTTTCATTACTTTTTACGTAGTTCAAAGTAAAATACTAGTGTTCTAACTCATTTTTCAAGAATATATTGTTCATTTCTGACTAGTTTGATGAAGCAATTGAAAACACAGTACAATCTTTGAAAGAACAAAGCTATTTATGGTAAAGTCAAAAAGAGACCATTTAATCGAGCAGTTTTAGCGTGGACTTCATGCTCGTTAAAAAATAAACATAAGCAATGAGCACATGTTCCCCTAGAGTTTAAGCTCATTAAAAATGAACCAATTTCTGGTAAATAACCATCGTGAATGTAATACTTCAGCCATTAAAGCCTTGGTCGTGTTTGCATCGTCAACTCCACTTTTGCATTGGTCGATCATTCACCTCCATTTTGAGGAACAGTTGCGAAGAGTGATCATGTTAGCCACCCTTGTAACACTGTCGTGATTGGAAAATTCCAAACCTTACCTGGAATCAGTTGCTACCCATTTTATCACTCGTTCCTCAAAAGACGAGTCTCCTTTAAGCTCTTTTCAATTGACTCGTAAAATATGAAAAGATTTCCGAGCCATTGGCCTCTCCAGCTCGTTAAAGGGACCGGAAGTGTTATCCCTCCTCTAAATTTTAATCTTTTTGGACCTGAGGGATTATTACACAAAAAGATCGAGCGCTTGTTTTGTTCGGCTCGTTAAAAGTATCGAAAATTCATCCCTTCTGTATTGTTTTATACTTTTTCGGACTTAAGGGATTAGATGACGAAAAAGGAATTTTGGAGTTTCCTTTACGTTCCTTTTCAGACTCTCTAAAATTGAAAAGGACCGAGTTATCTTTGTCGTTAAACTTGTTAAAATTTTAATAGCGACAAACTTGTCTATAGACGAGAACGAGTTTCACTATCGCTAGGCTCGTTAAAACATAGCGATGGGTTTGCCCGAAGGGAAAATTATAGAACAAGCATATGTTATCCTCCTCAAGCTTGATAAAAATAAAGAGGTACTGGTCAGCAATGACTGGGGAAAAATTGGGAAGAAAACTTGAAGAAACTTTGTTGGTAGCAAGTCGCTCTTGAACATGACACTTTCACTCCGCATCCAAGTCGGGTTGGGTTGTTTCATTCACCGGTCACATCACCATGGTCCCATCATACCATCCACATTTGGGGTTAATGCTACCAATCCATCATGTCAGTGTCGCCGATATGTTCAAGAGAAGTCATTCAGAGAATTCACCTGTGTCTCACCCACTACAATACATTTATACTCCATTCTTTCATGACCGCCACCCTGAACCTTATATCACCAGATCGTTTTCACCTCCATTAAAATCATTTGCTCCGTTCCGTGTCATTGATGTGGGATTCATCAAGGCCCTCCTGTGACGGATCGCTTCTTGTCGACATCAGCTCATTATCCAAGAAGTTGATCTAGGAACACCCCATTCAGTACTTTGAAGCTTGCATGCCTCAATGGCAAGTTTCTCACTTCCGGCGACAGGTTTACATCAATGACCTTCGACCGAAAGATTTTGCGTGGTGTTCGATGCCAAGTCCTTTATTCACACCACGTGAATTGTACTGCAGTACCTTGAGGGTCATTATCATTATCGGTGATTCCTCTCGCGCTTGTTAACAACTTATATCATTGGCTGGTAATCAAGCGATGTCTTTCCATGTTCGACTCCAGAACGTCTCTCACATGGATAGACTTGTACTTCAAGTGAAGATCGAATGAGATTGAAGACCCAGGATCTAGTTTCATCCATCTGGGCTGCGATATATATTCAGGAAAATAAAGAAATCAAATGTACATCATTGCTGCACAGATAATCATCCAATCAAAGGGATGATGGCTCTATCAGAATCATCAGTCTACACTCAGACGATTGTCTGTCTTATGTACATGAAAATGAATTTATAAAGCTGAGCATGGGAATGCCCGACTCAGCTAGATCATGAAAATATTATGAAGATAATGTATTGTATTGTATCTTATTACAGGTCTCCTCCCAGCTTGAAAGAACTTCGGATCCTCATAATAAAGCATTTCACCCGACATCAAAAGATTAACGACCTCATGCTTTAGGGGGCAACTGTTATAGACATTTTTGGGCACTACAACCCCAATCATGAAATGTCCATAAATCAAGGGCTCCTAAGTCCCTAAAAGTGTTGTTCTAACCCCTAAAGGAACAAGGTCAACTGATTACAGCTTCTCCCAGAAGTTCTCCATGAAAAAATGCTCAGAATTGGTCAAAACGGGATCATTTCCACTGCTCCACAGGCCCAGTGCATTTCATCTCACCTAAGTACATTTTGTGGGTGCGTTGCATTTCAAAAAGCCCTTCTATAGGGTGCGATGGGCGAGAAATGACAAATGGCAGTGTCATTTCGCGAGGTGGAGAGGCAATGGAAGCTTCCAGAAACTTCTCTTGTGACACTTGCCTCTTTGAATTCGACCAAGCATGAGTAAGAGATCATCAATCTCCAAGTGGAAGCAAGAACTATTAGATGGAAGACACTAATCAAATCACAAGCTGACTCATCTCCCTTACAGATATCTATATATGGATCCCTCATCCCAGAGATCCAGAGGCTGGAATTTTGCATATTGTAAGGAATTGCTGTTGGTTTCTTGAGACTAACATCAAATTGTTGGGTGATCTAAGCTTTGTATGAGGTGAAGAGGGGCTTCTTTGTTGAGAGGTTGATGCTGGGTCAGAACAACTGGTTGTAACTCCTCTTGGCTTTTTCTTGTTTATCAATAAAAGCTATTCAAGTTTTCCTCCATACTCTTGTGTCATTTATGTTTGCTGCATTTGTATGGTCAATTTACATCTGATCCTAGATTGTTTATGATTATAGATCCATGTCTTTGTATAGTGCTATGCTACTGTGATCTTACAAGTACTCTGTGAAGTTGGGCGTGCAAGGGAACAAGTAGCGAAAGACTATCAAGGAAGAGAGGAATCAAACCAGGAGATTAGCGCAAGACAGAGGTTGGTCTTCTTTGTTCTTCTCTATCTATACTTTATAAAGGAAAAACAAAAGTAGCTTTACCTTGTTTGTTTCTAAGGTAGCTATCACACCTTAGTGGGATAAGCAGTTCTGAGTAGACACTTTTCCCTGTAACACTCATGCCCATTGCTTTGCCCTACTCGAATACACTCATGCCCACTATTCAAATTCCCTTGTGGCCTCCTCGAATTCCCTCCTGCCTCCCTGTGGAATTCCCTCATGCTCGCTCTGTGAACCTGACTATGAACCCACACTGAACCCACATGATCTAGAGATAAAAAATAGGCTAAAAATGAAAGTGTTTATAATCTCCTGAAACTAGCGTCAAATCATAGTTTTCATCATCCTAATTCCAATGATGCTTGAATCAAATTAATCCAACGTTGTATGAATATGTTATGGCATTTTGAAGTTTTTGACTGACAACAAAGAGTCAATAATAGGGTTGACTGGGTTGCTAACTAGGTAGTCTGTACAAATGATGTCATCAAGTGATTGTGCAAACAAATGACGGTGGACCAATCCCGTATCAACATGTGGTAGGTTCATACAAGTGCAAGTGGTGGTTTCTAATTGGTTGGTTTTGTTTGAGGTGGCCCAATAAGAGGGTGCCACAAGGCCCAATCAGAGGGCACCACGTGGCCATCTGTGATTGGCTAAAAAAAAATTATAAGGGCCAAAGGGCCTCGACAGGGTTATACCCATAGACCTGCAACAACACAATGAAATTCACAACCATTAGACCACCACAATAGTTCTTATTATATATATAACTTTATTTTTATTTGAAGTGGTATGGTTTTTCATTTTGGAGGAGAGGCCAAGAGGCTAGCTTTGACCCCCAAGTCACACTACTTACCATAGGACCAAGCGGAGGCATGTTGGTGGAGAGGGTGGGGACTAGGACCCAACCCTGTCATATCACGACCCATATGCTCATGATGTAGGCAGAGTAGAGAAGGTGGGGCACCTGGCCCTTGGCCCAGTGCCATCGGCACCCATAAGACCTATGATGTTGTGGAGGGAGCAAACCATGTGGCACCTAGCCCATGCTAGCCTCGAGTCCCATGATTATTATATGACCATCGATAGATAGAGAGGAGCCAAATCCATTGGGGGTAGGCATTTGGCCCCAACCCCCGACAATATCGACACCATATGACCATATTGAGACGAAGCATAGTGCTAAACCAGTGGGGGTGGGCAGTTAGCTCGAACCCCAGACACATGGAACAATGTGGCCCTATTTTGGCACTTTATGGGTTATTGGTGAATTTAAAGTGGCAACAAATTGCACCTTTTGCAGCGGGAATCTCACCGGTCTTAGGTGAAATTGTCGCTCGATGGACTATGTACATAGATCTTGGTTCTAAGAGGCATATCTTGCTCAATTTTTAACCTTTTTGAGCTCAAGAAGAGCTTAGATAGGGTTTTTTGAGTGTCCTTGACTCAATGGTAGACTCTGTTTTTTAATTTGAGCACTATATGATGGAAATTTTGTATATTTAAGTCCTTTAGTGCTAAAGACAAAGAAAGTTTTGCGGCGTAATGGAGGAATTTTTTAGCATGTAAGGAGCCTAGTTAGAGGTTTTCCATCCTTCCAATTTCATTTGCAGTAGTTGTTACTTAAGTGGAGTATCTATTTTCATTATTTTCGTAATGTTATTATGAGAGAATCCATTTTCAATGCTTCATTGTGGAGTAGTTGTATGTTTATGCTTTGTGATTTCAGGTGGAGTACAAGGACCTATTGTGAGAGAGTCCTTTTTCTATTGACCACCAAGACTTTCTTTAGGGAGCCATATTTTGAGTGAGAATTCTTTGTAGGAGAATGTTTCTTTGTAGGAGAAACAAACCACTTTAGTGTCAACAATTTGTAATGTGCTCATTTGTTTTTGAAATCAATATAGCAGGCCTAACCATTGGAGCAAGGCCTGGAGACATGGCCCAGGAGGGGTGAACTCCGTTATCAATTACTGGTATATTCTCTTCATGTTTATCATCTTGATTTGCGTACGCATTTTCTTCTCTTTTAATTTCACCTGAAAAAGTAACTTATCATCTTGAAGAGGTGATGAAACATATTTGACCTTTAAAGACCCATTTTGTTTTTAACTTGCAAATTTTTAGAGGATGATCAAATGAGTTTTCCTCCATTTCTAGACCTGGTGGTATCAGAGCATGTTTTTGCCAGATTGCAAGTATGTGCAAGAAACTGAAGTGTGAAATACTCCAAGAGTTGGAGGATATTAATTTATCTCTTCGAATGGAGAATGTTGGGCTAAGGAGATTTCTTGAAGTTGCAAAGGAGGAGAAAAGGAAAATGTGCATCCAGATGTAGCATATAGTGGAGGAACATACTAGTGAGTGTTCCATCCTAGAAGCAACAAAGAATCCCTCCAATATTAAACCAATTTGTGGTCATGGTATGGACATGGGATATGGACCCTATGTTGAGAATGATGCTTGCAATTTTTGTCAACATCTAAAAGAGAACCCTAGGTTCCATTTGGTAAAAGTGGTTGGCTAGAGACATCATCCACTTCTTGATCAACATCTGAATTAGAAAAATGGGTGGATGACCAAAGGAGGTAATTAGTGTTTCTAGTTCTAATCCTTCAAGTAATTTTGATGAAAAATCTTTTGCAGATTGTGAAAAGAATACCGAAGGGATTGGTGTGAAAATTTTAACTCATATGGATTATGATAGAAGAGGCCTTAGAGTAAATGGAAAAGGTATCGTTAATCCTATCGAAGTGAAGGAACAACCACATTATGAAGGATTCGGTTATGGCCATGAAGAAATTCAAGGATGCTCCAAAATTGTTGAGGCAAATAAATCATTTGATGATATGTCACACCACGATGGTAGTGATAGTAAAAATTTGTTTCCAAAGAGAGATGAACATTCCAAGGGACATGCAAAGTCCAATTCTTCTCATCAAAGTCACAACCCAAAGGATAGGGATTTCAAATATTTTTGTGATTTTGATAATTTATGGGAAAAGCTTCCTTGCAAATTTTGTAATGCATCTGACCATTGTGTGGTTGATTGTGAGAAACGTAAGGTGATGGTCAAAATAATGGATCAAATCCTTGGGACAAGATATGAGGAACCTCTCCTAGGTATGAATACTTCCTTGTCGATGGGAAAGCATAAGCATTTTTGTACCCATTGTAGCATGAATGGGAATCAGATTGAAAAGTGTTGGAAACTCCATCCAGAACTTTGTCCCATGAAGGACAAAGAGGTCATGTGATCCTTTACAAAGAAGGTGACAGGTGGAAAATTGGAAACTGATGTAGTTCCCGACGAAGCCTTTGAAGCAGAGTGGGTGTAGAAAGAGAACCCATAAGCCTAGTTAGGAAAAGAATGGGTAGACTATTTTGTACAGTTAGCTTGCTTTGAAAAATTGTAACTACTTGTTGTATATTCCCATTTGGGTGCTTTGTAAAGTGAATTCATGTACAACTCACTTATTTGCAACAAGTGTGTTTTCTTTGGAATGTTATGTTATTTTGGCTTGATGATAAGTCCAATTGAATGGGACTTTTGGGATTCGCATTTGTATTTCATCCAGCATGTCTACAATTGTTTCAAGCACTCACCTATACAAGCATTTGATGTGAAGCTTGTTTGTGAATTTGATCTTTGGTAAATATTGTGCAGAAGATGACCATAACAATGAGTAAAAAGGAAAGCAAGTAATTAAACAAATGTGGCTAGTGCATCTATGCTAAAATTTTCAACCAGGGCCAAATTCCACCTTTGGACAAGTCATATCATGGATATGATTATTGCATTAGATTCATATTTTCAAGAGGTACAATTTCTATATAAAGATCATCTAATTCTCATAAGTAGAAATGGAATTTTGAATTTATTCTTTCTCATGGACAAATTGTCAAGGTCTCATCGACAAATTGTGAAGGTCGGTCGCAGTCAAATGTAGGCTCATGAAGCCAAATGGATGTGTCTCCTCACCATCAATGAATTCTATAAATAGAAGTGACCCTTCTCTAATTGGGAGATCAATCATCTTCTCTCTCATCTCTTGATTGGTTCGTACAACTTGGAGGCTCTTTTCTTCGCATGTGTGGAAGGAAGGTAGATTTTTGGACTGGTTTTGGAGGCTGAAAATTTATGGACTAGGGCATGCATTAACCAACAATATTTGACCAGCATTGACTTCTATTTTTGGGGAAAAAAATTATTTCTGCAGGCCACATTCTTTGACACAGATTTCCAGGTGATTAGGGAATGTTTGAATGAGTTGACTGCTACATTGACTTTCTGGTTTGACTGCCAAATTACAACAGACTTTGACTGGGTTTACTAGCTTGTTTTGGGTTGAATTTGACCCTCTTTGCAGGCCGCATTCTTTTTCTATTGACCGAGCTGATTGGAGGACATTTTGGGACATCTTTGACCACCGTTGACTTTCTGAATAAGGCTACATTGACTGTTGATTTGGCAGATTTGTTTTGGGCATGTATTTTTCATATTTGTACTCTCTCTCTCTCTCTATTGAAGAATAATAAGAAGATTTGATCAACAGGTTTCCCCACATTGGGGTTTTTCCTTGACATCTGCCACATCTTGTCTCCTCTTTCTTTGCCTTGTCTTCTGCATATGTTTTTATGTTATATCTATATTTATTGTCAATGTGTATAAGTTAATGTGATTTCTATTGAAGATAATTGAAAATTGTCACTGGGCTAATAAGAAACATTGAAGTAAATTGTGTTAAAACATAGAACATACCATTATTATCTAAATCTAACATGGAATCAAAGCTCAATAAGAAATAAGGATGATGGAAAGAGACAAGCCCTCAAATGGAAACAATCCTACCACCTTCTCTGCTCATTCTAAGAGAAGGAAAAATTTTGGTTCAAGGAATCAAGGACAAGGGTGCAAGTTGGGATTCAAAGAAGGAAGAAAAGGAAGGTGCTTCAATTGTAATAGGTTTGGCCACTTCACTATAAAGTGTCCTCACAAGAAGGATACTCCAAGAGATGATGACAACAATAACAACAAATTCAAGGGAAATGGCAATCAAAGGAACAACAGGTTCAATGAAAAAGGAAAGATGAATGATCTCATTTCTCGTAATGGAAATGGTTGTCCTCCCAGGAAGTAGAGAAACTCTATGTATGAAGAAGTTAATGTTGTAAAGAAAAATTAATTTTGTCTTATTCCTTCCCTATCCACTACCTCTCCTTTGGATACATTGGACCATTGGTTGATTGATACTGATGCCTCAAGGCACTTCAATAGGTACAAAGAAGCTCTCTCAAACTTGGTTGAAAAGAAGACAAATATGGAGATTATACTTGGGGATAATTCCACTTATCTCGTGAAAGGAATTGGGACTGTTACTCTTCACTTAAATCAAGGTCAAACTTTCCACTTACAAGAAGTGTTATATGTACTTGATTTGAAAAAGAACATAGTTTCTATTTCTGCATTGGAAGACAAAGGTTTTAAGGTGACATTCATTGATGGGAAGGTTTGTGTTTGGAAAAGGAACCCAAGAGATGCATTCACTCTTAGATTTAGGGTTTAAGGACTCTATTAGGTTGGAGGAAGTTCGTGGGGAGCAATGTCTTGTGATACTTCTCTTCAATCTGAATTATCACACCAAATATTTTCTCACCTTCATTTCAAAGCCTAACCCGATGTAAGGAAGATGGTCATAGGGATGCCCAAATTAAACTTAAATCATGAGGGTGTTTATTAGGGATGTGAAGTTGGAAAACATACAAGGGGACCATTCCCCTCAACTGAGACTCAAACCATCGATATTCTACAATTGGTCCATTCTAATCTATCAGGTATGCTGCCCATGACATCTTTGGGTGGATATTTGTAATATGTTATTTTTGTGGTTGAATTCTCTTGGAAAACATGGATCTATTTCTTAAAGAATAAGGATGAAGTATTCAAATGGTTCCACTCCTTCAAAGCCTTGGTCAAGAATCAAATGGGGAAGAAGATCAAAATATTTAGGACCGATAATGGAACCGAATATGAGTCAAATGAATTCAAAGACTATTGTAGAGAAGCTGGCATTAAGAGGGAGACTACTACTACATATACTCTTGATCAAAATGGTGTTGCTGAAAGGAAGAATCGTACTATCAAAAAAGCCACTTGTTTTATGCTTCATGATCATGGTCTTCTGAAGTTCTTATGGGGAGAAGCTGCCAACATCATTGCATATGTCAAAAACCGATGCCCACATCAAGCTTTGGACTTCAAGACACCCAAAGGCGTTTTCACAGGTAAGAAACCTGATGTTTCTCATTTTATAATTTTTGGTTGTCGTATATATTTTCATGTGCCGAAAGAGAAAAGAAACAAACTAGATGCATCTGGGAAGAAAGGAATGTTTGTGGGCTACACTGAAACTTGAAAGGCATATAGAATCTATGTGGCTGGTCAAAGGGAAGTGGAATTAAGTTATGATGTCACTTTCAACGAAGATTATGCTCTTAGAAAGAACTGATGCCTAATATTGAATGTTCGATGGATCCCATTGATCAAACTCCTAGTGAGCCCTCTACTTCAAGGAAAAGGTTTTGTGGCTCAAAGATACTCTTGAAGATGTCTAGAAACATATTGCACTAAGGAGGACATTTAGTGAAAGTAAGAAGTCAAGTAGGTACCACGGGTACTTAGCTGCCATGAGTACCATTATACAATCTGAGCCTTGTAAACTCGAAGAAGTCATGAAGAAACATGTTTGGAAGGATAAGATGAATGAGGAATATGAGTCGATCATGAAGAATGATGTCTAGGATGTCGTTCCTAGACCCAAGGACAAGTCAGTGGTCACTTCGAAATGGCTCTACAAAATCAAACATGGAGTTGATGGGTGTGCTGAGAAATTCAAGGCTAGATTTGTAGCTCGAGGCTTCTCTCGAAAGGAAGGAGTAGACTACGATGAGATATTTATCCTAGTTTCCCGATATACCACCATCCATTCAATTATAGCCCTTTCTACCTCGCAAGGATGGAACCTTCACCAGATGGATGTCAAAAGTTCCTTCTTGCATGCTTCGCTTAAAGAAGAAACGTATGTAGAACAACCTGAGGGGTTCGGGGTTCAAGATCGTGAAACACATGTATGTAGGTTGAAGAAATCCCTCTATGGGTTGAAGTAAGGCCATAGGGCTTGGTATGAGAGGATCGATAACTATATTATGAAGCTGGTATTTATAAGAAGCGATGCTGACCCGAACCTATACTTCAAGGTTGAAAAGGAAACACCTCTCATTTTGGTCATTTATGTGAATGATTTTGTTCTAACAGGTGATCACCCTCTTATTCATCAATGCAATATGGAGTTGTCTTCCGAGTTCGAGATGAAGGACCTAGGATAGATGCATTATTTACTAGAGTTGGAGGTCTGGAAAAAGCTAGGTGATATTTTGCTTTCACAAGGAAAATATATTGTGAAGCTACTTGAGAGATGTGGGATGGTGGATGGAAAATTCATGACTAATATGATGGAACTCAAATTTAAGAAGCTATGTGGAAGTTTTGCTGGACCTAGATTGGAGAACCCTACTAAGTATCATCAACTTGTGGGGCCTATGATGTTTTTGGTAAACTTTCGTCCTGACATATGCTTTGTTGTGAACACGTTGAGTCAATATATGGTCAAGTCTCATCACATTCATTGCATTGTTGCCAAGAATCTCTTGAGATATCTCCAAGGAACAATCCACTATGGTTTGAGATACACTACCGGGAATTTGAGGCTACATGGATATACATATGTTGATTGGGCTCGCAATGTGGTGGATCATAAGAGCACATCTAGGTGTTTCTTCTCTTTGCGGTCTGCTTCTATATATTGAATGGGCAGGAAGCAGAAATCGGTTGCACTAAGTACCATCGAGGTCGGGTACACTGCTGTGAGTATGATCTGTTGTGATTCAGTTTGGTTGAGGAAGCTCTTCAGTGAGCTATTTGAGCAAGTGCTAGATACCACTGTGTTATTCTGTGACAACTAGAGTTGGATTTGTCTATCAAAGAATATCATGTTACATGACTCCTCCAAGCACATTGATATCAAGTACCACTTTATCTGGGATATGGTACAACAGAGAGAAGTTAGGCTCCAACATATTAGAACATATGAGAAGGTTGATGACATTATCATGAAGCCTTTGGGGAAGGCCAAATTCTTAACCTCCCAAGAGAGACTTGGAGTCATGGAACAAACCTACTATGAGGGTAGCATATGAGTTGGACATAGAGCTTTGGGAGCTCCTGAGGGCGTGGGGTACTTCTTGGAGCTACGAGTGACCAGAAGGTGAGTGGTTCACCTTCTTCTAGTGGTGTGCTAGATACAGGGTGAGTGGTTCACCCTCCCTTGTGATATCCCATTATGGTTGACATGTGTGTAGGGTGAGTGGTTCACCTTCCCCTACCCAGATGCATGCATGTAGGGTGAGTGATTCACCTTCCCCTATGATTGACATATGCATAGAATGAGTGGTTCATCTTCTCCCATGGCATATGAATAGGATGAGTGGTTCACCTTATCCTATCGATGCCTCAGCACACATTCTACTCATAGAGTTTGGGACTCATGGGAAGTACCTCTCATCTGGCCAATGAGTTGGGAAAAGATGGTTAGGGACCATATCACTACCGATGGATGCATCGTGTACTACCGTACTCCCTATGACTAATATGCATGGTGTCCAACAATTTGATCTGGGATCTAGGATTGAAATTTTTCAGTGGAGCATGATATGATCTTATGTATCAATATTGATCACTTCTTATTCATTATTTCTTCATGGTTCAGTAGAGCATAGCATAGCAAAGAAGTATAGGATAGTGATCGCAGGGATGGCACAGGATGACAAGTTGGCTTGATGATGGATTGGTAGGTGGAATTCTCACTAGTTGAGAGGGAGTGCTAAAATTGGATTTATTCTTTCTCATGGACAAATTGTCAAGGTTGCCCCCAGCCAAATGTAGGCTCATGAAGGCCAATGGATGTGTCTCCTCACCTTCAAAAAATTGTATAAATAGGAGTGACCCCTCTCTCATTTGGAGATCACTCATCTCATCACGTCATCTTCTCTCTCCTCTCTTGATTGGTTTGTACAACTTGGAGGCTTTCTTCTTCGCAAGTGTGGAAGGAAGACAAATTTCTGGACTAGTTGTGGAAGCCAAAAATTTCAGGACTAGGGCATGCATTGTCCAACAATATTTGACCAGCGTTGAATTTTGTTTTCGGGGGAAAATTTTGATTTCCATAGACTGCATTCTTTGGCATGGATTTTGAGGTGATTAGGGAATGTTTGGCAGAGTTGGATGTTGCATTGACCTTCTGGATTGACCGCATAATTACAACAAACTTTGACTAGGTTAACTGAGCTTGTTTTGGGTTGTCTTTAACCCTCTTTGGAGGCTTCATTCTTCTGTTGTTGACCAAGCCAATCGGAGGGCGTTTTGGGGCATATTTGACCACCGTTGGCTTTCTTGTTAGGGTTGCATTGATTGTTGATTTGACTATTGATTTGGTAGATTTTTTTTAGGCATGTATTTCTAATATTTGTTCTCTCTCTCTCTCTCTCTCTCTACTAAACTATTGAAGAATAATAAGAATATTTGATCAAATGGTTTCCCCACATTGGGGTTTGTCCCTAGCATCCACCACATCTTGTGTCCTCTTGTCTTGGCTTGTCTTATGCATATTTTTTTATGTTCTATCTACATTTATTGTCAATGTGTATAAGTTAATGTGATTGCTGCTGAAGATAATTGGAAATTGTTATTGAGCTTATATGAAAAATTGAAGTAAATTGTGCTAAAGCATAGAACATACCATTGTTATCTAAATTTAACAATCGAAGAGTACAAGTGCAGTTTGAGGACAACAAAGAAAAGTACAAATCAATGCATGACAAGCATAATTGCTTATGCTTTCTAGGTGGAAAATTATGTTTGGGTTCAACAAAGAAATAATTCCAGATGAAGTTCGTTTGAACCAAAGAAAGATGGTTTTGGAGAGAATGTTCATATTCCATCCATCAAAGATTTTGTTCCTGCATGTTTAGAATAATTGTAGCAAGCCACAATTCTTGACGAGAAGATAAGGACTTCATGCCAAGGCAAGGTAGAGTACCGTGAATGGAGCTCAAAGGCACCAATTCAAGAATAAAAAAAAAATTGATATCGGGAAAGTAAATGAGATTTTCCCTCACTTATTTGTTGAGTGAAGATATACTTTTGCAGGTCCAAAAGTTCCTAGCGGGGAGGTATGATCTTGAGATCAAAAATAGGCTAAAAATGAAATTGTTTGAAATATCCTGAAACTAAACTCAAATCATAATGTTCATCGTCCTGATTCCAACCACACTTGAATAAAATCAATATGATGTCGTATGAAGAAGTTATGGTGTTCTGAAGTTTTTTATTAACAACTAAAATGCCAAAAGCAAGGTTGACTAGGCTGCTGACTGGGTAGTCCATAAAGGTGACATCATCAACTAATTCTGCAAGGTACGGATGACGGTGGAAAATCCTGTCTCAACATGTGGTAGGTTTTTACAGGTGTAGGTGGTGGTTTTTGATTGGTCAGTTTGGTTTGAGTTGGACCAATAAGAGGGCGCCATGTGGCCCTCTATGATTTGCTAAAAAAACATTATAAGGGATGAAGGGTCAAAGGGGGTTCGACCCCTAGACCTGTCGCAACATAGTTCAACACTTAACTTTTAGACCACTGTAATAGTTCTTATTATATGTATAACTTCATCTTTATTTGAAGTGGTATGGTTTCACATTTGGGAGGAGTGGTCAGGCAGCTAGCCCTAACCCCTAGGTCACATTACTCACCACAGGACTAAGAGGAGGTGCATTGGCGAAGAGGGTGGGGACTAGGTCCCAGTCCTAGTCATATCATGATATGCCCACAACGCAGGAGGAGTAGAGAGGCTGGGGCACATGGCCCTAGCCCTGGTTCCATCAGCACCCATATGACTTACAAAGTGGTGGAGGGAGTGGACTGGGTGGCGCCTAGCCCACCTTAGCCCCCTTTCCCATGACCGTAATATGAACACCAATGAATAGTTAGGAGCCAAAGACAATGAGGGTGGGTCGTTGGCCCTAGCCCCTGACCATATCGATACCATATGACCATATCTAAAAGGAGCAGAGGGATAAGTCGGTAGGGATGTGCGGTTTCCCCCGCCCTCGGCCACATGGCACAATGTGACCCTATTTTGGCGCTTTATGGGTTATTGGCAAATTTAAAGTGGCAATAAATTACACCTTTCTAGTGGGAATCTCGTCGGTCTTGGGAAAAATTATTGCTTGATGGATTGTGTAAAATGTGAAATCATCGTGTAGTTAGCAGGTTTTGCCAGTTTATAGGACAGATAACAGAGCTTGATCCAAGAGGCATATCTTTCTCATTTTTTAACCTTTTTGAGGTCAAGAAGAGCCTATATAGGGGTTTTTGAGTGTCCTAGACTCAATGGAAGCCTCAATTTTATGATTTGAGCACTCTACGATGGAATCTTTGGAGATTAAATTTCTTTAGTGCTAAAGGCAGGGAGTGTTCTACAGCAAGATTGAGGCATTTTTTAAAATGGAAAGAGGCTAGTCAAGGTTTTCCAGCCCTCTAGTTTCATATGCAATAGCTGTTACTACAGTAGAGCAATTGTTTTCAATATTTTCTCAATGTGCTTATGAGAGAAGCATTTTTCAACTCTTTATTGTGGAGTAGTTGTATGTTTATGCTTTGTGATTTCAGGTGGAGTACAAGGACCTATTGTGAGAGAGTCCTTTTTTTGTTGATCATCATGGCTTGCTGTAGGGAGTCATATTTTTGAGTGAGAATTATTTGTAGGAGAATTTTTCTTTGTAGGAGAAACAAGGCACTCTAGTGTCAACAATTTGTAATGTGCTCATTTGCTTATGAAATCAATATAGCAGGCCTAACCATTGGAGCAAGGCCCGAAGACATAGCCCAGGAGGGGTGAAATTTGTTATCAATTGTTGGTTTCTTCTCTTCGTGTTTATCATTTCGAGTTGCATATGAATTTTTTTCTCTTTTAATTTAATGTGAAAACTTAACTTATAATCTTGAAGAGGTGGTGAAACTAATTTTACCTTTAAAGACCCAATTTTTTTAACTTGAAAAGTGTTAGAGGATGATTGAAGGAGTTTTCCTCCATTTCCAAATCACCGCACTTTTGATTATATGATTATATATCGTATTATATATAACTTATATAAGGATCTATTACACAATATATAATATATATTTTATATATAATGTATATAATATATATTATATATATACAATATATATTATATATTATATATCATATATTATATGTTATATTATAATATTATATATTATTATACATTTCCTATGAGTGGTGCAATGCCCGAAAGTAGGTTTGTCCATTTTCACTTAACTGGTGGATGGAATTTAAGTTGATTCCATGTTTTATCACATTGAGTACTAAGCCAAGGGAGATGGGCGACTGATAAGCCAACATGACCACATAGTAAAAACGACATGCTAGTGCATGATTATTTAGTAAGTATGAATGTACCCATGTATATATGAGAATCAAAGGAAGTAGGAAGCTAGTCCAACAATCATTCGTTATTTAGGGGTCATCCTTGCTTTGTCTGCCTAGTTGACCACCAAATTGAAAGAGATTTAGGGGAGGAAGGCAGTGAATATTCCAACTGTTAGTGTGGAATTTCTTAGAAGTTGTACCAAAAACACTTCACTTAAGTCACTAAGTGACAAGTGACTCTAACAATAATTGATGGTTGCTTACGATTCAGATCTACAATAAAAATGGAAAAACCTGCAACAAAAACATATGCGATCCAGAATAGAAAAAACAATAAATATATCCAATACAAGAACCTAAATGGAAAGACTTTAATTTAATAATTATTTATTGATAACACCTGGTGAAGGACATCTACAAAAAGGGTATGTAAATCCCTCTCCATGGGATGGGTCCTTTAATGCCCTTGATGCTTCAGTAATCTATCTTCTCTCTCAATATGTGAAAAATCCAAACAATGTAAAGAACTCAAATGGGAGCTCAAAAGATAAGAGACAATAATGGTGATGATGTAATGAGCATGGTGAAGAATGAATGAAAAACCCTCCTATTTATAATAAAGTATTGATTTAATCTCGAAAAAATAGAGATTAATAGAATAATATTGACCAAATCAAGATCTGACCACTAGATACTTTATTATATTTATTGAAGAGGCAAAATATATTTAAAATGGCCAAATATCTTTATTTATAAATAATTAACAAATAAAACGATTCATTAATTATTTCGCGAGGATTAAGAATTGTGTGAAATTGAAATAATTATTAAATAGTGATTTAAAAATTATTCAAATAATAGAAATAAGGAATAATAAATAAATAGTGATCTATTTAATTATCCTAGAGGATTTAGTCAAATGTGATAAGGAATAATTATCAAACAATGATTTAATAATTATTCCTAGAGAAAATTAAATAAATAATGATTTATTCAGTTATTCTCATGGGTTTTTTTATTTTAATTAGAAAATAATTTAATAAAAGTGGTTTACTAAATTATTTTCCATAGTGAAATTGATTTAACTATGGTAAAATTAATCCTAAATTGGTGTATTTCAATCCACCTAGTTAGAAATGACTAGGTGATCATTCTTTAGTGATAACGGATTGCCCCCCAACATATGTGTGTTAGGAGAAAATCGTATGGCTGAAATTCATTGTAGGTTACACTTCCACGAGACACCAAAGGGGATTCAAAGAGAGAGAGAGGGAGAGAACTAAAGCAATGCAAGGACAAACAAAAATGGAGGGGAAGAGACCTACTAAACTGATAGAAGTCTCTTTTGATGTGGGAGTATGTGATCTCAAATGAGGCGGGGGAGGCATAACGATACCTTCCGAGATAAATACATACAAATAATAATGGCGAGCCCAACAATGTTGGACTGAGGTACAAAGTACATGATACATGATATGAAGGCATCAATGGTCCATAAAATAATATAATGTATCCCATATACATAATGCGCCTGGAAAAACATAGGCCAAGACTGAATATAATAACATATGAGCACATGAGACATAATGAACCTCAAGCTAACATGGTGAGGTGGGATCGCAACCAAAGAAGCCCTGCTGAATAGGAAAGGGCTCTAAAGATCTGAATAGATCATCTAAAGGAGATATGCATGTTGTGGGCATTACAAGTGGAGGAAACTGAACCCATCACATCTGCAGAACTGCATCTGCGGAACTACATCTGAGGTTGGATCAACATTTGTGGTCATCAAGTATGTGGGGGCCTACCTGAAGGGACACCCCCTCATGAGGACTGGAACATCTCATATACACTCGAGAATCACTTGGACAATCGTCTGGATCATCGAACCGTCAAGTGTACGAATATCAATCGTGCGATAAGGAGCTGGTATTGAGCACATGAGAAACAAACAAGTCAAATGGAAATGATGATTCCATTTTCTTGATCTGAGGCACCGAAAAAATATGGAAGATGGAAACAAGGTACACCACCCTCTACACCAGTATTATGGAATAAATGTGTTGAGGTCGGCAGAAGAGGGCCCGCCAGAGTGACTGATGGAATGGAAATAGGGATGATGATGGAAGGAAACAATATGGGTGGTTGACTGACGACTTCCCTTGTTATAGAATAATAAGGATGATTGACCTGGCAGTAATTAACTCAATTCTGTAGGGGATGGTCAATGACTCAAACGATGTTTTTGCAAAGACAAATTAGTAGAGATATAGGCCAAATATAAATAAAATGGGATGGATGCGACATGACAATTATGGAACACAGTAACTGGATGCAAGGGGATTCAGAACATACTCCATAGATATAAGAATGACTAATCTTGGATGGTTTTAACAAGGGTGACTCAATGATGTTGCCATGTGGGGGAGGTTCGAAGGGGATCATGAAAACATGAGTAAATGATGGTTACTCATGACGAAAATCAGCATGCGAGACAACCAGTGCAAAGGTAAAGTGGTACCAGAGTACGGGTGGCTCAAATGAAGAAATTCAGTTTTAAGAGGTGGCAAAGTGAGACCTCATGGAAAATATGGCTTCCTAGTGAAGTGTCAGATTACCAAAAAAAAATAGAGAACCATTATAGAAATTAGTGAGAGCTTTCCAATGGTATTGATGGTTCGTCAAACCAAGTTGCGGTTTGGTCGCAATGGGCGACGAAAAAACTAGGGTTTGTCGTATAAAAGGGATTTTTTTCCCCCAAATCCAATTCATTTGCATAGTGAGCTATGGAGAATTTGGAGAGGAATAGAAATCCTTAAATATTGTGGAGATCATAGCAGAGCAAACGACCATCGGAATTAGGATCTGCAAGTTGGAGGTAGGTGGCCTAACCTTACTCATAATTTTTGGTGGATCATATTTTCATATTAGGGCTTCAGTTCACTATGGGGGATCCCTTCTCATGCTCATGGTCACAACTCACTTTTGGGTGCTTGTTCTACGTTTCGTAACACTGAAACTAGGCCCACAAGTGCATCCAGTGCAATTTTGAGGGGAAAACCTGCATTTTGGGCTGAGAGGATGGGGAGGATTGGTGGTCTGGGGTGAGTTGAAGCTAGGTACTAATCATGCATGCATTTGAATCTGGACTGAAAAAACACAATGGTATTTTGCAGGTATGGCAAAGATGAAGGTGTCATGGCAAGAACAAGATTTGGACTCCCTCCTCATTGAGATTCATGGGAATCAAGGAGTGAGAGGGGTGTTGGCATGATATGGTGTGCTGAAGTTCTTGGAGAACCCTATGATGAGGGCTCGTGAGCCCTTGTTTTCAAGAATAGTGATTTATTGATCCAGACCATGAGGCCTTTGTATTCCAAAGGCACAAGCTCGAGATCATGATCTAAGACATACTTTTTGACAAGATTTCCCCCCTTGGGGGTGGTAGGGGAGATACATCTAGTTTTTCCCCGTGGGAGGCATATAGGTGAGTTTGTTGATTGCCACTATCTACCAGGGAGTTGTGCAAAGGGAACGACCATACAGATCAGTGACCTGGAGAGGCTTGAGCCACGAGCTATAGCTGTTGCAGTGTTGCGAATCTTGGGTAGTAATACCTTCCACCATATCACTGGAGGCCAGATGATGTTGGTGGAGAGTGTGTTGGGAGGGACATACTATTGGTGGGCCTAGATGATGTTGTAATTATTGAAATGATAGTTGACACTATGCAGATGGAGTACCGATGATAACTATTTTTTTGGGACATTATTATGTTCACTCTTCTTTGAGAAGATGCCCGCTATTTGACATCATGTACAGATCTTTTATGGGGGTCCACAGGAGCCTAGGATGCATTGTTGGGGAAGCTACTGAGACGAGGTGGAGGAGGGGGAGTCAGATGAGTGTTTTGACCTAATTTTTTTGCTCATTGGGACCAGATGCCACTGTACATAGATGACTATCCATATAGTGGAATGAACTATCAAGGGGATCCTGACTTACCACTTTCGTCGGGATGAGCATGGGGTTCTAGATGGTAAGTGAAAGTTGTTATATATTTGATGCATTTATAGTTTAAGAAATATGTGTATATGGTATTGATTTCTAAACTTTGTGGTATGCAGATATAGCACTGGTGAGGCCTAAAGGATACATCGGACAAGCGCAATGTCTAGGGCTACAGATCAGGGTGGGGCCACATCACAACAGAAATCAGGGAATGATGCTCTACTGTAGGATCTCTGACAGATTTGATGTGTTACTAACTGGGGTGACAGAGCACGTGTGGCATGGGCTAGAAGATCAATATACATATGTGTTGACCGGTATTCCCTTGGAGTGACGAATAATCATGCGACCCATTGTGATGGCCGGTCAAGAAGTATGATATTTATGAGCTAGGGGAATGGAGTCATTAGCTCAGGAGCCTCCAGATGATAGTGATTAGGCATAGGGACATGTGGGTCCTTTTTTTTGTTTTATGACAACATGCAAATGAGCATTTCATATGTATTTAGAGTAGTGGAATAAAAAAACTATATGTTGATACATAGTTATGATTATGCATTTGTTGTGTGACGATTGTGGTTCATCATTTATTTATGGATGTCTTCTTACATATCAGAAATGCCAGTTTAGAATGTTATTTGAAATGGTATCTACATAGTGATTCTAGGCTCTAGGAACATGATTGAATAAAATGGATTCAAATTCACATGCCAAAAGGTTAACTCATAAATATTTTCTAAATAGGACAGGATTATGCACATGATAAACACCATTTAATTCCAGGAAAGTAGCAAGGAATCAAGACAAACATGAAGGTGAAGGATTTGATGATCAAGGGTGTCGGATAACAAACCTATCACAAAATCATAATTGGCCTAGTTATTGGTGGTAGATCCAATGCAAATGTTGTTGGAGTGAACTAACGGATGCAAAGGGGTGAAAATGGCCCAAGCTTTTGATGTTAGATTCCCGTTGAAGCAACTTACACGATCGGCATAACTGATATAAGGCATGGATGATGGATCCCTTTGAAAGACGCAAGAAGAAAATGTGTAAGAAGGTGGGGGATGCAAACTACCTAAATGCAAGAAGAAAGAAAGAGATACACACATTTCAATGGGAAATTCCATGGGTAAAAATTCTTAAGGTAGAGTGCATTTCGAGGATTGGGAAGGATTTCTCCTTCTAGACCCTCTAAAAGGTATGCCCATTTCCCAAACACTTACGAATGATGTAAGGTCCTAGCCATAATGGGTCAAACTTTTGTGCCCAAGGACATCATGAACTTGGTCATAAGGGAAGAACAACGTCACCTTCATTGAAGGTATGACGGTGGAATTTGTGGTCATATTGAGCTTTGGTGCACTTTTTAGCCACTTTTATGGTTTGTAATGCAACATGACGGTCTTTAGTGGAACGCTCAAGCATGATAAGTCATTGTTCTAAAGGTTGGGTGTTTGGGGGGAGTTTGACGACAAGGTGAAGGGAAGGGATTTCACACTTGATTAGTAATATTGCATCCTCTCCAAAAAAGAGGTGGAAAGGAGTGAACTTGGTGTGGTCTTGACAGAAGTTCTGTAGGCCCACAAAGCAAGGAAGAACATTAAATTCCAATTGGTCTTGTGTATATTCACCGTCTGCTGAAGCATAGTCTTAAGGATCTCGTTGACATCTTTAACTTGGTCATTGTCATGGGTGTGATATGACAACGAATATTGGTGTTCAAAGCCCAACAGAGAGGATAGCTCAGGACATATCTCATCTTCAAAGTGTTAGCCATCGTCGGAGACCAATTGTTTCACAACCCCAAATCAAGTGATAACATGGTTAAAGAAGAAGAGCACTATAGTAGCTGCAATGTTATTGAACGTTGGCATGGCTTTAACCCATTTGGTAAAATATTCGATGAATACAATTATATACTTGTGGTTATTAGTCGATGGGGGTCGACACTCCATAAAGTCAATAGCCCACTTATAGAAAGGACTGGCTACGAGGACGAGATGGATGGGAGTAGGTGAAGCTCACACCTTAGGGGCGAATAATTGGCAATTGGGATAATGTTTGACAACCTCAATACAATCACTAAAGAGAGAAGGCCAAAAGTACCCGATGCACATAATTTTCTAGTAAGGAGCCATTCTGAAGAGGTGACCACCACAAGCACAATTGTGGCAAGAAATGAGCACTTGCTTAGCTTCAACATGGGTGAGACAATGACTAAGGATAGTGTCAATACTGCAATGATAAATTTTGTCATCGATGAGGAGGTAGCGAGGGTTTTGATGGCGAATACGTCATCGATCATTATGAGTTATGTGGAAAGAGAATTTATGGGTTCAGAGATAGGTAAGGATGTCACCATACCAAGGATCATCTGAGGTAATGGCGAATAGGTTTTCAACTGGAAGACCATCATTTACTGGCAGATCAGACGCACTGGTGTGAAATTTGGAAATGAGTTTAGCAAGGGATAAACCTTTCTTACTCTTGGGTGTGACAAATTCGAGATCGAATTCTTGAAGGATAATTATGAAATGGGTGTACTTCCCGTTAATGATCCTTTGACTCAAAAGGAAATCCATGGGGTTGGAATTGGTCGCAAATTTGGTGGTACATGTAAGGATATAATGATGAAGTTTGTGAACAGAGAACACGAAATCTAGTGCTAACTTTTCTTCATGGGAATAGGACATAGGGCCATTGAGGTTCTTACTGAAATAGTATATGACATGCTCATTTCCTGTAAAATCTTCTTGTATGAGGAACCCAATGACCAAATAGGTGGACACATATATGGACAAGATGAAATCCCTCTCAAAGTTAGGTGAGATAATTGAAGGAGAAAAAGTGAGAGCACGTTTGAGGGCATCAAAAGACTATTGAGATTGGTCATCCCAAACAACTGGAATGTTCGATTGAAGGAGTCTAAGGAACCCATGATCCATGGTGGCATAGTCAAGAATGAATCAATGAAGAAAGTTAGCTTTTCCTTGGAGGCTTTGTAACTGGAGAATGGTACGAGGAGGAAGAAGTTCAAGAATGGCTTGAACTTTGAGTGGTTCAAGAGTGATACCATCTTTGGACATGATGAAGCCCAAAAGGCGGTCGACGAGAACACGAAAGACACACTTAAGGTGGTTGAGGTGAATGTTATACTTGCGACATCGAAGGAACATGGTACGCAAATCATGAAGGTGTTGTGACCAAATTTTGGAATGAGCGGTGAGATCGTCTAGATATGCAAGGATAATATGAGCCAAGTTGTGAAAAAAAAAGGACATATAACACTAAAAAGCGGCCCCAACATTCATTGAACCGAAAGGCATGACCTTGTAGGCGAAAGTTCTCGATGGACTAATGAAAGCAATTTTAAGTTGATCGGCATAATGGATACGTATCTGGTTATATCCAAAGAATCCATCCATAAAGTATAGAACCTCATCCCCTGCACACTCATCAATGACCTGGTCTATGAAGGGTGTCAGAAGGTTCTCTTTGGGACAAGATTTTTTCAGATCAAAGAAGTCTGTGCAGACATGAATGGTGCCATTGGACACTCATGTGGTGTATTCAATGGGATAGATGAAACTAGTCTACTTGAGCTTATCGATTTCATCGTGAATAGGTTCATGTTTGGAATAATGGATAGGCCTTTGCTTTTGGCAAAAATGTATGGCATTGGGCCAAGTGTCAATGTGATGTTCAACAATGGTAGGATCAAGTTTGGGCATATCAGAATAAGACCAGGTGAAAACATCATAGAATTCCTTGAATAACTTAGTGTAAGCATCAATTTCTTCTGGGGTGCATTGTGCCCCAAGATGATATTTTCTTTAATCCCTGATTTATTCAAAATATTAATTTTGATGGTAGCAGAAATGTTAGCCATATTTCCTTCTTCAAAATCATCTGGTGCAGGAATAGGATTTCTAAACCAATCAACTTCATCATGAATGAAGTGTTTGGACTCCACAACATATTGGTCATGGGTTTGCAGCGGAAGAAAGTACACACGATGGTGGATATCATCCAAAGGATAATCAGGGGTGTTCATCGCTTCCATAATGTCTTCATCAGAATGGAAGATGGGGGGACAAGAGGAAGAGATACCACATGATGGAGAAGAGCTGCCTGAGGCATCTTCATGAGAGACAAGGTTCACATATGCATTGTCAAGGATGGGAGACATATGAAAAGTAGATGGAATATCTACCGATGTTGAGATTGGGGTGTTCATCGAAGAAGGTTAAATAAAATCAAAATAGGAGACATCAAGGGAGTTCCAATGTATCGATCTCATGAATGATGATAGGTATAGAATGGGATCAATACTATCCATCATCTCGATATTAGGGGGAGGAATCACAATGGGTGTTGCGGAGACCTGTTCTTACAGTGTAGGAGTGGGACTAGAATCCAAAAGTAGAGGACAGGTGGACTCACGACAAGAAACCTCTAATTCGCGAAGCACGTGAAGTGTATCATAAAAATCTTCGATATGGAGACAGTGATGAGAATAATGGCCATAATGATCACAAAAATCACATGGGTGATTCATGTGTAATGATTTGTTCTTCTTAGCTGACCCAGGTAAGGTGGCATAGACCTTTGGAATGTTAGAATTGGGGAAGGTATCAAAGACCACATCCTTGATATGAGGGAGTTCAGAAAAATTATTGGTGGCATGAACAATGACATCACACATAGTACATGGAGGAATAGGCTTTGGTGGCTTAGGAGGAGCTGGATTTATTGGGGGTGCCTTGTCTTTCTTTCCCTTTTTCTGGGATTCCCCCCCGCAAGATGCTTTCATAATAGGAGTGGTTTCCTACTGAGGTTGTTGTGAAACTAAAGAAAAGGAAGGGGCAATAACAACAGGTTGGACCAGGATCAAATCAATATAAGGTTTAAGTTTATTGGGTGGAGTGTTTGCGGGAGGACCAATGTACAAATTGGGACCCCTATGGTAATTTTGGGTAAACTTAATGTAGACATAACCAGTGTAGAATAAACTCTAGGGGGGAATAAGAAAAATATCTAACTAGAAGGATAACGACTTGGAGGAACTACTCTAAGATGGTTAAGACCTTATGGAATGGTTCCGGGTGGAAACGGACTAGGAGAGATACCAAGAGAAGGAAACGGTCTGTGAGGAGTAGTATTAGAAGGTTGGGTTGAGTTAGGAACAACAAGTTGCGGAGGTTCTATCTGTTGTGAAGGCATACCAGACAATTTGTGGGTGGCCCATGATTCTTGGAGCATGCAAACACTAGATGAGCTAGGCTCAAAAGGAGTAGGTGGTGGACCATAATAAGCACCAAGAAAAGTGGAATCTTTAAAAACTCTAGGAGAGACATTGGTGAGGGACGAGATAGCCTTATTGTCAGTCATAGAGGATATGTTGGAATGAGGGGAAGTCTGGGCTATGGGATCATAGTACGTTAACTGATCAACAGTAATGATATTTCCATCATGGGGAACGCACATCTTATGGTGAACCACATAGGAAAAAAGTAACACAACATAGGTATAACTACGTCCCAAAAGGATGTTATAGTCTAAGGGAGCATCAATGAATCCAATGTCAATAGAGATAGTCTTGTTGACAACTATGATTGGACAGTTGTGATATAAGCCAAGGGGTTTTGAGGGATGACCATCCCAGGCACGTAGCATGACGATGGATGGGGACAGGTCAGGGGAACCAAGTTGCTTCCAACACTTGCAGCCATTACATAGGTGGAGGAACCTTCGTCTATGATACATTGTTGAACAATGGCGTTTCTAATGGATACTGGTATTTGAAATGCAGCAGATGAAGGTAGGGAAGGATTTTCTGACTTGTCAACATGAAATAAAATCATATGATCGTCATGGGGATCCATGACACCTAAAGTAGAGTGTAGAGATTTCCATTGGGATGGCACATTTGGAGGACTTCTAGCATTGACATGGCAGCAGGAGACTACACCAAGTCATCTACTATGCTATAGGTATGGGTGTCTTTAGCAGAATTAGCATTTCGACGTAATGGACCTTTGGGGATCTTAGGAATAACCTCGACCTTAGGTTGAGGGATCTATAAGGTATGATTGGATGATGATAGAGGCTGAATGGAAACTTGGGGTTGGGACTCAGTCACAGACTTAGCAAATGGATTGTCTTATTGGCGCAATCAAGTCTAAAGGTTGACTTGCTCGGTATTGACCTCATTAGAATTCATCATAAGAATATGATAATCATGGTGACCAGATGGTGGACCTCGCTGAATTTCCTACCCTTGTGTACCCTTAGTGAGGAAAAGTATTGGTGAGAACTTTCGGTTGAGATGAAGAAGGAGTGGGAGGAGGAGCTATGGTATGTTCTTGATATGCAACTACTTGAGCTTCCCATAATTGATACATATGAGGTAAAAGGGGGCACTCATGAGTATAATGACCATATACACCACAAAAGTCACAAGGTTTGTTCATTCGAAGACCCTTGTTTTTCTTGGGCTAACCACCTTTTTGTTGGGTTGCAGGATTAAGCTGAAGACACTGAGGTGCATTGGGTGAAGGACCTTGGTTACCTGGATGATCTTGAGATTTCTGGTTTTGATTACCCTTCTCCTTGTTCATTTTCTTATAGTTAGGGGATTGGGTCAGTTCTGCTGAGAATACACTTGACATTGCAGAGGAGGTGGTTTTTGTGGCAGAGGGGGAGCAAGCATGGGGGGTTGGGGTGCATATGCCAGAGGGGCAGGAGTGCTAGGCGGTGCATATTAGTAAGAAGGAGAAACATTGGGAAAAACAGGTAGTGCAATAGTTGGCCCTGACATTTTTTTATGTGGATGGGGATATGCATATGGAATGCTGGGACCTAGATAAGAGTTGCCATGTGGAGGATTGGGAGAGGGATAAATGTAAGAGGAATTGGTCCCTCCTTGAGGTAGACCATAACTCATCGGAGGTGGAGCATATGGTTGAGGGTGTGAAATGGTTCCAACTATGCCATCCACAACATGAGATGCCCTCAATGCATTAAGGGCACCAAGCCGAGGTAGATCAGGGATGACACTATAAACATAACCTGACTCAGCATAGATCAGATCAAATTTTAAGGCTACTTGAAGCGCATCTTCCTCAGACTAGGGTAAGTGTGACACGACATCTTTAGCAATGGGGGTCAAAATCAATCTAAGGAACCAATCCATATAGATGTGGTCTTCGAATTCAAGAGATCTACATACACTCCTCCTTCTATGCCATTCTTGAACATGGTCGGATAGGTGAGTGGCAGAAGTTTGATAGAAATAAGTCGAAATTTTAGTATCAGTGTCATAACATAGAGGTAACCAAAAATAGGCAAGAAAATATTTGGCAAGAGTCGCAAAAGTGGAATGAGTGGCTCTAGGTTTATGACATACCAGTTAGCTTAGAAATAGCTCTAGTGAGCATGCGTTGGAATATATGAAGATAGATGGAGTCTTCAATAATGGAATTTGATGAACACCTCATGTGGAATGACCGAACATGATTAGTGGGATCTTCTCAAGGATTACCTTCAAACTTTTGGATGTCTGAATGGATTTTAGTAGGGATAGCTAGCCATGTGGGATCATGGACAAGGGGATCATTGATGAGCTGACTGAAATCTTGGAGACCCAAACCAGCCATAAAAGGAAGCAATGGAGTTGGAATGACCACACCAATGGGGGTTCCGCTACTGGGGATACCCTAGGTTGTACCTTGGTTACCACCCTGGTTTCCCGCACCCACGTTGGTGCCTGACATGGTTGCGATATGGGGTTGAGAAGATGCAGAATCAAACGAGGAACTAGATGAATTAGTAGAATTAGAATCATAATGATGACTCGATGAAGGACTGGGAGGATGTACTCTAACTCGACGGGGAGCACTAATATGTCCTAACAAGAACTAGGGGTGAATACCTCGAAGTCTCCATGAAAAATGCCTAGGGGCTGCAATGATGTCAAGACAATAATGATCTAAGAACTAAAGGGTGATGATAGGAATAAAAGAGCAACAAACAACAAGAAAACACCTAGTGCAATGGTGCCAAGTGTAAAGTAACTATATTAATGATGTTACTATAATACAGGCAAGCATATCCTATCAAAGAAAATAACTCTATCATATAGGTGATATAAATCCTCAAACAATCCTATATCTACTATTTCAAATGGCCTTCCAAAGAAATTCTTACTTGACAAAATCTCATCCCCGCAATGAGAGTTGTCCATAGAAAGGTAGGGTAGAGAACCAACTGATTCCCACAACCAACCCTATAAGGTGTTTACCTAATATTGGTCACTACGGTTACCTTCATCCCATGGTGATGGTAGAGTCTTGAGCTTCTTGGTAGTCAACCAATACACAAGATTCCCTTCCACGGGTTGGGTAGCCCCAAGGAGAACCACTCACACAATGACCTAGCCTAACCCCCTCTAAATCGGGTTTTCAACGCACTACGACTTTGGACCGTCGGATGGTGAAGGATTTTAAGCTCCTTAATATGTCATCTTCTATGTCTCAATGAAAGCGATCGATGGGTGTTATCGAAAGCCTATCCCACCAATCCTACACCTACACTACAAAGATTGTTTAGCCCTGGTGCGCAAGTGGGCTTAATCTATGTGTTTTGAGTTATTAATGCGTAGTGTTTCAAGTCTTGGCTTGGCGATGTTAACCAAGCTCACGTTCTCTTAGGGTGTGAGTGTGTGAAATAATTTGTAAAGTGGATGATTTAATTGAGCATCTTTTATGATGCCATGTGCTGCTCAAAATAAAGTGTTGAAATAATGTAAATAAATCTAAAAATGACAGAAAATACACAGCTAAAAAAGCACACAAAACTCCAACCACAAGGGTTACCAAGCAACTAATCAAGAGAGGGAAAAAAATCTACTCAAATGCACATAAAAAAGGCCTAAAATATCTAATGTCAAGGGATTAAGATCTAGAAGCACTAATCTATTGTAAATGCTGTAGACAAACAACAAAAATGAGAGGTGAAAAATGCAACGAAGGATAGGTGCGAAGCTCTAAAACGTAGGATGCTCAAGGGAATCCTAAGGGGGGAAAGGCAAACCCAAACTCTAAAGGGGGGAAAGGTAAAAAAAAACTATCCAAAAGTGCTAAAAATTAATAGACTAGAATTTGAAAATTAGTGGCTAAAAATGTTGAAACCCTAGACTCCTCACTGAGCAAATCTCTTCCTAACAATGTGGAGGTGTACTCTAAAACGTAGGGGAGTTTTTCCTTCTTAAAAGAGACAAATTAAGTGTATATAGGCCTAAGGGAGACTAAAAACATAGGTGAAGTACCCTACCCATTATGCAGGCATCACTCTCGGTATTTCTGAAAAAATTCTGGAAAAATATCAAACGCAGGTACTGACCTGGAACAGTGGAAAACACAGATTTTGGGCCAAATACTGCAATCTGAAACACATATCAGGGGCTAAAAAGTTTTTTTTTCTCTCGGGACTCTTAGTTGGTAGATATTGCATATATTTCACCGTCTCCTACTTGGTTGGTACTTGTGACTCGTGGAAAGAACCAGAAGACCAATAGAATCCAAAAATTTGAAAAAAAAGGAAATAATACTATAAATGGAAATTGAGAGGCTAAAAATAGTTTTAGAAAACCCTAAAATTTATTGAAACTATAGTGACCCAAGAATGTTTTTATTACACTAATGAAGTCACCATTTGTTAGTGTGAAATTTCTTGGAAGGTGTACCAAAAACACTTCACTTAAGTCACTAGGTGACAAGTGACCCTAACAATAATTTGATGGTTTCTTACGATTTAGATATGCAATAAAAATGGAAAAACCTGCAACAAAAACATATGTGATCGAAAATAGAAAGCATCAACAAAGATATCCAATACAATAACCCAAATGGAAAGAATTTAATTGAATAATGTTTTTATTGATAACACCTAGTGAAGGAGATCTACAAAAAGGGTCTGTAAATCCCCCTGTGTGGGATGGGTCCTTTGATGTCCTTGATGCTTCAGTAATTGATCTTCTCTCTCAATATGTGAAAATCCAAAATAATGTGAAGAAATCAAATGAGAACTCAACAGAAAAGAGACGATAATGGTGATGATGATAATGATCATGGTGAAGAATGAATGAAAAACCCTCTTATTTATAACAAAGTATTGAGTTAATCTAAAAAATGGAGAATAATAAATTATACTGACCAAATCAAGATATAACAGCTAGGAATATTTTATTATATTTATTAGAGAGGGAAAAGATATTTAAAATGGTAAAATATATTTATTTAGAAATAATTAACAAATAAAATGATTTATTAATTACTCCGTGAGGATTAAGAATGGTGTGAAATTTAAATAATTATTAATAGTGATTTAACAATTATTCCAATAATAGAAATAAGGAATAATAAATAAATAGTGATTGATTTAATTATTCCCAGGGGATTTAGTCCAATGTGACAAGGAATAATTATCAAACAACGATTTAATAATTATTCCTAGAGAAAATAAAATAAATAGTTATTTATTCAATTATTCTCATGGATTTTTTTTTTAATCAGAAAATAATTTAATAAAAGTGGATTACTAAATTATTTTCCATAGTGAAAGTGATTTTACTATGGTAAAATTAATCGTACATGGTTTATTTTGATCCACCTAGTTAGAAATGGCTAGGTGATCATCTTTTGGTGATAACACCAACATCATGAGAATGGTGATAAAAAAAATTCTAAAATCATTTCAAAAATGATCCTAGATGATACTATGTCATGATTGCATAGATCAGAGCACAAATTTTAACAAAAACACATGAAAAAATCCTCATATCCATTCTTAAAGAAATTAAGAAATTTATAGAATGTGGTGCACATGATTAATCTTAATTAATATTAATGAATTATCTCTAAATTGATTAATAGTGGTCAAACAAACTTAGATGAGTGGGTCAAAAAAATTGTAGATGATTTTTGTGAGGAGCAAGCAATAGAAGAAAGACATCCCTCAATGATGTTAAAATAATATTTTATGAAAATTTGTATGACTAGTTCCTCTACATAGTACCCACTTTAATTCACAAATTCTTGATTGGCCAAGGAATTTGGAACATTGTTGAACATTAATCTCCACTAACAAGACTAACTAGTACCTAAAATAAAAAATGACAATCTAGGGGGGAATATTTTTTGAATTAGTGGAAAAATTGCTCAAGAAGCTTAGGAATACTTATATAAATGAATAGCTAATTTCTATACCTTTCTTAACTAGTAAAAGTAATTTTGGATTTGTGGTGGGGGGTGACAATTTGTGAGAATGCCTAAAATGGAGTAACCTTAGTTGATACACATTGAAGATTCATTATGCTGAGGAAAATGAGGAAGTCAACTACAAGAGAGTGAGAGTATGCACTAGATGAAGAAAAAAAGAAAAGGATGCTTGAATGAATTCAATCATACAAGACAATATTCAAAAATTTAAAAGGAACAAAAGGAAAATTAAAGCCATAGCGATGCATGATGTTGCAAACCATCATCAATCTCAAAGAAAAACTCCTCAATAATGGAAATTCGTTGGAGTGCTAAATCGGTTTGATCATTCTATAGATGTCACATGGGAAGAATACTTGACGGTTCTCGAGTTGAATGAAGAGATAAAAATGGTAGAGGTAGGCATTGTCACCCTTTTATTGGTAGAGAATGTTGAAAGCATAGAGGTTGAGATTTAGGACACATGATACATAATCATCCAAAGCCTTATGTGACAAGTTCTCTATGTTCAATAATTCTTTTGGGAACATTTACAAGTATGTTCTTGAGGATATTCATAGTGGTATCAACTAGACAACCATTTAAATGTGAGAGATATGTTGTTCCTAGGAATACCCTAGAAAAAGTGAAATTGGTTAAGTATTGAAGGAGATAATAACATACTACTCCACATAAAAGATATTAGAACTGTACCCCTTATATGATTTACTATTTGAGGAGGATACCTCAATTTTTTTCAAACATTGCAAGGAAGTGATGCAACTGCAAACAAGGCATTTTACATATTATAAAGATCAAAATTGTTAGATCGATGAAATAAACCTTCTAGTAAAATTAACCAAAAATTATCAATTAAACACTAATAAACCATTTATTATCCTATGACTAGCTCCACCTACTACAATATAGTAAAAAACCCTCCTCCTTAAACAAATGTTGCACCACCATCTACCCCTTTACGAGGGTGATGAAGATATTAAAAATAATTGGTTCATATGTGAGAAAATTGGGTTGTGATGGATATATCACACACAAAGAAAGGCAAATTGCAAAGTGTGTTAGAGCATTAAAGAAAAGAATGCTAGCATGATTTATGAATTTTAAGGAGAATTAAACAAAAACAAAAACAAAAATGGAAGTGAAGGACATTTTTTATCATTCCTTAAAACTCAATATGTCAAACATATAATAGCACAAAAAATAAAAGGCACTAATTAGATTCCTTGTGAAATTATCTTGGAATACAATGAGAAGTTTGTATATCTTATTAGCCATATCCCATATATAATCAACAGTACTTTCGCATAGAATGGTTCATCGCATTCCTTCTATAAATTATAAGGGGTACTCTTTGAATACATGAAATAAAAACTTTCTGAGATGCCCTAAAGAAAGAATAAAATATGGAATCATATGAATTCAATCTATCCCATCATCATTTGAGAGAAAAGTTGAATAAAAGATTGATATGATTCAAAAATGACTTACATATTTGACCCTTTAATGAAGTGGCATATGGTGTACAATATGCAAAAATAAAGGTCACTCTAATTAAGACTTTTGCAAATATAGAATTGACTAATAGAGAATCAATGTTAGCCTGAGTAAAACTTGTACATTTCTACAAGGTATGCCCAAATATTATGAGTCACAAAAAAAAAGAATGTCCACATAATTTAAACAATGCAAAGCCAAAGTTGTGTGCTATTTGTTGAGAGGAAATTCATTCTATTCAAGAATGTTGAATCACCATGGATTGAAAAATCTTTTGTGATTAATACATTAGGTGTTGTAGTGTTTCTATCGTGAGTTTTCCTGAGAAATCGATGTGTTCATTATTTATGGCTATTTAATTTATTATATTTATTCTTACATTTGTTTATAAATTATAAGGGTAAATTAATAATTTATTCTTGTGAATGGATATGAGTTGCTAAATCGGTATATTAGGCTTGGAATATGCCATATTTAACTTATAACATGTCAAGTTTAGGAGTTTATTGAGGATGGGTATAATTTAAGATCAACATTTGGGGGAAATTCCACTTGAACTCGTAAATCCTATGGAAACTAAGTGAATCATATCAACTATGTGTGTATTTGGATAACTCCAAACAAGTTTTAGAGGGTAAGTTTTTTCAAGGAATTTGATTACTGCAAGTAATAATGAGAAGAAGTAAGTCACCTATAAAGACTTTTAATGAAACCTTGAATAAATATTATATGTGATCAATAGAGTTAACATTAGAGTTAAATATAATAGGGTAATACTAATAAATATTTATACAAGGTTTTATACCATGAAATTTTTTATGGGACATTTTTTATTGAGTCTCAGTTTTTAAAGCTTTAATAAGCCACGCCTACCTCACTATCGTGTTGCCTAGTTCATCCGTCGCCCAACTAGCCCAATACAAAGATGATGGTGATGATGACGATAATGAAAAATATGACGAAGAAGGGTAAGAATTTTTCTCAAATGGAAGGGTAAGAAGTTTTATCAACCTATGGACTACGAATTACACTGTAATCCCACAACTAGTAAATACTAATAAATAATTTCATCTCCTTGACATTTATATATGTTATAATTTTGTCATTTGATTGTCAAATGCTTTCAAAATCATATCTAAGTCTCAAAACCCTCCCATATCATCAATGCATGCACCTACCAAAACCATTTCAAATTTCAGTGCATATGAGGACAAACTGAAATAATTTCAATGTTGGCCCCATTCTCAAGTCATGGGCAGTCATGCATGTATGGGCAGGCATTACTTATTTTGTACGGGTGACCCTTTCCAAGTCCATCTGACCCACCAACTCATCGCATGGGCACCCCTATCGAGTGAGTGTCATGGAATGCACAACAAGCAACGCCCCCATGGGCGCCTGTGCGCCTTGCCTTCATGTAGGCATGCCCAGGGTGCGAACATTCATCCTGCTATGCAAATCAGTGAAAAAAATGATTAGCTCATCAATGACAACAAAATACTATAATTTTGTATTTCCATGTTGCATGATCAATCAATTATAAACCGACTTTTAACACCCAAATATTAATTTAGTCAATTTTATAAAAATCATTATCAGACCCCCTTGTGGAAAATTTGTTCATGAAAATCATGGGCCAACATAAATTATTTTGTGTGGGCACCCTTTGCCAAGTCAGGCTGACCCACCAATTCATTGGGTGGGCGCCTTGGCATGCCCAACACGCGACACCCCCATGGGCGTGCGCGCGCCCTGCCTTCGTGCAGGTGCACCTAGAGCAAGAACATCCACCCTGATATGAAAATCAGTGAAGATACATCATTAACTCATCAATGACAACAAAATATTATCATTTTTTAGTACATCCATGTTTCATAATCAATTAATTATAAACCAACTTTTAACACCTAAACATTAATTTAGTCAATTTTTTAAAGATCATTACGAGACACCCTAGTGGGAACTCAGTTCATGGGTAGTCATGGGACAACATTACTTCTTTTTTTTGGGTTCCCATTTCCAAGTCGAGCTAACCCACTAGATCATCGCTCAGACACCCCTACTGGGCAGAAGCCCTGGTGTGCCTAGCATATAATGCCCCCATGGGTACTCGCACGCCCCACCTTCGTGTGGGCATGGTTGTCTGCTTTGCTATGAAAATTAGAGAACAAAAATAAATAGATCATCAATGAAAAAAAAATATTATCATTTATTATTTCCTACATGTTTCATGATCAATCAATTATAAACATATTTTTAACATCCAAACATTGATTTACTCAATTTTCTAAAAATCATTATCATACCCCCTTGTGGAGACTTTGTTCATGGGCAGTCATGGGCTGACATTACTTCTTTCTTGTGAGTTCCCCTTGCTAAGTTGGGCCAACCCACCAACTCGTTGCATGGGTGCCCCTGTCGGGCAGGCGCTCTGGAGTGCCCAATACACAATGCACCCATGGGCACCCATGTGCTCTCCCTTCATGCAGGCATGTGGAGGCATTCGCACTACTTTGCAAATCCATGAAAAAAATCATTAGTTCATAAATGACAAAAAAATATTATCTTTTGTTAGTACATCCATGCTGCATAATCAATTAATTATAAATCGACCTTTAAAAACTAAACATTAATTTAGTAAGTTTTCTAAAAATCATTATGAGACATCCTAGTGGGAACTCAATTCATGCGAATTTATGGGCTAACATTACTTCTTTTGTGTGGGTGCCCCTTGCCAAGTTGTTCCAACCCACCAACTCGTCGCATGGACACCCTTACTAGGTGGACGCCCTAGCGTGCCTAGCATGCATTGCCCTCATGGGCGCCCGCACGCCCCACATTCATGAGGGAATTCTTAGGGCGTAAACATTCATATTGCTGTGAAAATCAATGAACACAAATCATTATCTCATCAACTACAAAAAAACTAATATCATTTTTTATTTCCATGTTGCATGATCAATCAATTATAAATCGAATTTTAACACCCAAACATTAATTTAGTAAATTTTCTAAAAAGCATTATGAGACACCCTTTTGGGAACTTTTTTCATGGGTTGAAATTACTTCTTTTATGTGAGTTCCCCTTTCCAAGTTAGTTCGACCAACAAAGTCATCGTATGAGTGCCCCTGTCAGAAAGGCACACTGGTGTGCCCAACACGTGATGCTCCCATGGGCGTCCATGCGGCCCACCTTAAAGCATGGTTGTTCGACCTGGTGTGAAAATCAGTGAACATAAATCATTACCTCATCAATGACAACAAAATATTATCATTTGTTAGTACCATGTTTCATAATCAATCAATTGTAAACCGACTTTTAACACCTAAACATTAGTTTAGTTAATTTTCTAAAAATAATTATGAGACCTCCTTGTGGGAACTCAATTCATGGGTAGGTATGGACTGAAATTACTTATTTTGTGCAGGCACCTCTTTCAAAGTCAGGTTGACCTGCTAACTCATCACATGGGGACCCAAGCACCCTACATTCATGCGAGCACACCTAGTGTTGGGCCTTTTTCCTGCTGTGAAAATTAGTGAAAACAAACCATTAGGTCATCAATGAAAACACAATATTATCATTTTTATTTCCATGTTGCATGATCAATCAACTATAAACTGACTTTTAACACCCAAACATTAATTTAGTCAATTTTCTAAAAATCATTATGAGACCCCCTTGTGCGAACTTTGTTCATGGGCTGTCATGAGCTGACATTACTTCTTTTGTGCGATCACCCCTTGCCAAGTCAGGCTGACCCACCAACTTGTCAAACGGGCACCCTAGCATGCCTAGCACATGATGCCCCCATGGTATCCCATGCACCCCGCCTTCATACAGGCATGCCCAGTACACAGGCATTCACCCTACTATGAAAATCAATGAACACAAATCATTAGCTCATCAATGAAAACAAAATAAATTATCATTTGTTAGTACCATGTTGCATAATCAATCAGATATAAAATGAATTTTAGCACTTAAATATTAATTTAATTAATTTTCATAAAATCATTATGAGATCCCCTTGTGGGAAATTAGTTCATGGGCAGGCATGGGCTAACATTAATTCTTTTGTGGGTACCCCTTGCTAAGTTGGTTCGATCCACCAACTCATTGCACGAGCACCCATGGCATGCCTAACACGTGATGCCCCCATGGGTACCTAGACATCTCGCCTTCGTGCAAGCATGGGAATTCGCCCTGTTGTGCAAGTCAGTGAACACAAATCATTAGCTCATCAATGACAATAGAATATTATCATTTGTTATTTCCATGTTGCATGATCAATAAATTATAAACTGAATTTTAACGCCCAAACATTAATTTAGTCAGTTTTTTAAAAATCATTATGAAACCCCCTTGTGGGAACTTTGTTCATGGGCAGTCATGGACTGACATTAATTATTCCGTGTGGAAACCCCTTACCATTTGGGTTAACTCACCAACTCATTGCACAGCAACCCTAATGTGCGTAACACATGATGCCCCCATGGGCACCCACACACCCGCTTTCATGCAGGCACGCCCAGAGCATGGGGTTTTTGCCCTTTTGTGTAAATCAGTGAACACAAGTCATTAGCTCATCAATGAAAAAAAAATATTATCATTAGTTATTTCCATGTTGCACTATCAATCAATTATAAACCTACTTTTAACACCAAACCTTAATTTAGTCAATTTTCTAAAAATAATTATGAGACCCCTTTGTGGGAACTCTGTTCATGGGTAGTCATGGATCGACATTACTTATTTTGTGTGAGTTCCCCTTACCAAGTCATGTCGATCACCGATGCATCAGACAACAACTTATTGAACAAATTACACTTTGCACATAAATCTCCACTTACCTAATGTATGTTTCAAGATCATATATAACTTGCTTGACATTGTTGTCAAAGTTTTATGGGAGAGATAAAGGTAAAACATATTGTAACAAAAATAATGATCGATCATTATTTCTCCCAAATTAGCAGAAAAAAACACTAATTAACAAGATGTTTTGACACCAATTTATAAAAAATATATACACCAAAATAATTACCTTAATGAGCATATGCCAATCATGAGTTTTTACCCCACCTAATTCACCTTTATTTGTTAGGATATTCTTTATGTTTGAAGAAAATCTAATTGGAAATTTTATTTTTTCAATAACCTCTTTAACATGCTTTCTTTGTTTCTCTTTCAATAACCATGGAAGGGTGCTTATATCTTGGTCATATCCTTCGCTATTTGAATGAATCACACTTTGCAATACATAGTCAGCCTCCTTAGCGTCATTGCAAATCTTGACAATTTTTCTTTCTCTCTCCTTCCATCTAATATTTGTCATAAGGTCTATGTTACATTATTCTTGATGTGCATTATATCAAACAAATGAAAATTTTTATAGGTGTTCATAGTAGGGGAGTCTGTTGAGTTGCTCGGGATAACTTTTCATTCCTCGTGGAAGTGCCCTGTTATTAATGCCTTGACAACCTACAATGTGAATCATAGTTAAAGATATTATAAAAATAATATAACATGTCAATTAGTATAGTGAGGCAATTTGACCCATAACTTGAGAGACTCTATTATATTGCAACTTCCATGCATGAGGTGTCATTCTCCGTGGTCTTAATCTAGTCTCTTATTTCCCATTGAAAAGATGTTTTTTAGTACTTTGGTACCTAAAGTTCATAAAAAGGAAGTTTCTATACTCATCAAGAAAATCCTTTCCTAAGCTTCTTGAACGATGACATTTCATCTTAGGACCACAAGCTGGACAAGAAATGGAATAATTTTTATATCAATTATTTTGAGTATGTAGAATGAAGGTCGAACTATTTAAAAAACATACTTGAATGAAATCCATAAGATTAAACACTATTAAAGTGCAAGGTAATGTTATAACATACCAAAAAATGTGTTAGCTCTGGGCCATCATGAATTGTCCATACAAGCATTGCATGGAATTCAAATTCCCTTTGTGCAAGTACTGGTCTAGAGATATCATACATAGTCACATTGTTCCATAAATCCACTAACTCATTGATAAGGGGCTTGATATATACATTCATATCTTTGACTTTCTACTTACCTAATTTATTGTGTTAGAGCCTAGATTTACCTCAGGCTGAAAAGGTAAGCTTCTAGGTCCACATCAAACCACGCTCAACCTCATAGCTAGCCCTACGAGGACAGGAGAGGGCTCTCTCCGGGTCAATCTCAGCAAAATATAATCGATGGGGCTTGAGATGACTGATTTAACAACTGATCTTAGGCTAGGTATGAAGTGCAAGGGTTTAATTTGAGTTTTTTGGGGGTTTTGTTGGGAAAAAGGGAAAGGCAAATTTGGGTCCGGGGATGAGGCCAAATTTTTGCAGAGTTCCGGTTGAGGCAAGGTAGGCAGTAGTTTTGATGCTTTAGATTAAATGAAATGGATAGAAAAGACCGCTGAGGAGCTGAAGAGGGCAAGAGGGTATCAAGAATTCTCTTCAAACTGAAGAAAACATTGAAAATTAAACAAACTAACAGGCAGAGTGCAACAAGCTAATGAATTCTACCTTTTGTCACTCATTTGTTTAATTTCAGAAGCAAAGAGAAGGGAAATGGAATACATAAAACATCAATGAACTTACAATTACATGAAGAAAAACACCATCAAAACACAGAGCCACAAGGATCCCAACAAGTGCTGCAAAACCCTGATCTTTCCTTTGCCAAAAATGCAGAAATCAGATGTACAATGGAGTGCCAGGCAATCCCAAGTGTCCAACCCTTGAAAATGACTGAGAAATTACATGATATAGATAAGCCTAACTCCTTCCCATGCCTCTAGGGGTCGAGCTCATCATTCTAGGAGCTGTTTGAACCAATTCTAAATAAGGAACATAAATCTAGGCAAATAAACAACTTGCCTCTATATGCTAGGAAACTGATTCATTCATTTAATTTTCACTTTTTAGTGAATGAATCCTCTAGAACAAGTAAAAATGTGCCAATATTACATCATGGTCATCAAATTACATCATGGTCATGAAATTATATCAAGTTAGATCAAGAGTAACATCAAAAAGTGAAACTAGTCAAAACTGGTCGAAATTCTGAGTTGGAGAGTGAAAAATAGGCCAAAATTCTCTATGCGCCACGCCCAAAATCTCTATGCATAGCGAAACTTTGGAGATGATTTTGAGCCCTTCCCGAAGTCCAAATTGAGCACATGATAGCTCGTTGGAAAGCCTTGCCTGTTTACTTTGCAACCCAAGTGGAATTTCTGGATTTGGTGTCCATTGGCCCCTCCAAATATCCAATATCCCAAGACTGCTTCCTGTGTGTGGAAAAAGTGGCAGAAAGGCCATTTTCAAGGTGTTTTTGACCCTTTAGGCCACCCAGAACTTGATGAAATCTCATGGCCATTGTTAAGCATGCATAATTTATCATAAAAAAGCCAAAAATATCAAGTTTTCCTCTAGAGGATGTCCCAATAATAAGCGCGTGCCAAGTGGCGCTATGCGTTGGGCAGAAAACTCTGTTTTGTGACCAAAAAATTCAAAGATGACCAAATTTTCTCCAAATTCCTTGAAATTTTGGCTGTAGGTCCCCCATAAAGTATCATGCTCAGCCAAAGAGGCTTCAGACAAGATTCGGAGCTGATCTTGCCCTTTACGTTGTTTCAGTGTCCTCCTGGTGCATGCAGTTTCAACTGTAAAGTCACTGCCTTAGTCATATAATGTATCGGTGTCCGCCTTCATGGTGTTTCAAAGTATGTTTGGCTTCAACGAGATGAAGAATCAAAATTTGGTGCAATTTCCAAATGTGGGAGGGACTATGGGAAATAAGGTAGTGTGGACAGTGGGGTCTTGTCAAGTGATAATTTTCCCTTTAGAATTTTGACAAATGTAGGAAAAATGGACAGTTATTTAAATGTTTGGGTACTGTTTGGGTAACTTGAGGTTTTTTGAATTTTACAAATGATATGGGGAAAAGGAGAATAATGGGAAATGAAATGATTCTATGAATGGGAAATGACTTGGGATATTAGGGACTCTCTGCAAGTGATATGGGAGAGTGATAGTGATAGGGAATGATAGGGGAGGTGTGTAATGGTAATATTAACAGTGAGGGGGAGGAAAAAAAAACAATGAGGAATAGAAAAGATTGGCACCAAAACTAACTTTAAAACTCTACTTTCAAAACCATGGAGCAAATCTCAACACGGTGATAGGGTTTGGTTTTGGCATGCAAATCCTCATAACCAATCTCAAACATTTTTAAATGACAACTGGAGGGTCACATGAACTCATTTGAGCAGAAAAAACTGAGTCAATTTGAGTTTTAGGAAGCAATAACTGAAAATTAGCGTTTCAGGCCTGTGCACCATGCACCAAACCCAACGTGCCATGCGCGCCATGTGCGTTGTGCCTGTGCAATTTTACACTGCGGAAAATGGCCCTATGCGCCGCGCGTGCCCAGTGTGTCGCGCCACTTAGCCAATGCGCCACGCACTAAAATTTACATATTGTTTGCCTTCAATTCGATTGCGTTGCTCCTCCACATTTCCACTTTGGCTCTTTGATGTATTTAGTATGCAAATGAACTCTTGGAACACAAAAATGATATATATGCCAAGGATTTAACTCTTGATTTTCAAAAACCAATTTGTCATGTTGCAAACTTTGACACTTCACTTTGAAACTCTGTTTTGCTTCTTTGTTGCTCTTGGACTGAATGGTTTGATTTTCGCTTGTCTTGCAGGGATGAATGGCCTGGAACTTTGCAAAGGTGACCAGAGATACGCCTGAAGATTTTTGACAACTGAAAAACCTTGAAAATATACATGGCAATTTATTACAAAGAACAAAATGACGATTTTCTTCAAAACAGAGTTTTGAAGAAAAGTCATGATCAAAGATTGCAATGATGAAATTTGCGATGAAAACTTATTATGAAACCTCCCTCATGCATCTGCTGGCATTATTGGACACTTTAAAAACAAAACCCTAGACCTACTGACTGAAATGACTCTTTGTTGACCAAGAAACCATCCATGACTATGAATGACTGTAAAATTGATTTTGATAAACTTTGATGATCAGACACGAACTAGCAGATACATGACATGAGGGAAATTGAAACACAAGAACCATCCATCATAAAATCGAAGCCTCTCATGGAATGCAACTGATTGGATGAATGAGACACCTAAAAATGAAATGCGACAAAAGAGGTTTTGATCTCTGACGGAGGGCTGAACAGACCGACTCTAACAGATTGAACATACAATAAATAATTACTACATATATGAGCAATTTTTTTTTTTTATAAGACATAATTATAATTAGGCATAATTGAACATATATGTGTAAATTAACAAACAAATATAGGACATAATTATGAAACAAACAAGGTAACAATCATTGTCAACATTATGGGCTCCCTCTTTATTGACTTCCACGGAGAAATGTTATTGTTGATAACAAAAATGAGCCACACCAAGTAAGTATATTTGGGCTCTCCAAATGGATTGACACCGCTAGCTACTAATGAAAGCTTAAGGTTACAAGGTTCCCTTTTAAAACTTGGGCACTTTTCCTCTATATTCCTAAATGCAGATCCATCTATAGGCATTCGAAGAACACCATATTCACTTCTATTCATTGCATGGTAATCCATAATTTCTGCTACGCTTTTTCACCTAAACAATTGTCACAGATGTGGAATTATGGGAATATAACGAAGAACCTTGCAAGGCACCTTTTTTTTTACTTTATTGGTTTGATATCTACTCTCATGACATTTTGCACATTTGTCTTTCAACGCATGTTGTTTGTAATAAAGAATACCATCATTAGGATATTCATGAATAAATTCATACTCCATTCTAATATATTTCATAATGGCCTATAAATCTCGATACGCATGAGGTAAAACATTTGACGGTGGTAATAAAAATTCACCTAATAATCTACAACATAAAAAAATAGTAGTGGTTAATGTACTAAACAATATTAATCGTACATATTGCATCCAAATGTTACAAATTAATGAAATGATGCAGATCAACGTACTAACATTAAAAACAAAGAAAAAAATCAATTGTTTATCATATCTATATATATATATATATATATATATATATATATATATATATATATATATATATATATATATATATATATATATATATATAGATATATATATATATATATATATATATATATATATATATAGTACTAAATGTCACAAAATATATTACATAGATTAGGAGTTGTGTCACACATGTATTTGACAAACCATTCACCACCTTTAACTTGACTAGCAACAATACAATAGAGATAAGATATGCTTTTGAGCCTTCATAAAGAGGTTTAATTTCCCTCTCAAGTACAGGTAAATCAAAAGCATAGTCATCATACTCGTTGTCATCATTATCCACTCCAACATTATTGAATGTATCCTAAATCAATCTTTTTATCCCATATTTTTCAAATATGTTATTAGCGTCATTATCTTCTTCCATAGTATCATTAGCTTGATCCTCAATATTAGTCTCTCCATGTTCTTGAATAGGCTCTTGATCTGAAATGATCATATGTTAAAATTGAAGTAGAATTGATTATGCCAACAATGAAATGAATGTTAACTTAAAGTGCTAAAACTGTGAGAACTGCTTGAGAAGAAGACTTTACAACAGATGAGAAAACATAAGAAAGATGCAAAAGAGAAGTGAAAATAGCAAAAACACAATGATACCAGACAACAAGATTGATTACGAAGTTCATCCCTAATGGACTACGTCTCCGGTCTGCTTTCAAGATGGGTGAGCCCTTTATTAGGATTGGAACCAAAGAGGTTGATTACACAGAAATTTGACCAAACTAAATGTGCACGCAGGCACTTCTGGTCAATGTAATAAGAAAGCTCTCTGAACTCGCTTTCCAATGGCTATCATGGTTCCCAATTCTGACTTCGGATGCTCCTATCACACTGAAAACAAAACAACCTCTATCCCTCCAGAACCTGCACATGAAACTAAAAACTAGTCTCTCCTTCTTTAATGAGCAAAACAGCCTTTTAAAATCCTACAAGTACACTCAAACTTCCTGAAGCAGAGTTTAGGAATGAATTAGTTGAAATTAGGGTTTTTTGGGTTTTGGTCTAACCATGTTTGAACACCTAGGGATAAGGTTACATGGTGGTTTAATTTAAAATATCTAAAATCTTAAAAACAAACCCAATAATAGACCATTTATTAAAACATATCGTTGGCGACTTGTTGACTGGGTGGAGGAGCACTAACAGTGCATGTGAACGCTGTTACTAACCTGCGGTTATAGCTGGTGGTTCTGGCTAACAGTCAACCATGTCAACGCATGTGACTGACTCTCGACAATCTCGGCTAACTGTGTGGCTTACTCCCGACTGTTGTGGTGTTGTGGTTAACTACAACATATAACCCCGACGGTTATCCTCCATTCACATGCTCCTATCTCGAGGCAATTATGATTAGGCCTGTTCTGAGCGGTGACACAGATATCCACTGTTTGTAACCCTAACTATCCGACTGCTCACATGAACTACCTATCCCCACGCGGTTTCCAAGCTTGGTGGTTAACATAACCCCGACAACTTACCTCTGTTTGTTCACATGGCATGCGGTTAGATACTCTGATGCGGTTTAGAGATGGTGGTGAGGGACTTATATTATGTTTTGTAATGTTTATTAATGGGCAATGTTTATAACAAGGGCCGGGAGGGTTTAGAATTAGAGTTTATGTTTAAATACATGGTTTGTTTTGTAATGTATTTTTAATACATAGGTTTTTAATGTATTTGGTAATGGTTTTGATTTGTATTTGTTAGGTTTATTCAATGGTCCGAGAGGTGTAGGATTAGGGTTTTAGGGATTTAGATCTTAAGTTAGGGTTTTTGGTCAATGATACATAGTTCTCACCATAGCTTTTTATGGCTAGGTTTAGTCTTTACATCAAATAAAAAAAACCATTTAAAACCAAATGTCACAAAGAGACATTAAAACCCCACAAGACAAACCTTTGTCGACACCCAAACTCTGCAAGGAAAATTATCAACCCACATTGACAACCATATACTGGCAGAATTGACGACAACCTCATGTCGACAACCAGGTACAAAACCATATACATTACTGGACAACCTAAACCATGAAGATCACTATCGAAGCTAATGACACCGGACTGAATGCTGATGACGACACTAAACCTGTGTAACTGATCTGACGAGATCCTCCTAGATCAATCCTCTCCACTTGACATCTTTTGGAGCACAAAAGTTTTACTTGACAGATAGTAAATGAGGGTAGAGCTTCCTCACTCTCCACCTTGTCTGGAAGATGTACCAATACATTCTGTCAACCACCTGAGAGTGATGACCTTGATGATGTTGACCATGGCACATTTTGGATCGGTGACCTGTTCCATCCATCTGAAGTATGTACAACTTGTGAAGATGGTTAGACAACTTGTTATGAACATGGAAACTGATTTCTTTCCACGAAATACCATGAGTTAGTGATTCATAATCATCTTTGAAAACAGTCTATACGAGATATTTTTCAATACTATTAACATGTATTAACAATCTATATTGTTGAATGAATGAGACAATAAAAGACATTTTTGACATCAAACCAGCAACTTGACTTGTGATACTCTCCTGATTCCTGATTACTAAGTGAAATTGCTGCTTTAAACCCATCAAACTGTAATATGAAAATTGTTGCAACTTAGTTTGATTTTGAAAGTACTGAATTCGTTGTTGATTTGTTTGAATCACTATTTCTTTATTCTTTAAATGATATTTCCATTGATTAGCACTTTCCCATGATGCATAAGTTTCCCTTAGATATATTGAATATTTTGACACTGCTTTAGAAAAGGCTTTGATATGAAAACAAATAGGCTTCCTCTCCACTTGAAAAGAGGCTTCCAAACTATTTGAAACATGAAATGGTGACACAATACAATAGAAATTTAACACTGGCTTTCCCCAATACTAACCTGCATCCTTGTAACTGTTAACTTCCAAACTTGGACTGAATTGATTCATTCTGACATTAGGAAGAGGAGCTTTAGGTATCAATTGTAATTCATGTTGTATTCCCTACTTATGAGTAAGATGTTTGGTTTCTTTAAATAGAACTGGAAAAGTTTCTACTTCTTTGATCAAACTATCTTTAAGCTGAGACTCATAACCTGAACAAACATCATGTTGTTTCTTATGTTGTTCCTTTACACACATTATTACAAATATTTTATTTGAACTTATTAATTGCTTCACCTGATTAGAACAACTAAATTCAAGTGATTTTTACTTTGGTGTGCCCTGACAATAAATTCAACCCCATCTTTCTTAAGGTGATATTTATGCTCTCTCCTGTAAAATACTGCATCACGATCATAAAGATAAGGACTTCCTAAGACAACTCCACATATGTCTACTGGAACGACATCTAATTCCACTTCATCAATGTAATTAGCTGTAATGGCAAATCTTAATCGACACTGTTTTGTGACTTTTATCTGAGTTGATTTATTTATCCATCCTAATGGGTAAGGTCTTGGATGATTCCATGTCTCCAAACCCAAATTCTTAACTAAATATTTAGATATTAAATTGGCCTATGATCCACTATCAAACATTGCATCTATCTTTGTGTGCTTAGAAGTTATCCTTATGTTGAATAATTCAACTCTTTTATCCTCATTTTAAGGATTTATGTTTAATGAAGATGCAATAGTATTCGAACTTGAACCAATGTTAGAAGTTTTACCTATCGTAACCATGGCAGTTGTCCTCCTTTCATCACCTGAATCGGAACCTAGATCTTGCTAGACTACTGCAATTGCCTTCTTTTCATCCTTCTCTTTAAGGAGCTTTTTGGGCTTAAGTTCTGGATGAAGTTTCCAACACTTAGATTCATCATGACCGATTCTATGGCAATGAGAACAAGTAGGTATTTCCTTTCGAGCTATTAATGATTTCTCTCTCTTCGAATTGTTCTTCCCTTTACTATCATTGGAATCTTTGATTTCCAACTCTTTGGATGTTTGCAGTGAAAACTAGAATGGTTTGCCACCTTATTCAATATGTATGGCTTGAATACACACTTCATCAAAATCATCAGGATTAAACATCAATAATGTATTCTACAAATATGAATGTAAACTATCGATGTATTTTAATAAAGTTTCATGTGTATCCAATGAAATAACAAGCGCCAATGCTTTCTTTTTGAACTCCTAAGTAAACTCCTTAACACTTTTCCCTTTACCTTGCCTCAAATGCTGTCAATCAATAACAGCTTGCTGCATGTATCCTAAAGGATAGAATTGTTTCTAAGAGCTTTTAAAAACTTAGACCATGAACAGATTACTTTATTTTTTTGCTTTACATCTATCTGAGTTTTACTTTCCCACCAGATCAAATATGTTCCCCCCATTCTAAGTGTAGCTAACTGAATTTTCATTTTATCATCAGAAATGTTTTGAATACGACAATACACTTCTAACTGCTTAATCCAGTTATCTAAATTTTTAGGATTCATTTCGCCATCATAACTAGGTAACTCAAATTTTACATCAAGTTTCAAAAGTGATGTTTTCTTAGGTTTCTTTTCTGTTTCAGATTCTGCAATGGAAGAAGAAGAAGAGGATGATGATGATGGATATGATGGGGTTGAAGGTGGTTTATTAGCCTTGCCTTTACCTTTATCCTTCTTCGATGCCTTTGAAGAAGAAGTTGCATCTCTCACCTTCTTGTCTTTGTAGAGTTCTCCTAACATCTGCTGCATAGTTAAGAATTCTTGCTGAAACTGTTCATCACTCATCTTAGTTTATGGCATTTCACCTGCATCAAATCCTGTCATGGTCGACTTATGAACGACTCTTCGCATTCCAATCTCTGGATCAATCTGATCAAGGATTCCTTCTCCACGTTACTATTTTGACCTAGTTAACATTCAATGGCAAATTCTACAAACATAACCTTCTCTGATACCAAATTATATGGTTTGAAATGATCATATGTTAAAACTGAAGTAGAATTTATTATGCCAACAGTGAAATGAATGTTAACTTAAAGTGTTGAAACTGTGAGAACTGCTTGAGAATAAGACTTTACGACAGATGAGAAAACATAAGCAAGATGAAAAATAGAAGTGACAACAACTAAAACACAGTGATACCAGAAAACAAGATTGATCATGGAGTTTGTCCCTGATGGACTATGTCTCTGGGTCCACTTTCCAGATGGGCAACCACTTTATTACGATTGAAACCAATGAGGTTGATTACACAACAATTTGACCAAACTGAATGTGCAAATAGGCACTTTTGCTCACTTTCATAAGAAATCTCTTTGAACCAGCTTTCCAACACCTATCACGGTTCCCAATTCTAACTCCGGATGCTCCTGTTACACTGAAAACAAAACAGCCTCTATCCCTCCAAAACCTACACATGAAACTCAAAACCACTCTCTCGTTCTTCAATGAACGAAACAACCTTTTAAAACCCTCCAAGTACATTCAAAATTCCTCAAGCGGAGTTTAGGAATGAATCAGCTAAAATTAGGGTTTTTTGGGTTTCAGTCTAACCATGTTTGAACACCTAGGGATAAGGTTACATGGTGGTTTAATTTAAAATATCCCAAACCTTCAACACAAACCAATAATAGACCATATATTAAAACATATCCATTGGCGGATTTTTGATCGAGTGGAGGAGCACCAACAATGCATGTGAACATTGTTACTAACCCGTGGTTATAGCCCAGTGGTTCTAGCTAACAGTCAACCATGTCAACGCATGTGACTCGCTCCCGACAGTCTCGGATGATGGTGTGGTTTAGTCCCGATGGTTGTGGTGTTGCAGTTAACTGTAACATATAACCCCTATGGTTATCCTCCGTTCACATGCTCCTATCTCGAGGTGGGTACAATTAGGCCCGTTCTGAGCTGTGACATGGATATTCGCCGTTTGTAACCCTGACTGCCCGACCGCTCACATGAACTACCTATCCCCGCGTAGTTTCCAAGCCCGATGGTTAACATAACCCCCTACCGCTTACCTCTATTTATTCACATGACATGTAGTTAGATACTCTGATGTGGTTTAGAGATGGCGATTAGGGACAAATATTATGTTTTGCAATGTTTATTAAGGTGTAATGTTTATAACAAGGGCTGAGAGGGTTTAGAATTAGGGTTTATGTTTTAATACATGGTTTGTTTTGTAATGTATTTTTAATACATAGGTTTTCAATGTATTTGGTAATGGCTTTGATTTGTATTTGTTAGGTTTATTCAATGGTTCGAGAGGTGTAGGATTAGGGTTTTAGGGTTTTAGATCTTAGGTTAGGGTTTTAGGTCAATGATATATAGCTCTCAGCATAGATTTTTAGGGCTAGGTTTAGTCTTTACATCAACTAAAAAAAACTCATTTACAACCAATTGTCACAAAGTGACATTCAAACCCCACACAACGACAAACCTTTGTTGACACCCAAACTCTGCAAGGTGAATATTCAACCCACGTTGACAACCATATACTGGTAGAATTGATGACAACCTCATGTTGACAACCAGGTACAAAATCATGTCAATTAAACACCATGAAAAACCATATACATTACTAGACAACCTAAACCATGAACATCATTGTCGAAGCTGACGACACCAAACTGAATGCTGACAACGACACTGAACCTGTGTAATTTATCTGATGAGATCCTCCTGGATCAGTTCTTGTACTACAACCACGTCTTCCTCAAAGAGAAATACCCTAGAGGGTCGATACTATAAAATTACAATCAATAAAGTAATATTATTATATATAGAAAATATTAAAATTTCAAGATAACAATAGTTTACAAATATAATATATAAGGAAACCAACGACAACAAATACAAAGAGAAAGACAACCTAGGTGAGACCAGGAAACAAATACAACAAATCAATGATAATGCTTGTGCAAATCATCAAGATATTTAAGAATATGTTAAAAAAATCTAAGAAAGATGTTACTTTTGTTGACATGTAGGAAGTGCGACACTTTCTAAGATATATAGTCATGACCATAATAAAAAACATATTGATCTTATTTTTCATTCATCATTATAATGTCATATTCTTTCTTAATGTCATATTTTTCATAATATACCTTAAAAACTTATTAATAATTCTCCATAAAAACCCATGATTAACCTCTATATCCTCTACGTCGAAATTAACCTCTTAAACGTGCATTAACTGTTGGCATTATGCTACATGTGTTTTACTTGGTGGCAACCCATTTGTAGCAGAACAACTCACTTGTATATGGTAACTAGATGCATCTACGTAACTAGATGAATCTACAGGAGAGATGTCAGATGTGACAAAGTGCATGGTAGTTCAAAGGAATCATTTCAGAAGTAATATGGAAAATTACAGTGTAACAGGTCTATTCAGAGATAACATGCCATTGGTATAGAAGAACAGGAAGATGGAACTAAGGTCTACTGATCAGAATAAAGAAGGTAAAGGAAAAGGTTGATGTAAAGTAGTTTAAGAAGTATACATAGGTCACTTAGTCAAAAAAACGTATACACGTTGGTCCACAGAACAAAAAGAGCGTATACGTATACACTCACTCCCACAGGAGGAAAAGCATGTACATGTTGGAAAACCAAGGTTTTGGTTCGAGGTATTTGGTCCAAGGTATTTTGGTCCAAGATATTTGGTCCAAGGTATTTGGTACAAGGTATTTGGTCTGAGGTATTGACCCTAGGTATTTGGTCTAAGGTATTGGTCCTAAGTGGTTTTGATCCAAGGTATTAACAAAGGATCTAAGTATATAAGGAGGAGAATATCCAAGGGATAAGTGCACAAGTAATGAATATCTTATGAAGTGTTAGATCAAAATAAAATATGCATGTTATGGGTTTTTGATGCTTTGATTGATCTGAACTAAGTATGAACCTGAGTGTTTGATGATGAATGAGATCTAATGATGAATCAGGATCATAATGACTTATCATTATGAGATCTGATAATGGATAGGCTAGATCTGATTGCTAATGCACGTTTTATCCTTTATAAGTGATGATCTGGGTATGTCTGAAGTCTGGAATTGCAACGAAGTTATAAGTAAGTATTTGCAGATCTATACACTGGTTTTCTTTGATGAAGTTGTGTATACACGCTGGTTCGGCTCTTCCAAGTAGCGTATGCAAAAGAAAAGCTTGATGTTTAGGGATGACTAATCTATCATATTAGTGTTGCTATTTTACTAATGTTTGCCAATGATGTCTTCTTAAATCTGAAAGTAGAATTGAATGAATAAGGAAATTGAGCCTGATTGATTAATTGATTAAGAAAGAAGGGTGATCCTTGTTGCTATCTATTTAGAACTCTATAATATGATAGTAGATCTTCATAATGTTACTGATTAGTACAATTTGTGGTTCATAGGTTTTATGATTCAGTATCTTTAGAATTGTACGTAGGTTGGGAAAAAGGAAGTAGCGCATACACGTAGGTTTTCTTCATTGAAGGAGTGTACACATTCTGACACATGTCATTTGAGGTTACAGTTATTTTTGGTTGTTGATGTAGTGTTCTGGGTTTAGATCTGTGTATTGGTTACAGTGATATGTCTATTCCAGTTGATTGGTTGAATTTTATTAAGTTTGAATGAATGGTTGATTCAGTTGTGTCAGAGGTTCAGAGGTTTGAGTGATTGATTGTTTTAGTTATATCATAGATTGATGATTGGGTTTCAGTGACTAGCTGATGCAGATGTATCTGATGGTTGTATTGTAGTGGTGATTGATTTTGAGCTTCATTGTTACTAATGGGTCTAGTATGAAAAGCTGACGAAACATGGCCTTCATATTGTAGTATTGTGTACCAGGAATATCCAACGTGAAAATTAATGAAATGTGGTCCTTGGAGGATACTAAGGTTGGAGCCTTTAGTGAGGAAGTCGAAGCTTCCTGCCAATAGTGGCTGGTGATTTTATCAGGGGGTTGGAGCTCCCTTCGAGTATCAGTTGGAGAATGAGCGAAGGTTGTAGCCTTCTATAGGTCGGAGCCTACATACTAGTAAACATATCGAATAGTACAAGAACTAGGGGGTTGTAGCTCCCTTCCAGTAGAAGCTGGAGAAAGAGAGAAGGTTGTAGCCTTCTGCAGGTGGGTGCCTGTGTACTAGTATGATTCTGCACTAGTACATGATTGTAAACAGATTTTCTTATTATTAAAAGAAGACAAAGATGAGAGTAGTAGGTGGTTTTCACCCACATTGGGTTTCCACCTTAAATCTTGGTGTTCATGTGTGTTGCTTATGTCTGATGGTTTATTCTATTATTACTGCACATGGTTACTGTTTAATGCTTAATGAAGTGCTGATGCACTGATTAAATATCAACATATGATGAATTAACTGAATCATAAGTTCACTGGATATACGTTGGTTACCTTAAGAACAGTTGTGTGCACATGCAAGTTCCCTTCATTGAAGTAGCGTATATAAATCTAATTATGCAAAGGAAAAAGTTAGTTCATTTGTAAATATTGATTCACCCCCACCCCCCCCCCCCGCCCCCTTAGCACTATTTCCAACAATTGGTATTAGAGAAGCTCCTTTGGCAGAAGCTTGATCACTTGAAGGAGATCCGTAGAAATAATGTGAAAGAAGCTAAAGAAGAGAGCACCTCAAAAGAAGAAGACATATCAAAGGAACTGTGACAGTGGGAGAGACGATTGACCTTTATGTGGAAGAAACTCTTTAGATTCAGAATCACCTCAGAATGAATATGAACAAGCAAAATAATTATCAAGTATGAAATTGTTGTCCTTTGGTGATACATTTCTCTGTTCATTTGAAGATAATGAATGTGACAGCGAAACAACTGAATTTTCTCTTATGGGCGAAAGTGAAAGAAATCAAACAGAGGAAAAATTTAAAAAGATCACAGACACAATTAGAGATCAAAAAGATCTAATTGATAAAAGGGAATGTGCCTACAAAGAAGAAGTTACCAGGTTAAAATCTCATTTGGAGGAAGGAAACAAAGTAAGGAAGCAGTACAAGGAAAAGGAAGATCAATGTTAAAGGTTGCAGGATGAACTGACACCATTAAGAAATGAAGTAAATGAAAAGGATACAACAATCAAGAAACTTATAGAATGATCCAGTTACTATAAAAGTCTTGAAGCTGAGATAGTATCTCTAAAATAAGATCCTGAAATTTAGAAACGCAGAATGAAGAACTGCCGCAAGCAGATGAAGAACAAGAAAATGAGATTCTTAAATTAAGGCAACAAGTGGAAGAAGGAATAAAGGCTGAAGAAATCATGAAGAAGCAATATCTTGAGAAGGAAGAGCAATATTAGGTTGATGTAAATATCCTAAAAGGTAAATTAGAAGAAAAGGACAAAATTTTACGATTTCAAGATAGTACTAAGATTTTGGATGATATTCTTAGTAGTCAAAGTTCTCCTGCCATCAAATCTAGTCTTGGTTTTCATGAAATTATTAAAGGTGAATCTAGCTCTCAAACTGAAGCAAGGAACTCTAGTGCAAAATTAGAAATGCTCAACAATGAGATAAGAGGTCAACCTGTTGGGTCCCTATAATACTAGTGATTACCCCATTACTATTGTAGTTATACCCCTTATTTATATTGTTGTGCCCCTATTACCCCCATATTGTTATTTTTGTGCCCCATAGAATCCCTCTATTGTTATTTTTGTGGCTTTATATTATTATTGTTAGGTCGGCTGGATTATATTGTGACTCCTTAGACTCCTATATATAGAAAGGAGGTTTTGTCATTTGTATCATCCAAGAATTGTTCATTTATGTAATGTAAAGGAGGTTTCCCCCTCGAAGAGGCTGAATTCTAAGGCGTTGATCTATCTTTTCTATCTTTTCTTGAGCTGGTTTCATAACATTTGGTATCAGAGCTTTGGATTCTAGGGTTTCGCTGCTCCAAACAGGTCATCGTGGCATTTTCGCTATAACTTTTTTTTGTGACGTTTAAGAAGTCGCAAAAAAAAACCCATTTGAGAAGAAATCGCGCTGAACCTTGGGTCTGAATTTCAGAGCTTTTCGCGCGATATTTGCGGAGATATGATCTGAGGAAGTTGGTCTTTTTGCAGACTCCTGAATTACATTCAAAATAGGTGACTTGGGGAAAATCGTCATAACTTTCTCTCTGGGATCGGATTGAAATTTCGTAAGAAGGTACAGAAAGAGGACGGACTGTAGTTTCTTGTGTGTGTGTTTCAGATTCAAAGGTTGAAACAGTGACTCGTGGCACGTCGTACAAGTTCGCTCTACTGAACCAGTCTAAAAGCAAGTCACTGTGGGAGATTTCACATAACTCTTCCTTGGAGAATCCAATTTGGCTCAGACTTGTGGCATTGGAAAGAGGACGCAGAAGGCTACTATAGGTAGCAATTTCAGAACTGGATGATCCGAAATTACAGAGATACATCAGATTCAATATCAGGCTTCTATAAAGTGAAAAAAGGTGTGTAGTTTTTTTTTTAATTTTTGTGTAAGCTTGGTTTAACGGAATTCAAAGGGCATAGTAAAGCATTATTATCGGTAACTGATGCCCCGAGGAAAGAAAATGCAAACACCTAGTAAGGAACCTGAAAGCTCTAGCATGACTCATGAAGAAGAGGAAGAAATGCTACATGATATATCAAAATTACAAGAACAAGTGCAACAAATGTCACGCTCACAAAAGCTAACAGAAGCTAAGATAAGTGGCGTGGAATCTAAGGTAAATGGTGTGGAATCTAAGATAAAGGGCATGGAAGCTAAGATGGATGATTTGAAGATAGATTTGAAGACAGACATGGAAGAATTGAAGAAGTTGCTACAAGAAAGGGTCACTAATGGTGAAAAGGTAGTAAAGGAAACTCATGATGAGAACAAAATAAATGTTAATCATGATTCCATAGACGCTAATGTTGGATCGAAGAATCACCATATTCCAAAAATCGATATGAGGAAGTTTGATGGCAAGGATCCCGCCACATGGATATTACAGATGGAGCAATTCTTCGATCTCAATAATGTGCAAAACGCACAAAAGGTACGTATGGCAACTGTATATTTAGAACCAAATCAGTTTGTATGGTATCAATGGCTTTGCTCTCGTAAACAATTTATCACTTGGGCAATTTTTACGGAAGAATTGATAGCACATTATGAAGATACAAAAAGCAACACTTTTTTTAGCCAATTGATAAGTCTCAAACAAAAGGGTTCAGTAATGGAGCACATTGAGGAGTTCCAAAAATTGAACATAAGGGTAAAAGATATTCCAGAGGAGCATAGGATTGATGTGTTCATAGGGTCTTTAAAGGATAATATCCAACATGATGTTCGCCTTTGGGAACCTGATTCATTAGAGAAGGCATTCAGGTTAGCAAGAAAAATGGAAAGCAAAATTATGGCAACCAGGAAGCATACCACTCACAACTATAAAGACGGAAGTGTTGTTGCCCCTAGTCTTCCACAACCTATAAGGTTGACACCACAACAATTGGAAGAAAAAAGAGCAAAAGGGCTTTGTTACAGTTGTGATAGCAAATACACTAAAGGTCATAAGTGTGCTGAGAAGAAATTATTCTACATAGATTGTGAAGAGGAAGAAGAAAAGGAGCAAGAAAGGTCAAAAGAAGAAGATATACTCCAGGAACAAAGCCTAGATGAAGAACAAATAAATCCAACCATATCTTGTAATGCATTGGCGGGAATTACCACTCCTCAAACCATCAAGATAGAAGGACAAATCAAGAAGAAAAAGGTAATAGTGTTGATTGATTCAGGAAGCACCCACAATTTTATTCATTGTAGGGTAGCAAAAGAATTGAATTGCTTCCTATATCCAGCACCAGAGTGTCAAGTGATGATTGCAAATGGAGGAACAATAAATTGCTCTGGAAAGTGCCATAATATCAAGCTATCCATGGGAGAATATGTATTGACTAGCCCAATGCTTTCCATTCCAATGGGAGGTGCTGATGTTGTACTAGGAGTCCAATGGCTACAATCCTTGGGTACAATAGCTTTTAATTTTCAAGAACTTTTCATCAAATTTTCTACGGAAGGAAAGGAAGTTGAATTAAGGGGTATTGCAGGGAAACCAGGAAAGATAATCAGCTCTAATAGCATGACAAAGCTTCTAAAAAAGGAGCAAAGAGGTGTAATTGCACAATTATGTTCGCTAGATGTTTCCACATTGGAATCATCTATTTCTCCAGATCTCCAAAAAGTCCTGGACAATCATTCCAAGGTATTTGAGACTCCAAAAGGTCTCCCACCTATGCGTAGTCATGATCATGCTATTCATCTGATTCCAGGAAGTGTTCCTCCAAACATCAGGCCGTACAGATATCCCTATGTCCAAAAAAGTGAAATTGAACGTATGGTTGCAGAAATGCTAGAGGCTGGTATAATTCAACCGAGTCAAAGTTCTTTCTCAGCTCCAGTAGTATTGGTGCACAAGAAGGATGGATCATGGCGCATGTGTCCGGATTATAGGGAGCTCAACAAGCTCACTATTAAAGATAAGTTCCCCATTCCTGTTATTGATGAATTACTGGATGAATTGCATGGATCAATTTACTTCACCAAGTTGGATCTTCGTTCGGGTATTATCAAATCAGAATGAAGATTGAAGACATTCCGAAAACGGCATTTAGAACTCATGAGGGTCATTATGAATTTTTGGTCATGCCTTTTGGCCTTACCAATGCACCTTCAACATTTCAAGGTTTGATGAATTCAATTTTCAAACCATTCCTTAGAAAATTTGTGTTAGTATTTTTTGATGATATACTAATCTATAGCAAGTCTTGGAAGGATCATGTTGAACATGTTGACAGGGTGCTACAACTATTGGAGGAGAAACAATTATATGCAAAAAGATCCAAATGTTTCTTTGGAGTACAGGAGGTGGAATATTTGGGTCATATTGTATCTCATGAAGGAGTTAAGGTAGACCCTAGCAAAATTAAAGCCATTAAGGAATGGAAAATCCCCACATCCATAAAGCATCTGCGAGGATTTCTTGGGTTGACAGGGTATTATCGCAAGTTTGTTAAGGATTATGGGAGAATAGCAGCACCTCTAACAACATTATTGAAGAAAGATTCATTTTCATGGACTCCGGAAGCAACAAAGGCCTTTGAACATCTTAAAGAGGCAATGTGCCAAGCACCGGTCTTAGCTACACCGGACTTCACAAAAACCTTTATTGTGGAATGTGATGCTTCAGGAAATGGAATTGGTGTTGTTCTAATGCAAGATGAAAGACCCATTGCTTTTGAAAGTCGTCCAATCAAGGGAAAGTTTTTAAGCAAAGCTATTTATGAGAAGGAAATGTTGGCAATACTCCATGCACTTAAGAAATGGCGACCCTACCTAATGGGAAGACACTTCAAGGTAAAAACGGATCATGATAGCCTTAAATACTTTTTAGAACAAAGATTATCCTCTGAAGAGCAACAAAAGTGGGTCACAAAGATGTTGGGTTATGACTTTGAAATCATCTACAAAAAAGGGAAGCAAAATGTGGTGGCAGATGCACTCTCAAGAAAGGATGAGGATGTGGAAGCATTGTTGTGTGCCATTTCTATTATCCAACCAGATTGGATAAACGAAGCAAGGGAGGAATGGAAGAATGAAAAAGAAGTGTGGGCACTTATTCGAAAGCTACAACAAGATTCCAGTACTTCTGATACATTTAGCTGGCAAAATGATTCATTATGGTACAAAGATCGCTTATACCTCTGTAAGAATTCCCAGCTAAAACAAAAGATTCTTATGGAATTGCACACTTCTCCCTTAGGAGGGCACTCAGGATTTTTAAAAACTTACCATAGGGTTAAGAAGGAATTTTTTTGGGATGGCCTTAAATCAGATATTCAAAAGTTTGTGGTGGAATGTTTGGTTTGCCAGCAAAATAAAGTTGAAACAATTAAGACACCAAGTCTATTACAACCTTTATCCATTCCAAGCCAATGTTGGGAGGAGGTTTCAATGGATTTTATCACAGGTTTACCCAAGTCTGAGGGAAAGAGTGTCATCATGGTGGTAGTTGACAGACTTACCAAGTATGCACACTTTTGTGCATTATCACATCCATTTAAAGCCAGTACAGTTTCTACTGCATTTATGGAAACAGTTCAAAAGCTACATGGAAACCCAAAGATTATTGTAAGTGACAGAGATCCCATTTTCACTGGAAATTTTTGGACAGAATTATTTTCTTGTCTTGGTACTCAGTTAGCTCATAGCTCATCTTATCATCCTCAATCTGATGGGCAAACTGAGATAGTAAACAAATGTTTGGAAGGATATCTTCGTTGCTTTGTATCTGATAAACAGACACAATGGGTCAAATGGTTGCCTCTGGCTGAATGGTGGTATAACACTTCCTTCCATACAGCAACAAAAATGACCCCATTTATGGCACTTTATGGGTATCAACCACCATCCATCACATCATATTTAAGAGAAAATTCTAAGGTTCAGGCAGTGGAACATCACATCGAACATCAACAACAAGTCCTCCAACTCTTAAAGGATAACCTCATGTTGGCACAAAATAGAATGAAACAACAGGCAGATCAACATCGCAGTGAAAGAAGTTTTGATGTAGGTGATTGGGTATTCCTACGGCTACAACCATATAAGCAAATGTCCCTAAAGCAAGCTAAGAAGGATAATAAATTATCACCAAAGTATTATGGTCCTTACAAGGTGTTGCAAAAGATTGGTACTATGGCATACAAATTGGAGCTTCCTGCAGCTTCTCGATTGCACCCAGTTTTCCATGTTTCATGTTTAAAGAAGGTTATAGGTGACAAGCTCCCAATTCAAACAATATTGCCAGAACTTGACGAGGAAGGAAAAATTATATTGGAACCGGAAGCAGTCACAGAAACAAGAACTCGACAGCTACGAAATCGATCAATTAGTGATTACCCCATTACTATTGTAGTTATACCCCTTATTTATATTGTTGTGCCCCTATTACCCCCATATTGTTATTTCTGTTCCCCATAGAATCCCTCTATTGTTATTTTTGTGGCTTTATATTATTATTGTTAGGTCGGCTGGATTATATTGTGACTCCTTAGACTCCTATATATAGAAAGGAGGTTTTGTCATTTGTATCATCCAAGAATTGTTCATTTATGTAATGTAAAGGAGGTTGCCCCCTCGAAGAGGCTGAATTCTAAGGCGTTGATCTATCTTTTCTATCTTTTCTTGAGTTGGTTTCATAACACAACCACATCAACAACCAAGGAAAGAAAGTCTTCAAAGAAAATAGTTTTCTCTTAACTATGGAAGTGTTAATCGATTCTTTCCTCTAATGAATAATGTTGAATGTTTTATATGTCATAATTTTGGACATGTTGCAGCTAGATGTAGAAGTAGAATGGTTCAAGCTAATAACAGTCACACAGAAAGATCATCAACTTCCAGGTACTTTAAGGGATATTGTTTTTCTTGCAATATGTTTGGTCACAAAGCCATTAATTGCTAGAGAGGGAATATGAAACGTATAAGATGTTATGCTTGTAACAATTTTGGACATATAGCAAAATAATGCAGGAGAAAATTTCGACCAACATACCAACAGGAGCAAACATCATCAAACTCCAAGGTATGGAAGAAGAAGGAAGTACAGGAAAAAATATGTGGGATAGCTCAGTATAAAGATAGAACAGACTCAGGAGGAACTGAAAGTATGAAATTTCAGTGTTCTAATTCTCATACACAGTTATCATGAAGACAAGTTGCGTATATACGCAAGTTCAAAGCTACACAGTCACGTATATGTTGGCTTGATGAAGAAGTAGTAGGACAGACTAAGAAAAATGATTTGATGTGGTTCATAGAATTATCAATTATCTTTTTTGTCTTGATGATTGATGACTACAATCTATGGATGTTATTTAAAATTTCTTTTGATCCTCATAAGTTATTGATGACTTGATATATATATTGTTTATAATGATGCCTTGATAACTCTTTGATCAGATCTGACAGTGAACAGGTAGCACAGGTTCAGGGGGAGAATATGTTATACTTCTAGATGCATTGTTGGCATTACGCTTAGAAGTGTTTGGTACCTAATGATTCTTAGCAATGATGCTTATGTGGCTAAAGTGTTTAAATGATACATCATGCTATGTTGCGGTTATGAGTTGCCTATGATGAAGTCTCAGATGATACCTGTATTGCTTGGGGTTACATAGTTGTTATTTAGATCAGATTAATGGATGATTGTGGATGAATTTTGATGATGCATACAATACATATATGTTTCTTACATGGTGAACTTCATACGGACAAGGAGAAGTACAAAACTTGAGTACACAACTTCATTATTTGATGATGAGCCACTCATTTCTTTTATGTTGGTGTCATCATGCCTTCAAGGATGCATGAAGTTCATATGGTGCAGTTATGATGCAGGATTCCTATAGTTCTTGGCTCTCACATGGTTGAGGATTGTTGTTGTTGATGGTATCAAGAAAGCTTAACAAATGACTATGAGCTCATGGTTTTCTAGGTACATATTTCTATCTTTTTGATGGATACACATTATGTTGGATACATGGATGATTACTTAAGTTGCATATTGACAAATATAATTTGTTGGCCAAGAGAATGGTGTTATTGTAGGTCCATTAAGACATAGCTTGTATATTCAGAGACATGGGTTACTTAGTCATGTAATGATGATGCCTTCTTCCTTTATGATGATAGGGTTGATACTCACATATGTTGATCATCGTGGTTGATGCTTATTAGATGTGAGATGTTTCCTAGTGATGATACATGGTTGATATATTGAGGCTTCTTATGGAAAGATCATGCAGTTCTTGTTGATGATGCTATAGATAATGACTATGGTGCTTTCACATACATATGATATGATGTGAATAATTTTGTGTTACTGCTTGGAGATATGACATATGCTTAGTTGATTCATGGAAGGCTATGATAAGGCTCTTTCTACTAAGGAAACAGAGCAAGTTGATCTTGATGAGATCAAGAGGATGAGTTGATATCTATATGCTGCATACTTTGTCACAAGTTGATGATATTTACATTATCATATCTTGGGAACTAATGATGGACATATACAGGTTGCTTGACTGGATGTTGCTGACAGATGCTTATGGTACAGATCATATATGGTGTATGATAGTTGCTGATGACTATCATGGTCTTGTTTAGATCTTTGGTCTTTGTTATAAATGTCATGTATATAATTTGTTGTAAAGGTCATGTAAAGACCCATGATGTAATAATATGTCTCTGTCTGTCATAGTCTTTTAATGAGTCCTTTTTGGTCATATGATGTAATTTATACCCACACTATTCATGGGAATGATGATGTAATAATTGTTATATTTCAGTCATGTATAAACAATTGGTATATCCCCACTTGGTTGGGTGGACAAGTCAAATTTTGTATATTCCCACTTGGTTGGGAGATTGATGTATGTATGAGTCATTGATGATAGGAAGGTCAAACTCACATAGTTGAGTTATAGAGTCATGTTATTCTTTTGGAAAATATTTTTGCAGACTCTGCATATGCTCAAGGGGAGCATGGATGGTTTAGTGCATCACAACATGTACAAAGGGGAAGTTTAATCAAAGAATATAAGATGTGCCTAGGGGGAGCATGATCAATTTTTATATTCAGTTGTTCAAATATGAAAGTCTTCATTTTGGTCAGCCCTTTTCCCTTGATATCAAATGGGGAGAATATCTTGGTCTACCCTTTACCCTTGATGTCAAAGGGGGAGAGTATTTTGGTGTTGCTTGTTATCTCTAATAGTTTCTACATCTTGCAATAATCAACACCAACATGGTTGCCATCAAGTCCAAAGGGGGAGATTGTTGGCATTATGATACATGTGTTGTACTTGATGGCAACTCACTTGTAGCAAAACAACACACTTGTATATGGTAACTAGATGAATCTACATAACTAGATGAATCTACAGGAGAGATATCAGATGTGACAGAATGCATGGCAGTTCAAAGGAATCATTTCAGAAGTAATATGGAAAATTATAGTGTAACAGGTCTATTTAGAGGTAACAGGGCATTGGTACAGAAGATCAAGAAGATGGAACTAAGGTCTACTAATCATAATAAAGAAGGTAAAGGAAAAGGTTGATGTAAAGCAATTTAAGAAGTATATGCAGGTCCACTTAGTCAAAACAATGTATACACGTTGGTCCATAGAACAAAAAGAGCGTATACATAGACACGTACTCCCACAAGAGGAAAAGCACGTACATGTTGGAAAACCAAGGTTTTGGTCCAAGGTATTTGGTCCAACGTATTTTGGTCCAACGTATTTGGTCCGGGGTATTCACCCTAGGTATTTGGTCCAAGGTATTGGTCCTAAGTGGTTTTGGTTGAAGGAGAATCATTTAGCCATATTAAACACACGCAGCAAATTAACACACAATAATCAAACCAGCCACACACAAAAGACAAACTGGCGAAAAAGGCAGAGAGCCATCATGTGGCCTCTAATGCTCATGTAATTTTCTCTTATTCAAATAATTTAATAATACATTTAAGTACATAAGAAAGTGGTCTTAAGATAATGCGTCTATCTTAGAATCACTTGGTTGAGACAATTTCTCAACTTACACACTAATTTAGGAGAACTAGTTGGAGAGAATCTCTCCTCCTAACTAAACTCCTTAGTTTGAGAAACTAACTCTCATTATTTAATTTAATTAATTATTTTATTTGTATTTATAATTGTTTTTAAGAGAGTGAGGCTAACATTCCCCCCTCCCCAATGATAAATCCAAAACGAACAAGGAACCATCTTCCAAGTTCTCAAGTTGATCCTCAAAAAAACATTTACCTGAAAAACCACTAAAGCTGGATGCTGAAAAAGCTCAAATCTGAAGAGACATGAATCAGTTGCATATCTGATTCATCTCTAAATGTCGCTTGACAGCTCCATCATGTGCCAAGCCACAAAACGATCCAACTATCCTTTGCTTGAAAAACAACATCCGGTGTCCACTGACACAATTTGATGAACGCCCACTGACGTATTTGATTATGATGATTGGTCACTCGCTGATGAAGATGCCCATTGGCTGCTTCGCTGATGTTGTCGAGACTTTCAGTCTAAAAACCACTTGTCAATTTCATTGACATTTTCCCCTCTTTTTCAGCTGAAAGGAGAGGCAATCTTCTCCAAAATATTTCTGAACTCCCCCCTGTAGGTGTAGGAGTATGTCACTGGTGTACTCCCTTGTTCAACTGCATGAGAGTACCATATTCATTTGATTGTTGGCTGCAACATGTGTGAGTGAATACGATTGTAAAACTTGTACAATCTTCTGGATGTGGATGACCCTTCCTATGGATTAATCCATGAATAATTTATCTTCAATCTGGCTGACTGTCATTGGTTGCAGCATTTCTCTGATGTATGATTGGACTTGCCACAATGGCTACAAGGATGGAGATCAAAACACTGATCTTCTAGATGACCATTTCTTTGACAATGAGAACATTTCAGTTTGTCTGCAACTTGAGTTTGCATGCATTTCTGTTTGTTTGCACTTTCAGTGTTTGTGCATTGATGCCTATCTGCAACTTGCGGAGAACTTGCTGAGGTGATATGTTCAAGTAATCTAGCACTAACAAACTGAATGGGCTTTGGATAATCAGGGATATGTAAGTTGTCATCATCATCGAAATATCCTAAGCCGTGTCGATTTCAATTACTTTGAACTTCTTCCCATGGCTTGATGATGGGTTTGGAAGAAAGTTGAACTGGAACAACTTCAACACTTGAAGCTGGTTGGATGAATGAAGTCGAATGATTGGTTGTATCTAGATTGGTCAAAGACTTGGAAGCAACACGCTTCTCTTGCAACTCAATTCTTTGCAGTTGCGATTCTAGTTGAAGGAACTCAATTGTTTCATGTGCATGTTGAAGATGCACTTGAATGTCAGCAAGAGTGGTTTTGCTGATGTGCACCATGTCGTCGGTTGAGGACAACATTAAAGTGTAAAGAATTTGGGACAGTTGAATGTGTGTCACCATGTTGTCTTGCTTACTTTGAAGTCAGGCTCACTTGGTGTAAAAGTTGTGCTTGAAAAAAAATTGCTAACTTGAGTCGATCACTGAAATGACACGCTCGCTTGTACTAGTTGTTGATTGTTGATGCTTTAAACACTTGCTTGAATGTTGGACTTGACACTCGCTAGATGACGATCACTTTGCTTGAAAGGAACTTTATGAATGCTTGTTGTGCATTGAATTGTCGCACTTGATTTGACACGCTTTCTTGATATTAGTTTTGAAGGACAAGCTTGCTTGATTTATTGCTTAATTGATTACTAACACTTTGTGAATTCTTGAATGTACTCACTGAATGTGTTGATTTTAAACAAGAAAGGGTGTCGAACACTGTCGAAAATGCACCCAAATGATAAATGATAAATTCAATGTTCAAGTAACAACTAACTTGACTTAATGATTCACTTTAACATATCAAATGAGGGTGTCGGTTACAACCAAAAATGCACCCGGACTAATGCAGGAACATCCAGCCCAAGAAAACTCATTGTATTCTAGTAGACATAGGGGTATTGTGTTTTCAAGGAAGTTGGGTTCCTAAGAGTGAATTAAATGTAATTATTAATGTTTTGAGTGATTTTAATGAGAGAAGCTAGAGTAGGGAATTAATTGAATATTGTGAGGCTTTATTGTAAATGTTCTCGAATGTAGGAGAACATGAAAGATTTAGGATAGTTGAGAGATTAAGGGATTGAAAATTGATTGTAAATCCTAGATTAGGAGTCAGTTCATGATTTTAGGAACAAGAAGGAGATTTAGGAAATTTATTAAGAAATTCATGGATCTAAACCAGGAATTGGTTTTAGAGTCCTTATGTCTAAATGTAAGCCTAAAAGGCAGAGATAGAGGTTAGAGAGGTTAGAGAGGTGAGATATTTGGAGTGATTGTAAGCCTATGGGAAAAGTTGGAATAAAGGCCATTGATATTAGAAAATCAGGCCAGAGAGACAGAGATCTCATTCTGTAATTAATTGTTTGTATTTATATATATACAGAGATTGATTAAATCTATATAAATGTGTGATTGAGTGTTGAATGATAGATTGCATGCATCAGAGAATTGCATATGTATATTTATGTAGGCGAAGCGTAGTGAATGCAGAGAGGCAGAATTCAACGAATGCATAGAGAAGAAGAGAGTAATACAGAGGTTTGAAACGGGCCATTGAACCATTTGAAGGACCAATTGGAGGCCAAAGAGGACAGTGATAGAAGAAATCACAAGTTTAGAGCTGAAGTGGAAGTGAAGTGAAGGCGAAAGGAAAACCTTTAGAAAACCTGGAAAACACAAAAACCTTGAAGAAATGCGCAAAAATCTAAGTAAAGGAGAAGGGCGGAAGAAATGGAGTACGGGTAAATCGTAGCCATTGGATCTTTAATGATCAATGGTCGGGATTAAATCACATTGGCGATTGGAGAGATCTCGCCATTGGATGGTCATCGGGCACAAAGTGATCGAAGTTTAATTGAGAAGTCGGACCTGAAATGTATTAGGTTAGGGTTTTATAATTCCATCGGGTCTGAAACAAGTGTTAAGTGTCAAGCTTGTTAACAACCCAAAATGATTATGGACCATTGGATCTACTAGGCGCAAATCAACGACAGAGAACTATTGGAGCAGCTTTGGAGATCAGCAGTGTTAATGATTGTTGGATCAATAAAAGGATCAACAATAGAGATGTGATCAGATCGCAATGTTTTATGGACTGTGGCTTTAATACATGTGATATGCGATTGTGCGAAGGGCCAACAGGTGCGGACCCAATAGGGAGATGAAGTGCAGTTAATGATATTTCAAGTCTGAAAGGTTATGCATTATCGCATATCAGTGGAGATAGGGGAACTTGTGTTAATGTGACTGTGGAGGATGCGATTGCCGATAGCGATAAAGGTAAACCTTAGAAATCGTGCAAAGCCATACGAAAGGTGGAAAAGGGTATGTTTGCATAGTTTTCCTTTGTAAACAGTTTATAAGGAAATTTTTCCAAAGGAAGGTTTTTATGTGTTATACATATATTAACTAATGTTTCAAGAGGGTGGTTATATATATATATATGTGGTCGATACATTTAAAAAGGCTTAAATAAGCTTTAGATGGGTTTATAAAGTCCCAATAGCCCCAATAATGAATTTTTAAAGGTTTAGGAGGGTGTATGTGTTTTGATAATATCCCAATAGGAAGGAATTAAGAGAAGGCCTTTAATAAAGTCCAAATTGAAGGCTTAAAGGGGTGATTTACATTTCGATAAGTGGATATTGCCTAGGAGTTAGGCATTGATGGGTTAGTAATGAATTATTCTACAGAGTTTGAGGAAGGGCCTTAAACCTTAGAATTGATGATTTAACTCCTTAGTGAGTTAAAAATTCCTGGGACAGATATGTATATGCAAGATCATGCATACTGTGGGTAAAGTAGGGGAAACCCTGCGTCATTTGGTATCAGAGCATAGTTGTTATTGGAACAATTGATAGCAGAACAAAATAAGGGAATTCTGTAGAAAAGGATTTAGAACAGAGTTGTGTTTTAAGATGTATATGTAGGCAAGGAAGGGTCAGATTCTAATCTAACAGAAGGTAGACACAGAGAGATAAAGTGTAGCAGAACTTGAAGATGCAAGAAACGGAGGACAATCCACTCAAAGTACAGTAAATGGTGAAACAAGATCATGCAGAGATCTTGGAGGTGAGATGACATGTTTTGTTTGATTTGATTTGAAGATTGGAGGATGTGTGGATTTTATATTGATGCATGGGTAGCAGCATAAGGAGGTGAGAAGGTTACACCAATATCCTAAGAGTAAGGAGTGCTCAAATGATTCCAGAGGAAAGAACCAAAGTGATGCTGAAAGATTAAGCTCAGAGGAGAGAAGCTTAGTGAAGCATATGTAGCAAGGAGGAGAATTGTTACTGCAGAGATATTGTTGCAGATCACAAAGGTAATTCCACAAAGGATGTGGGTAGAATTTCCAAGGTAATGAAGGAAGTTGGTGAGACTTTCTAATTGAAAGAAGAAGTGGTCAGAACCAAGTATTTCATGGTGATTGAAATATAAGAGGACATTTTTGTTCTTGAGGAGGTGCATATGAGTTGAATTCTAAAGGAGTGGAGAAGAGTGCTCAAGGAGGTTTAAGAGATAGAGAACCAATTGCTTGCCAAAATACTGAGTGAGGAGAGCTTGGTGAGGTAAGTTACAACAAGGAAGACTTGTTGTTGTAGAGGCTTTAGTGCATCTCATAGTGAATGAGTGAGGAACTCATAGAAAGAGGAAGATGGCTACTGATAGTCATAGTAGAGGTTCTGAGGAAGACCACAACAGAATAGAGGTGAAGGAAGAGGATGCCAAGGCAAATGGAAAGAGGATGTGTCAAGAGGAACTTGACAAAGAGATGGCAGAAATGAAAGAACAACTCAATGTATTGATGATGATACTTGAGGAAAGTCAAAGACAAGGTTGGATATTAAAGAAGAAGCCAGTGAGGTGGCATAAACTACAAAGAAGGCTACAAAAGAAGAGAGGTCAGCAGGTGAATATGCAATTAGCAGAAGAGCTGATGAAGCTTGAACAGGTATTGGGTGTTCAAGTGAGATCTAAAGAACTTAGAGAAGTAGAGTTGGAAATGGAAGTATCCATTTGTGAACCAGAGCAGGGTGAAGTTCTGGGTGAAGATGAAGACTTGAAGACTGAAACTTCAAGTGAGGGAAAAAGATCTAATGATTTTAAATCTGATAATTTGTTTATGTTTATAGGTGAGACATGTAAAGAAGGACAATTTGCTGATATTGTCATAAAGAGGGAAGAAGACAGGCAAAATCTAAATTCTGTTTTAAAAGAGGAAGTAGGAAAGGATATCAAGCAATCAAGTAAAGGACTTGATGAGATTGAGGAGAAGACCATCGAAATATTTCTAAGTCATGTAAAGGGCTTGGAACAGCAGGAGGAATTGGTGATTGAATCATCAAATGAGGTCATGATGTCTTGTGGTTTTACAACTGACAGGTTGTGTATGAATGCACGTATTGCAGAAGATAAACCATTTTATGGAAATGACTTGAATGAAGCTAAGAATTTCCAAGTAAAGTATGATGATGACTATCTTTCAAATGAGTATCAAGTTGAGTTATTACAACAAAAGGAGTTCATAAATTCCATGCTTAATGGAGGAAATATCTTCAGTAGGGATGAGATAGTTGTGTCCTATGATAAGAAATTTGCTATTGAAGAAAATAACGAGGAATTGATTTTCTTCAATGATCAAAAGGAGAGTGATGAACAAACATCTGAAACTATCAAAGGGATAGAGGATCAAAATTTTATTCTAATCGAGAATGAAGAAATAGTGTCAATAAGTTATGCTTTTGACAAAGGAGAAGATAGTGAGGATTGTACAGAGCTTTTGGGAGAAACTCCAAGTGAAATGGAAAATTTGTGGCAAGAGTTAAGTCTTTTGGAGAAAAGGTTAGAAGACCAAAAAGTAAGTGTTCAGGTTGTAAAGTCATAATTGAACGAGAAGGAAGGAGTTCACTAGAGTGGACAAAGGTAGAAAGACATCATAGAAGCAGATGGTGTGGAGGAGAGACTAGTTGATAGTCTCATGAATTCTGCTGAGAATTCAAATCAGCATACTGATGTGCTCGTAGAGGAGGAGAAAACAAAGTAGCAAACTGAATTGTTGCTAAAGGGAGATAAAGCACAGAATCCTTATGATTTTTATTTTAACAAGTTTTTTATGAATGCAGGCTTAGTTGTAGATGCTATAGGAATTTTGGTACAGATGAGCAACCAAATAAAAATGGAAGAAGAAGACTCTATGGAAGAATTCAATCCATGAAATGGAGGTGTTCAATTGTTGTAGAGAATACTAGACAATCATGATTCAATGCAGAAAGAGATGATCATGAAAGAGGGTAAGGATGTAAGGGCGGTAGTAAGGAACCAACAACTACATGGTGGAAGAAACCTACAGCAGTTTGAAGAATTGGTGGACAATAGCAACAACCTGAGGCAGAAGGAAACAAATAGCAATAAGTGGCAAAGTATGAACCAAGCGAAGGATGTGTTGGACATAGAAATTGAAGAAATGTGGTAGCTAATGATGAAACAGACCATAGGGAGGAGAATGATAGCAATAGGAAGGATGATCAATCAGAGTATGAACCTGATTGACAAGGAGAGGAAAATAGAGCAGAAAACAACAGACATGTAGCAACAGCAAAGGAACAAAGCATTTGGATAGTTACAAACTAAAGTTTGGGACCCTGGAGGGTTTATATCAACATATGAAGAACATGATCAGGAGATCATGGAAATTTTCTACTTTGGGAGTCTGATGCAGGAGCATCCAACCCAAGAAAACTCATTGTATTCTAGTAGACATAGGGGTATTGTGTTTTCAAGGAAGTTGGGTTCCTAAGAGTGAATTAAATGTAATTATTAATGTTTTGAGTGATTTTAATGAGAGAAGCTAGAGTAGGGAATTAATTAAATATTGTGAGGATTTATTGTAAATGTTCTCGAATGTAGGAGAACATGAGAGATTTAGGATAGTTGAGAGATTGAGGGATTGAGAATTGATTGTAAATCCTAGATTAGGAGTCAGTTCATGATTTTAGGAACAAGAAGGAGATTTAGGAAATTTGTTAAGGAATTCATGGATCTAAACCAGGAATTGGTTTTAGAGTCCTTATGTATAAATGTAAGCCTAAAAGGCAAAGATATAGGTTAGAGAGGTTAGAGAGGTGAGATATTTGGAGTGATTGTAAGCCTATGGGCAGAGTTGGAATAAAGGCCACTGATATTAGAAAATCAGGCCAGAGAGACAGAGATCTCGTTCTGTAATTAATTGTTTGTATCTATATATATACAAAGATTGATTAAATATGAATAAATGCGTGATTGAGTGTTGAATGATAGATTGCATGCATCAGAGAATTGCATATGTATATTTATGCAGGCAAAGCGCAGTGAACGTAGAGAGGCGGAATTCGGCGAATGCACAAAGAAGAAGAGAGTAATACAGAGGTTTGAAACGGGCCATTGAACCATTCGAAGGACCAATTGGAGGCCAAAGAGGATAGTTATAGAAGAAATCACGAGTTTAGAGCTGAAGAGGAAGTGAAGTGAAGGAGGAAGGAAACCTTTAGAAAACCTGGAAAACACAGAAGCCCTGAAGAAATGCGCAAAAATCAAAGTAAAGGAGAAGGGCAGAAGAAATGGAGTACGATAAAATTGTAGCCATTGGATCTTTAATGATCAACGTTCGAGATTAAATCGCATCGGTGATTGGAGAGATCTCACCATCAGATGGTCATCGAGCGCAAAGTGGTCGAAGTTTAATTGAGAAGCTAGACACGAAACGTATTAGGTTAGGGTTTATAATTCCATCGGGTCAGAAAGAAGTGTTAAGTGTCGGGCATGTTACCAACCCAAAATGATTATGGACCATTGGATTTTCTAGGTGCAGATAAACGACAGAGAACTATTGGAGCAGCTTTGGAGAATGGTAACGTTAGTGATCGTTGGATCAAGAAAAGGATCAATAGTGGAGATGTGATCGAATCGCAATGTTTTATAGACCATGGCTTTAATACATGCAATATGCATTGTGTAGAGGGTTGATCGGCATGGACCCAATAGGGAGATGAAGTGCAGTTAATGATATTTCAAGTCCGAAAGGTTATGCATTATCACATATCGGTGGAGATAGGGGAACTTGTGTTAATGTGACTGCAGAGGATGCGATTGCCTATAGCGATAAAGGTAAACCTCGGAAATCATGCAAAGCCGTACGAAAGGCAGAAAAGGGTATGTTTGCATAGTTTTCCTTTGTAAACGGTTTTATAAGGAAATTGCGCCGAATGAAGGTTTTTATGTGTTATACATATATTAACCAATGTTTTAAGAGGGTGGTTATATATATATATATATATATATATATATATATGTATGTATATGTCTGTGTGTGTGTGTGTGTGTGTGTGTGTGCCGATAGGTTTAAAAAGGCTTAACTAAGGTTTAGATGGGTTTATAAAGTCTCGATAGCCCCGATAATGAATGTTTAAAGGTTTAGGTGGGTGTATGTGTTTCGATAATATCCCGATATGAAAGAATTAAGAGAATTCCTTTAACGAAGTCCAAATTGAAGGCTTAAAGGGTGGATTTACATTCCAATAAGTGGATATTTCCTAGGAGTTAGGCATTGATGGATTAGTAATGAATTATTCGCGGAGTTTTAGGAAGGGGCCTTAAACCATAGAATTGATGATTTAACTCCTTAGTGAGTTAAAAATTCCTGGGACAGATATGTATATGCAAGATCATGCATATTGTGGGTAAATTAGGGGAAACCCTGCATGACAGACAATTCAGTTAAAACATTGCAAGTGATACAGAAAGTGTTAAAAATGTTGATGGCGATTGTACTATGAATTGGTTGAGTGTGTAGCATCCTTAACTTGATGGCATGAATTAGCTGTTGTGAAATGTTGTTGTAGAAGATTTCTTTTATCATGTAAATGATGTGATGCATTGTGCTTATGAACTTAATTGATTATGGGAGCTTTAATTTCAAGAGCTTGATCAAGCATGTTTATACTTAAGCATTTCTTATGCCCATTTAGTTTGTGTAAATAGATGTCAAAGAAAGCATTTAATGAACGTGACACAAACCATGCAAACACATTCATGACATAGAGTGTACCTATGATCCCCTTATTCAATTTCGAGCGGATCTAAGACACGATCACCACAAAAAGATATGTTTTTATTAACCTTCAAGATACATCATCATGAAAATGTCTTCAGTGAGGCGTCTCAAGCACATACTGAGAACTCCTTGGAATCAAATTGTCTTCAAAAACTAACTCTAAAACAATGATAATGCCAATCTTTCACTTCCTTGAAGCAACTTCTCAATTACAACTTTACTTTTGACTTGACTTTGAAATAGACTTGATTGAGTCACTCCAAAAATTTACAAACTAAAATTTGTTTCATGCCATACACATATCTTAAGGGGTCCTATTTTCCTGACTATGGGGTATTAACTTAGTTTTAGATCATATGCCAAAGAGTTTCAATCTCCTGGACTTCAATCTAATTGAATAGATCGCTAATTCACTAAAAAGCGGACCATTTCCTTTCTGTGTGGACTTAGGTTGGCCAGTTCAATAAAAGGTTCTCGAAATAAGAAAGCTATTGCTATAGTGTATTTAAACTAGTTACCAAACATCGAACAATTCTGCAATCAAAGTGGGATATTTTCCAATTCATGCAGCTTCGAGAAGTTCAGGAAGGAGGTGGCTAAGAGCACAGGAGATGGATTCGAAATGGAAGAAAGTTGTTGGGGTTCTTAAGGACATTGCTTCCATGGGGTTCGCCAAGCTGAACAACCCTCTAGGTTTCATTGACGTAGCAGTTGGAAAGCCACTGAACACGATTGCATCCCTCCCAATGAAAAAATTGTCCTCACCACGTTGTCTGCAACAAACTCTGCTCGCTCACAATCACGACTGAAACATGTGATTGAAGAACGTTTGTGGCAAACACAAGACTGGATGGTCGCTTTGAAGACGCTGGCACTCATTCATTCATTGATGAGAGATTCCATTTTTATTGAAGAAGCAGAGATGCAGTGCTCCTCTCATGCAACAGTACTTGCCCTCAGGTCACTATTATCAATGCTTCATTGAACCATTTGCACTATGCTGTCTGGATCTCTTTCGGCATGAATTTGATGCAAACCGATGCTTCTTTCTGCATTTCTCTATCAGGATCGTCAATGCACAACTGCGTAGCTTTCAGTCCTTCATCTCCATGAAATCGTAGTGGACTCGCATGCTAGAGTTTTGATTTCTATTCATGGTGTGGTATTTAGCACAATTCGATCTATCTTGAAGCCTGAAGATCATCTTATCTGGAAGGCTTTAGAACGCATAGTTCTTCAGGCATGGCCCATAGTAACTGGGAAGCAGATAATATGATCGATGTTTACATCTGTGATTATTTACTCAAAAGGAATTTGCATACATCGGAAAAAGCCTTTATGCAAGAGGGAAAAGTTTCCATGGATCCAGTAGCAATTGATGCGCCGAGAGGATTTCTATTTGAATGGTGGTCTATTTTTTGGGATATATTTATTGCGAGGACAAATGAAAAACATTCAAAGGTCGTAGCTTCATACATAGAGACATAGCAAATGAAAGCAAGGGAACAACAACACCAAAAACTGCATTTGCAACAAATTCAATTACAAAGAGATGGGGATTCCCCTGCTCTAATTTCAGATTTCGTGCTACCTTCTACTAGCCGCATTTTATCTATTGAAAGTCTCGCTCTTTCTTGGGCTTGATTTACACCATTCAAATGGGCGTGCCATCCCTGGCCCATCTATTCATTCCACACACTCCTCTCAACTGCCATACTTAATCTCAACCTCCCTCTGATACCACATGAAGGAGAATCATTCAGCCATATTAAACACACACAACAAATTAACACACAATAATCAAACCAACGACACACAAAAGACAAATTGGTGGAAAAGGCAGAGATCCATCATGTGGCCTATCATGCTCATGTAATTCTCTCTTATTCAAATAATTTAATAATACATTTAATACATGAGCAAGTGGTCTTAAGATAGTGCATCTATCTTAGACTCACTTGGTTAAGACAGTTTCTCAACTTACACACTAATTTAGGAGAACTAGTTCAAGATAATCTCTCCTCCTAACTAAACTCCTTAGTTTGAGAAACTAACTCTCATGATTTAATTTAATTAAATTTTTTATTTGGATTTATAATTGTTTTTAAGAGAGTGAGGCTAACATTGGTCCAAGGTATTGACAAAGGATCTAAGTATATAAGGAGGAGAAGATCAAAGGGCTAAGTGCACAAGTAATGAATATCTTATGAAGTGTTAGATCAAAAGAAAATATGCATGTTATGGGTTTTTGATGCTTTGCTTGATCTGAAATAAGTATGCACCTGAGTGTTTGATGATGAATGAGATCTAATGATGGGTCAGGATCATAATGACTTATCATTATGAGATCTGATAATGGATAGGCTAGATTTGATTGCTAACGCATGTTTTATCCTTTATAAGTGATGATCTGGGTATGTCTAAAGTCTGGAATTGCAGCGAAATTATACGTAAGTATTTGCAGATCTATACGTTGGTTCACTTTGATGAAGTTGAGTATACACACTGGTTCAGCTCTTCCAAGTAGCATATGCAAAAGAAAAGCTTGATGTTCAGGGATGACTGATCTATCATATTAGTGTTGTTGTTTTACTGCTGTTTGTCAATGATGTCTTCATAGATCTGAAAGTAGAACTAAATGAATAAGGAAATTGAGTTTGATTGATTGAGAAAGAAGGGTGATCCTTGTTGCTATCTATTTAGAACTCTATAATATGACAATAGATCTTCAGAATGTCACTGATTGGTACAGTTTGTGGTTCAGAGGTTTTATGATTCAGTATCTTTGGAAATGTATGCAGGTTGGGAAAAAGGAAGTAGCGTATACACACAAGTTTGCTTCATTGAAGGAGTGCACACATTATGACACATGCCGTTTGAGGTTACAGCAAGTTATGGTTGTTGATGTAGTTTTTTGGGTTCAGATCTGTGTACTGGTTACAGTGATCTATTGGTTCCAGTTGATTAGTTGAATTTGATTAAGTTTGAATGAATGGTTGATTCAGTTGTGTCAGAGGTTCAAAGGTTTCAGTGATTGATTTTTTCAGTTATATCAGAGATTGATGATTGGGTTTTAGTGATTGGTTGATGCAGATGTATCTGATGGTTGTATTGCAGTGGTGATTGATTTTGAGATTCATCGTTACTAATGGGTCTAGTATGAAAATTTGATGAAATGTGCCCTTCATATTGTAGTAATGTGTACTAGGAATATCCAGTGTGAAAATTAATGAAATGTGGTCCCTGGAGGATACTGAGGGTTGGAGCCTTTAGTGAGGAAGTTGAAGCTTCCTGCCAGTAGTGGCTGGTGATTTCATTGGGGGGTTGGAGCTCCCTTCTAGCAGAAGCTGGAGAAAGAGAGAAGGTTGTAGCCTTCTGCAGGTGGGTGGCTGCGTACTGGTATGAGTCTGCACCAGTACAAGATTGTAAACAAATTTTCTTATTATTAAAAGTAGACAAAGATGATAGCAGTAGGTGGTTTTCACCCACATTGGGTTTCCACCTTAAATCTTGGTGTTCATGTGTGTTGCTTATGTGTGATGGTTTATTTTGTTATTACTTCGCATGTTTATTGTTTAATGCTTAATGAAGTACTGATGCACTGATTAAAGATCAAAATATGATGAATTAACTTAATCATAAGTTCACTGGATATACGATGGTTACCTTAAGAAAAGTTGTGTGCACACACAAGTTCCCTTCACTGGAGTAGCATATATAAATCTGATTATGGAAAGGAAAAATTTAATTGATTTGTAAATATTGATTCACCCCCCCCCCCCCCTCTTAGTATCCTCCTAACACCTTAACCCCATTCCCCTAAGCCCTTAAACCCCTAATCCCTAATCCCTTAACCCCTAAACCCTTAAACAATAACCCCTTGTCCCTAAGCCCATAAAGTAATTAACCCCTAACTCGAACTAACCCCTTAATCGACCATAACGAAAATAATCAAATAATATTTCTAGTCCACATCAAGATGGCAACATAGTTGAAACACCTCCCAAAAGAATATTATAAAATACATTTACAATAGAAATATAATACAATTTACAATATAAACAAATACAATCTAAAATACAATATACATATAAACATTTACAAAAACAATCTATAATAGAAAGACATCTAATAAATAACTTACAAATGGATGATATTCATGTATGCTTTAGTGTGTCCATAGTATCTACAATGTTTTTGAGCCGATAGTATTAGACTTCTTCTTAGCCTCAAGCCCTTGAAATTTCTACAATGGAAATAACATTTTCAATCCTTAGAAGCCCTCGATGTCGATCCCACGTATATTTGGTCTCCTTGAGGAATTTAATGTGACATTTTTTGCCACCAAACTTTTAGTGATGATTTTGATCAGAAATTCACCTCAAAATAAGCCTACAACCTTTCAAAACAATCGCAACTAAGATATATATATATATATATATATATATATATATATATATATATATATATATATATATATATATATATATATATATATATATATATATATATATATATATAATATGTCAAACTTATATGATGTTAGGTCCTCTACGTGCGCACACACACACATATTTATATTTATTATAATTATAATAATATATTAAATGGGATTAGAGGGAATCGATAATGAACTTAGGTGCTTAGGAGCGTTGGCAATCATGGACAACTAGGGTTTGAGCTGGACCTACGAATCGCAGACCTGCACAGATCACGTTTTCCTATTTCCGTTCAGCTCTGAGGACACAACGCAACGTGACAAAGGCATAGTTCACAAGCAATGGACTCCCCTTAGGGGGAGGATAGGGAGCCTCCCCCCATTATCCTTGAAGATGTCAGGAAAGAACTCCAGGACGAAGCTGAACTAGTTCCAAACATTCTGCCTAACAACATGAACAAGAATGACGCACCCAGGGCTACGTCGGCCACATGTAAGCCTGTAGTGGTTGAAAGACCAAAGATTGAACTCCCAAGCCATCAAATCAATAATCAGATCTAGTACATGAAGGATCATGCACTGTAGGAAAATTCATAGGCTTCTGGGCCATAGAGAAATCATTGCATGGATGGATAGCAGCCAAATGGAAACCAAAAGGGAACATTACCCTGCAGCTGGGGCCTAAAGGCTTCTTTACAGCAATTTCCAACTATATAGAAGACCGAAACAAAGTCCTCGATGGAGGACTGTATTTTTTCAATGCAGCGGGTTTATATATGAGAGATTGGATAGAACGATTCAATCTTGACAAAGAGGATTTAAGTTGGGCACCAGTGTTTATTCGCCTCTATTCCATTCCTCTGGAGTATTGGGATGAGGACTCACTGCAAAACATTGGGAATGGCTTAGGGAGTTCATTAAAATCATGGAGGAGACGAAACTCAGGCGATACACCTCCTATGCCTGAATTTGTGTCTACATGCATCTCAGCAAAGCTCTTTTGGATGCGGTAAGTCTTTATCATGATAATTTTGAATGGATAAAATCAATAGATTATAAGCATGTTCCATTCCATTGTAGGAAATGCCATGCCCTCAGCCATCTCTTCCGAGACTGCCCTTCTAACCTGAAAGACTCAAACCCCTCCAATGCCGCTAAATCTGACTCGGATGGCTTCACCAAGGTCACCAATCGTAAAAAGAATCACAAGAAACCCTCAGTTGGCCCTCAAAAGCCCGCAACAAATACCTGAATGCCTTCCATGAGCAACAACTTTGAGATCTTGAATCAAGGAGAACAGAACATCCATGAAATCCCTGACCAATCAAAGCATATCTCCAAGATGACTCCACTCTCTACCCCTTCAAGCTACAAGATTAATAAAAAATATGCACAATCCATAGACCCTACCTTAGCTGCCCCCAGACTTTCACCAAAATGGAACACTCAAGGTATGGAGTTTGACAATATGCAACAGGAAATCATGGCTGTAGTAGAAATAGTAGTAGAAAGAAGTGGGATCCAGCACATGGAAGAGGAGCTGAAAAGCTTTGATATTGGAGATCTGGATATATTGGGATTAGATCTAGCTTGTAAGAAAAAGGAATACGACAAAATCCCAGAGAGGCAACTAGAAAGTTTATAAGTAATCCTCTCCAGAGCACAGCAACAAAGATCTTTAGGCATCCAGCCTGGGAGTCATTGGGATGGTAAAAATACTATTAAAAACAATAAAAAAAGAGGCAGGAAAATCGATCTACAGAGAACCATCTGCATTGGGGAAATGCTGGTAGAATCAGGAAGATATTCTAAGCTTACAAAGTATTACAACCCCCTCCCTAGTAGTGCACCATGAAGCTTATCTCATGGAATATCAGAGGGCTAAATAGCCCCGGAAAATACAGACTGATAAAAAACATGATTCAAATGGAGAAACCCCAAATTTTTTTCATACAAGAAACCAAATTTAACACTACAAACCTGGACCAGACACTTGCAAAAGCATGGTCGGGCAGCAAAGCAGTAGCCGTGGATGATTTTGGAACTTCAGGAGGACTGGCCATAATCTAGGATGAACGAGCCATCACGCTTAATAATATTCATGCGAGTAAGCATTTTATACAAGCCACCTTCCATATAACAGGGACAAATGTTCATGGTCATATAACTAATGTCTACTTCCCCCAGGAAGCAATGAGAAAGATTGACATTCTGAACACATTAGCTTTGATCAACTTGGAAAGAACTTATCAAATCTGGATTACAGGAGGAGACTTTCATATGATAACAAGGTTGGAGGAAAAAAGAGGGGGAAGGGCCAGATTGGACAATGAAAGCATGCACTTCAAAAGCTTCATTCAAGATAACTGTTTCATAGATATGGCATCCAACAATGGTGTATACACTTGGAATAATAAACGAACATGAGCACATCAAATCGCTTCAAGATTGGATTGATCCCTGCTTTCGGATAATACAATCCATGTAGGTGGGGACTTCATAGCATCGATCTTACCAATCACCGGATCAGATCATTGGCCTATTGTGCTTCAATGGCAGCGGCCGGGTAATGCCACTCGCAGGCCCTTCCACTTAGAGTCTTTCTGGATGCTACATCTAGATTTCAACAATCTGATTTAGATGGTCTAGAAAAACTACAAACCCCCGGTTGGTACCAAAATGTATCAGTTCCAGCAAAAACTCAAAAATATCAAGAACAACATTAAGAAATGGAATCAAAATGCCTTTGGAAATATCTTCCAGGCACAATGTGGACTAGATCAAGAAATGAAATGTTTACAGCAGATAATCATCATGGAAGGATGATCTGAAGAAACCTCAGAGTTGGAAAAGCACCTGCAAGTACAATTATCCAAAAGAGATAAGCAAGAAGAAATACTTTGGAAGCAAAAATCAAGAATCAGATGGCTCAAAGAGGGTGAAAGAAACACAAAGTTCTTCCATTGCACTACCATCAAAAGAAGAATGCATAACAACATCACCAATATTTAAAATCAGCACCAGGATTGGTTGGGAAAACATGAGGACATTGAACAAGAGTTCATTACCCATCCCAAGAAGGTACACCGGAACCTCATATTGATAGGCGGTAGGCTATTGAGAAAATAACCAAGAATATTCCTAAAATCATAACTGAGGAACACAATCAACTCCTCCTAAGTCCAATCTCTTTACAGGAAGTGGAGAATGCCATGCGACATCTCAAAGAAGGAAAAGTGCCTGGCCCCGATGGTTTTACTTCCAATTTCTTTCACATATTTTTGGATCTTATCAAAGACGAGGTCTGGCAAGTCGTGGAGGAATCCAGAACTAGTAGATGGCTGCTTCCTTCACTGAATGTAACCTTTTTAGCTCTCATCCCCAAGGAAGATCACTCGCAGACTCCAGACAAATTGAGGCCCATTTCCTTATGTAATGTCATTTACAAAATCATCTCCAAAGTAATTGCTTCCAGACTAAAACCTCTGCTACCACTCCTCATATCTCTTGAGCAATCTGGCTATGTGGAAGGAAGGCAAATCACGGATGGAATCATTCTCACTCACGAAATTATACACTCATTGAAGCAATTCAAAAAGGCAGGTATGCTCCTAAAAATTGACCTTTCTAAAGCTTTTGATAGTTTAAGCTAGAATTATATACACAAAATGCTGATAGCTTTTGGCTTCTCTCCTCCCTGGGTTAGATGGGTCATGAGTCTTATTTCATCTTCCTTCTTCTCCATTCTGATCAATGGGCTCCCATCCTCTCCCTTTTGCCCCTCCAGAGGCATTAGGCACGGCGATCCCCTCTCCCCTTTCCTCTTTGTTTTGATGGTGGAAGGACTAGGACGTTGCATCAAAGAAGCGCTTCATTCCTAGCATCTAAGAGGTCTTTATTTCCCCAACTCTTCCGTCTTCACCCACCTGCAATTTGTGGATGACAATATGGTTTTTGGCCATCCCTCAGTTTAGGAAGCTCTACAATTAAAAACCATCTTGTATGACTTTTCGAATGCCTCCGGGGCTTGCATTAATAAGACCAAATCCCAGATCTTCTTCTTTAACACCCCTTCTACCACCAAAGCATCTATTGCGTGCATCTTGGGTTTTTCAATAGCTACTCTTCCCTCCAAATACCTGGGAGTTCCCATGACAGACTCTGCTTTAAAGCACTCTTCTTGGAAATTACTTTTGGAAAAATTAGAAGATCGCCTCTCTTCCTGGACTTACCGGGCACTAAACATGGCCAACCGTTTAGTCCTGATCAAAGCTGTGCTGCAATCCATGCTGCTCTACCTTTTCTCAATCATGGTGGCTCCCAAATGGGTCCTCAAAGAAATCAGAAATCTCCAAAGAAATTTCTTGTGGGGAAACACAAGCCAAAAGAGAAAATGGACTCTGGTAAAATGAGACACTGTTTGCCTCCCAAAAATATATGGAGGTACTGGGCTTCTTTATCCTCAGCATAGTAATGCGGTCATGGCAGCTCGCATCTAGTGGAAATGGATCTCGGAGCCACATACTCCCTGGGCTAACCTTTGGACAACAAAATATGCTAATAACTGACCAGAGGATGATTTAATTAGACTCACTGAAGTAGGATCAGGTTCTCTCATCTGGAACGCCGCCAAACAACATAAGGACTTAATACAGTAGCACAGCGTCTGGGAAATAAGGGATGGTAGTAGTGCCAGTTTTGGGAAGACTCCTGGCAGCGAAGACCTAAGTTGAAAGACCTTGAAGAACCTCAACACATACAGGATTGGGAAGGACAACTGATGGCAAAGGTAAATCAATTCTGGATGCATGCCCGCACTCAAGGATACAGGAAATGGATAAAATCAGATCACATTATTAGGCAATGCACTCAGCTCACCAAGGATTATCTTGAAATAGAGCTCTCAAATAGGCAAATCCGTTACTCTGATAAAAGGGACAAAATCAGATGGGGTTATGAAGAAAAAGGAACTTTCTCTACATAAGAAGCCTACAAATTGACAATAAGAACTCAAATAACCAAAGATCCACTTTGGAACAAAGTTTGGGCCCCCACCATTTGGCCAAAAGTCTCCACTTTCCTCTGGCTATTATGCCACAATAAAATTCTCACTTGGGACAACCTACGGAAAAGAAGCTTCCATGGGCCTTCTATGTGTCCCAATTGCAAAAAGGCGGAAGAAACCATCGAGCACCTATTCAATTCCTGACCACTGGCAAATGGACTTTGGGAAAAAGTAAGCTTCAGATGTCAAAAGGAAGGACGAGGTAAGGAGAACATCTCTCACCCTCTCCGTTCCTGGGCAAACAATCCTTACAAAAGCAAACTGTTAAATGCCCCATGGAAACTAATCCCAAGATTCCTCATGTGGAATGTTTGGAAAGAAAGGAATCGTCACATCTTCAAGGACCGAGCCTCCTCCTTAGAAGTTCTATGGAATAATACAGGTCAAAACCTTCAAGAAACCTTGATGCTTCAACCCTGGTCAGAAGAAGATTATCCAGCCATCCCTCAGGAACAGACTATTTGGGTAAACTAGAACCTTCAATGGAATAGTACACATGCAAAGTAGAGAAAAACTTCCTCACAAGGAAAGAAAGATGAAAAATGGACCCCTCCGCCCCAGCACATGATTCAACTCAACTTTGATGGGGCATCTAAAGGTAATCCAGGAAAAGCAAGATATGGAGGAGTCTTCAAAGATCACAAAGGCATTTCGCTTCTATCCTATTTCATCTCAATTGGCTGGGATACAAATAACTCAGTGGAATTAGAAGGGTTATGGCAATGACTTCTCCTTGCTCAACTCCATGCTTTCTGCCCTTTAATAATTGAAGGGGATTCCTAGATTCTAATCAACATGGTAAATCTTATCCCGCAAGGGACGCCCTCGCACAAGGTAGGAAGCAGTTGGAGACTAGCAGAGCGTCTTGAGCACATTGAAAACTAGCTCTCAACCCATAGAGCTGTAAATCTTAAACAGTCTCGCAGGGAAAGGAATAAATTTCCAGACCTTCTCGCTAACATTGGGGTAGATAGTGGAAGGTCTTTTTATGTTGGCACACTTAATTCTATGGCCACTACTCTTCAGATACAGGAATACAATGAATTGGTGCAAAAGGAAATGGTTCAGGAAGAAGAAACGCACCCGGATGCGAGTGTTAATCCCAAGAGTTAATATGATAAGACGGAGTGGCAGTGGCCAGGGTGGCCACATGGCCCCCTGCAACTTCCCCCATGCCACCCTGACTGGCATTCATGGCACCTCACAGGATCCATTTAATGCCTGCAAAGACAAAGGTAGTGCCATTGCCCACATAACAATGGAGCCAGAGAATCTCCCTATTATTTTGCCCCCCTTGATTCATTGTGTTTGTCCTCTGTAAGCGGGAGAGCTGAATGTGCGCACCATCACTGGCCACAGATGTTGGTCATTGAGCTGTATTGATTTGGGTAATGGCTTCCACCATTCCCATACCAACCTCTGCAACCTTGCTCATGACCTTAATCCCTCTGTAACCTCCTTGCATAGCTCCTCTATCAATTCCTCCACTATCCCTGCTGATACTCTCCCTATTCCCATCCCCACCATGGTCCGCCATTGTATGCGCAATCGAAGAGGGGGCTCATGAGGCAGCAACTCTCGTTCCCCTGCTCTACCAAGCTCTGATTCAGCCTCCCCTACCTCCTTTGCAGATAATCCCAACCTGCACAGTTTTGCGGGCCAATACCTAGACACGCGAAGTGGTAGAGGCAGAGCCTGGCTCCATAGCTCAAGTCGTGGAGATGCAGAAGTTTGCACTACAACCTTTCCCTTGCCTACGCATCCTGCTCCTCACACCACGCAGTTCCACTTCCGTAGCTCACTGAACCACCCTGTTATCGATGCCACTATCTCTATAACCATCATGGAAGAAACCGAGCCCCATGTTCCTCTAGATGATCCTCCTGAGGAGGTGCATAGAGCTGGCCCGAGTAGCAGGAGCTGGAACATCACTGGTGAATTGGAAGCTGATGAAGGTCGAACCATAATGCATGGAAAAGTTGTTGTTGGCAGTCAACATGTTAAGTCAATGCTGCATGTAGGGGCAAGAAACATGGAGGAATGCCAACAAGCGCAGGGACGTGGCGAGTCAGATGAGGAAGACAACCCGTACAAGTACGCATGTCTGATTGTAGAGGAGCCATCTCCGGAAGACTAAGGGCCTTGTGGCATGCTAGCCAGGTGGACATTTGGTCATGTTGTTGGTTCAGTTTATGTTTATTTTTTATGTGTCTTCAGGTTAAAATTATGATCTGGTTACATCGTCTTAGTAATGCTCTGTTTAAACTCGTTACCCTGTGTGGGTTATTTTTTGGATCTATTTTTTGGACTGGTTTCCCCTCTGTTGGGGCAGTCAAAGACAATTGTTATGATTGTGTGATGATTGAGGCTTGGTTCCTCTATGTCCAAGCTTCACTGTAATTCCCCTTTTTTGTATCATATTAATAGATTAACTTTACTTAGAAAAATAAAATATATATATATATATATATATATATATATATATATATATATATATATATATATATATATATATTATATATATATATATATAATAATTTTATTATATTATAATCATATAATATAATAGTAATATTAATATTAATATATATTAAGTATATATTAATAATATTATATTTAATTATAATATTATTATTATATTTAATTATTTTAACTAGTTAAATTGATTAATGTAAAGTGGTGCCATATTAGACGTTGTTAATGCAAAAAGCTATTAATGGTGGAATTGAACGTTATCCAACGGTTTGCCATTTATCGGAAATTGAATGACACATTTTCATGTTAGATAGAGCATTAGATATCCAACGGTAAATTGACTCTCGTCAGATATTCGATGACATGAGGGATTATAGGGAAAATGTCAGAGAATCGATGAGATAGGACATTTCATCAAATATTTGACTATTAAGTAACTCTCGTCAGATATTCGACGGGAGTTAATATTTTAGAAAAACAAAAAACAAAAAAAAAAACATTTAACTTCCGACACATTTTATAATTTTATCCGGTCCATCGGATTTCTCCGTCGGAATTTCCGCCCAAATGTAGTAGTGATTGCAAGAAAAACAATAGCCAAGGAAAACATTTTGGCATCATGTTTTGAAAGACCTCCTTGGTGGAAAAACTCTTCTAAATTCATCGTTTTGTTCTTATGAGAAGAATCAAGTTTCTAATGGTCCTCATTTCCTTTCTTGCTAATGATTTCATTGTTGATGGAATCTTTGAGAATATTAGCATAGCTTTTGGGATTTTATTCATTTTCATTTTTTGATGGCTTTGTGACCTTAATGCTTGCATCTCCCTTGAGGGTTTTTTTTTTCGACATAGATAGGACCTATCTTGATGAATGGTGACTTTTGGAAATTGAAAAAATTATTTAATATTTCATCACTCTCTCCAAATTTCAAGGTTCTATTCAACTAATCATTTGTTTTCTCTAGTTCCTTTCTTAAGGAAACAATTTTAGCTTCTAACTTCTCACAATTTTATTCCTTTAATTGCAGTTGGATTGTCACCACTTGTTCTATCATTTTTTCCTCTTTTGGTTTTGTCTTCATGATGATTTTTGTTTCATTAAGATCATGATCTTTATTTTCATATTTCTGCAATAGCTCTTTATGATTTTTGTTCTTTCCCTCGAGCTTGTCTATTTCTTCTATGGCACTAATGAGTTCTACTTCAAGAATCACTTCCTCATGTCCATGCGGACCCAACTAGTAGGTCCTCTAACAACTAAATTTATTCAATAAGTTTCATAAACATTTGAGAACAAGGAAAATTTCATGTTTATGAAAAAACATCACTAGCATGCACATAAAATTTGATCTGCAACATAAAACTTGATCTACACATAAAATTTGATCTAAAACAAATTATAAATGTCATTTTAACAATTGACAAAAATGAAATAATAAACTGAATAAACCTAATATGGTGGCTCAGTTAGGGATGTTCCTACTGGGGATGCCTGATTTAATTTAACTCCTATCCAACTAGGAATGAATTCCTAGCCCAGGTAATCTCCACATGTTCCCTAGCATTTTGAGCCCAAATCCAACTAGTCGTAGTCTGTAAAGGTTAGATCTAGATCCAACCCTCTCAATAAATCTTATTTTGAGTTCTCCCTGGTATCTCTTCCACCCCACTCCAAAATTCCCCAGGCCAACAAAAGAAGTCCCAAGAAAAAAGAACAAAAGCCCCTTTCTTCCATCCCCCCTTCCTCATTTTATCTTTCCTCCCTCACCTATCCCCACCACCTCTCATGAATACCACACATCCTTGGCTTTATTGCTATTGAATTTTGGCCCCCTAACACCTCCTCGAGCCTCCCCCTCCTTATCACTCCAAGTATTCATTATCCCTTCATTAACATTTGTGTGGCACATTCCCACCCACCTTTTTGTTAATTCAACAAAGTAGTACCATTTAGAATAATATTATTTTAATAAAATATCAGCATTCAATAATTAATATGATTCTAATTAATGTTATCATTCAATAATATTATTTTATAAATTTTAGTCAAACTTAAGGAATGTTATTAATTTAATAGTTAAATGAATCATATTTAGAATATAATTATTAATTACAAATCATGTTTATCATGATTAATCATTTATTTAATCATCCAATGCTTTAATCTTTAGAATTCTAGTGTATTCGTGCAAGGTGTGGGTATGTAGCTATCATATACATACCTCATACATATATTAATAATACTTATTTTAACTAAGCACAAAAGTAAATCAATCAGTAGGTAGGCTAATAAGATAATGTAAGATAATGAGATCAGGTAGGGCATTACAGACACCCCTCCTTAAAAAAAACTTTGTTCCGAAGTTAGATTCATAAGGTTACCAACAATCTGGAATTAGTATGACAATAAGGCATATCAAAATAGAGAGAGATATAGTAGTCAAATTAAGAAATTCAAGCAACAATGCCCCTCCCCCTCTAGAGTATTTGGCTAACCTATAGCCTCCTATCCTCCCTAACCTATTTGGCTCCCATCCTACCCATGCTATGCTGTAATATATTATGGCATCAACTATATTGATTTAACCATTGAAATAACTAAGATGGCGGAAACGTCAACTATATCGACCTAATTTCCCCAACAAGAAACTGAAAATTTTCATCACACGTCTAGGGGAGCGTGTCCATCACTACCTTCCCACAATTCCAATATTGGAGGTTACATGGTGGGAAATGCCTCCACCCCTCCTCAAAATCAAGGTTAATACCCTAATATGGACCACACTATGGTGCTAGCTAGATACTTGTCATCGAACAATCCAGTTGGGAAGTCATGTCACTTACAACCTACACTTTACGCATGTCATAATAGTTCATATAAAGTAAATACAAAATGTAATAGAACAATGTACATCATATCATTCCTCATTGGATGTCTCAACATACCTCAGTCACTAGAATATATCTTTGTTATCATATAGTTATTTCCAATCTACATGTTAGTTCTCATCCATGCATATACATAAAAATAAAATGTATATAGACAAGTGATCTTAATCATCATGTTATTAGGTTTGGTATCCACATAGTATCCATTTTGTAATTAATATTAGCATTCTAGAAGTAAATTTTACATCCAATAAATCATAACTTTGATAAGTCATTCACTAGATAAATCATATCTAATTAAGCCATACATCAAACAAAAAATAACTCTGATAAGTCATACATTAGGTAAATCATAACCAAGTAAGCCATACATTAGGTAGATCATACATCTGATAAGTCATACATCAAATATTTTAATCAAGAAAACCTAATCCATCAAATGTTTTATATAAGTAGTTTCATTTGTCCAACTCAAATGCATCATTATTACATAGTGTTCATAAATTAAACAACATGAAAATACAAATAGAGCCTCAATGAAGGTAGCTATCTAGGTCAAAGTGGGCATCACAATTGGTCAAAAAGTGAGTAGTCGTGAAATATAGCCTGTACATCCTCTCAAGTAGCAGATCCTAGGTTATACTTGTTCCATTGGATCCTAAACTGGTCCACCAAGAAATGTTGGAGTTGTCAAACCCTATGGTCCAATATGCATAATGGTTCGACCTTTACAGTTCCCACATATAAAACCTACAATTTCCTCCAATCCAATTTGTTAGATTCATCATAAACATAATTTTGTAGAACAGATACATGAAATACATCACGAGTTTTATGCAAATATACAAGACAATAAGCAACTGGTACAATATTTACCTTGATTCTAAAAGATCCTATAAATTGAGGTGGCAACTTTATCTCCTTCCCAAACTGAATGGTGCTTTTTTTGGGTCGGATATGAATAAAAACTTGGTCTCCCACTTCATAACTTCAATGAGACCTACATGCTTCCCTCAACTTTTGTCGAATATGTATTACTTGTTCCTCCTTTCTTGAACCAACTATTACTCTATCCTCCAACCTCTCCCAACTCAATGGTGTAATGTATGGAATCCGATAAAGAGCTTGATAAGAAGGCATCATGTTTGAACTATGGTAATTTTTATTATAAGCAAACTCTACCATGGTAAGTACCTTTCCTGCTAATTTTGATTATCCATGATGTACATTCTAAGCATGTCTTCCATAACCTGATTTACTCTTTTACTCTCCAAGTATGTTTCTAGATGATATGAAGTGCTTAAGTTCAAAGTGAGTTCCCAACACTGACTACAAACTAGTCCAAAATCTAGATGTAAGAAAGAGTCTCTATGAGAAATGGTTTTTGTGGGTAATCCATGTAGCCAGATAACTTCGCTTATAAAAACTCATGCCATATCGGTAACATCGTAATTGTCTCTCACTAGGATGAAATGGGTACTTTTGGTCAATTTATCAACTACAACCAATATAGCATTGTGCCTTTGTTAGGTGGGTGGAAAACCCACAATGAAACCCATAGAAATGACCTCCCATTTAGACATAGGGATGTCATGCATTTGTAGGAGTCTTGTTGGGCGGTGATGATTATCCTTCACTCATTGAAATTCATTACACTTGGCAATAAATTAGTCCATGTTGCGGTTCATGCTTGCCAAAAAGAAGAGTTTCTTCATGTATATTTACATATTCTTCACGCAAATACATGCATAATAGAGTGCTCTATGAAATTCTTCGAGGATGGTTCTTCATATACCCCCTTGCTGAGGGATGTACATTCTCCCTTGAATTATTAATAGTCCATCTGGTTAAAGGACATAACCCTTAAACGTTGGTTCTATTCGCTTCCCACTATGGAGTTCTTATGTAAAATTCAGATACCAACTATCTTCAAAGAGTGTCTCCAACACATGCTCACTCAAATTAACCCTTAAGGGTACCAGGGAGAAGATGTGTGGCCTCTTGCTTAGTGCATCGACCACCACATTATCCTTTATAAATGCGTTAATGTATTAAATCCTAAAATCATACTCACTCGTGAATTTGCGCCATCTCCTCTACCTAGCATTCAAATGAGGTAGTGTCTCCATAGTTTCAAAGCTAGCATCATTGATGCTAATTCTAAGTCATGGGTAGCATACAACTCTTCATGTTTCTTCAACTTCCTAGATGCATAAGTTATTATTCCACCCTCTTACATCAACATTTCTCCCAATCCTTACTTCAAATCATCTTTGCATATAGTGAAGTCCTTCTCCATGTCATGCACTCAAAGGATTAGTGCATTGGTTAGTAATCCTTTAGTTCAATGAATTCACTGTAATGTGGTCACATTCATCTATCCATTCATACCTAACCCCCTTTCACTATAATTTGGTGATTGGTTTTGCAATCTTCGAAAACCCTTCCATGAATATTCAATAATAACTTGCTAGCCCTATGAAGCTATGGACCTCATGAGCATTTTTCAATACTAGCCAATCCATTGTTGCATTTACCTTTTCTGGGTCAATTGAAATCCCTTCTCCTGAAATGATGTATCCGAGATAATGATGTTGCATTTACCTTTTCTGAGTCAATTGAAATCCCTTCTCCTGAAATGATGTGTCCGAGATAATGAATTTTTTTTTTTGAAAGAAGGAAAATTTCGGTAGTTTTCCATAGAAATGATTTTCCCTTAAGAATGTCAATACAACCCTTAGGTGTTCTTCAAAATCCTTTTCATTCCTAGAATACACAAGTATATGTCCAGAGATACTTGCAAAAATTATTCCAAATACTTTTAGAACATGTTATTCGTGAGACTCGTGAACAATATTGGTGCATTGGTCAAACCAAATGGTACTACGAAAAACTCGTAATGCCTAAACCAAGTTCAAAGGTAGCTTTTGGGATGTCACCTTTCTTAATTCTAAATTAGTGGTATCCAAATCGCAAATTGATCTTTGAGAAAATTGTTTCTCTTTTAATTTAGTCATAGATGTCATCATCTCTATGTATGGGGTACCTATTCTTTATTGTTGCTCGATTCAAGTCCCTATAATTTACACACAATCTTAAGAAAACATCCTTCTTCTTAACAAAATTCACTACGCACCCAAAGGTGAAATACTAGGTCAAATAAATCCCAAGTTTAATAGCTCTTTTAATTGCATCTAGAACTTACAAATATATTGATTCGTCATCCTAGAGGGTTTCTTGGATATTGGTTTTGCACTAGGTTTTAGGTCGATTGTGAAATCGATATCCCTCATAAGCAGTAGTCCTGGCATTAGGGAAGACACCCTAGAATTCTAACAAAATTGGATGTATATCTAGGGAAGGTCCTTTCTGTTCACTTATAGCCTCAACCACATATAGTTTATAGTCTTGCCAAAGACATAATTTTACCTTCATTGTCTAAACACTTATAGCCTTGACACCACATATCTCAATTGACCTACCTTCATCATCTAAACCAATCACCTTCCTTTTTAAACAATCTACCAAAGCTCAATGATCTTTTAGCAATTCCATTATGATGATTACATCATATGTACGTAGTGTCATGATGTATACATCCAAATTAGTTTAACACACCCCGAGTTTTACCTGCCATTGGTCAACACTAGGTTATGCCACTTGTTTTATCCTAGAAGCCATTATGAGTTGTTTAAATTCATTATGCTCATAAGTTTCCAACCCACATTTTTCTAACACAACTGGTGAAATGAAACTATCTATAGCAATAGAACCAACCAAAATTTTAACTCTTACATGGTTTATCATACCTAAGGCTTCTACCATGATGGATTGGTGTTCAACTTGTTGGTTATGAATTGTTGCATAGATCTGATTGTAGTTGCCTTCCCCTCTCACCGATGCTTTTCCATCTCTATGTTTGTTACCAATTTGTAACTCAGGGTACTCATGTTGGTAATGAGGTCCCCCACATCCCTAATAGGTGATGCATGGTAGGATTTAAACAAAATGTTGTGGGCTTCTTTGGAAATATCTCCTTCCCCTAAGACCCCTGCCCCTGCTTGTGGCTCCTTGTGTCTGCCTCGATTTTGAAAAGTCCCTAAATATATTAGTTAAGTTGTGCTAGAAATGATTGAAATCCCTATTTTCGATGCTTTGGTTATAAACCTGTTTCCATATGGAGGTGGTCTCAAACTTTTTCCCATGGAGAAGGTTTTTGGGGCCTTCCCCAGAAACCTTAGCTATTGTAGGAATTTCACTTTGCTTCCCCTTTAAGTCCAAGTGATCTTCTACATTGTAAGCATGTTCAACAACTTCTTCAACTGAGGATGGTTTCCACATTTAGACTATTTCCCTAATATTAGGGTTTAATCCATAAACGAAACAATTCGCTTGGCACTGATCAATATCTATGTAGGAGACATACTTGACCAATTCCATGAATCTAATATCATATTCCTCTATTGTGTGATTTCCCCATACCAAAGCACGGAAGGCTCCTACTTCTTGTTCTCTATATTATGCTGACAGGTAATTCTTCCTAAATCTTTCCTCAAATAACTCTAGGTAACTGTGTTAGGAGTGAGGTGTAGTTGTCGCTCCAGGTTACCCCACTAGTTCAAGGCATTATCTCTGAGTTGGAATATCGTTATCTTAGATTTTGAATTCGAAGTATATTCTCTTAGTGCGAAACACCTTCTCATTCCCTCCAATCAGGCTTATGCTCGTTCGTTGGCATGACTTCTAGAAAACTCTGGGAGCTTAATATTTTGGAGCTCCCTATAATGTCCTCGGTTGGAGGTCCTTTATTAGAGTTTGTTGATCCTTCGGGGCTTCCTAACCCTGATAGAGGGTGCTCTACTTCCACCCCAGTATTTTTGTGCCCTCTTAATGTCTCATTAATTTTCTTTAGGGAGTGCAAGATGACAACTATCTCTAGTGATGGTAGTGGGTTATTTGGAGGTGGTGCTCCTTCAGTCGAACCTCCTCGACCTCAATTTCCTCGCATCCTCACCATTATGAACTACTTAAATATTTGCATGACACAAAAGACTTATTAGCACAACTTAGGACCTTGTCATCTCTTACTCGGCTCACACATGTTTACAAAATGATAAGTGTAATTTTTTCTTTTGATATGCTTGTAAACGAGCATTGCTAATATTGAACAGATCCCATGGATCTACTAAATCGCTTCCCATCATTGGCTAAACAAGTGCTACAATGCACTACCAGTGACTCGTAATTTTTTTCTTAACATCAAATTCTCCTTTTACTAACCTTAGTTAATATTAAAGTGTGTTAGTATTGATTTTATAATATCAATAAGATTTTCTTTGATTAATTCTAAATAATCATTTAATTAAGTAAATTTTACATAATTAATCACTATTAATTAATTAAAATTATGTTAAACTTGTTTATCCAAAAATATTAATTTTAATATTTACTAACCTAAAAAATACTTCAGATTTAATTAATATTTAAATAAAAATAAAAATATTATCCTTAAAATTATATATATTCTCTAAACTTAACACTTTATTTATTTATATATTCCATAAATTACACTATACTTCACATCTCATTAAAACCAATGTTAAACGTGTCAATCCGAAAATAAAACTTTGCAAACTAAACCCATCTCCTATCGAAAATAAGGTAGCGTCGACTTTTAGATAACTACATGATAATAACTAAAATCCAATAGTGAAAATCTTTTAATTCTTCCATATAAAATATTGTTTTTATATAGAAATTGTTAATGTATAAATCTGTAATTCAACGAATTTTTTTTGAAAGTATTAAATTTATATGTGTATTATGAATATGACAAAATTCATGATATAGAAAGCAACTCTCAAAATAAGTATATGTAATTTTCCAACAAAATAATTTCTTAAACATAAAATGATATGTAAAAGAGATGATAATATGTTTCTAATATGTATTTATTTATTTTTTAATTAAAAAAAAGTAGTGTAAGTCATATATTCATTAAATTCTATTTCTTCAAAATGAGATAATCTAAATTGATGGTTAAAAAGAAATGTTCGGAGAAAAAACATTAAAATAAAAACAAATATGTTAATGATAAAACGTTAAATGATAAAACCATAAATGAACAACTAAGTCTTTCTACTTTAACACTTTGAATCACTAATTACGAAACGATATTTGAATCACTAAATAAAAGGACATCACATGGCCATTTTCCAAACACAAGTTTTCATACGATCAAAAATATTTATAATGATTTTCGAAAAGAAAAGGTTTAGAACAAAATATCACCACAATTGAGTTATCAATAAATAAATACATTTCTCTTTTTTTCCTAGTACTCCACGTGAATTCACATGCCCATTTTCCAAACACAAGTTTTCAAAAGTGATCCCACTCCACGTGAATTCACATGCCCATTTTCCAAACACAAGTTTTCATGTGATCAAAGATATTTATGATGATTTTCCAAAAGAAAATGTTTAGAACAAAATATCATCACAATTGAGTTATCAATAAATAAATATTTTTTTTTTTTGACCTTTTGGTACTCTCAAAGGTGCCCCCACTCCACGTGAAATCACATGGAGTTGTAGATATTTCTAGGTTTCATTTTTGAAGTGGGTAGCAATATTGAAGTGGGTAGCAATATTCTTTATTGATTGGATAGTGATATTGAGTATTTTTAATTTATTTTTATATAATTAAATATTATTTTAATTAAATTATATATATTTAAATGTTGTGTGAAGAGTGGGCCTTTGGTAAGCAACGGAAGATTGTGCGTTTGAATTTCATTAATGTGAATAACTTCGACTTGTTTATATTTATATTTAGTTAGTTCAGAAATTTTGGATGCTTTTCCGCACATGACTTCAGTTGACTGGAATCTGTAGGGACTTGGAATGTGACTCGATTGCATGGCGTGTCAAGTTCTTTTAATAATAAATTTTCCTTTTCTTTTTTTTGATAAATACATTTCATTATGACTCAAGTACAATTATATATATATATAAACAAGTCGAGGTTATTCACATTAATGAAATTCAAACACACAATCTTCCGTTGCTTACCAAAAGGCCCATATATATATATATATATATATATATATATATATATATATATATATATATATATATATATATATATATATATAAACAAGTCGAGGTTATTCACATTAAGGAAATTCAAACACACAATCTTTCGTTGCTTACCAAAAGGCCCATATACATACATACATATATATATATATATATATATATATATATATATATATATATATATATATAAAGAATGAGTACTCTTCTATTAAATTCATGCTCGATCGTAACAAATACTGAGGAGAGTTATATTGACAAGTTATTTTTGGGCATATGAGACGCCTAACCATAAGCATAAATATTTGTAGCTAGTCATTACAAAAAATTAAAAGAACTTTACTCGGAAGCATCTGCAAGTCTATGGAGGTCAAAGTCCCGAACTGGATTCATTGTTGGGTTGGGTGGTTTCTCTTGTTGAAGCTTGAGATCCATTATAATTATGATGCAAAGGGCACCCACCTCGTCATCTAATCACAAGATTCACTAGTATTGTTCTTTGATTTTGTCCATGGAGTGGCATTCAAAGGATTTTTGCTGATAGATCATGACGTGAAGGTTCTAAATTTTAGATTTAATAGCCTTGTGCTCCTTCCTGTAGTGATCATAAATAGTAGAAGCTGAGGAGTCTGACATTGATGTGTTGGAGTCCATTGGAGGAGTTTTTTAAGAGTGGGGACAATGGATAGCCAAGAATCCAACTTTAGCAAGAGTAAGGACATTGGGCTATCCAGAACTTAAAGGGCTTCAACTAGATAACCACTACTCCCAAAAGAGAGTTGCAAACCAATATATAGAAACACGACCCACAACTAGAAAATTCATCCCAATTGATTACACTTCCCTGTCACTATTAGAACTAAAAACTTCCCTAGTGGAGATGATTGAATTGTATCCAATTTTCATAGGACTGAAAGCATAGCCAATTGAAACTTTTACCTTAGCATCGAAGAGGTAAGGACACCATAATTCCAAACTACAATGGTGTTTTATCCATAATCTGAGCTCACCGTGAGAGGGAGTCACTTGAAGCTCATTGTTGAGCTTCTAACTACTCCAATGATGGGACACCACAATAATGATTACTCTTATTCTCTACCTACTTCTTAGTGGATGCCTAAACCCTGAATTTCCTAGAATGCTTGAGGTGTTGGTGAGAGTGTTATCGCTTTCCAACTTATGCTTGGTGAAGCTCTGCAACCCATATGAACATGTAATTTTCCATTATGGATTCCATCTCTCCAATATTTTCTAATCATCACTGAATGGAATGATATGGCTACTCCCTCACCATATATAATTAGAAGCCCATGCACGGGTATAATATGCATCTGTACTCCTGAATGAGGCACACTATTTGAGATATTTCCAAGGTGAAATTTTCAATCATGAGGAGTGGGGTATATAATCTCCTCAAGATCATTTAATAGGGGCATGCTTGCATGCATCTTGCACTCCCACACTTACACATGGATGGTGTAATATTCCCTAGTTAATCATCAGATGAAGAAAAAGCTCTAGATTATTCCTTATGTTTTCAAGAGAAGCATCTTTATGCGAGAGGGTAATTGAGGAAGGGAGAGGATGGGGGGGAAGCAAAAGAGAGGGCTAGGGATTTGTTTAGGAAGTAAAGTTGTACAGGGATGGAAGGGTATGGGATTAGAGGAAGGTAAAACCATAATATTAAGCAATGGGAGAAAAACCATTGATGCCATTAATTTCCCTATGAACTTCTTACAATAGACAAGCTTTGTTGGCGAGAAGATCTACTTCAGAGTTGAGAGATATTAAAATATGAAAAGAAGAAAAATGGGAGAAGGATTGAAGGCTGATTTTAATTCTAAGGAACAATAAATTTAATAAGTTATCTTTAGGAAGAGAGGAAATTCTTAAATGATGAATAATGAGGATAGAGTCTCCAAGGATAGTGATATCAGATATACCTCGACTAAGAGCTAATGTCAATCCCATATAAAGGACATAAAACTCAGCTTAGTTATTGTATTTTTATGAAGACACCACGATAATTCGTCAACTATTATTCCATTAGGATCTAGAAGAATCCCTTCCCCCTGCCACCCGAGGGTTTTTCTTTGAAGCTCCATCAAATTGAAGAACCCAGGACTGGGTGTTTTCTCTCCATTCTACAAATAATTGAGGAGAGAGGCATAGTAACCATTCAAGGATATATTTATGTTGACCTGAAGAAAGGGAACTTGGGAGGGGAGAGGTCCAAGGAGAGTGCCAGTTTTGTTCTAAGGAATGCAAGGAGGGTAACGAGTAGGAAAATTAAATTCAAAACAGAAAGAAAGGGTCTTATGGGTAGTGATTGAAAATGATTTTAAGATAGAATTGTTCCTTGATAACCATATTTTCCAATAAATATATTTGGGGAGATCAATCCAGATTCATTTAAGAGAGGATTCGGTCTGAAGGGAGCTTGAGTAGGATTTGTGCCATGATGAGAACAGGGTTTGGATGTTAGAGGTCCAACGAGTTCTGGGGATGAGAGGACCTAATGCAAAAGTCCAAATAGTTAGATAATAAGGACATGAAAGAAAAATATGGTGAATATATTCTTTCGATTTTTCACAAATAGGGCATATTGAAGGCCCTACAATTACTCTTTTTCTAAGATTTTTTTTCTGTAAAAATTTTTCTTATGCAATAAGAGCCAACAAGTAGAATTCACCTTTGGGATTGCATTCATTTTCCATACCTTGCTCCAGATATAGGACTTTGTTGGGAGCTGATATTGCAAAATGAGCATGATGTAGCCTTCTATAACTGAGTATGAGGGAGATTTCCAACCCCTTATTTCCACGGATTTTTGATTGAGTGGAGCAAAACCAATGAGCTTACTCTTCAGAATTTCTCTAGAGGGATTCAAACAGATGGGAATCTCTTCTAATTTCTAATCCCTCCTAAATCCATTCTTGTCCGAGAGCGAAAGATGGGCTAGGGTGACTATGGCCGCTTGAATTAAGTATTTACACAAGAGTCGCAGGGGTTCTTCATAACCCAGGGGTTGACATCCTAGGATTGAGTCTTCCCATAGCCCGATATTGTTCCTATTTCTCGAAATCCAACAAATATGATAAGTAACTAATGAAGAGGAGGTGTTGATGAGCTTCCAAATCGAGGATCCTTGAATGTGAATTCTTTGGACCAATTGAAAGGTGCAGTTCCCCTATAGATATTTGGCTTTCATAACTTCAACCCACCATACATCTAGTTTGGTTTTTAACCTCCATAAAAGCTTGGCCCCCATTACCATATTTACCAAAGAGGGATCTCGGATTCCTAGTCCATTGTGTAACCTTGGTGTTTTAATGATATTCCAATTTTTCGAAGTCAATTTTTTTTGTGTTTGTTTTACCTCCTTCCCATAAAAACTTCCTCAGGTAAGATCCTATCTGATTGAGCACATACTTAGGTGCCAAAATAGTGCAGAATTGGTAGATTGGGATGGTAGAGAGGACTACCTTTACAAGGATTGTTCGGCTTGCCACACTAAGCCAACTAGCCCCCAATTTTCCCAACTTGGTTTTCAATTTATCCAGAATGTTCTACAAAATTTTGGGAGATGATTTCCTTAGATAAATAGGAACACCTAGGTATTTAGACTCCTTCCATTCTCTAGAAACTTTGTAGCCCAACACTTCAACAATTTTATTTGTCTTATATAAGTTGGAGTGTTCTAAGTAAATAATTGAATTTTTTATATCGTTTGTTAGTCCCCCAAAGGCAAAAAAAAACTTGTCCAATGTGGATTTGAACCTTTTGGCTAACAGATCTACCCGCCCTCCCCCCCTGCCAACAAGATAATGTCATATAAAAATTGTTCATGATTGAATCTTCTTATTCCTCATGAGAATATGATGCTTGGTACGTGTGAAGAAGATCTTTAAAATTTGAGATAATGACTAAGGGAGTCATCTATGATGATATATAGAAAAGGGGAGAGTGGACAAGCTTGTCTTAGGCTTGAAGATACTTTGAAGAAGTTAGTTTCTCTTTCGTTTATTAAGGGAGCAATCCATGGGGAAGATATGCATAATGCCACCCATTGAATAAATTTTCCATCGAACCCCATTTTCCTTGTAACTTTAAACATGAATGCATGTTGCACCCATTCAAATGCATTAACCATATCAAGTTTAATTATCATTCCATGATCTCCTCTTCTCTATCTAGAGTCCACTACTTCTTGAATCAGAATAATATTATCAAAAGTTTGCCTACCTAGGAAAAAACCACCTTTGTTGATCGTGATCAAAAGAGGGAATACTTTTTCAGATGAGACGAAATGATTTTAGATACAATATTATATGATACATTGCAAAGAGAGATCAGGTGGAAGAGGGAGAAGGAGGTGGGGTTAGATTCTTTGGGAATTAATGCTAGAATTGAGGAGTTGATACTGCCACCTATGCATAGATGTTTGAGGGAGTATCTGATTGTTTTAAAAAGGTCCTAGATGATAGTATCCCAGAAAAGTAATAAAATATGGTAGAGAAGCCATCTGGAACTGGGGCCTTGTCTGGATGTAGGGAAACGACAAATTTATTAATTTCTTCTATTGAAAGAGAATTTGTGAGTTATGCATTCATATCCTCATTGATAAGTGTGGGTATATGTTCACACATGTAATCCTAATCATCTAGAATTCTAGGGAAAACTTCCTAGTACAATTTGTTGAAGTCCGTAGTGCCAACATATTTTATGGCTTGGAAATATGAGATTGTTTGCCTCTAAAACTGGATTGCCAATATGTTTTCTTTTCTTTGAATTTTTCTTACTTGTGGAAAAATTTGGAGTTACGATCTCCTTATTGGAGCCAAACACTAGAAGATTTGAGCCTCCAAAATTCTTCCTCTCTTGTTTGTAACTGGTGGTAGTCTTTAAATGTTTTAGCCTTTTTTTACATATCATACCTTGTGACCAAGCTTGTTTCCATTTTCTCTTGAATAGAGATAAATTGTTGTTCTCTTTCCAATATAAAATGTTGACGATCTTTCTTGCTTTCCTTTAACCATTTTCTGATGGAAAGTTTTAAGAATTTTATCTTATATTCCCATACCAAGATATGGCTACCATCCACCCAGCTAGACATGGATTCCTTAACCAGATTAGAAAACCCTAGAGAGTGAAGCCAAAGAGGGGAGTAGCATAATGGAATAGGTACATAATTTCTTGCGGGGGGCAAGATGGAGAGGCGAATAGGGTGATGATCGAATATGTTCCATGGAAGGATAAAGGATTGGAGAGAGAGATTCATGGAAAGAATTTTTTTAGAGACTAGAATGTGGTCGAGAATAGTAATGATATGACCGGGACCCGAGCATTTTTTATTTAATGTGTATTTGAACCCAAGGGGCTTAATATCAAAAATACTGAGAGATTCAATTATATCTTCCATTTATTCTTAAAAGGGGTCTTTGACCAACGACCCACCTCTTTTTTCATTTTGGTTTAGGGTTGTGTTAAAATCCTTGCCAATTATGCAATTGTGCCTAAACTTTAAATCCATAAGCGATTTCAAGCATTCTTGTTTTTCCTGAACTTGGTTTGGCATATATAAGTTAATGATTGAACATACATGTTAGATGCTATGAACCTTGAATAAGGGTGCGATCCAATGATTAGATTTGATGGTATTAAACAATTGTAAATGGGCCAGGTTCCACAGAGTGCAGAGACCCCCAGCAGCTCCACGAGAGTCAACCTCTACCATATTTCTTCAGTTCCATAGTCGGTTACATTTACACGAGATTTCATTCTCACCCATTTTTGTCTCCTGGAGAATGGATACTGTGGGATTCTCTTTAGAAATCAAGGAATTTACTCTTATTCTTTTTTCAGTTTCAAGGCCCTTGCAGTTCCATGAGATTATGTTCATCATTTACTTTTGGAAGAGGTTGTCCCTTTACCAGAACCTATTGGAACTCCTTTTTTCTGACCCTTGTTTCCAAGATCTTCCAGCTGACAAGGGATTATGTGTTGGAATCCAAGTTCCTTATCCTTTCTGTATGTTCTATCCGAATTTATTTATTGGATTTACACCCCAATCTACGTATTTTCCTTACCAATTCCTTTTCTGATTTTTTATCCATTGAACTAACATTGATTTCTAGACCTATTATTTCCTTATATGATAGGAAATCTTCCTCCTCCTTCTCATATTTCTCCTCGGAGCTATTGCTTGATTTTTCAACTGTAAAAGGTACCTCCAAAGGGGATGGACCTTGCTTTTGGGAGGACACAGGTACCTTTTGTAGGGAGGTATCTAAGATGAGTTTCTAGGAGAGATCACCTTTTGTTCTTCTTAGAGGACTTCATAGCAGTCTCCCCCATTACCCAATATTCATTCTCTACTGGGAACCTCTGATGAAGGCCCAATATTACTCTTCCCTTGTCCATATTTAGTTGGGCCTTTGTCAACACCTGGGGCCACTAACTTATATTGTTGATTGGTTCCCTTTCTCCTTTTAGCTTGTTTCCATTGCTTATTTTTCTCACCCTGTTGATCTTGGGTTGGTTGTGAATTAGGGAACCCTCTTGCAAAGAGTCAATACTCATGGCACACTTTTCACTTGAATGGTAATGATCATATTCAACTTCCTGCACATAGGTCTAGCTATCCATCAAGATTTTGGTTGTCATCAACAATCCTTTGTCCAAATCTACCTCCACAGATATATATGCATAGGCAAATAATTTGTCCTTAGGTTCTGCATTGTCTATGTATTTTCCTAACAAGTTATGTACCAACCTGAAGGTCGTATACTTCTAGAGGGGAAAATAGGGGAGTTTAACACAGACTAGGACTGTTGTAGGGATATCGTAGTTCAAGTTAAAAATAGGGTTCCAATAATCAATTTATAAACCTTGAGCTCCCATGACGTACGAACCACTTCTAAAGATCATATCTTGATCCACCTTATTCTCAAAATAAAATGTAAATAAACCATTACCACAAAAGGAGGACACAACTTCGTCGTTGATCAAGGGTTTCGAGTTCTTCTTGATCCAAATATGGGTTGTACGAGGAGAAGGCCACAAGCCCATAAATTGAATGATGAGACCCTGATCTACAAGTTGAAGGGATCAAATCTAGGCCCGTGGGACATTGATCTGCACTTTTGGGATATCATCAAGTTTTTTTAATGAAACGAGAACGTCCATCTTTCTAAAACTTAGGGCTAGAAGCTACTAGAGAGTTTAAAGCTGCAATCTCTCTGGCAAGGGAAAAATCCTGGGTTGGTTCATCCATGCCTGGTTTCCCTACCAAAGAGGTTCACGAATAAGTCCCTAATGAAACAAAAAAGGATGAAATATTTTTGAAGAGAAAAATGAATGTTAGGAGAAGCCTCTGACACCAATCAGACCTGTAGGTCTGAACTACAATCCAGGTTCAAATGCTCCATCTGATCTTTGGGTCTTTGAAATGACTCTTGATACCTCTCTAACACATATATTATTTGTAAATCAAGTCTAAATTTTAGTTGATGTTTTTTTAGGGATTCAATAGAAATTCATTGTTCATTGATGTTGTATTGTAAGTCCATTGGGAGGGGGGTAAATGAAGCATAAATCATCTAAAATGTTTCACCGTACATATTTTTAACATAAAGAAAAATAATTAAATTAATGAAATTTGTTAACATGTCATGTGGACCTCCATGAAGGAATGTCCCATGGATGATATTCGCATACCTACCCTCCCTCGGCTCAATAAATAACAATAATAAATAGGTCACATACAAAAGATTTGATATTTTTTTCCCTTAATCATTTACTCCTATTTTGTTAGGGTTGGGTTTGGGTTTAAAGAGTATGGATAGTCATGGCCATCACTACCAGAAAGACATGCATGAGAATAATCAGAAGGACATATATGAGAAAGTAATGCATCCTTTACGTAAAGACTTTTTGGATGGAAAGATTTGCTTGTTATTTTCCATGGGGCCAGTCGACTAGTTTAGGCAAAACAAATACCATGTTTGGAAATGTTAAGGAATAAAGCCTAATCCCTCACACTCAAAAAAATATTTTGTCTCATGGAAAAGAAATCAATATATGTTTAGAATGAGGAAGAGGAAAAAAATTGTTGATCTATTTCAATATGGTGTAGAGTTGAGCTTACAATAGTGAAACCTTAAGGGTTATAAGAGGTTTCAAGAGTACCGTCGATGGTGGCCATCACTACCAGACCCTATAGGATTAATTTTCAAGAAAAGAATTTAGAACTAAGGAGCTATCATTGTGTTAATTACCAGTATTTAATGACAATAAAATGCAACGGTTTATTCTCCCAAAGAGGCACAAATTCTAAAAGACAAGCATCCATAAGTTGCATAGGATTTGTACCTTAAAATCATAGACTCAATGTAGGTTAAATTTATGCTTCCAAAATCCTAGTTGGAGTTCATTCACCTACAAATCCTCTTCTCTGGGTCACAGGTTCCTTGTTAGGAAGCTATCAGGTTGATTCCTTTACGTAGTGAAGACTCCCATGAGGGATTTGTATGGGTTTGTTGGTTATGTATAGGGCACTACGGTGTTGAACTTGGTGCTTCCATGACCCCAACGTACCAATTTGTTTCTCACTAAGAATTAATCACAAATTCTATTTATAGATGCATCAATTTATACCCTTCATGCCCCACCATGGGAACCAATTTGTAACATCGTCGAGTCGATTTGGAGTCTCTATTCTCTACAAATATTTATATAAACAAAATTTTTGAGGAGTTGGAGGGAAAGATCTCTAAAGGAAGTTGATGAAAGAGGATGAACAAGATATGAGAGGGTTTCTTTATTTCTTTCTTTCTTCTTATTTTTTAACTTACCACTCTTCTTTAAAACTTCAAATATTTGTAGATGAACCTTATAGGTTCATATATGCTTGATAACTCGTAATATCTAGGTTGTGCTTTGTCTTTATTAGTGTTTCTAATCTCTTTTCGCGGCCATTCATAATTGGATCTTGGAAATATTTGTGGCTTTTTTTAATACCACTATAAAATGTGAATGATTGTTGCTTTTGGATTTGATGCATTTAATGTTCGAGATATAATGTGGTTCAACTAGAAAGAATTGAAGGAGTGAGGATTTCAGGAGATTTTTTTCAAACACTTTAAAGGTTATGTTTTAACCTTTCAATATACAAGACACTCTTTGTTTGTCTTTCCATCATTAAGAATATTCATACATTTTCCAACTATTCTTGAAGAAGCATTATCCCCAAAAGTAATATTGCCTCCTTTTTCTTTCTTTATAGTGAGAAATTTGTTTTGATCCCCTGTCATGTGTTTTGAACATCAACAAAATTACCAATTTAATGAGAATTGTACCGAGTTCTCATTTGTTTAGAGGTTGGAAAAATTATGATCTTTTAGCTGATTTTGAAAATTGTTGATGCAACATGACCTATTTTTTTGGGGAGCATATTTTTGACACTTCAAATTTCATTATGTATTAAGTATGGACCTTTTTTTTTAAATTTTAGTGATTTTCATGCATTTTTGAAAAGTGATGATGCAACATCAACCCCTTTTTTGACAGGGACTTATTTTTAACACTTTAAATTTTCTTATGTATTAAGTATGCATAATTTTTTTAAATGTTGGACCTAATTTTCATGCTGATTGTTAGGATATTTCGACACATAGGAAATAGTTAAGTATAACTTGGTCTAGTGTAGAGTTAGGTAAAGTGTGTTTCTTTACTATTTACTTTTGTAACTTACAATCTGACGGTCACGATATGTTCTAGACATGAAGTGATTTGATAGTTCATTCTCTCCTCAGTATTACCGACACTTGATCCATGGCTTAACACTTGATTAGTCCATGATCTCTATTTAAAGAGAATGGAGGTTCATTTGTAGGGTAACCATTCGTGAGAGAAGCTTATGTAAATTTTCATTATTTTATTAATAAATTGCCTGAAGTGGCTGTGTTGGCTCAGGCCGTGGACTATTTCCCTCTTTGAGGGTTTTAACCATGTCAAGAATACTGGTGTATTGATCTGTGATCTGTTTGTGAGCAGTGTCCTTTGGTGTTTTGTCTTAGGAGCTTACCCTATAAATTCCTACATGGTGTTGGAGCTATTTGAGGGCTGCATCTGTTGGTGATCCAAATCTGAAGCCGGTACAACTGCATCCAACTATCGTTTCATAGATCTACCATTTCTAATTACTTTTGGGCCAAGAGGACTACTCTATTGTGTTAGGAGCATATGTTCCAGTGAGGAACCCATTTTGTTTCACACGAAAAGGTTTCCGGTAGCCCTAGCTACGTCATTTTTAAGATCTAGAGGTATACAATCTTTATTTACAGTTCTAGCTATTCATCTCTTTGTTTATTTCGGTCTATTTAGCTCTCTGTTTTTTATTACCAGATCTATACCTTTCATTTTTATGTATGCTCTTTGCCCCTAGACTTTGTGCGATCTGGGCAAATCAGAAATAGAAAGGAAGGATTTTTCTCATATGTATGCTCTTTTCCATCGCATCTTAGTGTGATCTCGGAAAATTAGAAACATTGAGGAAAATATTTAGTTTCCGGGTAAAGGTAACTTCAATCCGTAAGGTTTGTTTGTTTTTTTTTATGTCCTTGTTCGGTTTTGTGGTTTTTGTTTTGTAGGCAAACAAAGAGTTTTTTCAAGTAAGCACGCACCCCAAAGCTTCAGTGACTAAAAAAAAAAAAAACCCTTTCCTCTTTTCCAAAAATTACTAACCTTTTAAACTAGCTCACTTGGTGCAAAGTTACTTTATGAGAATAGAGGTCTTGAGTTCAAGTCTTTCTTTTTGTTTAGTTACTTTCTTCAAAAAGCACATGTAACTTATGTTTTAAAGTTACTTTATGTAAAAGTGTTCTCACCCATTATAAAAATTGAGTCACTTATAATTCTAAAGTCTCTTTATCTTTTATTTAAGTTACAATTTAGTGGCTAGCTCATAAAGTACCATTGTAAAAGTGACTTTCACTTATTTATAAAAGTGAGTCACATAATTTTTTTTTTAAGTGAGCTAATTAGATTAAGTTTGGAAACAGGGGGGATTTTTTTAAATATCATATTATCATTCATTTCCGCACATTCACGCACTTTGTCGGCATCTTCAACAACTTTTCTTCAAAAAGCCATAACTTCTTCATCTAAAAGCGGTTTTCAGCGCTGTTTTTTTTTTTTTTAATCAGCCTAATTTTTCAAGATCTTTCATTGGAACACTTAGTTTCAGCATCTACAGCTTCAGTTTTTGTTAAAATGGAAATTCCATGCCAAGTTATTCTTGACAGCACCAACTACTTCCAATGGTGGTCCTACATTGTGGATTTACTTAGAAGTAAAGGTCTTTACAAAATAGCCTCAGGCCAAGAAACCAAACCTCAAGATGAAGATAAGGTAACCAAATGGGAAAATAGATAAGATCAAGCACGTGGGTTGATACGAATGTCTATTTCTCCAGACCTTAGATTCCATATCTGTTGGGTCCCTATAATACTAGTGATTACCCCATTACTATTGTAGTTATACCCCTTATTTATATTGTTGTGCCCCTATTACCCCCATATTTTTATTTCTGTGCCCCATAGAATCTCTCTATTGTTATTTTTGTGGCTTTATATTATTATTGTTAGGTCGGCTGGATTATATTGTGACTCCTTAGACTCCTATATATAGAAAGGAGGTTTTGTCATTTGTATCATCGAATAATAGTTCATTTATGTAATGTAAAGGAGGTTGCCCCCTCGAAGAGGCTAAATTCTAAGGCGTTGATCTATCTTTTATATCTTTTCTTGAGCTGGTTTCATAACATTTGGTATCAGAGCTTTGGATTCTAGGGTTTCGCTGCTCCAAACAGGTCATCGTGGCATTTTCGCTATAACTTTTTTTCTGTGACGTTTCAGAAGTCACAAAAAAAACCCATTTGAGAAGAAATCTCTTTGAACCTTGGGTCCGAATTTCAGAGCTTTTGGCACTATATTTGCGGAGATATGATCTGAGGAAGTTGGTCTTTTTACAAGACTCCTGAATTACATTCAAAACAGGTGACCTGGGGAAAATCATCATAACTTTCTCTCTGTGAATCAGATTGAAATTTCGTAAGAAGATACAGAAATAGGATGGACTGTAGTTTCTTGTATATCTTTTTCAAAACCAAAGATTGAAAATTGTACACGTGGCATTTCATACAAGTTTGCTCTTCTGGAAAGGTCTATAATCAGGTCATCTTGGGAGATTGTGCATAACTCTTTCTTGGAGAATCCAATTTGGATCAGACTGGTGGCATTGGAAAGAGGACACAGAGAGCTACTATAGGTCACAAATTCAGAACTAGATGATTGGAAAGTACAGAGATACATCAGAGGCAATATCAAGCTCCTACAAAGTGAAAAAAGGTGTGTAGATTTTTTTTAAATTTTTGCTTAAGCTTGGTTTGAAAATTTATTTTGAAGGAATTCAAAGGGCATAGTAGAGCATTATTATCGGTAACTGATGCCCCGAGGAAAGAAAATGCAAACACCTAGTAAGGAACCTGAAAGCTCTAGCATGACTCATGAAGAAGAGGAAGAAATGCTACATGATATATCAAAATTACAAGAACAAGTGCAACAAATGTCACGCTCACAAAAGTTAACAGAAGCTAAGATAAATGGCGTGGAAGCTAAGATGAATGGCATGGAAGCTAAGATGGACAATTTGAAGATAGATTGAACACAAATTTGAAGACAGGCATGGCAGATTTGAAGACAGATTTGAAAAATTTTCTACAAGAAATACTTACTAATGGTGAAAAGGTAGTAAAGGAAACTCATGATGAGAACAAAAGAAATGTTAATCATGATTCCATAGACGCTAATGTTGGATCGAAGAATCACCATATTCCAAAAATCGATATGAGGAAGTTTGATGGCAAGGATCCCGCCACATGGATATTACAGATGGAGCAATTCTTCGATCTCAATAATGTGCAAAACACACAAAAGGTACGTATGGCAACTGTATATTTGGAACCAAATCAGTTTGTATGGTATCAATGGCTTTGTTCTCGTAAACAATTTATCACTTGGGCAATTTTTACGGAAGAATTGATAGCACATTATGAGGATACAAAAAGCAACACTTTTTTTAGCCAATTGATAAGTCTCAAACAAAAGGGTTCAATAATGGAGCACATTGAGGAGTTCCAAAAATTGAACATAAGGGTAAAAGATATTCCAGAGGAGCATAGGATTGATGTGTTCATAGGGTCTTTAAAGGATAATATCCAACATGATGTTCGCCTTTGGGAACCTGATTCATTAGAGAAGGCATTCAGGTTAGCAAGAAAAATGGAAAGCAAAATTATGGCAACTAGGAAGCATACCATTCACAACTATAAAGACGGAAGTGTTGTTGCCCCTAGTCTTCCACAACCTACAAGGTTGACACCACAACAATTGGAAGAAAAAAGAGCAAAAGGGCTTTGTTACAATTGTGATAGCAAATACACAAAAGGTCATAAGTGTGCTGAGAAGAAATTATTCTACATAGATTGTGAAGAGGAAGAAGAAAAGGAGCAAGAAAGGTCAAAAGAAGAGGATATACTCCAGGAACAAAGCCTAGATGAAGAACAAATAAATCCGACCATATCTTGTAATGCATTGGCGGGAATTACCACTCCTCAAACCATCAAGATAGAAGGACAAATCAAGAAGAAAAAGGTAATAGTGTTGATTGATTCAGGAAGCACCCACAATTTTATTCATTGTAGGGTAGCAAAAGAATTGAATTGCTTCCTATATCCAGCACCAGAGTGTCAAGTGATGATTGCAAATGGAGGAACAATAAATTGCTCTGGAAAGTGCCATAATATCAAGCTATCCATGGGAGAATATGTATTGACTAGCCCAATGCTTTCCATTCCAATGGGAGGTGCTGATGTTGTACTAGGAGTCCAATGGCTACAATCCTTGGGTACAATAGCTTTTAATTTTCAAGAAATTTTCATCAAATTTTCTACGGAAGGAAAGGAAGTTGAATTAAGGGGTATTGCAGGGAAACCAAGAAAGATAATCAGCTCTAATGGCATGACAAAGCTTCTAAAAAAGGAGCAAAGAGGTGTAATTGCACAATTATGTTCGCTAGATGTTTCCACATTGGAATCATCTATTTCTCCAGATCTCCAAAAAGTCCTGGACAATCATTCCAAGGTATTTGAGACTCCCAAAGGTCTCCCACCTATGCGTGATCATGATCATGCTATTCATCTGATTCCAGGAAGTGTTCCTCCAAACATCAGGCCGTACAGATATCCCTATGTCCAAAAAAGTGAAATTGAACGTATGGTTGCAGAAATGCTAGAGGCTGGTATAATTCAACCGAGTCAAAGTTCTTTCTCAGCTCCAGTAGTATTGGTGCACAAGAAGGATGGATCATGGCGCATGTGTCCGGATTATAGGGAGCTCAACAAGCTCACTATTAAAGATAAGTTCCCCATTCCTGTTATTGATGAATTACTGGATGAATTGCATGGATCAATTTACTTCACCAAGTTGGATCTTCGTTCAGGATATCATCAAATCAGAATGAAGATTGAAGACATTCCAAAAACGGCATTTAGAACTCATGAGGGTCATTATGAATTTTTGGTCATGCCTTTTGGCCTTACCAATGCACCTTCAACATTTCAAGGTTTGATGAATTCAATTTTCAAACCATTCCTTAGAAAATTTGTGTTAGTATTTTTTGATGATATACTAATCTACAACAAGTCTTGGAAGGATCATGTTGAACATGTTGACAGGGTGCTACAACTATTGGAGGAGAAACAATTATATGCAAAAAGATCCAAATGTTTCTTTGGAGTCCAGGAGGTGGAATATTTGGGTCATATTGTATCTCATGAAGGAGTTAAGGTAGACCCTAGCAAAATTAAAGCCATTAAGGAATGGAAAATCCCCACATCCATAAAGCATCTGCGAGGATTTCTTGGGTTGACAGGGTATTATCGCAAGTTTGTTAAGAATTATGGGAGAATAGCAGCACCTCTAACAACATTATTGAAGAAAGATTCATTTTCATGGACTCCGGAAGCAACAAAGGCCTTTGAACATCTTAAAGAGGCAATGTGCCAAGCACCGGTCTTAGCTACACCGGACTTCACAAAAACCTTTATTGTGGAATGTGATGCTTCAGGAAATGGAATTGGTGCTGTTCTAATGCAAGATGAAAGACCCATTGCTTTTGAAAGTCGTCCAATCAAGGGAAAGTTTTTAAGCAAAGCTATTTATGAGAAGGAAATGTTGGCAATACTCCATGCACTTAAGAAATGGCGACCCTACCTAATGGGAAGACACTTCAAGGTAAAAACGGATCATGATAGCCTTAAATACTTTTTAGAACAAAGATTATCCTCTGAAGAGCAACAAAAGTGGGTCACAAAGATGTTGGGTTATGACTTTGAAATCATCTACAAAAAAGGGAAGCAAAATGTGGTGGCAGATGCACTCTCAAGAAAGGATGAGGATGTGGAAGCATTGTTGTGTGCCATTTCTATTATCCAACCAGATTGGATAAACGAAGCAAGGGAGGAATGGAAGAATGACGAAGAAGTGTGGGCACTTATTCGAAAGCTACAACAAGATTCCAGTACTTCTGATACATTTAGCTGGCAAAATGATTCGTTATGGTACAAAGATCGCTTATACCTCTGTAAGAATTCCCAGCTAAAACAAAAGATTCTTATGGAATTGCACACTTCTCCCTTAGGAGGGCACTCAGGATTTTTAAAAACTTACCACAGGGTTAAGAAGGAATTTTTTTGGGATGGCCTTAAATCAGATATTCAAAAGTTTGTGGCAGAATGTTTGGTTTGCCAACAAAATAAAGTTGAAACAATTAAGACACCGGGTCTATTACAACCTTTATCCATTCCAAGCCAACGTTGGGAGGAGGTTTCAATGGATTTTATCACAGGTTTACCCAAGTCTGAGGGAAAGAGTGTCATCATGGTGGTAGTTGACAGACTTACCAAGTATGCACACTTTTGTGCATTATCACATCCATTTAAAGCCAGTACAGTTTCTACTGCATTTATGGAAACAGTTCAAAAGCTACATGGAAACCCAAAGATTATTGTAAGTGACAGAGATCCCATTTTCACTGGAAATTTTTGGACAGAATTATTTTCTTGTCTTGGTACTCAGTTAGCTCATAGCTCATCTTATCATCCTCAATCTGATGGGCAAACTGAGATAGTAAACAAATGTTTGGAAGGATATCTTCGTTGCTTTGTATCTGATAAACAGACACAATGGGTCAAATGGTTGCCTCTGGCTGAATGGTGGTATAACACTTCCTTCCATACAGCAACAAAAATGACCCCATTTATGGCACTTTATGGGTATCAACCACCATCCATCACATCATATTTAAGAGAAAATTCTAAGGTTCAGGCAGTGGAACATCACATCGAACATCAACAACAAGTCCTCCAACTCTTAAAGGATAACCTCGTGTTGGCACAAAATAGAATGAAACAACAGGCAGATCAACATCGCAGTGAAAGAAGTTTTGATGTAGGTGATTGGGTATTCCTACGGCTACAACCATATAAGCAAATGTCCCTAAAGCAAGCTAAGAAGGATAATAAATTATCACCAAAGTATTATGGTCCGTACAAGGTGTTGCAAAAGATTGGTACTATGGCATACAAATTGGAGCTTCCTGCAGCTTCTCGATTGCACCCAGTTTTCCATGTTTCATGTTTAAAGAAGGTTATAGGCGACAAGCTCCCAATTCAAACAATATTGCCAGAACTTGACGAGGAAGGAAAAATTATATTGGAACCGAAGCAGTCACAGAAACAAGAACTCGACAGCTACGAAATCGATCAATTTCAGAGTATCTTATCAAGTGGAAGAACTTATCCGCTAAAGATTCCACATGGGAGGATGAGAATTTTATGCAGAAGTATCCAGAACTACTCAAGCGTTGAGGACAACACTTTTTTGAAGGAGAGGGGCATGTTGGGTCCCTATAATACTAGTGATTACCCAATTACTATTGTAGTTATACCCCTTATTTAAATTTTTGTGCCCCTATTACCCCCATATTGTTATTTCTGTGCCCCATAGAATCCCTCTATTGTTATTTTTGTGGCTTTATATTATTATTGTTAGGTCGGCTGGATTATATTGTGACTCCTTAGACTCCTATATATAGAAAGGAGGTTTTGTCATTTGTATCATTGAATAATAGTTCATTTATGTAATGTAAAGGAGGTTGCCCCCTCAAAGAGGTTGAATTCTAAGGTGTTGATCTATCTTTTCTATCTTTTCTTGAGCTGGTTTCATAACAATATCACAAAACTTGATACTCCTAATGAAGCAATGAAACAATTCACTAAAGTTTTTGGAATTAAAAATGAAATTAGAGCCCATCAACTCAAAAATGAGTTGCTTACATTGGACCCCAATAATTTTTCTTCTAATGAAGATTTTTTGTCCAAATTCAAGACCCTGAGACTTCTCTTGGACGATGTTAAGGTTAAGAAAGAAGATGGTAGCCTTATCTATTCCATTCTTACTAAGTTGGGACCAGCCTACTTTTTGTTTGTTTCCATCTTCCATTCTACTAGAGAAGCCTTTATTTCTCAAAGACAAAACTACAAGTCCCCCTCTTTTGATGTCTTATGTGATTCTTTAATAAGAGAACAAGAAAAGCTCTTATATCTTGGTATTCTTAATCTTCAAAACTCTTCTAAGAAAGCCTTAGCCACCCAGCAACAACCAAATTCAAATAATACTAAGAAGCAGTATCCTAAAAATAATGGTCCTAAACCAAACAAGGGTCCTAAGCAATTTCGGTCTCAAAATGAAAAATCATTTAAACAAAATGATAAGGCAAATAAAAACAAATGGAAGAAGACTGACAAACATTGCCACTTTTGTAATTGAGATGGCCACTTAGAATCCAAATGCTTTAAGAAGATGGAAGCCTTAGAAGCAACAATGAAGAAGCATAACATCCGGAGCACTCTTCAACTTCAACTTCATCTTCAGGAATATCACTTTCTACATGTGGTTGTCAAACATCTCGGTCTGGTTATACACTAAATGTGTCTTCTTCTTCTCATTCTCATGAGTGGCTCATTGATTCTAGAGATTCTTATCACATGGCCAAAAACAAAGCCATGTTTTCTACTTTAAATGATTGTAACACCAAAAATAGATATGTTGGTGATGATAGATCTCTTAGTGTTGTAGGGATTGGAACTGTTCATCTAGACAATGGTCAATTTAATGATGTATTATGTGTTCCAACCTTATCCTGCAACCTTTTATCTGTATATCAAATAACTCATTCAGGTGAAGGTAAAATCATTGAATTTTCACCTCACGATGTTGTAATTAAGGACCTAAGAGATCCTAGACAGATTTTAGCTATTAGCAGTGCTAATGATTCTACAAGGTTGTATAAGTTTAACAACTTTGGGTCATCAAATCTTCCCTTGGTATTTGTTGCTCATAATGATGAAGTGAGCAAACTTTGGCATGAGCAGTTTGGTCACTTAAGCTATCGCTCCCTTCAAAATCTATGTAAAGAAAATATGGTGACAGGTCTTCCAATGGTATCTTGTAGAGATGGTGTTTGTTCCAAATGTGTACTCGAAAAACATCATCAGGATAGTTTTGAAAGACGTGCCTTTTAGAATGCCTCAGCCCCTTTACAACTTGTGCATAGTGATTTATGCGGTCCACTTCCAGTTGTTTCATTCTCTGGCTACAAGTATTTCTTAACTTTCATTGATGATTTCTCCATACACACTTGGGTACGCTTCTTAAAACTCAAGAGTGAAGTATTTAACATGTTCTTGGCCTTTAAGGCCTTTTTTGAAAAACATTTTGGACATCAAATTCTTAAGCTAAGATATGATAATGGTGGAGAATATGTTAACAACAAATTCATCAACTTTTGCACTGAGAATGGAATTCAAATGCAACATATTGTTCCATATACTCCACAACAAAATGGTGTAGCTGAGAGGAAGAATCACTCCTTAAAGGAAATGGCTAATTGTATGCTTCAATCTAAAGGACTTAGTCTTAATTTTTGGATAGAAGCAATTAATTGTGAAAATTACATAATAAATTGCACTCCTACTTTTAAAGAATTTCACTCCAGAAGAAGCATGGAGCTAAATTAAACCAGATGTAAGTCACGTTCGTGTTTTTGGAAGTGAAGCATGGACCCATATTCCCAAATGAGAAACATAAAGCTTTAGAACCTAAGAGTGAAAAATGTATTTTTGTTGGATATTCTGAAGATGTCAAAGGATATAGGTTTATTCCACTTAAGTCCAAAAATGTTATCATTAGAAGAGATGTAAAGTTTGTTGAAAATATATTGGCCTACGAGCCTAGTTAGGCGGATGTGCCACCTCTCTCTATCCCTTCTACTTCTGAAAATATTTCTCCTTCAAATGATGACAGTGAGGATGACAGTCCTCCCCCACCTTCTCAGGATCAACTTCCAAAATGGGTCTGTGCTACTCAGATGTCGTAGGTGCTCTTGCCGGTGATCCTACAGATTAGCGACGTACACGTTCTCAGTTCGATAGAGCCTCTTCTTTACTGGCTCAAGCTTCAATGAATTATGATCCTGACACTTTTGCAAAAGCTTTAGGCCATCCAGATTTGGACACAGCTATGAATGAAGAATATCGTTCATTATTGGAAAATGATACATGGGATCTAGTTCCTCTTCCAAAGGGGCGAAAACTTGTTAGATGCAAATGGGTTTATAGAACCAAGTATGGACCATATGGAAAAGTTGATAAACATAAAGCTCGTCTTGTTGCTAAGGGTTTTTCACAAGTTGAAGGCATTGAATATAATGAAACCTTCTCCCCTGTTGCCAAAATGAACTATATCCGCCTTATTCTTTCCCTTGCGACCTCTTTCAAATGGGAAGTCGATCAGATGGATGTTAAATCTACCTTCTTGCATGGGGACTTACATGAAGAAATCTATATGGAACAACCTACTGTCTTTATAAAAACAGACTCCAGTCTTGTATGTCACCTTAAGAAATCCCTTTATGGTCTCAAGCAAGCCCCTCGGGCTTAGTATTCCAAAATGGATAGCTTTCTTTTAGAAACTGGCTTTTCTAGGTGTCATTTTGACAATACTATCTACACCAAGAAAGTGGGAAAGTCTCTTATCATTCTTGTTCTTTATGTTGATGATATTATCCTTACTGGTAGTGATCCCAACCTTATAAACCATGTGAAGTCTAGCCTTAAAAATAAGCTTGAAATGACAGGCTTAGGACACTTGCATTATTTTCTTGGTCTTCAAGTCTTGCAATCCAAGGAAGGTATTTCCCTATCCAGTCCAAGTATGTATGTGATCTTCTACGCCGTTTTCACATGGAAGACTGTAAGCCATCCCCTTCTCCCTTTCAGTCTGGAGACAAACTTTCAGTCACTTGTACTTCCCCTGAAGTTGATGCTACCTTATACCATCAACTTGTAGGAAAACTTTTGTATCTGACCCATATTCATCCTGAACTTTCCTTTGTTGTTGGCCTTATTGCTCGGTCTATGAAAAACCCACATGAAATTCATTGGAAAGAAGATAAAAGAATACTTCGTTATGTTCGAGGTATAGTTCACTTTGGGATTCATTACAGTGTAGAAGCATCTCCTCTATTGGTTGGTTTCACTGATTCTGATTGGGCTGGTGACCTTGATGATCGGAAGTCTACTACAGGTTATGTGTTCACTCTCGGTTCAGGACCTATTACATGGGATTGCAAGAAACAAAATGCCATTTCTCTTTCTTCAGTAGAAGCAGAGTATCGTGGTGCTGAAGAAGCTAGTAAGGAAGCCCTATGGCTTCATCAGATCCTGTTAGAGTTTGGCTTTTAGCAGTAGCATCCAACTACACTTTGGTGTGATAATCAAAGTGCCATTCAACTATGCAAATATCCAGTCCAACATCAACACAACAAACACATTGAAATGCACATGCACTTCATCAGAAAGCTCATTCATGACCATGTTCTTGAAGTGCAATATTATTCAACAAATGATCAAGTTGTAGACATCTTTACAAGGGTTCTCACAGAGGTGAATTTTACTAAACTTTGATTTATGGTTGGAGTTCAGGAAGTTGTCACTAAGGGGGGATAGGTTCTGATGGCTCATTCCTTCTCCTATTGTGTCATATTTGTACATCTGTCAATCCTATCCCAAGTTGTTCTTAAAGGGGGATGTTAGGATATTCTGACACATAGGAAATAGTTAAGTATAACTTGGTCTAGTGTAGAGTTATGTAAAGTGTGTTTATTTACTATGTACTTTTGTAACTTACAATCCGACAGTCACAATATGTTCTAGACATGAAGTGATCCGACGGTTCATTCTCTCCTCGGTATTACCGACACTCGATTCGTGTCTTAACACCCGATTGGTCCATGATCTCTATTTAAAAAGCATGGTGGGTCATTTGTAGGGTAACCATTCATGAGAGAAGCTTATGTAAATTTTCATTCTTTTATTAATAAATTTCCTGAAGTGGCTGTGTAGGCTAAGGCCGTGGACTGTTTCCCTCTTTGAGGGTTTTAATCACATCAAGAATTCTGGTGTATTGATCTGTGATATGTTTGTGAGCGGTGTCCTTCGGTGTTCTGTCTGAGGAACTTAGCCTATAAATTCCTACACTGATTTTTAAAAACGTTGATGCTACATCAACAATTTTTTTTTCGGGGCCATATTTTTTACACTTTAAATTTTCTTATGTTTAAGTATGTAATTTTTTTTAAGTTCAGTATTTAACGATTTTTCAAGTTGTCTGATTATTTTCTAAGGGTTTTTCAAGTTTGTGTTTTTCATTTTTCTTTGCAATGTTATTTTGTAATGAAATTTTCAATTTTTTTTGTAGAGTTTAAAAGAAATAATAAAATTAATATTTTGAAGTTAGGATTTTTTATATGTTTATGTATCATTAATTTACAACTCAATACACATAAAATGATTTTCACTAAAAATATGATAATTTTAAACACTTGACAAAAAATTACACATTTTGCATATATATATATATATATATATATATATATATATATATATATATATATATATATATATATATATATATCTATATATATATATAATTAAAAAAATACATTTCAATTCCTTTTTGCTAAAAATGACATGTCAAATAGATGATTTTTGTGGAAAAAAATTGAACAAAAAAATCTAAAAAATAACAAATTTTATGAATTTTATATCCAAAGATGATAACATTTGAAGTTTTTCTTCCAAAAATAATGATTCAAATATATTTTTAAGTAAAAATAACCATCCATATATATATATATATATCTATCTATATATAATATATATATATATATATATATATATATATATATACATATATATATATATATATATATATATATATATATATATATATATATATATATATATATATATATATATATATATATATATGATTAATGTCCACTAAGACAGATATGGTCTATCGGACTTTAAGAAAGAAGCAGTTAATTGAGATTATTTAAAATTTTATTCATCTGATCAAAAATGAGGGAGAGAAGAGTCTTGAGGTCACTGTAGTTTTGTTGATTGAACAAGTAGAGGAGGTTGGTAGTGGGGAGAATGTTTTGGAAATGAGAGAGAATGTGAGTAAGGGTCGGACAATCCAAGAGAAAGTGCTTTTCATCTTCGACTATCTTAGTGTCGCAAAGGATGTGTATTATCTTGTTCCAAGGTATCTTGGGAATAGACCAACCTCTGGTTTCACTTTGAAGTTCATGAGAATTAGTTCTAATCCTTGCAATATTCATTCTCTTCTTAGCACAGGTTAAGAAAGAAAGGTAATTATGGTTAGCAAGTGTGGGGTTGATAACCTCCTTATAGTATCATCACTTTATTTTCTTGTCTAACTCCTTATCATTCCATAACTTATCCTTAAATTTGGATACAGAAAAGAAATATATTTTGAGGTGTAGTCATGTCCTCAAATTTTTAACTCTAAGGATTTGAACTTGCAACTACTTAGGAAGAAATACATGTTCTTAATCATTACATCTACACAAACTATATATATATATATATACAACTTAAAAAAAAAGATCAAAATAATATATCTAAAAAAATTGAAAACAAACAAAAATTAATTTAAAACAAATAAATTCGAAAATATTTAAAATAAAAATTGGGGAAAAACAAAAAACATTAACCCAAAAAGGTAAAAAACAAAAATTAAAACATTATAAGCAAGTTAAGATCAAAATTTATTATAAAATAAAGGCATAAGAAAATTATAAAAGTAAAAATTATAAAACTAGAAAAAATTAAGCAATTAAAATAAATAAATAAATAAATAAAACATAATTAAAAAATAAAAACAAAAAGGAAAAAAAGAACAAAAGAAAAAAATATTTAAAAGATATAATAAAAAAAATCAAATATATATATATATATATATATATATAACAAGAAACACCAATAAAAATAAAATGATATTAAAATAATAATAATAATAAAAAAAAACTTGTGGCCTTTAGGCCTGGTTGGGGCCGACCCATGACAACCATTCACTTTTTTTATTTTTATTTTATGTTTTTTTATATTTAATGTGTTTTATTAAAATATATATATTTTTTAATTTTTGTAATATATATATATATATATATATATATATATATATATATATATATATATATATTAATTTCTTTGGCAATTTTATATTTAATATTTTTAAAATCTTTTTGGAAATTATTTTTGACAATTTTTACTTATCTAAACATTCCTGAACTATAAGAGAATAATCACATATGATATATATCAGTTGTAGTGTGTGGAACAAAATATTTACGTGAAAACCTTTTTGGAAGAAAACCACAAAACTTCTTTTTATAATTATTTGTAGGTAGCAACCTCCTGAATACACCAATCCCACTACTGCAAATATTTCTGGGTACCAACAACTAGAGACACCAATAACAACAAATGTGAATATTCATAGGAAACAACCTATTGGACACACAAATCCCAACTACTATAAATATTTGTAGGCACCAACCTACTTCATTGATTCTTGTTGTTACTTCTACCTTCATTAGGCCTTATATTTGCTTCTTCTTTCACTAGCTTTGGTTGTTGCTTCTTCCTTCACTAGGTCTACTTCTCCCAAAACTTTTTTTTGTGACTTCTTCCCAAGAATAAACTTGTACAACATGCCGCATCCAATTTTGGAAATCCGATTATGAAATTTTTACCTGAGGAACTTCTCTATGACTCCTTAGATCTCTAAATATTTCATACTCTAAAAAGTCGTAGAAAAGAAGTTACAAAAAAATCCAAGATGTTCTATTTGAAATAGAGGTAATCTTATATGTCTCCACAGGTCTCTAAAAAATTAACATTCTACAACATCTTAGAAAATAAGCTATATTGAAATTTCCAAACCAAATGATTTGAAGTTGATTTCAGGAATATTCAATAACCGTAACTTAGAGAATATCTCCAAAAGTATAGTGAACCAATGCTTGAAATTTTCATCACATGTACATGAATATATCGCCTTTATTTCCTCAAAATTTCATGGTATTTAAGACCCTAATAATATTCCCCAGCTCTCTTGCACACCTAAGATATGTTCTTTCTTGGATGATCTTCAAATGCACTCATCTATCCTTTATTTATAATGGTTATGCATTCACTTATGGGGTCGACTTGTAAAACTAGTTGGGTTGGCCTATAATTTTTGGCTAAGACAACCTCATAGAATATTTCATATCTCCTTGTTCCTATGGAATTTGAGGGAGAGTCATATACCATTAAAAATTGCTTGGAATAAGATTTTCAACCATATATCTTATGCTCCCATGTTAGCTAGTTATTTAGAGTAAAAAGGAATTCAAAGGTAAGGTATCCAAATTGGGAATCAAAAGTCCAAAAATATCAACCTTGTACTATTTATGTTGGACATACATAATCTCCCCTTATCTTTTGTTAGAAATAATGGAAACTACGACACTACTGAGAGGGGGATGAATTAGTAGTGCGACCAAATTATAAAACTCTTATCAAATTACAATTTTTAATCACTTTAGCAACCACTCATGTTTAATAAACATCCTAACTCAATCAAGTGAACATAATATCATACTCATTGTCACACATGTGAAACATATATAAATACATAAATCCTCTCTTTATTACTTTGGAAAACACAAGCTACAAATTGATATTACATCACTGCCCCACAAGCTTCCATTTGTAGGTTTAGAAACTACCGCTGAAAGGACCTTCTATCCCCTCTCATTTATCAGCTGCCACTAAAAGGGACTATTGCACCTACTCGTTTATCAACTACCACTGAATGGGGCTACTGCCTTGGCTCATTTATCAACTTTCACTAAAAGGAGCTACAAACCCCTACAATGCAATCTACCACTTGATAGTTATGTTGATCCATATTTCATCCATTTTCAAACATAGATCAACAAGAATTTTTTCTTTAAATAAAATCTACCTTATTTCTATACCTCAATTCCTTCCTTGAATAGATATACTCTTTTCTTCTCTCTTAAAACACCACCTTGTTTCTTACATGACTCGACCACATCAAATCACCTCTCTCAATACCTCAGACGGAGTCAAGACAACTTCAACAAATGTTATTCACTAATTTTTTATCTATAATACATAAAACAAAACACCATTAAAAAACAATATCACTAATGCATTCTTGCATTCTAAAACACCAAATATGATCTCTGATTCACCCTTGATGCATACTAGCATTATACATCTTGTTTCACCAACAACCCACAACTTTGGTTGTTTGAATCCACTTATAAAGGAATTTGGATTGATATTCTTTGAGTTAAAACTTTATTTATCTTTAGTTCCAACTTATGGTTAAACTAGGGCTTGATTTTGATTTCTTCTTGTTCTTCCAGTTTTGCAATATTCTCTTGATGTGCAAAATAGGTATTCAATCTTTCATTTTTTGTTTATGAGAGAAAATATGAGTTTAATTATTGTTTTCCTTCATTCTGGTAAGTTACAGTTTTTAGTAAAGGTTTTATCAGCAATTCTATATTTAGCAAACTGTCAGATTTCACCAAAATGCTAAATCTATCACTAAATTTGTCCATTATTCCATTCAGATTTCAATTTCATTCATGCCCACGTTATCCAATTTTGGTTCTCCATTGGTTTAGTGCAATTCACCAAATATGGTACATAATGCCAAATTTCAAGATGTCGACCCATGCATGCATTAGGATCTCAGTATAGGATCGAGGTGCTTAATCAATATTGTAGAACTGTATCAGGCCTAAGCACTTTATGCATAAAACCACTGCATATAACCTCCATTGGGAGACTTTGTGCTCTAAGCCTAGAGGGCTTAACTAACACTATAAAACTTCTATGCCCTCAATCTATACAACTACACAGAACCATGTCCCGGTGCTTAGCACAAGCCCCTGACTTTTATTTCTCGATGAAACCTCTTCTCATAAAAAACTTAGTTGCGCTCCTTCGATAACCATCAAGATCATTTCTTCCGAGGAGATTTCTTCCTCAATCTTTTCTTCTAAGGTTACATGTCCCGTGGGACCGTTCCATCGACACCTAGACCAATCATATTTCTGTAGGGATTACATATCAACTACGTCCCCTTGGAACGTAACTATTGATGTCACCTATCATCAAACTTCACGTCTTTTGGTGTCCATCTTCTTAGAACTTTCTGTTGGGGATTCTTGAGAGAAATTCAGAGATAGTTTCATCTAGGATTGGTTTCCTTTGGGATTATGTGTCCTCATGGACCAATCACAACATTTCTAAGATGCCACCTCATCCCAAAGCTTATTTATTGGAATTTTCACCCATGCATTCTCAAAAACAATTATGAGCAGTTTCTTCCATGGATTTTTTTCCTTCGGGGTTATGTGTCACTACCACGATGATGCCACCTATATTTTTTAGTTGTTTTCCACCTCTACAAGGATGCCATGTGTCAATTTCTAAGTGGTGCCACGTGTCACCCATTTTTGGCCCACTTGGCCACCCAAAAATGTTGAATATACATGTCTCGTGTCATAGTTTGATTGGGCCATGTCATGTTGATGTCATCATGCCACTATGTCTTGTATGTCATCTCTGCGAGCCAATAAAAAAATTCCATGTATCTCATTCAAACAATTCCATGTTGTCATGTTACCACACGACAACGAGGAGATCTAAGGCCTTGGTTTTTTAATGATTTCTTTATAAAGTTAAAATATGGAAAATAGGATGAGGGTCGAAGAATCTAGTGAATATTAACTTTTTTGCACCTCTCCTACTCCCGATCTTTGACTTACCTGGAAGCCTGACTAGGTCCCAAAAGGTCAGGGGTCGAGCGTCAAAGTGATTTATTTTTTACACACCTGCACTCACGGTGACTTCCAACTAGGCTGAACCACCACTAATTGATGTTAAACCTTATTCGATAGTGCTTTTCCCATATGACCCAAAGCTCTGACCAAGTCCGAACAAGTCGAAGAGCTAAACGAGGTCGAAGCTCTACACTTTAATATTTACTGCCAATGGTTTAATACAGACACACCAAGTCTAGTCGGTGGTAAAAGTGGAGGAGCTCCAACCTAGATTTGACCATCGATCTTCGATTGGTTATTTGGCTAATACCACCCAATGTGGGGCCTTCTCTTTTGTTAACCTGCCAAAGGTCATGAGCCCCTTCCTTTCGTATGATGCACTTACTGAGACACATGGCGTAAACCTATATTCAAACTTGCATGGGTTTTAAAAATTACTATGGTCCTCCAATTTTGGCAAAATACCAACTTTCGACCATTTTGGAAAGATACACAAAGGTTAGCTCTGCAATCATAGGGCTTCTAATCTTTGGCTAGAAATAAAATTTGACATAGGAGGCCATTTGACAATTTCTATATACCACTGGAAATATTTTTCATATCTTTATCCATATTGGGCACTTTTAGGAGCCATTGAGATCATCTTCTAATCTGAAATTGGATCCAAAGTCTCTGCACCTTTATCAATGCCTTTGACCTACTTGTCAATCTACTTGTGACACCAACAATCTTGGCTACCCAATGAGAATCTCTTTTGACATCATCTAATGACAACACCCTTTTCAATAATTGTCCAACAACCTCCCAATTTCAACAACACCTTTGATATTAATGAAAACACATCAATGCATGACATCAATGACAATATAATATAACAATCTCCTCCTTTTTCATTGATGGAAACACTAAACGTGGTTACCAAATAGGAGAGTTACATTGATGGAAACATTTGATCAATGTATATATATTGTACTCTACCTGGTCAATAATTTTTGTTCCATATCTCCCCATGCTATAACATATTATCTCTCCCCCTTTGACATTAATGGAAAAGAGCAACTCTTAACAAGGCTTACTTCAGAAATTATCAACATTTAGATTGTCATGGTGAATTTATGTATATGCACATACTTGTTATTTTCTCCCCCTTTATCTTAAAAGAACTACTTTGATTAACAAGAAAAAAAAACATTAATGGAAAATATACTCTTCCTTTAATTGATCTCCCCTTATCATTCTAATCCTTCAAACTTGTCAACTACTTCTTCATATGCTAAAAAATTCAAGTATCAATGATCGGTTCTAAGAAGCTTCCTTTCTTCCATGTGGAGAAGATTTAGTTGAGAGGGGAGTGAGAAATCACTCCCACTATCTACCTCAAGTATTCAAGAGAGATTTCTCGCTAAATCAACTCATACGTGTACAACTCAACCATAAGACAACTCATTCCTGTTGGTCTAAGTCTCAGCTAGGCTTACATTCATAATATTGTTGCTCCTCCTTGACACATGCCTATGACCTCTCACGACAACATAAATCTATCCTATGCGTGATTGACATTGTCAACTTATCAACTAATAAAAAACAAAGTACACCACTTAAAAGTTCTTATATGACAGTCATAGAGGGACTCTCACCAATTCTTAGCTAGCCCAACAACTCAACATATACTTCACTTTGATAGACTTCTAATGGAAACATACTCACCAAACAAATTTGACTCAACATAAATATTAGCAGTATATAAATCAAGACTCCATCAAACTAACAATATCATACATACACATGTGGATTTACAGTTTGACTTAGAAATCAAATTTTGATCAACCACTATCATACTACTTAGTTCCTTTGAAATCAACCATCATACTCAACAACAACAGTTTAATTCAACTTTATAAACTAAAGAATAATAGAAGGGGCATACTTCCCTTAACCTCCAAATGCATTACTTGGGATGTTTCATTCTTCGCCTTGCATATGACCTTTTTGGATTCTCTTGAATACAACCTCTTCTTTTCAATGAAGAGGAAGAAGGGATCTACTCCCCATGAATAGATTATCTCCCCTCTTCTTCCACACCCGATTATGCTAGATCATAACTATAGAAACACCATGAGCTGCTAACCTGCACTAATATGGTAATATTTCCTAACTAAGTGACTTGCTGCCACAATATAAGCATACAAACCATTAACCATTCCTCTTATTAACACCAATTAAATCCAACCTACAAATTACATGTTCCTCTCCTTTCTCAGAGTTTGTGCTTGCTTTCTGCAACGAAGAATTAAAAGATCTATTGCTCCTTTTGACTGATTGGAGTCTTTTCCTATTGCATCTTATAAGAAAGATCAACCATAGGAATTTCAAACTATGACCTTTTGATTATTTCTTGAAAATCTTTAAATTTGGACATTGGTCTCAGTTGCCTCCATGCAAAATTTGACCTGCCTCTCATATTATTGTTGTACATAACTCTTGTGTAGTTTTCCTTGTTGGATCTCAACATGATCCATACCTTTGTTTAACTTGTTCTAGAAAGGAGGTGCATTATTTCCAAGTTTGAACATAGTTTCTTTGTGCCCATAATTTCCACAAATGTAGCATTCATTGTTAATTTTAAAAGGGAAAATGAATTTTTATTCTTACCACGGCTTCTGCTCATCCAATTTCTTGTACTAATACTTTCTCTCCTCGTGCTTTTGGTTCTCTGATCATTTTTCATTTAAGGAGAAAAGACTCTGTGTGCATGGTTGTTTAAATTTCTCTAAGAAACTCATGGTTTTTGATGAGATAGAGCATTCCACATATGTTGTTGCAACCTCTTTTTCCTTTTTTGACACTTGGAGGAAAAGTGCCCTGTATTACTAGGACAAAAAAATATGAGGGGATTATTCCCTTTGTTATTGTTATCTTTGGTAACTTGATTGTCCTTTTGTTGTTGTGCTAGTTTTTTTGTGAATGTCACGTTGTTTTTTCTTCCTTTAACAAGGCTTAAGGGTCCCTTTAATGTTGTTAATGAGTCACTTTAACCTTCCAATATTGTCTCGCCCTAAGGGGTACTATGGCTAGTTTGAATCTCTTCCAAAACATCATAACTATAAAACCTAGTCAACTGCTCCTTTAATATTCTATTCCCTTTTTCGAGCTCAAGATTTATTGCTCTAATATTCTTGATCTCCTCAAGAGATGATATGAGTTGCCTTCTTAAACAAATATTTTCTTCAATATCTTCCAACTCAATAGAGGAGCTAGATTCATATGTAGAGTCTATTTCACTTACAACATGTACAATATTTTATTCCCTTTCCGACTCTAGGATTCTTTTGCTAACACTTGATACATCCTATCTTCCACTCTACCAAATGTGCACCCATTGAATTCCTGAATAATGTATAGATTTGCTATAGCTATTAAAGTGTTTCCTTCTTCGCTATCACTAGATGAGAAACTCTCTATTACATCATAGCTTGCAATTGAGTAGCTAGATGATAAATGGGATATTGTTATACAGTAAAAACAAAACAAAACTTATTTTTGGATTACATTTCCTTGATATTGTTTGGGTGTTGATCAACAACTTAGCCTCTTGATACAAGGGAATCATCCACTTGTTCATGATCTTCGATACTCTTCAAATATTTTACTGCTCCATTCTTCAGAGAAAGGCTCTTGACATCACATGTAGTTTGTATATTTGTATCATAGATGGACTGCAAATAATTCCATATCTCTTTGAGAGTCTCACAACATATTAGTTTCCCAAGATATGACTTGGAAAATCCTCTCAAGATTTCCTCCTTGACTTGTTCATTAAACTCATTACCTGTTAATCCATTCTCCATATATAGCCATATATCTAAATCAAGAGCTTGCAAGTATATTATAGTTCTACCTTCCAAGTTATATAATTTGACCCATTGAAAAATGGAACTCCATCTACAGTAATCTAGTCTTGTTTCTCCATGTTCCTTGATCTTCCTTCCATCTATAAAACTGATTATGAAGGAACTTGGCTCTGATACCAATGGTCAGAAATAATGGAAACTAGGACACTACTGAGAGGGGGGATGAATCAATAGTGTGACCAAATTATAGAGCTCTTATCAAATTACACTTTTCAATGACTTTAATAACAACTCATGTAATCGGCATCATAACTCAAACATGTGACCATAACATCATACTCATTTTCATACACATGTGCAAAAGGCATAAGAAAATTATAAAAGTAAAAATTATAAAACCAGAAAAAATTAAGCATTTAAAATAAATAAAACATAATTAAAAAAGGAAAATAGAACAAAAGAAAAAACATTTAAAAGAAATAATAAAAATTTTACAGTTTTGTTATATAAAACATATATATATATATATATATATATATATATATATATATATATATATATATATATATATATATATATATATATATATATCGTGGCCTTTGACGCCTAGGTGGGGTCGGCCCATGACAACCATTTACTTTTTTATTTTATTTTTATGTTTTTTTATATTTAATGTGTTTTATTAATATTTTTTAATTCTTTTTAAAAAATTTGTAATATTTTTATTTTTTATTTGTAAGGTAATTTAATATTTAGTATTTTTAAAATCTTTTTTGTATATTATATATATATATATATATATATATATATATATTTTATATTTTATTTATCTTTTTCCTTGTTTTAATATTAATTTTTGTTTTATTTATTTTTTTCGTTTTTATTTATTTATTTATTTACTTCTTTTTTTTTTTTTTTGCCTGCAAGGGTTATGCCAAAGCTCAAACTTTTAACCCGAACCCATTATGTTTCAATTTGATATTTGATTTTAAACTTTTTTCTTTACAATGAATGAAGTTTGCCCCCACAATGTGTCAATTTCATGGTTGAATTTTAAGTTTTCATTACAATGGGTCAAGTCCGTCCCCACTACATGTCAATTTGATTGTTGATTTTGATTTTTCCATTGCAACATACCAAGTTGTCTTAGGCTAAGATTTTAAAAGAGTTATATTTTTAGCATTAAAAAAATTACTCTTGGTATGATAGCTCTTTTAATTTAGGTTTTTATTTTTAAGGCTTTTTTAGTTATGATATTTGGTTTTAATTTCATGGCTCAAAAATGTCGAAATTCTAAGGTTTTTTGAAGCCATGATATTTTATCTTTAATTCCATGGTTGAAAAATGTCAAAATTTTAAAGCTTTTAGAGTCATGATATTTATCTTCAATGCCATGATTGAAAATTGTTGGAAATTTTAGTTTTTTGGAGGCATGTTATTTTATATTTAACCTTATTATTGAAAACTTTTAAAATTTTAAGGTTTTTTGGAGCCATGATATTTTATTTAATGTCATTGCTAAAAAAATGTTGGAATTTTAACAAAAAAAGCGTTAATTCATCATCAACACTTTTCAATTTTGGGATGTTTTTTCATGTTTATTGCACAAAATAATAGTTTTAAATGTGTTACAAAAAAATGGAGTTTTAACTCGTTAAAAAAAAGTGTTGATACAACATTAAGTTACATCAACACTTTCCATTTCAAGGTATATTTTCATGTTTTTTGTGACAAATGGATGTTTTTGGGGCTAGAGTTCACGTTTTGAGGCTATAGTTCTCATTAAGTTGGTAACTTTGTTCATCCACTATCAATGTACCATTTTCTCTCTTTGTTTTGAGCAATGATTGAAAGTCCACGTTCTCCTTTCTTTTGTTCTTCTTGCTTCCTTTTCCGCACATTTGTGTATTCTTCTATATGTCTAGTAATAACATATTCTTCCTTTTTTCTAGAAGACTTTATTATGGTGCTTCTACAGTGATGTGTTATGTGCCCATAGTTATTGCACTTATAACATTCATTATTGTAAACAAGTAGGAGAGCAAATGAATTATTGTTTCTATCAACAAACCCATGAAAACTTATGGATTTTGTGCTCACATAATCATTATTAGATGTCTTATAAGATCCTCTATTTATATCTCTCAAATGATCACTTCTTGCATAAGCTCTACAATATATTGCTTTATGACAAAAAATATTGCAAGAAAAACAATAGCCTAGGAAGAAATTTTTGCATTGGGTTGTGAAAGGCCTTCTTGGTGGAACAACTCTTCTAGATTCATCCATTTTGTTCTTGTGAGGAATTAGGTTTCTACTAGTACTCATTTCCTTTATTGCCAATGATTTCATTGTTGATGGAATAATTAAGAATATTAGCATAACTTTTAGGTTTTTCTTCATTTTCCTTTTTTGATGCCTTTTTTACCTTAATTCCTGCATCTCCCTCAAGGGTATTTTGTTTTTCAACGTATCCAAGACCTATATTGATGAATGATGACCTTTGGAAATTGAGAAAACTATCTAATATTTCAACGCTCTCTCCAAATTTCAAGCTTCTATTCAACTGATCAATTGTTTTCTCTAGTTCCTTTCTTAAAGAAACCACTTTAGCTCCTAACTTCTCACAATTTTATTCCTTTTATTTCAATTGGATTCTCACCACTTCTTCCGTCCTTTTTTCCTCTTTTGATTGAGTCTTCATGATGATAATTATTTTTTTGTTTCATTAAGATCATGATCTTTCTTTTCATATTTCTGCAATTGCTCCTTGTGCTTTTTGTTTTTTCCCTCGAGCTTGTCTATTTCTTCTAAGGAAGTAATGAGTTCTACTTCAAGATTCACTTCCCCATGTTCGTGAGGACCCAACTAGGGGTATTCTAACTATGAATACATTTATTAAATAAGTTTCATAAAAATTTTAGAATAATGAAAATTTTGTGTCTCTGAAACATCATTACTAACAAGCACATAAAATTTGATTTGCAATAATTATACATGAAATTTTAACAATTTACATAAATGAAATAATAAATTGATTAATACCTAAACTGGTGGATCGATTGGGGATGTCCTTGTTGTAGATTCCCAACTGAATTTACCTCCCATCCAACTAGGAATTATTTCCTAGCATAAGGAATCTCCACAGATTCCCTAGCCTTCTAACCCCAAGTCTAACTAGTCATAGATTGTCAAGGTTAGATCTAGATCCAGCCCTCTCAATAAATCCCATTTTGATTTCACCTTGGAATCTATTTAGCTCGACTCCAAAGTTCCCAGGCCAACAAAATAAGCCCCAAACAAAAATAATCAAGAGCCTCTTTCTTCAATCCTCCCTTTTGTCATTTTATCCTTCCTCCCTCATCCCTCCCCACAAACTATCACGAATGCCCCCCATCCTTGGGTTTAATTCATTTGACTTTCACCCCCCTAACACGTCCTCGAAAATAAGGAACATTCAACAAAGGTTAAAGGAAAATATATGTTAAATGTTTCAATCTGAAAATATAACTTTGTAAACTAAACCCATTTCCTACCAAAAATAAGATAGTCTCCACTTTTAGATAACTACATGATAATAACTAAAATACAATAGTGAAAAGCTTTTAATTCTTCCATATAAAATGGTTCTTTTAAATACAAATTTTTATGTATAAATCTATATTTTAAAGATGCTTTTTTGGAAGAATTAATTGTATATGTGTGTTATGAATATGACAAAACTCACGATGTAGAAAGAAACTCTCAAACTAAAGATATATAATTTACCCAACAAAATAATTTCTTACATAAAATAGTATGTAAAAGAGATGATAATTTGTTTCTAATATGTTTTTTTGTTTAATTCTAAGAGAGCAGTGTAAGTCATATGTTCATTAAATGCCACTTCTCTAGCATGCGATACTTTGAATTGATTGTTAAAAATTATTGAAGAATATGTTAGAAAAAAAAATGTGTACATGATAAAAGGGAAAGTGAATGACTATCTTTCTACAGTAACATGTTTAAATGATAAAACATTAAGTGAACAACTAAGTAGTTCTACAATAACAAGTTGAATCACTGATTACAAAGAGATATTTCATGTACCCAATTTGAGTCCAAAAATAAATAAAAGGATATTGCATGCCCATTTTCCAAACACAAATTTTCATATTATCAAAGATATTTATAATGATTTTCCAACAAAAAAGGTTTAGAACAAAACATCATCAAGTTACCAATAAGTAAATACGTTTTTTTTTTTTTGGTATTCTTAAATTTGACCCCACTTCATGTGAAATCCCATGGAGTTGTAGTTATTTCTAGATTTTCTTTTTGAATTGGGTAGCCATATTCTTTGTGAATTGGATAGTGATATTCATTTTTTTTATTCCCATAGTGAATTAGATAGTGATATTGACTACATTAAATTTATTTTTATTTAATTAACTATTATTTTAATTATATTATATATTTTTTAATGTTGTGTGAAGAGCAATCCCTTGAGGAAGCAGTGGGAGATTGCACGTTCGAATATCATTAATGTGAATAACATCAACTCGTTTGTATTTACTTGATATAATTAATTATATAAATTTATATTTGTATATATATAACCTATGAAAAAAGACAAGTGTTAGCTCAATTGGTCGAGGTCTCATTGCTAAAGCACCTTGCCATTGGGAGTTCATGGGTTCAATTCTCCTTCTAGGCCTCAGGGTTAGGCTCAGATCTATTTTGTTTCACGTGGACCTCCATGCAGGCATGTCCCATGCATGATATCCACGTACCTAACCTCCCTCGACTCAAGCAATAACAATAATAAATATGTTGCATACGAAAGATTTGCTATTTTTTTCCCTTACTCATTTACTCCTTGTTCGTTAGGGTTGGGTTTGGGGTTTCAAGAGTATGGCCAACCATGGTCATTAGTACCAAAAAAACATGTATGAGAAATATTAAGAGGACATGTATGAGAAAGTATTCCATACTTTATGTAAAGACTTTGTGGATGGAAATAGTTGCTTGTTAGTTGCCATAGGGTTGACTAATTCAGGAAAAACACATACCATGTTTGGAAATGTTAAGGAACGAGGTCTGATCCATCACACTCTAAAAAATCCTTTGTCTCCTAACAAAGAAATCAACATATCTTCTTAACAAGGAAGAAGAAAAAAATCATTGATCTATTTCAATATGGTGTAGAGTTGAGCTTGCAATAGTGCAAGGCTTCAGGGTTACAAGAGGTTTCAAGAGTATGGTTGATGGTGGCCATCACTGTAACAATACCCAAGAGGATTAATTTTCAAGAAATGCATTGAGAAATGAGGGGCTATCATTGTTTCAATTACCTATAGTCGATGGCAGCAAAATGCAGTGGTTTATTTTTCGAAAGAGGCATAGATTCTAAAAGTGGAACATATATGAGTTGTATAGGATTTGTACCTTTAAATCATAGATTTAGTGAAGGAGAAATTTATGCTTCTAAAAGCTTGGTTGGAGCTTATTCACCTTCAAATCCTCTTCTCTAGGGCATAGGTTCCTTGTTAAGAAGCTATCAGGTTGATTCCTCTACTCAGTGAAGACACTCGGGAGGAATTTTTATGGGTTTTTTGGTTGTGTATAGGGCACCATGATGCTTAAATTGGTGCTTCCATGACCCTAGCGTACCAATTTGTTTCTCACTGAGCATTAATCACAAATTATATTTATATTTGCATCAGTTTATACCCTGCATGCCTCATTTTGGGCACCAATATGTAGCTTCATTGAGTCTATTTGGAGTTTTTATTCTCTACAAATATTTCTATAAATAGAAGTGTGGAGGATCTAGTGGGAAAGGCCTCTACAGGAAGTTGATGGAAGCCTAAGAATTAGCGAGGAGAGGGTTTCTTTATTTCTTTCTTCCTCATTTTTTAACTTGCCCCTTTTTCTTTAAAACTTCAATGGTTTCGAGATAAACCTTGATAGGTTCGTATAATTCAGACTTTGAAACTGCATATGGCTCATTAAATCGGTTATAGTTTTTTTTTTTTTAATGGATATGCTTGATAGCATGTAATATCCAAGTTGTGATTTTTTTTTATTAGGGTTTGTGAGCTCTTATCTCAAACCTCCATAAATGGATCTTGGAAATATGTATGGTTTTTTTTAATGCCACTATAAAATCTGAATGATAGTTTCTTTTGGCTTTGCTACATTTATTGTCCCAGATATAACATGATTCAATTGGAAAGAATTGAACGGGTAAGGATTTCAAGGGATTGTTTTCGATAAAGATTGCATTGAGAACCTGTTATGTGCCCTCTCTTTGGCCTACCATTTTAGATTCTTTATAGGATTTCAAATATATATTTCAAGGGTGGATTTCTCTGCTCAGCAATTATGTTGGTATGATTAATTTCATCTATTTTAGACCCATAGTTAACTGTGTTGCATAAAAAAATTAATTCATGGAATCGACTAAGTATACATCGATATAAAAATGGTACTAGATTCATATAAAATTGGTATTGTTACAACGCCCACGATGTTAAGAAATCATTGCTCAAGTGAAATTTGGATGTAATATTATGTCAAGGAAAGGACCTTCGAAGTCTCTACTTGCTAAATTCCTGGTAAGTCCACTTAATTTCATTTGTTGTTATGTCATTTGGGTATCGATTCACAGTATTCGTTCATAGATACACATAATGCATTGCAATAATAAGATTAATTGGGTTATTTGTAGTCATGAATTTGTGTTTTTTTTTTCAATTATAATGGTCTATGATTTCTATGATTTTTACAAGTGATCCATCAAGTGGTTGGAACTCAAAACATAAAGATTCACTCTTTTCCAATTTTTCAGGGCTTTCATTTTTTTTGTTTGGAGTTGTTTTGATTTTTTTTGAGGTGTTCTTAGTTGATTTGGGTTGTACAGGGATTATTTGGTGGGTTTTATGCCTCAAATTTTGAATCTAGACCTCTGATATCACGTGTGAGGACCCAACCATGGGGTCCTTTGACTATTACTAAATTCATTCAATAAGTTTCAAAAACATTTCAAAACAAGGACAATTTCATGATTATAAAACAAAATCACTAGCATATACATAAAATTTGATCCGCAACATAAAACTTTATCTGCAACATATTATACATGCCATTTTAACAAATTACATAAATGAAATAGTAAAAAGAATACCTAATCTGGTGGCTCAATTGGGGATGCTCCTATTGAGGTTTCCCCACTGAATTTACCTCCCAGTCAACTAAGAATGACTTCCTAGCCCAGGGAACCTCCATATGTTCCCTATCCCTCTGAGCCTATGTCCAACCAATCATAGTGTGTCAAGGTTGGATCTCGATCTATCCCTCTCAATAAATCCCAGTTTGAGTTCTCCTTAGTATCTCCTCCAACCTGCACCAAAATTTCCCAAACCAACAAAAGAACTCCCAAAAAAAAGCCCCTTTATTCCATCCCCCCTTCCTTGTTTTATCCTTCCTCCCTCATCCGTTGCCACCACCTCTCATGAATTGTCCCCATCCTCAGCTTGAATGCTATTGACTTTCACTCCCTTGAAACCTGTTGGCATTATGATACAAGTGTTGTCCTTGATGGAAACTCACTCAGAAGCAGGTACAAGTGATGGCAACTTAATCAGAGGACAGATCTTAGTACAGCAGGACAAGAAAGAGATATACGCAGGTTCATTAAGGAAAATCAGTGTATACACGCAGGTTGGATTCAGTAAAAGCGCGTACATGTGAAAACGTACCTTTGGTCCGTGGCGGTTAGTCCTTGGAAGTTGTGCCTATGGTTTTGGACCATGGTGTCTCGACGGTCGTGTCGATCCCTAGTTTTGAAGTTGATGGTATTGTGTTACTATGGTTTTGGACTGTGGTATTGTGAAGGGCCTAAGGCTATATAAGGAGAAGATCATTAGGCAAAGTGGGTGAAGCAATGTGTGTCTGATGAAGTGAGAAGATCTGGTATTGCTGGTTATCTGTTCGGGACACTTGGCAAGGGTCGGATCTAACAGCGAAGGTATAAGTAATTATTTCTAGATCTGCACGCGGGTTGCCTTTGGAGAAAGCGCGTATACACGCGGTGTTGGTATAGCGAAGTAGCGTATGCATAATAAGATTTGATATTTCAGGTTGCTGTTGATTCTGGTGGTTGTTGCAGAGTTCTGGGCTCTGGTTTGTGTTCTGTGTTCTTGATGACAGGTTTTCAGTGATTCAGTATTGGGTGATTTAGAGAATTATGATGCAAGTATAAGTTGATGATTGTATTGCAGCAGTGTTTGTTTTGTACTCATGGATCCAGTCTGAAAATTGATGAAATGTGGTCCCTGTAGGAAAGAAGGTTGTAGCCTTTTGTAGGGTCAACACCTACGTACTAGTAAATGGATCAACTAGTACAAGAGCTGAGGGGGTTGTAGCTCCCTTCCAGAAGTAGTTGGAAAACGAGAGAGGGTTGTAGCCCTCTGCAGGTTGTGGCCTGCGTACTGGTAAAGGACTGCACCAGTACATTGTAAAAGAAGTTTCTTATTAAAGAAGAAAGAGACGAATTGTAGCAGGTGGTTTTCACCCACATTGGGTTTCCACCTTATATCATGGTGTTCATGTGTGTGGCTTTTATGTGATGATCTGTTCTGTTATACCCACCTGTTTACTGTTAATGTGGTTAATAATGTTCTGATGCATTCACTGAAGATAAGCTAACTGAATCATAATATTTCTGGATATACGCTAGTTGCTTTAGACACAGTAGCGTGTATACGCAGGTTCACTTAACTAAAGTAGCGTATATGTTTCTGAGCATGAAATTTGAAAAAATTTTATTGATCTGATAATACTGATTCACCCCCCCCTCTCAGTATTATTTCCAACAATTGGTATCAGAGCAGGTCCTTCAGAGGAAGCTTGATCGCTTGAAGGAAAAGATCCATCAGAATGGCTAATCCAGAAAGAGAGGCACACATCAGGCCACCAGTCTTTGACGGGAACAATTTTACCCACTGGAAGATAAGAACCACTGCATATCTACAATCACTTGGAGCAGAAGTTTGGGGAATCGTAGAAGGAGGATACAAATTCCCATCAGCAACTCCTACAGATCCAGCAGAGAAAAAGCAATATGAGCTCAATGCCAAAGCTGTTACTGTCCTATTGAGTAGTTTGACACAATCAGAATTTATGAAGATCATGCATTTCAAATCAGCTAAGGAAATATGGGACAAAATCGTTACAAGCTACGAAGGAGATGATCAGGTAAAAAGAGCAAAGCTTCAAACTCTCAGAATCCGGTATGAAACTCTTAAGATGCATAGTAATGAAAGCATAGCTAATTATTTCCTGCGTATGGATGAGATTGTAAATTGTATGAGGGATCTGGGTGAAGAATTTGAGGAAGTTGTCTTAGTTGAAAAGGTTTTGAGATCTCTGTCTGCTAAATTTGATTCTAAAGTATTTGCCATAGAAGAAAAGGAGAATGTGTAGAAAATCACCATGTCACAGCTTCACGGGATCCTAACTGCTTTTGAAATGCGACAAGAGGTACCATCAGAAGCCGCATTCGAAGCGTCAGAGGAAGAAGATGAGGTAAATTTTGTCAAGAATCTTGAATGGGGAACTGGACGGTTCAAAGGTAAGCTACCTTTCAAATGTTTTCTATGTGGTAGAGTTGGTCACTATGCTGCTAGATGTCCTCATAACAAAGGAAAGATATCTGAAGAAGATGGTAGAAGCTATTATACCTATATTAAAAGTTCATTCATTGATAGTGAAGATATTAGAAGTCTCATGGCACATGAAAAGAAGAATGCTTCATCCAATAATAGTGAAGATATTAGAAGTCTCATGGCACATGAAAAGAAGAATGCAGAAACTGAAGAAGTTACCAAATTAAATGAACAATTGGAGACAGAAACCAGGGTAAGAGAGAAATTGCAGGATATAGTAAAGGAGCAGAGCATAACAATTCAGAGACTTGAATCAAAGATCCTCTCTCTAAAAGAAGATCTTAAAAAATCAAGAGAACAGAACAGAGAAGCTCTTGAAGATCAAGAACATGAAGTGATCAAACTAAAGCGACAAGTGGAAGAAGGAAGAAAAGTTGAAGAAGACCTAAGGAATCAGTATCTGGAAAAGGAAGAACAACATCAAGTTGAGGTAAATATCTTGAAAGGTAAACTAGAAGAAAAGGATAAGCTTTTACGATTTCAAGATAGTACTAAAGTCTTGGATGATATTCTTAATATCAAAGGTCTCCTGCTATCAAAACTAGTCTTGGTTTTCATGAATATGTTGAAGGTGAATCTAGTTCACAAGGTGAGGCAAGAAACTCTAATGAGAAATCTGAAATGCTCAACAAGGAACAACCAAGGAAAGAAATTCCTCAAGGAAGATCCTTTACTCCTAACTATGGACGTGATAGACGATTATTTCCTCCACTGAATAATGTTGAATGTTATGTATGTCATAATCTTGGACATGTTGCAGCCAGATGTAGAAGTAGAATGGTTCAAGACCATTACAAAAGATCATCGCATCCCAGGTATTTCAGAGGATATTTCTTTGCCTGCAATGCATATGGACACAAAGAAATTGATTGCGATAGAAGGAACATGAAATATGTAAGATGTTATACATGCAACAAATATGGGCATAAAGCAAGGGAATGCAGGAGCAGATTTCAAAATTCAAAACAAGAGGACCATACATCATCACAGTTCCAGGAATTGAAGAAGACAGAGACAGAAAGGTGTGGCATAGCTCAGTCAACTGACATAACAGACACAGGGGAATCTGAAAGTGATGAATTTCAGTATTCCATCTTGCATACGCTGATATAATGAAGACAAGTCGCGTATATACGCGAGTTACAGGCTGCAAAGTCACGTATATGTAGAAAGGGCAGCAGAACAGACCTAGGAAATGGTTCAGTCATGGTTGGCTCAGGCTCAGGGGGAGCATAAAGGGCAGCAGAACAGACTCAAGAAATGGTTCAGTCATGGTTGGCTCACGCTCAGGGGGAGCATATACTTCAAATAATTCATTGTTGGCATTATGGTTAGAAGTTGCTGATGAAACTAAATGATACATCTTGTTGTTTGATCAAAGGAATGGTACTGCAGGCTTATGCGTATGGTACAGATCATTTATGATAAATGATAGTTATTGCTGGTCTTAGAACCTGCATCTGCTCAGGGGGAGCATGGATGGTTTGATACAACTTGGCATATACAAAGGGGAGCCAAATCAGAAACTTCAGCATGTACTCAGGGGGAGTATGGACAGCAGAAGGTATACCAAAGAAGAGAATATCTTGGTCCGCCCTTTGCCCTTGATGTCAAAGGGGGAGAGTGACTTGGTGTGGTGGTTGCCATCAAGTCCAAAGGGGGAGATTGTTGGCATTATGATACAAGTGTTGTCCTTGATGGCAACTCACTCAGAAGCAGGTACAAGTGATGGCAACTTAATCAGAGGACAGATCTTAGTACAGCAGGACAAGAAAGAGATATATGCAGGTTCATTAAGGAAAATTAGCGTATACACGCGGGTTGGATTCAGTAAAAGCGCGTACATGTGAAAATGTACCTTTGGTCTGTGGCGGTTAGTCCTTGGAAGTTGTGCCTATGGTTTTGGACCATGGTGTCTCGACGGTCGTGTCGATCCCTAGTTTTGAAGTTGATGGTATTGTGTTACTATGGTTTTGGACCGTGGTATTGTGAAGGGCCTAAGGCTATATAAGGAGAATATCATTAGGCAAAGTGGGTGAAACAATGTGTGTCTGATGAAGTGAGAAGATCTGGTATTGCTGGTTATCTGTTCGGGACACTTGGCAAGGGTCGGATCTGACAGCGAAGGTATAAGTAATTATTTCTAGATCTGCACGCGGGTTGCCTTTGGAGAAAGCACGTATACACGCGGTGTTGGTATAACGAAGTAGCGTATGCATAATAAGATTTGATATTTCAGGTTGCTGTTGATTCTGGTGGTTGTTGCAGAGTTCTGGGCTCTGGTTTGTGTTCTGTGTTCTTGATGACAGGTTTTCAGTGATTCAGTATTGGGTGATTTAGAGAATTATGATGCAAGTATAAGTTGATGATTGTATTGCAGTAGTGTTTGTTTTGTACTCATGGATCCAGTCTGAAAATTGATGAAACATGGTCCCTGTAGGAAAGAAGGTTGTAGCCTTCTGTAGGGTCAGCACCTAGGTACTAGTAAATGGATCAGCTAGTACAAGAGCTGAGGGGGTTGTAGCTCCCTTCTAGAAGTAGTTGGAAAACGAGAGAGGGTTGTAGCCCTCTGCAGGTTGTGGCCTGCGTACTGGTAAAGGACTGCACCAGTACATTGTAAAAGAAGTTTCTTATTAAAGAAGAAAGAGACGAATTGCAGCAGGTGGTTTTCACCCACATTGGGTTTCCACCTTATATCATGGTGTTCATGTGTGTGGCTTTTATGTGATGATCTGTTCTATTATACTGCACCTGTTTACTATTAATGTGGTTAATAATGTTCTGATGCGTTCACTGAAGATAAGCTAACTGAATCATAAGATTTCTGGATATACGCTAGTTGCTTTAGACACAGTAGCGTGTATACACGGGTTCACTTAACTGAAGTAGCGTATATGTTTCTGAGCATGAAATTTGAAAAAGTTTTATTGATCTGATAATACTGATTCACCCCCCCCCCCCCCTCTCAGTATTATTTCCAACAAAACCTCCTTAAGCCTCCCCATCCTTATCACTCAAATTACTCCTTATCCCTTCATTAACATTCCATTGATACATTCCCCACCCACCTTTTATTAATTCGATATACTATTCAGAATAATATTATTTTAATAATATATCACCATTCAATAATTAATATGATTTTAAAAAATGTTCCATTCAATAATATTATTATTGAATAAAATATCACCATTGAATAATTATATGATTCTACTAAATGTTAACACTCAATAATATTATTTTAGAAATGTTATCCAAATTTGAGGAATGCTATTAATTTAATAGTTAAATGAATCATGTTTAAAATATAATTATCAATTATAAATCATGTCTTAAGGTTAATTAATTATTACCAATCATGATTAACCGTTTATTTAATCATCCAAAACTTTGAGATTTAGTATACTAGTGTATGTGTGCAAGGTGTGGCTATGTAGCTAACATACACATACCTCATACATATACTAATAATACTTATTGTAATTGAACACAAAAGAAAATCACTTAGCAGGTAGGCTAATGAGATGATGTAAGGTAATAGGATCAAGTAGGGCATTACAATTTCTTCTTCTTCTAAATTTGATTTTCTATTTTTATTGTATTCATTTCCTTTATTAGTAGACTTTGTATAAGTGGCTATGAATAGCAATTCTTCTTGGCTAATATTAGAAACATGTCCATCACATTTTTTAGGAAAACTACTATCCTATTTAGAGAAAAAACGCATCTTCAATATATTTTTCCCTTTTGTATGTATAAGGTTTTCTTTTATTTTCATTTTCATCATCATCATTGTCTTTCCCTTTTGCATATGGAAATTTAGAAACAAAATGTCTTACTCTACAACAATTAAAAAATGTCAGTGGTATCTTATCTTTGTATTTGCAAAATCCTAGTTTTAGCTTTCTCATAAATTGTGTTTCTCCTGTATTTGATTCATGGATAGAACAATCAAAAGATTTGTGTCCTTTCATCTTCTTTGATGTTTTGAAAGATGATTCCTTTTGTGTTGGATTTTCTTTTGTCCTCATTCCATATGCACTAAGAATCCCATATAGCTCATCCATCAATAGTTTCTCCAAATACTTCATTTCTTCAATGGTAGAGACCATAGCATCAAACTTTAAGGGGAGTGACCTTGGCACCTTTTGCACAATCATTGGTTCTTCAAACTTCTTATGAAATGTTCTGACGATGTTGAAAATTTTATCGACATGGAGGAAATATGATGCAACATTTTATTCATTTTTCATTCTCATACTCTCAAATTGTCTTTAATGAGTTTAGAGCTTTTCCTTCTTTAGTTTGCCATTGTCTTCATAGACCTTTTGAAGTTTTCCATTTTTTATTTTATTTTTATTCACATTGCATTATCTTGAAAAATTGTGATTTTCGTCAACCACACAAGATAACATTCATGTATTTTGCATTATGTTCACTAGCCTTCTTCCCAACCATATCTATTGGTGGAGTTTTTGAGGTTGTATAACCAATATTGACTAATTTACAAATATCAAACCCAAGATCCATTAGATAATTCCACATCCTTATACTTCAAAATGCATAGTTTGTTTCATCAAACAATGGGGCTTTTTTTATGGAGAAACCTTCTTGACTAGTTATGTGTGCTCCCAAAATCTACCTTCCAATGGTTAGATTTTTTTTTAAGGAACCTAGTTTGACACCAATTGTTAAGGACACACTTATATTAAGGGAGGGGTGAATCAACATAAGACAATTTTTACTTATCTAAACATTCATGAACTATAAGAGAATAATCACATATGATATCTATTAGTGGTAGTGCATGGAACAAAATATTTACGTGGAAACCTTTTTGGGAGAAAACCACAAAACTTCTTTTCATAATTATTTGTAGACACCAACCTACTCAATACACCAAACCCACTACCGCAAATATTTCTGGGTGCCAACATACTAGAGACACCAATCCCCAAAAATATAAATATTCATAGGAAACAACCTATTGGGCACACAAATCCCCACTTCTACAAATATTTTTAAGCACCAACCTACTTCATTGATTCTTCTTGTTACTTCTACCTTCATTAGGCCTTATATTTTCTTCTTATTTCACTAGGTTTGGTTGTTGTTGCTTCCTTAACTAGGTCTACTTCTCCTAAAACTTGTTTTTTGTGACCTCTTCCCAAGAATAAACTTGTATAACATGCCATATCCAATTTCGAAAATCCGATTATGAAATTTTTACCTAAGGCACTTCTCTATGACTCCTTAGCTATCTAAATGTTTCATACTCTGAAAAGTCCTAGAAAAGAAGTTACAAAAAAATCCAAGATGATCTATTTGAAATAGAGGTAATGTCATATGTCTAAATAGGTCTCTAAAAAAATAATATTCTAAAACATCTTAGAAAATAAGCTATAGTGAAATTTCCAAACTAACTTATTTGAAGTTGAATTCAAGAATATTCAATAACCGTAACTTAGAGCATATCTCCAAAAGTATAGTGAACCAATGCTTGACATTTTCACCACATGTACATGAATATATCACCTTTATTTCCTCAAAATTTCATCGTATTTAAGACCCTAATAATATTCCCCAGCTCTCTTGCATACCTAAGCTATGTTCTCACTTGGATGATCTTCAAATGCACTCATCTATCCTTTATTTATAATGGTTCTACATTCACTTATGGGGTTGACTTGTAAAACTAGTTGGGTTGGCCTATAGTTTTTGGCTAAGCCGACCTCATAGAATATTTCATATATCCTCATTCCTATCGAGTTTTAGGAGAGTCATATACCATTAAAAATTTCTTCGAATAAGATTTTCAACCATATATATTATGCTCCCATGTTAGCTAAGTATTTAGAATTCAAGGATAGGGTATCCAAATTGGGAATCAAAAGTCCAAAAATATCGACCTTGTAGTATTTATCTTGGACATATGTAGTCTCCCCTTATCTTTTGTTAGAAATAATTGAAACCAAGACACTATTGAGAGGGGGGTGAATCAATAGTGTGACCAAATTATACAACTCTTATCAAATTACACTTTTCAATCACTTTAGCAACCAATCATGTAATCAACAACATAACTCAATCATGTGAACATAATATCATACTCATCGTCACACATGTGCAACATATGTATAAATACATTAATCCTCTCTTTCTTACTTTTGAAAACATAGGCTACAAATTTCTACTACATCACTGCCCCACAGCTTCCTTTTGCCGGTTTATCAGCTACCACTCAAAGGAACTTCTATCCCTTCTCGTTTATCAGCTGCCACTAAAAGGGATTGTTGCCCCTACTCGTTTATCAACTTCCACTAAAAGGGATTGTTGCCTTTGTTCATTTATCAACTTTCACTAAAAGGCGCTACAAACCCCTGCAATAAAATCTACCACTTGATAGTTATGTTGATCCATCTTTCATCCATTTTCAAACTTAGATCAATAAGACCTTTTTTCTTTAAACAAAATCTACCTTATTGCTATACCTCAATTCCTTCCTTGCATGGATAAACTCTTTTGTTCTCTCTTAAAACACCACCTTGTTTCTTACATAACTCAACCACCTCAAGTCGCCTCTCTCAATACCTCAGACACAATCAAGACCACTTCAACAAATATTGTTCACTGATTTTTTATCTCTAATACATACACCAAAACACCATTAAAAAACAATATCACTAATGCATTCTTTACATTCTAAAACACCAAATATGGTCTCTAATTCACCCTTGATGCATACTAGCAATAGACATCTTGTTTCACCAACAACCCACAACTTTGGTTGTTTGAATCCACTTATAAAGGAATTTGGATTGATATTTTTTGAATTAAAACTTTAGTTATCTTTAGTTCCAACTTATGGTTAAAGTGGGGCTTGATTTTGATTTCTTCTTGTTTTTCCTCTTTTGTAATATTCTCTTGATGTGAAAAATAAGTATTGAATCTTTCATTTGTTGTTTATGAGAGAAAATATGAGTTTAATTATTGTTTTCCTTCATTCTGGTAATTTACAAGTTTTAGCAGAGGTTTTATCAGCAATTCTATATTTAGGAATCTGCCAGATTTCACCAAAATACTAAATATATCACTAAATTTGTCCATTATTCCATTTAGATTTCAATTTCATTCATGCCCATGTTATCCAATTTTGGTTCTTTATTGGTTTAGTGCAATTCACCACATATGGCACATAATGCCAAATTTCAATATGTCGACGCATGCATGCATTAGGATCTCAGTATAGGATCGAGGCACTTAATCAAGACTATAGAACTATATCGGGCCTAAGAACTTTATGCATAAAACCACTACATATAACCTCCATTAGGACACTTTGTGCTCTAAGCCTAGAGGTCTTAACTAACACTACAAAACTTCTATTCCCTCAATCTATACAACTGCACAAAACCACGTCCTGGTGCTTGGCACAAGCCCTCGATTTTTATTTCTTGATGAAACCTTTTCTCATAAAAAACTTAGTTGTGCTCCTTCGATAACCTTCGAGATCATTTCTTCTGAGGATATTTCTTCCTCAGTATTTTCTTCTAAGGTTACATGTCCTATGGGATCGTGCCATTGACACCTAGACCAATCATATTTCTGTAGGGATTACCTATAAAATACGTTCTCTTGGAACATAATTATTGATGTCACCTATCATCAAACTTCACGTCTTTTGGTGTCCATCTTCTCAAAAATTTCTATTGGGGCCTCTCGAGAAAAATTTAGAGATAGTTTCCTCTGGGATTTGTTTCCTTTGGGATTATGTGTCCTCATGGACCAAACACAAAATTTCTAAGATGCCACCTCATCCCAAATGTTATTTCTTGGCCTTTTCACCTATTAATTCTAAAAAATAAATATGGGGAGTTTCTTCCAAGGATTGATTCCTTCAGGGTGATGTGTCACTACCACAATGATGCCACTTATATTTTCCAATCATCTGTCACCTCTACTAGGATTCCATGTGTCACTTTCTAAGTGGTGCCACGTGTCACCCATTTTTGGCTCACTTGGCCACCCAAAAATGTTGAATATACATGCCTCTTGTCACACTTTGATTGGTCCACATCATGTTGATGTCTTCACGCCACTATGTCTCGTATGTCATATCTGCAAGCCAATAAAAATCTTCCATGTATCTCATCCAAACAATTCCATGTTTTCATGTCATTATACGACAATGAGGAGATCTAAGGCCTTGGTTTTTTAATGATTTCTTTATAAAGTTAAAATATGGAAAATAGGATGAAGGTCGAAGAATATAGTGAATATTAACTTTTTTGCACTGCTCCTACTCCCAATCTTCGACTTACTTGGAAGTTCGACTGGGTCCCATAAGGTCAGGGGTCAAGGGTCGAAGTGATTTCTTTTTTACACACCTGCACTTGCTGTCACTTCCAACTAGGCTGAACCACCACTAATTGATGTTAAACCTTGTCTGATAGTGCTTTTCCCATATGACCCAGAGTTGTGACCAAGTCCGAACAAGTTGAAGGGTTGAACGAGGTTGGAGCTCTGCACTTTAATATTTACTGCCACTGGTTTAATACACACCCACCAAGTCTAGTCGGTGGTAAAAGTTGAGGAGGTCCAGCTAAGATTCTGACCTTCGATCTTCGATTGGTTATTTGGCTAATACCACCCAATGTGGGGCCTTCTCTTTTGTTAACCCGCCAAAGTTCATGATCCCCCTCCTTTCGTATGATGAACTTGCTGAGACACAAGGCATGGGTTTTAAAAATAAATCTGCTCCTCCAACTTTGGCCAAATACCAACTTTCCACCATTTTGGCAAGCTACACCAAGGTTAGCTATGCAATCTTAGGGCTTCTAATGTTTGGCTAGAAATAAAATTTTATCTAGGAGGCCATTTGACAAATTATATATACCACTGGAAATATATTTCATATCTTTATCCATATAGGACACTTTTAAGAGCCACTGAGATTATCTTCTAATCTGAAATTGGATCCAAAGCCTCTGCACCTTTATCAATTCCTTTGACCTACTTGTTAATCTACTTGTGACACCAACAATCTTGGCTACTCAATGAGAACCTCTTTTGACATCATCTAATGACAAAACCTTTTTCTGTAATTGTCCAACATCCTCCCAATGTCAACAACACCTTTGAAATTAATGAAAACACATGAATGCTTGACATCAATATCTATATATTCTAACAATCTCCTCCTTTATCATTGATGGAAACGCTAAACATGGTTACCAAATAGGAGATTATTGTGCATATAATGTACTCTACCTGGTCAATAATGTTTGTCCATATCTCCCCATGTTACATATTATCTCTCCCCCTTTGACATCAATGGAAAAGAGAAACTCTTAACAAGGCTTACTTAAGAAATTATCAACATTTATATTGTCATGGTGAATTTATGTTTATCCACATACTTGTTCTTTTCTCCCCCTTTTCTTTTAAAAGAACTACATTGATTAACAAAACAAAAAAAAACACCAATGGAAAATATAATCTCCCTTTAATTGATCTCCACTTGTCATTCTAATCCTTTGGACTTGTCAACAACTTCTTCATATGCTGAAAAATTCAAGTATTTATGATCGGTTCTAAGAAGCTTCCTTTCTACCCTGTGGAGAAGATTTAGTTTAAAGAAGAGTGAGAAATCACTCCCAATCTCTGCCTCAAGTATTCAAGAGGGATTTCTTGCTAAATCAGCTCATACATGTATAACTGAGCCATAAGCAAACTCATTCATGTTGGTCTAAGTCTCATCTAGGCTTACATTCATAATATTGTTGCTCCTCCTTGACACATGCCCATGACCTATAACAACAACATAAATCTATCCCATCCATGATTGACGCCGTCAACTTGTCAACTGATAAAAGACAAATTAAACCACTTAAAAGTGCTTATATGACAGTCATGGAGGGACTCTCACCAATTCTTAGCTAGACCAACAACTCAACATATACTTCACTTTGATAGACTTCTAATGGCAGCATACTGACCAAACGAATTTGACTTAACAAAAATATTAGCAGTATATAAATCAAGACTCTATCAAACTAACAACAACATACATACACATGTGGACTGATAGTTTGAATTGGAAATCAAAATTAGATCAACCACTACCATACTACTTTGTTCCTTTGAAATCAACCCTCATACTCGACAACACCAGTTTAATTCAACTTTATAAACTAAATAATAATAGAAGGGGCATACTTCCCTTAACCTCCAAATGCATTACTTGGGATGTTTCTTTCTTCTCCTTGCATATGACCTTTCTGGATTCTCTTCAAGCCAACATCTTCTTTTCAATGAAGAGGAACAAGGGATCTACTCCCCCTGAGTATATTATCTCCCCTCTTCTTCCACACACTATTATGCTATATCCTAACTAGAGAAACACCATGAGTTGATAACCTACACTAATCTAGCACTCTTTCCTAACTGAGTGACTTCCTGTCATAGTATGAGCATACAAACTATTGATCATTCCTCTTAATAGCACCAATTAAATCCAACCTACAAATTACCTGTTTCTCTTCTTTCTCCCTGTTTGTGCTTTCTTTATGCAACGAAGAACTAGCATAACTATTTCTCTTTTTGACTGATAGGAGTCTTTTCCTACTGCATCTTATATAAGAGAGATCAACCACAGGAATTTCAATCTATGACCTGTTGATTAATTCTTGAAAATCTTTAAAGTGGAAAACAGGTCTCAGTTGCCTCCATGCAACATTCGACCTGCCTCTCATATTATTGTTGTACATAACTCTTTCGTAGTTTTCCTTGTTGGCTCTCAACATGAACCATACCTTTGTTTAACTTGTTCTGGAAAGGAGGTGTATTATTTCCAAGTTTGCATATAGTTGCTTTATGCCCATAATTTCCACACATGTAGCATTCATTGTTAAGTTGAAAAGTGAAAATGAGTTTTATTCTTACCACAACGTTTTCTCATCTAATTTCTTGTACTGATACTTTCTCTCCTAGTGCTTTTGGGTTTGTTCTAATTTTTCCTTTAAGGAGAAAAGACTTTGTATGCATGGTTGTTTGAATTTCTCTTAGTAACTCATGGTTTTTGATGAGATAGAGCATTCCACCTATGTTGTTGCAACTTATTTTTCCTTTTTGGACACTTGGAGGAAAGGTGCCATGTATTACCACAACAAAAACATATGAGGGGATTATTCCTGTTGTTAGCGTTATATTTTGTAACTTGATTTTCCTTTTGTTGTTGTGCTAGATTTTTTGTTAATGTCATGTTGTTTTGTCTTCCTTTAAAAAGGCTGAAGGGTCCCTTTAAAGTTGTTAATGAGTCACTTTCACCTTCCACTATTGTCTCGGCTTGAGGGGGACTATGGCTTCTTTGAATCTCTTCCAAAACATCATAATTATAAAACCTAGTCAACTGCTCCTTTAATATTCTATTCTCTTTTTCCAGCTCAAGATTTATTGCTCTAATATTCTTGATCTCCTCAAGAGTTGATATGAGTTGCCTTCTTAAATAAATATTTTATTCAATATCTTCCAATTCAATAGAGGAGCTAGATTCATATGTAGAGTCCATTTCAATTATAACATGTACAATATTTTATTCCCTTTCTGACTCTAGGATTCTTTTGCTGACACTTGATATATCCTATCTTCCACTCTACCAAATGTGCACCCATTTACTTCCTGATGTAAACTCTCTATTACATCATAACTTGTAACTGAGTAGCTAAATGATAAATGACCTACTTTTATACAATAAAAACAAAACAACAACATACTTGTGGATTACATTTCCTTGATATTCTTTGTTTGTTGATCAACAACTTAGCCTCTTAATACAAGGGAATCATCCTCTTGTTCATGATCTTCAATACTCTTCAAGTATTTTACTGCTCCATTATTCAGAGAAAGGCTCTTGACATCACATGCAGTTTGTATATTTGTACAATAGATGGACAACAAATAGTTCCATATCTCTTTGACAGTCTCACAACATATTACTTTCCCAAGATCTGACTTGGAAAATCCTCTCAAGATTTCCGCCTTGGCTTGTTGATTAAACTCATTATCTGTTAATCCATTCTCCATAGATAGCCATATTTCTAAATCAAGAGCTTGCAAGTATATTGTAATTCTTACCTTCCAATTTGTATAATTTGACTCATTCAAAAATGGAACTCCATCTACGGTAATCTAGTCTTTTTTCTCCATGTTCCTTGATCTTCCTTCCATCTATAAAACTGATTCTAAAGGAACTTGGCTCTGATACCAATGGTTAGAAACAATGGAAACCAGGTCACTACTTAGAGGGAGGGATGAATGAGTAGTGTGACCAAATTATACAACTCTTATCAAATTACACGTTTCAATCACTTTAATAACAACTCTTGTAATCAACATCATAACTCAAACATGTGAACATAACATCATACTCATTTTCTTACACATGTGCAAAAGGAATAAGAAAATTATAAAAGTAAAAATTATAAAACTAGAAAAAATTAAGCAATTAAAATAAATAAAACATAATTAAAAAAATAAAAATGAAAAAAGAACAAAAGAAAAAAAACATTTATAAGAAATAATAAAAAAAATTACAATTTTTAAATAAAAAATTATATATATAACAAAAAAAAACACAAGTTAAAATAAAATGACATTAAAATAATAATAGTAAAAATAAAATCTCGTGGTCTTTGACGCCTAGGTCACAAGTTAAAATAAAATGACATTAAAATAATAATAATAATAATAAAATCTCGTGGTCTTTGATGCCTAGGTTGGGCCAGCCTATGACAACCATTTATTTTTTATTTTATTTTTATGTTTTTCTCTTCTGTGTTTTATTGATATTTTTATTAATTTTTTTTAAATTTGTGTAATATTTTTATTTTTTATTTCTTTGGTTATTTAATATTTTTGAATTTGTTTTTAATATATATATATATATATATATATATATATATATATATATATATATATATATATATATTAATTATTTCTAATCTCTATTTTTTTTTAAGTATGATTCTCTCGAGATTTATTTTTGTTTTATTTCTTTGGTAATTTAATATTTAATATTTTTAAAATCTTTTTTGAAATTGTTTTTAATATATATATATAATCTAATTATTTTTAATCTCTCTTTTTTTAAAGTATGATTCTTTGGAGATTTAGTTTTGTTTTACACTTATTTTTTTGTTTTTTAATTAAAAAAAAATCAATTTTTTTATGATTGAAATTTTCCCCTTGTCGGTTATTTTTAGTTATTTTTATGTTTAATTGTTTTTAGTTTTTTTTTTAATAACTTTTTTTTATGTTCTTTTTCATATATATGTACACGTTTTCTTTTCTCTTTTTTCCTTGTTTTAATTTTAATTTTGTTTTATTTATTTTTTTCATTTCTATTTATTTATTTATTTACTTCTTCCTTTTTGCTACAAGGGCTATGCTAATGCTTGACCTTTTAAGCTGAACCCACTATGTTTCAATTTGATATTTGATTTAATTTTTTTTTTTACAATGGAAGAAGTTTGCTCCCATAGTGTGTCAATTTCATGGTTGACTTTTAAGTTTTCATTACAATGTGTCAAGTCTGTCCCCACTACATGTCAATTTGATTGTTGATTTTAATTTTTCCATTGCAACATACCAAGTTGTCTTAGGCTAAGATTTTAAAAGAGTTATATTTTTCGCATTAAAAAAATTACTCTTGGTATGGTGACTCTTTAATTTAGGTTTTTATTTTTAAGGCTTTTTTTAGTTATGATATTTGGTTTTAATTTCATGGCTCAAAAATGTCAAACTTTTAAGGTTTTTCAAAGCCATGATATTTTATCTTTAATGCCATGGTTGAAAAATGTCAAAATTTTAAAGCTTTTAGAGTCATGACATTTATCTTTAATGCCATGATTGAAAATTGTTGTAATTTTTAGTTTTTTTGGAGTCACGATATTTTATATTTAACATTATTGTTGAAAACTATTAAAATTTTAAGGTTTTTCGGAGCCATTATATTATATTTAATGTCATTGCTAAAAAAATGTTGAAATTTTAACAACAAAAAAAGTGTTGATGCATCATCAACACTTTTCAATTTTGGGATGTTTTTTCATGTTTATTGCACCAAAAAAGTGGTTTCAAATGTGTTAAAAAAAATGGAGTTTTAACCTCTTAAAAAAATGGAGTTTTAATAGCATTAGGCTACATCAACACTTTTCATTTCAAGGTGTATTTTCATGTTTTTTGTGCAAAAATGGGTGTTTTTTGGGATATAGTTCTTGTTTTGAGGCTATATTTCTCATTAAGTTGGTAACTTTGTTCATCCACTATAAATGTACCATTTTCTCTCTTTGTTTTGAGAAAAGATTGCAAGTCCACGTTCTTCTTTCTTTTGTTCTTCTTGCTTCCTTTTCCACACATTTGTGTATTCTTCTATATGTCTAGTAATAACATCTTCTTCCTTTTTTAAAGAAGACTTTATTATGGTGCTTCTACAATCATGTGTTATGTGCGCATAGTTATTGCACTTATAACATTCATTATTGTAATCAAGTAGGAGAGCAAATGAATTATTGTTTCTATCAACAAGCCCATGAAAACTTATGGTTTTTGTTCTCACATAATCATTATTAGATGTCTTATAAGATCCTCTATTTATATCTCTCAAATAATCACCTCTTGCATAAGCTCTACAATATATTTCTTTATGACCAAAAATATTGCAAGAAAAACAATAGCCAAGGAAAAGATTTTGGCATGGGGTTGTGAAAGACCTTCTTGGTGGAACAACTCTTCTAGATTCATCCATTTTGTTCTTGTGAGGAATCAGGTTTCTATTGTTACTCATTTCCTTTATTGCTAATGATTTCATTGTTGATGGAATAATTGAGAATATTAGCATAACTTTTAGATTTTTCTTCTTTTTCCTTTTCTGATGCCTTTTTTACCACAATGCTTGCATCTCCCTCAAGGGTATTTTTTTTTTCAACGTATCTAAGACCTATATTGATGAATGGTGACCTTTGGAAATTGAGAACACTATCTGATATTTCAACACTTCCTCCAAATTTCAAGCTTCTATTCAATTGATCAATTGTTTTCTCTAGTTCCCTTCTTAAGGAAATGACTTTAGCTTCTAGCTTCTCACAATTTTCTTCCTTGTTTTTCAATTGGATTCTCACTGCTCCTTCTGTCCCTTTTTCCTCTTTTGATTGAGTCTTCATGATGATAATTATTTTTTTGTTTCATTAAGATCGTGATCTTTCTTTTCATATTTATGCAATTTCTCCTTATGCTTTTTGTTTTTTCCCTCAAGCTTGTCTATTTATTCTAAGGAACTAATGAGTTCTACTTCAAGATTCACTTCCCCATGTCCATGAGGACCCAACTAGGGGGTTCTCTATCTACGAATACATTTATTAAATATGTTTCAGAAACATTTTAGAATAAAGAAAATTTCATGTCTATGAAACAACATCAATAACATGCACATAAAATTTGATCTCCAACAATTATACATGAAATTTTAACAATTTACATGAATGAAATAATAAATTGATTAATACCTAATCTGGTGGCTCGGTTGGGGATGTTCCTGTTGGAGATGCCCAACTAAATTTACCTCCCATCCAACTAGGAATTATTTCCTAGCCTAAGGAATCTCCATCGGTTCCCTAGCCTTCTAACCCCAAGTCTAACTAGTCATAGTTTGTCAAGGTTAGATCTTAATCCACCCCTCTCAATAAATCCTAGTTTGATTTCACCTTGGTATCTCTTCAACTCAACTCCAAAATTCCTCAAGTCAACAAAAGAAGTCCCAAACAAAAATAATCAAGAGCCCCTTTCTTCCATCCTCCCTTCCTCATTTTATCCTTCCTCCCTCATCCCTCGCCACCTACTCTCATGAATGTCCCCCATCCTCAGCTTTAAGGCTTTTGAATTTCACCCCCCTAACACCTCCTCGAAAATAAGACATATTCAACAAAGGTTAAAGGAAAATATATGTTAAATGTTTCAATTTGAAAATATAACTTTGTAAACTAAACCCATTTCCTACCAAAAATAAGATAGTCTCCACTTTTAGATAACTACATGATAATAACTAAAATACAATAGTGAAAAGCTTTTAATTCCTCCATATAAATTAGTGCTTTTAAATACAAATTTTTATATATAAATTTATAATTTAAAGATTTTGTTTGGAAGAATTAAGTGTATATATGTGTGTGTGTGTGTGTGTGTTTTTAAAACAGTCGGCTATTTTTTTTATATTGCAAAAGAGAAAAGGAGCGAGCTCCTTGTACATTTAGAAGGTAGTTGGTTCAAGTAAAGAGCACAAAATGGAAGTGTAGTCCTAGCATCCGCACTTGCAACCTTAGTTCTATAAAGATCCAAAACTAGATTGGCATATTGCCTAACAAACTATCCTAGTAGAAAACTGTATTTACACTGCATTATACAAAATATAAGATCACCAGAACTGATTTACCAATTTCTCTTGCTGAGGGTGACGCTTCTTGCTATTCTTGGTGGATGTTTCCCCTTGCTGGCTTCGATTGAAGGCCTTGATGTATTCAATTATTTCTTCAAGATGCTTGCATTTGCCTTTTAGATCCTTTATTTTATCTCTTTGTTTATCTATGTCCCTTTGCATGAACATTGGCAGTCTTCATTTCTGCCCTGAGGTCCTTTAAAGCTTGGTTAAACCTTCCAATCATGAACCTATTGTCCCTACAAGTTGGGAAAATTTCATTCTTTTATGCTCTCTCTAGCGGATTGCAAGCCATGTTATTGTTTTTAGTTGCTGTAAAGACTGTGTCTTTTTTGATCCCTGTACTAACTCTCTCACTTTGATGTGCTCTATTTGTTCGTCTGTTCTTGTTGGTGATGTTCTGGCTAAAGGAGTACACTTGGTGAAATATCCCAATATCTCTAGTAGAACCAAAAGCCTGATCCTGCTATGCGTTCAAATAACAATACAAAGAGTTTTCTTGAAATGAGTAGCTGGGCAGAAGATACTGATTATGTGAAAGGGTGTTTAGAGAGTTTGACTCCTGTGAGCCAAAAGACTGAGGACGCTGGTGAGATGATACTGTTCTCATAATGAGGATAATTCTTAAGAACCAAAATCTATGGATTGAACAGAGAGGGGCAGCGTAGAAGTGGAGAAGAACTAGACTGAGATTCTGAGTGTTAGGATTGTGAGCGAGAGATAAACCAAAGGGGCAGTAAACAGGAGGAGAGCACTAATGAGCAACTGATGACAACAAAATTATACAACTCTGATGTAGCTTGAGCCTGTGTATACAAATTGAAGGGTCGAGAGCAAGAAAATAAAAAGCTATTGGAAGCTTTAGAATGATAATGGGATCTTCAGGAGGACTATGGGCATGGGGATACAAAGGAAACTGAATTATTAATAGATAGCCTGAGTGTGAATAAGCTAGACTTACTAGATAACGAGAATGATTGTGCTCTTTGATCAATTTATTGACCTTAGAGCAGAGAATTGACCTGCTACTGTGGGTGAAAGTCCTGATGTAAATCACCTTTGCACTTGTACAATTGCCCATTATAGAACATTTTGCACTTATGTGACATTTTCTGTCCTGAAGCTTGTGATTGATATGTCTAATATCATCTTTGCTCAGAGGTAAAGGACACCTGTGGTCTTTATCAAACGTGTTGTGAATATTTTTGGGGATTGAGTTGATTTTGTGCTCTGATTCTTGCAGATTGCACTTGAGATCCACTGCTGCCAAATCTTCTTTGTATTTTGTAGACAATCTGAATCTGGGAGTGTAGATTTGATCATCTTTATTTTTCCTTTTGATATGCTTCTTTCCACTCTTTCCTTTCTCATTCCTCATCATAGTTATGGAAGTCATGGTATTTTTATTACATAGACTTCATTGTTTTCCTTGACAGTCCCAAGTGATCTTTCAAGTGCCTTGTTGGCATTTTTGTCTGCTTCCTTATTTTGATTTCTCAACACATGATTGAAAGTTATTTTTCCCAGAATTTGTATATTTGATCTGATCCTCTAAATTTTTTTATTAATAGCAATACTATTGAAGTCCTTTTCATTTACAATTGTTGCTATGATGATTTTCGAGTCTCGTATAATTATAGGGTCCTTGCTCGCAAGTTTTTTTAACAGTTTTGTGCCTAAAAGAAGGTTGTAAGCTTCCGCCTTGTTGTTCGTCATTTCTCTGAGACTCCATTAATAAGTGATAATTGTTTTCCCATTTGGATCTATAATTACTCCGCCTGCACCTGCTTTTCTTGGGTTATTCTTTGATGCTCCCTCAAGAAAGAGAATGAATCCTTTTTGTTTTTTCCTCCATTCTTCCAATTCTTTATCTTCCAGCCTTAACTTCCAATTCTTGGTTGTGAGGGATTTTTTCTTTTTTGTTGTTGCTTCTGTCTTTTTTCCTACTATTGATTTGTTTTACCAATCCTTCTCTTCTTGTTGTAGGCTGTTCTGATCCACATTTGATAGTCCATTGTAGCTTATTATTTCTAATATTAAACTCCAATTTTTTGAAAGAATCTTTCCTATTCTTGGTTTTTTTTCTTTGAATATGCACTTATTTCTAGCTAACCAAATTTTCCAGCACAATGTTGAGGGGAGAAAGCCCCATATCCTGCTTATTGTGGCCTTGTTTCTCTTTTAATACGGGTAGCTCTTCTCCCAAGTTTTATAATGTGCTGACAGCTGATTTGAAAAATTTATATCTACTTCCGGTGGACTTGTTATCTGGGTCCAACATTCTTTGGCCACCCAACAATCCATGAAGAGGTGTTGAATTGTTTCTTCCTCCATTTGACACATGACACATCTAGAAGGCCCTTGTATTCCTTTTTTTTTTTAATTTTCATAGGTTAGAATTTTTCCTTTAAGAAGAGTCCAAATGAAAGCTTTAATTTTGGGAAGGCATTCTGTTTTCCAGGTTATCTTCCATAGACTCCAGTCTTGTTGGTTTTGCTATTCTTGGAGGACGTTATACCCTGATTTCACCGTGTATTTCCCTCCATTTGGATCCCACACAAAGTCATCCTGATCCTCTCTGTTTATGGGAGCTGCTCCTGATAGGTGAGATTTTAGTTTCTCCCATTGACCTTTTAATCTTTTTGGAATTGTTGGTAATTTCCATTCAAGCCAATTATTATGGTCCCACTCAGAGATTGAATATAAAGTATTTATCCTTCTCTCTTCCATCCATCAATGAAGTCCTCTTAAATCCTGCTTAAGATTTAAAGGGTCTCTTCCCATTATTCTATCCTTCCAAATTGCAACTGTTTTTCCATTCCCTGGGTTTTTAGAAAATTGATCTCCGATAAGGGGAATTATCTTCTTTACAAGTTTCCAAACTTGTGTGCATGGCTTGACTGGGATGCATTCAATTAGCAATTTTGTTCTATGATGATTTAGATATTTCATGGCTTGAACTTTTTCCCACCAGCATTCCTTTCCACTTATCATTCTCCAAATTATTTTTATCCCTAAGGCAATGTTCATTTGGCCTGGTAAATGGATTGCTAGACCTCCTTTTTCATAAGGGAGGGTGACTTGCTCCCATCGTAGTAGGATGGATTTTTAATTCTCTTGTTTTCCTCCCTGCCATAGGAAACTTCTTATTATTATTTCCATTTGCTTGTGCGCACTTGCCGGAGCCAGAATGATCACATATTGATAAATGGGAAGGGCTGAAAGGAGTGCCTTAATCATGATCACTCTTCCTGCCAAATTAAGCCACATCACTCCCCATTTCTGAATTTTATCCTTCATTTTTTCCACTTGATTGCTCCATAATTCTACTTTTACATTTACCTTAGCTAGGGGCAGCCCAAGACATGTAAAGTGAGTCCATATTGCTTGTATTGGAATTTCCAGAATTTTTGATATGTGCTGCATATCTCTTGGTGAAGTGTTACAACTATGTATTCTACAGTTGGTATTATTTAACAATCCTCCAAAAGCTTGAAGAAAATCATCCAACACTTTTTAAAATCTTCTAGCTATTATGTTGGATTCCCCTCCCATAAGAAGGGTGTCATCTGCAAATAGTGAGTGATTTATAATTTTAACCCCTCTTGCTATTTGTATACTTGTTATTTTTTTTCCCTTCTCTGATTTTCCAGCGCTGCACTTAAAGTTTCTACCATGATGGTATAGAGGAATGGGGATAGGGGACAACCTTGTCTTAGCCCTCTTATGCTCTGAAAAAATTTACTAGGCCTTCCATTTATTAGAGGGCCTATCCATGGGGTCGAAATACAAGCCTGGATAGTCTCTATTGTGTCTATTGAGAAGCCAAATTTTTTAGTACAGGCTGCTAGATAATTATGATTAACTCTATCAAAAGCATTTGCCATATCTAGATTTAATATCATTCCTTTTTCTTTCCTTTGAATGCTGCAATGAATAGCTTCCTGAACAATGATCACATTGTCTGTGATTTGCCGTTTGGGAACAAAGCCGCCCTGATTTTCCGATATGATTTATGGAAGAATTTTCTTGATTCTATTTGCAAGGATTTTGGTGATTATTTTGTAAGAAGAGTTGCAAAGAGAAATTGGTTTGTATCTATTGAAAGTTATTGGATTGGACTCTTTGGGTATGAGTGCCAAAAAGGAGGATTTTGTATTTCCTCCAATTTTTTTTTTTTTTGAAAAGCATTTTTTATCATTCTCATAAAATGTTTTTAAATAATATCCCAATGCTATCTATAAAAAGCCATTGTAAACCCATCTGTACCTAGAGGCTTGTCAGGGTGAAAACTCCAAACCGCTTCCCTAACTTCATCCTCAGTGATATTTTTACTTATGTCTGTGTTTTATTGATCACTTATTTTTTTGGTTATGTGCTACAAAAATTCTTCATTAACTACTTGCTGATCATTTATTGTAACTAGATCTTTAAAGTAATTGTGATCTGTGATTTTTTATTCTTCAGCTCCCTTTATCTCTTGCCCGTCTACTTGAATATTTTCAATCTGATTTCTTTCCCTTCTTATTTTCATAGAATTATGAAAAAAATTTGTGTTTTTATCTCCAGATTTCAGCCAGAGACATCTAGAATTCATTCGAATTTCTTCTTCTTCTTTTCTATTTTGCTTGTAAGTTTCCAGGAACATTTCATTTTCTTGTAGGTAATCTTTCTTTCTTTATTCTTTGTTTTCTTTTCATTTATGAATGTTGTCCATTTTTTTTTGTAAATCTGTTTTCCTAGCTTTGTCTCAAATATCATTTTCTCTAGCCCAGATTTTTAAATGCAGCCTTAAATTCTTTAACTTTGTTTCCAAAACATAATGGGGAGACCCAATGATACTTTTTGTCCAACTCTCTTTGATTTGTTTCCCAAATTATTCATTGTTGTCCCAGCTCGAATTGTATCTAAATGGAAGCAGGCCTTGATTTTCCAACTTGCCCAAGCTCAAAACCACCAGCTTGTGATCGAAGTTGTTGTGTGGACGATCTTGATTTTCATAGAAGTGAAATCAGCTGCTATGTTTTCTTGTACCAAGATTCTATCCAACCTTTCCTTTATATTGTTCTTGACTATTATGCTATTACTCCATGTGTACTTCCCATCGCTTGGAGGAATGTCTATTAGTTTATGTTGTTCCATTATTTCTTCAAGGGCTTCTCTTGACGGGTCTGTGTGATAGTTTCCTCCAAATTTTTCTTCAGTGTTCCTTATCAGATTTAGATCTCATCCAAGGATTAATTTCCCGTTTTGTCTTTCTGCTAGTTCTTCTTTTATCGAATTCCAACAGTGTTCTTTTTCTCTATAGTGATTAGGGGAATAAACATTCATGAAGCAATACTGTTCTTTTGTGTTGAGATCTCTCAAATCTGTTCTGATCCAATGTTTGCTGATTTTTTGGTTTATAAGTTCCCATTTTCTTTTTTCCCATATGGTGCATATTCCTCCTGATGCTCCTGTTGCCTCTAACGCTGTTCCATCATAATTTCTTAATTTTTGAATCAGTTTTTTTTTTTCTTGATTGCTTGTTTTGGTCTCTTGGATCATATAAATTTCTGGCTTTTCTTTGATTAAAATATATCTAGATGCATTGGCTTTGACAGTGGTACCAAGGCCACAACAATTCCAAGAAACCACTATCATTATTTACTGTTGTGCTGATGGGAACTTCCCTTTCCTCTTTGCTGGCTTTTTTCGTTGTTTCCTATATTTTTCCCGAGGAAGGATTCCATTGGTTGTTGAGTTCCTAAAGCCATTTCTTTAGCCACTACCTCGTCTCTTATCTCCTTGTTGGGTTTTATTCCCATTTTTTTTTGCTGATCGAAAGTTTGGGGGTTTTCTTTGGCTTGGTTTCTAGTTAATATGCAGTCCACTAAGGGAGGAGGTAGAGGGGAAATAAGAATAGAGGAAGAGGGTATATGGGCAAGGGAGTTGGGGTTAGATATTGGGGATCATATATATGTGTGTTATGAATATGAAAAAACTCAGGATATAGAAAGCAACTCTCAAATTAAAGATATATAATTTACCCAACAAAATAATTTCTTACATAAAATAGTATGTAAAAGAGATGATAATATGTTTTTTTTTTTAATTCTAAGAGAGCAGTGTGAGTCATATGTTCATTAAATGCCACTTTTCCAGCATGAGATACTTTGAATTGATTTCTAATAAAAATTGAAGAATATGTTAGAAAATAAATAAATTATGTAAATGATAAAAGGGAAAGTGAACGACTATCTTTCTATAGTAACATGTTTAAATGATAAAACATTAAGTGAACAACTAAGTATTTCTACAATAACATGTTGAATCACTAATTAAAAAGCCATATTTCATGTACCCAATTTGAGTCACTAAAAATATATAAAAGGACATTGCATGCCCATTTTCCAAACACAAATTTTCATACGATCAAAGATATTTATAATGATTTTCCAAAAGAAAAGGTTTAGAACAAAACATCATCAAAATTGAGTTACCAATAATTATTTTTTTTTGTATTCTCAAATGTGACCCCACTCCATGTGAAATCACATGGAGTTGTAGATATTTCTAGATTTTCTTTTTCAATTGGGTAGCCATATTCTTTCTGAATTGGATAGTGATATTGATTGTTTTTTATTACTTTAGTGAATTAGATAGTGATATTGAGTACTTTAAATTTATTTTTATTTAATTAATTATTATTTTAATTATATTATACATATTTTAATGTTGTATGAAGAGAGAGCCCTTGAGAAAGCGGTGGAATATTGCGCGTTCAAATCTCATTAATGTGAATAACATCAACTCGTTTGTATTTACTTTATATATATATATATATATATAGAACCTAAAGAATAAAAACCCTGAGGGTTAGCTCAATTGGTTGAGGTCCTGTTGCTAAAGCACCTTGCCATTGGGAGGTCATGTGTTCAATTCTCCTTCATGGCCTCAACGTTAGGCTCAAATCTATTTTGTCGCACGTGGACCTCCATGCAGGCATGTCCCATGCATGATATCCATGCACCTACCCTCCCTCGACTCGAGCAATAAAAATAATAAATAGGTCGTATACAAAAGATTTTATACTTTTTCCCTTAATCATTTACTCCTTGCTCATTAGGTTTTGGGTTTGGGGTTTCAAGAGTAAGGCCAATCGTGGTCATCAGTACCAAAAAAATGTTTAAGAGAAAGATCAAGAGGACATGTATGAGAAAGTAATGCATACTTTACGTAAAGACTTTGTGGATGGAAAGAGTTGCTTGTTAGTTTCCATATGGTCGACTAGTTCAAGAAAAACACATACCATGCTTGGAAATGTTAAGGAACGAGGTCTGATCCCTCACATTCTAAAAAATCCATTGTCTCTTGATAAAGAAATCAACATATGTTCTGAACATGAGTTGTATAGGATTTGTACCTTAGAAACATAGACTTAGTGAAGGATAAATTTATGCTTCCAAAAGCTTGGTTGGAGCTTATTCACCTTCAAAGCCTCTTCTCTGGGTCATAGGTTCCTTGTGAAGAAGTTGTCACGTTGATTCCTCTACTCAGTGAAGACACTTAGGAGGGATTTTTATGGGTTTGTTGGTTGTGCATAGGGCACCATGATGCTTAAATTGGTGCTTCCATGACCTCAACGTACCAATTTGTTTCTCACTGAGCAATAATCACAAATGCTATTTATAGTTGCATCAATTTATACCCTACATGCCTCATTATGGGCACCAATATGTAGCTTCATCAACTCTATTTGGATTTTTTATTCTCTACAAATATTTCTATAAACAAAAGTGTGGAGGATCTAGTGGAAAAGGTCTCTACAGGCAGTTGATGGAAGCCGAAGAATGAGCAAGGAGAGGGTTTCTTTCATTTTTTCTTCCTCTTTTTTTAACTTGCCCCTTTTTCTTTAAAACTTCAATGGTTTTGAGATGAATCTTGATAGGTTTGTATATGCTTGATAGCATGTAATATCCAAGTTGTGATTTTTTTTTTCTATTAGGGTTTGTGAGCTCTTATCTCAAACCTCCATAAATGGATCTTGGAAATATGTATGGTTTTTTTTAATGCCACTATAAAATGTGAATGATAGTTTCTTTTGGCTTTGCTGCATTTAATGTCCCAAATATAACATGGTTCAATTGGAAAGAATTGAAGGGGTAAGGATTTCATGGGATTTTTTTCGATAAAGGCTGCATTGACAACCCGTTACGTGCTCTCTCTTTGGCCTACCATTTTAGATTCTTTACAGGATTTCAGGTCTATCTTTCAAGGGTGGATTTCTCTGCTCAACAATTATGTTGGTATGATTCATCTATTTTAGACCCATAGTTAATTGTGCTGCATAAAAAAATTCAAGGAATCCACTAAGTATACATCGATATAAAAATAGTACTAGATTCATATAAAATTGGTATTGTTACAATGCCCACAATGTTAAGAAATCATTGATCAAGTGAAATTTGGATGTAATGCTATGTCAAGGAAAGGACCCTCCAAGTCTCTACTTGCTAAATTCCTGGCAATTCCTCTTAATTTCTTTTGTTGTTATGTCATTTGGGTATCAATTCACAATATTCGTGCCTAGATACACATAATCCATTGCAATAATAAGATTAGTTTGGTTATTTGTAATCATGAATTTGTGGTTTTTTAAAATTCTAATGGTCTATGATTTCTATGATTTTTACAGGTAATCCATCAAGTGGTTGGAACTTAAAACGTAAAGCTTCACTCCTTTCCAAATTTTTAGGGCTTTCATTTTTTTCCATTTGGAGTTGTTTTGAGGCATTTTGAGGCGTTCTTACTATGGTTATTTGGGTTGTACAGGGATGATTTGGTGGGTTTTATGCCTCAAATTTTGAATCTGGGCCTCTGATACCACGTGTGAGGACCTAACCATGGGGTCCTCTAACTACTACTAAATTCATTCAATAAGTTTCACAAACATTTCAAAACAAGGAGAATTTCATGTTTATAAAACAAAATCACTAGCATATACATAAAATTTGATCCGCAACATAAAATTTTATCTGCAACATATTATACATTTCATTTTAACAAATTACATAAATGAAATAGTAAATTAAAGAATACCTAATTTGGTGGCTCGATTGGGGATGCTCCTATTAGGGTTTCCCGATTGAATTTACCTCCCAGACAACTAAGAATGACTTCCTATCCCAGGGAACCTCCATATGTTCCCTAGCCCTCTGAGCTTAAGTCCAACCAATTGTAGTGTGTCAAGGTTGGATCTCGATCTATCCCTCTCAATAAATCCCAGTTTGAGTTTTCCTTGGTATCTCCTCCACCTCGCACCATAATTTTTCAGACCAACAAAAGAAGTCCCTAAAAAAATCCCCTTTCTTCCATCCCCGCTTCCTCGTTTTATCCTTCCTCCCTCATTTGTCGCCACCACCTCTCTTGAATTCCCCCCATCCTCAGCTTGAATGCTACTGACTTTTTCCCCCTAACACCTCCTTGAGCCTCCCCCACCTTATGACTCCAATTACTCCTTATCCCTTCAGTAACATTCCATTGGTACATTCCCCACCCACCTTTTATTAATTCAATATACCATTCAGAATAATATTATTTTAATAATATATCACCATTCAATAATTAATATGATTTTAACAAATGTTCCATTCAATAATATTATTATTTAATAAAATATCGCCATTGAATAATTAATATGATTCTACTAAATGTTAGCACTCAATAATACTATTTTAGAATTGTTTTCAAATTTTGAGGAATTATATTAATTTAATAGTTAAATGAATCATGTTTTAAAGTTAATTAATTATTACCAATCATGATTAACTGTTTACTTAATCATCCAAAACTTTGAGCTTTAGTATACTAGTGTATGTGTGCAAGGTGTGGCTATGTAACTAACATACACATACTTGATACATATACTAATAATACTTATTGTAATTGAACACAAAAGAAAATCACTTAGCAGGTAGGCTCATGAGATAATGTAAGGTAATAGGATCAAGAAGGGCATTACAATTTCTTCTTCTTCTAAATTTGATTTTCTATTTTGATTGTATTCATTTTCTTTATTAGTAGACTTTGTATAAGTGTCTATGAATAGAAATTCTTCTTGGTTAATATTAGAAACATGTCCATCACTTTTTTTAAGCAAACTACTATCCTATTTAGAGTAAAAACTCATCTTCAGTATATTTTCCCCTTTTGTATGTATAAGGTTTTCTTTTACTGTCATTTTCATCATCATCATTGTCTTTCCTTTTTCATATTAGCTTTCCCACAAATTTTGTTTCTTCCGTATTTGATTCATGGATAGAACAATCACAAGATTTGTGTCCTTTCATCTTCTTTGATGTTTTCAAATTTCCTTCCTTTTGTGTTGGATTTTTTTTTCGTCATTTCATATGCACTAAGAATCCCATATAGCACATCCATCATTAGTTTCTCCAAATCCTTCATTTCTTCAATGGAAAAGACCTTAGCATAAAATCTTAAGGGGAGTGACCTTAACACTTTTTTCACAATCATTGGTTCTTCAACCTTCTTATGAAATGTTATGACGATGTTGACAATTTCATCCACATGGAGGAAATATGATGCAACATTTTATTCATTTTTCATTCTCAGACTCTCAAATTATCTTTAATGAGTTTAGAGATTTTCCTTCTTTAACTTTTCATTGTGTTCATTGATCTTTTGAAGTTTTTCCAATTTTTTTTTTTTTTTGATTCACAATGCATTATCTTGAAAAATTGTGATTCTGATAAACCACACAATATAGCATTCATGGATTTTGCATTATGTTCACTAGCCTTCTTTCCAGCCATATCTTTTGGAGGGGTTTTTGAGGTTGTATAACTAATAATGACTACTTTCCAAATATCAAACCAAAGATCCATTAGATAATTCCACATCCTTATACTTTGAAATCCATAGTTTGTTTCATCAAACAATGGGGAATTTTTTGTGGAGAAACCTTCATCACTAGCTATGTGTACTCCCAAAATATACCTTCCAATGGTTAGATTTTTTTTGAAGGAACCTAGTTTGACACCAATTCTTAAGCACACACTTATATTAAGGGAGGGGTGAATCAACATAAGACAATATTTACTTATCTAAACATTCATGAACTATAAGAGAATAATCGCATATGATATCTATTAGTTGTAACGCATGGAACAAAATATTTACGTGAAAACCTTTTTGGGAGAAAACCACAAAACTTATTTTTATACTTCTTTGTAGGTAGCAACCTACTGAATACACCAATCCCACTACTGCAAATATTTCTGGGTACCAACATACTAGAGACACCAATCACAACAAATGTAAATATTCATAGGAAAAAACCTATTATAAACACAGATCCCCACTACTACAAATATTTGTAGGCACCAACCTACTTCATTGATTCTTCTTGTTACTTATACCTTCATTAGGCCTTATATTTTCTTCTTCTTTCACTAGGTTTGGTTGTTGCTTCCTCCTTCACCGGGTCTACTTCTCCCAAAACTTGTTGTTTGCAACCTCTTCCAAAGAATAAACTTTTACAACATGCCACATTCAATTTTGAAAATCTGATTATGAAATTTTTACTTGAGTCACTTCTTTATGACTCCTTAGATCTCTAAATATTTCATACTCTGAAAAGTCCTAGAAAGGAAGTTACAAAAAAAATCCAAGATGATCTATTTGAAATAGAGGTAATGTTATATGTTTCCACAGGTCTCTAGAAAATTAATATTATAAAACATCTTATAAAATATGCTCTAGTGAAATTTCCAAACTAACTTATTAGAAGTTGATTTCAAGAATATTCAATAACCATAACTTAGAGCATATCTCCAAAAATATAGTGAACCAATGCTTGAAATTTTCACCACATGTACATGAACATATTGCCTTTATTTCCTCAAAATTTCATGGTCTTTAAGACCCTAATAATATTCCCCAGTTCTCTTACACACCTAAGATATGCTCTTGCTTGGATGATCTTCAAGTGCACTCATCTATCCTTTATTTATAATGTTTATGCATTCACTTATGGGGTTGACTTGTAAAACTAGTTGGGTTGGCCTATACTTTTTGGCTAAGTTGACCTCATAGAATATTTAATATCTCCTTATTCCTATGGAGTTTGAGGGACAATCATATACCATTAAAAATTTCTTGGAATAATATTTTCAACAATATATCTTATGCTCCCATGTTAGCTAGGTATTCAGAGTAAAAAGGAATTCAAAGATAGGGTATCCAAATTGGGCATCAAAAGTCAAAAAACAATATTTACAAAAATATCGACCTTGTACTATTTATCTTGGACATACATAGTCTCCCCTTATCTTTTGTTAGAAATAATGGAAACCAAGCTACTGAGAGGGGGGTGAATCAATAGTGTGACCAAATTATACAACTCTTATGAAATTACACTTTTCAATCACTTTAGCAACCACTCATGTAACCAACATCATAACTCAATCATGTGAACATAATATCATACTCATTGTCACACATGTGCAACATATATATAAATACATCAATCCTCTCTTTATTACTTTGGAAAACATAAGCTACAAGTTGTTATTACACCACTACCCCACAAGCTTCCATTTGTAGGTTTATCAGTTACCACTAAAAGGAACTTCTATCCCTTCTCGTTTATCAATTGCCACTAAAAGGGACTATTGCCCCTACTTGTTTATCAACTTCCATTGAAAGGGACTACTGCCTCTGCTCATTTATCAACTTTCACTGAAAAGAGATACAAACCCCTGCAATGCAATCTACCACTTGATAGTTATGTTGATCCATATTTCATCCATTTTCAAACTTAGATCAACAAGACTTTTTTTCTTTAAACAAAATCTACCTTATTGCTATACCTCAATTCCTTCCTTGCATGGATAAACTCTTTTATTCTCTCTTAAAACACCACCTTGTTTCTTACATGACTTGAGCACCTCAAATCACCTCTCTCAATACCTCAGACACAATCAAGACAATGTCAACAAATTATTATTCACTGATTTTTGATCTCTAAGACATACACCAAAAATCCATTAAAAATAATATCACTAATGCATTCTAAAACACCAAATATGATCTCTAATTCACCCTTTATGCATACTATCATTATACATCTTGTTTCACCAAAAACCCACAACTTTGGTTGTTTCAATCCACTTATAAAGGAATTTGGATTGATATTTTTTGAATTAAAACTTTAGTTATCTTTAGTTCCAACTTATGATTAAAGTGGGCTTGATTTTGATTTCTTCTTGTTTTTCCTCTTTTGTAATATTCTCTTGATGTGCACAATAAGCATCAAATCTTTCATTTGTTGTTTATGAGAGAAAATATGAGTTTAAATATAGTTTTCCATCATTCTAGTGAGTTACAAGTTTTAGCAGAGGTTTTATCAGTAATTCTATATTTAGCAAACTACCAGATTTCACCAAAATGCTAAATCTATCACTAAATTTGTCCATTATTCCATTCGGGTTTAAATTTCATTCATTCCCACATTATCCAATTTGGGGTCTCTATTGGTTTAGCCCAATTCACCAAATATGGCACATAATGCAAAATTTCAAGATGTCGACCCATGTAGGCATTAGTATCTCAATATAGGATCGAGGCGCTTAATCAAGACTGTATAAATGTATCGGGCCTAAGCACTTTATGCATAAAACCACTGCATATAACCTCCATTGGGAGACTTTGTGCTCTAAGAATAGAGGGCTTAACTAAGACTACAAAAATTCTACTCTCTCAATCTATACAACTACACAGAACCACGTCTTGGTGCTTACCACAGGCCCTCGACTTTTATTTCTTGATGAAACCTCTTCTCATAAAAAACTCAGTTGTGCTCCTTTGATAACCTTAGAGCTCATTTCTTCCAAGAAGATTTCTTCCTCAATCATTTCTTCTAAGTTTACATGTCCCGTGGGACAGTTCCACTGACACCTGGACCAATCATATTTTCGTAAGGACTACCTATCAACTATGTCCTCTTGGAACATAACTATTGACGTCACCTATCATCAAACTTCATGTCTTTTGGAATCCATCTTCTCAAAATGTTCTGTTGGGGACTCTAGAGAAAAATTTAGAGATAGTTTCCTATGGGATTGGTTTCCTTTGGGATTATGTGTCCCCATGGACCAATCACAAAATTTCTAAGATGCCACCTCATCCCAAATCTTATTTCTTGGAATTTTCACCTAAGCATTCTCAAAAGAAATTATGAGGAGTTTCTTCCAAGGATTGTTTCCTTTGGGGTGTTGTGTCACTACCACGATGATGCCACCTATATTTTCTGGTTGCCTTCCACCTCTACAAGGATGCCATGTGTCACTTTCTAAGTGGTGCCACATGTCACCCATTTTTGGCCCACTTGGCCACCCAAAAATGTTGAATATGCATGCCACATCATGTTGATGTCATCATGACACTATGTCGCCTATGTCATCTCCGTGAGCCAATAAAAAACTTCCATGTATCTTGTCCAAACAAGTCCATGTTGTCATGTCATCATATGACAATGATGAGATCTAAGGCCGTGGTTTTTTAATGATTTCTTTATAAAGTTAAAATATGGAAAATAGGATGAGGGTCGAAGAATCTAGTGAATATTAACTATTTTTCACCGCTCCTACTCCCGATCTTCGACTTACTTGGAAGCCCGACTGGGTCCCACAAGGTCAGGGGTTGGGGGTTGAAGTGATTTCTTTTTTACACACCTACACTTGTTCTGACTTCCAACTAGGCTAAACCACCATTAACTGATGTTAAACCTTGTCTGATAGTGTTTTTCCCATATGACCTGGAGTTGTGACCAAGTCTAAACAAGTCGAAGGGCTGAACGAAGTTGAAGCTCTACACTTTAATATTTACTGCCAGTGGTTTAATACAGACCCACCAAGTCTAGTCAGTTGTAAAAGTGGAGGAGGTACAACTGAGATTCTGAATGTTGATCTTTGATTGGTTATTTGGCTAATACCACCCAATGTGGGGCCTTTTCTTTTGTTAACCCACCAAAGGTCATGAGCCCCCTCCTTTCGTACGATGCACTTGCTGAGACACATGGCACACACCTATATTCAAACTTGCATGGGTTTTAAAAATATCTCTGATCCTCCAACTTTGGAAAAATACCAACTTTCCACCATTTTGGCAAGCTACACCAAGGTTAGCTCTACAATCTTAGGGATTCTAATCTTTGGCTAGAAATAAAATTTGATCTAGGAGGCCATTTGACAAATTATATATACCACTGGAAATATATTTCATATCTTTATCCATCTAGGACACTTTTAGGAGCCACTTAGACTATATTCTAATCTGAAATTGGATATAAAGTCTCTGGACCTTTATCAATGCCTTTGACCTACTTGTCAATCTCCTTGTGACACTAACAATCTTGGCTACTCAATGAGAACCTCTTTTAACATCATCTAATGAAAACGCATTTTTCAATAATTGCCCAATATCCTCCCAATGTCAACAACACCTTTGAAATTAGTGACAACACATCAATGCTTGACATCAATGACAATATATTCTAACAATCTCCTCCTTTATCATTGATGGAAACACTAAACATGGTTACCAAATAGGAGAGTTACATTGATGGAAAATGTTGATCATTGTGCGTATAATGTACTCTACGTGGTCAACAATGTTTGTCCAAATCTCCCTATGTTACATATTATCTCTCCCCCTTTGACATCAATGGAAAATAACAACTCTTAACACGGCTTGCTTCAAAAATTGTTAGCATTTATATTGTCATGTTAAATTTATGTATATGCACATACTTGTTCTTTTCTCCCCCTTTTATTTTAAAAGAACTACATTGATTAACCAGCCAAAAAAGACATCAATGGAAAAGATACACTCCCTTTAATTGATCTCCCCTTGTCATTCTAATCCTTTGGACTTGTCAACTGCTTCTTCATATGCTGAAAAATTCAAGTATCTATGATCGGTTCTAAGAAGCTTCCTTTCTTCCATGTGGAGAAGATTTAGTTTAAAGAAGAGTGAGAAATCACTCCCAATCTCTACCTCAAGTATTCAAGAGGTATTTCTTGCTAAATAAGCTCATACATGTACAACTGAGCCATAAGAAAACTCATTCCTATTGGTCTAAGTCTCAGCTAGGCTTACATTCATAATTCTGTTGCTCCTCCTTGACACATGCCCATGATCTCTACTAACAACCTAAATCTATCCTATGCATGATTGCACTGTCGAATTGTCAACTGATAGAAAACAAAGTACACCACTTAAAAGTGCTTATATGATAGTCATATAGGGACTCTCACAAATTCTTAGCTAGACCAACAACTCAACATATACTTCACTTTTATAGACTTCTAATGGCATCATACTCACCAAACGAATTTGACTCAACATAAATATTAGCGGTATATAAATTAGGACTCTATAAAACTAACAACAGCATACATACACATGTGGAATGATAGTTTGACTTGGAAATCAAAATTAGATCAACCACTATCATACTACTTAGCTCCTTTGAAATGAACCATCATACTCAACAACACCAGTTTAATTCAACTTTATAAGCTAAAGAAAAATAGAAGGGGCATGTTTCCCTTAACCTCCAAATGCATTACTTGTGATATTTCTTTCTTCTCCTTGCATATGACCCTTCTGGATTCTCTTGAAGCCAACCTGTTCTTTTCAATGAAGAGGAACAAGGGATCTACTTCCCCTAAGTAGATTATCTCTCCTATTTTTCCACACCCGATTATGCTAGATCCTAACTGGAGAAACACGGTGCGCTGATAACCTGCACTAATCCGGTACTCTTTCCTAACTGAGTGACTTCCTGCCACAGTATGAGCATACAAACCATTGACCATTCCTCTTATTAGCACCAATTAAATCCAACCTACAAATTACCTGTTTCTCTTCTTTCTCACTGTTTGCGCTTGCTTTCTACAATGAAGAACTAGTAGAGTTATTGCTCCTTTTGACACATTGGAGTCTTTTCCTATTGCATCTTATATAAGAGAGATCAACCATAGGAATTTCAAACTATGACCTGTTGATTATTTCTTGAAAATATTTAAATTTGAACACTGGTCTCAGTTGCCTCCATGCAACATTCGACCTGCCTCTCATATTATTGTTGTACGTAACTCCTTCATAGTTTTCCTTGTTGGCTCTCAATATGATCCATACCTTTGTTTAACTTGTTCTGTAGAGGAGGTGTATTATTTCCAAGTTTGCATATAGTTTCTGTGTGCCCATAATTTCGACACATGTAGCATTGATTGTTAATTTGAAAAGGTAAAATGAGTTTTTATTCTTACCACACCTTCTGCCCATACAATTTCTTGTACTGATACTTTCTCTCCTGGTGATTTTGGGTCTCTTATAATTTTTCCTTTAAGGACAAAAGATTTTGTGTGCATGGTTGTTTGAATTTATTTGAGAATCTCGTGGTTGTTGATGAGATAGAGCATTCCACCTATGTTGTTGCAACTTATTTTTCCTTTCTGGACACTTGGAGGAAAAGTTCCATGTACTATCACAACAAAAACATATGAGGGGATTATTCCCTTTGTTATCATTATCTTTGGTAACTTGATTGTCCTTTTGTTGTTGTGCTAGCTTTTTTGTGAATGTCACGTTGTTTTGTCTTCCTTTAACAAGGCTGAAGGGTGCCTTTAATGTTGTTAATGAGTCACTTTCACCTTCCAATATTGTCTCGGCTTGAGGTGGACTATGGCTAGTTTGAATCTCTTCCAAAACATCATAATTATAAAACCTAGTCAACTGCTCCTTTAATATTCTATTCTCTTTTTCCAGCTCAAGATTTATCTCTCTAATATTATTGATCTCCTCAAGAATTGATATGAGTTGCCTTCTTAAATAAATATTTTCTCCAATATCTTCCAACTCAATAGAGGAGCTAGATTCATATGATAGTCTATTTCACTTACAACTTGTACAATATTTTATTCCCTTTCTGACGCTAGGATTCTTTTGCTGACACTTGATATATCCTATCTTCCACTCTACCAAATATGCACCCATTGAATTCTTGAATAATGTATAGATTTTCTATAGCTATTAAAGTGTTCCCTTCTTCTCTATCATTAGATGAGAAACTCTCTATTACATCATAACTTGTAATTGAGTAGCTAGATGATAAATGACCTATTGTTATACAATAAAAACAAAACAACAACTTACTTGTGGATTGCATTTCCTTGATATTATTTGTGTGTTGATCAACGACTTAGCCTCTTGATACAAGGGAATCATCGTCTTGTTCATGATATTCAATACTCTTCAAATATTTTATTGCTCCATTCTTCAGAGAAAGGCTCTTGACATCACATGCAGTTTGTATTTCTATATCATAGATGGAATACAAATAATTACATATCTCTTCGGAAGTCTCACAACATATTACTTTCACAAGATCTGACTTAAAAAATCCTCTCAAGATTTTTGCCTTGGCTTGTTCATTAAACTCTTTATCTGTTAATCCATTCTCCATAGATAGTCATATATCTAAATCAAGAGCTTGCAAGTATATTATAATCCTTACCTTCCAAGTTGTATAATTTGACCCATTAAAAAATGGAACTCCATCTGTGGTAATCAAGTCTTGTTTCTCCATGTACCTTGATCTTCCTTCCATCTATAAAATAGATTCTGAAGGAACTTGGCTCTAATACCAATGGTTATAAACAATGGAAACAAGGACACTACTAAGACGGGGGGTGAATTAGTAGTGTGACCAAATTATAAAACCCTTATCAAATTACACTTTTCAATCACTTTAATTACAAATCATGTAATCGACATCATAACTCAAACATGTGAACATAACATCATACACATTTTCATACACATGTGCAACATAAATATGTTATTGGGAAAACTAGTGTCTATGCAGAGCTGCTAGTCCCACTAAGGCTGGTAGCTACCTTAGAAACAAACAAACTAAAATTACGTTCGTTTTCCTTTATGAGAAATAGATAAGAGGGGAATAAGGAGACCAACCTCTGTCTTGCGCTTGGTTCCTTGCTCGATTCCTCTCCCTTCTGATAGGTCTTCGCCACTCGCTTCCTCGTCTACCCAGCTTCAAAGAGCACCTGTAGAATCAAAGCAGCATAACACTATCCAAGAACATAGATCTATTATCATAAACAATATAGGACTAGATATATATTGACCACACAAATGCATATAACATCAATCATACAAGAATGTGGAGGAAAACTTGAATAGCTTTATTGATAATCAAGAAAGAGCAAAGAGGATTACAACCAATTGTTCTGACCCAGCATCATCCTCTCAGCAAGAAAGCCCTTCTTCACCTCATGAAAAGCTTAGATTACCCAACACTATGATATTGCACCAAGAAACCAACAGCACTTCCTTACAAGATTCAAAATTCCAGCCTCTGGATCTCTGGGATGAGGGATCCATATATAGATGTTTTCAAGGGGGGTGAGTCAGCTTTTGAGATTTGGTCAGTGTCCTCTCTCTGATAGTTCTTGATTCCACTTGGAGATTGATGATCTCTTACTCATCCCTGGGTGAATGCAGAGAGGCAAGTGTCATAGGAGAAGTTTCTGGAAGATTCCATGATCCTCCACCTTGCGGATTGACCCTGCCATTTGTCCACTCTCGCCCATCGCACCCCATAGAAGGGATTTTCAACATGCATCGCACCTACTGTGTGTAGGCAGGTGGGATGCAATGCACTTTGACCATGGAGCGGTTGAAATGGTCCAGTTTTGACCAGTTCTGAGTAGTTTTTCATGGAGAACTTCTGGGAGATGCTATAATCAGTTGACCTTGTTCTTTTAGGGGTTGCAACAACACCTTTAGGGACTTAGGAGCCCTCGTTTTATGGACATTTAGGATTGGGGTTGCAGTGCCCAAAAATGTCTATAATAGTTGCCCCCTAAAGCATGAGGTCGTTAATCTTTTGATGTCGGGTGAAATGCTTTGTCATGAGGATCCAAAGTTTTTTCGAGCTGGAAGGCGACCTGTAATAAGATACAAGACAATACATTATCTTCATAATATTTTCATGATCTAGCTGAGGCGGGCATTCCCATGCTCAGCTTTATAAATTCATTTTCACGTACATGAGACAGACAATCGTCTGAGTGTAGACTGATGATTATGGTAGAGCCATCATCCCTTAGATCGAATGATTATCTGTGCAGCACTAATGTACATTTGATGTCTTTATTTTCCTGAATATATATCGCAGCCCGGATCGGTGAAACTAGATCCGGGGTCTTCAATCTCGTTCGATCTTCACTCAAAGTACAAGTTGATCCATGTGAGAGATGTTTTGGAGTCAAACATGGAAAGACATCGCCTGATTACCAGCCAGTGATGTAAGCTGTTAACAGGCGCGAGAGGAATCACCGATAATGATGATGACCCTCAAGGTACTACAGTACAATTCACGTGGTGTGAATAAGGGACTTGGCGTCGAACACCATGCAAAATCTTTCGGTCGAAGGCCATTGATGTAAACCTGTCACCGGAAGTGAGAAACTTGCCATTGAGGCATGCAAGCTTCAAAGTACTGAAAGGGTTGTTCCTAGATCGACTTCTTGAATAATGAGCTGATGTCGACAAGAAGTGATCCGTCATATGAGGGCCTTAGTGAATCCCACATCAATGACACAGAACGGAGCAAATGATTTTAATGGAGGTGAAAACGATCTAGTGATATAAGGTTCAGGGTGGCGGTCATGAAAGAATGGAGCGTAAATGTATTGTAGTGGGTGAGACACAGGTGAATACTCTAAGCGACTTCTCTTGAACATATCGGCGACACTGACATGATGGATCGGTAGCATTAATCCCAAATATGGATGGTGTGATGGAACCATGGTGATGTGACCAGTGAATGGAACAACCCAACCCGACTCGGATGCGGAGTGAAAGTGTCATGTTCAAGAGCGACTTGCTACCAATAAAGTTTTCTTCAAGTTTTCTTCCCAATTTTTCCCCAGTCATTGCTGACCAGTACCTCTTTATTTTTGTCAAGCTTCAGGAGGATAACATATGCTTGTTCTATAATTTTCCCTTCGGGAAAACCCATCGCTATGTTTTAACGAGCCTAGCGATAGTGAAACTCGTTCTTGTCTGTATGGACAAGTTTGTCGCTATTCAGTTTTAATGAGTTTAACGACAAAGATAACTCGGTCCTTTTCAATTTTAGAGAGTCTAAAAAGGGATGTAAAGAAAACTCTGATAATCCTTTTTCGTCATATAATCCCTTGAGTCCGAAAAAGTATAAAATAATACAAAAGGGATGAATTTTCGGTAATTTTAACAAGCCGAACAAAACAAGCGCTCAATATTTTTGTGTAATAATCCCTCAGGTCCAAAAAGATTAAAATCTAAAGGAGGGATAGCACTTCCAGTCACTTCAACGAGCTGGAGAGGCCAATTGCTCGGCAATCTTTTCATATTTTATGAGTCAGATGAAAAGAGCTTAAAGGAGACTCTTTTTTCGAGGAACGAGTGATAAATAGGGGTAGCAGCTGATTCCAGGTAAGGTTTGGAATTTTCCAATCACGGCAGTGTCACAAGGATGGCTAACAGGATCACTCTTTGCAGCTATTCCTCAAAAGGGCAAACAATCAGATGGAGGTGAATGATCGGCCAAAACAAAGTGGAGGTGATGATGAGAACACGACCAAGGCTTCAAATGCTGATGGCAATACATTCACAATGGTTATTTACCGGAGAATGGTTCATTTTTTAATGAGCTTAAACTCCGGGGGAACATTTGCTCATTGCTTATGTTTATTTTTTAACAAGCTTGAATTCCGTTTTAAAACTGCTCGAGGCGGGTTTATTTTTTAACGAGCTTGAACCCTGCAGTAACACTGCTCGTCGCAGGTTTATTTTTTAACGAGCTTGAACCCTGCGATAACACTACTCATGATAATTTTGCATGCCCCCAGCATAATAACGCAAATCGAGGTGCATGGCCCCCAAGCTTCATTGCATTCATCTCAATGGTTGGAATGAAGGTTTACCTTTGAGATCTTCGTGGTAATCCGAAAGATCGGAGTGATGGTGGGTTTCTTCCCATGGTGCCTCTCCTATCATCATTGATTGAATGATTCCTTCGTCTGTAGAATGTACATGTGACCAAGGATCTGAAGAGGTGCCATATTCCTTAGACCTATCTATCCAAACACTCGATGAGCATTGATTTGGGTTTGCCCCCCAAGCCAAGAAAATTTATTGCTACAATATTTCTAAAATGGCGATGATCCATGCTGACAAAATTTTTAGGAATCTTCTGAATCCAAAAGATACCATATTGCAAGTCTCCACCGTGGCCACTTCCGCCAGATTGTTTGGAGGCGGTAGGGGAAAAGTCCCCATCAATGTAGGGTCTTTTAGTAGACCTACTCCGATATTTTGAAGCGAATGAGGGCTTCTATGGATCATTGGAATGCTTCCTGTAACTGGTGAACTGTTGGGGAGAAATGTTTGTTGGTCGACGATTGTAATTCCTCCTTGGAAAGGAAGTGCAGTCTTTCTAAAGTATGTCGACACAACTAGGGCCATGGCATATATCCAGGGCCTTCCCAATAGGATGTTGTAATCGAGGTTTCTGTCGATTACTTCAACATCAATTTCTACTGTTTTTCCCCCCAGTTCAACTTGCAAGTTACTTAAAATCCCGTATGGAGTGTATGATCGTCCATCAAATGCTTTTAACATCATTGACGATCGTGACAAGGGTGGTGAGCCTCAATTTTTCCAGCAACTCATCGACATAATACATGTAGATGCCCCCTCATCAATAATTGTTCGATGAACAGTTTTGTTGAGGGCTTTCACTTGAATAAGGAAAGCTAGTTGAGCTGGTAACTGAGGGTCATATCCTTTGTGATTAAAGGATACAAGATTGTAATCCGTTGGCTCAATCCCACCTATTACGGATAATAGAGCCTGCTTTTGGGAGGGGTAATTTTGCGGTCCCTCAAGTGTCGACATAGCGGACGACGATTGGGTCAGGCCCTCTACTATATTATAATTTTGTGCTACTTTAGCATGAGGATTAAATGTTGATTTGTGTACTAATCCCTTTGGCGGCTTTATCGTTAGCTCAGGAATGATGGGTGGCATAACTTCGGTTGAAGTTGTTGTAACTACTAGGTTGATCTTTATCCTTGTTGTTCGATAGCTGTGGATTCCCGTAATCATTATTCCTTGTTGATATCAAAGCATCATTTTTCTGTTTTGAAATCGACAACATCAGCAGTTGGGACTGGGAAGCACTTTCACTAGCAACCAGATTTTTCCCTGGATTTGGAAACGGATCAGTCAATACCGCCGAGGATTTTTTTTGAATTCTTGAAGAATCTTTTAAGCTCAGCTTTATGTGGACAATCTCTTGTCCAATGATCCTCATCACATATTAAGCATGGACTTTTTGGTTTCCTATCTCCAAGGGGGTTTTCGGAAGAATTTTCAGGTGATGATTCCTCCTGTTTCTTCTTCTTCCCTTTGTTTTTTTTCTTGCCTCCTGGTTGCTCCTGGTTGCTTGGTTTCTTTTCCTTTGTCAGTCGAGACGGCATTTACTTCTGAGGCAAGAAGTTCTTCTTTTGCATTTTGACTGGAAATCTTACGGGCCTTTTTAGATGTAGCCTTTGTCGATTTCGTGTCTGTCATACCAATCACGCCATCGCCGACATGAGAGTCATTGTTTGATTTAGGAGGAGGGATGGAAAATTCTGATCTGGGAGCATCAGGGATTTTATCGTAGAGCATGCCAGACTGGAAAATCAAGTCTAAATATTGTGCACGAGCAATAACTTGCTCTTCAGTGACGACTCCTCCTTTTGCCACATCTTCTATAATGGAAGGTAATAATGACTTAATAAACCATTCAGCTAAAAGCTGATCAGGAACATACGTTTTTACCATTCTACGACGACGTCGCCACTCATGAATATGATCGGATATGTGAGTGGCCATCGTTTGCTTGAAATTGGTAAGAAGTTCTGTTTCTGTTTCGTACCTTATTGGTAACTGAAAATGGGTTAAAACGGTTGTGGCTAGGGTACTGAAGTTGTCAAACGAAGCTCTGGGTAACTCGATATACCATTTTGTTGTCGAACCAGTTAACGTCCTCTGAAAAAGGCGAAGCCTAATCAAATCATCGTTTAGGGTGTTTGATGAACACCACAGATGAAATGTCATCACATGATTCAACAGGTCTTCACTCGGATTTCCATTAAGTTTAGTAATATCTGACGAAAGTTTATGCGGAATCGCTGGCCACCAAGGGGTGTAAGCAATTGGATCGTTCGTTAGCCGATTTAGATCTGGTAACTCTAAAGTCGCCACGAAGGGTAACTGTTGATTCAGGTTTGGCGAAGCATACCCAGGATAGGATGGAATGGCCTGAGCAGTTGGTCTTTGCATACCAGCATAATGCATTTGATGCTGGTAACTTTGGTAAGGTTGATGGGCATAACCATTGTAGAATGGTTGATTTTGACTGTTTTGAATATATGGCTGCGCACTATTTGCAAAGATTTGTTGCTCAGATCCTTGATATACTTGTTGGAATTGCAGTTGTTGGTATTGCACCAGCCATGGTTGTGAAGCCATGTGCTGTTGTCCAATACTGACTGTTTGACCAAGATGAGGGGTAATTGTACCCGTTTGGGCCTGTGTCATTCCACTAGTTGGCGATTGTGGTTGAGTTTCAGGAACAAGAGGTTGTTGCATTACAACCTGGGAAACCTGAGGTTGGAATACAACAGGCAACGCTTGTACTTGCGACACCGTCACAATAGCCGGCGTAGTTGGTATATTTGACATAGGTAAACATTGCTGCATCGAATATACAACTCTTGGTTGTTGAGGTAGTATTAGCACCCAACTGCTAGATGTAATTCTAGCATAACCTGAATTTTGTTGTGAACTCTCATATGGTTGTCCTCCCAGAGGAGACAATGAAAGGGTATATTGCCCCCCATACGGCGGTAATTCGGTACTCAAAGGAATTGTTTGTCCTTGACGACTGGACTACCCAAATTAACGCCCTGAAGGATCAATTTGCTAAGACTCAACATAAGTGTTCCCGGATATTATTCCAGATGAACAAACAGGAACATACCATACTGTCAAGATAGCCCCTGAGTGGGCCCCATCTAGCGATTGAGAGCTAGTTGGGACAGATGGTATGCCGACGAACATTGTCGGAGTGACAGCAGGAAGTTCTGCTGTCGCTGTGTCAGATGACACAGTCCTAGATGTCTACGGTTGTTCATACATTTCTAGTCTATCCAAAAGATTGCCTAGCGATTCTACAGGAGCTTCCGATGACGGTAGACTAATTTCTGATGAAGTAGGATATAGAGTGATCCCGACTCCAAATCGCGATGGAGTACTAGATGGAGGATCCTCCACAATCTCTTTTGTAGCAATCAGACCAGGTGGAAGAGGTAGACCGTTAGGTTCATAAAATATTTCTGGTGCCGAAGAAGGTATAGAATCTGCAGCGACAGATGTTTGGGGAATAACACCTTCCGAATCAGCTGTAGATGGAGCTGGTTTAGTAATACAAGTGTTTACCTTCACACTAGGATCAGTTCTACTGTCCTTTGGTGGCTGCTGAACTTCTTCTGTAAAGGCAAGGATACCATAAATGTTTGGAGTAACCGGAGTCTCCGATGGTGTTGGAACACTTATTCTAACTTTACCAGGGGATTTGGAACTGGTTAAACGAGTTCGCTTTTTCCGTAACAGTTTCGACTCTAGAGACAAAGATGGTTGACTCGTAAGCCTCCGCGAATGACGGGGTTTCAATTGACTTTCTTCCACGATTGCGGATTACTCGATCAACTAAAAATCAAGGGGAAGTATGATTCCGAATTAGATGAATTTTAGACGCTTTGACACAACTTGTTTTTTCAATTTTTAAGAGTCGAGAAAAAACAAAAGATGACTTTAGTTGCCTTCGATTTTTAATGAGCCTAAAGTGACAAGTGCTCAGATGGACCTTTTCCTTTAAAGAGTCTGAAAAGGAATGAAAGAGACTGCTCTGGAAATCTAGACAGAGGGATTACCAAACCAATCGCAAAACTACAGAATACTTTTTACGGTACGACAGTCAATCTTCCCGAATGTTGTGTTCAGTGCATTGCGATCGATAGGGCGGTAGACACGGCTTCCTATGGATAAAGGATATAGCATATTGTGGTCTCCCAAAATATACTCGATGGTACGTGGGAGCACAAGTCCGTACTGGCACTTGTTGTCTCAAAGTGGAGGAATCACCCAACCAATAGTGAAAACAATAGTTACCAAGCTTTACGACGCCGGAATACGTCTCTAACCTAGACTTCTAGATGTTGTGCGTTAGGTTCCAAAGCGTTTTTAGATTCATTAAATTTATTTTATAGTTGATCTTTCTTAAGAAATTTTCCTTTCAGGTTCACCGCGTGATGTAGATGTACAATTCCTAAAATGCAATCTAAGATGATAAACAGTCGTTTAATCTTCCTTTTACAATGAAAATCCTAGATACTAAGGAAAGATAGATGGCATTCTTTCAACATAGAGCAAAGAGCACACACTATATGCACTGTCCTAAATCAAACCAAAAAACAATCTAAATTCAAATGCACATGCATGTATTTGTTTTCAGCCTTCTTAATGTGTGAATGATAAAAGGAAAGCTAAGCGCAAATCTGAATTATTTTTCAAAGCGACGTTACTAACAAGTTTCTTTTCAAGACAAAATGAGGACAATGACGACACTTGCGACTTGGAAATGAAAACTTGCTTTCGACACTTGAAAAACTACTAATTCAAATCAAATACAAGAGTAACGTGTAATCGACTATCAAGAACAAATCGGATTCTCTTCTATGACCGAAAACGACACTTGCGACACTTTCAAATCAATAAACGATAGTACAATTATGCTACTTCTTTGTAAAAGAGAACTGAAAATGGCCCAAAATACATAAAAACATTTACAGTTCTTTCCACAATGGAGGCGAAATAATGGCAAGGAAGGGGGTTTCCAACAGAGGTGTACTGACTAAAGGCAGCAAAACTCTTGAATAGAGCTGAAAAGAGTGAACACAGAAACCAAAATCTAAGAGCAGAAGAGCTCTGATCAGCACACCTGTAGCACAGGGAAACTGAAATGCAACGCACCTACTACACTCGGGAAGTGCGATGCATTCAGGTTTGAAAGAAGAGATAGTGCGATGGACCAGGGACGAGGCTTTAACTGGGTTCCGGGTCACAGTTTGCAGCTCAGTTCAGGGATTTAGGCCGAGCAAGTGGTAATCAGTAAATGAATCATAGGGGTAGATCTAAGGAGGTTACTAGAGCCACCACAAGGGCAATTAGAGAGCTTGTAAATCAATTGTTTAATTCATAAACAAAACCCGAGATAGACTGAAGCAACATTGATCTACTTTGCACTTGCATAGCAAATGCAGTTCCAAGGCTAGCTGGCTTGACTTCAGGCTCCGTCTGTAAGTTTATAAAGTAAACAAATGTACATAAACAAACAACCTATTCGCTCCCCAATGGAGTCGCCATTTTTTTATCGGGAAAACTAGTGTCTATGCAGAGCTGCTAGTCCCACTAAGGCTGGTAGCTACCTTAGAAACAAACAAACTAAAACTACTTTCATTTTCCTTTATGAGAAATAGATAAGAGGGGAATAAGGAGACCAACCTCTGTCTTGCGCTTGGTTCCTTGCTCGATTCCTCTCCCTTCTGATAGGTCTTCGCCACTCACTTCCTCGTCTACCCAGCTTCAAAGAGCACTTGTAGAATCAAAGCAGCATAACACTATCCAAGAACATAGATCTATTATCATAAACAATATAGGACCAGATATATATTGACCACACAAATGCATATAACATCAATCATACAAGAATATGGAGGAAAACTTGAATAGCTTTATTGATAATCAAGAAAGAGCAAAGATGATTACAACCAATTGTTCTGACCCAGCATCATACTCTCAGCAAGAAAGCCCTTCTTCACCTCATGAAAAGCTTAGATCACCCAACACTATGATATTGCACCAAGAAACCAACAGCACTTCCTTACAAGATACAAAATTCCAGCCTCTGGATCTCTGGGATGAGGGATCCATATATAGATGTTTGCAAGGGGGGTGAGTCAGCTTTTGAGATTTGGTTAGTGTCCTCTCTCTGATGGTTCTTGATTCCACTTGGAGATTGATGATCTCTTACTCAACCCTGGGCGAATGCAGAGAGGCAAGTGTCATAGGAGAAGTTTCTGGAAGATTCTATGATCCTCCACCTTGCGGATTGACCCTGCCATTTGTCCACTCTTGCCCATCGCACCCCATAGAAGGGCTTTTCAACATGCATCGCAGCTACTGTGTGTAGGTAGGTGGGATGCAATGCACTTTGACCATGGATCAGTTGAAATGGTCCAGTTTTGACCAGTTCTTAGTAGTCTTTCATGGAGAACTTTTGGGAGATGCTATAATCCATTGACCTTGTTCTTTTAGGGGTTGAAACAACAACTTTAGGGACTTAGGAGCCCTCAGTTTATGGACATTTATGATTGGGGTTGCAGTGCCCAAAAATGTCTATAACAATATATAAAGACAATTATATTCTCTTTATTACTTTGGCAAACATAAGCTACAACTCATTATTACATTACTGTCCCACAAGCATCCACTTGTAGTTTTATTAGATTCCATTGAAAGGAACTTATATCCCTTCTCGTTTATCAGTTGCCGCTAAAAGGGACTATTTTTCCTACTCATTTATTAGCTTTCGCTGAAAGGGATTGTTTCCCCTACTCGTTTATCAACTTGCACTAAAAGGAACTACAAACCCTTGCAATGCAAGCTACCACTTTCTAGTCATATTGATCCATGTTTCATCCATTTTCAAACTCATATCAACAAGACTTTCTTGCTTTAAACAAAATTTTCATTACTGCTATAACTCAATTCCTTCATTGCATGGGTATTAAACTCTTTTCTTCTCTCTTAAAACACCACTTTGTTGATTACATGAGTGGTTGCTAAAGTGGTTGATAAATATAATTTGATAAGAGTTGTATAATTTGGTCACACTACTGATCCACCCCCCAGTAGTGTCTTGGCTTCCATTGTTGCTTACATCTTTGACTTCAATGAAAACACTATTTCCAACATATAACTTTGGAACAAACTATAGTGTAACAACAAATTATAGTTGGAAAAACGAACATGAAAAAATAAGTCAAAATATTTTTTTTATGTAAATGTTAAGGTCAAATTATTTATAATTTATAACAACATAACATCAAGATAAAAAATAATTTATGAACAAATTATGGTGAAAAATACAAACATGAAACAATAGTGTCGAAATAGTTTTCTCTTATATGTACAAATAAAAACTCAATTTTTTTAGCAACACAAACATTAAGTAATGGTGCCATTTTTTTTATTATATATACAAAATGCACAACATTTCTAGAAATGTTTTAGAAGAGCCCATTCTAGAAAACCTCATCGCTCAATCATGACATGAAATATGAAAAGTACTATTCTCGTGCCTTAGCCCCCCATTCTCCCCAAGGGGTTTGTTGAATTATGCTTCATGGGAGTATGGGGATACACATGTGATAACTTGTTGAACATGGTAAATATATTTGTGGTTAATGGTCACTTGTGTTAATAGTGTCCATTATCATATCCTTCTATTTCTCTACCCACTTGTCATTACCTACCTCTTGCACATCCTATGGTTTGATATGTGTTTCCAAAATATTTTGTATTTTTCTATGTATTGGCCTATATATAGAATGCACAACTCCTTACTTGATATCTATTTCCTAAACTCCCTTCCCCAACTCCACTTAAGCAACATCATCTCAAGAGAGAGATTCTCATTAGCTTCATGTTGAACACACAAGGTGTTAGAAGAACAACAACAACATATAAATGTGGAATATCACCTAGGAACATAAAAAATACAAATTTATCCTCATCATCTATTGATTGAACCTCTAAATATATCATTCTTTTCCCCCATAGTCTTCGTGTTTCTTTTCCTTCCTTTCCTTCTTGCAAAGGATGAATAACAAAAGTTATACCAAAACATCCATAGCAATATTGAACTAAGTTATTAAATTGATAGAAATGAGTAATCATTAAAATTTATAAATGCCAATGGATCCACTATGACATGAAAAAGTATATCATCATCATTTTCATCTTTGTAATCGAAAAGATGAAAATGAGGAGAAATTCCTAGATTAGAAATATTGAGGGGAAAAACATCTTCACATGTGTCTTTAATGACATGAGAGGTGTTAGCACTCCTCAGCGTCCCAAGGATGAGAAAGGAGACTGACGGAGGTAACCTCAAACAAACTTTGGATCTGGTAGCTAGCCCTACCAAATCAGGTGGGGCTCTCTCTATGATCTCACAGCCAATGAGTGACTGGAGAGGAAGACAAATCTTAGGCTAGATATTCAAAGCTCAGTACGGTTTGATTTTAGGGTTTTCTAGATGAAGCTCATAGATCTAGGAACTAAGCTAGGGTTTCAAATGATCAATTGGAGAGATATAATGGGGCAAGGTAGGTATGATCAGTGACAGAAGTAGGTTGTCATTGTGGTGAAGGGATGAAAAAGTAGAGGATCAGAATGAGCATGTAACAATGAATTCACTCATCAAAAGAAAGAACACTAGCATGAAAATCTCATCAAAACAGAGCATATAACTTATGAATTATGTTTAAACCCCTATGAGATTATCAAAAGAAAGCATAGAGATTGTAGGAAAGAAAAATATATATTCAATTTAATGACAAACAAAGAAAAACACTGTCACAGAAGCATACCACAAGAATATCAAGATAATAGTTGCAATTTCATGTTATATTACTGCAAAAAAAGTGTACACTAGCTCCAAGCTATGATTCTCAAGCATCCAACCCTCTCTATGACTTAGATCAGGCTACATATAGACCAAAAAAAATCTTTCCCCCTCTCAGGGGTCAAATCCCTCATGATAGGAATAGTTTACATGATTTTCTCCAACCAAACCTAAAGCTAGGGAAATTAAGAACAAACACCCTATTTAGACCAACTGATTCACTTTGACTTAACAAGCTTAACTAAGCATGAATTTACATGAAATTAACATTTACCAGCTCATTTACATTTAATTACATCATAATATTACCCTGGAGGATTGAATACATCACAAAACTTGAATTTTACTAAGAAAAACTAGAAAATTTCACTTGGTGATAGAAACGCAGCGAATCTCCTCAGAAGCACAATGAATTTGACATAAGTGCAATGAATAGTTTGATGGCACCTTTGAGTGAATTTTCCTGATCCATTTTCTGATATGAAGGTAGATTTGGAAATATTGGTATGTCTAGTAATATTTATAACTTTCAATAATGAAAAGTGACCTCTCCAAGTCTGAGAAAAATGATTTTTCCCAAGGCTGCTCCAAAAGCGCAGCGAGGGGGTCAAAACAATGGTAGAAACCCATTTTTTAGCATGTTTTTGGCCTTTTTCTCTGAAACTGGAGGCTAACATGGATCCCAAGTGGCATATATGACATGTGTAAGTGATAACATATCCAACCATATATGATTTTTTTCATTTGGGGGCCTAGGGAAAAAGCATAGCGAATTTTCGTTGCACTTCTGGCACTGTGTCAAAATTTCTAGGTTTTCTGCGAAACTAGGCCTCAAATATGGAGAAAAATCTCTCAAAAAATAATTTTTTTTGAAAATTGAGAGAGGTTTGTGTTATTAGGTAGGTTATGAACCAAAAACTCCTCCATTTTTCAAAAATTCATTTTCCTTTTCTTGTAATCTGTGCCACAAATTCATGCCTAAAACATGAAATTAAATTGGAATTTTTTTATTTTCTGCAATAAGCCTCCAAGTAATTTGAAGAAACGGAAAGCGTTTTTTGTTATTTTGGCTATTATTGACAAAAACCTCTTTCACTTTTGTAAAATACATCTTCATTACTTCAGAAACAGATTTCTAAGTAAGATTGTCCCTATGTGCAGAAAATGACCTCTTGATGAATTTGTGAGGAAATGATCTCTTTGATGTTAGATGGCTCAACCCTTGATACATCTCCTTAATTATTGTATCATATTTTCATTGTGTGTGGTCTTTACTTCCATGGTAAAACCCTAGCTCACTAGGAGAAAAATTAGGGTTTTCTTATGGGAAAATTGGAGATTTGGAACTGTCTTGTAGAGGGAGGGGAATTAAGGGGTTAAGGGCTATATAAATTCTTGGGGAAATTTTTCAGGGGTAGGGATAGGTGTTAGGGAATGTAGGGAGGTGGGGATTTTGGAAATGAGTGAGGGGAAAAGGGAAGAAACTTGAAAACATAGTCCTAGTATAGGAAAGTGTAGTATAGGCTAGGGTTTGTAGGGAAGTGAGGGAAATGAGGGGAATGATAATGGGAATGGTAAAAGGAGATAGATGGAGTATGAGTGAGTGTTTTTGAGCATAAAATTTATGTTTTTACCTCAGAAAATTAAGAAAAATTCCTAGGAGACCTAAAACGTGGAAAAACCCTAAGAGAGGGTCATTTACTGAGCTATATGATGAAACTAAATGGTAGGATGATGTGCAACAACTTGTCACTTTATTTTGCAATGTTACATCTTCATAAACAATAAAATATACTTTAGGAAACCTTTAGAACACTTTCCCTATTACTACTCCCATAATGATGACCTAGGTGATGACATGACTCTTTTTATGACCTTGACCTAATAATGACACCTAATGGATACCTAAAACCATGATTTGGACCTTTAGACCCTTGTAGTATGAATGACCATAAAATGATGACCAAGACAATCTTTTGGTGACCCATAACAAGGAGTGATGACAAGACCATGATGGCATTTTATGGAGGGAGTAGTAATGATCTAGGACTGACCAATGATCAAATTGTTTGTGAAAATTTATTTGAAACTATAACAATTTGACCGAGGACCCTATCAACCATTTGAAAGAGTACATTTTATCACTGGTGACTCATAGACACTAACATTGGCTCCAGTTGGGGATGGAATCTCCTTTAGGAGGTGTCAAGAATTTCATAGACCAAGTAGATTCATCCATTGGGAGATGGAGTCAAAATAAAACAATTGACACTCAAAAGACTAATTGACTAAACTTAAGAAAAATTGAAACTGACTTGACTTGACTGAAAAAATTAAATACTAGTTGAACTTACTTACACATGGCATCATACCATCAGGATCTTAGGGCCTTCACCTCGGGCTTCAAATCCTAATGATAACCACCACTCGCTGAAGATATATATACAATCATGTGATATGATCCCTCTAGTGTAAACAATCCACCAAATGGCTACTTACTGGAATCATGCTTGTACTTTCCTTGAGCAGGTAGAAAAAACAAAAGATAGGCAACTCAAAATGTCCATTGAACATGTGCTTATGATCCGTAAATATAAGAAAATTCATCTTCCCAGGTGATTGCAACAACTTGACAAAAGGATCCTGAAACTCGTGAATGACTACCTTTTATTGATGATAAACAACACGACAAGAATCTTCTTCCTTTTTAGATGTTAGTTGTTTTATAAAATGAAGTTTGTCATTCTCAAGCGAAATAGATGTAGACTGCTCTTCGCTCTTATCATGTATATCAAGGAAAATATTTGTATTTTCCTTTAGACCTTGAAACACACCATCCATAATTTGTAGGGTGGGAATATTCAAAAATGAATTTTCATATACTTCAATAAGAGTGTTATTTTGGCCTTAAAATTTTCTGAATTTGTCAATTCCAAAAATGAAAAATCATGAACAGATTCTACACTATTCAAAGTTCTAAAACAATCTGCTCATCTTCACAATCTCTTGTAACTCTGAGTAGTTATCACCATGAATAGTTTCACTCCCTAAATCTTTTATTGATGCAATTTCAGAATTCTTCTTTTCACAAGTTTCTTCATAAAATAAAAATTCAGAAAATGAATGAAATGAAGAGAAATTTGAATGACTATCCTCATCCCTTTGATCATCAAAAGACTGACAATTCTGCTACAAAGATTCATCAAACTCATAGGATGGAACATGACTATCATACATAAGCACTGACTCTTTATTAAAACAAGGTTGAACATTCCCTTGTTCTTCTGAAATGCCTACAAGTTGTTTAATGTCATCATTGAGATCCTGCTCAGTTTTACTTTCATCTGAGGGAGAACACATATGTTCTTATTGGTGATGGAAAGGGTTCTCATACAAAGTCTTTGGGATCTCTTCATCCATGAACTCTTCATCACCATAAGAATTCTCTCGATTTTGAATAAAAATCTCAGAATGTTCACAACAATCCTCAACCAATGACAAAGAAGGATGAGATTCTGTATATTTTTCAAAAAATGTTGAATGAAAATCTTTAAGAGAATAAATACTAGCAAATGGAAGACCTTCATACCAAGATCATTCTTTTCCTTCTAAGGTTACCATGAACATCTTCATCATACAATATTCATGAAATTGAACCTTTAACTTACGCACATGCATGTGAAATTTAACCAAGTGAAGAGCAGCATCATCTCCTTTCTCGCCCTTGAACTTTGGAAAATAAGTCTTCCAATCTACACAAGGCATGCAATTCGGAAAACCTGGAATGTGATCTTGTTTTAAAGGAGCATATCTTCTAGATATAGAACTCATCTCGATTTTTGGATTTTGCTACCAGTGGAGTATTTGGATCAAGTTGGAGTTGACAGGTGAATAGTTCATCCTTCATATGTTTCCGATGATTTTCCACCATCAAAAAATCAGATCTAAACTTCAATGGTTTTCTCGGGGAAGATTTGACACTTGGTTCCCCAGTATGGTCGCCAAAAATGTTGGCACTCCTCAGTGTCCCAAGGCTGAGAAAGGAGACCGACAGAGGTAACCTTAAACCAACTTTGGATCTAGTAGCTAGCCCTACCAAATCAGAGGGGGCTCTCTCTATGATCTCACAACCAATGATTGAGTGGAGAGGAAGACAGATCTTAGGCTAGATATTCAAAGCTCAGTATGGTTTGATTTTAGGGTTTGTTGGATGAAGCTCACAGATCTAGGAACTAGGCTAGGGTTTCAAATGATCAATTATAGAGATATAATGGGGCAAGGTAGGTGTGATCAATGACATAAGTAGCTTTTCATTGTGGTGTAGGGATGAAAAAGTAGAGGATCAAAATGAGCATGTAACCATGAATTAACTCATCAGAAGAAAGAACACTAACATGAAAATCTCATCAAAACATAGCATATAACTTATGAATTATGTTTAAACACCTATTAGATGATAAAAAGAAAGCATAGAGATGGTAGGAAAGAGAAAAATATATTCAATTTAATGATAGATAGAGAAAAACATTGTCACATAAGAATACCACAAGAATCCCAAGATAATAGCTTCAATTTTCTGTTATATTACTGCAAAAAAGTGTACATTAGCTCCAAGCTATGATTCTCAAGAATCCAACCCTCCCTATGACTTAGATCAGGACACATATAGACCAAAAAACCTCTTTCCTCCTCTTAGCAGTCAAATCCCTTATGATAGGAATAACTTACATGAATTTCTCCAACCAAACCTAAAGTTAGGGAAGTTAAGGACAAACTCACTATTTAGAGCAACTGATTCACTTTGACTTAACAAGATTAACTAAGCATGAATCTACATGAAATTAACATTTACTAGCTCATTTACATTTAATTACATCATAATATTACCTTGGAGGAGTAAATACATCACAAAACTTGACTTTGACCAAGAAAAACTCAAAATTTTCACTTGTTGACAAAAGCGCAATGAATTTGACGGAAGTGCATTGAAGAGTTTGAGGGCACCTTTAAGTGACTTTTCCTGGTCCATTTGTTTATCTGAACATAGATTTGGAAATCTTGGGATGTCTGGTTGTCTATAGAACCTTAAAGCATGAAAAATGATCTCTCCAAGGATGATAAAAAGGATTTTTTCCAAGGCTGCTCCAAAAGCATAGCGAGGGGGTCAAAATAGTGGCAGAAACCCATTTTTTAGCATGTTATTAGCCTTTTTCTCCCAAACTAGAGGCTGACATGGCTCACAAGTGGCATATATGACATCACTTCACTGGAAATTTCATTATACATGACCCCACCTTCTAGCTATTAAGTTACGAGTAGGATTAGTTGCATCCAAGTTTTCCCTTTCTTACACTTATTCTACACTCGTTTCCCATAGTATGTCCTTGTTTTCTTATTCTAGTTCTACATCATGTTTTATTTAGCCATTTTGTTCTCTTGTCTTCTGGTTTTGTTTCTTCGTTCTGTGTTTTCTTTCTTGTTGAGTTTTCCTTTTATTTTCATCATGCAAATAAGTGGTGTGCCTTATTGTGTTGTGGCTTCCAAGTGTGTGTGGGGCTGAAGTTCAAAGAGTCTTGTGACGTTGCAACGCTTGGCTAGTCTTATGTCCATCTTCCTTTTTCTAGTTGCATCTTTTGGTCTATGAAGTTCTAACGGAAAATACAATCCGTCTGTAAGGAGAGTTTTGGTCCAACGATGAACCTGTGTCTAATCTGGAAACTTCATTCCTATACTCAATTTTCTGCTTCAATGTTTTCAAACCTATCCAACTAGTAGACTTGATAAGGGGAAAAAATCTAAACGAGAAAACCTAAATTAGAGGTATTTATATGATTCTTTGAAGGAACAACCTCTCCTACTCTCAATAATTCAGGATCCCTCTTCCGCCCCAAAATAAATAAGTTTCGATGCACAAATCTCTTTAAATAAACAAATAAAGGTGAAAGAAAAGAAAGGATTCCTACACAGAGAGGTGGAGCAAGCCACTCCACCAGGGTACTGTCTAGGTTCGCTGGTAGTGGAGAAATTTTTGTGTTCTTGCATCGATACTGTCTGGGCCTGCTGGCAGCGGAACAACATCAGAGATGAAAATATAAAGCTCGCGAGCTAAACTACCCATCCCAATTCGAAACATTGTGATTACATTGAATCTTATGTTGTGTTCGACTGATAAGGTATATGAGAGACCATGTCTTCCCTCGGGTAAGTAGGGAAGCCAAAGTAATCTGTAGGATGAATCAATATTCCCTAAAGGACCAAGGCCCTACACAAAAGAAAATAACCAAGACAGAGAAACTGGAATTCAACCATTGTTTCGCCAAGTGTTATAGCGATTGCAACACCCTCCAAACTTCTAGCTTGCACTCAAATTTTAGAGCCTTCCTTGGTCTTTACCTTGATTTTTGCAAACACTTAAGCTCATTTCAAGAGCTTTACCAAAATTCTTTGACCCCTTTTGCTTGTTAGATCAGCTATCGTCTTTTTGCATTTTTTACTGTTTTTCGATGTTCGCAAACCTTTTCTGGTGGTTTCGAAGGTTGGTCTTTATGTATATGAATTTTCCTAGCCATGTAAACACCTATCACACTCATACACAAAGTTTTGAGCACTATCGCACAAGTGTCATCACGGTCGTCCTAAAGTCTATCTCAAGTGTCAAACTTGTCGCTTCTTGTTATGAGACAGTCACATAGAGGGTAATGCTTTGTCTTATTTTTCCAGTGGTCTATGTTTTCATGTCGTCAAAGTGTGCTAAGTGTATGATCACAAGTTCAAGTTCATCACAAGTCTGCCTTCCTTCCACACTTAGCCATTTTTCCGTAAATATTCTTGACCGGACAACTCAACTTCACTAGACCCTGACTAAAATACGCATTCTGTAGTCTTAGCCCTCGGTGTTGTGACCTTACCTAGAACTGTGTAGTGCATATTCACTATCCTCCAAGATAGTTTCATTGTGCAATTCGAGAGCTCAACAACTTTCCATGACCCCATAATTGCACATTAATTCCTCCCAGTCTGAATTGAACTACGCGCTTCACACTCTCATTCCTCAATATTCCCCCTTGACTACTAGAACCCTACAATGCGTAGAGAACATAGCCTGCCCTGTACTCCAGAACTGCGTAGAGGTGTCCTCTAGTGTCCTCCCTCAAATGGAACTCACTGATCTCAAGAACTGTGTAGATTTTTCCTCCAGGTCCGTTTGCTTCCTAGTCCCCCTTGCCTCGGAAAATTTTGCAGAGTTGACCTCCATGACCTCATCCTGCATCACCCATTGCTAGCTTGAACTGTGAAATCCTAACTCCCAGTGGCCACTACACAATTTCATTCCCTAGTGGGGACTGTGTTGAAAGGTTCCTCAGTGAAACCTCAGCCGCGCTCTGCGCAGTCTTAGTGATCAATTCCCTCTCCCTATCAATTGAAAATGCAAATGGGTAGTTACTGGGCCCTCTCTCCTAGCCTATCATTTGTCCTGTGATTAGTTCACGGGATAATAATGCATCATCTTAGCATAGATATTTTTCAGAATGATGTCATCCTACCATGAGTGAATTGCAGGAACATGTACATTATCAAGTCACAGAGAGATGACTAAGAAGGAGAAGAAGGAGGGAAGCATTCCTAAAGACTCACTTGTAGTTGAATGGACGAATGGGCCTACCAAGAGCAAGCAAAAGGAAAACAAGTGTGCAACCACCTTCCAAGACTAAAGATCATTGAAGACCTGGCATCATCAAGCTATGGGGAGGAGAAGAGAAAGAATATCCAAAAACACATCCATCACTCAGCATTAGGCCATTTCCCAATTCTTCTACAACTAAAAGGGAGTAATGGGAAGTCAGGAAGCCCATTAAATTTAACCCAGTCTGGCTCCAAGAGGAAAGCTACAATGAGTTGGTAAAGACTGCCTGGATCCCACATTCCCCAGACCAATGACTCTCCATAGCTCATCAATTTATGGAAAACCTCAATATAACTAAACAGGCTACAATCATCTAGGTGAAAGCAAAGAGGATAAGGGAAGAGGCAGAATCAAAAACATTGAAGTAGAACTAGAAATATTGGAAAGCCCGAAGGGTGATGGATATGAGTTAGAAGAATCTAGGGAAAGAATAAAAGAATTATAATGTTCAAAACAGAAGATTCTAAATGACAAAGAAGAATAATGATGACTAAAAAGCAGATCCATTTGGCTAGCTTATGGGATGAAAACTCAATTTTTTTCCAAAACTATGCGAGAGGCAAAAAACCATAAACACTATATGGGAAATGTAGAAATAAGATGGAAGCACAACAAAAACTTTTGATGATTAGCCTCAGTGGGGAGAGATCATTTCAAATCCCTCTTAAGAGCCCCAGAGAAAGAAACTATAACAAAAGTAATTTAGGGTGTGCAATTATTTCCTAGACATGTGGAGAAGGAAGAAAATGATCAGCTCATGGCCACAATCACGAAAGGGGAAGTAGAAGGAGTCATCAAATATATGTAGAAAGATAAGAGCCTAGGCCTAAATGGATGGATAGTATAATTATTCCAACATTTCTTTGAGCTTATTAGAGATTATCTTACCCAGGTGGTGGAGGACTCCAGGATCAAACCTCAAGTATATGATCCCTTCAACATCACCTTCTTGGCTCTAATTCCTAAAGTTTATCACCCTAAGACATTTGAGGAATTTAAACCAATCTCTCTCTGCAATTGCATCTACAAGATAATAGCCAAGTTCATAGTTATCCGACTCAAACCCATACTTTCAAAGAAAATCTCTAGGGAAAAATTTGGATTTTTAGATGACCGTCAAATTCATGAAGCAATAGGAGTCGCCCAGGAAACTATGCACAACCTTAAAAAGAGTAGAAGAAAAGCCTTGATTACAAAAATAGACTTGTCAAAGACCTATGACAGAATTAGTTAGATTTATTTGCACCTATTTCTCACCCATATGGGTTCTGATATTGTTTTTATCAAGTAGGTTATGGGGTGTATCACAAATGTGAGTTTTTCAGTTTTAATAAATGGAGTTTCATCCCCGTTTTTCCACACCCATAGAGAGCTCAGGTAGGGATTTCCATTGCCACCACTCTTGTTCTTATTTTCCACTTAAGGGCTAAGTAAGTTGATTCTCACTAAAAAGAATTGAGGAGATGTAAAAGGGGTCGAGGTAGCCACAAATCTATTTGTAACACACTTTTTTTTCGTAGATGATATTCTTCTCTTAAGCGAAGGGTCCAGAAGGGCCTTTAGCATATAATAGAATCACTCAACCTCTTCCTTAAAGCTCCAGGTATGTGTATCAATGAACAAAAATTTCTTTGGTTCATGAAGGTTTATCTCAGGAAGAAATATACAAGGCTCAATCTTTCCTCCCTTTTGAAGCTAAAAAGATGAAGGAGAGTCCCAAATATGTGGGGTTCCATCTCAAATCAGACTCCTACAAAAAACAAGACTAGCAATGGATCCTATCCAAGATTGAAAAACGCATAAAGCACTGGAGTTAAAATTGTTTCTCAAGGGATGGAAGGTTGGTCTTGATAAAATGAGATCTAATTTCAATTCTTGTGTTGTGGCTTGAATCAACCTCCTAGAGACAGTCTATGGGTTGGAAAGAGGACCAGTGCCTAGGACATCCTAAATGAGTTATTGCAGATTTGCAAGATCTGTCACACACACTAAATATTCAAATTTCATAGAAAACAGTGATTCAGATGCCTCCTCCAAAAGAAGTATATAACCATCAAACTAAAAATCAACTCATGGAAACATTAACACAAATATATAGTGGCCTTCATAACATGGGTTTTCAGCATAATTAATCATTGTAATATATGGAATAGAGAAATTAAACTTAGGAGGAAATTCAATACACTCGGCTTCTCCATAAGAATCTTATATAGTAAAAATAAGCATCAATCAAAGAAAACATGGATTAAGAATGGAGTGCAAAGATACGTAATATGCTCTTTAAGGATTTGGTTTTCATGTCTATATAGGCATTATAAATCAATATTTGACTTTAATGAATCTATGCGTTCATGAGAAAAAAATCCAGTGATACTTACAATACAATCTAAGAAGAAAATGAAACACATATGAAGGCACATCACTAGAACACATACTGCAAACCCAGGTGAGATAGAATCGCCAAAATCTTGTATTAATTTTTAATAGAGAAATAATACATCCATAATGCATGAAACTTCTCTAATTGAAAGAAAAAATACCACAAAGTTTTGAACCCTTTTGGAGTCTCTTTTCATAGTCTTTATAAGGCTCTAAGAGGAAAACCCATTACAAAAATATTCCTTCTTGATTTGGTTTCAGAGATACATCATATAAAAATTAAGTGTCCCTCGTAGCACAACTATCTATAACATAAAATATAACTCACTGAGGAAATAAAATAGTTACATGAAATTAAAAGTAAAAGTGTCATGATTGAAACAATCTACAATATCTTCAATGTTGTTGGGAAGGAGGTGGTGGCTGCATCGATGGGTCAATGATCTAGAGCATAGGTGGATCAATAAACTATTGACACCTCTTCCATAGTACTCGATTTGAGACACTGGAAGAAAAACTGATGTGAGATCTTCAAACTAGTGAGGTCTGAGTAGTCCAACCTTTCCCTAAATAGCATTTTTATCAATCCAAGTAGCTGAAAGTATTTCATAAGATAATTGACCATGATTCTCCCCTTTAGAGTGGCAGTCTTCTCATGAGAGGAGTTTTCTCATCTTTTGGCCTCCACCAGTCGTTGTTTATACTGATCCTAAGGGATTAACTCCACCAATTCCCAAAAGTTGGGTAACCCTTCCCTTATCAGTACTTCAAACCCTTGATTGAAAGCATTCACCTTCCTTGCCACAAATCCTAGGCATTCTTCAACTCTCACCTTGGCTTCCTCCTTTTGGATCATCTTAGTAATTTCCATGATGGCCCCACTTTGTCCACCACATCAACATGACTCAACTCACTAAGTGGCCTCTCATTCACGAACTTTATGAACTTTTAGGAAATTTGGGAGTTCTTTGCCCCATCCTCCTTAGATTTCATTGTTTGCTCAATTTAGTGTCCTAAATTGCTTTACATAAATTATCAATCCATGTATCGTAAACTGATGAAGTGTAGTGCACTGTTTGTGCTAGATGACCCTTCTTACTTCGTTGTTTTTATGTTTTATGTTGTTTTGGGGGTTTTTGGGTCCTTTAATCCCTAATGATGCACAATGTAACTATCAAAATCTTAAATCTAACTTCTGTAAGGACTGCTAAAAATCTAAAAATGAGAAACAAAAGAGCTTAAGGAAGACTTGAGAGAAAAGTTTAAGCAAGAAATGAAAATAGAGTTTCTATTCCTATTTTATCATTATTCCAAAATCATGATCTTAAAAACTGAAAGTGAAATTGCAACTAGTGTCTAATCTATCATAGAAACAAAGCTAAATGAAATACTTAATTACCCTGCCTCTCAATTTTGGGAGAAAATCTCCTTGTGATGACATTTGAGGATTTTTGTACTTCATTATTCTAAGAGAAAATAAATGCAGGAATCAGAAAGGACTCATTGCATGAATGAAGTATTCAACCAATTTAAGAGACATCATCTAGAAGGGTTCTTCAGAAACATTCATTAACACCTGAGTCAATAAAATAACAAGAACAGTAATGGCACTCATCAGTCTACTTGAAAATTGAAATACTAGTAAAGCAATAAATGAAATAAACTAAATTATACTACTGAATTTTAACTTCTAACTGTTGATAAAAATTATAAAGAAATTAAGCAAGAAGAAACTATTCTGCACTAAAAGAAGTTATTCTGCATTAGTGAGAAAATGATAAAAGTTGCATTATAAACAAGGTTAGTACCAAAATGATTATGAACATTGTGATGAATTTACAGTTTAACTAGAAAAGACAAAACAAAATGAAATAAAACCTCATTCAGTGCAGGGGCCCTCTGCAACTGATCAAGTTATGCGTGCTTAATCAATCTCCAAGAAACTCTTTCAGATATCCATAAAACACATGGTCTTCATATTAAAAACAGGGAAATAAGTTTCAAAATTACAAAGCGGTAAGTCTGTGCTTAATACATGAGGAAATTTGAACTCCTTCCGAGTCCTTTACAACTGATATTTAAAGAAAAATCCTAACTGTCCTTTGAGAGAATTTAGCTACAGGTGGTCCACGTATTACAACAGTTCTGCGTGAATGGATTGATCAGCTACAGGTGACTTTAAGTCAGCAAGGTAGTTGTGTGAAACAGTTATCACCAGTGGTTGGTTCAAGTAAATGCTGCAACAGAAGCTGTCGGATTTATTAAATAGCCACGAAGAATGGACACAGAGTCCTATTGCTCCCAGGTTTCTTCATTTGACTCCACCTTTGACTGTGGTCTTGAGCTGGTTTCTTTGTCGATTTGGGCTGGTTGACTAGGATAGGATCCATGTCGTGACCATTCTAGAGATGCCCATGTGGCTAGTTTCCTTGTTTGACACATGTAACCTGTTGAAGCATGAAGGTAGTTGCGGAACAGTCGATTAGCTACAGAATAGGCTGCGTTCCGTAGCTAAAAGACAAAAATTTATTCAAACAGCAAAACATAAAAGTATAACATGTAAATCACTAAATGTCATCCTTAAGGCAATATATACTGGTCATTGATGATGAGAATGTGTTTTCTTCATGGAAAAACAAAGGAAATGGATGAGAAGAGTTGCTAGGGAAAGAGTAGTTTTAGGCTCAACATACTCCCATTGCAAAACTGTTGCATGTCCCCATGCAATCAAAAATATGAACTTCTCCCTTCTATTTCATTTGCTCTGACACTTCTACCAGCACATCTAACTTCCTCTTCTTACTTCTCCTTGCACTGACCCTACTATCCTTGGCTTCCTCATAAGAAGTCTGTATTTGACGTTAATAAGTGCTCTGCTCAGCTTCTTATTTTTCTTTTTCAGCTTCCTGTTTTTCTTGTACCATAATCCCAAGTGTAGCATTGTGTTGTCATGAATAGCTCTATCCAGCTTGTTCTATTCCCTCAAGGTTTCATTTTCTTTTTGGATGTGCCTGTTCAGAATTTCTAGCTCAAAGATTTCTTGTTTGAGAGAGCTAGTTAAAGTTTCTTGTGGGGTGACAGGCTGCTCTGGATTAGCTGAAGTTCCTGGATCTATCGAGGTATTCTTTTTCTCTAATGACTCTATGTAGTCATAGATTTGTTGTTGTACTGGATCTATGCCAGGAGAAGCTCTACTTGGGCTGCCTTCAAAATTCTGTGGGGGAGAGTTCTGTGGACTATGTTCAAATGGAATACTATCAGGAGATTGAGCTGGGGTTTCTTCTTCTAAGTTTATGAACTGGGCTTCTTTTGATGTCACCCTCTTCACCTTACCTCGGAGTCTAGAGCTCCTCCTCAAGTTTTGAAAGCTTATGGTTTCTTCCTTTGTGTCCTTCTTCTTCTTTCCTTTCTCCTTATTTTTCTTGATTTGCTCCTTGATCTTGGTCAGTCTATCAGAGAGTAGTTGTTCATCTTCTTGAGGTGATGAAGGTTCAAGAATGTCCTCATTGATTTCTTCAGCCCTCTCTTTCATTTTTCTCTTATGTTTAGTCTGCTTCCTAACCTCTTGTTTAGGAGCTATCTCTGCATCATATTTTTGTGAGGAGCTTTGAATATGAATGTTGGTCTTTCTCCTTCTACTTCTCTTAACATGACTTCCCTCAGATGAATCTGGAGCATCTTGGAAGAAATTTCTTACCAATAAATCTTCCCATGTGTCCCCTATACTTCTTAAATGGAATTCAACTAGAATCTTCAGTAATCCATGATGATATAGAGTTGTTTCTATTGATTCAATTTTCTTTTGAACATTTGTTTCCATCCTTCCCAGACTGTTCAGAAGGAAAAAGGGAAAATTGATGGTTCCATTCTCTAAAAAATTCATTAACAGGTGTATATGGTAAACATACATAGACCCAAATATTCCTTCACATGTAATGAATTTTTGCAATAGTAATAACATGTTACTCCATTTATTATTGAGAGTTGAAATAGGAATCCCCTTTCTAAATATTGTAACATCCATACCTGGGTTTTTAAGGATCACCTTCCAAGATTCATCATGAAATTCCTTGTTTTTAAACCATCTTTCTCCTAGTCTTGGGAGCTTTGTTGCTTCTACTATGAAGGATTATGTGACTGCAAACTTGATATCCACTATCTCCACTTTTGTGCCATCAAATTATCTTGCAAAAGATTTAGTAATTTCCTTGTGGTAGCCGTCAAATTTTTCAATAAAACGTAACCATCCGGCCTTCTCTAGCATCCCTTTAAGCTATGGATAGCCCTCCATATATTTTACTCCTACGGGCTCTATTCTGACAATAAGCCCCATATCCTCTGTTTTCGGTTACCCTTCAAAATTACTCTCACTGTCTAAGAAATGAAATGACTACGTATATGGAAATAAGAAGACTGTGTATACGGAGATAGGAAGACTGTGTATATGGAAATAGGAAGACTGTGTGAATATGAGAGAAAACTTAAGAGTTTTCATGCAATAAATAGACAGTAAGGGTTTAGAGAGTCATAGATAGGTAGGTCACATCGTTGTCTTGACCGTTAACAGGTGTAGTTATGGAGGACCGTTTGAGTACAGGCTATGGAGTTTGAAGCGAAGATTTGTTATGAAAAATCATTGAGACTGTTTGTCATTAAAGACAGAAGATATGGCGGAGACATCGTGGCGGTCAAATCAAATGATGATTGGTTAAGGAGACATGTGATCATACATACTATACAAACTTATGTTTTCAAATTGCTTTTTGAAATAAATTTTTTCATTTACCTTTGGAACCTTTACCTTCCGCTTGCTAATATTTTGATGTTGATCCACAGGTACCTTGAGCTTGATTTCTTCAGAAATTTGATTTTTCTTCAATCTCTTGCATACATGGTTTTATTATGAACTGTACACTTATGCCTGAACTGATAAGCAAATTGTAGTTGCAGAATCAGATTAGCTGCAAAACAGAATCAGCTACAGAACATGAAACAGAAAGTAAAATATGGCTTATGAATGAATGAAATGGAAATGGTTGTGTTAGTGAAAATAAAATGAGATGTAAGACAAGATAATAAATGAAAATGGAGATGGAAGAAATACTGGAAAAGGAAAATTTATTGGTGAAATATGGCAATGGAATGAAGTGAAACTGTAAAAATAAGACAGAGTGAAGTGAGATGAGATAATGATTTTTGCAGAATACAAAGTGACTATGGATTTTTATCACCACTTATTACAGAAAGGAAATGGAAAATATAGGGTGTCAGAAACCTCTGGTTTTCACCCTATATTTTCTATATAAGCATGCCAATCAATGATTGGTTTTCAACCTTATACAATTTTTTATTTATTTATTTTTTTGTGTTTTTGTTAAGATATGAAAAATAAAGACTAAGTTGGTGGAGAAGAAGGATTCTTCTTCACTAACTTCATTTAAAAATTATCCTAGAAGATCTTGATGAACTCCTCTTTTGAAATTGGTTTTTGATATATTTTTAATCTATGACCATTCACAAGAAGAGGAGTTTGACTTTCATCTATTGTTATGATCCTCACTGCTCTATTACCAAAGACTTTTTCAATTTCATAAGGACCAAACCAATGAGTTTGAAACTTTCCTTGAAAATCTTTAAACTTTGAATCAAATAATAATTCCCAATCTCCCTCTTGAAACCTCTTGTCCTTGATATATTTTTCATGCCATTTAGCCCTCTGTTGTTGGACTATACCAATCCTTTGAACTACCTCTTGCCTGATTTCATCAAGTTCATTTAATTGCTCCAGTCTATGCTTTTGTGCTTCTGATAAATCCAACCCCAATTGGACTGCCATCTTGAAAGTTCTTATTTGCAATTCTATGGCGAATAGGACTTGTTTCCCATAAACAAGTTCATAGGGTGTATGTCCTGTTGTGTTCCTCCATGTAGTTCTATAGGCCCATAAGGCTTCAGGAAGCCTTTCTGCCCAATCTCTTCTATGTAGATGCATAGTCTTGGTGATGATTCCTTCAATCACTTTATTTGTAGACTCCACTTGACCATTTTCTTGTGGATGATAGGGAGTAGATTTCCTATGCTTGATCTTGTATTCCTCCACAAGCCTTTCCACCATGTTGGATGTGAATTGAGATCCCTGATCTGTCACAATTTCTCTTGGAACACCAAAACGAGTAAAGATGTCCTCAAAAAGAAAATTAACTACAGATTTTTCATTAGAAAAAGGTATTGCTTTGGCTTCTACCCATTTAGTGACATAATCAGTGCATACCAATATATACTTTTTCTGCTTAGATGGAGGATTAATTGGTCCAATAAAGTCTAAAGCCCAATTTTCAAAAGGTTCGATAAGTACCTGAGTTTGTAATGGCATTTCATTTGAGGGAGCAGGTTTCCCTACCCTTTGGCAGCTGTCACATTTTCTAACATATTCTTTAGCATCCTTGAAGAGGGATGGCCAATAATATCCTAAAGTTATAGGTTGTCTTCTTATCAGCAAAGTGTCCACCACTCAGCTCATCATGACATACTTTGAGAATCTCAAGCATTTCATCTTCCCTAACACACCTTCTAATCATAAGATCTGGCCCTGTTTTATACAATTTGTTAATGATCCATGAATATCTTGCACTTTCCTAAATAATTTTTCTTTTCTCTCTAGGAAACAAATGTGACGGTAACTTTCTTGTGACCAAGTAATTAGCAACATCTGAAAACCAAGGAATTTGAGTAGTTACTGCAAAAATATATTCATTAGGAAACTTATCTTCAACCAGAGAATCTTCTTTCATATTTTGAATCCTGGACAAGAAATCAGCAACCGTGTTTTGTTTTCCAAGTCTATCTAGCACAGTGATGTTGAATTCTTGCAAAAGTAAAATCCATCTTGTAACTCTGCCATTAGTAATAGGTTTATTCATCAAATATCTAATTGCAAAGTGATCTATATGAACAAAGGTTTCATAGCCTATTATATAGTGTCTGAACTTGTTAAATGCATGAACAACAGCTAAAGATTCCTTTTCAGTCACAGTATAATTCAACTCATTGGGAGTCAAATTCTTACTTGTATAGTAAATGGCATAAGGAATCAAATCTTTTTGTCTCAATACAGCTCCCAGAGCTGTATCTGAAGCATTTGTGAAAATATGGAAAGGGAGTTTCCAATTTGGACCTCTTAAAATAGGTGCTTCAGAAATTTTTGGTTTCAAGGTTTCAAATGCTAATTCGCAATCAATATTCCAACCGAATTCACAATCTTTTGTAAGAAATTTGAAGACTGGAGATGCTATTTTAGTGAATTTTTCTATAAATCTTCTATAGTATCTTGTAAATCCTAGAAAACTTCTAACATCCTTTTGGCAATTTGGAATTGACAACTTAGAGATGACTTCAACTTTAGATTTGTCAACTTTAATCCCATCTCTTGAAATGTGATGTCCTAAAACAATACCTTCTGTAAACATCATAAAACATTTTTCATGGCTTATTGACAGGTTTGTTTCTTTACATATTTTAAGAAATTTTTCCAAAATTTCCAAAGCTTCCTCAAATGTGTTTCCATAAACTGTAAAATCATCCATATATACCTCTACACAATCATGTACCAGATTAGAAAAAAATTCTAATGTTGCTCTTTGGAATGTTGTAGGTGCATTAAATAATCCAAAAGGAAGTACTCGGTAGGCAAAATTTCCCCATGGACAAATAAATGTGGTTTTATCCTGATCCTCAAGTGCTACCTAAATTTGATTATAACCACTAATACCATCCAAGAATGAAAAATAATTCTTACCTGCTAATGTATCTAATTCTTGATCTATAAAGGGCAAAGGAAAATGATTTTTAAGAGTTGCTTTATTCAATTCTCGGTAATCAATTCACACCCTCAATTTACCATTTTTTTTAGGAACAATTACCAAAGTAGAAACCCATTCGCTATCTGAAATTGGGTAAATAAAGTTTACATTCAACAATTTTTGGAGCTCTTCTTTTACAATCTCCCTAAGATTTGGATTCATCCTTCTCTAAGGTTGTCTGATAGGTCTATTTTTTTCGTCAATATAGATATTATGGATACAAGTCTTAGGATCAATGCCTTTCATGTCGGTGTATTCCCATGCAAATTCAGTAGAATATTTTTGTAATTTTTTGTTTAGCTCTTCTTATTGTAGTTTCTCCATGCTTTTGTTTATGTTCAATGTCCTACCTGGAAAAATTTCAATTGTAGAGTTACCAAACTCTTCCATAGAATAGAGAGACATCTGCTTAGATGACAAGTATTCAACATTAGATTTTTCTTGAAATTGTGCATGATCATATTCTGAATATGTTTCAAAATTTTCCAATGTATTCAAAATTTGACTATCTTCACTAATTTCTGAAATAGTAAAGAGAGGCTGAATATCATCTTCATCATCATTCCATTCCTTGTCATCTATTTCTATGATTTCTTTTGTTGGAGGATACAGAGTAAATTACTTTGTTGAATTACCATTAGAAATATACATGTCACCAGATCTACAGCTAAAAAAAGCATCAACTGTGGCCAGCCAAGGTCTTCCTAATATGAGTGGGCGCCCTCCTAGATTATTCTTGGGAGTTAAGATCATTAAATCAACAGGGTATTCCCAAGAATCTAAGGATATTGAAATATCTTCTAATACACCATCTAATTTGATAACTGATCTATCTGCAAGTTGCAGCAAGGTAGGTGTGTAAAGAAGATTGGGAAGTTTAAGCTGCTCCATAGTTTGTCCACTCATGATATTTATTGTTGTTCCTAATTCAATCAATGTATTTGGAATTTCAATTCCATTTATATGTGTCTTGACAATTGGACTTCCTGGATCCACATATGTTTTTAAGGCAATTTTTCCCATCATTATGTCTGCTATTTTTCCTACCAAGTGAATTTTTTTTGTTTCTTTTGCTTTTATTCCTGGCCTTTTTATGTTCAACTCCTTTATTGTTTTGGCTAGAATAGGAATTTCTCTAATGGCTTATAGCAAAGGAATTTTGATACAGACATTCTTCAATTCATCTAGAAAATAATAGTTGGGCAACAAGATATGTTTTTCAACCCCTCTATCAATTTGTAGTCTTTCAAGAAAAGAAGGTGTAGAAGTAGATGCTGGTTGCTCAATGATAGGAGTTGTGTTCACTGGTTCTTTTTGTTTTCCTTTTTCAATGTTTTGGTTTTGGGGAGATGTTCCTTCAAAAAATTTATTGACTTTTAGAGAATCCTCCTCAAAAATATCTTGTTCTTGAATAACTACAGAAGGTCTTTCCTTTTCTAATATCCTTCCAGATCTTAGTTGCACATCATTAAGATCTAGAGGAGTAATCATGTAAGTTGGAAATTTTTGTCCTTCTACCATGTAAGCATTCTGAGGGTTTTTATTATTGGGGTTTGGTAATGGTTGGGTAGGTAGCTGATTTGGTTTCTGCTGAAATGGTAGTAAGAGTTGGGGATTTTGGTTTTGTTGTGGAGGTTGTTGTGGAAATGGCAATGAAAGTTGAGGGTTCTGATTTTGAAGTTGTGGCTGCTGATTTTGTTGCTGATTATGTGGGGGAGGAAAATTTTGATAGGATGGAGAATATTAATAATATTGAGCAAATCTCGCATAAGGATTTTGTATTCCTTGTGCCCACTATTGAGATTAAGGTTGAGGCAAAGGTTGCTACCAAGAATTCCAGTTTGGTGGGGGTTGAAGATACATTTGATTGTTAAATCCCTGATTTTGTGTCCCCAACTAAGGTCTTCTTGTAACAAAACAAAGAAATTCTGTAGAATTTGGGATTGTTTCCTCTTGAAAGATAGCCTTAAGACCAGGGATTAAAGGACAACCCTTGGTCTCATGGCTTTCCAAACAAATCATACAAGTTTCTACAATTTTTTCATCTAAAGGACATTCTCTTAGAGCATATTTTTTTTCTACATTTTGGACAAAAAATGGCTAAAGCATCAGCCTTTTTTTTCTTCTTGTTTTGAATTTTAAGGGTGTCTAGTTGCTCACTAAGGTTCCCTAGAATGTCAGTTTTAGACTCATCGAGCATATTGCCAATTTCTGCCTTACTTATAGATCCAGTTGCAGATTTGTTTGCTCTAACAAGAGAAGGATCTCTCGGCCCTTTCCCTATTTTAGATTTCTCTCTTGAGAGATGAACACATAGTTCTCCTATATTACTCAATGGAAGTTGAGAGATATCTCCCTTCCCCATCATGTTAAGGATATCTATCCACTCATCTCTAATGGCTTTTAATAAAAGAGCTTTCAAAGTTTCTTCATCTAAATTGTTCATCTTTTCTCTTTTCAAATTATAGTTGAATCTCTCAATTAAATCTTCTAAGTTTTCATCCTCTCTTTGCATCATTTTGAAAACCTCATCTTTATGACTGGTAGGCATGCAATAATCCAAGTACCTATACAAAAATTCCTTTTTCACGTCATTCCATGTTCTAATGGATTGAGTGGCTAACCCCATGAACCATTTCAAAGTAGCTCTTTTCAGTGTTGAAGGAAAAAATGTAAGTTTTTGAGAGTCTTCTAGATAGTCATAAGTTCTGCACAAGACTTCAAACTCAAACAAAAATGTTTCAGGGTCCTCACTTCTCAACCCATAGAAGTTTGGGAGGACAGAAGGTGAAATATTTTTCATTGTGGCATGTGTTTCCTCATCCACTATAGGGAATCCAAAAGAGTTATCTATTTCCCTATTTCTTGTTCCTCCTCCATTATTACCTCTACCTCCTCCATTATTTCCTCTACCTCTCCCTCTACCCCCTCCTCCAAACAGTGAGAATTCTCCATCTTGTTCCTCTTTTTCCATTATAGTTTCTTCAGAGTCAATATAGGGTTCAACTTGTAAGGTTATTCCCTCCTCCTCTAGTTCTTCTATTAATGGACTATGGGAGAAAGGTTCTACTTCTTCTTCTCAACCAAGAACTCCTAATTATTCAACTATAATGGGCTCTCCTGTGGCGGTAATAAAAACTATCCTTGCTGTTGGAGATTTGAAATTTTTCTCCCCTAGGACTATCTTGGTAGACGAAGTAGGAGATTCTTCTGATTGGATTTCTACCCTTGGAATTTCAGGAGTCCTATGGCTGGGAGTATGAGTTTGGGATAGAGGCATGTCTTTTCTTGCTCTCGGTGGAGTGGATGGTGTTGTAGGAATCGAACTTCTGCCCCTAGCTATAAATCTACCCCTAGAGTCTCTTTCTCTATGCATGTCATTTTTTTTTAATGTAAGAGATAATGCTACCTAGTTACACTTCCCCGGCAATGGCACCAAAATGTTTGGTCAATTTAGTGTCCTAAATTACTTTACATAAATTACCAATCTAGGTATTATAAACTGATGAAGTGTAGTGCAATGTTTGTGTTAGATGACCCTTCTTACTTCATTGTTTTCATGTTTTATGTTGTTTTGGGGGTTTTGGGGTCCTTTAATCTCTAATTATGCACAATCAAATTCTTAAATCCAACTTCTGTAAGGACTGCTAAAAATCTAAAAATGAGAAACAAAAGAGCTTAAGGAAGACTTGAGAGCAAAGTTTAAGCAAGAAATGAAAACAGAGTTTCTATTCCTGTTTTATCATTATTCCCAAATCATGATCTTAAAAACTAAAAGTGAAATTGCAACTAGTATCTAATATATCATAGAAACAAAGCTAAATGAAATACTTAATTACCCTGCCTCTCAATTTTGGGAGAAAATATCCTTGTGATGACATTTGAGGATTTTTGTACTTCATTATTCTAAGAGAAAATAAATGCAGGAATGCAGAAAAGACTCATTGCATGAATGAAGTATTCAACCACTTAGTTTAAGATGAGATATCAACTAGAATGGCTCTTCAGAAACATTCATTAACACCATGAGTCAATAAACTAACAATAAAATAACAAGAACGGTAATGGCACTGATCAGTCTACTTGAAAATTGAAAGACTAGTAAAGCAGTAAATGAAATAAACTAAATTATACTACTTAATTTTAACTTCCAACTACTAATAAAAATTATAAAGAAAGTAAGCAAGAAGAAACTATTCTTCACTAAAATAAGTTATTCTGCATTAGTAATAAAATGATAAAATTTGCATTATAAACAAGGTTAGTACCAAAATGATTATGAACACTGTGATGAATTTACAGTTTAACTAGAAAAGACAAAACAAAATGAAATAAAACCTCATTCAGTGCAGGGGCCCTCTGCAACTGATCAGGTTATGCGTGCTTAATCAATCTCCAAGAAACTCTTTCAGATATCCATAAAACACACAGTCTTCATATTAAAAACAAGGAAATAAGTTTCAAAATTACAAAGCGGTAAGTCTATGCTTAATACATGAGGAAATTTGAACTCCTTCCGAGTCCTTTACAACTGATATTTAAAGAAAAATCCTAACTGTCCTTTGAGAGAATTTAGCTACAGGTGGTCCATGTATTACAACAGTTCTGCGTGAATGGATTGATCAGCTACAGGTGACTTTAAGTCAACAAGGTAGTTGCATGAAACAGTTATCACTGGTGGCTGGTTCAAGTAAATGCTACAACAGAAGCTGTCGGATTTATTAAATAGCCATGAAGAATGGACACAGAGTCCTATTGGACACAGAGTCCTATTGCTCCCGGGTTTCTTATTTTGACTCCACCTATGACTGTGGTCTTGAGCTGGTTTCTTTGTTGATTTGGGCTGGTTGAGTAGGATAGGATCCATGTCGTGACCATTCCAGAGATGCCCATGTGGCAAGTTTCCTTGTTTGACACCTGTAACCTATTGAAGCATGAAGGTAATTGCAGAACAACTGATTAACTGCAAAATAGGTTGTGTTCCATAGCTAAAAGACAAAAACTTATTAAAACAACAAAACATAAAAGTATAACATGTAAATCACCAAATGTCATCCTTAAGGCAATATATACTGGTCATTGATGATGAGAATGCATTTTCTTCATGGAAAAGCAAAGGAAAGGGATGAGAAGAGTTGCTAGGGAAAGAGTAGTTTTGAGGCTCAAACAGTCATTATGGAGTATTCAAGATATTTAACTGTTATTTTCTTTTCATGCATCATGTTTATTAACTCCTAGTTATTTTCCATCTCCTCAATAATCTCATCACATACTAGTTGTTTCGCCTACATTAGTCACGTGTTCCCTTTTAACTTACCCTTCAACTCTAAGATATGTTTCTTGGCTTCTTGTAGGTCCTTGCTTAGGATCTCACCATTATTTTTGTTGATCTCTACTTGTTTCTCCTTATAGAAAAACTTTTTATAGGCAGATTCTAGATCTCTTCGTTGGGTGTGGAGCCTGATTATCCTCTATATTCAAAGGTATCGCAACATTGAACCCCAGTTCAAAATGGGGGCGACAACGCCGCCCGTAAAATATTCGCTGCAGGGGGGGTCCAGGGGGGGGCGGCTGCGACCTTTGGGAGCCCCCCCCTGCCGGGGGATTTCAAGGGCAGCGCCCCCGAAGCTTAAAACAGTTGTAAAATTGCCTTGTAAAAGTATAGTAATTTCTAGTCAATCTAGGCTGTTCGTTAGGCGGATGATCTGACGGTAGAACTTATGTTTAGTTTAGGGTATTTGCCCTAGAAGGAAACCCCTCTCTTTGTATGAGGGCATTGTATTTGAGGCTGTGTGATAGATGTGTATTCCGTGAGCGAGAAACAGAGAGGTGAGACTGTGACAGAAAACAGAGGATATTACAGCGAATTTGCTATAGGTTGTGTCTCTTCATTTTGCTGGATAATAGAAAGGAAGGACTGGCTGTTCGGGGTGGACGTAGCCCAAACTGGGTGAACCACATATATCTGTGTCTCTCTTGTTTTGTGTGTTTTCTGTGTTTATATTTCTGCAATATTTTATGTGTTCCATTGCTCCGTAATATATAATTTTCTAACACTCTTTGTACCTTTTTTAACTCCCAATCTAAAAATTGGAGTTCAGTAAGGGTCTTCGTTAGCTACTCAATAGGATTTTTTGGGTCCAAAGGGATGATGAGTGTGCACATGTGTGATTCAACCTTCTATTGCAGCTCGGCTATCATTTTCTTTGAGGGCTAGGATCTCATTGTTCCTGTCAATGATTTCATTGGCCAAGATCTATCTTTCTTCCTCTACCTGTGATAGCTCCTTGGTCTAGACATGTTCACTACCTGACATCTTGAGCTTCTGTTTTAGCTCTTGAATCTCTACTTGGTAACCCTTGAGAAGGGTCTCTATATCTGATCTCTCTTCAGGATTCACCCTAAGCTTCACCACCAACTCCTTGAATTTTTCATTCTGTATGTGGAGAGCATGAGAATTGGCTTTCTCTTGCTTCAACCTATGTGTAGCTTTCTCCAGTAGTGTTTCTGCCTTTTTTATGGCCAATGAATTATTATTTAGCTCGTTGTATAACATTTCCCCAACCTGTTTATGGAAATTTATTTTGTCTAGTAGGGGAATACCTTCCATATCCAAAGACACATCCAAAGTTTTAAATTTGGATCCTGAGGGCAAGGACTAGGCTTGAGGATGCTGCAAGGAAAACCTCATTTGATTCCTCTCCAAATCCATTTTTTCCAACAACCTGGTGTGATAGGGGGCTAAAGAGATTCTACCTATTGATGCATATCATCTCTTACTTTCTTATTTATTTCTTCAATTTCCTTGAATGCAAACCAGCTTGACCCTAGGACTGATGTGCTAGCAATTGCACCCAAAATAACTACCTGTGAAGAAGATAAGGCAGCAAGCCAAGCTAGATCTTCCAATGAGATATGAAAACCTAGTTGATCTGGACCTTTCTCAACTAGGCTTGTTTCCATCTCTTCTTATTCTACCTCTTGAATATTAGTCTTATTAGATGAGGAAGCCCCTACCATCTCGGTATCTGTAATCTAGCTCGTGGGCCTCGTTTGTGCTTTTCCTTTATCTGTCGAAGTGTCAGTCTCCATCTCTATGTCAAGTGGCCATGATTTAGAGTTAGATTTCCATTCTACCTCATGTTTAGACTCATGCAAATAAGTCAAAGCCTTTATATTTTCTTTCCTCTAAGCAGTGACACCATGAGAGTCATAGTGCCAGACCTCTCCTCTGTCAAAATTCATCTACTTGAATAAGGCCTCAATAGCTCCAGAGAGTTGCCTAGCATTAACAAAAAAAGGTCCCACAAACATTCCTACTTTGAACAGATGCCCCTTCTTTGCAAGGACAAAGTGAAGCTTCTATGTAGCTAGGATTTTTCTAATGAACTCTAAAGAAAATATCCTAATGGGCATGAAAACAGGGTGGTGTTGGGGGGGGATCACACCCATAGATCCTGATATCTATGTGGCTTTCAAACAAATACCAATCCCCCACCCTAGTGTTCTTATTGATCTAAAGTAGCTCTTTCTATTGGGGGAGAACTCTGGGAGGAGGCACACCATGAATGATCCTATAGGTGATGGCCATATAGGTGGAGATAAAATGTGAAAAGTTCTGAGAATCTAGTCATTTTCTAACAACCACATCCCAATCAAAAACTGAGTTCCTCTTCTTGTCCCTGGAGACCAATTTTAGGCCTAGACACTCAAATTCTTCAACATGAGAGTATAGAAAAGGATAAAACAACAAGGAGTAGTATCTGAAATATGAAGTAGTGGAGAAGTGGTTCATCTAGAACCTAATGGCTTTAGCCAGCTAAGATGGGATGTGTAGCACACAGCCATGTTGCATCATTTTCTTGAGGAAGCCTAAGGTGGCCTTATTGGTTATGGTGGCATCTTCTTCTCCTATCAGATGAGTAATAATGGATAGGATAGGTTGAACTGGCACTGCAAAGAGGGAGAGGGAGAAACTATCAGAAACAAGGTATCTAGCCTAAGGGCTAGGATCATTTTCAAGAAGGGTTTTTGCTCAATGGCTAGGAGAGTAAAGAAATAGTACATCAAGGTAGTGTCAGTGAACTGCATTAATTCTGAGGGAGAAGGATACATCAAGTCCTTCTGAATCAATGTTGGGATGATTTCTAGGATCTTAAACCCTTAGGAAGAAATGAAATAGTTGTTCTTGTTGATGTATGCTGCTACTAGTTAGGAGACAAACTCTAGGAAGTAGTGCACGATGGGAGTACTCTGGTACTACAAGCCCAAGTCCACCACTCGGAAACGGTCTTCCCCCCTGACATATTGGTCAAACAGGTTAGCTCGAAGCCTTGCTAGGTTGTAGGAGTAGGATGGGTCACCGATTTGTGCTTCCATATCCATGAGAGGGACAAGGCTCGACAAGGGTTTAGGTTCGTGGGTTTTCGGAGCCTTTAGTGGTTTGGTAGACCTCGAGACCATCAACTCTTATTTTTTTCTTAAATTTTACCCTGTGGAAAATGCGAAGTAAAGGTGAGAAGATTAGCTGGTCATTGTAGAGGAGGACGAAAAAGACATCGAGACAAGCTCCCGGGGCGATTGGGGTGTAGAAACGACCTTCTAAGTAGTTCGCAGGCTAGAGGAGCAGCAAGAAATAGTGAAGGAATTTTGAAATTTGAGCAGGGGAAGTAATTTTTATAGGGAGTGTGGGCCAACGGTCTACTGACATCATGATGATGTCATAGGGTTGGACACGCGTGACAAAGAGATTTGTTGATGGGGTTTGAGGTGGTGGATAGGAGACTAGGGAGGATGAGGATACCGTTACAGACTTAAGACTTTACCTTTTACTATGCTGGCAAATGAAACCCCGCTAGCTGGTGCGGTCCCCACCTAGTTCCATAGGTTGAGTAGCGGTGGGATGGGGATCTCTTTAGTCCCCTCGAAATGAATATCCATAGTTGAATCGGAAGTTGACTATTCAACTTCAAAGAAGTGTAGAGATTTATTGTCTACACGGTTTCCCCCCATGATTGCTTCCGGAAAGTGGCAAGGTGAAGATGGATGGTGATCCGCCCATAAGTTGCGCACTTTTTATTGGTGCATTTTCACTAAGGTCCCTAGATCTGATATCGGCTTTATGCGCCTATCATTTTCCGTCACACGTCGTAAGGGGAACAAACAGAGAAGGATGACCTCCAGTTTCTTGATATCTCATCCTTTGCCTTCGATATGAAATATATTTCCCTCTAATATGATATTTAAGCTTCTTCTTAGGTCCTCCTTCCCAAGCATGAACCCTGTTGCCTAGCCTTTGCAAAAGTGGGGTCTCCAAACATAACTGGAAGGAGATCCAAAGTAGGTAACAACATCGGCTCCAACTATGGATAATGTATTCCTAGTAATACATTGAGAACCTTCAGATTAGTGTATTCTCTCCATTGGGCATGGAGTCGCTTGATTCAATTTCATAAAAATTAAAACAGAAATACATGAAGAATTGAAAGTACTATTGATATTTTAATAGCTCACTGGTATGTACAATGGGTGAAAAATGAACCTCCTAGTGCTGGAAGTAAAGCTTGAGGAACTACCCATTCACAGGAAGCTCAGACACTTCACCTTCCAATTTTTCCAGCAAGAAATTTTTGTTTCCCTTCACCTCTGCAATCTTCAAGGGTCCAAACCATAAGGGATCAAATTTTCCATGCTCGCCTTTTTCGTCTCTTCTCACATCCCACCTAAGCACTATGTCTCCAGGCTATAGCAATCTATCCTTGGCTCTTCTGTCAAAAATACCTTTCATCTTTTCTTGGTATCTGATCAAGTTTTAAGTCACTTCTCCCTTGGTTTCGTGAAGATCCACAAGATGATTGATTCTCTTAGTTAGGGAATTGGGCTCTTCTTCAACTTCTTGTAGTAATTTAGACACTAGAATTACTAGTTGTATGGGAAAAATAGTAGCTTTCCCATACACTATTTCAAATGGGGATTCACTAGTCAACCTCTTAGTTGTGACTATGTTTTCCCACAAGGAAAAATTCAGTTGTGAGTTCTAATTTTTCTGATTCTCTAATATGGTCTTTTTCTAGATTCTTACAAGATTTTTGTTGGAGGATTATGCCAAGTCATTCCCTTGTGGATAATAGGTAGTAGAGTGGCCTACAAGAATGTTGTATTGCTAACAAAAGCTCAAAATCTTGGTAGATTTGAACACTTGGGAATTATTTGTGATTATCTTCCTTAGACACCCAAATCTAGCCAGGATGATTCTTCCATAAATATTATTACAACTACATTAGTTGCATTCTTGGATGGGATAGCCTCCACCCACTTAGTGAAATATTTGGTTGCAGTGAGAATCCATTTGTGTTGATCGATGGATGGTGGATGTACCTCTCCAATAAATTCCAAACCCCATTGTCTAAATGGTTCCTCCACAAAGGCAATGATCAAGGGAAAAGGTTCCAATTTCTATTTTTCAGCGAACCTTTGGCACTCATCATAGGCCCTAACGTAAGAATACACCTCACTAAAAATATTGGGCCAATAAAAACCTGTCTTGAGGATTTTATGTTTAGTAGCTTTCCAACCATAGTTCCCTCCAAAAATGCAACCATGAAATTCATCCATTACTTTGTTCACTTCCTCTTCAACCAAGAACAGTAGCAAAAATACCAAAGGGTCCTTCTAGTACAACTGGTCACTTGAAATGAAAAATATATGGACATGCAGTCTCACAGTACGATATTTACCTTTGTCAAAATTCATTGGGCATCTTAGGAAAAGCAAGTAGTGAACTATATTTTTGTACCAGTGAGATAGGGTAAACTTCATCTGAATCTCCTGAGTTGGGCTCTCGACCCCTCGTTGCTCCTTTTCACCTGTGTCTTTCTTTTCTCCTTCTAATAATAGATTAATTTCCAAATCTATGCAATTATATTCAGACATCATCTTGGCCAGCCCTTGTCCCTTTATCAGCTTAGTGGGCTTGATTTCGAAGTCATTTTCCTGAATCTTTGCAATCCATCTTCCCCTCCTACCTTCACTATCTCCTTGCACAAGAATATATTTCATTAAGGTCGTGGGGACATAGAATAATACTCTTTACTACAATACATACACTCAAAAAGCTTTCAAGGCTTTGACAAGGGCTTAAGATTTTTTTTCCAATATATCATATTTGAGTTTAGCTTCCCTTAGCACTTGGCTAAAAAATGCCACAGGTTCTCATGTCCTTCATTGTTCTTCTGTAACATCACAACTGCCACTGTGTCACGGAACATAAAAGAAAATATAAAAAAGGGTGTTATATAGTATGGACTAACTAACATAGGCACTTCAGCTAAGGCATTTTTGATTCTGACGAATTATTATTAGGCTTTTGCAGTACATTTTACCTCATTTTTCTTCTTCAGCATCTCAATGATCTCCTTAAATATCTCAGCATAGTTTGGCACAAACCTTCTTAGGAAATTTATCTTGCCCAAGAACACTTCGATCTCTTTCTTATTTCGAGGTGATGAGATGTTGTGAATGGCCTGCACTCTTTTAGGGTCAATATTATCTCCCTCCTTTGCCACTATGTTTCCAATAAGATTTCCTTTGCTTAGAGAAACCAGAGACTTTTTGGGGTTCAAAGACAACCCATACTTCCTGCATTTCTCAAAGGTATGCCTTAGGTGCTCAAGGTGTTCTTCATCTGTCTTTGAGAAAAAGGTAATATCGTCTAAATATATAGCCACAAACTTATCATGTTCTCCCACAAAAGAAAAGTACATAGCTTTCTAAAAATGGCTCCAGCATTAATTAAACCAAAGGGAATTCTTTCATACATGAATGTTCCCCACGGGGTGGTAAAGGTTGTTTTCTTCTAATCATTTGGTTGTACCAAGAGAAACCATCCATCATAGGCATTCTTATTGACCCGAACACCTTCTATAAAATGTGGTCCACCTTGGGTAAGGGGCAGTTGTCTTTCAAGGAAGCCTTGTTGAGGTTCCTGAAATCAATACAGAGCCTTATTTCTACGTTCTTCTTTCTGACTGGGACCAAATTGGCCACCCAATGTGATTACCTCAGAGGTACAATGATTTTAACCTATAATAAGTTCTTCATCTCTTTTTCAATAGAAGGAAGAATCAAAGTAATAATCTGCCTGAGATTTTGTTTATTAGGCTTCACACCTCGTTTTAAAGGTATCTTGTGTTGGATGATGGTGGTATCAAACGTTTTTAGGTCCCAATAAGAACAAGCAAATACATCCATGTAATTCTTAAACAAGTCAAGGTATTTCTGCTTATACTCACCAAGGATTCCTTTTGCCAGCTTTATCACCCTTGGGTCTTGGTCTATGCCAATGTTGTGGTCTTCTACTTTTTCATCAAATTCTTGCTTGGTTGATTTGGCTGCTACATCATTTGAGTTGAAAATTATCTCCAGCGGAATCAGCCCCCTAGGGATGGTGTTTCCTTTCAGTTGTAGGATTTTTTGCCCACCAATGGTTTCCTCCCACTTCTTCGGTTGTTCCTCTATCACCTCCTCATCTTCTTGGTCGATTACAGAATTGGAAAACTCTCCTGCCACTTCCATGAAGAGTTTGATTTTTTCTTCATCCTCAAACACTTTCCAATGTTTGATGTTGTTGGTACTAAAGGTTTGTACCAAAATTCAACTTCATACAACAGTGGTGGATTTGGGGGAAGCTTAAAGTTACTTTCAACCAGAGCCAAAGTGTCAACCATCCTATTTCCCTCTTGGGGCATAAATTGAATATTAAAAGCCAAGAAAGTTTTTTCAATTAGATACCTACCTCTTTTCAATAAGTCCTCAGTCATGGATGTTTGGCCTCGCATTGATTTTTGATCTACCTAACCACCAATTTTGAGTCTCCAAATACACTTAGGCACCCAATGCTTAAATTCCTTGTTTCCTGTAGTCCCAACAGCAAAGCTTCATATTCAGAAACATTATTTGTGGCTTCATATTCTAGTTTGAAATAAAGATGAATTAGGCTACCTTCAGGAGACATTAATAATACCCCTGCCCCATTTCCTTCCATGGAGCAAGCTCCATCAAAATACAATTTCCAAATATTATCACATTCCATAGGTTCTTTATCTAGCTATACAAAGCATTTGACCTATGTCTCTTCCAAAATCAAATCATTCTCCTCTAATAACAGGCAAGATTGTTCTATATCTTTTCCATACAGGGGTGTATTTTTAGAACCTTCATATTTTGTAACAGTCTTCACAAACCTTGATTCTCTGTACCGCATATGCTCTTATCCACCAAAAACAGGGTTAGAGGCATAAGTCAAATCTAATTTAATGGATCCTCCAATTTTATACCCCCATGATCTAGATAAAATCATCCCAAACCTTGCAGGAATTTTTGCAACCATGATATCCATCACTACACTCTTAGACGAGATCTATGCCAAATTCACCACAAAATATTTGATCAATAACAATCATTTCACCCTTTTGGAGTCAAACAAGTAAAGATCCTTGTATGGCTGCATTATTTGCAACCCCAAGTGTTCCATTACTGATAGCGACATCAAATTATGGGAGGCCCCTAAATCAAGCATGCAATTTTGTAGGAACAACTGATGGATCACCAAAGTCACATAAAAATGGCTTGTAGAAGAGTCTTTCTCTTCAACATGGGGTCCAAAAACTACCATGGGTCTTTCTTATTGCATATTTAGGATGTCTTGTATAGGATTTGTGGTAGGTGGGTCAATACACTGAGACACTTGTGCTTTGTATTTTAGCTGTCTTAATAGCTCATAAAAGGGAACAACAATTTTAACCTTTTCTAACTCCTTTTGCAGGTCAAACATAGAAGGACCCTTATCATCATGGACAATGTCAATAGGTTCTTTCATTATTTCTGAGTGGTTGGGATGATGGAAAGGTTTAACCTGATTTAGACACTTTAGGATTATGTGGGAGAGAGGTAGATGACTCCTTCTTGTTAAGTGTAGGTTGATCTAGGGACTTATTTTCTTTTTCTAGTGGCTTGGCAGGGTTAGAGGTAGAAAACTCTTCCCCTTGGTCTTGTCCTCTAGATCTCTTCCTAGAAGACCTAAGGTCATATTTCTTATGAAGTTGAGCTTGCATGAAGTCTGCAAATTTTCTACAATAGTCATCAATCTCTTCATTATACAAAGGAGCATTCAATTCCCCTTCCTCCTCCTCGAGTGCTTCAACTTTGTACTCCTCTTCTGAGACAGAAGAGAAGTGATTATCCTTAGTTTCCACATATTCTTCCATCTGCTCCTATGGGTCATCCTCCAAATATAATGGAGGCTAAATGTGATCTTGTTGTTCCTTTCTTTCTCTCTGCAAGAGTTGTAGTGGAGGCCTCCTATATTGAGGATTGAAATTCCTATTTGGGGCTGAGAGGGTTTGTCTGGGTGAATTTTTATTTTCCAACTCCAATTTCACAAGCTTGTTGGACAAGCTCTTGATCAACTTTTTCATCTCTTCCAGCTTTTGTTCTTGAGTTTCCTTCCCTTGACCTGAAGAGCTAGCCTCCTCTTTTCCTCTCCTCCTATCAACATAATCAAGTTTTCCTCTTGATTTTCCAGTGGAGGTGAAGTTAGCTTCTACCTCAAGTGCATCAATCCAGCTTTGATCAAGGGTGTGAGATTTTCTCTCCCTGAGAGTGAAACCAAATTCGAACTCAAAACCCTTGCAAAAAATACCTTGGCAGCAACTTTTGGTGGTTTAATTTCTACAAGCAAGCTGTTATAAACTTTGTTAAACCTCTTGATGAATTCAACAACGTCCTCATTATGTGTCTTCCTCATAGCATTAATTTTGTGAGTAGATTCATAATCTCTTCTCTCACCCCATTTCTACATGAACACATTTTCAATTTCCTCCCATGTAGTAATTGAGGCATTAGGTAGGGACTTGAACCACTTCCTAGCCTCTCCATCTAAAGATTGGAAAAAATTCTCAAAATCACTTCTAAGTGCTCTACATTTTGATTCTCTACAAAGGGGAAAAAAGTGTTTATAAGTTTTTGAGCAGAGATTTCATCCTCTCCTGTAAATTTTGGCAGGTTTTTGAGGTAGTCTTGAGGCATGGCATTCATAGCTTGTGGTAGATCAAGAGGAGAATACCTATTAAGAAGAAAACTAGGGTTAACCATATTTTGCAATGGGGGATGTAAAATATTTATCACAAATCTTTGTTGTAGGATTAATTGAGTCATGACTATTTGAGGCCAAACTAGGAAGCTATTAAAACTTGGTGTTGGACTACCTTCAATTATTTCTTTAATTTCTTCAAGCTCTTAGAAAATGAGAGAGGTATATGAGGGAGGGCTAGGAGGGGCCCCTTGTTATAGACTTTTTTGGGCACTGCAACCCCAATCATAAATGTCTATAAACCAAGGGCTATCTAAGTTCCTAAAGGTATTGTTCCAACCCCTAAAAGAACAACGTCAACTGATTACAACATCTCCCATAAGTTCTCCATGAAAAACTACTCAGAACTGGTCAAAACTGGACCATTTCACCTGCTCCATAGTCAAAGTGCGTTGCATCCCACCCGAATACACACAGTAGGTGCGATGCATGTTGAAAAACCCTTCTATGGGGTGTGATGGGCGAGAGTGGACAAATAGCAGGGTCAATCCGCAAGGTGGAGAAGCATGGAATCTTCCAGAAACTTCTCCTGTGACACTTGCCTCTCTGCATTCGACCAGGGATGAGTAAGAGATCATCAATCTCCAAGTGGAATCAAGAACTATCAGAGAGAGGACACTAATCAAATCTCAAAAGCTGACTCATTCCCCTTGCAAACATCTATATATGGATCCCTCATCCCAGAGATTCGGAGGCTGGAATTTTGTATCTTGTAAGGAAGTGTTGTTGGTTTCTTGGTGCAACATCATAGTGTTGGGTGATCTAAGCTTTTCATGAGGTGAAGAAGGGCTTTCTTGCTGAGAGGATGATGCTAGGTCAGAACAATTGGTTGTAATCCTCTTTTCTCTTTCTTGATTATCAATAAAGCTATTCAAGTTTTCCTCCATATTCTTGTATGATTGATGATTTATGCATTTGTGTGGTCAATGTACATCTGGTCCTATATTGTTTATGATAATAGATTTATGTTCTTGGATAGTGTTATGCTACTTTGATTCTACAGGTACTCTTTGAAGCTGGGTAGACAAGGAAGTGAGTGGCAAAGACCTACCGGAAGAGAGAGGAATCGAGCAAGGAACCAAGCGCAAGACAGAGGTTGGTCTCCTTATTCTTCTCTTATCTATTTCTCATAAAGGAAAATGAAAGTAGTTTTTAGTTTGTTTGTTTCTAAGGTAGCTACCAGCCTTAGTGGGACTGGCAGCTCTGCATAGACACTAGTTTTCTCAATAACAAAAGGGCGACTCCACTGGGGAGCGAATAGATTGTTTGTTCATCTACATTTGTTTACTTTATAAACTTACAGATGGAGCCTAAAGTCAAGCCAGCTAGCCTTCGAACTGCATTTGCTATGCAAGTGCAAAGTAGATCAACATTGCTTCAGTCTATCTCTGGGTTTTGTTTATGAATTAAATGATTGATTTACAAGCTCTCTAATTTCCCTCGTGGTGGCTCTAGTAACCTCCTTAGATCTACCCTTGTGATTGATTTACTGATCACCAATTGCTCGGCCTAAATCCCTGAACTGAACTGCAAACTGTGACCCGGAATCCAATCAAAGTCTCGTCCCTGGTCCAGCGCACTGTTTGTTCTGTGAACTTCAAATTCATCGCACTTCCCGAGTGTAGTAGGTGCGTTTCATTTCAGTTTCACTATGTTACAGGTGCGCTGATCAGACAAGGCTTTGTTCCTAAATTTTGGTTTCTGTGTTCACTCTTTTCAGCTCTATTCAGGAGTTTTGCTGCTTGTAGTCAGTACACCTCTATTGAAACCCCTTTCCTTGCTGTTATTTCGCCTCCATTGTGCAAAGAACTGTAAATGTTTTTATGTATTTTTGAGTCATTTTCAGTTCTCCTTTACAAAGAAGTAGCGTAATTGTACTGTCGTTTCTTGATTTGAAAGTGTCGCAAGTGTCGTTTTCAGTTATAGAAGAGAATTTGATTGTTCTTGATAGTCGATTACACTGTTACTCTTGTATTTGATTTGAGTTAGTAGTTTTTCAAGTGTCGAAAGCAAGTTTTCAATTCAAAATAACAAAGTGTTGTCATTGTCCTCATTTTGTTTTGAAAAGAAACTTGTTAGTAGTTGTCGCTTTGAAAAATAATTCAGATTTGCGCTTAGCTTTCTTTTTATCATTCACACATTAAGAAGGCTGAAAACAAATACATGCATGTGCATTTGCATTTAGACTGCTTGTTGGTTTGATTTAGGACAGTGCATATAGTGTGTGCTCTCTGCTCTTTGTTGAAATAACACCATCTCTCTTTCCTTAGTAGCTAGGATTTTCATTGCAAAAACAAGATTAAACAACTGCTTATCACCTTAGATTGCATTTTAGGAATTGTACATCTACATCACGCGGTGAACCTGAAAGGAAAATTTCTTAAGCAAGATCAACTATAAAATAAATTTAATGAATCTAAAAACACTTTGGAACCTAACGCACAACATTTAGAAGTCTAGGCTAGAGACGTATTCCGGCATCGTAAAGCCTGGTAACTGTTGTTTTCACTGTTGGTTGGGTGATTCCTCCACTTTGAGACGATAAGTGCCAGTACGGACTTGTGCTCCCACGTACCGTTAAGTATATTTTGGGAGACCATAATAGGCTTAATCCTTTATCCATAGGAAGTCGTGTCTGTTGCCCTATCGATCGCAATGCACTGAACACAGCATTCGGGAAGATTGACTGCCGTACCGTAAAAAGTATTTTGCAGTTTTGCGATTGGTTTGGTAATCCCTCTGTCTAGATTTCCAAAGCAGTCCCTTTCGTTCCTTTCAGACTCCTTAATGAAAAGGTCCATCTGAGCACTTGTCACTTCAGGGTCATTAAAAATCGAAGGCGACTAGAGTCATCTTTTGTTTTTTCTCGACTCTTCAAAATTGAAAAAACAAGTTGTTTCAAAGCATCTAAAATTCATCTAATTCAAAAACATAATTCCCCTTGATTTTTAGTTGATTTAGTAATCCGCAATCGTGGAAGAAAGTCAATTGAAACCCCGTCATTCACGGAGGCTTACGAGTCAACCGTCTTTATCTCCAGAGTCGAAACTGTTATGGACAAAGCAAACTTGTTTAACCGGTTCCAAATCCCCTGGTAAAGTTAGAACAAGTGTTCCAACACCATCAGAGACTCCGGTTACTCCAAACATTTATGGGATCCCTACCTTTACAGAAGAATTTCAGCAGCCACCAAAGGACAGTAGAACTGATCCTAATGTGAAGGTAAACACTTGTGTTACTGAGCCAGCTCCATCTACAGCTGATTCAGAAGGTGTTATTCCCCAAACATCTATCGCTGCAGATTTTATACCTTCTTTGGCACCAGAAATATTTTACGGACCTGACGGTCTACCTCTTCCACCTGGTCTGATTGCTATAGAAGAGATTGTGGAGGATCCTCCATCTAGTACTCCATTGCGATTTGGAGTCGGGATCACTCTATATCCTTCTTCATCAGAAATTAGTCTACCGCCATCGGAAGCTCCTGTAGAATCGCTAGGAAATCTTTTGGATAGACTAGAAATGTCTTAACAACCGTCGACATCTAGGACTGTGTCATCTCACACAGAGACGGCAGAACTTCCTACCGTCACTCCAACAATGTTCGTCGGCATACCATCTATCCCAACTAGCTCTCAATCGCTAGATGGGGCCCACTCAGGGGCTATTTCGACAGTATGGTCCGTTCCTGTTTGTTCATCTGGAATAGTATCCGGGAACTCTTATGTTGAGTCTCAGCAAATTGATCCTTCAGGGTGTCAATTTGGGCAGTCCGGTCCTCAAGGGCAAACAATTCCTTTAAGTACCGGATTACCGCCGTATGGGGGGCAGTATACCCTTTCAATGACTCCTCCGGGAGGACAACCATACGAGAGTTCACAACAAAATTCAGGTTATGCTGGAATTACATCTAGCAGTTGGGTACCAATACTACCTCAACAACCAAGAGTTGTATATTCGATGCAACACTGTTTACCTATGTCAAATATACCAACTACGCCAGCTATTGTGACGGTGTCACAAGTACAAGCGCTGCCCGTTGTATGCCAACCTCAGGTTTCTCAGGTTGTAATGCAACAGCCTCTTGTCCCTGCGACACAACCACAATCGCCAACTAGTGGAATGACACAGGCCCAAACGGGTACAATTACCCCTCATCTTGGTCAAACAGTCAGTATTGGACAACAGCACATGGCTTCGCAACCATGGCTGGTGCAATACCAACAACCGCAATTCCAACAAGTATACCAAGGATCTGAGCAACAAATATTTGCAAATAGTGGGCAGTTGTACATTCAAAACGGTCAAAATCAACCATTCTACAATGGTTATGCCCATCAACCTTACCAAAGTTACCAGCATCAAATGCATTATGCTGGTATGCAAAGACCAACTGCTCAGGCAATACCATCTTATCCTGGGTATGCTTCGCCAAACCTGAATCAACAGTTACCCTTCGTGGCAACTTTGGAGTTACCGGATCTAAATAGGTTAACAAACAACCCAATTGCTTACGCCCCTTGGTGGCCAACGATTCCGCATAAACTTCCGTCAGATATTCCTAAATTTAATGGAAATCCGGGTGAAGACCCATCGAATCATGTGATGACATTTCATCTGTGGTGTTCATCAAACACCCTAAACGATGATTCGATTAGGCTTCGCCTTTTCCAGAGGACATTAACTGGTCTGGTAGAAAAATGGTATATCGATTTACCCAGAGCTTCGTTTAACAACTTCAGTACCCTAGCCACAACCTTTTTAACCCATTTTCAGTTACCGATAAGGTACGAAATGGGAACAGAACTTCTTACCAATTTCAAGCAAACAACGGCCACTCACATATCCGATCATATTCATGAGTGGCGACGTCGTCGTAGAATGGTAAAAACGTATGTTCCTGATCAGCTTTTAGCTGAATGGTTTATTAAGTCATTATTACCTTCCATTACAGAAGATGTGGCAAAAGGAGGAGTTGTCACTGAAGAGAAAGTTATTGCTCGTGCACAATATTTAGACTTGATTTATACTCAGTCTGGCACGCTCTACGATAAAATCCCTGACGCTCCCAGACCGGAATTTTCCGTCCCCCCTCCTCCTAAATTGAACAATGACTCTCATGTCGATGATGGCATGCTTGGTACGACAGACATGAAATTGACAAAGGCTACATCTAAAAAGGCCCGTAAGATTTCCACTTAAAATGCAAAAGAAGAACTTCTCACCTCGGAAGTAAATGCCATCTCGACAGATAAAGGCAAAGAAACCAAGCAACCGGGAGGCAAGAAGAAAAACAAAGGGAAGAAGAAGAAACAGGAGGAATCATCACCTGAAAAATCTTCTGCAAACCCTCCTGGAGATAGGAAACCAAAAAATCCATGCATAATATGTGATGAGGATCATTGGACAAGAGATTGTCCACATAAGGCTGAGCTTAAAATATTCTTCAAGAATTCAAAAACCTCGGCAGTATTGACTGATCCGTTTCCAAATCCAGGAACAAATCTGGTTGCTAGTGAAAATGCTTCCCCGTCCCAAGTACTGATGTTGTCGGTTTCGAAACAGCAAAATGATGCTTTGATATCGACAAGGAATAAAGATTACGGGAATCCACAGCTGTCAAACAACAAGGATAAATATCAACCTAGTAGTTCGACAACAACTTCGACAGAAGTTGAGCCACCCATCATTCTAGAGCTAACAATAAAACCGCCAAAGGGAGTAGGACACAAGTCGACATTTAATCCTCGTGCCAGAGCAGCACAGCATTATAATATAGTGGAAGATCTGGCCCAATCGCCATCCGCTATGTCGACACTTGAGATACTGCAAAATTGCCCATCCCAAAAGCAGGCTTTATTATCAGCTATCGGTGGAATAGACCCAAAGGATTCTAATCTTGTGTCCTTTAATCATAAAGGATATGATCCTCAGTTACCAGCTCAACTAGCTTTCCTCATTCAAGTGAAAGCCCTCAACAAAACTGTTCATCGAACAATTATTGATGAGGGGGCATCTACATGTATTATGTCGATGAGTTGTTGGAAAACTTTAGGATCTCCAACCTTGTCGCGATCTTCGACAACATTAAAAGCATTTGACGGACGAACGTATACCCCATATGGTATTCTAAGTAACTTGCAATTTGAACTAGGAGGGAAAACAGTAGAAATAGTTGTCGAAGTAATCGATGGAAACCTCGATTACAACATCCTACTGGGAAGACCATGGATATATGCTATGGCTGTAGTTGTGTCGACCTACTTTAGAAAGATTGCATTTCCTTTTCAAGGAGGAATTACGATCGTCGACCAACAAACATTTCTCCCGAATAGTTCCCAAGTTACGGGAAGCATTCCGATGATCCATGGAAGCCCCCATACGCTTCAAAATATTGGGGTAGGCCTACTAAAAGACCCTATATTAATGGGGACTTTTGCCCTTCCGCCTCCAATCAATCTGGCGGAAGTAGCAACGGTAGGAACCTTCAATATGATATCTTCGATTCAAAAGATCTCAGAAAACGATATAAACATGGATCATACGCAGGTATTGCCTCCAAACCTAATAGAAATATTGTAGCAATCAATGTTTGCAGCATGGGAGGCAGACCCGAATCAACGCTCATCAATGGTTTGGATAGATAGGTCTAAGGAATATGACACCCCTTCAGATCCTTGGTCGCAAGTGCATTACACCAACGAAGGAATTGTTCAATCAATGGTAATTGAAGGGGCGCCATGGGAAGATTACCACCATCGTTCCCATCTTCCGGATTGTAAAGAAGATACTCCTGATGACCTTCATCATCCTTCAGTTTTTTATTTCCTATCAAATATTGTAAACACGGTGGATTCCCAGCGAAACTTGTCCAACATTGAAGAGACTACCGCCATAAATATCTCGACCAAAACAGATGTTGTAGAGAATATTTATGTTGGCAAATGTTGTTCTCCTTCAGAACTAGAAATATACAACGCTCTTTTTCGCGAATTCAGAGATGTCTTTGCTTGGTCATATGACGAAATGCCAGGCATTGACTCGAGTATAGTTGAACACGAAATCAAGATGTATCCAGATGTCAAACCAGTACGACAACGGCTACGGCAGGTGCACCCCAAGAAATCTGCTGCCATCAAGGCAGAAGTTGAAAAGCTTCTCCATGCTGGTTTCATTTACCCGGTTCCTCTAACTGATTGGGTATCGAACATTGTTCCTGTGATGAAAAAACAAGGAACGATTAGAGTGTGCGTCGATTATAGGGATGTAAAACAAGCTTGTCCAAAAGACAACTACCCTACACCCTTTATTGACCAGATAATTGATGAATGCGCCAGATGCGAAATCTTTTCATTCATGGATGGATTCTCCGATTATAATCAAATAAATATCCGCCCACAGGACCAGTCAAAGACTGCATTTATTTGTCCGTGGGGCACATTTGCATATCGCAAATTACCCTTCGGTTTAAAGAACGCAGGGGAAACATTTCAGAGGGCAATGAATTATGCCTTCCATGACATCAAAAACATCGTTCAACCATATCTTGACGAACTTCCAGCTCATTCACGAAAGTGGACCGATCATCCGCAGCATTTGAGAGCGATATTTATACGTTTCCGGCACTACAAAATACGACTCAATCCACACAAATGTGTGTTCTGTGTCAGTTCTGGTCGTTTACTTGGCTTTGTAGTCTCAAAGGACGGGATTTGTCTCGACCCATGTAAGGTTCAGGCAATCATAAATTTGCCTCCACCTTCAAATTTGATTCAGATTCAGAAACTCCAAGGGAAAGCAAACTTTCTCAGGAGGTTCATTCCAAATTAAGCCGAACTTGCTAAAGGTTATACATGTCTATTGAAAAAGGAAGTGCCCTTCGTCTGGGATCAAGTCGCGCAAGCCTCTTTTGATGCTTTAAAAGAATCCCTAATGAAAGCATCATTAATGTATTCTCCTGATTATCAAAAAGACTTTAACCTATATCTGGCTACAACAGATACAACCATCGCAATGGTTTTAGTTCAAGTAGACAACGGAATTGAACATCCTATAAATTATTTTAGGAACTTAAATGATACAGAAAGCAAATATTCCTATGTTGAAAAGCTGGCGCTCGTAGCTGTTCAAGCGATACAGAGATTTCGACACTATGTCCTCTTTTGAAAAACTACCATTCTGTCAGATTGCAACCCCATGACTTATATATTGTTGCGACAGTTGCTGGGGGGAAAATATTCAAAATGGATAGCAATTCTACAAGAGTTTGATCTGGAATTTGTAAAATCCAAGTCAAAGAAAGCCCTGGTTTTCGCGGAATTACTATGCGATCTTCCATCGTCGTCCAATGATGAAACATCAGATGAAACAATCGTGGATGAATCTTTGTTTCTGATATCTTCAAGAAATCCGTGGTATGGAGATATAATCATCTATCTCCAAACCCAAAAATATAGGCCTAATACCTCCCGCTCCGAACAAAAACGTATTCTATACCAATCAAAAGACTACATGATCGTCGGTGATACGCTTTACCGTCGTGGCGTCAATATAGTTCTGAGGAGGTGCCTCACCCATGAGGAAGCCGAAAAAGTCCTGAATGATTGCCATTCAGGCACGTGTGGGGGGCATCAATATGGTTACCCTACGACGCAAAAATTTTTATGAGCAGGATACTTCTGGCCAACAATGTTCAAAGATTGCATAACTGCAGTCAGAAGTTGCCATGCCTGTTAAATTTTTGATAGCAAAACCAGAAGACCACCCGCACCTTTGCAGCCAATAGTTGTTGTTGGGCCATTCGCCAAATGGGGCATTGATTTCATGACATGTAACCCCACCTCGACCGGGGGGCATGGGTATATCATAGTCGCAGTGGACTATTTTACGAAATGGGCCGAGGCGATGCCTACATTAGATAACACTGGTGAAACAATTGCCCTTTTCTTTTTCAATCATGTAGTCACCAGATTCGACGTTCCACAAGCTATAGTCACAAATCATGGATCACATTTTCGCAATCACATGATGGCCGAATTAGCTGCCAAATTAGGGTTGTCTCACGACAGCTCTACTCCATACTACTCGCAGGCCAACGGACAAGTTGAAGCAATCAACAAAGTCCTGAAGCAAAGGATGATTGGAGTCCAAAAAAGGAGTTGGCACCTGATCTTGTACTCGGCCTTGTGGGCATACCAAACATCGGTAAGGAATGCAACCGGGTTTACACCCTTCCAACTGGTGTATGGCCTAGAAGCAATCTTACCAGTTCAGTGTGAAATCTCGTCCCTCAAACTCGCAATCGACCTTCTCCCCGAAACTTCAAAAGAGGAGGCTCGTTTCTTGGAACTAATCCAATTGGATGAAACCCATCATGATGTCGCTTTGGCTAACAAAGCCCATAAGAAACGAGCCAAGGCGCAGTTCGACAAGAATGTCAAACCCCGTGTCTTCTCAGAAGGTGACTTGGTCTTACTTTATGACCAAGAATCCGATAAATTGGGAGCAGGTAAATTCAAGTCTTTATGGATGGGCCCCTATATTGTTAAACGTGTATTAGCAAAAGGAGCCTACGAGTTAATGGATTACGGCGGAATTCCACTGGCGCAACCCCGTAACGGGTTGTACCTTAAGCATTACTATGCATGATTCAGTATGGTAACCCATATGCTTTTGTTACATTTTTGTTTTCGCTAAGGGTAATCGTTTTGTTCAAGTAAATCCACTTTTTACATTTGTCGCAGATGTCAACCTATTGGAATCTTTTGTTGGATATGTCGACGGAGCAAGTCGTAGTTCGCAGAACCTATCTTCTGCGGCCTGGGCCATTTTTGATCCAAGCGGCGAGTTAGTAAGTTTCAAAGGGGTATGTATTGGTCGATCAATGAATAACATCGATGAATATAGCGCGTTGATAGAACTTCTCTCTGATGCCATCACGCATGGCATACGCCGACTTGTCATCAGGCTAGACTCACAGCTCGTCATACTACAACTCACTGGTATCTACTCCGTCCGAAATCCAGCTATCTATCGCATGTTCCTAAGGGTCAAGATTTTGGAAAGACAATTTGATTTTATTCAATATCAGCATATTTCCATAAGCTTAAACACATTAAGTGACTCATTGGCAAATTATGTGTTAGATAGACATTTGCAACATTTATAAAAAGAAGCATTTCATCAATATTTGCATTCGGATCATGTAACTTAACGAAAATAAAACTCTGAAAATTAAAAATATATATATATATATATATATATATATATATATATATATATATATATATAACTATTTATGGTTTACACATAATGTTCTGTAACCAAGACAAAATTGGTCAAATGACCCAAAACTCAAAACGCTAGGGGGCACCCTAGTCTAATGATGCTGGTGATAACAAGTCACCGCCTGTGCAATCATGCATAAAAGCCTAGTCCATTGACTTGGCACGCCAGTAGTATGTCGATGCAACCTCAGAGGCAGCTCGTCAGTCCTCACATCTGGAATACCGAGAGTGAGGCCCTCGACCTGATCCTGTAATACTGTAAGAGTCTCGGCCACATCAAGGTCGCGAAGGAGATCCCTTCCCACAGCCTCTCTTGCTGGAGCGGCAACTGGCACTCTCAAGCGTACTACTGGCTAAACGGGACCAACATCTGCATGAGCACATGAGTTCTGATTAGTCTTGACAGAATAAAGCACAAGGACATTATAAAGAGAAACGATAAACAAAAATATGGTCAAAGAATTTACCAATGGCACCCCACTGCTCGCCAGCCGGCAGTACCAAATCTGGGTCACCCCGGAAGTCCATACCAGCATATGGATACTCAGAAAAAACCATCTCCTGACGATCAAACCACCCGAAGAAGGTATTAGAAAAGGAAACCTGAGACTGACTAGCATGTCTGGACATATGGTCGACCCATCTCTGCATCCGTGGCTTAATCGGTGGAGGTAAACCAAATGAAATATACTGCGACTGCATCAGCGGGATCTTTTCCAAGGCAAAGGCGGTCAAAATAGAACCATATCCAAAGTTCTTCAATCTTCCGATTTTCACCTTGGTCAATTGTTCTTTCATCACAAAGAGTACTGCATCACACCAGTTGAACACCTTCGGTTCGAGACATTCTAAGGCATACTGCATATAAGACCGGTTGGCCACATGAGGAGCCGCACTACCAGCCATCCTACCAAAGGTGAACAGAATGGTCCTCAGGGACCTGTCAGTGACATCTTGGATGATGATCTTGCCGTCTTTACTTGGTTGATATCCCTCTCTGCAATACCTACGAATGTAATCTCTCACAGATTCACCCCCACGGGCCGAACCTGATAATGAGATAGGGGCACCCCGCGTCGATAAGCCGGTCAAAAAATAGATGTCCACGACAGTCAAGGGGATGGATTTGCCCCTAATCTGGAACACCTAGCTGATAGGGTGCCAGGCATCGAGCAAATACTGCAACAAGTTGATTTGTTGCCTCATGCTAGAGATGTGGAAAAACTTGAACAGGCCACAGTTCCGCAGTGCATTTACTGTAAACAGATCATGTAAAGCAAGCATGTCCTCTTCTTCATGCTCACATTCTCGACATGTAACAGGCATTTTGCTCCAATGAATCTCTAAAAACAAACAAGAGAAGAGTTAGATCCTGATTTGGTGAAAAATAGGCAAAAATTTCCATTGAAAACTGTGCACAAATTTCCCTCCTTGCGCCCATCGCACCCCCAGCAGTGTTTTGGGTGCGTTGCATGCTAACTATCCAGTTGGTAGGCCAACATGCAATTCACCTTTCGATATAGAAAGGGTGCGATGGAGCCAGGGCGAGTTTTTCAAACCCCAGAGGCTCAGAAAAACCAGAAATTAGGCTCAGAATGCAAAATGGAAAGGATGAAATGAAAGAGCTCGGGTTTAGCTCCTACCTAGTCCAGACGACGTCAAAATCGTCCACAAAATCTCCCGAATCAGCTGGTGAAAATCAGGGGGGGAAAGCACCTCCAAGGCTCCAACAGACCAAAGTTCAAATGAAATGGTAAAATGAGGGGTAAAAGCACTTTTAAATTACTTTTACGTAATTCAAGTAAAATATTAGTGTCTTAACTCATTTTCCTAACATATATTGTTCATTTCTAACTAGTTTGATGAAGCAAATTGAGCATGCAGTGCAATCTTTGAAGGAACAAAGTTATTAATGATAAAGTCAAGAAATGACCGTTATACTGAGTAGTTTTAACGCGGAATTCAAGCTCGTTAAAAAATAAACATAAGCAATGAGCAAGTGTTTCCCCCAGCATTTAAGCTCATTAAAAATGAACCGATTTCCGGTAAATAACCATCATGAATGTATTACTTCAGCCATTGAAGCCTTGGTCGTGTTCTCATCATCACCTCCACTCTATATTGGCTGATCATTCACCTCCACTTGATTGTTTACCCCTTTTGAGGAACAGCTACGAAGAGTGATCTTGTTAGCCATCCTTGTGACACTGCCGTGATTGGAAAATTCCAAACCTTACCTGGAATCAGCTGCTACCCGAATCTATCACTTGTTCCTCAAAAACGAGTCTCCTTTAAGCTCTTTTCAACTGACTCGTAAAATATGAAAAGATTGCCAAGCCATTGGCCTCTCCAGCTCGTTAAAGTGACCGGAAGTGCTATCCCTCCTTTATATTTTAATCTTTTTGGACCTGAGGGATTATTACACAAAAATATCGAGCGCTTGTTTTGTTCAGCTCGTTAAAATTACCGAAAATTCATCCATTTTGTATTATTTTATACTTTTTTGGACTTAAGGGATTAGATGACGAAAAAGGATTTTTGGAGTTTCCTTTACGTCCCTTTTCAGACTCTCTAAAATTGAAAAGGATCGAGTTATCTTTGTCGTTAAACTCGTTAAAACCTAATAGCGACAAACTTGTTCATAACAGACAAGAACGAGTTTCACTATCGCTAGGCTCGTTAAAACATAGCGATGGGTTTTCCTGAAGGGAAAATTATAGAACAAGAATATGTTATCCTCCTCAAGCTTGACAAAAATAAAGAGGTATTAGTCAGCAATGACTGGGGAAAGATTGGGAAGAAAACTTGAAGAAACTTTATTGGTAGCAAGTCGCTCTTGAACATGACACTTTCACTCCGCATCCGAGTTAGGTTGGGTTGTTCCATTCACTGGTCACATCACCATGGTTCCATCACACCATCAACATTTGGGGTTAATGCTACCAATCCATCATGTCAGTGTCGCCGATATGTTCAAGAGAAGTCGCTCAGTGAATTCACCTGCGTCTCACCCACTGCAATACATTTACACTCCATTCTTTCATGACCGCCACCCTGAAACTTATATTACCAGATCGTTTTCACCTCCATTAAAATAATTTGCTCCATTCTGTGTCATTGATGTGGGATTCACTAAGGCCCTCCTATGACGGATCGCTTCTTGTCGACGTCAGCTCATTATCCAAGAAGTTGGTCTAGGAACAACCCTTTCAGTACTTTGAAGCTTGCATACCTCAATGGCAAGTTTCTCACTTCCGACGACAGGTTTACATCAATGGCCTTCGACCGAAAGATTTTGCGTGGTGTTCGACGCCAAGTCCCTTATTCACACCAAGTGAATTGTACTGCAGTACCTTGAGGGTCATCATCATTATCGGTGATTCCTCTTGCGCCTGTTAACAGCTTACATCATTGGCTGGTAATCAGGCGATGTCTTTCCATGTTCGACTCCAGAACATCTCTCACATGGATCGACTTGTACTTTGAGTGAAGATCTAAAGAGATTGAAGACCCCGGATCTAGTTTCATCCATCCAGGCTGCGATATATATTCAGGAAAATAAAGACATCAAATGTACATCATTGCTGCACAGATAATCATCCAATCTAAGGGATGATGGCTCTATCAGAATCATCAGTCTACACTCAGACGATTGTCTGTCCTATGTACATGAAAATGAATTTATAAAGCTGAGCATGGGAATGCCCACCTCAGCTAGATCATGAAAATATTATGAAGATAATGTATTGTATTGTATCTTATTACAGGTCACCTTCTGGCTTGAAAAAACTTCGGATCCTCATGATAAAGCATTTCACCCGACATCAAAAGATTAACGACCTCATGCTTTAGGGGGCAACTGTTATAGAAATTTTTGGGCACTGCAACCCCAATCATAAATGTCTATAAACCAAGGGCTCCTAAGTCCCTAAAGGTGTTGTTCCAACCCCTAAAAGATCAAGGTCAACTGATTACAGCATCTCCCAGAAGTTCTCCATGAAAAACTACTCAAAACTGGTCAAAACTGGACCATTTCACCTGCTCCATAGTCAAAGTGCGTTGCATCCCACCCGAATACACACAGTAGGTGTGATGCATGTTGAAAAACCCTTCTATGGGGTGCGATGGGAGAGAGTGGACAAATGGCAGGGTCAATCCGCAAGGTGGAGGAGCATGGAATCTTCCAGAAACTTCTCCTGTGACACTTGCCTCTCTGCATTTTACCAGGGATGAGTAAGAGATCATCAATCTCCAAGTGGAATCAAGAACTATCAGAGAGAGGACACTAATCAAATCTCAAAAGCTGACTCATTCCCCTTGCAAACATCTATATATGGATCCCTCATCCCAGAGATCCGGAGGCTGGAATTTTGTATCTTGTAAGGAAGTGTTGTTGGTTTCTTGGTGCAACATCATAGTGTTGGGTGATCTAAGCTTTTCATGAGGTGAAGAAGGGCTTTCTTGCTGAGAGGATGATGCTGGGTCAGAACAATTGGTTGTAATCCTCTTTGCTCTTTCTTGATTATCAATAAAGCTATTCAAGTTTTCCTCCACATTCTTGTATGATTGATGATTTATGCATTTGTGTGGTCAATGTACATCTGGTCCTATATTGTTTATGATAATAGATCTATGTTCTTGGATAGTGTTATGCTACTTTGATTCTATAGGTACTCTTTGAAGCTGGGTAGACAAGGAAGCGAGTGGCAAAGACCTACCGGAAGAGAGAGGAATCGAGCAAGGAACCAAGCGCAAGACAGAGGTTGGTCTCCCTATTCTTCTCTTATCTATTTCTCATAAAGGAAAACGAAATTAGTTTTTAGTTTGTTTGTTTCTAAGGTAGCTACCAGCCTTAGTGGGACTAGCAGCTCTGCATAGACACTAGTTTTCCCGATAACACCCCTTCATTCTTACCTCCTGAGAAAAATAGGCCAAACAATGAACAATGGTCATCTATGTATCTAAGGACGTTGGAAATGGGTTCAGAGTGGTTTATTTTGGCCTTCTGTGAGCTAGTTGATGTTATCTCTAGGATAAAGATCCAATTACGTGGAGTGACTAGTGTTTTCTCTTTCCCAACCCTCCAGGATATGATTCTTTCTAGGTCAAACACCGAAGGGGTATTCTGTGGAATTTTATCAGAGTTGGTATGAGGCCTATTGAAAGCCATTGTAATTAGATGAGGGAACCCCAGTGGAGTTGGTCAAAATTTATTTACGTGGAGTCACCAAGGTGAGTGAAATGAAACCTTGCACTTCCCTTTCTCATCTATAAAAGGAATTCCAAAATAGTCATTATTTAGGGAAAAGTATTTTTCAAATTTGTTCACTGGCAACGGCGCCAGAAGATGTTGTGGCTGGAATCAGCCTCCAAGAGACAATCCCTAGGTTTGAAAGAGGACTAGTGCCTAGGAAATCCTAAATGAGTGCTTGCAGATTTGCAAGAGCTGTCACACACACTCAATTCATAGAAAAACAATGATTCAGAACCCTCCTCCAGAATAAGTATATAACCATGAAACTGAAAATCAACTCATGGAAACATTAACACAACTATATAACGACCTTCATCACAATGATTTGCAACATAATTAATCATTGTAGTATATGGAACAGAGGAATTAAACTTAGGAGGAAATTCAATACACAAGGCTTGTCCATAAGAATCATGTATAGTAAAAATCAGAATGAACCAAAGAAAACAAAGATTAAGAATGGAGTGTGAAGATACATAGTATGCTCTTTAATGATTTGATTTCCATGTCTGTACAGGCATTATACATCAATATTTGAATTTAACGAAACTATATGTTCATGAGAAAAACATTCAACGATACTTACGATACAATCTAAGAGGAAAATGAAACACATATGAAGGCACATAACCAAAACACGTATTATAAACCTAGATGAGATGAAATCGCCAAAAGCTTGTATTGATTTTCAGCAGAGCAATAATATATACATAATGCATAGAGCTTCTCTATTGGAAAGAACAAATATCACAAGGTTCTAAACCCTTTTAGAGTCTCTTTTCATAGTCTTTATAGGGCTCCAGGAGGAAAACCCATTACAAAATATTCCTTCTTAATTTGGTTTCAGAGAGACATCATATCAAAATTAAGCATGCCTCATAGCACAAATGTCTATAACATAAAATATAACCGACTGAGGAAATAAAATAGTTACATGAAAGTAAAAGTAAAAGTGCATGGTTGACACAATCTGAAATATCTTCAATGTTGTTGGGAAGGAGGTGGTGGCTGCATCGAGGGATCGATGATCTAGAGCATACATGGATCAAAGAACTGCTCACAACTCTGCCACAGTACTGTATTTGGGACAGGAGAATGGAAGAACCACTACAAGAAAAAAGGACATTGGTGAGGAGCGAAAAATGTCACTATAAGCTCATTGGTGATGGTCAAAAGAGCCTTCATCACCAAAAAATAAACGTCACCAAAGGTGGCATCGCCAAAAGTATAGGTGTTGTGGTAACATTAAAAGTCCGTAGCCTTCGTCCCAAAAAACTGAACGTCACTAAAATTATAGGTTTTGTAGTGACATTAACAAAGTCTATCACCAATAATGATTTATAATGATGGATAGCGACCGTCACCATTTTATATGAGCAATGGTGATGAACTATAGCCTTGGTCGCCAAAAAATGAACGTCACCAAAGGTGGCGTCGCCCAAAGTATAAGTGTTATGGTGGCATTCAAGCTCCGTCACGAATATTGATTATAATGACAGATAGTGACCATCACCATTTCATATGAACAACAATGATTTATTGTGATGGATCTCTCATGGCCATCACTATTGGTTCATATATATGGTGACGTTCGTTGATCGTCACCAAAAGCCACATTGCCAAAAGATAGGTGTTGTGGTGACATTCAAGGTCCGTCATGAATAATGACTATAATGATAGACATCGACCGTCACCATTTCATGTCAACAACAATGATTTATGGTTACGGATTTTTGAGGGTCATCACTATTGATCCGCATATATGGTGGCGTTCGTTGACCGTCACCATTTCATATTTTGGTGAAGGTCGAAAAGTGTCACCAAAGCTCATTGGTGATGATCAAAAGAGCCTCCGTCACCAAAAATTGATTGTCACCATTTCATATGGATGTCAGGGCATGATAAAATGGAACCACCAACCTCCTGCTTATAAATCAGGTGCTCTTCCATTGAGCTAGCACCCTTTAAAGATTTAGACTTTTAAAAATTAGACCTTGAAACTTCACAAATTGTAAATTCTACAACTTTCAATAAATTAAAGTCTTGACAATATTTTACTAAACAAGCAAAGAAGCATCAAAGTTGCAGGTCCCTACCTAATGTTTATGGTATTTATGAAAAGAGGGTGGAGGGAAAAATAGTTATGAAAAGAATCAATATGTTCAGTTGAATACTCAATTAGAAGTGAAAATGTGAAGACAATTGTAATCTATAAATGACCTATAACTAGCAAATGCACCAAATATTGAAAAGAAAATGCCATAAGTGGATAGCATATGGAAGAAGAGAATTGATGAAGACAGATGCAATACGTTATAGGTTGAGTGAAAGAAAAATATCAATGCTGTTGTTGTTTGGTGTTTAGATATGTGAATGATATCTAAAATTCTGTGCAAATGTAACACAGATTTTCGGAAACCATAAATGATATATATATATATATATATATCCCCTTCACATAAACCAACATGCAATTTGGAATTTCACAAGTCCGCACTCAAAACATGACAACGACCAACAAATAAAAAAAATTGACTTGGACAAAAAGCAATATCTTCACCTTCATTCTTGAATTGCTCCTGTTTATTTGAATTTGAATTGTAACATTCTTTATCTAATAGGGAATCAAAATCATCACTAGTATTAAATTCATCCAACACAGAGTTTGGATATCCCATTGACATCTGCATTTTTGTTGCCATGCTTGAAAACCACGGAGTTTCCTATTGATAGTGGAATAAGATGTGTGCCTGTTTCTCAAGAACACATTCCTTATTAACCATTTTTACTTGACAAAAACTAAAGAGACAACATAATATCGGCGTACACAAAATCCCCTATTGAAATATAATCATAACTTAGCTAAGAAGTCTAAAAGATGTTCTTAATTAATAAACCTTGTGTTTGGAAATTTTATTTCTTTAGATTTAAAAAGGACTATGTTGTACAACGCTTCTGTCCATTTATCCAGACAATTATATCATAGCATATGTCACACAGTAGTAATCTACAGTACCTAAAGTAAAAAGACAAATTTGCTCAAGGAAATAGCTTTATAAAAGAGCTTGAAAACTATAATTTTGTCATCAAATATTTAATTAGTTTAACAACAAACTAGTTGGAGTCTGAAAATCAAAATCATTCATAAGAAATGAGAGGACAATGGCCAAAGTCGTTATTCATACAAACAAAGCTAGAGTCATTATTTTCATTGCAGATAACTGAAATTTGGGTAGTGGTTTAACAGTTAGAGCTTATTTGCGGGGAGAACTCGTTAATACCATCATTTCTTTCCATGGTCTATTGTGTCTCTAAATCCAGATCAGATAGCTTGTTATTCTCAAGTTCTACCTTTCAAGTACTAATTTCTAGCTCACCCTTTAAAACACAATTCTACCACTCCATTAAAAAGGTAAACAAATTTTTGTTTCAAGTTTTCAAGTTGGGAGTAATTAATGAAGTGAAGTGAATGTTTAATTAAGTCATGTCTTTTTATGGTTACATAAAGGTGGTTGTGTAGCTTATGTCTCTCACATGAGGCATAAAATTTATCAAATATTGATTTCATCTACTTTGTCTCTACTACTGTTCTAAAATGGTTATTGGCAAAAGCATATTGTTGAAACTAGAGTTGTTTGTATTTTATAACTAATGATTTTATCCCTTGGATTTTACATATTAATTTCGGTGGTTTTTTTATAAATACATCATATTTTACACCTCACCTCATGGGCCTAGCAATATAGTAATGTCAAACTTACAAAAGAAAAGGTTTTAAAAATCAAAAAACAAAAAGAATGGTTGTTTCAACGTATCTAATATGGTATACCATTACAAAATTAATGTATTCAATAGGCTCCATATTTAATGACCAATTTAAAGATAACAGGAAAAAAAAATCAACATTAACCTATTCAGCATTATTCTTACTAGAAATTAAATCCCAACCATGTAATTGTTATAAACACTCTCGAAGTCAGCATAAAGAAAAACATTTCAAATTAGAGGAGAACATGCAAAAGTGGAGAGTGGTACCATCAAAGGTTGTGTCTGGTACACGACATACAAATTCCTTGAAATAATTTGCAATAAACATACGTTGATTATCTTGGCCTCCTACCTCTGAATGGAAAGTTCCCCATGGCCTACCTAGATGCATTTTTCCTTTGCCCGCAATTTAAAAAGACGAAGCCTGAGTCTTCTGACGCATACATACTCTTTTGAGCCGTAAATGCACCATGAATTTTAGGAATGGCATGTAGCTGGCATTTCTGCCGCCAACAAAAAAAATGTATTATTATTAATGAGCACCAAGCGATATTGAAACAAAAAAAAAAGAAATCGAAAGACAAATTTTCCATTGCCTGATAGAGAGATTTTCCATTGCCACATACTAAGTCGATAGCACCCTCAATGTAATAGTTTTGAAAATAATGCCTCCCACTGTCGTCTAACAAGGTGTCCTGATATCCCAGAAATATGCAATTGTAAAACGCAGTGCAACTATCTCCTGAAACCCTCAACGCCACACAACTTGATCGTCTGCACTCTCATCACCCGGACCATATGAATTCTGCACAACTCTATTTTTTTAACGTAAAGTCATCTCATGATTTACTATGATTATAACTAACTACTCTATGGTATCAACTTATACTAGGGATCCCAATGTTTTTCTAGCCAACTTATACTAAGGAGCATCGTCGCCTCATAGTAAGTGGATGGATAGATCAACTAGCCATCCTTTCTCACTCAGATACTAGGGATCCCAATGTTTTTCTGATTCTTGCATTAAATTTTAATTTTGTATGTTCAGATATTAATAGTTTGAATGTTGGATCAGAAAACCACATTGTTACACATGGAAATCCAACTAAATATTACAATGATAATGATCGTGTGTAGATTAGCGCTCTTTCAAAAATTAATATGAGAAAAAAATAAAACACTTCTTAAATTACTCCTTTTGTTTTGCAATATTTATGCCGATAGGCATTCTTTTTTAATCAGTTCAATTTCTAGTTTCGTCTCCCCATTTCATCTGCTTATAACATCTGCCATATGCTCTTTTACCAGATTAAATGACATCTATTTGATTTAATTTAACGGTGGCGCCATTCTCCGCATGCAGTGGCACAACTGGAGCATCAGGCGTAGGATGTTGTGAAAGAGTTCCTGACATAGAAAGGGTCTTTTTGAAATCAATTTTCTTATCAAACCGTCTCTTTGATTGATTGAAACGACCCAAATTGCATAGGAAACACCCAATTAATTCAAGAATTCTTCGTACAAGGTTCTCACAACGTCAATTAAAACACCCCCACACTTAATAAAATAAAACTTCATAATAAATATATAAATCAATATGATCCAAACGGTCCATGGAAAGTGTGGTAACTGCAATTTTCACCTTTATTAGGATTGCAGTGATTACAAAATAATATTCAAGCCATTTCGAGCAATAAAATAAAAATAATTTCAAAAAGTAAATTAATTTTTTTTATAATGTATAAATTGAAAAATATATTTTAATTTTTGGTCAAACACCAAATTAATTTGCTGTCAACCCATTATTGATTGGTGAATATTCGAATTCAAGTGGACATTTAGGGATTAATAAGTGATTACAAAACCACCCATTAGGCACAACGAATAAACCACGCGGATAAAATATTATTAGCAGTAGGTACCCTCCCAAGTGCCAATCAGAACATGGATGCCTAATAAACCTGGAGTTACTTTTGAGACGTGAAAATCAAAACGACTTCAAACTATGAGGGTGCAGTTATCTTACTAGACAGATTGAATGGCTATAGATGTTGTATGCCAGAGTTCAAGCATTTGTGGCAGCGCAATTTCTTGAATGCATTATATACTTCCCAGTTACAACCAAGCATTAAAACAATTCAAACATTATGCAAATGTTTGGTGTTGGGCCAATTAGCATCACATTGATTTGCATGAATATTGAGATCATTTGAATTAGGAAGTGAGTATATCAGCGATACCTAGACATATCCGTGAGATTTGAATGCACTCCAACCCATATGATTGCACAATGAAGTAATGAATAGAGATATAGATCTAGTCGTTGAGAATTTGGTTTAGAAAGTGTGATTAGATTTATTTCAATGCAAGAATGTGGAGCCTTAAAAATGCTCTGATGAGTTCATTCAATGAAAGCCATTACACATTAGTAATAGTTTCAATAAATTCTAGAAGTCACGCGAGATTTTGTCTTCTATGAAGACTGAGTTCAGGTTCCAAAACCACACTAGATTGGTCTTAAGGTAATTGATTGCACTCTACTTCTCAGACCCATCCACATTATAAGGATCAATCATTGATTTGTTATTTCTAGATAAAGGATAGAAGGCCAATTCCAAATTTGATAGGTTTTGTATTCTTTATAACATATGGAAAGACGGTTTTATATCTCATTGCATGAGGAATAAAATTTCAAGCCCATGACCACAAGAATTGAGAGCCAAATTGTCTTTGTGATAGAGAGATTTGGTGTTTGGCCTCTAATTTTTTATAACCTTCGAACCACCATTCATTTGTCTTTGCAACCAATTTCTATAGCTCTACAATCATAGTCTGTGAATATTTGATGCACACATGCTACAACCATGGTTTGGTGTATATAACCTACTATGTTGATTTTAACATCAATTCCAATCAACACAAATTCCTATACAAACTTCATCCTCAATTACAATTGTATATACTCATTGGATACTAATTTCTACTTTTGTTTCGATGAATCAAGTCGATATGCATCAATGTTGAACTCAATTTTAAAATTTGTGATGTGTTGGACAGAGGCTTCATCATTGGTTCCATATAAACGATGAACTAGGTAGAATTTACATCGTCAAGTTAGATGAATAGCTCACTGCACAGAGAAAAGTTCCCCAAACTCGACCTCGAACATAATTCCTTTTCCCTATTCCATAAAACACAATACTTTAATGTTGCACTTCCATTTGGATGTGATTCGACCCAATTTTGCTTACAATTGACAGGTTGAATGGATAATATGTATTATGCAATTAACACCATACATTGGCACATTAATGCAGAGACATTGAACTCATAAAACTGGGAATAAAATATACCAATTTCATTAATCCAAACTTTGTACAAGAATTTTGTAAATTAATAATTAATATATGGATGAATTACATGTAAATTTTTTGGAATCCTTATGCTTATTATAGATTCATAGAATATCCTTAAATATGAAGAATAAGAGAGAGGGGTCAATTATTTGATCTCTTGACTTTCAAATTTCAGGATATTTCTGGAATCCGGAGTCAACATAAATTCAGCACAATTATTTTAATGTTACTCTGCTCAGGCCACCTCTACCTCACCTTCAAACGTAGTTGTCACCCACAACAAAGTCATAAGCAATGAGCATACCTGATGCAACAAAACGTGTTCATAGCGAAACACAGATTTGTAAATTGATCATAGGCTGAAAGAACAAATTCTAGGATATCCAAGGTGAATGTTCTCTACAGATTACTTACACATAATCATGTATCAAATCCACCTGCGTCAAGAGCTGTGAGGCTTCAAATAGAAAAAGGTCAAGCTTTCAATGTGTGTCCAAGTCCATTGTTGCATCTCAGATTCGCAACCAAATTTGACGGCCTCAATTCTGATGATAGTAATGACATGGCCAAAGTGTTGGAGAAACTGTGCGGCTGTACTAGAAGAAATCAATCACATATTTGCTAGATCAAATAAACTATCTGAGAACCAAGAACCATTAACCAATCATCAATATGCACTGAGATCTCCTCGATCTAAATCCTCACCCTTAAATTATGTTTAAAATGATAGATCTGGGCCACAAGACACATAATGTAGAAATATTCATACAAAAATTAGGTTTTGGAAATTTGATTTGGTCATAGAAGGAACATATTGTCGTATAAGGTATGGATCATTAGATTCAACAAGGGTGTTGATTGATTTCCAAATGTCAAGCATTACTCAGCACCATTATTAACAGAGTACATGTCTGCAATATTTTTCCTTTCAAAAGGAAAGTTTTGTCTTGGATTCCTTTTGTGGTCATTGGATTCCTTTGTTATAATTAATGATTTTGAATGCAAATGATTCCTTAAATACTCACCAATCTGTTTCAAAATGCCTGGATCAAACCCAACCCTTTTTTAATAATAAATGAGAACTCTGGCATCGATCTATAGATCCATTCGAGTACCATTTGCTTGGACACTATACCCTTCTATTTTATCTTTTAACAATTGCCATAGAGCATTTCCATGATGTCATTCAAGATTGTGGAAAACTATCATGTTATATGCTATATGCCATCTGTTTTGTCATTTTAATTGTTGTGATAGCATGGGATATAAAGGAAAGAGTTTGGGACAACATATTATTTCTATAACATTTTTATTTTTTGAAATAGGATTTTCCAAAGCAGCTAATTTTTTATGGATCATAAGCAACTAATTTTTGATGGATTTTCCAAAGCAGCTAATTTACAGCAAAATGTCTTTCAAATTCAAAGCTCAACTGATCAAGGAAATTATTGCGTTTAGGAACTTCAATTTCAAAGTTCCACTTAATGTAATTGTTTTTAGAAATTATGGAAAATGTCTTGCACTTCAACCATGGATATATGGTTGAAGTGTCTAATGAAATAATTGGAGTGTATTCATTCATGGAGATGATTACTATGTGCAGATTAAGTTAGAAAGGGAGCCCATGAAATTTTTCATGGATAATGAGATTGAAGAATTGCAAAGAAGCCCTTGGCTGAAATTGAGAGTGAGAAGGTTAATAAGGACGATATAGATGTACGCCTGAAGTGGTTGGATCTCTTTCACCGAAGAAAGCATCAATGTAGGTGCCCTAATTCAATTCCTCTAGGCTATGCCTTCCCCTGAAGTTTTGAGTTTTTTTTGTTATTTGATCACTATGAGCCGAACGATTTTTGGTTCTTTGTTGGTTTTTGAAGATGGGAGATTCATGATGACACTTAAGATTCTGAATGGAGTGACTACCAGTCTCCAAACTCGATTTTTGGCAAGCATGATTGAAAAATATGGAGCAGAGGGATGCACAGATATAACGACTCGGCATAATTGGCAGATTCATGGAGTTATGCTGGATGAAGTACCTACCATATTGAAAGGGCTGAAGGAGGTTGGACTGTCAAGCTTGCAGAGTGGAATGGACAACGTTAGAAACCCTGTGGGCAATTATTTAGCAGGGATTGATGTTGATGAAATCATTGACACAAGGCCATATACAAAGGTTCTGACTGACTACATTGTCAACAATGGCAAGGGGAATCCATCCATAACCAACCTGTGAGTGCTAAAGTAGATTTTGTTGGTACCATTCATTTTGGATGTTGAATTAAATTGTGTAATGGTTAGCTTCTTTTCATTTTGTTTTGGGAAATAAACAAATCTTTTCTAGAGAAATAGGTATATTTTTTTTGAGTTCAGGACAATGTTACATAGGGATCTCTTTTTTTGAAACTTTTGTTGGTGAGTCTCCAAATTTGCAGATGCGCGTGAAGGAAAAGGAATAAGATCAGGTCAGGCAGTGCTGGATTTGCGAAGCTCTGTTTCCACATCCATAGCTTGGTCGTACATTATAGTCCATTACGCTCTATTCCAAACAAAATAACACTCCATTAAACCTTGCGTCACATTCTATTCAAATTTGTTCTCTTCCAACTACATTTACCACATTTACCAGCTAACTTATGAATACATCAAGACAATATTCAAGAATCACTCTAGGTGCTGCAAGAAAAAGAGGTTGGTCTATTCAAGGCCTCGTCAACTCTTCTCCATGTACCTCAACCATCAAACATGAAATAAGGAGACATGTTTTGTATATATAAAAACCACACAAATCACCCCCTTATATATAAAAACCACACAAATAACTTCAGATGCTATATGTTTGAATAACCTTCAATTAGAAAAATGAGTTTTCCTTTTAAATATATATATATATTAAATATCATCTATATAACATATATATGGTGGAGCTTAATAGAAGTTTTCCTTTTAAATGTATATATATTAAATTATCATCTATATAACATATATATGGTGGAGCTTAATAGAAAAACTAAACAAGATAGACTGGTTTAACAAACATTGTTTGTGAGTTATTATGAATTGTTGCAACAAGAGAGTGACTGTACTTTAAACTCATGCAAGTGTACTTTAACACGACTAGGATCGCCTTTCCAAGGGTTTTATGCCTGACGCCATGCTTTTGGTTGTCTATTAAATAGCTAAAAATACGCCATGCTTTTGGTTGTCTATTAAATAGATAAAAATGCATAATTTCTATGGCGTTTAAAAACGATATTGACCTTTGTTTTCTTGCCATATCGTTCTGTTTTTTATTTGGTTAAGGCATTTTGTATTTGTTTGGTTAAGGATTGCTGAAAGCTAGAAGTTTATGGTTGGGTTAATCATGTAAGATTCTTACTCGTTATCAGTTGTAAGTTTTTCATTCAATAATCTGACGGTTCTGGTTAGATTTGATTCTGAGTTTGTTTTAGGATAACTCTCATTATTCTGAATTAAAAAAAATAATCTAACCGGCATGATCCCCGAAAACATTGGCAATTTAGTTAAATTGAATTTTTTTTTGTTAGCTTACAATAATTATCTCACGGCAAACATACCTCCTTCCTTCGAAATGTGTAGTGAGTTATAAGCCTTAGATCTGTCAAATAATCGCCTCCAAGGCTTCATAACTCCGGAGCTAGGGCGCCTCCAAAGTCTACAATACCTGCATTTATTCAATAATGCCTTGACGGGCACCATTCCTTCCACTCTCAGCTCCTGCAAAAGCCTTCTTGAGATTGCTGTGTATAAAAACAGCATCACAGGTTCCATTCTGGAGGAATTTGGCGAACTTTCTCAGCTACAAGTGTTGTTGCTCTACAAAAACAATTTATCTGGGAGCATTCCACAGTCTTTCTCGATGCAACTTTCTGGTTAGATTGGAACTCTCAAACAACCTGCTAACTGGAAGCATACCATCCGGGCTCGGATCCATTCCATCCTTAGAAAATCTGTCCCTCTTCATTAACAGATTGACAGGACAGATTCCTGCCAGTTTGGGGAACTGCTCTAATCTTACGATTCTCGCACTATATAGTAATCATCTGTCAGGACCCATCCCTGAAAGCCTCGGGTTTCTCTCTAGATTACAAATGCTTACCATCCATGCCAATCAACTTTCGGGTTCCATTCCTCCGACACTGTTCAATTGTTCGAACTTGGTTAATATCTCAGCCTCCAACAATCAGTTGACAGGGAGAATACCCCCAGAAATTAGCAAATTGAGCATGCTCAATTTTCTGTCAGTTGGGGCTAATCACTTGTGGGGAGAGGTTCCACCCGCCTTGCATAACTGTTCACTCCTCCGGAAGCTTGACATTTCCAGAAACAACTTCAGAGGCTCCCTGCTAGGATCTCGTAACATACGATGTCCATCTCACCTGTACCAGCAGAAATTGAAGAGAGCGCCAAAGAACTTGATGGTAAGCTTGCTATTGGGCTTGAAAATGTCCTTCAAAGAGAAATAGTGGGCTCCCATATCCTACATTATTTCCTGAATTTTTGAAATAGAATTAACATTGCCCACGGTTTCTCTATGTGGGTCCTCGTTTTGCAGCACGTCTAGATCACAGAAAATTAGTAATTTCGTCTTGTTCCTGCATGTAGATAAGAAAAAATAAACCCTAACCTCTAAAGCACGCCCTCATTCTGGTGAATTCAAATCTAAAAAGGTAGATGCATACATGCATAGAAGCCCTGTGCCTGGGTCATGTATTGAATGAAGCAATGATAGATATGGAGATGGTATGAGGGTTTGATTTCAGAAGCTGGTTGTGGAGATGGTATCAGGGTTTGATTTCAGAAGTTGGTTGTGGGTAACGGACGGAACCAATTTCAGACGCTGGTTGTGGAGATGGTATCAGGGTTTGATTTCAGAAGCTGGTTGTGGAGATGGTATCAGGGTTTGATTTCAGAAGTTGGTTGTGGGTAACAAACCGAACCAAAACTCTATTAAACCACTGACAATGTCTTTTACAATCACGATAAGAAATGAGAGAAGCAACACCTCTCTGTATTTCTTCTTCGTCGACTCTGTTTGCCTTCCTTAGCTGATTGTGCACGGAGGTAATGAGGGGTGGTTTTCAAATGTTTTGTTTCTCACCCTCATCAATTATGCGTGGAGGTAGTCTTATAGAAAAGTTTTAAACTTGAAACCACTTTGTTTCCTTCCTTTAGCTCATTGTGCACGGAGGGAATGTGCGATGGCTTTCAAATGTTTTGTTTCACTCTTATCGATTATGCATGGAGGTGGTCCGATAGAAAAGTCGTGTTTTAAATTTGAAAGCACTTTGTTTCCCTCTCTTAATTGATTGTGCACGAAGGTAATGCTTGGTCAGGGAATGTGGTTTTTAAATGTTTTGTTCCCCACTCTTATGGATTATGTTACCGGGTTAGATAATGGTTTTCAAATGTTGTAAATAAGGGTGGAGTTAAGTCATAAATCATTTTGATTTTTAAATTTTATTTTTATCAATTATGTTACTGGGTTAGATAATGGTTGTCAAATGTTGTAAATAGGGGTGGAGTTAAGTCATGAATCATTTTGATTTTTAAATTTTTTTGCTTTTGTTTTTTGGAAGGATAAAATTCTAAATTTCAATTTTTTTTTAGGGATAAATTACTTCTATATGCCTAGTCATATATGATAATTTATCTCATTTTAAAATGTGTCTGGTGTAATTAATAATATATGTGGATAAATTTAAGGATTTAATTAAAATCAAATTAGAATAATAATATATTTATATTGAAATTAATAATTATTTATTTATTTTGTTTATAAAGGGTGTGTATTACATTATATCTTAGAGTTTTCACAATTAAGTTATTTGGTTGTGTTTATGTCATGCCTACACTATTGCATGCATCTCTTCTCTCAATAAGAAGTCATTGAGCTCTCATACAAATGAGACCTCTAACATTGCATCCTAATGCCAAATACTCCCACAAGCATTAATTGTCCTTCATGTGATCAAAATATGACCCTCCAATGACAAGGAGCTTTGCTTCTTCTCCACCAAGTTCCTATGCTTTTCCTTCAACAATAGTCTTCCAACAAAGTAGGTCAGGCCTTGTGTGACATAAATGCTTGTGTCGATGGGGTGAAACCACAAGGAGAGCACCCATCTTATGTGTGACCTTGTTATATATATATATATATATATATATGGGAAAATTCCATAGACTTCACCACCATTGATGGATGGTAACTTAGGTAGACCATCACTGCCCAAGTTCCAAGCATCTTGCCCCTAGAAGACCAAGGGAATTGAACCTCTGACCTCACCAAAATGGGGAGAGAGATCTCACATCTTACTCATGGCTACTAAAACTAACCCTCAAGACTACAAGATGCTTAGCCCATCTTTGGAGAATAATCAATGGAATAGTACATTAGTGATATTGTGTTGATCCACACTCACACCTAATGTGGATTATGTCTAACCCTCTACATTAGAGCCACCCAAGGGTGCTAATTACTTTCCCTCCCCCGCAAAACTTAGAATGTGACCCTCATCCATGCATTTGATGAGCTTTGTAAACATAATCATTGTCAATGAAAGGGAAGCTCCTCACTCCAAGGCGTTCTTCTCAATGCTTATGTGCTTCATTTGTTGTTCAACCAAACTCCAATCCTCTCTCCTTTACTTTGTATTATATCCTTCATAACAAAATTTTATTACATAAACATTGAAGATAAATGAAACATCTGCCCACTTGTGTTCCATTTGGCATTTCAAGCCTCCATGCATTCAGCATGGCTCTCCAACCCAAACTTATTTTATATCATAAACACTATGTTTTACCATTGTTCTATTATATTGATGTTGGCGGAAATAGAAATAAATGGGATTCAAGGATGTTCTTTTCACCTAGAGAATGTGGCTTATTACCCAAGATGTTACCCAAAGGCCACACTTTCTCACTATTATATTTCAAGAATTTGGAATTCATCTTAGGCTAGTTGATTTCTACTCAAGATACCTCCTTCATCACACCACTCATTTAGTGTTCAAAGGAAACAATTAGAAATAGTTGTAGTTGTCATTTTGAGATCTTGGGTTTCATTATCATGGGTTACCATTCATTGGGCCTTATTTTCCTTTCTTCACCTTTTTTTTATATCTAGGACTTAGGGAATGAGGCTTTCATCAGTTTTGAACAACTCATAGATATAACATTTACATGAATTTTCACTTCAACCTTAGAGTTTAAACTTAGATACATCACACTAGTGTATCTTTAATGATTTTGGCTTTCAATTTTTTCTTTTCTTTCATCACAAATGACAAAAGGGGAAATAATTTGCCACAAATCTATGAATGCTTAATCATAAAGGTGTCACCTGAGGAAAATGAATGAATATCCTATAGAATGACATGGGATAAAATTTGACTAAGGGAAATAAGGGTACAATAATATTGATGTGTAGCACCTATTCAAATCACCAAGTATATTCCCAAACCATCAAGATGACACACTTCTTTGAGTAAAATTATGAAACACCATGGGACAATCCAACTTAGAACTTATAGCCAAGAGTTAGAATAGATTGCTTAAGTGATCACAACAAAAATAATACACATTAAATATATCATATACACATGGATCATACATATCAAGCTAAATGTGGTAGCTAAAGCGACCTCTTCCTACACCTAGGGTCCTAGATAGCCAAGGAAAGGCGTCATCAAACCAATGATAAATCCATGAGTTACATATAGATGTATATACCTCAATTGGAAAATGATCAATGTGAAAATAATCCCAGAGGCTAAGATGACAATGAAAATTTATAAATTTCTTCTAAAAACCCATATATAAAGCGGGGTAACATGTCCTATGACATCCAACCTACAATTTTCAATGGGAAATCCTCAAAAGTCTCTTTGAAGAGATATGTACCATTGAGGGCCAAGATGAGGTATGAGACCTCACCAATTTGATAGTTGAAGAAGTTTTAATCTTGGTTTGTCAATTTTGGCCCTAAGTAGGCAAGGAAACATGGAAGGAAGTGACCCCCTTAAAAGAGTTCAAATGGGGAATGGCACATAAGGCCTTATATAAAGATCTAAATCCAAGGACCTCCCTCATAAAAAGAGCTAGACATGTATTGAAAGAATGTAGACAATGAACCATCCAAATCTTGATAGAGACAATATAATGTCCCTTGAATCTCATAATAAATGGGGCTTCTACATATGAGGTGACCCTCTAACTCTATCTCATGTATATGGAAAAGCTAGTAGATGTTATTGAGAAGAGGAAGATCATGATGATTAGTTTCAACTTGATGCTAATGTAAACCCACTTCAAATGCAACAAGGGGAATCTAAGAGAAACATCCAATGCTTTGGTGCGTATGTGGGTTAAACAATAACACCCCCTCTCATTTGCATGAAGTGTACCTAGTACAAATCCATCTTAGAGTCGAGGCCATGAAAAGATGAAGTCCAAGTAAACTGAATGTATTGTCTATAAATAACCTCTCTAACAACGTGACAGAAGCATCTGATAATGACATTTACGTTCAAGGTGTATATCACTTGACTTGTGTTATAACTTTAATCTCTCCCCCACAAAGATGTATCATGCTCCCTTGTGATGATGCATCAACCTTACTAGAGAACAACCTCATGATGTAAAAGGAAATTAAACATGATTTAACTTTAATAGTGTTGCACATTCAACCCCCGTCTCACACTCATGGCTAATGTGAGGTTATTTAAAGCATTTATGTGGATACTATCATTTTATCTGATCTTATGTACACAATGTTCTACATTGACACAATTGAGTTTTTTAAGCAAACAAAATATTTGTATCAAGGGTTCACTGCTTATGCATTAGGGCTAGAGAGGCCTTTTCTTTATGAGTGATCTATTGATTATCGAATCCTATATGGGAGAGCACTACAAGCTCCATCTCAACATGAAGTGTAGATATTGTGAGCAATTCAGACCAAGGATTTGCAAATTATCCAGATAGGGGACATTACAAGGGTCATCTTGAATGAGGATAACCAAAAGTTGTTGGTTTCAATCTTCAAGGCAAGTCCATGGGAAGCATCAAAGAACATGGAACAATATAAGGGTTGAAGCTCGAATGGTTTCATGGGACACTTCTATAGATAGCATCAACCAATGGTGAGTAGATATCTTCTTCATTTCCATCCCCTAAACACATCCTTTCTTGCACTAAACCAAAAATAAATGAATCCTGTTGGTTTTGATAAGTGTCATTTAGTGTCATTGTGCAATATTTCATATAAGGTCTTGACAAAAATCATTAGCAACCACTTAAAATTCCACTCAAGAAAAATTATCCCATAAGAGAAAATGGGATTTTCTAAAGGGAAGTATAATCCTATAAAACATTGTAATGGTCCAAGAATACATTCAAAGTAGCCAAATAGATGGAAATAGTGGAATGGCCATAAATTAAAAAAACAAAAATTATTTTTGTAAGTTTGGACACTCTTTCTTATTTCTTTTGCTCCACCCATGCAACTCTTCTCTCAATTATGTAATAAATAAATCTAAATACCTCCCTCATAAAAAGAGCTAGATATGTATTGAAATAATGTAGACAACGACCCATCCAAATCTTGATAAAGACAATAGAACATCCCTTGAATATCATAATAAATGGGGCATCTGCAGATGAGGTGATAAACATATCCTTTCTTGCACTATTACCAAAATAAATGGATCTTGTTGGTTTTGATATATGCCATTTAGTGTCATTGTGCAATATTTCATATAAGGTCTTGACAAAAATTATTAGCAACCATTTGAAAGTTCACTCAAGAAAAATTATCCCATAAGAGAAAAGGGGGTTTCATAAAGGGAAGTATAATACTATAAAACATTGTAATGGTCCAATAATATATTCACAGTAGCCTAAGATGAGTTGTAGTCAGTTCTTAGGTGAACATGGCATAGTCTAGTTGTAGTAGTCGTAACTTGGTCAAGTTGTTGTAGTCGAGGCAAGACTTGGTTGGGTTCCCAAGTCCCAAAAAAAATAAGGGTAGCTGTGAGGGCATGATAGCTAAGGAGTGCCAAGGCGTGCCAAGGAATGAAAAGGCTTGCTAACACATGCCAGACAATGTCAATGCATGTTGAGGAGTGTTAGGGAGTGCCAAAACATCACAAGGGAGAACTAGGTCAAAATGCATGGAAATGAATGAATAAGAGTGTGTGCCAAGGAGTGTCAACGAATTCCAGGTGTCTCAAGGATAAAGTATGTTAGGATAAGGTCAGAATAAGACTTGTAGGAGGCAAGCCTATGGTTACAATAAGGGCCTGGACAATGTAGTTTCAGACAAAGGGATACTTTGGGTTGGGCACAACATTGTTTTTCCAATGACTTGGTTGGGTTCCCAAGTCTCAAAAAAAGTAAGTCTGTCTATGAGGGCATGACAACTAGGGAGTGCTAAGGTTTTCCAGGGAATTCCATGAAGTACTAACACATGCTAGATAGTTCCAAGGCATGTTTGGTATGCCAATACATTCCAAGTGCTAAGGCATGCCAAGATGTGTCAGGCGCCAAGGTGTGGCACCAACACATTCTAGTGTGTGTTAGGGCCAAGTGCCAGGGAAACACAAGGGAGCACTAGTTTCAAATGCATGGAAATGAATGAATAAGAGTGTGAAGGGGAGTGTCAGCAAGTTTTAGGTGTGAAAGGCGTCAGGGAGTGCTAGGATGTGCTAGGGAGTGCCAAAGCATGCCAAGGAATGCAGGGGATTTTAACATGTGCCACATAGTGCCAATGTTAGACGTGCCAAGTGTTATGGCATGTCAAGATGTAAACTATGTTGCTTAGTTGTTTTATGACCACGATTGGATGTGAGCCTTGTCTTCGTAACTTGTTAAGTTGTATGATTTGAGATTCGACATGAGTAGCCTAAGATGAGTTATAGGAAGTTATTAGGTGAACAAGGAATAGTCTATTCATAGTAACTGTAACTTGGTCAAGCTGTTGTAGTCGAGGCAAGATTTGGTTGGGTTCACAAGTTGCAAAAAAAGGTAAGGGTAGTTGTGAGGGCATGATAGCTAAGGAGTTTGAGGGCATGCCAAGGAATGAAGAGACATGTTAACAAATTCCAAATAGTGTCAATTCATGAGTGTTAGGGAATCACAAGGGAGAACTAGGTCAAAATGCATGGAAATGAATGAATAAGACTGTGTGTCATGGAGTGTTAGTGAATTCTAGGTGTCCCAACGACAAAGTGGGTTAGGAAAATTTTATAATTCTAATGTACACCTTCAAGTGAGAGTACTAAGTCTACCAAAACAATTTCATTGATTTACCTCATCTCTTGCTAAGTGCAAGTAGTCTTTAGTAACATGCATGTCCAGGGCTCACTAAAGATCAAAATTGTGATTTTAAAATTTATGTGTGGTTATTAGAAGATTATTAATATTTTTAGATTGTTAGATTTTCACTTCCAATCCAAGAAGCCACTATTGTGCAAAAATATTGTGAAACTGCCAAATTCCACAACATGACAAATCAAGCTAGGGTGCCTTCAGAATTTTATATGCCAGAACATAGAGAACATATGGTGAAATATAGAGGTTGATAGCTATAGTATCTTATGATAAACAAGATTACACAATCAAATTCCCAAGAATAATCTCTAAGCGTTAGTTATTAAGAATCAACCACAACAATTTGTTTGGTTTGGCACTTTTCTCCAACTCTAGAAACACACATAGGCTTAAAATAAATTGCATACCATGTTCTCATTATAAATCCAAATTCCAATCCTTCAAGTCTATAGTATGCTAAAGAAACCAAACACAAATAATAGAGGAAGCTTTACATGGAATCAAAGGTCTGAGAGTTAATTATCTTGTTTGCAATCATGGCATTACCTCAACAACAAAGCGAGCCCAGATCTTGTCACTGTGAGCTTCCATGACTCCCTTTAAAATCATAAGCCCCAAGCCTCAAATGATGTCAGCTATTTCAAGGAAGAGCCCCCGCTCCTCACAAAGCATCTACAATATTGGTGAAAACCAACAGAAGATAACATGATAATGTTAAACCATGTCTCAAAATAACAAAAATGAGTTATTGAGTGCAATATAAAAACCCTGTTAATACAAGAAATTAACTGACCTCTATAAGCAATTCTCATGGCTGACTCATATTCTCCACTATGATAGGGCACCCCATAGTTTGAAGACCCAATTCCACTGCCCAGCTTGCACCACTTTCCAGGTTACCTTTTGAAAGAAATCCACCATCCTTATCAAGCACCTACATAGTTTCCAAGGTAATAAACAATTATACTTGACTTAAAAGTTTACAGTGATATTTTTCTTTTTTTAACTACTAGAAGAAGCAATTTATCAGCTAGAGCAAAACAATCACTCCATGGATGGACAGTACATAAATAAGCACAAGAAGATCGGAATTGTAAATGTAAATCCCCAGTATATCATAATGGCAATGTAATATTTTAAAGTGCTAGTAAACACCAAGAATGGAGATGAAATACCACTCAGTATTATCTCAAGGACTAGCAGGAAAATGCAGAATTATTAGATTATGCAGTCTCTTAAAGATAAAACCTTTAGGAAATAAAACAAGAAATATTAAGATTGAAGGCAAATATTATCCTACAACACTGTTGGCATAGAAACTGAGAAATGAGAATGACACTTACATTTTTGTAAATGTTCATCCTTGTTTTTGCCGACCTGCATGGAGGAAAATGCAGAATGATTTAGTGTGCACATTTTACTTAGCAGTGCTGCCCGAGACTAGTTCCCATTATGATTTTTCACTTTAAGGGCAAGTTATATTAGGCTCTTACCTTGCTTGACCATCATAGGCTACCCAAGAGTTACTTTCAAGTACATGTACAAAACTACTGTAATTCAATTTGCTATTTTACTACATGAAATTTGTCATCAAGCATATGGCTTCTCAGAGAATTTATTTGATCATTTCAACTTGTGTATCATATTTTGTCTATTGGTTCAAACATGTGACAACTATCAAATCTGAAAAATCCTTGTAGTAGAACTGTCTAAAATTTAGTTGTCGACATCTTTGTCTTTATGAAAACAAAGTTATGGATCAATGCAGCATGTAGATCCATGTGCATGCAATACTTTGTGATATCATGAAACATATATGAAGACACGTGCTTGGCCTCCAGCATTGTTCATTATACCTTGTATCTTTTACATGGAAAATAAAATCAATATTCTCTATGCCAATACAAGATGTAGGAAGAAAAAATCTTAATGAAGCTAATAAACAAACCTTCTTATAGAATTATCTACAATAGGCATGTTTCACATTTTTGGATAATCTCTCAATGGCTATTACCTTATATTCTCTTATAGATGATTATAGACTAGTACAATGGTTTAAATTTTATGTATTCTAAGGCAGCCATGTTGCATGTTTATCTTAATTTGAATCATGGGATTCATCCTACAACTAAATTAACATAAATTTTATCCAAAATTGAAATCAAGAAAATGCTTTATAGAAGTAGTAGCTATATTGTAGTTGTATGTTACAACCCATGCTAATTAGGTAAATAAAAGAAAATTAATTGTGGATGCATAAATGGCTAATATGGTGTTTAAAATAATTAATGAAAGTTTTGATAATGGAAAAGGGACCATATTAGTCTTAGAAGGAACCCCACACATGGATCATCGACCTCCAAATAATTCCAATGTGATTGAAGGTCATTAGTATTATGACAAGGAAAGTTGTAAGGACTCGTTCCCTTTCTTTTGAGTAAAGGATTTTTCATAATGGTAATAAAATTACAGATTTGGAAAGAGGATTTTTAGCTGCTTTAACAATCTCTATTTCAGCCTAAAGGCTCACTGCAAATTAATTCATACTTGGGTTGTGGCTAATCTGGAAAATACTGCAAACATTTTCACTGAAGACATGCTGGTATGGTGCTGCCATGCTACTTCCTTTTACACTAGAAAATAGAAAAGAGATATGCCCAGAACATGTCATGAATGGTCAGCATTCTGAGGTCTTGACTTGTAAGTCCTGACTGGGCATGTTTCTTCTTTTTGAAGCTTAAGGAGCTAGGAGTAAATAGTCTCATTGATGCCAAGTTATAAAGCAATGATCCAAGTTCCTTGACAAGCAAATTTGTGCATATCCATGTGAGATGGTAACAACCACCATTTTTCCCTTTAAAGGATCCTTATTTATGTTTCATATCATTGTAGCAATGACAAGGACGTTGCCTTATTTGCAACAAGCAGAATTGCTAACTATTGATACATTGACAAAGATTTTTACCTCAGAGATGTCCTCTTGCAGGCATGGTATGTTATAGAAATAGTCTTCTAGCAGGAAAGGATCACAAGGATCCTTGATGAGAAGGTTCTTCAATATATGGAAGAATCTTAAAAAGAGTATATTCCACTAGAAGTTTATGGATGTAGTCTGGAATATTATGGAAGCAAGCATCAAAGAAGTTTACTAGTTTAGTTGCAACATGAAGGCATAATTGAAGTATTTTATCATCTTGAGAAAGGAGACTCATCATAGACATTTTGTTCAAAGAAAGAGGCAGTTCGTGAAAGAAGTTGACTAGATGACAAGATGAAGGAAAGAGGTATGCACATCTTTAGATAAGAGCTCTTCTTTAGAAAGTAGAATTCATGTATTTTGAGATATGGTAGGATATATTTGGAATCATGTGCATTGTATGTCTTGGTTAAATACTAGATGAAATAAGGGATCTTCCATATGGGTACTTGATGTATAGAAGCATGACGATTATGCATAAAACCTGGTGATATTGATCAACATCCAATATGGTCTCTTGAAAAATTAAAATGAGCCATGATAACTTCATAGGGAGATGCAAATACCTTGATGGATATGATGTTGAAGCTTGCTGATTGATACGTTTTAGGAACATATTGATTGATGTTTGTAAGCTGAAGATCATGGAAAATGGAACTCTGAGTATTATGTGAAAATAAACCAAGTAAAGGGATGTTGATCTTAAATGAAGCAAGTATTATTATTTGATATCATGACTATAGGTTTCTATGACTTGGTAACTCTAATATTGATGGTTTTTTTGAGATGTGATTTGGCTACATGTTGTAGGAGTACATGCTAGAAAGATAACAATTGAGATATATATTTGTAGTTGTTTGGATTAACTCTTAAGAAAGGAAACTCAAGTCTTGGAAAATCAGAAACCTTGGATGCTTGAGCTAATTCATAGCCATATTTTGGAGAAAAAAATGGTTGAAATTATGTTATGATTGGATGGGTTTGTGGAGAAGTGTAAATTGGAGAAAAATTCTCTTACTCCTACCCATACAAATTTATGCTATGCATCATAGTCCACAGCATATCTTCAATCTGATATGTTCAAAGCCATGTATGATGTAACAAAATTGTCATTTCCAAGGACCAAAACAAGAAAACTTGTTGATTTCTTAATTGACATAGTTTTCACAACTTAAATAATCAGTTGTCTCTGTTAATGAAATGATGTTTTATTTATTTACAAGTGAAGTAATAACACATGCTAGATAGTTCCAAGGCATGATAGGCATGCCAAGATGTGTTAGTGCCAAGGTGTGGCTTGAATGCATGCTAGGGAGTGTGAGGGCCAAGTGCCAGAGAAACACAAGGGAGCACTCATTTCAAATGCATGGAAATGAATTTTCAGCGAGTTCCAGGTGTGCTAAGGAGGGAGTGAAAAGGTATGCTAGCCAGTGACAAGGCATCACAAGGGAGAACTAGGTCAAAATGCTTGGAAATGAACAAATAAGAGTGCAGTGTGCCAAGGAGTGTCAACGAATTCCAGGTGTCCCAAGGACGAAGTGTGTTAGAATAATTTTAGAATATGACTTGCAGGAGGCAAGCCTATGGTTGTGACAAGGGTGTACAAATTAGTTTCAGACAAAGGGAGAATTTGGGTTGGGCACAACATTTTTTTTTTCAATTACTTGAGTGGGTTCCCAAGTCACAAAAAAAGTAAGGCTATCTATGAGGGCATGACAGCTAGGGAGTGACAAGGTGTTCCAAGGAATTCCAGGAAGTACTAACACATTCTAGAAAGTTCCAAGGAATTTTAGGCATGCCAAGACATGTAAAGTTCTAAGGCATGCCAAGAAGTTCCAAGCGCCAGGGCGTGGCACCAACACATTCTAGGGAGTGTTAGGGTCAAATTCCAAGGAAACACAAGGGATAAGTAGTTTGAAATGCATGGAAATGAATGAATAAGAGTGTGACAAAGATTATTAGCTAGCGAGTACGAGGTGTGTTAAGTGTCAGGGAGTGTTAGGATGTGCTAGGTAGTGCCAAAGCATGCCAAGAAATGTAGGGGATGCTAACACGTGCTACATAGTGCCAAGGGATTATTAGGCGTTCCAAGTGTTATGGCATGTCAAGATGTAAAAAAAATTCTTAGACATTTAATTTTACGACCACGATTGGATGTGAGCCTTGTCTTCATAACATTTTAAGTTGGATAAGTTGAAATTATACATGAGTAGCCTAAGAAGAGTTATAAGAAGTTCTTAGCTAAACAAGGCATATTTTAGTTATATTAATTGTAACTTTGTCAATTTTTTGTTATATTCAAGTTGTTGTTATAGTTGAGGAAGGATTTTTTGGGTTCCCATGTTGTAAAAAATGTAAGGGTAGTTGTGAGGGCATGATAGCTAAGGAGTCCCAGGGCATGTTAAGGAATGAAAAGGTGTGCTAACACATGCCGGACAATGTGAATGCATGCCAAGGAGTGTTGGGGAGTGTCAAGACTAGGCACAACATTATTTTTTCAATGACTTGGTTGGTTTCCCAAGTCACAAAAAAGATAAGGCTATCTATAAGGGCATGAAAACTAGGGAGTGCCAACATGTGCTAGGAAATGCCAAGAAGTGCTAACACATGCTAGACAGTTCCAAGGCATGTTAGGCATGCTATTGGGGCCTTTGTTTTGAGTTTTTGCAGAAAGACAAGATAGGAATAGGTGGCGGGGATGACCATTCGAGTTGGGGAGCTGACAGCCGAGGGGGGGAACAGGAACCAAGAGTAGTTTGACAATTGTGGAAAGGTGGTGGGGGAGAGAAAGAGAAACCAAGCAAGTAGAGAGAAAAGGCAGCCAAAGGCAAAGTCAACCAAGTAGGAAATAAGTGGAACTAACAGTCTAGGTGTGGAGCATAGGATAAAAGGAAAAATAAAGGATGGGAAAGGGTTGGTGATTACTAGATATTGATGAACCAAGCGAGCCAGGAATCAATGTAGCCTTCCTGGGTTGCGAAAGGTGGGTACACCCTTGCTTTGTTGGTCTCTGATCTATGGGTTGGGTCATTCTTGTTGTTGATGATCAGGCTTCGAGCCTTCTGTACTTATTTATGTATTTATTTCTATGAAGCGTAATGAAAGAGATAGTTTGCACCTATGATGTATTGTTGAGTTCTATATTGGTTCTTTAAAATGTTTAAATATCTGTATATATGCTATATGATTTCCTAAGGTAATGTGAGTAGAATAGTGTGGTTGGATTATAGTAAGTGCTTGATTGCTATGATTTAAGATTGGTTGTAGGTTGTGGTTCCCTTGGTGCCTCATTCTACCCCCTCACACATCAGTCACGGCATGCCTCGGGTGAGACTCCTTATCGTCTCTGGGCAAGGTGAAAATTCCAACATTGTTCTAGACTACAATGAAGCCTTATTGGCCCCTTGTACCTAAACCCAAGGTCTCTTCCCTATTCCCATTTTTGTGCCAACACATGCCAAGTCATGCCAAGATGTGCCAGGTGTTAGGTTGTGGTGCCAACACATGCTAGTGAGTGTTAGGGAGCACCAAGAAACACAAGGGAGCACTAGTTTCAATTGCATGGAAATGAATGAATAAGAGTGTGTGATAGGGAGTGTTAGCGAGTTCCAAGTGTGCTAAGGAGAGAGTGGCAGGTATTCTAGGTAGTGCCAAGGCATGCTATTAGGGAAGCATGCCAAGATGTATCAAGTTCCAAGGTGTGCCAATGTGTACTAAGGCGTGATAGTGAGAATTAGGGAAACATAAGGGAGCACTAGGTCAAAATGCATGGAAATGAATGAATAAGAGTGTGTGACAGGGAGTCCAGCGAGTTCCTGGTGTGTTAAGGAGGGAGTGACATGATATGCTAGGCAGCACTAAGGCATGCTAGAGTGTGAGGGCGGCATCTGACCAAGATGTGCCAAGTGCCAGGGTATGCCAACGCATGCTAGGAAGTGGTACAGAGTGCCATGGAAACAAAAGGGACCACTAGGTCAAAATAATGCATGGAAATGAATGAATAATAAACTGTGACAAGAAGTGTTAGTGAGTTTCAGGTGTGCCGAAGGAGTAACAAGATATCCTTTGCAGTGCTAAGTCATGCTAGAGGTCATGGCAATGATATGCCAAGGTGTGCCAAGTGCCAGGGTGTGTCAATGCAAGCGAGGGAGTGTTAGGGAGTGCCATGGAAACACAAGGGAGTGCTAGTTTCAAATGCATGTAAATGAATGAATAAGAGTATGTGACATGGAGTGTAAGTGAGTTCTATGTGTGTTAAGGAGTGAGTGACAAGGTATGCTAGATAGTGCCAAGGAATGCTAGAGTGCAAGGGTGACATGCCAAGATGTGCCAGGTGTTAGGGAGTGCCATGGAAACACAAGGGAGAACTAGCTCAAAATGCATGGAAATGAATGAATAAGAGTGTGTGATAGGGAGTGTCAGTGAGTTTCAGGTGTGTTAAGGAGGGAGTGACAAGGTTATATGCTAGGCAGTGCCAAGGCATGCCATATTTCTAGGGCATGTGAGGGAGTGCTAGGGAGTGCCAAAGCATGCCAAGGAATGTAGGGGGTGCTAACACATGCCACATAGTGCCAAGGGATTGTTAGATGTTCTAAGTGCTATGGCATGTCAAGATGTAAACTATTTTCTCAGTTGTTTTATGGCCATGGTTGGATGTGAGCCTTGACATGGTAACTTGTAACTTGTTAAGTTGGATAAGTTGAAATTATACATGAGTAGCCTAAGATGAGTTATAGTCAGTTATTAAGTGAACGAGGCATAGTCTAGTTGAAGTAACTGTAAATTGGTCAAGTTGTTGTAGTTGAGGCAAGACTTGGTTGGGTTCCCAAGTTTCAAAAAAAGTAAGGGTAGTTGTGAGGGCATTATACCTAAGGAGTGTCAGGGCATGCCAAGGAATGAAAGGGCATGCTAACACATGTCTAACATTTCCAATGCATGTTGAGGAATGTTAGGGCATAACAAGGGAGAACTAGGTCAAAATACATGGAAATGAACAAATAAGTGTGTGTGCCAAGGAGTGTCAATGAATTCCAGGTGTATCAAGGACAAAGTGTGTTAGGAGAAGGTCATAATAGGAATTGTAGGAGGAAATCATATGGTTACAATTATAAGGGGTTGGTCAAAGTGTTTAAGACAAAGGGAGACTTTGGGTTGGGCACAACATTTTTTTGTTAATGACTTGGTTGGGTTCCCAAGTCACAAAAATAGTAAAGCTATCTATGAGGGCATTACAATTAGGTAGTGCCAAGGTGTGCCAAGGAATGCCAGGAAGTACTAACACATGTTAGATAATTCCATGGCATGTTAGGCAAGCCAACTGCTAAGGCATTTCAATATGTTCTAGGTTCCCAGGTGTGGCATGAATGCATGCTAAGGAGTGTTAGGGCCAAGTGCTAAGGAAACACAAGGCAACACTAGTTTCAAATGCATGGAAATGAAGTGTCAGTGAGTTCCAGGTGTGCTAAGGAGGGAGTGACAATGTATGCAATGTAGCGCCAAGGCATGTTAGAGTGATAGGGAAGCATAGCAAGATGTTCCAAGTGTCAAGACATGTTAGAGTTATAGGGAAGCATACCAAGATGTGTCAAGCGCCAAGGTGTGCCAATGCATACTAAGGAGTTTTAGGGAGTTCCAGGGAAACATAAGGGAGAACTAGACCAAAATGCATGGAAATGAGTGAATAAGAGTGTGTGACAGGGTGTGTCAGCGAATTCCAAGTGTGCTAAGGAGAGAGTGACATGGTATGCTAGGTTGTGCTAATTCATGCTAGGAGAGAGTGACAGGGCATGCCAAGGAATGAAAAGGAATGCTAACACATGGAAAATAGTGTCAATGGATGCTTAGGAGTATTAGTGAGTGTCAGGGGAACGCAAGGGAGAACTAGGTCAAAGTGCTTGGAAATGAACAAATAAGAGTATGTGCTAAGGAGTGTCATTGAATTCTAGGTGTCCCAAGGATGAAGTTTCTTAGGAGAAGTTCAGAATAGGACTTGCAAGAGGAAATCCTATGGTTGTGATACAACATGGAAAAAGAAATTTAAGAGAAATGGAGACTTGGTTTGGGCACAATATTATTTTGCTAATGAATTGGTTGGGTTCCCAAGTCACAAAAAAAGTAAGGTTATTTGTGAGGGCATGACAACTAGGGAGTGCCAAGGTGTTCTAGTGAATGTAAGGTTCCCAAGTCGTGGAAAAATGTAATTCTAGCTGTGAGGGCATGACTGCCAAGGTGTGTTAGGGAATGCTAGGGCATGCTAACATGTGCCAGATAGTATGAAGGCATGTCAAACAAGCTAAGATGTGCCAAGTGCTAAGGCATGTCAAGATGTGCAAGGGTGTGACAATTATGCATGCCAGGGACTGTCAAGGCAACAAAAGGGAGGAACAAGTTAAACTACAAGGACATGAACACATAATAGGGTTAATAAGTCATCAATTTACCTTTTCCATGAGGGGCATGCTAGGCACACCAACACTAGGTGCCAATAGGTGCCAAGTGCCAAGTGTCAATGCATTCTAAGTGCCAAATCTTACTCCGTTGCTTCTCATCTACTTTCCAATAATTGATCTCAAATAACTTTAATATTAAACCATGCCAAAGCATACCAAGTCATCTCAATGCATGCCAAACATGCTAATACTTGCTAAGTGCCAATGTGTTTCAGGGAGTGTGATGCATGCTATGAAGTGGAAGAGCATGTCGAAGAGTGATAAGGTGTGCTAGAGAGTGCTAATGCATGCTGAGGAGTGTTAGGGAGTACTAGGACAACACATGGGAGCACTAGGTCAAAATGCATGGAAGTGAATGAATATGAGGGTGTGTCAGGGATTGTCAATGAGTGCTAGTTGTCATGCCATGGAGGGAGTGACAAGGTATGCTAAGAATGGGCAAGGCATGCCAGGGAATATCAGGGCATGTCAAGAAGTGCTAGAGTGTGCTAGGTAGTTCCGAGGTGTGCTAACATGTGCGAAATAGTGCCAAGGCATGTCAGGTGCTAAGACATGCTAGGATGTGTAGGGTGCCAGACTATGCCAATATGCGTCAAGGAGTTTCAAGGCAACAAAAGGAATAACCAAGCTAAAATGTAAGGAAATGGAAACATAAGAGGGTTAATAAGTCGAGACTTTATCTTCTTAAAAGGAAGCATGTTAGGCACACTAATAATATGTTTCAATACATGCCAAGTGCCAATGTTTTCCAATTACTAATGTTTGTCAATGCAATATTATGCCAAGATTTTCCAGGGCATGCTAGGGACCACAGGGCATGCCAACACAGGCTAGGGGAGTGCTATGCTATGCTAGTGCATGCCTACATGTGCTTGGGAGTCCTACTCATGGCAAGATGTCCTAGGTACAAATATGTTCCAAGACATGCGAGGTGCCAAGGAATGTTAGTGTATTGTTCCAAAGCATGTTAAGGCATTCCATGAGTGTTGAGGAGTGATAGGTCTCTCTCATTAATAGAATTGACAAAGCTTTATTATGTATTAAATAATATAATTCTTACACACACTAGTGGAACTTTATCTAAAGGAAATTTTCTAGATAATAAACCTAATAGAGATGAATCATGTGTTGACTCATAGGAAAACTATATTCTTATGACTTGAGGGAAATGTGTTGGGCAGCAGATCCCCACATAACATGTTTTTGGGGCTAAAAGCTCGAGTTTTGGTCAATGTAAGGTAAAGACTTCGTGAAGTACAGGCACAGAGTGCAAGAGTCTAGGGTTGTCCGCCCTAAAATAATGTAAAATAATGTAAAGTTGAGTCGGCCTACCCATAGTCTGTGGACCATGGGATTGTATAAATAGAGCGAGGCTCTAAGTGAAAAGATAGTTTTTTGGAGTTTTTATCAAGTAATAGATAGATGTGAAGGCATGGCTAGGAGATAGAAGTGAATCTGAAGTGTATTGGGTCGTAGTGGTAGGTAGAGGCTCTACAGCTGAGTGCGCAGAGGCCTAGTAGAGTCCGTAGATGAGTGCACGGACCCCTGCAGCTGAGTGCGCAGGGCGGAGTCGGGTCTGTAACTGAACTTGAGTATTAATAAAGATAAGATTGATTTAGATTATTGTGCATCTATTTGTAGATCTATATTTCTATGTGTTGGTTATCTTTATGCATTTATATTGTTTTCGAGTACGCGCGCTTATCTAAAAGTTGAATAAGTAATGAGAATATTAGGCTCGCACAAAATAAGTTAAGCACTAATATAATAGAACAATAAGGATCATATCAGAATAATACTGTATTCACAAAGGTGCCCATGGGTTACGAGGAATAGAAAGTTGCACAGAGTAGCGCAACGCACAGATTAGGATCACAAACCTCCAGAACCTTCATCAAGACATCCCTAGGGTGTGGAAACCTGGTTCCAGCACCCTCCCATACTACATAGGGTGAGACTTTAGTCTGCGCTCTGCGGACTGTTGCCGAAAGGGCCAGTAGTACTGGGATTTGCTTGGCTAAACTCACTGTTGAACCTGGGTCAGGCCCCACGTAGCCAACAAATGGTTCCGTTGTTGGGGCTGGGATCTGCCTAAGGGATGTCTGATGTCGTGCCACTGGAATCCAAAACAGAAGGAAATTGAAGATTGGTTGGACAAAAATATTCACGAGTTCACGACACAGGAAAACAGAACTCCGCAGGTATCCGAGAAAAGGTGTCTAGATCGTTACATGTATATGGAAATCCACAAGATTTTCTTTGCATCCTTTCCCTTTGAACTGTATGAGTGGATTGCGAGATTAGCTGATAGCCAAGGAAGGTGTAAGCTTGACCAACACATAGTGTGGACTCTGGAATTAGTGCTCTGACTAGAGGCACCAGAAGATAATATCACGCGAGCTGTGGACCATTGGCTCGACCGGATAATAGGGGGATTTATCACTGAGTTTGCGGTAGACATGACCATGAGCTACAACGAAGTAGAATGACGTTTTCTCAAGGGACCGCGAGGTAAGTACATTAAATCTTTGAATACCTGGATTAAGATGTTGTTATGTGAAAAGCGGGTTATGTGAATACATTAATGTTTGGAATGACGCGGAGTGAAAATATCTACAAAGGTAGCGAGGAATTAGGAAACAATCCCTTAATTTCACCTTCGTGAGAAAGCGATGAAGATCTCGCTCGGGTCTCTCTGAGAAGTGCGGTTAGTTTGATAAGACAGTGCATTCTGCAGTTACCACCTCCACCCACGCCACCACCCACTTCACCTCCTTCACCTCCATCTCCACCCACTCCACCTCCACCACCCCCATGGTTCAGCATGGAAAGTGCAATCAAGCTACCCGTATTCAGAGGAGTAGGGAATGAGGATCTAGACTAGTTCTGGTTCGTGGTAAGAGAAGTGTGGAAAGTGCAAGGGGTCACAGATGATAACATTAAGAAGGCTACATTGGTGAGTGCGCTGCAGGATCGCGCATTGACATGGTATATCAAGCATTCTAATGACCACCCAAACGCGGTGATATCAAAGATCCAAAATGTGTTGAACAGAGAATTTAGCTGGCCGAAATCGGAAACATAGTCAATCATTGGGTTTAAAGAGATCGCGATGCTTCTAGGCGAGACCCCCTGGGATCTAGATTAGCGGCTGAAGAGTATAATTCGTGAGGCTAATATGACGCTCACGGATGCACAACATCACGCATGGTTTGTGGCATCCTTGACACCACACTTGAGAATGGCATTGTCACAACAGAAAATTTCCACCCTGGCCAAAGCATTGGAAATGGTGATGAGGTTGCATGAGACCTCGATACAAGATCTTGGGTTGGGAGTTCAAAAAATCCACATGCAACTATAGAATCTCTGCCTAGAAATGTAGAGCTGGAAGCAGGATATGGCACCACGGCCAGAGGTGCGCGAGGAAGTATGGCACATAAAATGCAAAGGCCAGGGCCATGACAAGGACCATTGTCCAATATTTGCGAACTACTTGGCAGGAGGGGGACAAATGCCATTGGGACTAGAGGCACAGATAGGGTTGAGTGTGATGCCTGCACTATGGTTCGTGATATGTTAGATAGGAGGGAAACACACGATGGATAATTCTCATTTGTTGCAGAAGTATTCACCGAGTCCTCAGCATTTGTTTTGTAATTTCTGTAGGTCGGTAGGCCACGATGAGCGCACTTGTCGTAGTTACGAGTTAATGATGGATCAGACCCTAGCCTATAGGATGCAGACCGAAACGCAAGGCCTCGACCCAGCTGCGGAGATGGCGCACGCTGAATTCCAGGGGCGAGGTCGAGGACGAGGAGGAATGGCACCAGGAAGGGGCTGCAGATAGTTGATTTGTTACAATTACGGAGGACCAGGGCACTACGCCCATGTTTGCACCAACTCGACGAGGATATATTATTCGTATTGTGCTCAATTTGATCACGAAGCAGTAGATTGTCTTATGTTGATCACAGAGATGCGCGAGAAAGGGGTACTCCAGCCTCCTCTGACTCAGAATATACAAATGATGAGGTCTGGACCACGTGAATAAGACCTAAATGTGAAAATGATGCTCAGAAGCGGTGCGGCCACCAGGGAAGATAAGGGGAAGTAGCCTGAGGAAGATACATGGGTTCGCAAGGCTCTTACAAAGGAACTTGAGTTTGACTTAGAAAGCGTAAAGGAGATGTTCATGGAAGCTAAGAAGAGCTTCGTGGAGGCCTCCACTTCAAGTAGTAAGGATCAACCAGAGCCAGGGATGGATCCTTCCATGCTCACTACCTTCTTGGAGACATGCATGAAACTGTTGCGCGACACAAGGCTGTTAAGGGACTATAGGAGCCGATCACTAGGTGTTCGGGGTCAGGGGAACTGCGCGTAGTCCAAAAACTGGGAAAGCATGCATTGTGCACTGGGAGGGAAATGAGATTGATGACGTAGATTGGCGAGTATGAAATAGATCACGTAATCCTAGACCTGGGTTCAGACGCAAATGTATTACCAAAGCAGACATGGTAACATATGGGCAGGTTCACGTTACAGTGGTCCCCTATTCAATTACAAATGGCGAACCAACAGAAGATTTTGACCATGGGGAGGTTGCAAGGGGTAACAGTTGAAATCGAAGGCACGAGCACATAGACAAACTTTGAAGTAATAGAGATTGTCAATGACAACAATCCTTATCCCGCGTTTCTAGGAATAGACTAGGCCACTGATATGAATGGAGTCATCAACCTGAAGAAGCGGAAGATCATATTTGAGAGAAAGTCCCTACGCATAGTAGTCCCACTAGACCCAGCCGAAGGAGCGCACTACAGCGAACCAGTGCGCGACAATGAGCTGGATTGTATTTACCAGATAATGGCACAAGACCAAGAGTGAGTGAACCCAACTGCAAATGGGAGAATCTCATGGGAGTGCGACAACTCTTGTACTTTGGATTCAGATGAAGAAGTAGAACGCTGGTAGAACCGGTTACACGAAGTGACAATGCTGAATTGCAACATGATGATTAGATCACTACGTTGTGTGACAACAGAGGCAAGGGAACTGCCAACATATGATGGAGTGATAGCAGTGGATGAATTCCTAGAAAATTTGTAAGCGCAGTACCGGAACAATAGCGGTACGGTGAGCTGGAATGGGCGTTGCGCGCAACACCCGCACGATGGTGGAGTATACATCAAGAGACCATTGTAAACTAGCGTGAATGTAGAAGATGGATGCACTTACAGTTTGGAAGCTGCCAGCGACGAACAAGAGCTGGGCAACCAGGACGAAGCAGCTTGCGTGCCCACCTATGTCGATGGGTGCAGACATGTGCCGTGCAGTCCCCACAAGAACACCCCCGACTAAGGATCGAAAATCAGAACTAGATACAGTAGCAGGAAAAGTGACATACACCACAAATATTCCACATCGAAACATTCAAAAAGCTATGCAGAATCATGAACATATTTCACCAGGTGAGACGAACTGATTGGGACTTGCGCGTACTAGCGGTTCGATGGGCCTATGAGGCCATGAGCAAAAGATTGAGCGTGGAAATGACTCCAACACTAACGAGAAGAGGCGAGACCATAAGAGCAGAGAAGAATCCCCATAAAACATCTCCCACAGTTGGGACATCACCCGAGGTCCAGAACGAAGGGATTATACATCCGCGCGAGGACGAACATATGCAGATTCAAGAAGCCATTCAGTGAAGGAACCTTGAGCTCCGCAAACTCGAAGAAGATTTGGTATGACTGAAGTAGAAAAGCATGTTAATGGATGTGGAAATCAGAAAAATGGAAACTAGAAACTGAAATCGCACAAGCATGTCACGTCGATAGAAGGATAGGAAAAGATATGGGCAGCCATACCACTGCATTAGAAGATTGTTGTTGAGAATTTCTAGCTCTGTTACCATGTATGTGACCACACCTTATTAGAAAAAGTAACTAGGGGAGCGCACCGCATAAGGAATAACGTGAGGCGCTAACTGGCGTGAGAGTAACTGAGGAGGGCCTATAGATCAGGTTGGAAGGTGACTTGAAGCCTCACGCTGGTGGTGAGACCACCTGACTATCCATGGGAAGCATAGTCTCAGTGCTCCAAGTAGTTGAAAGAGAGCATGGGACTATAAAAGAGTCTGTATGGGAGCTACGCAACAAGGAGGATGCGCGCAGGATCAATATGACACACGGGTCGCGTCCGCGCCACAAAGGGTTGCGCTGTCATGTGGGTAGGATGGGAAGTGACCGTTGGTGTCACTGATCATGACAAGATGTCCAATTTAAGGCAATGAGGAGCAGGCAACAGGTAATTAGGACACGAAGTCAGAACTAGATTTGGGACTATCTGCCGCCAATCTTGCATTAATGAGCTGAATAAGGGGGGAACGGTCGAATTTGAATTAAAAAAGGCCTATAAATCATAGGTGGCTCTTCACCGAACAACCCTTGGCATTTTGAGAATTCAGTTGTTGCGCTATCAATTAGGTATGGACCTGACGAATTATGAGGTTGTGAGAGCAATTTCAGTGTTTGAGACATTGCCGAAGGGGACCCAAGATTTCCTGATCAGAATGATGTCAACAACCGAGGGGGCCACGCAGAGCCCTACACCACTGGTGGGGAATGCACCAGGAATTCCTAAATAACCCTGGATGCTGAGGACCGGTTTGTATGTCTCTGTGAAATCTGCAGTTCGGTAAACTTTCTATGGAAGACAAGGGCAAGACTATTAATCTTGAGATAGATGACGAGGTGGAGGATCTCCAAGTTTTCGTAAAAGAAATCGAGGCAGATGAAGAAATTGAGGAAGACATTCATCCAGTGCGCACTAAAGCAAAATTGCCCAAGTATGTCCCTCCACGGAGAGGGAGAGTAAAAGTACCCAGGGATTTAGATGCCATTAAAAGTGCACTCCAAACCCCATTTCTCCCAGATGGAATTCTGTTTAAAGGATCGGTTCTGGGCTGCATGCCCACGATGAAATTTGAATATTGGGACCTCGTGGATAGCGAAAAGTTCCCACATTTGGAGACCATCCAACTCATGAAACAGAGCAAGGAGGGGTCAGTTACAACACTAAAGCCACATAAAAGGCTGCGCGGTGTGGAGGAGGTCGGGCTAGTCCACCTACTATGGATTCCACACTTTCACGGGCACTAATAACGATCTTTGTCATCAGGAAACTACTTTTCCTGGTGCACGATGGGTACTTGTGGCTAGAGGAGCCTATTCCTATCACGGTAGAGCTTATTCATAGGATTTCTCGGCTTCCCTGTATGGGAAGGGACCCCGCGGAAATAGTTGGCAAAAGCGGAGATTTGGTGTTCACAGAGGCCATGAAGAAGAAATACCAGTTGGAAAAGAAGCAGAGAGGTTATGTAATCAATAGCATTCAGGACAACGGGGTGCGCGTAGCAACCCAGTTTCTCGCTGGGAAGGTGATGAGAAAATGTCGCGGAAACGAGGTACCAGCAATGGTCATCAATGCGCAGAGGCGGTACAATTCAACTGGGCGCAGTTCCTCTGTGAGGAGTTTCTAACGAACTACAAGGAGGCCCAGGAGTAGGGTAAGACCTTCCACTACGTGTGGTTTCTCTTATCTATCTTTTTGGTTGCAGAGGAATTGCCTGAGGATAGTCAATTTCTTCCTCTTGACTAGGACTTGCCAGAGGCAGCAAAATATGCATTGCTCTGGGTGACAAAGGACACCACGCAAATCTGTGAGACCAAGAACTTCTGCATACTCATGGAGGCAAGCGTCCAGATGTGGATCAACAAAAGGCCGCACCTATCCTCCATGGTGTACGACAGCCTGTGGAGCTTTGCAGACTTTAAGGTGGATATGCACAATGTGTATATCAAGGCGCGAAAGGATCCAGAGCAGAACTAGACCAAACTCCCTTTCATCGCAATTGATGATGCTGTTTTCGCAGTGCTCGACTCGTGGCAACCTGAATTGCATGTCCCAGATCTTGCAGCGTGCGATGAGGCAAAGATACAAAGACAGAAGGATGTCACCAAGATGCTGGCACAACAGAGCAGAATGAGTAGTTCGTCAAGGAGGTAAGGGCTTCCCATGAGGCAGCAAAGGCCGTCGTAGAGCAGACCAAGGCCGCCGAAAAAGCAACAGTAGCTGGGGCCACCACGACATAGGAGGAAAGAGGCCCAGACCTGACCACAGGACAGGGGATTGATGACATGGCAGATGGCGCGGACCCAAGCACAACATCTACACTATTGAAACGGCCGCACGGTACATAATGAACAGGGCCATGGAAGAAGACCAAAGCTTCCAAGCTAGATGGGGAACCTATTACACTGACATAGGGTGACCTATACAACATCAGCAACACAATTCTCAAGGTCACCAGGGAAGCACTCCAGGAAGCAATGACGCAACAGCAGAATGTGTTGGGGGTCCTCAGGGCGCAATTGCAGGGACTTCAGGTGCATCCCCCATAAGAAGGAATGGTAGTCACCTACAGTTTCGCGAGTACATCAGCAACATAGCAGCTGTTGCAGGCCAAAATGGTTAACATCGTCATGCTGCCGGAAGGAGCACTGACAGCAGACAACACGGAGGACATAGCTGCAGTAGGCTGGATCAAGGGACTTGGCCTAAACTTGGCTGCCCTTCTGCGGGATATATTATACCAGCTGTAGGATGGAGCGACAACATAACTCCACGGTAGGGAAGGACACGCAGTGCAAATGCTCAGTCAACAGTAAATCAACATCGAGCAGCTTAGCCTACAACACGATGAAGCATTGGCGCAGAATCAGCAGATAGAGTAGATAGTAGAGGAAGCATGTCGCCGTGCCTGAGAGCTAGAAATTGCGACAGACTTACTAATAGGAGTGCAGATTCACAAATTTGCAAGTGGATTCTGCGAGGCAAAGGAGGAACCAACGAGGATCCAGTTGGACCTCAACCTTCAGATTGCTGAACTCTGATTAAAGGAACAGTCATCCACGCCCCTGGAAGTTCGGGAACATCACACTGACACTATCCAAAAGGGGCTAGAGGAAATAGGACAGGCAGTGCAGACCTGTACAACGATGTTGGAAGAATCCTTCGCAGTCCTCACTTCCATACAGGAGGATCCCACCATACAACACTTGGAAACAGAGGCGCAAGAGCTTCAAATGGAATATGATAGTGTGCACACGACGGCAAAGATAGTGGTCTTGACTCAACGGCTCGTGAAGCTGCAATGAGTGAAGGCATTGAAGGAACAAGTGGATGTCGTGCACCAAAAAGACGCAGTACTTAAAGCACACGTCTAGCCTTGGATTGATGAGGCCTTCCTCATCACAGCTGACAACGAGGGAAAACTTACACAGATGAAAGCGATGCATGACTTAAGATAGGGATTTGACCCTGACAGTGAGCATTCAGCTGAGCGAGTAGAGCAGATCCAGTGGACAGTAGAGCAGTGCGCTGCAGACCTTCGTGCAACCCAGACATAGTTGGAAGGGCTTCGTGCCAAGATTGCTGCACCAGCATAGTGACTTGGGACGAGTCACAATGATTGTGTTGGGGGCCTGTTGGGCAGCGGATCCCCCGATAGCATGTTTTTAGGGCTTAAAGCCCGAGTTTTGGTCAATGTAAGGTAAAGAATCCATGAAGTACGGGTGTGGAGAGCGAGAATCTAGGGTTTTCTGCCCTAAAATAATGTAAAATAATGTATAAATAGAGCAAGGCTCTAAGTGAAAAGATACTTTTTTGGAGTTTTTGTCAAGTAATAGATAGATGCGAAGGCATGGTTAGAAGATAGAAGTGAATATGAAGTGTATTGGGTCATAGTGATAGGTATAGGCTCTGCAGCTAAGTGCCCAAAGGCCTAGTAGAGTCTGCAGCTGAGTGCACAGATCCCTGCTGCTGAGTGCGTAGGGTGGAGTCGGGTCTGTAACTGAACTTTAGTATTAATAAAGATAAGATTGATTTAGAATATTGTGAGTTTGTTTGTAGATCTATATTTCTATGTTCTGGTTATCTTTATGCATTTATATTGTTTTCGAGTATGCGCGCTTATTTGAAAGTTGAATAATTAATAAGAATATTGGGCCCACACAAACTAAGTTAAGCACTAATATAATAGCACAGTAAGGATCGGATCGAAATAATACTTTATTCACAAAGGTGCGCACGGGTTGTGAGGAATAGAAAGTTGCGCGGAGCAGCGCAAAGCGCAGATTAGGATTGCGAACCTCCAGAACCTTCATCAGGACATCCCTAGGGTGCGGAAACCTGGTTCCAGTACCCTCCATACTACTCCAGGTGAGACCTCAGTCCGTGCTCCGTGGACTGTTGCTGAAAGGGCCAGTAGTACTAGGATTTGCTTGGATAAACTCACTGTTGAACCTGGGTCAGGCCCCATGCAGCCAACAAAATGGTAGACACTAATTACTTCTTAAAAAATTCATTGACTATAACCACTATGACCTTGGACACATAATGAAAAGGACTCCACAATAATGGTCTTAAATCATTATCTTTTGACAAAAAATATAGTAACAGGTACATAGTGTCATCAAAAACTCATTGGAATGATCAATGATGACGAACATTTTTTGACCATCACCAAAAGTAACCAAAAAGAGCATTGGTGAGGGTAAATAAAAGATCGTCAATAGAAGTGTCACCAAAGAGAGAATTAGTGATGGGCCTTTAACGACCCTCACCAAAAGTATTACCAAAGAGAGAATTAGTGACGGGCCTTTAACAACCCTCACCAAGAGTGTCATTGAAAATGGCTTTGGTGACAAACCTTAAAGCACCATCACTATATACACTTACAACAATGTTTTTTTAAGGACCGTCACCATATGTGACATTGGTGATGGACCTTAAAGGTCCGTCACAGGCATGACCCTCACCAATGTCCTTTTTTCTTGTAGTGAACAACTAATGTGAGATCTTCAAACTGGTGAGTTTTGATTATTCCAACCTTGCCCTAAATAAAATTTTTCTCAGTCAAAGTAGCTGAAATTATTTCTCATGGGAGGAGTTTTCTCTACTTTTGGCCTCCACTAGTCATTGTTTGTACTAATCCTAGGGGCTTAACTCACCCAATTCCCAACAGCTGGGAAACCATTCCCTTATTAGTGCTTCAAACTCCTGATTGAAAGCATTCACCTTCCTTACCATAGCTGCAAGGAATTCTTCAGCTCTCACTCTAGCTTCCTCCTTTTGGAACATCTTAGTAATTTCCATGATGGCCCCCACTCTATCCACCACATCAATAAGCCTCAACCCACTGAGTGTCCTATCATTCATGAACTTGATGAACTTTTCAGAAATTTGGGAGTTCTTTACCCCATCCTCCTTAGTTGTCATGATGGAGTATTCAAAGTCTTTAACTGTTATTTTTTTGTTCGTGCATCATGTTTATGAACTCCCAGTTCTTTTCCATCTCCTCAATAATCTCATCCTGTACTAGTGTTTTGGCCTACAACAGTGACATGTTTCATTTTAACTTACCCTTCAGCTCTGAGATTTGTTAATTGGCTTCTTGTAGGTATTTATTGAGGATCTCAACATTAGTTTTGTTGATCTCTACTTGTTTCTCCTTCTCGGCCAAGTTTTCCCGAGCAATTTCTAGATCTCTTTGTACCTTTTTTAACTCCCACTCTGAAATCTAGAGTTTAGTAAGGGTCTTGCTTAGTTTCTCAGTAGGATTTTCGGGGTCCACAAGGACGATGACCATGCATGTCTGAGTCAATCTTCTGTTGTAGCTTAGTTATCATTTGCTTGGGGGTTATGACCTCATTGTTCCTATCAATGATTTCATTGATCAAGATCTATTTTTGTGCCTCTACCTGTGCTAGATCCTTGGTCTAGACATGTTCACTAGCTGGCATCTTAAGCTTCTATCTTATCTCTTGAATCTCTGCTTTGTAACCCTTGAGAAGGTTCTCTACAGCTGACATGTCTTTAGGATTCACCCCAAGCTTCACCATTAGCTCCTTGTAGTTTTCATTTTATATGTTGAGAGCATGAGAATTGGCTTTCTCTTGCATCATTCTATGTGCAGATTTCTCCATTAGTGTTTTTGCCTCACTAATGGTCAAGGCTTATTCAACTCATTGTATTACATTTCCCCACCCTGTTTGTGGAAATTGATTTTGTTTGGGAGGGGAATACTTTCCATATCGAAAGACACATCCAGATTTTTGAATTTGGATCTTGAGGGCAAGGACTGGGCTCGAGGATGCTACATGGAAAACCTCATTGTATTCCTCTCCAAATCCATTGCTGCCAACAACCTGGTGTGATAGGGGGCTGAAAGAGATTCTACCTGTTGTTGCATATCTCTTACTTTCTTATTACTTTCTTCAATGGCCTTGAATGCAGACCATATTGACCCTAGGATTGATGTGCTAGCAATTGCACCTAAAACAACAACTAGTGAAGAAGATGAGGTAGCAAACTGAGCCATATCTTCCAATGAGATATGAAAACCTGGTTGATTTGGACCTTTCTCCACTAGGCTTGTTTCCAACTCTTCTTCTTTTTCCTTCTGAGTCTTAGTCTTTTTGGATGAGGAAGCCCCTACCATCTCGATATCTATAATCTAGCCCATAGGCCTCTTTTGTGCTTTTCCTTTATTCGCCGGAGTTTCAATCTCCATCTCTGTCTCAAGATGCCATGATTCATAGTAAGCTTTCCATTATACCTTAGGTTTAGACTCATGCAAATAAGTCGAAGTCGTTATCTTTTCTCTCATCTGAGTAATGACACCATGATGATCATAGTACCAAACCTATCCTATGTCAAAATTCATCTCGTTGAGAAAGGCCTCAATAGCTCTAGAGGCTTGCTTGGAATTAACAACAAAAGGTCCCACATGAATTCCTAATTTGAGCAGATGCCCCTTCTTTGCAAGGACAAAGTGAAGTTGGTCTGTAGCTAGGCTTTAACTAATGAACTATAAAGAAAATATTGTCATGGGCATGAAGACATGGAAATGACACCATGAGCGTCATAGTGCCAAACCTCATGTCAAAATTCATCTCCTTGAGCAAGGCCTCAACAACTCCAAAGGCCCGCCTGGCATTAGCAACAAAATTTCACACAGACATTCCTAATTTGAACAAATTCCCCTTCTTTGTAGGGAAAAAGTGAAGTTGGTATGTATCTATGCTTTGTCTAATGAACTCTAAATAAAATATCTTTATGGGCATGAAGACGGGTAAGTAGTAGGGGGGAGCTCACACCCATAGATCTCGATCTCTATGTGGTCTTAAAACAAATACTAGTCCCCCCACCCTAGTGTTATTAAATAGTCGAAGGAGTTGTTTCTATTGGGGGAGAACTTTGGGAGGAGGCACGCCATGAATGATCCTACAAGAAATGGCCATATAGGTGGAGATAAATTGTGAAAAGTTATGATAATATAGTATTTTTCTGACAGCCACATCCCAATCAAAAATTGAGTTCCTCTTATTTTCCCTAGAGACCAAGTTTAGGCCCAGACACTAAAATTATTCAACATGAGATTATAGAAAAAGATAAAATAGAAAGGAGGGGTATTTGAAATATAAGGTAGTGGAGAATTGATGCATCTGGAACTTGATGGCTTCAACTAGGTAAGCTAGGATGTGTAGCAAACAACCAAGCTGCAGAATTTTCTTGAGGAAGCCTAAGGTGGCCTTATTGGCTATGGTGGCATCTTCTTCTCCCAGCAGATGAGTAATAATGGATAGGATAGGTTGAACTGGCTCTGCAAAGAGGGAGAGGGAGAAACTATCAGCAACAGGTAAGGTATCTAGCCCAGGGGCTAGGATCATTTTCAAGAAGGGTTGTTGCTTAATGGCTAGGAGAGTGGAGTAATAGTACATCAAGGTAGTGTCAGTGAACTACATTAATTCTGGGGGAGAAGGGTACATCAAGGCCTTCTGAATTAGTGTTGGGGTGATTTCTAGGATCTTAACCCCTTGGGAAGAAATGAAATAGTTGTTCTTATCGACATAGGTTGCTGCCAACCAGGAGACAAACTCATAGGAAGTAGTGCATGGCAGAAGAAATCGGGTAGTACATGCTCGAGTCCACCACTCGGAAAGGGTCTTCTCCCCTGACATACTAGTCAAATAGGTTAGCTTGGAGGCTTTCCAGGTCATAGGCGCAAGCTAGGTCAACGATTTTCGATTACATATCCATGAGGGGGTCAAGGCTTAGTGAGGGTTTAGGTTCGCGAGTTTTTGAAGCCTTTGGGGGTTTGGAAGACCTTGATCCTGCCGTCATCTCTCTATTATTTTAAACTTTTACCCTGCAGAAAACATGAAGTATAGGTGAGAATATTACCTAATCACTACAGAGGAGGATGAAAATGCCACTGGGGCAAGTTTTCGGGGCGACAGGGGTGTGCAAACTGCATTTTGAGCAGGTCAGAAGTGGGAGAAGCACTAGGAAACAATGAAGGAGTTTTGAAATTTGAGCACGGGAAGTAATTTTTATAGGGAGTGGGGGCCAATGGTTGGGTGACGTCACGATTTTGGACACGTGTTGTGACAAGATTTGGCGATGGGGTTTGAGGTTACAGATAGGAGCAAGGGGATGATGGGGTTACAACTACGAACTTCAGACTTTACCTCTTACTATGCCATCGAATGAAACCCCACTAGATGGCATGGTCCCCACCTGGTTCTGGAGGTCGAGTCACGATGGGATGAGGATCTCTTCAACCCCCCTAGAATGAATCTCCACTGTTGGATCAAAAGTTGACTATTCAACTCCGAAGGGGCATAGAGATTTATTTTTTGCGCAGGTTCCCCCCCTGGACTGCTTCCGGAAAGAAGCAAGGTGAAGATGGATGGTGATCCACCAAAAAGTTGTGGACTTTTTACTGGTAAGTTTTCACCAAGGTCCCAGGGTCTAATAACAACTTTATGTGCCTATCATTTGCCACAATGCATTGCAAGGGGAACAGACAGAGAAGTATGACCTATGGGTCCTTGAGAGCTTGTCCCTTACCTTCGATATGCATTATATTTACCTCCAATATGATATTTAAGCTTCTTATTAGGTCCTCCTTCCCAAGCATGAACCGTTATGCCTGCCCTTTGCAAAAATCAGGTCTCCAAGCATGATTGCAAGGGGATGCAGAGTAGGTGACAACACCATATTGATTGGATAACACTTACATGAATCCCCAAAGGAATTATCTCTAAAATAAGGAAACTATGTGGGAAATTCCTATGGGTTGGAGCAAAGGAAGAAGGAGTTCTCCCTTGGGTGACATGGGAAAATATAGCCCTCCCAAAGGCTTGGGAGGCTGGGGTATAAAGGATCTTCCTATATTTTCCACATCTCTTGCAACAAAGTTTGTATGGTGCATACTATTGTTGAAAAATATATGGATTGTTGTAGTAAAAAAGAGATATACAATCCTCTCTCCATTGAGGAATGGGTGAGAATGTAGGACAATAAATCTCCAAATGTGTTAGTAATATGGAAAGCTACAATGGAAACTTTTAGTGTTATTGAAGAGGGCCTAGTGTGACATATAGGGAGAAGAAAAAAAGTTAGAATTGGCATTAACCCTTGGGTAGGATGCAGATAAGGTTATGAACTACCAAGGGAACTAACAACAACCTTAAATGATCAAGGAATGCTTTTTTTAAATCATGTAGAAAATGATGAGGGTTCTTTGATCTGACATCAAGTTTGGAAATCGGCCGAACAATTTCATTTGGATCCTAATATTGAATCTGTATGGAAAGATTACATCAAAGAACTACAAAGAACACAGGTCAGGATTAGGGATAGGTCTGATGAGCTCAGATGGGTCCATGCACCAGCTGGTTTCTATACACCTAAATTTGGTTACAACTATCAAATGGACAATAGATCCCAGGGTGTATAGGCATTGTGGTGGAAATCACTCTGGAAATTGGAATGCCTTGCAAAGTCAAGGCTTTTCCTATGGTGCATTCTCATAAATAAATTCCGTACTTGGGACAATCTTCAGAAAACAAATGAACATGGTCCAGGATGGTGTGTGTTGTGAAAAATTACAGAAGGGTTCGTAAATCATCTCTTTTTAAGTTTCCCTTTCACCTTAAAAATGTGAGAAGCATCTTTGAGTCTTATGGGACTCAGCATGACCCATAGAGGTTTAAACATTAGGGAAGCTTGGAAAAATTGGTGGAATGTTGTGCGAGATGAAAAATTAAGGAACATACCACCAATAACCCTCTGGGGAATATGGCTGGCAAGAAGTAAATGCATCTTCTGAGACAGTTATTCGGCTCCCTCTATCATAGCTATTGAAATTTCCGCCAATTTTTTGATTACTCCCAATAGTATTTTCGACTTTGGTTCCACGAATTATCAGAGAAGAACAAATCAACCCACAAATTATATGGCCATATTTTGATGGAGCTTCTGATGCTCAAAATAGATGTGGTGTTAGTCTAGTTATTTACACCAATAGTCACATAAATTTAAGATCATCAATAGGCCTTGGAACTGGAACAAACAACTATGCAAAGCTTCTCTCATTGAAATTATTATTATGTTGGGCTTGGGATACTGGTTTAGCTTCAGTGAAATTTTTTGGAGATTCATTAAATGTTATTAATTGGTTTAATGCAGTACAAAGATGTCAAAATCATACTTTGATCCCACTCATTGAAGAAATTTTAACTCTCACGCAGGATTTTGATTTTATCTTTGTTTGCCACATATACAGGGAATAGAATGTAGAGGAGGATCTCTTATCTAAAGATGGTGTTCAACAAGTTTTTGGTAGATGGAATATTCAAGAGACAATAGACAGGAGGATTCGGGATTTTGATCACCCTCCATTCATCACATGACATTTTTTTCCACTACACAAGATGCAACTTTTTATCCAGTTTTTTTTCGTTACAATATTTTCATCAGCTCATCATAATTTCTTTTATCTCTTGATGATATTATGATATAAATATATTATGTGTCCAAAGTCTATTTCTTTTACAGTCTTTGTGACACATTGATTATATGTCTTTGAACATGGTCTTAAGAAGGTTGTTTTCTCCATACATGGAGAAGCTCAGTCTGATTATCTTTTTGATGCACACAACTCATTATGGATTGTCATAGACTATACATGTTTCTCTTTGTTTCCTGAGGACACGTAGAAACAGTAATGTTTTTGCATCTGCAAATTTTTTTCAAAAGGACTCCAAACTGGACAACAAAAATTGGGTTTTGTAGGTATATACCTTACATAACCAACCCACCAAAAAACAAAATTTACTGTGATGCTATTACTAATTGATAATGAAATCCTTCATAAGTGTACAAGGCCAATCCATTTAGCTCTATGGAATAGGAGAGGGCTTGAATTGACCATTAATTTTCAAATTCTCAATCTTAATTTACACCCTTCATTAGCACATAAGCTCACATATTTATTGAATCATAGAGAACATGGAAATATTCTATTCAAAAGAACCCTTCCATTGCTTTCCTAATTCTTTTCATAAGACTTTCTAATGTTTTGTCCCTCAGAGATGAGCTCTTCACCAAATGTAGAATAAGAAGCAGGGAGTCTCTCAAAACAATGAGAGAAGCTACCTGATTTTCTTTGGATAACTAAATCCCTTGGTAGAGAGTATAAGCTTCAGCTTAGTTGTTTGTCATACATCTTAAGCCCAATGAATATTTTGTAACTTTAACTTCCTTGAAACCATAAAACCCTTCCACCATTCCTTTTTTAAAAAACTATATTAATAAATTATAATATTTTAATTTTAATTTTATTTTCTTAAATTTCCTTCACCAATTTAATTAATAGAACTTATAACTAAACTTATAACAAAAGTATAGATAAAAAATATCATCTTTATTTTTGAAAAATAAAATAAAATAATTAAATAAAGAATAAAGAAACTTTATTATTATTATCATCTTCATGTGTAAGAAAGGAAAAGAAGTTAAAAACCAATTTATTATCCTGAAACAAAATTAAGAGAGCAATGTTAGTCGAAGGGAAATTTCATATCGATTTTTTTTTTCTTATAATTTTTTGGTAAGTTAGTTTCATTCCGTTAACTTAAATATAAATTTATATCACATTACTTTTTATTGCTTCTAAGAAAACCAAAGTAATAATAAAATTAAAAAAGAAAAATCCATAATAACAAAATAAAAACATCATACTAACTCAATTTATACTAACAAAATCTACTCCAAAATATAGCTTTGACCTATCCTAAACTGCTCAAAATCTAACAAAAAGATATAATCTTACTATCCATAACAAACTGAAAACAATTAAAATTCAAACACATACTACGGAAAAACACACATTATATAAATAACCAAATAACAACTTCAATCTAATGGTCATTAACTTTAATCTAAATATATATTACTTTAAAAACTATAATCATAATTAAAAAAAAAATTGACAAAAAGGTGTTTCTAGAAAAATATATGTGGTTACTAAAGTATTATTAAAATATATATGGTATTACTATAACATATATATGGGCGGTAAAGTTGAGGTTATCATTGACAATAAGTAAATATTATTATTTTGAAAAATATTTTTATGAATAAATTTAGAATAATAAATTAATTAGTGTTTGTTGTGTTTTATTATAGTAATTGTTTGTAGTTAAATTTGTTTTTAATATAGTGGGAAAATTTATCATGTAGTGAGGATAATTATTATTTGTTGCTATTTTCTAAATCACATTGACTCATCATAGTTATTCAAGAAAACCCAACCCACTTAGAATTATATTATTGGTTGTCCCTAAAGGAGTAGACTTTCATTCTTACAAGAGGCCTATGGGTATTGAGTGAATTCTTGGTTGTCCCTAAAGGGGTAGACTTTCATTCTTACTAGAGGCCTATGGGTATTGAGTGAATTCTTAGTCAAATAGAAATAATTTTAAGACATAGTTGAATGTGATCTTAAAACTTTTAGCATTGATTTTATAAATTTTCATTTTAAAAGTTATTGTAAAAAATAATATTTTCAAAATATATATATATATTTTTAAATTGTTATTAATACTAGTTGAAGTAGAATTATAGAAATGGAGAAATTTTTATAAGTAAATTTAAAATAATAAATTAATTATTGTTTGTTATTTGTTATTATAGTTACTGTTTGTAGCTTGAATGTGATGTTAAAATTTGTAATATTAATTTTATAGATGTGTTCTTTTCAAAGTTAATATATAAGATAGTATTATTAAGTGTATTTATTTTATATTTGTCATTAAATTTTTTGTTAAAGTAGGATTATAGTAATTGATTTCCCGGATGATTATTAACTTAGTATTAATTATTTCAAATTACTATATTTAATTTTAAAACACATATTTAATTTAAGATTATTTTCTAATAATAAATAAAAAATCTTACTACAATTTTTATATAATACAATATTATTTGAATAACTGTCTCCTATCATTTTTGAATAATTGTCTCATAATTTTTATCATATTTTTTCTTATAATTACAATTGTTTCATAATTTTTATCATATTTTTTCTTATAATTACAATAACTATGCAGATAAACATTTCTTTTAAATCAGTGCACCTCTAATCCTTCTCCTTTCTCGTGTTGGCTTTACATCTTTTACCCTCTCCACTTGACATTGGGCTCTTGACATCACCACTAGTTTCCGGTATATTTCCCCTGCCTGCTCAGGGTCCATCTGAAAATACCTGCAACTGCTGATACACCTGTCATTTCACTAGCTGCATTTTCCGCAACCACTGATACACCTGTTGTTTAACTAGCTACATTTTCGGAGGGCTTTCTACATGCAAGTTCATATTGTTGATTTTTTTCGTGCATGACCAACAACTTCGTATTTCCTGCACGTGTGATGCCTATTATCCATCTTTCTCAATTAGTTGATACTTTTTTTTTTTTTTTTTTAATTTTTAATTTTTATCTTTGGGTAACCTTGTTACACAAATAGAAACATGCAGTGTGAACAACCGAGGTCAAAGTATCATAGCCCACCTACAAATACCAATGAAGGTGGGCAAGTGCAAAGCCTTGTCTGAGTTCAAATTTGTTCAATTTTGCTGTTGTTAAAACATCATTGTTCAATTTTCCATGATAAATTTATGTATAACTTGTAATTTGCTTCAGTTTTTTGCCCCTCTATATGAGGGTTTGAAATAACATCCCCTACATAATGTGAATCTCTGTTTGGTTCCCTTTTAGTCTCCTCCATATCTTCGAATCTGGAATGGTTATTGTCATCAGTACCATTCTCAAACACTTTGACTCCTTTCCAATCTGTGACTCATTTCATTTACTTGTTAAAACTTCGAATCAAATCATAATTAGGAATTTTTTAATTGCAGTGACTGAGGACATGCTTGGTATGGATGGTCTCTATGTCATGACTATAATACATTTCTTTGTGGTTGCTCCAACATCATCTTAACATGTTTATGATACAATTTGTGTTCCCTAGTTTTTTTCCTTTGTCAAAGCATGGATATATTAGTACTGAATTGTTATTCCTTTAAATCGAAATCTGAGCAGTGACGAGTCATGGTTTCAAAATAGAAAGCTTAAAATCATCCAATGGAATATATGATACTTGCCTGTGAAGGGGGTTGGGGACAAATGTGCTACATTAAATCATTTTTAGTGCTCAAACCTGGGTTCAAAGACCCCCGAAGATATGTTTTAGTGTAAGAAGACCAACTTAATTAATTATGCACTGGGTGTAAGCCTTAACAACCTTGAAGGCCCATGGATGCCCTTTTATATAAACATAAGACTGGTATTTATGTTCACTGCTCAAGGATAATGATGGTCAGTAAATAAAAAATAAGCCTCTCTAGAATAAGAAGTGTGTATTGGGATTTTCCTTGTAATTGTCATAAAGGAGATTTACTCCTTTTTTTGTCTTATCTCTAGAGTTTACAATAGACACAGGGCTAAAATCTAGATGCTTGAGCTAATAGTTAATTTTTTACCTTGTATGACTTGCAAATCAAGACCCAAATTCTTCTTAACGTCAGACCACACTTTCATAAATTCATATGTGAAGCATGCTTCCATATGTGTGAATCATGCTTCCATAGGTGTGAAGCATCAGTAGTCTCTGGCACTCTGATCAATAGCCCTTCTATCAACCTTCCTACAAACAACTCAGTACAAGGCATTACACACAGTTCTTTCATTGGATCTCATATTTTTTTGGTTCTATTGAATGCACTCTCTGTAGCCCATGAATACCAATGAAAATGGTAGTTTTTCGGAGGTTTCGCAAAATGGTGATTTTACACAATTTTGACTAGCTTGTTGAAACACCCTTAACCCCACTATTGAATGGCGTAACTCCCTTTATTACCCAATTTTTTCCCAGACAAATTGTGCATAACAATACCAATATGAGGTTTATCCTTGTCTACCATCTTCAATAGTCTTAATCAATGGTTTAGAAAATTCTATAACATCATTGTTGTAACATCCTCCTCGCACATCTACCTAAGTAACTGACCAACCGGGGTAAACATGTGACGAATATTTACTATGATATGATTCAAATCCCTATTTAATAGTTAAGTAAGTGGAACCGACGGAACACATACAATCTAACCTTATACACATGCAATAGAACCCCCAAGAGCCATCCAACCATCCCGGTGACTAACCCCTGAGACAAACTGAATTTTTGTTGCATTTAACCTTAATTTGCTCCCTTGACATGGGCATGCATGCGAATGGGACCCTCAATTCACTCCCATAGCAAGGCATGCATGCAACTAGGGACTCTTCCAGGTAGTTCTATGCCAACCACTATAGATTCTATGCCACTTTTTCATAGCCAAGACTCGGGCCACTGCTTAGAACTCCATGAAACTTCCAGAAATGAAAAATAACATTGAAACAATGATACATATGCAAATACTTGAACAAGAACTTGAATAGACCCCTACTATCCATGACAAGAATTTTGTCAAACATGTCACAAATATGCATCCTACAGGTTTAAACAACAAATCTGAGCATAGGGGTCTCATACTTATCTGAGAATCACTAAGAAGCATTGATGCCTCATTACAATGACTACATTACCATATATTAAGCCATATATTCATTGTACATTCATTGATTAACCAAAACATGAAGAGAACCATACATTATTATTGTCGTCAAACTCATACATAACTAGCATATAACCAACAAAAATATCAAGGATATAACAACCATATAAGCCACATATAAAAAAGTGTATTTACCCATAAAATGACAAGGAGAAAGAGAGATATTATTGATGAATTCAAAGGCCAACTAGGTTCGGGACTTCCAAGTTCCACCCGACCATAGATTGGTTGAACCAAGTCTCTCTTCAGCGAATCGCCCCTGTGCCATATTCCAAGCATGAATGTGGGTTCTCATAGAACAAAATCCATCAAAATCAAACAAGGGATTCCAGAGGCCAAACTACCTCAGCCCTCAACCAGTGAATGCACCTCATGGTCAGACATCACTAACCATCACAAGATTGGTCTTTACCCAAGTTGTCTAGGGCTCTAGAGCGTTTCTTCCAACCAAGGCTCTAAGACTAGTAACTCAACCCATAGTTGTTGTTGAGCTCCAAAGCGTTTGTCCAACAAAGGATCCAAGTCTAGTAACTCAACCCACCAAGGGCTCCAGAGAATTTTTCCAACCAAGACTCCAGGACTAATAACTCAACCCAAGCTAATATAGGTCTCGAGAGTATTTATCCAACCCAGGCTCCAGGAACTAATAACTCAACCCATATCCAAAGGAACATGAGAACTAACCAGAAAACAACAGGGAAAGACTCCCACAACACCATGGCTATTGATGAGCACCAATATTGCATCAAGAATGCTGCAACTCCTGGGACTACCAACTTTACTTTATCAACCCGGGGTTTGTAAAAACTTGGAGGTGACAGTGTTGTATACACAAGTAAATGTGATGGGTCTTCTCTTTATCACTGCTACGCTGGGGATAGACCACTAAGGTTTTTCAAGCCAGACTTTCATGGATTCAGAAGAAGCTTGATTACGAATGAGGGAAAGAAAAATCTACACTAAGAGAAAGCTTGTCTACTGTAGTAAGGAAAAATACTGAAATCAAATGCTAAAACACACCATTTTTATAGCTGACTGCTAGAGGATTTTCTTCAAAATAATGCTAAGTTAACATGGATGCAATCCTACTGTCCTAGGTATGCAAATTAAAACATCAAATATTCTATTACTGTGCATGTAAATGAACAAAATAAATCTATTTTTCTTTATTTCTTTTTTATGTAAAGGTGTGAAAGATAACATCTTTTGGTGATGTGGCAGGCGGCTTAGGGATGATGGTGAATGGTTAGAAGGTTGGGAGACAATTAGGGACCCTTTTCTAGCTTCCTAAAGGCTTTTGCCTCAATTCTTCCTCAAAACAGGCCACTACAGGTAAACCTACAAGATGTCCTAATGCGTTCTACAGGATGTCCTGAAAACCTACAAGATCCCCTGTATTTCTACAAGATACAACCGAGAGCAAAAGGACAGGCGTTGAAGGTGATGGAAGTCTTAGAGAAGGTGGTTGGTGGATGGAATTAGGCAAGGGAGTGCCTAGGACCGCTTCAAAACTCGAAACCAAAGTTTTGAGATGGCTATATTTGCTCAACAAGCTTGGAGAAGTTTCCTTGTGAAATGAAGAAATTGGTGAGGGATTTAGTGAAAGAAGGTGAGGAACATGTTTGTATGAAGTTGGAATGATGTTGTTGACTATGAAATCTCTCGATACTCTTGAAACACCTGCATTGCATCAAACATTGACATTTACCCAAAAAATCATGCAAATAAGAAGAATTTCAATTATCTAAGGAAAACAAAATTTCATGAGTTGGCTGCCTACTTCATGTGTGAGGAAAACTTTGTAGAATAATATGAAACATTGATGATATCTAATGTAAGACTAAAGATAGAAGAAATGATAACTATATCCTACTATTGGAAGTTGATCAAATGTTGGCATAAGCACAAAAAACCCTAAATTCCATGAGAAAGTAGAATTTTGTCTTTTTGGGGCTGCATAGGAGTTCTTTCCTCAAACCATGATCCCTGAAGGAAGGAGTGAGGCCAAAACCACCTATTGACAACTTTTTGATGTTCCTTTATCTCTTCTAAACTATTGCTGAAGTAAATCACAAATGGAAGCAAACTAATCAAATCTACACTACTTGCAATGAAATAATTCTAAAGACAATTCAATCATTAATCTATGAAATCAATCTAAGCATACAAATACAATAAGAGGAGCCTTTGCTACTAGGGTTGGGCCCTAACCCAAGAGATTCAGCCCTCTGAGTTAACTCAGTGCTGGATCAAGGAAATGCTCATTCTCATTATCAAAACAGAAAATTACATAACAATGTCTTCCACAAGTCTTGAACTCGAAAATGACTAGTGTTTTTACAGAAAAAATTTGAATCCTTAAATTAGGGAGGCTCGGCTCCCAAATTCAAGATAAACTAGCTCTTTAACTGTCACTTGCTCGACTACCTTTTGATCTCCATGACTTGGTTGCTTGTACTCTGAGCTAGTGTGATTAATGAAGGAATATTCGAATGAGTGAGGAATAAATGAGGAGGCACTAATACAAAATGGCTAATTAGTTACTAAAAAAACAACTAAAATTTGCATATCAATGACCATTTTTCAGTCGATGACCAATAATAGCTAATTTACAGTATCTTATAATGTGACCAACTTTTAGTCATTAATTGGTTTCCTCAATTTTACCATCTAGTAGTATATTTAGTCATTAATTTGGTCATTAATTTTTCATTGGTTTAGTCATTAATTGTCACAATTAATGACCAAATACATAACAAAATATATTACTATATGAATCCTCGAGAAAACCAATTAATGACTAAAGAAATATGACCAAAACATTGGTCGTGTTATAAGATACTATAAATTAGCTACTAATAGTCATATATATGAAAATTTTAGTCATCGTTTAAAACCAATTAATGACCAAAGAAAGATGACTAAATTTAGTCGTGTTATAAGATGCTATATATTAGCTACTAATAGTCGTATATATGCAAAATTTAGTAAACGTTTAATAATAAAAGCTTTATCAATTGCAGTAGTCATTTATCCTTTTTTCATATTTTCATATTCATTATATAAACGACTGATTTAGTAGTTTCTATTCATTTCATTTATTCATGTTCATCGTTAATTAATATAAACTACTAATTTAGTAGTTTTATATTGATTTTATGTGTTTATTATTAATCACCATAAATTAATTAGTATGATTTTGCAACTAAATTTTAAGAAAATGTCATACAATGTGCATGTTTATCTAATATGACAGTGCAAAGTTACATATGTTAATTACAAGACTAAATAATATCAAACGCAAATAAAAATAATTTCAACCATATAAATTTTATTATATAAAATATCAAGTATTACAATATGAGTTTCCAACTTAATATGGGTTGGACTACAATTTACACATGAAATATTGTTTCATCATTTCAAAACATTATCACTATGTTGCCAAAGCATTGCAAGTGAATTCATCAACTTTGAAGGCTTGACCATCAGTCTTTATGAGTGTGTCTTATGCAAGATAATGGCTCTAAGGGTATCACTAGACAGATTCTCTTCTCTCTCTCATTTTGCATTTGTCGCTCCAGTGTTATTGTTCTCCTCTTTCTTCAATTGTTGCTTCTTACCATCAATATTGAATTCCTCTCCTGAAAATGAAAGAAGATACAATGCAGAGTATAAGACATGAAAGATGATGAATACTTGAATATAAAATAAAGTAGATTATAAAATATTTATATGACATATACCTCAACATTCGATAGTGGCCACTATGTGGCTAGATGACCTGTATAAACAAAGAAAATAAAATGTCACCATAGAAAATGGAATTGGAGGGGGATTCATCATGCATTCTAGGATTTTTGTGTGTGTGCACACATCATATTGCTCACTTCTAATTGTATAAAAAACAAAGAGTATGCACAATGGCATGTAGTGAGATGTGGGTGTCTATTTGATGCAATGATATGCTTGATTTTTTAACCCATTCCAATCCTACCACAATGAAATTAAGAGAGACAAGGACACAAGAAGGATTATCAATAAATGAAATTAGAGACTTTAGAATGCAACTCAATTGTACCTGAATGTAACGATAAGTATTTGCAGCTTCTTGGTCACCGATGAGCATCAAATCACACTGTGAAAAATTCCTTGCATTATGATAATTTGGTTGCACCTGCACTAATCCTTTGTAGTAGTCCCTTGACTTTCCTATAGATATAATTTTAGAAACAACCCTACTACTGCAATTCTTCCCTATATGGATCATCTTTTTCCCCTGTATTGATAGTTATTTTTAATGGAAATAGAATAGAACTCTCCAATTGAATCATTTCCTTTCAAAACAATGCTTGAGTATTTCCAGGTGATTGTTGAACCAGTCTCTACTCAGGTCCATGAAATCATTGATTTGTCTCCATCGCAAAAACCTCTTTTCGTAATAAAATTATAAATCCCACATCTGCATTCCTTGTCCCCGACATACCAATTCTTTAAAGTGGAATACTTTATCATTTCTCCCTCAGTGCAATAGAGATCCACTACTGTGGCATGGAGATGATTGGTGTCATAAAATGGTATAATTCATCCTTCAATATATGTCACGAAACTCCTCTCACCTCACAGAACTCCTGTCATCTACAAAAATAAGAGTCCTCTCAAAATGCCTGGTCTCCATCTCATTCATCCTAAAATAAGTGGATATTTCCATGGGTGACAAAGTGTGCTTGGAGATTTAATAGAAGGAGATATCACTAAAAAAATTAAAATACAATGCAGCATAATAGTTATCAGCAGGAGCAACAACCTTGCCAAGCTACTTCCTAACTAGAAAAGGATACTCCTGAATTACCTCTTATAAAAAACAAAAGATAACCTCAACTACCTATAGAGTATACCTATGCATGGTAGCAATGAAAACACTATCAAAAACAACATCTACAACAATGTTGGTCAATCTCTTCTTCTAGTCAAGGGCATGCCCAACTTTTGAAAAGTATCAAGCAGGTCAGGGTCCACCACATCCAGGCTCCTCTTCGTCTTCTAATCTCTCTTTTTAGGTTCAGAATAATACCAAAGGCCTTCAACATTTATGGGTGGGTAAAAGTTATCAGACCATCGAGTTCTTCCATTTTTAATCATTATTTTTAAGAATTGAATCTAAATTGCAAAAGTTGTTCAGGTTCCTTCTTTTTAGCTAAAATTAACCTAAGCTTTGGAGAGTTTTAAGGTTTAATGGATCTAATTATATGCTACTTAAAATATAGTAACATGGTTTAAAACTGTAGGCATTGAGATCTGAATCTAAGGATGAATCATAAAATATTTTATGTTCATGATTACAAGAAATTTTAATTTCATGTAATAAAGTTTGAGGAAGGTCTAGCATTTGCATCCTACTAGAAAAATTTCTTGCATCACTTGAGCCCTTTTAATTTGGGCATGGTAGAGTCCATTACACAAACAGTAAACCACTAAAAAAAGGTGAAAAGAAAAAATAAAATTAATGCATTTTGACCCTAGAAAAGTTAGGGAGGAGCAAACTGATTTGTACAATAAGGACATGCAAAATGCTTACTTGTCCATTGTCTTTTGATGAATTGTTGGCCGCAATCAATTTTTCCTAGTGTCATGTGCATGTTGTACTAGCCTCCCTTCCCAATTCTCTTGATGATTATGATGCTAGTATAATGTGTCACCAGTTATGAAGAAATGGACTGTCACATTCATCACGCGAAGAAGATGATTCTATTATTCAAAACATTCGCAAAACTGTTGAAGTTGATTTTTCTTTTTTGATTGCAAACGGGGAATTTGATTCTTCAATTATCACATTTGATCATTCTTTATTCCTTGATGACTGTCATTCATATTATCATTTTCCCATCAATGCATCCAAGGATAGTGGTTTTATATCTTTTGACCTTCATCATTCAATATTTCATTGTTGATATTTACGCCGAGTAGTTGAAACACTACAACGTTCACTGATAGTTATGTCGAGTCCTCACTGTCTCAACATGACTATTAAAAATGATTAGATCTATTTTCCCATACAATACTCTCAACATAACCCCATGCTTCGAATTGATCACTCGTCTTTTCAAATATTTCAAGAGGGTTGTCACGAATTTTACGATCCAATCGTTGAATGGATGGAATGATCTTACCTGGAAACCTCTGTAGCAAACAACAATTTTCAATCTTTTCTCGTTCTTGCTAAGGGTCTCAGTGTAGATGAAGACACATCCACAAGAATCGTCTGATGTTTGTTGAAAAATGGTATTCAACGAAAAGGTAAGCATGTGAATTAGATGAAAGTAGTGAGTGTGACACACCTTTCCACCGATAGGCAAGACCTTCCTTTTCTTGTGCAATATTTTCAAGTTTTTATATCTTCTCTTGCACGTCACTTTTTATATGTTTTAATTGTTCATATATTTTTGGATGCATGTCAGGAATGACTGCAGTGGATTCACTGGGAATTTCATTATACATGATCCCGACCTTCTAGTTGTTAAGTTATGAGTAGGATTAGTCACATCCTTGTTTTACCTTTATTGCACTCATTATGCACTCGTTTCCATAGTCTGTCCTCGTTTTCTTATTCTGGTTCTACATCATGTTTTCTTTAGTCATTTTGTTCTCTTGTCTTCTATTTTTTTTCATGGTTCTTTTTTTTCTTTCTTTTGTTCTTGTTTTCTTTCTTGTTGATTTTTCCTTTTGTTTTCATCATAAAAATAAGTGTTGTGCCTTATTGCGTTGTGGCTTTCAAGTGTGTGTGTGCCTGGATTTCAACAAGTCTTGTGAAACTACAGTGCTTGGCTGGTCTTATGTCCATCTTCCTTGTGTTGGTTGCATCTTTTCACTGATGAAGCTCTGATGGAAAAGATGATACATTTGTAAGGAGATTTTTGGTCCAACCATGAACATGTGTCCAACCTGGAAACTTCATGCCTATACTCAGTTTTCTGCTTCGGTGTTTTCAAGCCTATACAACTAGTAGAAATGTAGAAGAGGAAAAAATCTAAACGAGAAAACCTAAATCAGAGGTCTTTAAATGCTTTTATGAAGGAACAACCTCTCCTTCTCTAAATAAGTCGGGATCCCTCTTCCGCCCTAAAATCAATAAGTGTTGAAACACAATACTCTTTAAATAAATAAATAAAGGTGAAAGAAGAGAAAGGCTTCCCGCGTAGAAAGGTGGAGCAAGAAAATCCACTGGGGTATTGTCCGGGCTCACTGGCAGTGGAGCAATGTTCATGTTCCTGCATGACTCTCTCAGGGTAATTTCCAGTCCTGTTGGCAATGGAGCAACATGAGAGATGAAAAAATATACTCTAAAAATCTTAAGCTCACGAGATAAAAACCCTTCCCAATTCAAAACATTATGATTATGTTGAATCTTATGTTTTGTTCGACTGAGAAGGTATAGGAGAGACCATGTCTGCTCACGGGGTAAGTGGGGAAGCTAAATTAATATGCACGATGAATCAATACTCCCTGAAGGACCAAGGTCCTGCACAAAAGGAAATAACCAAGGCAGAGAAGTTGGACTTCAACTAGTGTGTCACTAAATGTTGTAGCAACTGCAACATCCTCCAAAATTTTGTCTTGCACTCAAATTTTGGAGCCTTCCTTGCTATTTACCTTGATTTTTGCAAACACTTAAGCTCATTTCATCAGCTTTCCCAAAGTTCTTTGACCTTTTTCGCTTGCTAGATCAGTTGTCGTCTTTTCGCATGTTTGACTATTTTCCCATGTTCACGAACCTTTTTTTCAGTTTCAAAGGTTGGTATTTGTGTGTACGAGTTGTCCTAGCCATGTAAGCACCTGCCACACTCGTACATAAAGTTTTGAGCATTGTCGCACAAGTGTCACCACGGTCGTCCTAAAGTCTATCTCAAGTGTCGCACTTGTCGCTTCTTGTTATGAGACAGTCCCACAGAGGGTAATGATTTGTCTTGTTGTTCCGGTTGTCTATGTTGTCATGTCGTTGAAGTATGATAAGTGTGTGATCACAATTTCAATTTCATCACAAGTCCATCTTCCTTCCGCACTTAGCTATTTTTTTGAAAATATTCCCGACCGGACAACTCAGCTTCACAGGGCCCTGACTGAACTTTTCATTGTGTAGTCTCATCCCTCAATGTTGTGACCTTACTGCCTGGAACTGTGCAGTGCACAGTCACTTTCCTCCAAGGTAGTTGCACTGTGCAATTCTAGAGCTCAGCAGCCTTCTGTCACCCCAGAATTGTGCAGCAATTCCTCCCAGTCTGACTTGAACTACGTATTTCACAGTGCCAGTCCTCAAGCTTTCCCCTTACCTACTAGAACCCTACAATGCACAGAGAACCCATCCTCCCTTGGCCTCCAAAATTGGGGAGAGGTGTCCTACAGTGTCCTCCATCAGTCGGAGCTCACTAACCTCAAGAACTATGCATATTTTACCTCTAGGTCCCTTTGTTGCCCAGTCCCCCTTACCTCTAAATATTGCAAAAAACTAACCTCCATGGCCTCATCCAGCATCACCCACTACTTCCTTGAATTGTGCAGTACCTGACCCCCAATGGTCACTATGCAATTTCTTTCCCTAATGGAGATTGTGGTGAAAAGTTCCTCAGTAAAGCCTGGGATGCAGTTGGCACAGTCTTAGTGATCAAGCCCCTCTCCCTGTCACCTAGACCTATGCAATGTGTAGTTATTGCGACCTCTCTCCCAGCCTGTCACATGTCCCAGGATCAGTTCATGGATAATAATTCATCATCTTAGTATACAGAGTTTTTGGATTGATGTCATCTCATCGTGAGTGAATTACAAGAATAGGTACACTATCAAGTCACGACAAGATGATGAAGAAGGAGAAGAAGGAGGGAAGCATGCCTAAAGACTCACTTGTAGTTGAATGGACGAGTGGACCTACCAAGAGTAAGAAAAAGGAACACAAGTGTGCAACCACTTTCCAAGAATGAAGATCATTTAAGACCATGCGTCGTCAAGCTATGCAGAGGAGAAGAGAAAGCATATCCAAGAACACATCCATCTCTCAGTAGCAATACCATCGTGATATTTCCACATCATCAAGTCATTCCATGTTAGCAGCTTCATGTCAAGTCATGCCATAAGTTGTCATATGCTGCATAATTATTATGGGCCATGTATATTGTAAATAAAATGTATTGTAAAATGAAATTCCAATGGACACACGTGAATATGAAGAATCATGTAAGTTGAAAAGTAATTGGAAGTTGAATAGTCATGAGGGTAGTTAAAGAGTCACAAGGGGTAAGCATCATCCCCTTGGTTATATTTACCCCTCGATTATATGAGCAAGGGACTTTTCACCTTGGCTCCTTTCGACGGGAATTAGAGAGATTATCTAGTTCTTTAAGGAGTGAGTGGCTCCAATTTCCCACTACCGGGGCTAGTGATGTACAATGTAAATATGTGCCTTGGAACTTTTCCTTAATAACAAAAGTCTTTTTAGGACGACACATTCTTCATGCATGAACTATGGATGTTTGTAAAACTATTTTGTGAAAATTTGTATTTCATGTTTTCTTTCACATGTACTAAGATAGTTGAACTATTTCAGTTATTTTAGTGCTTATATTGTTGAGAATTTGTTGTAATGATTTTTATTGTTGTCTCATCCTTATGCATTATTCCGCGGGATACTAGACAAATATTTCCTTGCTTATTGGTTATAACGATCGTCACATCCACTATGGACTATTACATTGGATGTTAGATGGATCTTCCCTTGTTCATTAGTTGTAACGATTGTCACACCCATTGTGGTCTATTCCACTAGGTGTTAGACAGGTCCTTCGGGTTCATGTGTGTCTCTTCCTGGGTGGTACTATTACCTCTCACTTAGAGACTCACTTTGCTCCCCCCTTTTGCAGTAAGAGAATCTAGACACATTTGCGTTGCACACTCACCTTGATTTTCAAAGATATCAATGCATCACTTTCTTATGCTGATAGTTAGAGCCAAGGAAAATCTTTGAGGATTTGGCAACTAGGCTTTTATACCGAATGTGACTGCTACACCAAATAGTGTGAGGTATTATTGGTACTTCATATCAGGGGGATCCGCTTGTTTAATGAATTTCCAGCACTGCCAACAGGTCTGCAGGCTCAAGATGATCCTTTGGATGATTGTTTTGCGATAAAGTTGCTGATCAACAAGCTAAAAGATATCAATTTGATAAAATACAAACCAACCAGGAGAAACAGATGCTTGGGTTTGGATAGGGTGGAAAAAAGGTTGGATTGGTTTATGTTGAATGAATATTTAATCAACAAAATTTCCCCTCTTCGACAATGGGTAGGAACAGGAGGAGAAGCATACCATTTCCCTATTCTTATAGAATTAAAAGGGAGTAATGGGAAGATAGGAAGCCCATTTAAATTTAACCTAGTCTGGCTCTAAGAGGAAAGTTACAATCATTTGGTAAAGGCTGCTTGGATCCCACACTACCCAAAACAAGGACTCTCCATAGATTATCAATTTATGGAAAACCTCAAGAGAACTAAACAAGCTAAAATCATCTGGGTGAAAGAAAAGAGGACAAGGGAAGAGGCAAAAATAAAAAACATTGAAGCAGAACTAGAAAGATTAGAAAGCTTGGAGGTTGATGGATATGAGACAGAAAAATCTAGAGAAAGGATTAAAAAATGGGAATGTTCAAAAATGAATATTCTAAACAAAAAATAAGAATAATGGAGACTAAAAAGAAGATCCATTTGGCTAGCTTCTGGGGACGAAAACCCAAAATTTTAGATAGAGGAGGAATGACCTGTTATAGAGTTTTGTGAACCCAATGTTTCAGACTACCAAGTGAGTCCATCATCAGGGGATGCGTCAATAGATATTCTCCAAATTTTAATCTTCCATTAAAATATGGAGAATATCTATTGACGCATCCCCTGATGATGGACTTACTTGGTAGTCCGAAATGTTGGGTTCACAAAACTCTATAACATGTCATTCCTCCTCTATCTAAAACTATCCTCACCTGTATGGATTCATTATTTAACTCAAAATTTTTCCAAAACTATGTGAGAGACAAAAAAAACATAAACATTATCTGGGAAATGTAGAAAGAAGATGGAAGCATATAAAAAACTTTTGATGAATTAGCCTCAATGGAGAGACCATTTCAAATCCCTCTTTAGAGCCCCAGAGCAAGAAACTATCACAAAAGTAATTCAGGTTTCCCAATTATTTCCTAGATATGTGGAGGAGGAAGAAAATGATCAACTCATGGCCACAATCACGAAAGGGGAAGTGGAAGGCGCCATAAAATCTATGCAAAAACATAAGAGCCTAGCCCCAGATGGATGGATAATAGAATTCTTCCCAGATTTCTTTAAGCTTATTGGGGATAATATTACCTAGGTGGTAAAGGACTCCAGGATCAAAGGTCAAATATATCATCCCTTCAACACCACCTTCTTTGATCTAATTCCTAAAGTTGATGACCCCAAGACATTTGAGGAAGTTAAACCAATCTCTCTCTGAGATTGCATCTACAAGATAATAGCCAAGATCATAACTATCTGACACAAAACCATACTTTCAAAGAAAATCTCCAAGGAACAATTTGGGATTTTAGATGGTCGTCAAATTCATGAAGCAATAGGAGTCGCCTAGGAAACTAGGAACAACATTAAAAAGAGTAGAAGAAAAGGCTTGATTCCAAAAATAGACCTGTCAAAGGTATATGACACAATTAGTTGTATTTCTTTGCAACAATTGCTCACATATCTGGGTTTTCATATTTCTTTTATCGACTAGGTTATGGGGTGTATCACAAATGTGAGTTTTGCAGTTTTAATAAATGGAACTTCCTACCCATTCTTCCATGCCCACAAAGGGATTAGATGGCGATGTCCATTGTCACCACTCATGTTCTTACTATTTGTTGAAGGGCCAAGTAAGTTGATTCTCACATAAAAACACTAAGGAGATGTAAAAGGGGTTGAGGTAGACACAAATATGTTCATAACACACCTTTTATTTGTAGATGATATTATTCTCTTAAGTGATGGGACCAGAAGGGATCTTCAGTAGATAAAAGAATCACTCAACCTATTCATTAAAGATACAGTTATGTGTATAAACGAACAAAAGTTTTCTTTGGTTCACGAAGGTTTATCTCAGGCAGAAATCCACGGGGCTCAATATTTCCTCCCTTTTGAAGCTAAACAAATGAAGGATAGTCTCAAGTAATTGGGGTTCCATCTCAAACCATACTCCTATAAAAAAATAATACTGGTAGTGGCTCCTAACCAAGATTAAAAAACGCATAAAGCACTTGAGTTACAAATGGCTCTCAAGGGCTGGAAGGATGGTATTGATAAAATTAGATCTAATTTCAATCCCTGTGTTTTGGCTGGAATCAACCACCTAGAGATAGTACCTGGGTTGGAAAGATGACCAATGCTTAGGACATCCTAAATGAGTGCTTGCAAATTTGCAAGGGGTGTCATACACACTCAATATTCAATTTTTATAGAAAGCAGTGATTCAGAACCCTCCTTCAGAAGAAGTATATAACCATCAAACTGAAAATCAACCCATGGAAACATTAAAAAAACTATATAGAGGATTTCATCACATGGGTTTGCAGTGTAATTAACCATTGTAGTATATGGAATAGAGGAATTAAACCTGGGAGGAAATTCAATACATAGGGCTTGTCCATAAGAATCATATATAGTAAAAATCAAAATGAAGAGAAGAAAACATAGATTAAGAATGGAGTGTGAAGATACATAGTATGCTCTTTAAGGATTCTATTTTCATGTCTATATAGGCATTATACATCAACATTTGAATTTAATGAATCTATTTGTTCATGAGAAAAAATCTAGCGATACTTGCGATACAATCTGTGAAGAAAATGAAACACGTATGAAGGCACATCACCAAAATACATACTATAAACCCAAGTGAGACAAAATCACCAAAAGCTTGTATTCATTTTCAGCAGAGAAATAATACATCCATAATGCACAACACTTCTCTATTGGAGAGAAAAAATATCACAAAGTTTTGAAACCTTGGTGGGCAGGGTGGTGTTTTATGGACAACATTCAAAGAATGAACGGAAAACTGTAGAGATTGGGTAGGTAAGAAGGATAAATAACTTGACAAAAGAGCAATAGCAAAAATGTTTCATTGAAGCTTACACACAACCGTATGGACTACAGAACTAGACATAAGGACCAGAGAAGGGAAATTCCCAAATCTCAAGCTCGAAGAGGAAGAAGGGTAAATGTTTTAGGAAAAAATCATAAATGTTAGGTCCCTATAATACTAGTGATTCTCCCATTACTATTTCCGTTGTATCCCTTATTATTATTTTTGTGCCCCTATTGTCCCCATATTGTTATTATTGTGCCCCTGTAGAATCCCTCTATTGTTATTTTTGTGGCTTTATATTATTTGTTAGGTCGACTTCGTTATATTGTGACCCCTTAGACTCCTATATATAGAAAGGAGGTTTTGTCATTTGAATCGTCCAAGAATTTTTCATTTGTGTAATGTAAAGGAGGTTTCCCCCTCGAAGAGGCTGAATTCTATGGCGTTGATCTATCTTTTTTATCTTTTTGTGAGCTGGTTTCATAACATTTGGTATCAGAACTTTGGATTCTAGGGTTTTACTGCTCCAAACAGGTTATCATGGCATTTGCACTATAACCTTTTTTCTGTGACGTTTCAGATGGCAAAAAAAAAACCCATTTGGGTTCAAAGCGTTCTAAACCTCGCGTCCCAATTTTAGAGCTTTTCGAACTATATTTGCGGAGATATGATCTGAGGAAGTTGACCTTTTTGCAGCCTCCCGAATTACATTCCAAACAGGTGACCTGGGGAAAATCGTCATGACTTTTGTTTTGAGCATCAGATTGAAATTTCATAAGAAGTTATAGAAAGAGGACAGAGTGTAGTTTCCTGTGTATATTTTTTAGATATTAAGGTCAAAACAGTGACACATGGCACTTCATACAATTTAGCTCTTCTGAAAAAGGTATATAATCAGGTCATCTTGGGAGATTGTACATAAATCTTTCTTGGAGAATCTGAATTCAATTAGACTAGTGGCATTGGAAAGAGGAAGCAAAGGGCTACTACAGGTCACAATTTCAGAAGTGGAAGATCCGAAATTACAGAGATACATCAGATGCAATATTTAGCTCCTACAAAGTAAGAAAAGGTATGTAGATTTTTTTAAATTTTTGCATAAGCTTGGTTTGAAAAATTAGTTTGAAGGAATTCAAAGGGAATAGTGAAGAATTATTAGCATTAATTAATTCCCTGAAGAAAGAAAATGGAAACACCTAGTAAGGAACCTGAAAGCTCTAGCATGACTTGTGAAGAAGAGGAAGAAATGCAACATGATATATCAAAATTACAAGACCAAGTACAACAAATTTCACTCTCGCTAAAGGTGAATGAAGCCAAGATGAATGGCGTGGAAGCTAGTATGAATGGCATGCAAGTTAAGATGAATGGTGTGGAAGCTAGGATGGATGGCATGGAAGCTAAGATGAATGGCATGGACGATAAGATGGAAGAATTGAAGATAAATTTGAATAAGTTGCTACAAGAAATGGTCACTAATGGTGAAAGGGTATTAAAGGAAACTCATGATGAGAACAAAAGAAACGTTAATCATGATTTCATAGACCCTAATGTTGGATTGAAGGCCCACCATATTCCAAAAATCGATATGAGGAAGTTTGATGGCAAGGATCCCGCAACATGGATACTACAGATGGAGCAATTTTTCAATCTCCATAATGTGCAAAACACACAAAAGGTATGTATTGCAACTTTATATTTGGAACCAAATCAGTTTGTATTGTATTGATGGCTTTGCTTTCGTAAAAAAATTGTCACTTGGGATATTTTTATGGAAGAAATGACCGCACATTATGAGGATAGAAAAAGCAACACCTTTTTTATCCAATTGATAAGTCTCAAACAAAAGGGTTCAATGATGGAGCACATTGAGGACTTCCAAAAATTGAAAATAAGGGTAAAAGATATTCCAGAGGAGCATAGGATTGATGTGTTCATAGGGACTCTAAAGGATAATATCCAACATGAGGTTCGCCTTTGGGAACCTAATTCATTGGAGAAGACATTCAGGTTAGCAAGAAAAATGGAAAGCAAAATTATGGCAACCAGGAAGCCTACCTCTCACAACTATAAAGATGGAAGTGTTGTTTCCCCTAGCGTTCCACAACCTATAAGGTTAACACCACAACAATTGGAAGAAAAAATAGCAAAATGGCTTTGTTACAGTTGTGATAGCAAATACACTAAAGGTCATAAGTGTTATGAGAAGAAATTATTCTACATAGATTGTGAAGAGGAGGAAGAAAAGGAACAAGAAATGTCAAAAGAAGAGGATATACTCCAGGAACAAACCCTAGATAAAGAAGAAATGAATCTGACCATATCTTGTAATGCATTGGTTGGAATTACCACTCCTCAAACTATTAAGATAGAAGGACATATCAAGAAGAAAAAGGTAATAGTGTTGATTGATTCAGGAAGTACCCACAATTTTATTAATTATAAGATAGCAAAAAAATTGAATTGCTTCCTATATCTAGCACCAGAGTGTCAAGTGATGGTTGCAAGTGGAGGAAGCATAAATTTCTCTGGAAAGTGCCATAATATCAAGCTATCCATGGGAGAATATGTATTGAATAGCCCAATGCTTTCCATTCCAATGGGAGGTGCTGATGTTGTACTAAGAGTCCAATGGCTACAACCCTTGGGTACAATAGCTTTTAATTTTCAATAACTTTTCATGAAATTTTTTGCGGAAGGAAAGGAAGTTGAATTAAGGGGTATTGCATGGAAACCGGGAAAGATAATTAGCTCTAACAGTATGACAAAGCTTCTAAAAAAGGAACAACAAGGAGTAATTGCACAATTATGTTTGCTAGATGTTTCCACATCGAAATCATCTATTTCTCTAGATCTCCAAAAAGTCTTGGACAATCATTCCAAGGTATTTGAGACTCCCAAAGGTCTCCCACCTATTTGTGATCATGATCATGCTATTCATTTGATTCCAGGAAGTGTTCCTCCAAACATCAGGTGGTATAGATATCCCTATGCCCAAAAGAGTGAAATTGAGCGTATGGTTGTAGAAATGCTAGAGGCTAGTATAATTCAACCTAGTTAAAGTTCTTTCTCTGCTCCAGTAGTATTGGTGCACAAGAAGGATGGATCATAGCACATGTGTCTGGATTATAGGGATCTCAACAAGCTCACTATTAAAGATAAATTTCCCATTCTCGTCATTGATGAATTATTGGATGAATTGCATGGATCAATTTACTTCACCAAGTTGAATCTTCATTCAGGATATCATCAAATCAGAATGAAGACTAAAAACATTCTGAAAACAACATTTAGAACTCATGAGGGTCATTATGAATTTTTGGTAATGCCTTTTGGCCTTACCAATGCACCTTCTACATTTCAAGGTTTGATGAATTCCATTTTCAAAACCACCCTTAGAAAATTTGTGTTAGTATTTTTTGATGATATACTAATCTACAACAAGTCTTGGAAGGATCATGTTGAACATGTTGACATGGTGCTACAACTATTGGAGGAGAAACAATTATATGAAAAAAGCTCCAAATGTTTCTTTGGAGTACAAGAGGTGGAATATCTGGGTCATATTATATCTCATGAAGGTGTTAAGGTAGACCCTAGCAAAATTAAAACCATTAAGGAATGGAAAATCCCCACATCCATAATGAATCTGCGAGGATTTCTTGGGTTGACATGGTATTATCGCAAGTTTGTTAAGAATTATGGGAGAATAGCAGCACCTCTAACAACATTATTGAAGAAAGATGCATTTTCATGGACTCCAGAAGCAACAAAGGCCTTCTAACATCTTAAAGAGGCAATGTGCCAAGCACCGGTCTTAGTTACACTAGACTTCACAAAAACCTTTATTGTGGAATGTGATGCTTCAAGAAATGGAATTGGTGCTATTTTAATGCAAGATGAAAGACCCATTGCTTTCGAAAGTCGTCCAGTCAAGGGAAAGTATTTACAAAAATCTATTTATGAGAAGGAAATGTTGGCAATACTACATGCACTTAAGAAATGGTGACCCTACCTAATGGGAAGACACTTCAAGGTAAAAACAGATCATGATAGCCTTAAATACTTTTTAGAACAAAGATTATCCTATGAAGAGAAACAAAAATGGGTCATAAAGATGTTGGGTTATGACTTTGAAATCATCTACAAATGTTGTGGCAGATGCACTCTCAAGAAAGGATGAAGATGTGGAAGCATTGTTGTGCGCCATTTCTATTCCAACTAGATTGGATAAACAAAGCAAGGGAGGAATGGAAGAATGATGAAGAAGTGTGGGCACTTATTCGAAAGTTACAACAAGATTCAATTACATCTGATACATTTAGCTGGAAAAATGATTCGTTATGGTACAAAGATCACTTATACCTCTGTAAGAATTCCCAACTCAAACAAAAGATTCTTATGGAATTGCACACTTCTCCCTTAGGAGGGCACTTAGGATTTTTAAAATTCTTACCATAGGGTTAAGAAGGAATTTTTTTGGGATGGCCTTAAATCGTATGTTCAAAAGTTTGTGGTAGAATGTTTGGTTTGCCAACAAAATAAAGTTGAAACAATTAAGACCCCAGGTCTATTACAACCTTTATCCATTCCAAGCCAACGTTGGGAGGAGGTTTCAATGGATTTTATCACAGGTTTACCCAAGTCTGAAGGAAAGAGTGTCATCATGGTGGTAGTTGACAGACTTCCCAAGTATGCACACTTTTCTGTATTCTCACATCCCTTTAAAGCCAGTATAGTTTCTATTGCATTTATGGAAACAATTCAAAAGCTACATGGAAACCCAAAGATTATTGTAAGTGACAGAGATCCCATTTTCACTAGAAATTTTTGGACATAATTATATTCATTTCTTGGTACTCAGTTAGCTCATAGCTCATAGCCCATCTTATCATCCTCAATCTAATGGGAAAATTGAGATAGTAAACAAATGTTTGGAAGGATATCTTCGTTGCTTTGTATCTGATAAACAAACAAAATGGGTCAAATGGTTGCCTCTGGCTGAATGGTGGTATAACACTTCCTTCCATACTGCAACAAAAATGACCTCATTTATGGTACTTTATGGATATCAGCCACCATCCATCACATCATATTTAAGAGAAAATTCTAAGGTTCAAGCAGTGGAACATCACATCGAGCATCAACAACAAGTTCTCCAACTCTTAAAGGATAACCTCGTGTTGGCGCAGAATAGAATGAAACAATAGGCAAATAAACATCGCAGTGAAAGAAGTTTTGATGTAGGTGACTGGGTATTCCTATAGCTACAACCATATAAACAAATGTCCCTCAAGCAAGCTAAGAATGATAATAAATTATCACCAAAGTATTATGGTCCATACAAGGTGTTGCAAAAGATTGGTACTATGGCATACAAATTGGAGCTTCCTGCAGCTTCTCGAGTGCACCCAGTTTTCCATGTTTCATGTTTAAAGAAGGTTATAGGCAACAAGCTCCTAGTTCAAACAATATTTCTAGAACTTGACAAGGAAGGAAAAATTATATTGAAACCAGAAGCAGTCACAGAGACAAGAACTCGACAACTACGAAATCGATCAATTTCGGAGTATATCATCAAGTGGAAGAACTTATTTGTTGAAGATTCCACATGGGAGGATGAGAATTTTATACAGAAGCATCTAGAACTACTCAAGTGTTGAGGACAACGCTTTTTTGAAGGAGAGGGGCATGTTGGGTCCCTATAATACTAGTGATTCCGCCATTACTATTGTCATTGTATCCCTTATTATTATTGTTGTGCCCCTATTGTCCCCATATTGTTCTTATTGTACCCCATAGAATCTCTCTATTGTTATTTTTGTGGCTTTATATTATTATTGTTAGGTTGGCTTGGTTATATGTGACCCCTTAGACTCCTATATATAGAAAGGAGGTCTTGTCATTTGAATCATCCAAGAATTGTTCATTTGTGTAATGTAAAGGAGGTTTCCCCCTCGAAGAGGCTGAATTCTAAGGCGTTGATCTACATTTTCTATCTTTTTGTGAGTTGGGTTCATAAAAATAAATCCCTAACCTAGTTCTTGGAGTTGACATCTAAATTGGCAGTTCTATAGAAGCATATGAACTCATCATTGTTGGGAGAGAAAAAGGAATATTCAAATGGAAAGTTACATTGTCGACTAGATATCGAAGGCATGGAAGGGGCACTAGAAAATGAGTCATATGTGATCATCTTAGCTCGGGGGTGGTTCATGGTTAATTTCAACAAACCCGAAGCACTTGAATGGGTTCTTGAGCATAATTGGTCTTTTGGCTCCTCTCCAATTATGTTAAAAAAATGGACTCCTATTTTTGATGCAAAAAGATAAAAACTTGGGGAGGTTCCAGTTTGGGTCTGCCTCCCATCTCTGCCTTCTCAACTTTGGACGGAAGATGTTTTTAAGGTGATTGGAAGCAAGTTGGGTCTCTTTATTGAAGAAAACATGCCTTTTTAAGGAAACCAAAGCTAGGATAGTGGCCATAATCCTAGTAAATCTAGATCCAAGAGAGGGACTCGCATAAACATTGAATTTTCAAGGGTACACACACTCATAGTTGATTGATTATGAGAACCTTCCTTTCTGGTGCCATCATTGTCACAAACATGGCCACCCGACACCAGACTGTCCCATAGAGTTTCATAGAAGGAGAAGACAACAAGGTATCCCAAGAGAAGAAGGGCTTGTAGAAATTAAAGCTGAAGGGGAAACTAGGCTTAGGAGGCAGGGAGTAGTGGGAAGTTGACCATATCCTGATGGAGGTAGAAGCGAACCTTCATCATCTACTTGGGTGACAATAAGATTAGGGAAATGATCAGTGAATGGAAGCACAGGATGCTCATGAAGCCATTGGTACTCTTCCCTAGTATGTGGGTGCTATTTTACACTTGACTTCCTATTTGACCTCTATTATGCACTCTTTTCTTGATGTAAATTCAAGGTTTAGTCCCTCCAGGAGGAAGAACTCAAAGATGCTCCCATTGTCTAGCTTGTCAAATGGCTTGGACAATATCATGACTTTAATCTTGACCCTAATAATCCTAGGTTCTTACCCACCTAATCTTGAGATGAAAACATACCCCCTTTCATCCCCTTTGGCCTCTAACTACAACCCTCATCCTAGGGACAAGAAAGATCTTTCATGCAGTTCTGTAGGGGGTTTAGGAGAAGTCCAAGAGCCATCTAAACCTAGGAATACTAGAGGTATGAAAACAAATATTTCCAAGGCCCGACTTAAAGCCAAATTGGACATAGCATATGGGAAACAAATCTCTTTTAAAGGGGCACTTAAAGTGGTGCAAGCCCTTGAGGAAGGTGCCAAATGATTGTTTTATATTTCAATTGTAGATGGTTTTCTAGCACCCGCAAGAAGCTAGCTATGACAAACTAATCAAGGATATTTCTTTGGCTTTCCTTACACTTCAAGAAACCTTAGGTAATGGATAAGCTGTGTCAACCTCCCTCTCTAAAATGATGCTTGGATGGTCATTTATGACCTCTGATGTGAAGGGAAGATCAGGGGGTTTAGCTATGGGATTAAAGGACAAGAGCTTCAACCTCTTAAACTCGTGAGGTTCAGAACTTGTTCTAGGAGTTCAGGTTCATTCCTTTGAGTTATGAATAGACCTCTCCCTCATCAACATCTATGGCCCATGTCATGAGAGGGTTACATTTTGGAAATCCCTTCTATCAAAATATATCATGAATGATCCTAATGTGTTGGTGGGAGGGGATTTACATTTCCCACTGGGAATGTCAAATACCTGGAGTCCTATTGTAGCGGTTGTAACCACCTCCAAAATTTTGGCTTGCACTCAAATTTCAGAGCCTTCCTTGGACTTTACCTTGATTGTTGCAAAAAATTAAGCTCATTTCATGAGCTCCCCTAAATTTCTTTCATCCCTTTCGCTTGTTGGATCACCTGTCATCATTTTCCATTACTGACTATTTTTCCATGTTCGCGAACCTTTTCTGGTTGTTTTTAAGGTTGGGTGTTGTGTATACGAGTTTTCCTAGCCATGTAAACACTTGTCGCACTCATACATGAATTTTTGAGTGCTGTTGCACAAGTGTCATCACGATCATCCTAAAGTTTATCTCAAGTGGCACACTTGTCGCTTCTTGTTATGAGACAGTCACACAGAGGGTAATGCTTTGTCTTGTTGTTCTGGTAGTCTATGTTTTCGTGTCTTCGAAGTATGCTAAGTGTGTGATCACAAGTTCAAGTTCATCACAAGTCTGTCTTACTCCCGCACTTAGCCTTTTTTCAGAAAATCTGCCCGACTGGACAAATCAACATCATTGGGCCCTGACTGAACTACGCACTCATTAGGGGATTTTTGAGGTCTAAAATGGGCCTCCTAAGAAAAATGTACAACCAAATTAATCTTTATAAGAACCAATAGGTTTCAAGATGATGATGTCAACCATGGGGGATAATTCACCATTTTTGGAGTAAAAAGGTACAAAGATTAAAAAATAATAAAATAATAAAACTACTTTTTCAACTCGTATTTTCAACTTATCTCCCTAAGTTTTTACTCAAATTTTGAGTTGAAGTACTCGTTGGATGAAAAATTTAATTACTCATCCAAGTATTACCCATGTTGCATACTTTCGATGGACCCTACTACACGAAAAATTAGAAATACATGAAAAAACGTGATTGCAATCACGTTTTTCATCTATTTCTCATTTTTCATGTAGCAGGGTCCATCGAAAGTATGTAACATGGGTACTCCTTGGATGAGGAATCAAGTTATGCATCCAAAAAGTGTTTCCACTTGAAATTTGAGTAAACCCATACGAAGATAAGTTGAAAATACGAGTTCAAAAAATAGTTTTGTCTTTTTTCCCTCTAAAATTTGATGATGTAATCTAATCTTATTTTATTATTTCCACTATTATTTTATAATTTCCTAGGAGGCCCATTTTAGACCTCAAAGATCCCCTAATGATGAATTCTTAGCCGTTAATGTTGTGACCTTTCTGCTTGGAACTACATAGTGCACAGTCCCTTTCCTCCAGGGAAGCTTCATTGTGCAATTCTGTAGCTCAGCAACCTTTTATGACCCTAGAATTGCACAACAGTTCCTCCCAATTTGACTTGAAATGTGCACTTCACATTTTCAGTCCTCAAGATTTACCCTTGCATGCTAGAACCCTACAATGTGCATATAACCCAACCTCCCTTGGCCTCCAGAACTACGCAGAGGTTTCCTCCATTGTCCTCCCTCATCCAGAGCTCATTGGCCTCAAGAACTGTGCATATTTTTCCTCTAGGTCCCTCTGCTACCCAGTCCCCCTTGCCTCTGAAAATTATGTAGAATTGACCTCTAGGGCCTCATCCCACATCACCCACTACTATCTTGAACTGCGCAATCCTAGATCGGAGTGGCCACTCCGCAATTTCTTTCCCTAGTGGGGATTGTGCTGAAAAGTTCCTCAGTCAAGCATGAGCTATGCTCTGTGTAGTCTCAGTGATCAATCCCCTCTCCTTGTCACCTGGAACTATGCAATTCATAGTTAATGGACCCTCTCTCCCATCCTATCACCTGTCCTAGGCTCATTTCACGGATAATAATGCATCATCTTAGGATAGGGAGTTTTCAGATTAATATAGTCCCTTCATGAGTGAATTGTAGGAAAAAGTACACTATCACGTCATGATGAAATGATGAAGAAGGAGAAGAAGGAGGTAATCATTACTAAAGACTCACTTGTATCTTAACAGACAAGTGGACCTACCAAGAGCAAGCAAAAGGAACACAAGTGTGGAACCACTGTCCAAGACCAAAGATCATTGAAGACCTTGTGTCATCAAGCTATGAAGAAGAGAAGAGAAATCATATCCAAGAACACATCCATCACTCAACATGAATGGTGGCTTGACATTGCCACATCATCAAGTCAATCCATGTCAGCAGTTTCATGTCAAGTCATGTCATGAGTTTTCATATGCCACATCAATATTGTGGGCCATGTATATTGTGAATCAAATGTATTATAAAGTGAAAGTCCAATGGACACACATGAATATGAAAAGTCATGTAAGATGAAAAGTCATAGGAAGTTAAAAAGTCATGAGGGCGTTCAAAGAGTCAAAAGGGGTAAGCATCACCCCCTTGGTTATATATACCTGCCCCATTGTATGAGCAAGGGGCTTTTCTCCTTGGCTCCTCCCATAAGGGATTAGAGAGATCAGCTAGTTCTTTGAGGAGTAAGGAGTGGATCCAATCTCCCACTACTGGGGCTAGTGATGTACAATTTAAATATGTGTCTTGCAACTTTTTCTTAATAACATAAGCCTTTTCAGGTCGGTATGTTCTTCCTGCATTAACTATGGATTCGTGTAAGACTATTTTGTGGACGTTTTTATTTCATGTTTGCTTTCACATGTACTAAGATAGTTGAACTATTTCAGCTATTTTAGTGCTTATCTTGTTGAGAATGTGTTGTAATGGTTGTTATTGTTGTCTCATCCTTGTGGACTATTCCATAGGATACTAGACAGATATTTCCTTGCTTATCGTTTATAAGGATCGTCACTTCAGTTGTGGACTATTCCGCTGGATGTTAGATGGATCTTCCCTTGTTCATTGGTTGTAGCGACTGTCACATATGTTGTGGACTATTTCACTGGATGTTAGACATGTCATTCTGGATCATGGGTGTCTCTTCCTAGATGGTACTATTACCTCTCACTTAGAGGCTCATTCCCCCCCCTTGTGGTAAGAGAACCTAGACACAATTGCATTGTGCACTCACCAGGTACACTCACTTTGCTTTTCAAAGATACCATTGCATCACTCACTTGTGCTGACAGCTAAAGCCAAGGAATATCTTTTAGGATTTGGCAATCGGGCCTTTATACCAGATGGGACTCCTACACCAAATGGTGTGAGGTATGATTGGGACTTCATATCGAGGAGATCCTCTTTGTTGACAGATTTCCAACATCGTCAACAAAATGGAACTAGAAGGAGGGCCAAATGACAAGTTGAGCCCATTACATCTGGTTTGAATCTCTTATCTAAAATGGCTCATACACAAATTGTACTCTTGGGGTGTTTCTTTCATTTTCCCCTTTATCAATTTTCACTCCTCGATGACCCTCTCGATCACTTGTCCTAGTTAAATTTTTTTGGTGAGTATGGAACATCCATAACCAAGCACATTTCATATTATTTTAAATTTTTAGAATCTTACAAAATCGATTATGAAGAGTTTTCTTGTGTTCTTTTCTTTCGCACCCTTGAAGTACGTGCTAATTGTTGGTATAATACCTTACCACCTTCTTCTGTCCATTCCATTCTCATTTCCTTAGGGAAATCCATCAAGCCATTGATAAGTATAACTACAGATATGTTTTTGGGAGGATCACTCTCTTAAGAATGGAGCCTAATGAATCAATTTAGAATTTTTCTCATCGTTTCCTTCACCTTTGCTATGAAATTCCAAAGGAAGATTTTAATTGGGAATTATTGAAACAAGAGTTTGAGCACTTGTTTCTTATCTCTTCACACAGTGAATTTGAACCCCCTGACTTTTCTGCTTCCCCAACTCTTGTGAATCATGAGACACCTCAAATTTTGGAGGAGGAATTTACTGTCCCTTTTGTTCTTTGTCCTCCTCCTTTTCCAGTTTTGATAGGGGTCCTTCTCTTTGATGGTAACAAGGTTGAAAAGTCCACAAATAAAATTCCCAATCCATCTTCTCATTCTTCTCCTACGTTTCATGACTCAGGTTCAATGGAGGAAATTCCAAAATGGCATATGAGGCCTATGGTGAACACTAACTCCTCAGCTCTGCAAGATGATGCCACTTTTCATAACTTGAGTCTCGAATCTGATCTAGATTTTTGCAATCCTCTATCATCTACAGGCCATGACACTTTGTACCATGATCCACTTGAGAAATTTATTCCACCATCTAGTTTTCCACACTCTATTGATTTTTGCGTTTTTGGTTCGAATTGCGATCAGGTACAAGGCAGTGACTATACACAGGTATAGGAGTAGGAAGGTGAAGGTCCTTCAATATTTCTTATGTTTTCCAAGATCCTTCATTTCATGATGATTCCCTTCCATTCTTGGATGATTTTCAATCTTCCAATATCGGTAGTGAATGAAAAGTAATCAATTCTTTCGATCAATCTCTATCATTGGGAAATAATCATTCTAATGAAGACAATTTTTTTGGTGTACATGGTAACAAATGGCCAAGTGCATCATCTGATATTTCGGTTTCTCATGAAGACTCTCTTTGATCCAAAATTTGATTCGGTCAAAGAATATGTTCACATCAAAAATTCCTCTTCACCTCACTATCCCTTGTGTCACATCATTTGAAATGCATTTACATGTGATGGAGATAATCCATGCTCTTAAGATTTCTTCATTCGACGAGTTATCCCAAGGTAGTGAGGTTGTCCATGGTGAGATTGAAAAGAGTCAAAACATAGAGTACCCTTCCCATCCCTCATCATCTCTTTTCTTGCATGAAGACAACTCTTCAAATCATCTTGCTCAAGAAATTTCCCCAATTCATTTAGCTTTGAATTCGCTATCAGAAGAGCCTTTCCATTTGAGTAATCTGATTGTTGAAGTTGAAAAATCCAATGAAACATGTAACAGAGATGGCTACCATCCGGTGAGCACTATTGAAACTGGTAACAATATATTTCCTCAAACCATGCATGATTTGGTTCAAGCTTCAAAATGTGATTCTACAATCTTGGGAAGTTGCGGGACCTGCCAGGGAGTCGAGGCACTTCAAATTTCATTGATGGTTATGTCAAGATCTCATGACTCTGGTAAGACCCCTAAACTGAGTTAGATCTATTTTCTCTCTCATAATCCTTCTTTTTTCCTGGCTTCATTGAGTGTAAATATCTTTCTCAAAGATGTTTTGTATTTCAAATGTAATCTTTCAAACTCTCAAGATTTTACTTTAACTGGACTCAAGAATATTTTTTGGTTCATTCGTCTTGAGGAAAGTCTCTTGTAGCAAACTTAGTTTGCAATGTGTACATCTCATGGAAGTTAATCATTCCAAAGACCATCTTTGGCTAAAGGAATTATATATATCGTATGTATTTCGTGATGATTAGATCCCAACTTTCCTTGTGAATATCATATCTCAAATCTTCTGCTTCATTGCACCTGAAACCCTCTTGAGTGTGAATGTATGAACAAGCTACTGTACGAATCAATCTCCTTTCTTTTCATTTCATCCTGATTCGTATCATGTGCCTATTGTACTAGCCTCCCTTCCCACTTCTCCCAATGATTATGATGCTAGTACAGTGTGTCACTAGTTACAAATAAATGGACTGTCACATTCATCACACGAAGAAGATGATTCTATTATTCAAAACATTCACGAAACTGTTCAAATTGATTTATCTTTGTTGATCACAAACTGGGAATTTGATGCTTCAATCAACACATCTGATCATTCTTCTGTCCTTGATGACTATCATTCAACTTATCATTTTCCCATCAGCACATCCAAGGATAGTGGTTTTACATCTCTTGACCTTCATCGTTCAATATTTCATTGTTCATATTTGCACTGAGTAGTTGAAACACTATAGCCTTTGTTGATAGTTATGTCGGGTCCTCACTGTCTCGATGTGACTGTTGAAAATGATCATATATATTTTCCCCTACAAGATTCTCAGCATAATCCCATGCTTCTAATTGAACACTCAACTTTTCAAATATTTCAAGAGGGTTTTTACGAATTTTACAATCTAATCTTTGAATGGATGGAACAATCTAACCTGGCAAGCTTTGTATCAAACAACAAGTTTCAATCCTTCCTCTCACTTGCTAAGGGTCTCAGTGTAGAAGAAGACACATCCGCAATCGGCTTCCGAGGTTTGTTGAAAAATGGTATTCATCAAAAAGGTAAGCATGTGAATTGGATGAAAGTAGTGAGTGTGACACACCTTTCCACCCACAGGCAAGATCTTCCTTTTCTTTTGCAATCTTTCCAAGTTTTTATATATTTTGTTGCACATCACTTTTTATATGTTTTAATTTTTCATATCTTTGTGGATGCAAGTCAGGAATGAGTATGGTGGCTTCACTGGAAATTTCATTATACATGACCCCACCTTCTAGCTATTAAGTTAGGAGTAGGCTTAGCTGCATCCAAGTTTTCCCTTTCTTGCACTCATTCTGCACTCGTTTCCCGTAGTATGTCCTCGTTTTCTGATTCTAGTTCTACATCATGTTTTATTTAGCCATTTTGTTCTCTTGTCTTCTTGTTTTCTTTCTTGGATCTGTGTTTTATTTCTTTTTGTCGTGTTTTCTTTCTTGTTGAGTTTTGCTTTTGTTTTCATCATGCAAATAAGTGTTGTGCCTTATTATGTGTGTCTTCCAAGTGTGTGTGGGGCTGAAGTTCAAAGAGTCTTGTGACGTTGCAACGCTTGGCTAGTATTATGTCCATCTTCCTTTTGTTGGTTGCATATTTTGGTCGATGAAGTTCTGACGGAAAATATAATCAATTTGTAAGGAGAGTTTTGGTCCAAAAATGTGTTAGTGCCTGGATATACCTAAGGCTGAAGAAAGGCAGGTCTAGGGTAACATCAAACCACGCTTAACCTGGTAGCTAGCCCTACCAGGTCGGGAGAGGGCTCTCCCCTTGTCAATCTCAATTAGAATATGGAAACTATGGCTTGAGATGACTGAAATGAATGCTGATTTTAGTCTAGGTATGGTAGATCAGAGGATTTTGTTTGATTTTGGTGGTTGATTGCTGGATCAAATGGAGAAGGTAGCTTTGGGTCTAGGAAATCAACTCAGATTTGCAGGATGTTCTCTGGGGCGAGCTAGGTAGGTGTTTTGGCACTTGGAATTAAGTGTGATGGTAATTCTAAGACCAGTGAGGAGTTGACGGGGGCATGCAAAGTTCATGAGTCCTCTTCAAACAACAGAAAACATTAAAAACTAAATGTGTTCCCAAGGTAGAGCACTAAATATCAACAGATTCCACCTATCTATCTTCATTCATTTATTTATGAAGAAAGAAATAGATTCTGGAACATATAACACATAAGAGAAACAAAGTAACAAAGGAAGAAACAATTCCAAGACACATTACCACAAGAATTCCACAAAATGCTGCAAAACCCTAGTTTATTTCCTTGCCAAATTGCAGAAGTGATGTACAATGAAGCTCAAAGCATCCACAAGAGTCCAACATTTACAAATGACTAATAAAGTACATAATATAGGCATAAAACGACCTATGCTAGCCATCAGGGGTCGAATCCATGAGTCAAGGAGCTATTTCAACAACATCTAAACTAGGAACTAGAAAATAGGCAGTGGAACAACTTGCCTCTAAAACTATGGAAACTGATTCATTCAACCTCAAACCACCTCTAACTGATGTATATACCCCCTAAAGTCATTTTTCATCCAATTTACATCATATTACATCATTTACCATCACAAATTTACCAAGGAGAAGAGAAAAAGTCAACTGATAGTGAAACTAGGCGAAATTATGAGTTTTTAGGCAAAATTGACAAAAATTTGCCTGATGTGCAATGCCGCTTCAAGGATGCTTTTGGAGGCATTACACTTCACCAAATCAGGCCCACGATAGCTTGTTGGAAAGCTATGCCTATTTAGTTTCTTGAACACTTTGAATTTTCTGATTTGGAGTTGATTTGCCCCTTCAAAAATCATTTCTCCCAAGACTGGTTCCTATGGGTCCAAAAAGTGGCAGAGAGAGCATTTTTAAGGTGTTTTTTGCTCTTTAGGTGACCTAGACCTCCTCCAAATTTTATGAAAATTTCTAGGTTTCATTGTTTTTCATGAGGAATCCAAAAATACAATCCATTTGGCAAAATATTGAGCCAAATCAGTGGAATCAACTGAAATATCCTGTGTTGCAAAATTTGATGCGTAGCACCACTAATTTAATGCAGAACGCCATTTTGTAGACCGACTTTGGAGGCCTTCCTGGTGTCAAAATTGGGTTCAAGATAGCGCGTTGGAAATATTATTGAGTCTAATTTCCAAAAAATCTTGAATTTTTTAATTTGGAGTTCAATTGCCCTACCAAAAGTTAAATCTCCAAAGACTGGTGAAAATGTGCAAAATGAAGCTACCTAAATGGAGAGTGCTGTTGCAGTCAACTTTTGAAGGTCTTCCTCAACTCCAAATTGAGCTCATGATAGCTAATTGGAAATATATTTGTGTCTAGGTATCATTTCACTCATAAAGAAAGTAATTTGGCCAACCAAGCTAGGAGAAATCTTGATTTTCCCAAGGTTACTCCAAAGGTGCAGCAATTCTCCTGAGGCAACTATATTTTTGACATTTCTTTAAAACCATGACACCTGTGTAAAAAGTGAAGGAGGTTTCTCTTCCTTGGCCTATTATGGACAAAAAAAATCTCTCACTTTTTTCAAATTCATCTTTTGTTTCTCAGAAACATCATTTGAGTAAAACCTACCCCGATGTGTGGAATACGAGATTTGTAAAAATGAAGGGAAATGAAGGGGATAAGGGGCTTCTAAATTCTTGAGGAAATTTTGGGAAGTGGGGAGGGATGTTAGGAAGCAAGGGAATATGTAATTTAAAATATTAAGTGAGGGGAAGGGGTCCAAAAGTGAAAAACACAGGTTTAGCCTAGAAAATTGTCAAATTGTAGCAAGAAACTAGGGTTTGTGGGAAAATGAGGAATTTGAGGGATATCAGTGATGGGAAGTATTTAGTAAGGTATATTAAGGATAGGGGAAGGTGTGCGAGCATCAGGTTGCAAGATTTGTTGATGATTTGACCATCCAAGAGAAATTACTTTCAAAACCCTAGGAGAGGGAAATGCGCCTTACCCAAGTACAACTCAAGCACAAACAAGGTGTAAAAATGACCCATTGGAACTTGAAATGATGATGACAACTCTCCGCATGATGGTAAACTCAGCTGAATGGTGGCATGGACCGACATTTGGAAAATTTTGAAATAAGTGAAAACAAATCCTAAACCTAATACCTAATGACCAAATTTTACTTGAAGACTCACTAAAATGACAAAATTTGACCTTGACACCCTAAGACCACTTTGTAAGTGCATGTTTGATCACTGATGGAAGGCTTCAAAGACTAACACTAACACGATGAACCTGTGTCCAATCTGGAAACTTCATTCCTATACTCAATATTCTGCTTCAGTTTTTTCAATCCTATCCAACTAGTAGAATTGATAAGGGGAAAGAATCTAAATGAGAAAGCCTAAGTTAGAGGTATCTATATGATTCTCTGAAGGAACAACCTCTCCTACTCTCAATAAGTCAGGATCCCTCTTCTGCCCCAAAATAAATAAGTGTTGATGCACACATATCTTTAAATAAACAAATAAAGGTGAAGCAAGAGAAAGGATTCTTGCACAGAGAGGTGGAGCAAGCCACTCCACCAGGGTACTTTCCAGGCTCGCTGGTAGTGGAGAAATTTTTGTGTTCCTGCGTGGGTACTGTCTGGGCCTGCTGGTAGCAGAGCAACACTAGAGATGAAAATATTAAGCTCGCGAGCTAAACTATCCCTCCCAATTTGAAACATTGTGATTACGTTGAATCTTATGTTGTGTTCGACCAATAAGGTATAGGAGAGACCATGTCTTCCCAGGAGGTAAGTGGGGAAGCCAAAGTAATCTGCAGGATGAATCAATATTCCCAAAAGGACCAAGGCCCTAGACAAAAGAAAATAACCAAGACAGAGAAACTGGAATTCAACCATTGTTTTGCCAAGTGTTATAGCGACTGTAACACCCTCCAAACTTCTAGCTTGCACTCAAATTTCAGAGCCTTCCTTGGTCTTTACCTTGATTTTTACAAACACTTAAACTCATTTCACGAGCTTTACCAAAATTCTTTGACCCCTTCCGCTTGCTGAATTAGCTATCGTCTTTTCGCATCTTTTACTGTTTTCCATGTTCGCAAACCTTTTCTGGTGGTTTCGAAGGTTGGTATTTATGTATATGAGTTTTCCTAGCCATGTAAACACCTATCACACTCATACACAAAGTTTTGAGCACTATCGCACAAGTGTCATCATGGTCATCCTAAAGTCTATCTCAAGTGTTGAACTTGTCACTTCTTGTTATGAGACAGTCACATAGAGGGTAATGCTTTGTCTTATTTTTTCGGTGGTCTATGCTTTCATGTTGTCAAAGTGTGCTAAGTGTGTGATCACAAGTTCAAGTTCATCACAAGTCTGTCTTCCTCCCGCACTTAGCCATTTTTCCGTAAATATTCCTGAGAGGACAACTCAGCTTCACCAAGCCCTAACTAAAATGCACATTGCGTAGTCTCAGCCCTCAAAGTTGTGACCTTACCTAGAACTACGCAGTGTGTAGTCACTATCCTCCAGGATAGTTTCATTGTGCAATTCGAGAGCTCAACAACCTTTCATGACCCCATAATTGCACATTAATTCCTCCTAGTCTGAATTGAACTACGCGCTTCACACTCTCATTCCTCGACATTTCCCCTTGACTACTAGAACCCTACAATGCGTAGAGAACATAGCCTGCCTTGGCCTCCAGAAGTGCGTAGAGGTGTCCTCTAGTGTCCTCCCTCAAATAGAATTCACTGACCTCAAGAACTACGTAGATTTTTCCTCCAGGTCCATCTGCTGCCCAATCCCCCTTGCCTCGGAAAATTTCTCAAAGCTAACCTCCATGACCTCATCCTGCATCACCCATTGTTGGCTTGAACTGTGAAATCCCGACTCCTAGTGGCCACTACGCAATTTCTTTCCCTAGTGGGAATTGTGTTGAAAGGTTCCTCAGTGAAGCCTCAGCCGTGCTCTGCGCAATGTCAGTGATCAAGCTCCTCTCCCTATCAACTGGAATTGTGCAATGGAGAGATGATTAAGAAGGAGAAGAAGGAGGGAAGCATTCCTAAAGACTCACTTGTAGTTGAACGGATGAGTGGGCCTATCAAGAGCAGGCAAAAGGAAAACAAGTGTGCAACCACCTTCCAAGACTAAAGATCATTGAAGACCCCACATCATCAAGCTATGCGAAGGAGAAGAGAAAGAATATCCAAAAACACATCCATCACTCAGCATCAGGCCATTTCCCAATTCTTCTAGAACTAAAAGGGAGTAATGGGAAGTCAGGAAGCCCGTTAAATTTAACCCAGTCTAGCTCCAAGAGGAAATCTACAATGAGTTGGTAAAGGCTGCCTAGATCCAACTCTCCCCAAACCAAGGACTCTCCATAGCTCATCAATTTATGGAAAACCTCAATAGAACTAAATAGGCTACAATCATCTAGGTGAAAGCAAAGAGGATAAGGGAAGAGGCAGAATCAAAAACATTGAAGCAGAACTAGAAAGATTGGAAAGCCCGAAGGGTGATGGATATGAGTTAGAAGAATATAGGGAAAGGATAAAAGAATTATAATGTTCAAAAAGGAAGATTCTAAATGATAAAGAAGAATAATGGTGACTAAAAAACAGATCCATTTGGCTAGCTTATGGGATGAAAACTCAATTTTCTTTTTCCAAAACTATGCGAGAGGCAGAAAAACATAAACACTATACGGGAAATGTAGAAATAAGATGGAAGCACAACAAAAACTTTTGATGATTAGCTTCACTGGGGAGAGATCTTTTCAAAGCCCTCTTAAGAGCCCCAGAGAAAGCAACTATTGCAGAAGTAATTCAGGGTGCCCAATTATTTCCTAGATATGTGGAGGAGGAAGAAAATGAGCAGCTCATGGCCACAATCGTGAAAGGGGAAGTAGAAGGAGTCATCAAATCTATGTAGAAAGATAAGAGCCCAGGCCTATATGGATGGACAATAGAATTCTTCCAACATTTCTTTGAGCTTATTGGAGATGATCTTACCCAGGTGGTGGAGGACTCTGGGATCAAACCTCAAGTATATGATCCCTTCAACATCACCTTCTTGGCTCTAATTCCTAAATTTGATCACCCTAAGACATTTGAGGAATATAAACCAATCTCTCTCTGCAATTGCATCTACAACATAATAGCCAAGGTCATAGTTATTCGACTCAAACCCAAACTTTCAAAGAAAATATCTAGGGAACAATTTGGATTTTTAGATGACTGTCAAATTCATGAAGCAATAGGAGTCACCCAGGAAACTATGAAAAACCTTAAAAAGAGTAGAATAAAAGTCTTGATTACAAAAATAGAACTGTCAAAGACCTATGACAAAATTAGTTAGATTTATTTGCACCTATTTCTCACCCATATGGGTATTGATATTGTTTTTATCAAGTAGGTTATGGGGTGTATCACAAATGTGAGTTTTGCAGTTTTAATAAATGGAGTTTCTTCCTCGTTATTCCACACCCATATAGGGCTCAGGTAGGGATTTCCATTGCCACCACTCTTATTCTTATTTTCCACTTAAGGGCTAAGTAAGCTGATTCTCATTGAAAAGATTTGAGGAGATGTAAAAGGGGTTGAGGTAGCCACAAATCTGTTTGTAACACACCTTTTTTTCGTAGATGATATTCTTCTCTTAATAGAAGGGTCCAAAAGGGACCTTTAGCAGATAAAAGAATCACTCAACCTCATCCTTAAAGCTACAGATATGTGTATAAATGAACACAAATTTCTTTGGTTCATGAAGGTTTATCTCAGGAAGAAATACACAAGGCTCAATCTTTCCTCCCTTTTGAAGCTAAACAAATGAAGGAGAGTCTCAAATACATGGGGTTCCATCTCAAAGTAGACTCCTATAAAAAACAAGACTAGTAGTGGATCCTATCCAAGATTGAAAAACGCGTAAAGCATTGGAGTTACAATTGTTTCTTGAGGGATGGAAGGTTGGTCTTGATAAAATGAGATCTAATTTCAATTCCTGTGTTGTGGCTGGAATCAACCTCCTAGAGACAGTCCCTTGGTTGGAAAGAGGACTAGTGCCTAGGACATCCTAAATGAGTTATTTCAGATTTGAAAGATATGTCATACACACTAAATATTCAAATTTCATGGAAAAACAGTGATTCAGATGCCTCCTCCAGAAGAAGTATATAACCGTCAAACTAAAAATCAACTCATGGAAACATTAACACAAATATATAGTGGCCTTCTTAACATGGGTTTTCAGCATAATTAATCATTGTAATATATGGAATAGAGAAATTAAAGTTAGGAGGAAATTCAATACACTGGGCTTGTCCATAAGAATCCTATATAGTAAAAATAAGCATCAATTGAAGAAAACAAAGATTAATAATGGAGTGCAAAGATACGTAATATGCTCTTTAAGGATTTGGTTTTCATGTCTATATAGGCATTATAAATCAATATTTGACTTTAATGAATCTATGCGTTCTAAGAAAAACATCCAGCGATACTTACAATACAATCTGAGAAGAAAATGAAACACATATGAAGGCACATCACCAGAACACATACTACAAACCCAGGTGAGACGGAATTGCCAAAATCTTGTATTAATTTTTAGCAGAGAAATAATACATCCATAATGCACGAAACTTCTCTATTTGAAAGAAAAAATACCACAAATTTTTGAACCCTTTTAGAGTCTCTTTTCATAGTCTTTATAAGGCTCCAAGAGGAAAACCCGTTACAAAAATATTCCTTCTGATTTGGTTTCAGAGATACATCATATCAAAATTAAGTGTGCCTCATAGCAAAACTGTCTATAGCATAAAATATAACTCACTGAGAAAATAAAATAGTTACATGAAATTAAAAGTAAAAGTGTCATGATTGAAACAATCTGCAATATCTTCAATGTTGTTGGGAAGGAGGTGGTGGCTGCATCGATGGGTCAATGATCTAGAGCATAGGTGGATCGATAAACTATTAAAACCTCTAGATCGATAAACTATTGAGAGACCAGAAGAAAAACTGATGTGAGATCTTCAAATTGGTGAGGTCTGAGTAGTCTAGCATTTCCCTAAATAGCATTTTTATTACTCCAAGTTGTTGAAAGTATTTTGTCAAATAATTGACCATTATTCTCGCCTTTAGAGTGGAAGTCTTCTCATGAGAGGATTTTTCTCGTCTTTTGGCCTCTATCAATCTTTGTTTATACTGATCCTATGGGATTAACTCCACCAATTCCCAAAAGTTGGGCAACCCTTCCCTTATCAGTGCTTCAAACCCTTGATTGAAAGCATCCACCTTCCTTGCCACAGCTCCCAGGCATTCTTCAACTCTCACCTTGGCTTACTCCTTTTGGATCATCTTAGTAATTTCCATGATGGCCCCCACTTTGTCCACCACATCAATAGGCCTCAACTCACTGAGTGGCCTCTCATTCACGAACTTTATGAACTTTTGGAAAATATGGGAGTTCTTTGGCCCATCCTCCTTAGATGTCATTATGGAGTATTCAAAATATTTTAATTGTTATTTTCTTTTCATGCATCATGTTTATTAACTCCTAGTTATTTTCCATCTCCTCAATAATCTCATCCCATACTAGTTGTTTCGCCTACATTAGTGATGTGTTCCCTTTTAACTTACCCTTAAACTCTAAGATATGTTTCTTGGCTTCTTGTAGGTCCTTTCTTAGGATCTCAACATTATTTTTGGTTATCTCTACTTGTTTCTCCTTCTAGAATAACTTTTTATAGGCAGATCCTAGATCTCTTTGTACCTTTTTTAACTCCCAATTTGAAAATTGGAGTTTAGTAAGGGTCTTCGTTAGTTGCTTAGTAGGATTTTTGGGGTCCAAAGGGACGATGAGTGTGAACATGTGTGATTCAATCTTTTTTTGTAGCTCGACTATCATTTTCTTTGAGGGCTAGGATCTCATTTTTCTTGTCAATGATTTCATTGGCCAAGATCTATCTTTCTTCCTCTACCTGTGGTAGCTCCTTGGTCTAGACACGTTCACTACCTGACATCTTGAGCTTCTGTTTTAGCTCTTGAATCTCTACTTGGTAACCATTGAGAAGGGTCTTTACAGGCGATCTCTCTTCAAGATTCACCCTAAGCTTCACCACCAACTCCTTGAATTTTTCATTCTGTAGTGGAGAGCATGAGAATTGGCTTTCTCTTGCTTCAACCTATGTGTAGCTTTCTCGAGTAGTGTTTCTACATTTTTGATGGCCAAGAAATTCTTATTTAGCTCATTGTATAGCATTTCCCCAACCTGTTTGTGGAAATTTATTTTGTCTAGTAGGGGAATACTTTCCATATCCAAAGACACATCCAGAGTTTTGAATTTGGATCCTGAGGGCAAGGACTAGGCTCGAGGATGCTGCAAGGAAAACCTCATTTGATTCCTCTCCAAATCCATTGTTTTCAACAACCTGGTGTGATAGGGGGCTAAAGGGATTCTACCTATTGATGCATATCATCTCTTAGTTTCCTATTTCTTTCTTCAATTTCCTTGAATGTAGACCAGCTTGACCCTGGGACTGATGTGCTAGAAATTACACCCAAAATAACTACCTGTGAAGAAGAAGAGGCAGTAGGACAAGCCAGATATTCTAATGAGATATGAAAACCTAGTTGATCTAGAAATTTCTCAACTAGGCTTGTTTCTATCTCTTCTTATTCTACCTCCTGAGTCTTCGTCTTATTGGATGAGGAAGCCCCTACCATCTTGGTATATGTAATCTAGCTCGTGGGTCTCTTTTGTGTTTTTCCTTTATTTGTCGGAGTGTCAATCTCCATATCTATGTCAAGTGGCCATGATTTAGAGTTAGATTTCCATTCTACCTCATGTTTAGACTCATGCAAATAATTCAAAGCCTTTATATTTTATTTCCTTTGAGCAATGAAACCATGAGAGTCATAGTGCTAGACCTCTCCAATGTCAAAATTCATCTCCTTGAATAAGTCCTCAATAGCTCCAGAGAGCTGCATGGCATTAACAACAAAAGGTCTGACATACATTCCTAATTTGAAGAGATGCCCCTTCTTTGCAAGGACAAAGTGAAGCTTCTCTGTATCTAGGATTTGTCTAATGAACTCTAAAGAAAATATCCTCAAGGATATGAAGGCAGGGAAGTGTTAGGGGGGGCTCACACCCATAGATCCTGATATCTACGTGGTTTTCAAACAAATACTAGTCCCCCACCCTAGTGTTCTTATTGATCTGAAGGAGCTCTTTCTGTTGGGGGAGAACTCTGGGAGGAGGCACACCATGAATGATCCTATAGGTTATGGCCATATAGGTGGAGATAAACTGTGAAAAGTTATGAGAATCTAGTTGTTTTCTAATAACCACATCCAAATCAAAAACTGAGTTCCTCTTCTTGTCCTTGGAGTCCAATTTTAGGCTCAGACACTCAACTTCTTCAACATGAGAGTATAGAAAAATATAAAACAACAAGGAGTAGTATCTGAAATATGAAGTAGTGGAGATGTGATTCATCTAGAACCTAATGACTTCAGCCAGCTAGGATGGGATGCGTGGCACACAACCATGTTGCAGCATTTTCTTGAGGAAGCCTAAGGTGGCCTCATTAGCTATGGTGGAATCTTCTTCTCCTAGCACATCAGTAATAATGGATAGGATAGGTTGAACTGGCTCTGCAAAGAGGGAGAAGGAGAAACTATTAGAACCAAGGTATCTAGCCCAAGGGCTAGGATAATTTTCAAGAAGGGTTGTTGCCGAGTGGCTAGGAGATTAGAGCAATAGTACATCAAGGTAGTGTTAGTGAACTGCATTAATTCTGAGGGAGAAGGGTACATCAAGTCCTTTTGAATCAATGTTGGGATGATTTATAGGATCTTAAACCCTTAGGAAGAAATGAAGTAGTTGTTCTTGTCGATGTATGCCGCTACTAGCTAAGAGACAAACTCTAGGAAGTAGTGCATGATGGGAGTAATTTGGTAGTACAAGCCCGAGTCCACCACTCGGAAATGATCTTCCCCCCTGACATACTAGTCAAATAGGTTAGCTCGAAGCCTTGCTAGGTTGTAGGAGCAGGCCGGGTCACTGATTTGTGCTTCCATATCCATGAGAGGGTCAAGGCTTGACGAGGGTTTAGGTTCATGGGTTTTCGGAGCCTTTAGTGGTTTGGTAGAACTTAAGGCCATCAACTCTCAGTTTTTTTTTAAATTTTACCCTGCAGAAAATGTGGAGTAAAGGTGAGCAGATTACCTAGTCATTGTAAAGGAGGATGAAAACGACACCAGGACGAGTTCCTGGGGTGATGGGGGTGTGGAAATGACCTTTTGAGTAGTTCGCAGGATAGAGGAGCATCAAGAAATAGTGAAGGAATTTTGAAATTTGAGCGGGGGAAGTCATTTTTATAGGCAGTGGGGGCCAACGGTTTGCTGACATCATGATGATGTCATGGGGTTGGAAACACGTCACAACGAGATTCATCGATGGGGTTTGAGGTGGCAGACAGGAGAACGGGGAGGACGAGGTTACGATTATGGACTTAAGACTTTACCTTTTACTATGCCAACAAATGAAACCCCACTAGCTGGCGCAATCCCCACCTGGTTCCATAGGTTGAGTAGCGGTGGGATGGGGATCTCTTTAGTCCCCCCAAAATGAATATCCACAATTGAATGGGAAGTTGACTATTCAACTTCGTAGAAGCGGAGAGATTTATCATCTGCACAGTTCCCCCAGGACTGCTTCTGGAAAGCAGCAAGGTGGAGATGGATGGTGATCTGCGCAAAAGTTGCGCACTTTTTATTGGTACGTTTTCACTAAGGTCCCTAGGTCCGATATCGGCTTTATGCACCTATCATTTTCTGGCACACATCACAAGGGGAAAAAACAGAGAAGGATGACCTCCAGTTTCTTGATATCTCGTCCTTTGCCTTCGATATGAAATATATTTCCCTCTAATCTGATATTTAAGCTTCTTCTTAGGTCCTCCTTCCCAAGCATGAACCCTATTGCCTAGCCTTTGCAAAAGTGGGGTCTCCAAGCATAACTGGAAGGAGATCTAGAGTAGGTAACAAGATCAGCTCCAACTAGGGACAATGTATTCCTAGTAATACATTGAGAACCTTCAAATTAGTGTATTCTCTCCATTAGGCATGGAGTCGCTTGATTCAATTTTATAAAAATAAAAACAGAAATACATGAAGAATTGAAAGTAATATTGATATTTTAATAGCTCACCGGTATGTACAATGGGTGAAAAATGAACTTCCTAGTGCTGGAAGTAAAGCTTGAGGAACTACCCATTCACAGGAATCTTAGACACTTCACCTTCCAATTTTTCCAGCAAGAAATTGTTGTTTCCCTTCGCCTTTGCAATCTTCAAGGGTCCAAACCATAAGGAATCAAATTTTCCATGCTTTCCTTTTTCTTCTCTTCTCACATCCCACCTAAGCACCAGGTCTCCAAGCTGTAGCAATCTATCCTTGGCTCTTCTGTCAAAAATAACTTTCATCTTTTCTTGGCATTTGATCAAGTTTTGAGTCACTTCTTCCCTGGTTTCTTGAAGTTCCACAAGATGATTAATTCTCTTAGTTAGGGAATTGGGCTCTTCTTCAACTTGTTGTAGTAATTTAGACACTAGAATTGCTAGTTGTATGGGAAAAATAGTAGCTTTCCCATACACTATTTTAAATGGGGATTTACCAGTCAACCTTTTAGTTGTGACTTTGTTTTCCCACAAGGAAAAATTCAGTTGTGAGTTCCAATTTTTCTGATTCTCTAATATGGTATTTTTCAAGATTCTCACAAGAGTTTTGTTGGAGGATTCAGGCAGGTCATTCCCTTGTGGATAATAGGTAGTAGAGTGGCCTACAAGAATGTTGTATTGCTAATAGAAGCTCAAAAACTTGGTAGATTTGAACACTTGGGAATTATATGTGATTATCTTCCTCAGACACCCAAATCTATCCATAATGTTTTCTTCCATAAATTTTATAACAACTACATTAGTTGCATTCCTGGATGGGATAACCTCCACCCACTTAGTGAAATATTCGGTTGTAGTGAGAATCCATTTGTGTTGACCGATGGATGGTGCGTGTACCTCTCCAATAAATTCCAACCACCATTATCTAAATGGTTCCTCCACAAAGACAGGGATCAAGGGAAAAGGTGCCTTGGCACTCATCATAGGCCCTGATGTAAGAATAGACTTCACTAAAAATCTTGGGCCAATAAAAACCTTTCTTGAGGATTTTATGTTCAGTAGCTTTCCAACCATAAATCCCTCCACAAATGAAACCATGAAATTCGTCTATTACTTCACTTCCTCTTCAACCAAGCACAGGAGAAAAAATCCCAAAGAGTTCTCCTAGTACAATTGGTCACTTGAAATGAAAAATATATGGACATGCAGTCTCATGGTACGATATTTACCTTTGTCAAAATTCACTGGGATCTTAGGAAAAGCAAGTAGTGAACTGTATGTTTGTACCAGTGAGATAGGGTAAACTTCATTTGAATCTCCTGAGTTGGGCTCTCGACCCCTCGTTGCTCCTCTTCACCCATGTCTTTCTTTTCTCGTTCTAATAATAGATTAATTTCCAAATCTATGCAATTAGATTCAGACATCATCTTGGCCATCCCTTGTCCCTTTATTAGCTTAGTGGGCTTGATTTCGAAGTCATATTCCTGAATCTTGGCAATCCATCTGCCCCTCCTACCTTCACTGTCTCCTTGCACAAGAATATATTTCATTGAGGTCTTGGGGACATAGGATAATACTCTTTACTACATTACATACCCTCAAAAAGCTTTCAAGGCTTTGACACGGGCTTAAGCTTTATTTTCCAATATATCATATTTGAGTTTAGCTTCCCTTAGCACTTGGCTTAAAAATGCCATAGGCTGCTGATGAATTCATTATTCTTTTGTAACAACACAACTGCCACTGTGTCAGGGGACACAAAAGAAAATATAAGAAAGGGTGTTATATAGTATGGACTGACTAACATAGGCATGTCAGCTAAGGCCTTTTTTATCTTCAGGAATTATTCTTAGGCTTTTGCGGTACATTTTACCTCCTTTTTCTTCTTCAGCATCTCAATGATATCCTTAACTATCTCAGCATAGTTTGGCACAAACCTTCTTAGGAAATTTATCCTGCCCAAGAACACTTCAATCTCTTTCCTATTCCAAGGTAGTGAGATGTTGTGAATGGCATGCACTCTTTTAGGGTCAATATTATCTTCCTCCTTCGCCACTCTGTTTCCAAGAAGATTTCCTTCGCTTAGAGAAAACTGAGACTTTTTAGGGTTCAAAGACAACCCATACTTCCTACATTTCTCAAAGGTATGCCTTAGGTGCTCAATGTGTTCTTCATTTGTCTTTGAGAAAACTATAATACCATCTAAATATATAACCACAAACTTATCCTGTTCTCCCAAAGAAGAAATGTACATGGCTCTCTAAAAGTGGCTCCAGCATTAATTAAACCAAAGGGAATTCTTTAATACATGAATTTTCCCCACGGGGTGGTAAAGGTTGTTTTCTTCTAATCATTTGGTTGTACCAGGAGAAACCATCCATCATAGACATTCTTATTAACCCGAACACCTTCTATTAAAATGTGGTCCACTTGGTTAAGGGGCAGTTGTCTTTCAAGGAAGCCTTGTTTAGGTTCCTAAAATCAATACAAAGCCTTATTTCTACGTTCTCCTTTCTGACTGGGACCAAATTGGCCACCCAATATGATTACCTCAGAGGTACAATGATTTTAACCTGTAATAAGTTCTTCATATCTTTTTCAATAGAAGGAAGAATCAAAGTATTAATCTACCTGAGATTTTGTTTGTAAGGCTTCACCCCTCCTTTTAAAGGTATCTTGTGTTGGATGATGGTGGTATCAAAAGTTTTTAGGTCCCCATAAGACCAAGAAAATACATCCATGTAATTCTTAAACAGGTCAAGGTATTTCTGCTTATACTCACCAAGGATTCCTTTTGCCAGTTTTATCACCCTTGGGTCTTGGTCTGCGCCAGTGTTGTGATCTTCTACTTTTTCTTCAAATTCTTGCTTGGTTGATTTGGCTGCTACATCATTTGAGTTGAAAATTATCTCTAGCGGCACGAGACCCCTAGGGATGGTGCTTCCTTTCAGCTGTAGGATTTTGTGCCCACCAATGGTTTCCTCCCACTTCTTCGGTTTTTCCTCTATCACCTCCTCATCTTCTTGGTCGATTACGGAATTGGAAAACTCTCCTGCCAATTACATGAAGAGTTTTATTTTTTCTTCATCCTCAAATACTTGCCAATGTTTGATGTTGTTTGGTACTAAAGGTTTGTACCAGACTTCAACTTCATACATTAGTGGTGGATTTGGGGGAGGCTTAAAGTTAATTTCAACCATAGCCAAAGAGTCATCCATCCTATTTCCCTCTTGGGGCAGAAATTGAATATTAAAAGCCAAGAATTTTTTTTCAATTAGACACCATACCTCATTTCGATAAGTCCTTGGTCATGGATGTTTGGCCTAGCATTGATTTTTGATCTGCCTGCCCACCAATTTTGAGTCTCCAAATAATCAGGCACCCAATGCTTAAATTCCTTGTTAGCTATAGTCACAACAACAAAACTTCATATTCAAAAACATTATTTGTGGCTTCATATTCTAGTTTGAAAGAAAGAGGAATTAGGCTACCTTCAGGAGACTTTAATAATACCCCTGCCCCATTTCCTTCCCTAGAGCAAGCTCCATCAAAATACAATTTCCAAATATTATCACATTCCATAGGTTCTTTATATAGCTATACAAAGCATTTTACCTATGTCTCTTCCAAAATCAAATCTTTCTCCTCTAATAACAGGTAAGACGGTTCTGTCTCTTTCCCATACAGGGGTGTATTTTTAGAACCTTCATCTTTTGTAACAATCTTCACAAACCTTGATTATCTGTACCGAATATGCTCTTATCCACCAAAAACAGGGTTAGAGGCATAAGTCAAATCTAATTTAATGGATCCTCCAATTTTAGACCCCCATGATCTAGATAAGAGCATCCCAAACCTTGTAGGAATTTCTGTAGCCATGATATCCATCACTACACTCTTAGACGAGATATATGCCAAATTCACCACAAAAGCTTTGATCAATAACAATCATTTCACCTTTCTGGAGTCAAACAAGTAAAGATCCTTGTATGGCCACATTATTTGCAACCCCAATTGTTCCATTACTGATAGCGACATCAAATTATTGGAGGCTCCTAAATCAAGCATGCAATTATGTAGCAACAACTAATGAATCACCAAAGTCACATAAAAAGGTGTTGTAGAAGAGTCTTTCTCTTCAACATGGGGTCCAAAAACTACCATGGGTTTTTCTTCTTACATATTTAGGATGTCTTGTATAGGAGTTGTTGTAGGTGGGTCAATAAACTGAGACACTTGTGCTTTGTATTTTAGCTGTCTCAATAGATAAGAAAAGGGAACAACAATTTTAACCTTTTCTAATTCCTTTTGCAGGTCAAACATAGAAGGACTCTTATCAGCATGGACAATGTCAATAGGTTCTTTCACTATTTCAGACTAGTTGGGATGATGGAAGGGTTTGTTCTGATTTAGACACTTTAGGATTTTGTGGGAGAGAGGTAGTTGACTCCTTCTTGTTAAGTGGAGGTTGATCTAGGGACTTATTTTCTTTTTCTAGTGGCTTGGCAGGGTTAGAGGTAGAAAACTCTTCCCCTTGGTCTTGTCCTTTACATCTCCTCCTAGAAGACCTAAGGTAATATTTCTTGTGAACTTGAGCTTGCATGAAGTCTGAAAATTTTCTTCAATAGTCATCAATCTCTTCATTATACAAAGGAGCATTCAATTCCCCTTCCTCCTCCTCGAGCGCTTCAACTTTGTACTCCTCTTCTGAGACATAAGAGAAGTGATTATCCTTAGTTTCCAAATATTCTTCCACCTACTCCTCTGGGTCATCCTCTAAACGTAATGGAGGTTGAATGTGATATTGTTATTCCTTTCTTTCTTTCTGTAAGATTTGTAGTGGAGGCCTCCTATATTGAGGATTAAAATTCCTATTTGGAGCTGAGAGGGTTTTTCTGGGTGGATTTTTATTTTCTAACTCCAATTTCACAAGCTTGTTGGACAAGTTCTTGATCAAATTTTTCATCTCTTCCCGCTTTTGTTCTTGAGTTTCCTTCCCTTGACCTAAAGAGCTAGCCTCCTCTTTTCCTCTCCTCCTTTCAAAATAATCAGGTTTTCTTCTTGATTTTCCAGTGGAGGTGAAGTTAGCTTCTACCTCAATTTCATCAATCTGGCTCTGATCAAGGGTGTGGGATTTTCTCTCCCTAAGATTCAAACCAAATTTGGACTCAAAACCCCAGAAAAAAATACCTTGGCAGGAACTTTTGGTGGTTTAACTTCTGCAAGAAAGATGTTATAAACTTTGTTAAACCTCTTGATGAATTTAGCAACATCCTCATCATGTGTCTTCCTCATAGCATTATTTTTGTGAGGACATATTCACAATCTCTTCTCTCACCCCATTTCTACATGAAAACATTTTCCATTTCTTGCCATGTAGTAATTGAGGCATTGGGTAGGGACTTGAACCACTTCCTAGCCTCTCCATCTAAATATTGGACAAAAATTCTCAAAATCACATCTAAGTGCTCTACATTTTGATTCTCTACAAAGGGGCAGAAAGTGTTTATAAGTTTTTGAGCAGAGATTTCATCCTCTCCAATAAATCTTGGAATTTGTTTGAGGTAGTCCCGAGGCATGGCATTCATAGGTTGTGGTAGATCAAGAGGAGAATACCTATTAAGAAGAAAACTAGGGACAACCATATTTTGCAATGGGGGATGTAGTAAAATATTTATCACAGGTCTTTGTTGTAGGATTAATTGAGTCATGACTATTTGAGGCCAAACTGGGAAGCTATTAAAACTTGGTGTTGGGCTACCTTCAATTATTTCTTTAATTTCTTCAAGCTCTTAGAAAATGAGAGAGGTAGATGAAGGAGGGCTAGGAGGGGCCCCTTCATTCTTACCTCCTGAGAAAAATAGGCCAAACAATGAAAAATGGTCATATGTGTATCTAACGATGTTGGAAGTGGGTTCAGAGTGGTTTATTATGGCCTTCTGTGAGTCGGTTGATGTTATCTCTAGGACAAAGATCCAATTACTTGGAGTGACTGGTGTTTTCTCTTTCCTGACCCTCTTGGATATGATTCTTTCTAGGTCAAACACCGAAGGGGTATTTTTTGGAATTTTATTAGAGTTGGTATGAGGCCTCTTGAAAGCCATTTTAATTAGATGAGGGATCCCCAGTGGAGTCGGTCAAAATTTATTTACGTGGAGTCGCCAAGGTGAGTGAAATCCAACCCTGCACTTCCCTTTCTCATCTATCAAAGGAATTCCAAAGTAGTCATTATCTAGGGAAAAGTATCTTTCAAATTCGTTCACTGGCAATGACACCAAAAGATGTTGTGGTTGGAATCAGTCTCCAAGAGACAATCCCTGGGTTTGAAAGAGGACTAGTGCCTAGGAAATCCTAAATGAGTTCTTGCATATTTGCAAGAGCTATCACACACACTCAATATTCAAATTTCAGAGAAAAACAATGATTCAGAACCCTCCTCCAAAATAAGTATATAACCATCAAACTGAAAATCAACTCATGGAAACATTAACACAATTATATAACGACCTTCATCACAATGATTTGCAGCATAATTAATCATTGTAGTATATGGAACAGAGGAATTAAACATAGGAGGAAATTCAATACACAAGGCTTGTCCATAAGAATCGTGTATAGTAAAAATCAGAATGAACCAAAGAAGACAGAGATTAAGAATGGAGTGTGAAGATACGTAGTATGCTCTTTAAGGATTTGATTTCCATGTCTATACAAGTGTTATACATCAATATTTGAATTTAACGAATCTATATGATCATGAGAAAAACATTAAACGATACTTATGATACAATCTAATAGGAATATGAAACACATATGAAGGCACATAACGAGAACACATATTATAATCATAGATGAGCTGAAATCACCAAAATATTGTATTAATTTTCAACAGAGCAATAATACATCCATAATGCATAGAGCTTCTCTACTGGAAAGAAAAAATATCACAAATTTATAAACCCTTTTAGAGTCTTTTTTCATAGTCTTTATAGGGCTCCAGGAGGAAAACCCGTTATAAAATATTCCTTCATAATTTGGTTTCAGAGAGACATCATATGAAAATTAAGCATGCCTCATAGCACAAATGTCTATAACATAAAATATAACCGACTGAGGAAATAAAATAGTTACATTAAAGTAAAAGTAAAAGTGCATGATTGACACAATCTGCAATATCTTTAATGTTGTTGGGAAGGAGGTGGTGGCTACATCGAGGGATTGATGATCTAGAGCGTACATGGATCAATGAATTGTTCACAACTTTGCCATAGTACTGTATTTGGGAGAGGAGAATGGAAGAACAATTGACATGAGATCTTCAAACTGGTGAGTTTTGATTAGTCCAACCTTGCACTAAATAGAATTTTTATCAGTCCAAGAAGTTGAAAGTGTTTCCCATGGGAGGAGTTTGCTTTGCTTTTGGCCTCCACCAGTCGTTGTTTGTACTAATCCCAAGGGCTTAACTCACCCAATTCCCAATGGCTGGGAAACCATTCCCTTATCAGTGCTTCAAACTCTTGATTGAAAGCATCCACCTTCCTTACCATAGTTGCAAGGAATTCTTCAGCTCTCACTCTGGCTTCCTCCTTTTGGGTCATCTTAGTAATTTCCATGATGGGCCCCACTCTATCCACCACATCAATAGGCCTCAACTCTCTCAGTGTCCTCTCATTCATGAACTTGATGAACTTTTTAGAACTTTGGGAGTTCTTTATCCCATCCTCCTTATTTGTCATGATGGAGTATTAAAAGTCTTTAAATGTTATTTTTTGTTCATGCATCATGTTTATGAACTCCTGGTTCTTTTCTATCTCCTCAATAAACTCATCCCATAGTAGTTTTTTGGCTTGCGACAGTGACATGTTCCATTTTAAGTTACACTTTAACTCTGAGATTTGTTGATTGGCTTCTTGTAGGTATTTATTGAGGATCTCAACATTAATTTTGTTGATCTCTGCTTTTTTCTCCTTCTGGGCCAAGTTTTCCCGAGTAGTTTCTAGATCTCTTTGTACCTTTTTTAACTCCTGCTCTGAAATCTAGAGTTTAGTAAGGGTCTTGCTTAGCTGCTCAGTAGGATTTTCAGGGTCCACAAGGATGATGACCGTGCACATGTCTCAATCAATCTTCTGTTGTAGCTTAGTTATAGTTTGCTTGGGGGTTATGACCTCATTGTTCCTATTAATGATTTCATTGACCAAGATATATTTTTCTGCCTCTACCTGTGATAGATCCTTGGTCTAGACATGTTCACTGGCCAACACCTTAAGCTTCTATATTAGCTCTTGAATCTCTACTTTGTAACCCTTGAGAAGGGTCTCTACAGCTGACATTTCTTTAGGATTCACCCCAAGCTTCACCACCAGCTGCTTGAAGTTTTCATTTTGTATGTGGAGAGCATGAGAATTGGCTTTCTCTTGCTTCAACCTATGTGTAGATTTCTCTAGTAGTGTTTCTTCCTCGCTAATGGTTAAGGCTTATTCATCTTGTTGTATCGCATTTCCCCAACTTGTTTGTGGAAATTGATTTTGTTTGGGAGGAGAATACTTTCCATATCCAAAGATACATCCAGATTTTTGAATTTGGACCTTGAGGGCAAGGACTGGGCTCGAGGATGCTACATGGAAAACCTCATTTGATTCCTCTCCAAATCCATTGCTGCCAACAACCTGGTGTGATAGGGAGCTGAATGAGATTCTACCTGTTGTTGCATATCCTCTCTTACTTTCTTATTGCTTTCTTCAATGGCCTTGAATGCAGACCAACTTGACCCTAGGACTGATGTGCTAGCAGTTGCACCTAAAACAACTACCTGTGAAGAAGATGAGGCAATATACTGATCCATATCTTCCAATTAGATATGAAAACCTAGTTTATTTGGACCTTTCTCCACTAGGCTTGTTTCCAACTCTTCTTCTTTTACCTCCTGAGTCTTAGTCTTTTTGGATGAGGAAGCCCCTACCATCTCGGTATCTATAATCTGGCCCACAGGCCTCTTTTGTGCTTTTCCTTTATTCGTCGGAGTGTCAATCTCCATCTCTGTGTCAAGATGCCATGATTCATAGTAAGCTTTCCATTCTACCTTGGGTTTAGACTCATGCAAATAATTCGAAGTCATTATCTTTTCTATAATCTAAGTAATGACACCACGAGGATCATAGTTCCAAACCTGTCCTATGTCAAAATTCATCTCCTTGAGAAAGGCCTCAATAGCTCTAGAGGCATACCTAGAATTAACAACAAAAGGTCCCACATGCATTCCTAATTTGAGCAGATGCCCCTTCTTTTCAGGGACAAGGTGAAGTTGGTCTGTAGCTAAGATTTAACTAATGAACCCTAAAGAAAATATCCCAATGGGCATGAAGACATGGAAATGACACCATGAGGGTCATAGTGCCAAACCTCATGTCAAAATTCATCTCCTTGAGCAAGGCCTCAACAACTCCAAAGGCCCGCCTGACATTAACAACAAAATTTCCCACAGACATTCCTAATTTGAACAAATACCCTTCTTTGGAGGGAAAAAGTGAAGGTGGTATGTAGCTACACTTTGTCTAATGGACTCTAAATAAAATATCCTTATGGGAATGAAGACAGGTAGGTAGTAGGGGGGGAGCTCACACCCATAGATCTTGATCTCTATGTGGTCTTCAAACAAATACTAGTCCCCCCACCCTGGTGTTCTTACATAGTCGAAGGAGTTGTTTCTATTGGGGGAGAACTCTAGGAGGAGGCACACCATGAATGATCCTATAGGAAATTTCCATATAGGTGGAGATAAATTGTGAAAAGTTCTGAGAATATAGTATTTTTCGGACAACCACATCCCAATCAAAAATTGAGTTCCTCTTATTTTCGTTGGAGACCAAGTTTAGGCCCAGACACTAAAATTATACAACATGAGATTATAGAAAAAGATAAAATAGCAAGGAGTGGTATTTGAAATATGAGGTAGTGGAGAATTGATGCATCTGGAACCTGATGGCTTTATCTAGGTAAGATGGGATGTGTTGCAAACAACCAAGCTGTAGAATTTGCTTGAGGAAGCCTAAGGTGGCCTTATTGGCTATGGTGGCATCTTCTTCTCCAGAATATGGGTAATAATGGATAGGATAGGTTGAACTGGCTTTGCAAAGAGGGAGAGGGAGAAACTATCAGCAACAGGTAAGGTATCTAGCCCAGGGGCTAGGATAATTTTTAAGAAGGGTTGTTGCTCAGTGGCTAGGAGAGTGGAGTAATAGTACATCAAGGAAGTGTCAATGAACTGCATTAATTCTGGGGCAGAAGGGTACACCAAGGCCTTCTTAATTACTGTTGGGGTGATTTCTAGGATCTTAACTGCTTCAGAGGAAATGAAATAGTTGTTCTTGTCTACATATGTTGTTGCCAACCAGGAGACAAACTCGTAGGAAGTAGTGCATGGTGGGAGAAATCGGGTAGTACATGCCTGAGTCCACTACTCAGAAAGGGTCTTCCCCCCTGACATACTAGTCAAACACATTAGCTTGGACGCTTTCCAGGTCGTAGGCACAAGCTAGGTCAGCAATTTGCGATTCCATATCCATGAGGGGGTCAAGGCTTGGCGAGGGTTTAGGTTCGCGGGTTTTTGGAGCCTTTGGGGGTTTGGAAGACCTTGATACTGTCATCATCTATTTGTTATTTTAAAATTTTACGCTACAGAAAACATGAAGTATAGGTGAGAATATTACCTAGTCACTACAGAGGAGGATGACAATGCCACCGGGGCAAGTTTTCGGGGTGACAAGGGTATGCAAACGACGTTTCGAGTAGGTTGTAGGTGGGAGGAGCACTAGGAAACAATGAAGGAGTTTTGAAATTTGAGTGGGGGAAGTAATTTTTATAGGAAGTGGGGGCTAATGGTCGGGTGACATCACGAGTTCGGACACGTGTCGCGACAAGATTCAGCGGTGGGGTTTGAGGTGGCAGACAGGAGCAGGGGGAGGATGAGGTTACCACTACGAACTTTAGACTTTACCTTTTACTATGCCAGGGAATGAAAGCCCACCAGATGGCGCAGTTCCCACCTGGTTTTGGAGGTTGAGTCAAGGTGGGATGGGGATCTCTTCAACCCCCCTAGAATGTATCTCCACTGTTGGATCAAAAGTTGAATATTCAACTCTGAAGGGGCACAAAGATTTATCATCTTTGTAGGTTCCCCCCTGGACTACTTTTGGAAAGAAGCAAGGTGGAGATGGATGGCGATCCACGCAAAAGTTGCGCACTTTTTACTGGTAATTTTTCACCAAGGTCCCAGGGTTTGGTCGCAGCTTTATGCGCCTATCATTTGCCACAATGCATCGCAAGGGGAACATATAGAGAAGGATGACCTATGCGTCCTTGAGAGCTCGTCCCTTACCTTCGATATGCAATATATTTCCATCCAATCTGATATTTAAGATTGTTATTAGGTCCTTGTAGGTTTTAACCCCGTACAAAAATTACCTGCATACGAATTCTAAGACACAGAAAAATAAACAATGTGAGAGCATAACACATAAAACACATATATACAGAGATTTTCCCACTGGATCCCAAAATCGGGACTACCAGCTTGATTTTTCATTATGTTCCTTTCAATGTTACAATACATATTTATACATGCCGAAGCATCCAATACCATGGACTGAAAACCATCACATCCAAAAAACATGTGCAAAAATCATGCACAAAACCATAGGTGGGTCCGCCCAACCTAACATAGGGTCCAAAACCAAAATTTTCTGCGGCGGCCCCAGACCCCATAAAGTGGGGTTATGGGTGCCCTTCAAACCCCCTGTTAACTACATGGAAAGAATATAACACAACCCATCATTCTCCCACTTGTTTTCTTTCCACAGGGGGCCACAAGAGAGCTTAGTCATTTTCCCAGCCCTGAAATGCCCATTGTCTATCTACACCAAGAGAAATTCTCAGAGCTCACAGATTTTGTCAATGCATCTGAGTATTCTTGAAAGTGTCCACCTTTACTAGCAACACCTTTTTTTCTTCTATCATATCCCTCACAAAGTGATACTAAACATCAATGTGCTTTGTCTTTGAATGATATGCAGGGTTCTTTGCCAAGAAATTGCACTTTGGCTGTCACAATCTATCCTTATAGATTCTTGTACTAACCCCATACTTGAACACAATCTCTGCAACCAAACTGCTGCCTTGCTTGCATGAGTGGCTACCATGCATTTTTCCTCTGTAGTTGATAGTGCCACTACAAATTGTTTCTTACTCATCCAACTCACTGCACCTCCAAATAGGTTAAACACATACCCACTTGTAGATCTTCTCTAATCTAGATCTCCAGCCCAGTCTGCATCAACAAAGCCATGAATATCCAACACTCTGCCCAATCCTGGTCTTCCTTGGTAGCACAGACCATAATCACTAGTGCCACGCAAATACTTGAAAACCCACTTCACTGTGTCCAATGCTCCTTTCGTGGTTTTTACATAAACCTGCTCAATACTCCCACTGCATGTGCAATGTCTGGTCTAGTACAAACCATTTCATACATCAGGCTACCGATTGCACTTGCATATGGAACACAAGACATTTCCTCTTCCTCTTCTTGTGTGTTGGGACATTGTTCAGTAGATAACCTCACACCTACAGGAATAGGAACCTTCACCGGTTTACTATCTTGCATATTAAGCCTCTGCAGTATTGTCTCAACATACTTCCTCTGGTTTAACCAGAGCTTCCTCTTTGCCTGATCTCTTTTAATTTCCATGCCCAAAATATAGTTTGCAGCACCAAGATCTTTCATGTCGAATTTGGTGGACAATTGGGTCTTCAAATCCTATATAATTTCTTTTTCATTTCCAACCAGCAACATATCATCCACATACAAGACCAGATAACTAACACGGTCACCAATTAATTTAAAATACACACAGTGATTTGCTTTGCTTCTAGTGAAGCCAAGTCCCCGTATAAATGTATCAAATTTCTGATACCACATCCTTGGTTACTGTTTTAACCCATACAGAGACTTCTTTAACTTGCATACTAGTTCTTTCTTACCCTTCGCTGCAAAGCCTTCAGGTTGCTTCATGCAGATTTCCTCTTCCAGATCCCCATGAAGAAATCCTATCTTCACATCCATCTATTCTACCTCAAAATCAAAAGCAACAGTAACAGATAAAAGTAATCTAATAGAAATTACCTTGGCAATAGGAGAAAAAATATCACCAAAATCAATTCCCGGCACTTGGGAGTAACCTTTTGCTACCAACTGAGCTTTGTATTTCTCCACTTTTCCTTCTACATTTGTCTTCTTTTTGAACACCCATTTGCTGCCAATGGGTTTCCTTCCAGCTGGCAACTCCACCAGATCCCAAGCCTCATTTTTGTGCAAAGATGCCATTTCATCAACCATGGCCTCTTTCCAGAGTTTTCCATCCTTTGAATCTAATGCTTCCTTCACAGTTCTAGGATCATTGACAGTAATAGATAAAGAAAATTTTGAACAGAAAGCAGGTGGACTATACCTTTCAGGCTGCCTTCTTTCTCGAACTGATCTTCTTACAGCCGGAGTTTGTGGCTCTTCATCTTCTAATTCCTCCTTTGATGTAGAGTCTGATTCTTCCTCTTTTAGCTCAAACTCTATCTTCTCAGGTTCCTTTAGTTGGAATTCATGTTTAATAACATCTTTCACCTCTCTGAACACCACATCTCGGCTGTACACAACCTTCTTTGTGACTGGGTTCCAAAGCTTATAACCCTTTAAACCATCCTTATACCCAATAAATATGCACTTTTCAGATTTACTATCCAACTTGGTTCGTTTCTCCTTTGGAACATGTACATATGCATCACATCCAAATACCCTCAAATGTGAAAGAGAGGGTTTCTTACCAGTCCATACCTCTTGTGGAGTCTTATCCTCCAACGCTGACGAAGGTGACCTGTTGACCAGGTAACATGCAGTATCCACCACCTCTACCCAGAATTCCTGTCCTAACCTGGAACCACTGAGCATGCTTCTTGCCCTTTCCATCAATGTCTTATTCATTGTTTTTGCAACTCCATTTTGCTGAGGTGTATATGGAGTAGTCCTCTGCCATGCTATACCACACTTCTTACAGAATTCTTCAAATTCCTTACTGCAAAACTCTCCACCGTTATCTGTCCTCAGCACCTTTATCTTCTTCTCTATTTTGTTTTCCACCAGAGCCTTAAATTCTTTAAACCTATCAAATACTTCAGATTTCTTCTTAAGGAAATATATCCATGTATTCCTTGAGAAGTCATCTATAAATGATACATAGTACATAGACTTACCTTGTGATGGAACCTTCACAGGTCCAAACACGTCACTATGCACAAGTTCTAATATCTGTTTCACCCTCTTACTACCAAAGGGGAAACTCACTCAATTCTGCTTCCCATATACACAATTTTCATAGAAATCAAAATCCAGAGTGCTATTACTCATACCTTCTACCATACCTTTACCATGAAGTATCTGAAGGCCCTTTTCTCCAATATGTCCAAGCCTTTGATTCCACAACATGATCTTCTCTCCAGAGACCACTATATTTTCTGCTCCACTTTTAGGAACCACAGAACTATTGCACCCATCAATAATAGTGCTACCTTGCAGCTTGTACAGAGTTCCAATCTGAACTCCCCAGATCAATACCAATGCTCCCCAAACCATCTATTAGGTATCCTTCTCGAACACTGTTTTTACACCTGCATCATCCAGCTTGTTAACAAAATCAGATTTCTGGCTAACGTAGGAATATGTGGAACACCTGGAAGCGTTCTAACCCATCCACCTTGCAACTTCAACTTTACTTTTCCACAACCAACGATTCTAGCCTTCCTGTCATCCCCTAAGAAGACATCACCACCATTATATTTCTCATACTCGCAGAACCACTCTCTATAGGGAGTGAAGTGAAAGGATGCACCTGAGTCAATCAACCATGCCTCATGATCTACATGTGTACTTGAAGAAGACAAGTACACATCCCCACCTTTATCTGAGGTGGTTTTCATCTCTGCAGAAGGAGCCTCATCAAATCCCTTTCCTTTGTCAAGAGCTTTAGATTTACAGTCCCTTTTGAAGTGCCCTTCCTTTCCACATTTCCAGCACACCACCTTTACATGTTTTCCTGGAGATTTAGATCTCCCTCTAGATTTAGATCTCCCACTCGATGACTTATTTTTGTTTCTGTTCTGGGACCATCCTCGTACATACAAGGCATCACCATTCTAGCTCTCCATATTTTTCCTTCTCATCTCCTCCGTCAGCAAGGATGAGACTATTTCATCAAAATGTAAGGTGGTTGCATTACTACCTATTGCAATAACCAGACTATCCCACAAATCTAGTAGAGAACACAACAAACTGATGCACTTATCTTCATCTAAAATTTTAATATCAACAGATGCTAACTAAATTACCACAGTATTAAATGCATTCAGATGCTCTATCACCGAGTCTCCATCTTTCATCCTCAGGTTATACATCTTTTTCCGCAGGAACAGTTTATTCACCAGAGACTTAGATTGGTATAAAGTCCCGAACTTGTCCCACAAATCCTTTGTCGTAGCTTCCCCTGATACATTCAGCAATACTAAATCTGAGACACACAATCATATTGTGCTCTTTGCCTTCCAATCCAACTTCTTCCATTCTTCATCGGTCACTCCCGTTGGTTTAGTACCTGGATCTACCGCGATCCACTGATATTTATCCACCAACAGATCCTCCATCTTAAGTTTCCACAACTCAAAACTCTGACCATTAAATTTCTCGATCTTTATCTTTCCACCACTCACCATCTTCTTTCACCACCAGAATCGATCTCGCAGATCTCCCACTGAACAGGGTCTACCACAAGCCTGAGCAAAACCCCTCAACAACAAAGGCGTCCCCTTGAAGTAAAAAACAACTCTGATACCAGATGTAGGTTTTAACCCCGTACATAAATTACCTGCATATGAATTCTAAAACATAGAAAAATAAACAATGCGAGAGCATAACACCTAAAACACATATACATAGAGATTTTTCCACTGGATCCCAAAACCGGGACTACCAGGTTGATTTTTCATTATGTTCGTTTCAATGTTAAAATACATATTTATACATGCCTAAGCATCCAATACCATGGACCGAAAACCATCGTGTCCAATACCATGGACCGAAAACCATCACATCCAAAAAACATGTGCGAAAATCATGCACAAAACCATAGGTGGGTCCGCCCAACCTAACGTAGGGTCCAAAACCAAAATTTTCTGGGGCACTGCCCTGGACCCCATAAAGTGGGGTTACAGGTGCCCTTCAAACCCCCTGTTAACTACGTGGAAAAAATATAACACAACCCAATAGTCCTCCTTCCCAAGCATGAACCATTATGCCTGCCCTTTGCAAAAATCAAGTCTCCAAGCATGATTACAAGGAGATGCAGAGTAGGTGACAACACCATGTTTATTGGATAGAACTTAGATGGATCCCCAAAGGAATTCTATTTGAAATAAGGAAACTATGTGGGAAATTCCTATGGGTTGGAGCAAAGGAAGAAGGAGTTCTCCCTTGGGTGGCATGGGAAAATATAGCCCTCCCAAAGGCTTGGGAGGCTGGGGTATAAAGGATCTTCCTATATTTTGCACATCTCTTGCATCAAAGTTTGTATGGTGCATACTATTGTCAAAAAATATATGGATTGTTGTAGTAAAAAATAAATATATCAATCCTCTCTCCATTTAGGAATGAGTGAGAATGTAGGACAAGAAATCTCTAAATGTGTCAGTAATATGGAAAGCTACAATGGTATCTTTTAGTGTTACTGAAGAGGGCCTAATGTGACATATAGCGAGAAGGAAAAAAGTTATAATTGGCATTAACCCTTGGGTAGGATGAAGATAAGGCTGTGAACTACCAAGGGAACTAACAACAACCTTAAACAATCAAGGAATGTTTTTTTTAAATCATGTAGGAGACGACGAGGGTTCCTTGATCTGACATTAAGTTTGGAAATCGGCTGAACAATTTCATTTGGATCCTAATATGGAATATGTATGGCAAGATTACATAAGAGAACTACAAAGAACACAGGTCAGGATTAGGGATAGGTCTGATGAACCCAGATGGGTCCATACACCAGCTGGTTTTTATACACCTAAATTTGGTTACAACTATCAAATGGACAACAGAGCCCAGGGTGTATAGGCATTGTGGTGGAAATCACTCTGGAAATTGGAATGCCTTGCAATGTCAAGGATTTTCCTACGGTGCATTCTCATTAATAAATTTCCTACCTGGGACAATCTTTAGAAAACAAATGAACATGGTCCAGGATGGTGTGTGTTGTGCAAAAATGTGGAAGAGTTGGTAAATCATCTCTTTTTAAGCTGTCCTTTCACCTTAAAAATGTGAGAAGCATCTTTGAGTCTTATGGGACCTAGCATGACCCGTAGAGGTTTAAACATTGGGGAAGCTTGGAAAAATTGGTGGAATGTTGTGCGAGATGAAAAATTAAGGAACAAACCACCAATAACCCTCTAGGGAATATGGATGGCAAGAAATAAATGCATCTTCCGAGACATTTATTCGGCTCTCTGTCTCATAGCTATTGAAATTTTCGCAATTTTCTAATTACTCCCAATAGTCTTGTCGACTTTGGCTCCACGAGTTAATTATTAGAGAATAACAAATCAACCCACAGATTCTGTGCGCATACTTTGATGGAGCTTCTGATGCTCAGAATAGATGTGACATTGGTCTGGTTATTTACACCAATGGTCACAAAAATTTAAGATCATCAATAGGCCTTGGAACTAGAACAAACAACCATGTAGAGCTTCTCTCATTGAAATTATTATTATGTTGGGCTCGAGATATTGGTTTAGCTTTAGTGAAAACTTTTGGAGATTCATTAAATGTTATTGATTGGTTTAGTGCAGTACAACGATGTCAAATTCATACTTTGATCCCACTCATTGAAGAAATTTTAACTCTTAGGCAGGATTTTGATTTTATCTTTATTTGCCACATATACAGGGAATAGAATGTAGAGGAGGATCTCTTATCTAAAGATGGTGTTAAAAAAGTTTTTGGCAGATGGCATATTCAAGAGACCATTTTTTGGTCTAAAACGCAATGAAAATTAGAGTTTCATTTACTATCAACCTGGGAAAGTAAACTTTGAGGATTATCCAATATATATGGACTTAGAGACAAACTAAACTAAGCTAGGTGAAGAAATGCCAAAGCTCCCTTACAGGAGGTCTTTCATTGGGATCTCCAACACCTATTTAGTCATTTAACAAAATGAAATCTAAAAATTAAAAGACATTGTGATAAGTGTAAGAAATATTAAAGCTCCCTTACAGGAGACTTCTCATTAATATTTTTAATCATCTTAATCAACAAAACCTAATTCTGATTGATTGCATGAAATATTAAAGCTCTCTTACAAGAGACTATTCATGTATATCTCAAGCATATAAATCAGAAACTTAAACTAATGAAATCAAACATTAAATAACATATCACATTCACTGAAGGAAACATTAATACTTTCTTAGGAAAGGTCATTCGTTAATATTTCAAACATATGAACCTAATAATTTAATCTAATGAAATTCACAAACGAACATAAAATAAAAGCCTACTAAAAAAAAAGTGTACTTGCTAGGCAATGGGGATCCTTCCAAGGATTCACAAGCACACCAAAAGAGAAGTCAAATGTAGAGGATCAAAGAAGCTCCGTTTTATTCATCATCAATTGAAAATTGCGATTACAACCATTACAATGTTTCTCCAAATCTAACTTCTCATTACCAACCTATAAGATACTAAGATTACAAATGAAGGACTAGGTTCTAAAATTCTAAAAATTAAGATTACAAAATGAAGATTACAAATGAAGGAGATAACACTCCTATTTATAAAAAAGCTATGATAACAAACTCATAAATGTAAATCCACTATTCCCTCCTTTGACCCACATATTTCTCAACCAATGGTGACACATAACCCTATCCTCCATGATCTCCTCCATGAGGTCCATGATCTTCTCCATGAGGTCCATGATCTCCTCAAATTCGAATTTGAACATAGAGTGCCACATAAAGATGCCTTGGAAGCTTCCTTTGTACCTACACATGTCAACAAACTCATTCTAATTGTTAGGTATAAGTATAAGGAGATTATTTTCTAAAGTTTAACCATAAATTCTGTTAAAAATACTAAGAATTAATAATGTTTTGGAAAAAACAAAGGTATATAAGTGGTAAAGTTGAGGTTATCATTGACAATAAGTAAATGCTATTATTTTTAAAAATATTTTTATGAATAAATTTAGAATAATAAATTAATTAGTGTTTGTTATGTTTTATTATAGTAATTGTTTGTAGTTAAATTTGTTAATATAGTGGTAAAATTTATCATGTAGTGATGATAATTACTATTTGTTGCTATTTTCTAAATCACACTAACTCATCATAGTTATTCAAGGAAACCCAAGCCACTTAGAATTACCTTATTGGTTGTCCCTAAAGGGGTAGACTTTCACTCTTACTAGAGGCCTATGGATATTGAGTGAACTCTTTGCCAAACAGAAATAATTTTAAGACATAGTTGAATGTGATCCTAAAACTTGCAGCATTGATTTTATAAATTTTCGATTTTATAAATTTTCTTTTTAAAAGTTATTGTAAAAAATAATATTTTCAAATATATATATTTTTTAAATTGTTATTAATACTAGTTGAAGTAGAATTATAGAAATGGAGAAATTTTTATAAGTAACTTTAAAATAATAAATTAATTATTGTTTGTTATTTGTTATTATAGTTACTAGCTTGAATGTGATGTTAAAAATTGTAATATTAATTTTATAGATATGTTTTTTTCAAAGTTAATATATAAGATAGTATTATTAAGTGTATTTATTTTATATTTGTTATTAATTTTTTTGTTGAAGTAGGATTATAGTAATTGATTTCCCTATTGATGATTATTAATTTATTATTAATTATTTCAACTTATTATATTTAATTTTAAAACATATATTTAATTTAAGATTATTTTCTAATAATAAATAAAAAAATCTTACTACAATTTTTATATAATACAATATCATTTGAATAACTCTCTCCTCTCATTTTTGAATAATTGTCTCATAATTTTTATCATATTTTTTTTTATGATTACAATAACTATGCAGATAAACATTTCTTTTAAATCAGTTCACCTCTAATCCTTCTCCCTTCTTGTGTCAGCTTTACATCTTTTACCCTTTCCACTTGACATTGGGCTCCTGACATCACCAATAGTTTTCAGTATATTTCCCTTGCCCGCTCAGGGTCCGTCTGAAAATACCCACAACCGCTGATACACCTGGCATTTCACTAGCTGCATTTTCTGCAACCGTTGATACACCTATTGTTTAACTAGCTACATCTTCACAGGGTTTTCTACATGCGAATTCATACTGTTGATTTTTGTGGTGCATGACCAACAACTTTGTATTTCCTGCATGCGTGATGACTATTATCCATCTTTCTCAATTAATTGATACCTTTTTTTATCTTTGGGTAACCCTGTTACACAAACAGAAATGTGCAATGTGAACAACCCACGTCAAAGTCTCATAGCTTGCCTACAAATACCAATGAAGGTGGGCGAGTGCGAAGCCTTTTCTGAGTTCAAATTTGTTCAAATTTGTTGTTGTTAAAGCATCGTTGTTCAATTTTGCATGGTAAATTTATGTATAACTTGTAATTTGCTTCAATTTTTTGCCCCTCTATATGAGGGTTTGAAATAACATCCCTTACATAATGCGAATCTCCGTTTGGTTCCTTTTTAGTCTCCTCCATAACTTCAAATCTAGAATGGTTATTGTCATCAGTACCATTCTCAAACACATTGAATCCTTTCCAATCCGTGACTCATTTCATTTACTTGTTAGAACTTCGAATCAAATCATAATTAGGAATCTTTTAATTGCAGTGACTGAGGACATGCTTGGTGTGGATGGTCTCTATGTCATGACTATAATACATTTCTTTTTGGTTGCTCTAGCATCATCTTAACATGTTTATCATTCGATTTGTGTTCCCTAGTTTTGTTCCTTTGTCAGAGCATGAGTATATTAGTACTGAAGTGTTATTCTTTTAAATCGAAATTTGGGTGGTGAAGAGTCATGGTTTCAAAATAGAAAGCTTAAAATCATCCAACGGAATATATGGTACTCGTTTGTGAAGGGGGTTGGGGGAAAATGTGCTACATTGAATCATTTTTAGTGCTCAAACCCAAGTTCAAAGATCCCCGAAGATATGTTGTAGTGTACGCAGACCAACATAATTAATTATGCATTGGGTGTATGCGCTAACAACCTTGAAGGCCCATGGATGCCCTTTTATATAGACACAAGACTAGTATTTATGTTCACTGCTCAAGGATAATGATGGTTAGTAAAATAAAAAATAAACCTCTCTAGAATAAGAAGTGTGTATTGGGATTTTCCTTGCAATTGTCATAAAGGAGATTTATTCATTTTTTTGTCTTATCTCTAGAGTTTACAATAGAGACATGGCTAATATTTAGATGCTCGAGCTAATAGTTAATTTTTTACCTTGTATGACTTGTAAATCAAGACCCAAATTCTTCTTAATGTCAGCCCACACTTTCATAAATTCATGTGTGAAGAATGCTTCCATATGTGTGAATCGTGCTTCCATATGTGTGAAGCATCAGTAGTCTCTGGCACTCTGATCAATAGCCCTTCTATCAACCTTCCTACAAACAACTCAGTACAAGGCATTACACACAGTTCTTTCATTGGATCTCATATTTTTTTGGTTTTATTGAATGCACTCTTTGTAGCCCATGAATACCAATGAAAATGGTAGTTTGTCTAAGGTTTTGCAAAATGATTATTTTACACAATTTTGACTAGCTTGTTGAAACACCCTTAACCCCTCCATTGAATGGCGTAACTCCCTTGATTACCCAATTTTTTCCAAGACAAATTGTGGGTAACGATACCAATATGAGGTTTATCCTCATCCGGCATCATTGTTGTAACATCCTCCTCCCACATCTACCCAAGTAATCGACCAACCGGGGTAAACATGTGATGAATATTTACTATGATATGACTCAAATCCCTATGTAATAGTTAAGTAAGTGGAACCAACGGAACATAGACAATCTGACCTTCTACACATGCAAAAAACCCCCAGGAGCCATCCAACCCATCCCGGTGACCAGCCCCTGAGACAAACTGAATTTTTGTTGCATTTAACCTTAATTCGCTCCCTTGACATGGGCATGCATGTGAATGGGACCCTCAAATCACTCCCATAGCAAGGCATGCGTGTGACTAGGGACTCTTCCAGGTAGTTCTATGCCAACGACTACAGATTTTGTCCCACTTTTTCACAGCCAAGACTCAGGCCACTACCTAGAAATCCATGAAACTTCTAGAAATGAAAAATAACATTGAAACAATGATACATATGCAAATACTTGAACAAGGACTTGACTAGACCCCTACTAGCCATGATGGGAATTTCATCAAACATGTCACAAATATGCATCCTATAGGTTTAAACAACAAATATGAGCATAGGGGCCTCATACTTATCTGAGAATCACTAAGAAGCATTGATGTCTCGTCACAATGACTACATTACCATATATTAAGCCATATATTCATTGTACATTCATTGATTAACCAAAACATGAAGAGAACCATACATTCTTATTATCATAAAACTCATTCATAACTAGCATATAACCAATAGAAATATCAAGGATATAACAATCATATAAGCCACATATAAAAAAGTGTATTTACCCATAAAATACCAAGGAGAAAGAGAGATATTATTGATGAATTCAAAGGCCAACTAGGTTAAGGACTTTCATGTTCCACCCGACCATAGATTGGTTGAACCAAGTCTCTCTTTAGATAATCGCCCCGGTTCCATATTCCAAGCATGAATGTGGGTTCTTATAGAACAAAATCCATAAAAATCAAACCATGGATTCTAGAGGCCAAACTACCTCAGCCCTCAACCAGTGATTCTGCCTCACGGTCAGACATCACTAACCATCACAAGATTGGTCTCTACCCAAGTTGTCTAGGGCTCCAGAGCGTATGTTCCAACCAAGGCTCCAGGACTAGTAACTCAACCCATAGTTGTTGCCGGGCTCTAGAGCGTTTGTCCAACCAAGGCTCCAAGTCTAGTAACTCAACCCACAAAGGGCTCCAGAGCATTTGTCCAACCAAGGCTCTAGGACTAATAACTCAACCCAAGCTAATAAAAGGCTCCAGAGCATTTGTCCAACTCAGGCTCTAGGAACTAAAAACTCAACCCATAGCCAAAGGAACATGAGAACTAACCAGAAAACAACAAGGAAAGACTCCCACAACACCATGGCTATTGATGAGCACCAATATTGCATCAAGAATACTGCAACTCCTAGGACTACCAACTTTACTTTATCAACTTGGGGTTCGTACAAACTTGGAGGTGACAATGTTGTATACACAAGTAAATGTGACGAGTCTTCTCTTTGTCACTGCTAAGCTGGAAATAAACCACTAAGGTTTTTCAAACCAGACTTTTATGGATTCAGAAGAAGCTTGATTACCAACGATGGAAAGAGAAATCTACACTAAGAGAAAGCTTGTCTACTGCAGTAAGGAAAAATACTGAAATCAAATGCTAAAACACACCATTTTTTTAGCTAACTGCTAATAGGCTTTTCTTAAAAAAAATGCTAAGTTAACATGGATACAATCCTACTTTCCTAGGTATGCAAATTAAAACATCAAACATTCTACTGCTGTGCATGTAAATGAACAAAATAAATCTATTTTTATTTTTTTCTTTTTTATGTGAAGGTGTGAAAGCTAACTTCTTTTGGTGATGTGGTAGGTGGCTTAGGGATGATGGTGAATGGTTAGAAGGTTGGGAGACAAGTAGGGACCCTTTTCTAGCTTCCTAGAGGCTTTTTCCTCAATTCTGCCTCAAAACAGGCCACTACAGGTAAACCTACAAGATGTCCTAATGCGTTCTACAAGATGTCCTGAAAACCTATAGGATCCTCTGTATTTCTATAGGATACAGCCGAGAGAAAAAGGACGGGTGTTGAAGGTGATGGAAGTCTTAGAGAAGGTGGTTGGTGGATGGAATGAGGCAAGGGAGTGCCTAGGACCACTTCATAACTCGAAACCAAAGTTGGGAGATGGCTAGATTTGCTCAACAAGCTTGGAGAAGTTTCCTTATGAAATGAAGAAATTGGTGAGGGCTTTAGTGAAAGAAAGTGAAGACCATGTTTGGATGAAGTTGGAATGAGGTTGTTGACTATGAAATCTCTCGGTACTCCTGAAACACCTACACTGCATCAAACATTGACATTTACCCAAAAAATCATGCAAACAAGAAGAATTTCAATTATCTAAGGAAAACAAAATTTCATGAGCTAGCTGCTTACTTCATGCATGAGGAAAACTTTGTAGAATAATATGAAACATTGATGATATCTAATGTAAGGCTAAATATAGAAGAAATGATAACTAAATCCTACTGTTGCAAATTGATCAAATATTGGCATAAGCACAGAAACCCCTAAATTCCATGAGAATGTAGAATTCTATCTTTTTGGGGTTGCATAGGAGTTCTTTCCTCAAACCATGATCCTTGAAGTAAGGAGTGAAGCCAAAACCACCTATTTACAACTTTTTTATGTTCCTTTATCTCTTCTAAATTACCGCTGAAGTAAATCACAAGTGGAAGCAAACTAATCAAATCTACACTACTTGCAATGAAATAATTCTAAAGACAATTCAACCATTAATCTATGAAATCAATCTATGAAATAAATCTAAGCATACAGATACAAGAAGAGGAGCCTTTGATACTAGGGTTGGGCCCTAACCCAAGAGATTCAACCCTCTGAGTTAACTCAGTGCTGGATCAAGGAAATGCTAATTCTCATTATCAAAATATAAAATTACATAACAATTGCTTCCACAAGTCTTGAACTCGAAAATTACTAGTGTTTTTACAGAAAAATTTGAATCCTAATGAGGCTCTAGGCCTCTTTATTTATACAACTCAAGTCTCCAATGGATTCCTTAAATCAGGGAGGCTCGACTCCCAAATTCAAGATAAACTAGCTCTTTAACTGTCAGTTGCTCGACTACCTTTTAATCTCCATGACTTGGCTTCTTGTACTCTGAGATAGTGTGATTGATCAAGGAATATTCGAATGAGTGAGGAATAAATGAGGAGACACTAGTACAAAATGACTAATTAGTTACTAAAAAAACACTAAAATTTGCATATAAACAACCATTTTTCAGTCGGTGACGAATAGTAGCTAATTTACAGTATCTTATAACGCAACCAACTTTTAGTCATTTTTAGCTTAGTCATTAATTGGTTTCCTCAATTTTACCATCTAGTAGTATATTTAGTCATAAATTTGGTCATAAAGTTTTCATTGGTTTAGTCATTAATTGTCGCAATTAATGACCAAATACATAACAAAATATATTACTATATGAATCCTCGAGAAAACCAATTAATGACCAAAGAAATATGACCAAAACGTTGGTCATGTTATAAGATACTGTAAATTAGCTACTAATAGTCATATATATGCTAATTTTAGTCATCTTTTAAGAACAATTAATGACCAAAGAAATATGACTAAATTTTAGTCGTTTTATAAGATGCTATAAATTAGCTACTAATAGTTGTATATATGCAAAATTTAGTCAACATTTGATAGTAAAAAATTTATCATTTGCAGTAGTCATTTATCATTTTTTCGTATTTTGATATTCATTATATAAATAACTGATTTAGTAGTTTCTATTCAATTCATTTGTTCATGTTCATCACTAATTAATATAAACTACTAATTTAATTGTTTTATATTGATTTTATGTGTTTATTATTAATCACCATAAATTAATTAGTATGATTTTGCGACTAAATTTTAAGAAAATGTCATACAATGTGCATGTTTATCCAATATGATAACGCAAAGTTACATACGTTAATTACAAGACTAAATAATATCAAGTGCAAATAAAAATAATTTCAACCATATAAATTTTATTATATAAAATATCAAGTATTAGAATATGAGTTCCTAGCTTAATATGGGCTGGACTACAATTTACACATGAAATATTGTTTCATCATTTCAAAACATTATCACTATGTTGCCAAAGCATTGCAAGTGAATTCACCAACTCTGAAGGCTTGACCATTAGTCTCTATGAGTGTGTCTTATGCAAGATATTGGCTCTAAGGGTATCACTAGACAGATTCTCTTCTCTCTCTCATTTTTCATTTGTCGCTCCAATGTTATTGTTCTCCTCTTTCTTCAATTGTTGCTTCTTACCATCAATATTGAGTTCCTCTCCTGAAAATGAAAGAAGATATAATGCAGAGTATAAGACATGAAAGGCAATGAATACTTGAATATAAAATAAAGTAGACTATAAAATATTTATATGACATATACCTCAACATTTGATAGTGGCCACTATGTGGCTAGATGACCTGTATAAACAAAGAAAATAAAATGTCACCATAGAAAATGGAATTGGAGGGGGATTCATCATGCATGCTAGGATTTTTTTTGTGTGCACACATCATATTGCTCACTTCTAATTGTATAAAAAACAAAGAGTATGCACAATGACATGTAGTGACATGTGGGTGTCTATTTGACTCAATGATATGCTTGATTTTTTAACCCATTCCAATCCTACCACAATGAAATTAAGAGAGACAAGGACACAAGAAGGACTATCAATAAATGAAATTAGAGACTTTAGAATGCAACTCAATTGTACCTGAATGTAACGATAAGTATTTGCAGCTTCCTAGTCACCGATGAACATCAAATCACACTGTGAAAAATTCCTTGCATTATGATAATTTGGTTGCACTTGCACTAATCCTTTGTTGTAGTCCCTTGACTTGCCTATAGATATAATTTTAGGAACAATCCTACTCCTGCAATTATTCCCTATATGGATCATCTTTGTCCCCTTGTATTGATAGTTTCTTTTCAAGGAAACAGAATAGAACTCTCCAATTGCATCATTGCCTTTCAAAACAATGCTTGAGTATTTCCAGGTGATTGTTGAACTAGTCTCCACTCAGGTCCATGAAATCCTTGATTTGTCTCCATCACAAAACCTCTTTTCGTAGTAAAATTATAAATCCCACATTTTCATTCCTCGTCGCTGACATAACAATTCTTTAAAGTGGAATACTTTATCATTTCTCCCTCGGTGCAATAGAGATCCACTACTGTGGCATGGAGATGATTGGTGTCATAAAATGGTATAGTTCATCCTTCAATATATGTCACATGACTCCTCTCACCTCATAGAACTCCTCTCATCTACACAAATAAGAGTCCTCTCAAAATGCCTGGTATCCATCTCATTCATCCTGAAATAAGTGGATATTTTCATGGGTGACAAAGTGTGCTTGGAGATTTAATAAAAGGAGACATCACTAAAAAAATAAAAATACAATGCAACATAATAGTTATCAGCAGGAGCAACAACCCTGCCAAGCTACTTCCTAACTAGATAACTACACTCTTGAATTACCTGTTATAACGAACAAAAGATAACCTCAACTACCTATAGAGTTTACCTATGCATGGTAGTAATGAAAACACTATCAAAAACAACATATACAACAACGTTGGTCAATCTCTTCTTCTAGTCAAGGGCATGCCCAACTTTTGCAAAGTACCAAGTAGGTCAGGGTCCACCTCATCCAGGCTCCTCTTCTTCTTCTACTCTCTTTTCTTAGGTTCGGAATAATACCAAAGGTCTTCGAAATTGATGGGTGGGTAAAAGTTACTAGACCATTGAGTTCTTCCATTTTAATCATTGTCTGTAAGAATTGAATCTAAATTGCAAAACTTGTTCAGGTCCCTTCTTTCTAGCTGAAATTAACCTAAGATTTGGAGAGTTGTAAGGTTTAATGGATCTAAGTATATTCTACTTAAAATATAGTAAAATGGTTTAAAACTGTAGGCATTGAGATCTAAATCTAAGGATGAAACATAAAAGATTTTATGTTCATGATTACAAGAAATTTTAATTTCATGTAACAAATTTTGAGGAAGGTCTAACATTTGCATCCTACCAGAAAATTTTCTTGCATCACTTGAGCCCTTTTAATTTGGGCATGGTAGAGTCCATTACACAAACAATCAACCGCTAAAAAAAAGGTGAAAAGAAAAAATAAAATTCATGCATTCAGACCCTAGAAAAGTTAGAGAGGAGTGAACTGATGTGTACAATAAGGACATGTAAAATGTTTACTTTTCCATTGTCTTTTGATGAATTATTGGCCGCACTTAAGGTCTACATTATCATAATCATTCAACCTTTTGTACAATAAGTACATGCAAAATGCTTACTTATGCATTGTCTATCATAATAATTAAACCTTTTGTACAATAAGGACATGCAAAATGCTTACTTGTGCATTGTCTTATGATGAATTGTTGGCCGCAATCAAGATCTACATTATCATAATCATTAAACTCTCAACTCTAGATAAAATTTATGATTTGATCATATAAACCCTCAAAATTAGTTACCCATAAGAACAAAAATCCTCTTTAGGAAAAAGGAAGAATAGAGCCCAAATTCATACCCATGTACAAATTAACAAAACATCATAATCATTAAACCCTCAACTCTAAATGAATTGTATGCTTTGATTATATAAACCCTTGAAATTATTTACCCATAAGAACAAAAATCCTCTTTAGTAAAAAGGAAGAACAGAGTCCAAATTCCAAATTCATACCCATGTACAAATTACCAAAATATCCACACCCAGTGACCTTGCCCTTATCATAATCATTGAACCCTCAACTCTAGACAGAATTTATGCTTTGAATTTAGCCATAAGAAAAGAAATCCTCTTTAGTAAAAATTAAGAATAGAGTCCAAATTCGTACCCATACCCATGCACAAATTACCAAAATATCCAGGCCCTTTGACCTTGCCCTTATCATAATCATTAAACCCTCAACTCTAAATAAAATTTATTCTTTGATCATATAAACCCTCAAAATTATTTACCCGTACAAACAAAAATCCTCTTTAGTAAAATGAAAGAACAGATTCCAAATTCATACCCATGTACAAATTACCAAAATATCTAAAGAATGAAGAGAGTCCATGTTGGGTCCCTATAATACTAGTGATTACCCCATTACTATTGTAATTGTACCCCTTATTAATATTGTTGTGCCCCTATTATCCCCATATTGTTATTACTGTGCCCCATAGAATCCCTCTATTGTTATTTTTGTGGCTTTATATTATTATTGTTAGGTCGGCTGGGTTATATTGTGACTCCTTAGACTCCTATATATAGAAAGGAGGTTTTGTCATTCGTATCATCCAAGAACTGTTCATTTATGTAATGTAAAGGAGGTTGCCCCCTCGAAGAGGCTGAATTTTAAGGCGTTGATCTATCTTTTCTATCTTTTACTTGAGCTGGTTTCATAACATTTGGTATCAGAGCTTTGGATTCTAGGGTTTCGCTGCTCCAAACAGGTCATCGTGGCATTTTCGCTACAACTTTTTTTCTGCGATGTTTCAGAAGCTTAAAAAAAACTCATTTGAGAAGACATCGCGCTGAAGCTCGTCCAAATTTCAGAGCTTTTCGTGCTATATTTGCGGAGATATGATTTGAGGAAGTTGGTCTTTTTGCAGACTCTTGAATTACATTCCAAACAGGTGACCCGGGGAAAATCGTCATAACTTTCTCTCTGAGCATCGGATTGAAATTTCGTAAGAAGGTATAGAAAGAGGACGGACTTTAGTTTCTTGTATATATTTTGCATAGCCAAAGGTCAAAACAGTGACTCGTGGCACGTCGTACAAGTTCGCTCTACTGAACTCGTTTATAATCAGGTCACTGTGGGATATTTCGCATAACTCTTCCTTGGAGAATCCAATTTGGATTAGACTGGTGGCATTGGAAAGAGCACAAAGAGCGCTACTACAGGTCACAATTTCAGAACTACAGAGATACATGATATCGAGCTCCTACAAAGTGAAAAAAGGTGTGTAGATTCTTTTAAATTTTTGCTTAAGATTGGTTTGAAATTTATTTTGAAGGAATTCAAAGGGCATAGTAGAGCATTATTATCGGTAACTGATGCCTCGAGGAAAGAAAATGCAAACACCTAGTAAGGAACCTGAAAGCTCTAGCATGACTCATGAAGAAGATGAAGAAATGCAACATGATATATCAAAATTACAAGACCAAGTGCAACAACTGTCCCTTGCACAAAAAGGAACAGAATCTAAGATGGATGGTTTAAAGAAAGATGTAGAAGCTAAGATGGATGGTTTAAAGAAAGGTGTAGAAGCTAAGATGAAATGTTTAAACAAAAGGCGTAGAAGCTAAGATGATCGACGTGGAAGCTAAGATGGATGATTTGAAGATAGATTTGAAGACAAACATGGAAGATTTGAAGACAGGCATGGAAGATTTGAAGACAGATTTAACAAAGTTTCTACAAGAAATGCTTACTAATGGTGAAAGGGTAGTAACGGAAACTCATGATGAGAACAAAATAAATGTTAATCATGATTTCATAGACTCTAATGTTTGATCGAAGACCCACCATATTCCAAAAATCGATATGAGGAAGTTTGATGGCAAGGATCCCGCAACATGGATATTAAAGATGGAGCAATTTTTTGATCTCAATAATGTGCAAACCACACAAAAGGTACGTATTGCAACTTTATATTTGGAACCAAATCAGTTTGTATGGTATCAATGGCTTTGCTCTCGTAAACAATTTATCACTTGGGCAATTTTCACGGAAGAATTGATAGCACATTATGAGGATACAAAAAACAACACTTTCTTTAGCCACTTGATAAGTCTCAAACAAAAGGGTTCAATAATGGAGCACATTGACGAGTTCCAAAAATTGAACATAAGGGTAAAAAATATTCCAAAGGAGCATAGGATTGATGTGTTCATAGGGTCTTTAAAGGATAATATCCAACATGATGTTCGCCTTCGGGAACCTGATTCATTAGAGAAGGCATTCAGGTTAGCAAGAAAAATGGAAAGCAAAATTATGGCAACCAGGAAGCATACCACTCACAGCTATAAAGATGGAAGTGTTGTTGCCCCTAGTCTTCCACAACCTATAAGGTTGACACCACAACAATTGAAAGAAAAAAGAGCAAAAGGGATTTGTTACAGTTGTCATAGCAAGTACACTAAAGGTCATAAGTGTGCTGAGAAGAAATTATTCTACATAGATTGTGAAGAGGAAGAAGAAAAGGAGCAAGAAGGGTCAAAAGAAGAGGATATACTCCAAGAACAAAGCCTAGATAAAGAAGAAATGAATTCGACCATATCTTGTAATGCATTGGTGGGAATTACCACTCCTCAAACCATCAAGATAGAAGGACAAATCAAGAAGAAAAAGGTAATAGTGTTGATTGATTCAGGAAGTACCCACAATTTTATTCATTGTAAGGTAGCAAAAGAATTGAATTGCTTCTTATATCCAGCACCAGAGTGTCAAGTGATGGTTGCAAATGGAGGAACAATAAATTGCTTTGGAAAGTGCCATAATATCAAGCTATCCATGGGAGAATATGTATTGACTAGCCCAATGCTTTCCATTCCAATGGGAGGTGCTGATGTTGTACTAGGAGTCCAATGGCTACAATCCTTGGGTATAATAGCTTTTAATTTTCAAGAACTTTTCATCAAATTTTCTACAAAAGGGAAGGAAGTTGAATTAAGGGGTATTGCAGGGAAACTAGGAAATATAATCAGCTCTAATGGTATGACAAAGCTTCTAAAAAAGGAACAAAGAGGTGTAATTGCACAATTATGTTCTCTAGATGTTTCCACATCGGAATCATCTATTTCTCCAGATCTCAAAAAAGTCCTGGACAATCATTCCAAGGTATTTGAGACTCCCAAAGGGCTCCCACCTATGCGTGATCATGATCATGCTATTAATTTGATTCTAGGAAGTGTTCCTCCAAATGTCAAGCCGTAGAGATATCCCTATGCCCAAAAGAGTGAAATTGAATGTATGGTTGCAGAAATGCTAGAGGCTGGTATAATTCAACCGAGTCAAAGTTCTTTCTCTGCTCCAGTAGTATTGGTGCACAAGAAGGATGGATCATGGTGCATGTGTCCAGATTATAGGGAGCTCAACAAGCTCACTATTAAAGATAAGTTTCCCATTCCTGTCATTGATGAATTACTGTATGAATTGCATGGATCAATTCACTTCACCAAGTTGGATCTTCATTCAAGATATCATCAAATCAGAATGAAGATTGAAGACATTCCGAAAACAACATTTAGAACTCATGAGGGTCATTATGAATTTTTGGTCATGCCTTTTGGCCTTACCAATGCACCTTCAACATTTCAAGGTTTGATGAATTCAATTTTCAAACCATTCCTTAGAAAATTTGTGTTAGTATTTTTTGATGATATACTAATCTACAACAAGTCTTGGAAGGATCATGTTGAACATGTTGACAGGGTGCTACAACTATTGGAGGAAAAACAATTATATGCAAAAAGATCCAAATGTTTCTTTGGAGTCCAAGAGGTGGAATATCTGGGTCATATTGTATCTCATGAAGGGGTTAAGGTAGACCCTAGCAAAATTAAAGCCATTAAGGAATGGAAAATCCCCACATCCATAAAGCATCTGTGAGGATTTCTTGGGTAGACAGAGTATTATCGCAAGTTTGTTAAGAATTATGGGAGAATAGCAGCACCTCTAACAACATTATTGAAGAAAGATGCATTTTCATGGACTCTGGAAGCAACAAAGGCCTTCGAACATCTTAAAGAGGCAATGTGCCAAGCACCGGTCTTAGCTACACCGGACTTCACAAAAACCTTTATTGTGGAATGTGATGCTTTAGGAAATGGAATTGGTGCTGTTCTAATGCAAGATGAAAGGTCCATTTCTTTTGAAAGTCATCCAATCAAGGGAAAGTTTTTACACAAAGCTATTTATGAGAAGGAAATGTTGGCAATACTCCATGCACTTAAGAAATGGTGACCCTACCTAATGGGAAGACACTTCAAGGTAAAAGTGGATCATGATAGCCTTAAATAATTTTTAGAACAATATTATCCTCTGAAGAGCAGCAAAAGTGGGTCACAAAGATGTTGGGTTATGACTTTAAAATCATCTACAAAAAAGGGAAGCAAAATGTGGTGGCAGATGCACTCTCAAGAAAGGATGAGGATGTGGAAGCATTGTTGTGCGCCATTTCTATTATCCAACCAGATTGGATAAACGAAGCAAGAGAGGAATGGAAGAATGACGAAGAAGTGTGGGCACTTATTCGAAAGTTACAACAAGATTCCAGTACTTCTGATACATTTAGCTGGTAAAATGATTCGTTATGGTACAAAGATCGCTTATACCTCTGTAAGAATTCCCAGCTAAAACAAAACATTCTTATGGAATTTCACACTTCTCCCTTAGGAGGGCACTCAAGATTTTTAAAAACTTACCGTAGGGTTAAGAAGGAATTTTTTTGGGACGGCCTTAAATCAGATATTCAAAAGTTTGTGGTGGAATGTTTGGTTTGCCAACAAAATAAAGTTGAAACAATTAAGACACCGGGTCTATTACAACCTTTATCGATTCCAAGCCAATGTTGGGAGGAGGTTTGAATGGATTTTATCACAGGTTTACCCAAGTCTGAGGGAAAGAGTGTCATCATGGTGGTAGTTGACATACTTACCAAGTATGCACACTTTTGTGCATTATCACATCCATTTAAAGCGAGTACAGTTTCTACTGCATTTATGGAAACAATTCAAAAGCTACATGGAAACCCATAGATTATTGTAAGTGACAGAGATCCCATTTTCACTGGAAATTTTTGGAAAGAATTATTTTCTTGTCTTGGTACTCAATTAGCTCATAGCTCATCTTATCATACTCAATCTAATGGGAAAACTGAGGTAGTAAACAAATGTTTGGAAGGATATCTTCATTGCTTTGTATCTGATAAACAGACACAATGGGTCAAATGGTTGCCTCTGGCTGATGGTGGTATAACACTTCCTTCCATACAACAACAAAAATGACCCCATTTATGGCACTTTATGGATATCAGCCACCATCCATCACATCATATTTAAGAGAAAATTCTAAGGTTCAGGTAATGGAACATCACATCGAAAATCAACAACAAGTCCTCCAAATCTTAAAGGATAACCTCGTGTTGGCACAGAATAGAATGAAACAACAGGCAGATCAACATCACAACGAAAGAAGTTTTGATATAGGTGATTGGGTATTCCTACGGCTACAACGATATAAGCAAATGTCCCTCAAGCAAGCTAAGAAGGATAATAAATTATCGCCAAAGTATTATGGTCCATACAAGGTGTTGCAAAAGGTTGGTACTATGGCATACAAATTGGAGCTTCCTGCAACTTCTCGATTGCACCCAGTTTTCCATGTTTCATGTTTAAAGAAGGTTATAGGCGATAAGCTCCTAGTTCAAACAATATTGCCAGAACTTGACGAGGAAGGAAAAATTATATTGGAACCGGAAGCAGTCAGAGAAAGAAGAACTCGACAGCTACGAAATCGATCAATTTCGGAGTATCTTATCAAGTGGAAGAACTTATCTGCTGAAGATTCCACATGGGAGGATGAGAATTTTATACAGAAGTATCCAGAACTACTCAAGCGTTGAGGACAACACTTTTTTGAAGGAGAGGGGCATGTTGGGTCCCTATAATAATAGTGATTACCCCATTACTATTGTAATTGTACCCCTTATTAATATTGTTGTGCCCCTATTATCCCCATATTGTTATTACTGTGCCCATAGAATCCCTCTATTGTTATTTTGTGGCTTTATATTATTATTGTTAGGTAGGCTGGGTTATATTGTGACTCAGACTCCTATATATAGAAAGGAGGTTTTGTCATTTGTATCATCCAAGAATTGTTCATTTATGTAATGTAAAGGAGGTTGCCCCCTCGAAGAGGCTGAATTTTAAGGCGTTGATCTATCTTTTTCTTGAGCTGGTTTCATAACAGTCCAAATTCATACCCATGTACAAATTACCAAAATTCCACGCCCATTGACCTTGCCCTTGCTCCATCTAATCGTTGATGCTATCCTAAGGTGTTTCCCATGCAAACTCCATCTATTTTTTTTTGAACCCAACGCTAAACTAGAAATGAAAAAGAAAAGAAATATTTATAATAGAAAAAATAAAAGAAATATTTATAATATAAAATAAAATATATAAATTGCAATTGAGTTAAATGATTTATTTTTAATAATAATTTTTATTTTTTCATAAGAGGCTAAATTAAAAATAAGAATAAGTTAAAAGTGATATTGAGATGAGTGTAAACATTTAAATATGACCTCAATTAATAATAAAAAGTTAAATTAATAAAAATAATAAAATTTAATTTGTTATATTTTTATTTTGTTATTAACTTGTGAATAGGATTTATTACACCACCATGGTCCAATACCATGGCTTATCAATACTACAAGTCTAAAAACATAACTTATTTCATAACCAAAATATTACAACATAATGGTAGATATTATTAACTTGTAAAAAATAGCCTTTGTTACAATACCGTGGGTCAATACCATGGATTGTCAATACCACATGCCCAAAAACATAAATTATTTCACAATCAAATATTTTATAACAATATGACAAGATTGAGCCCACGGGGCTTTGGATTGACGGTGAATGGGTGCGCTGTTAAGGCACTCTTTGCGATAGGTCACTGGTTCAATTCCCCGTGGGTACTTAGTTTAGTCTTAACCTAGAAAAAAACAATATGACAAGATTGTTACCATGGATATTAACTTGTAAATCCACTTTGTTACAATACCATGGGCCAATACCATGGCTTATCAATGCCACATGTCAAAAAACCATAACTTATTTCATAGTAAAATATTTTATTTTAATTTAATTCTACAATATTTTTCTAAGGGAAAATGTTATAATTTTACAACATTTTTATAAGGGAAATGTTAGTTAAGGATCCCAGGGATGAGAGCAAGCAAATTGACTAATTATAATAGATTGAATATAGTGCATGATTTTTTTTAAAGCTTTTCATTATTTTATTTTCTTTGACATGATTGATCCAAAATATAGGTTTAATATTTTACAACCAATACCATGGGCCAATACCATGACTTATCAATACAACAAGTCCAAAAACCATAACATATTTCACAACTAAAATATTTTACAACAATATGACAAGATTCTTAACTGTGGATATTCATCCCCACATTACGGTAGATATTATTAACTTGTAAAAAATAGCCTTTGTTGCAATACCATGGGTCAATACCATGGATTATCAATACCACATGCCCAAAACATAAATTATTTCATAATCAAAATATTTTATAACAATATGACATGCCCAAAAAACATAAATTATTTCACAATCAAATATTTTATAACAATATAACAAGATTGTTAACCATGGATATTCACCCTCACTTTACCATGGATATTAACTTGTAAATCCACTTTGTTACAATGCCATTGGCCAATACCATGGCTTATCAATAACACATGCCAAAAAACCATAACTTACTTCATAGTAAAAATATTTTATTTTAATTTAATTTTACAACATTTTTTTAATTGAATCTAAAAGGGAAAATGTTACAATTTGAGATATATCTAAACTCTCTATCCTCATGACTTCTAAAAATATTCCCATGGAAATTAAAATAATGTTTTAATAAAATTAATCTAAGATGGATCTATGCCAGTTCTTTCTATATATATATATAAAGAACCGACATTGATACATCATAGCTAAGGATCCAAGGGATGAGAGCAAGCAAATTGACTAATTATAATAGATTAAATATAGTGCATGATTTTTTAAAGTTTTTCATTATTTTATTTCTTTGACGTGATTGATCCAAAATACAGGTTTAATATTTTACAACCAATTAAGTTTTTCTAATTTAAATAATTTCTTAAACACAATACAATGTGATCAAATTTATGAGAGAGTTGGGGAGGTGGTGGAGAGAGGGAGCAAGATGGTGAAAAAGTTGGATGATAGAGACAGAGAAAGAGAGAGTGATGGGGGGGAGAGAGAGTGAGGTGGGAGAGACAGAGAGAGAGGAAGGAAGAGAGGGGAGAGAGAGAGAGAGAGGAGAGAGAGAGAGATAGAGAGAGAGAGATGGATTTGGAGTGGGAGAGAGAGGGAGGAAAGAACAAATACATAGAGAGATAGAGGTGGAGAGAGAGAGGAGTGAGAAGGGAGAGATGGAGAGAGAGTGAGGGAGAGAGGAGAGGAGGGAAGAGAAAGAAGAGGAGAGGATAGATATAGGGAGAGAATGGGAAGGGAGAGAGATGGAGACATAGAGATAGAGAAGGACAGGTAGGGGAGAGATAGTGATAGATTTGGATGGAAGAGAGGAAGAGAGAGTGTGTTTATGTTTGGGGGTGAGATAGAGAGGGAATAACAAAGAGACACAAATACAAATATAGATATTATATAGTATTATATAACCAACCTAGATCCATATGAACCCTATAACTATCAAGTGCCGCGAGGAATCTAATCTCTCGAGGTGAAAACATTTCCTCAAGTTTTGCACTAGAAAACAAGTTTGCACCTAGAGAGATTGGACCCCTCTCAATGCTTGATAGATCCGGGGTTAAGATGGATGTAGATCGGTTAATATAAAATTAAAATAGTTTTTATTTTATATTATAGTCTTAAAAATTAAAATTTCCCTTTAAATTAATTTCAAATTAGAACTAGATGCAATTAGATTCAATGATTAGATTTTAAAAAAATACATAAAATAATTTTTTTTGTTAAAAAATGTATTTTTAAAATTACAGTTTACTAGAGATACATAGTGCAAATTTGGCTCACCTATACACCATGTGAGGCTGAAGAAGTGTTTAAGGAAGGATAACCTTTCAACCAATCATTAACAACCTTTCAATCCCCTATCACTTGTAAGTTTAGATTGCTTGACACAATTAAGATGACTAACATATAAAACTAATTCATATTATTGTAGTACTTGTTAGGTAGTTATATTTTTGTTTTTAGACTAAATTAGTCATTCATGTTAGTCATTTTTAGTTGTATTACTTATTAGCTAGTCACATTTTTTAACCCGTGAATAAATTAGTGATTTATGTTAGTTGTTTTTAGTTTGGTCACTTAAGATTGCTCATTTTTGGTAGTATTTCACTTGGAAAAGCTATGGTGACAAACGTTTTTAGTCACCTAGTCACTAATTGCTCATTTTCTACTATTGGTAAGCATGGCGGTGAAAGAGATAAAAATCCGTGTTGTTACAAAAGAAACAACGAGGGAGCAATTAAAATAAGGATATATTGCAGAGGGAAATGATCAGAAAAAGTAGAAAAAGGAAGAGGAGGTTGCAAAACCTAATATAGGAATAGAAACACAACACACAATTACAACTTTGTAGACCAATGTTGTTGCATAATCTTTGAGGAAAATGCACAAGGTCAAAAGGAAGAAGAAACCTGTAGTTACACTTTTCTTTGTGCCTTTGCATTAATTTATTGTTACAAGAAACAAATATTGGAAAAGAGTAATAAGGAGTTGCAACACAATATTAAAACCATAGAGGCTAGACTAAAGGCTAAACAAGGGGTTGAACTACCTTTCTTAGGTAGTAGGACTCCTTGATGACACAAGGAATGATGATGAATCATTAAATATTAGGACAAGGTAGCTAGTTTGGGAGGAGGTACAAAAAGAGATAACCTTTGTCCAAGAAATAGTTTTCCAAATAGAGGAGGACAAACCAAGTTACTAGAGGAAACCACTCAAATAAAAGCCAAACCAATAAATGAAAATTTTTTCAAATGTACATCCAAGATGCGTGGGGGGAAGGCCAAATGATAAATGGAAAAAGATGATGGCAACCTATGAAGAGAGGATGCTTCCAATTGGAGAGAATTTCCAATTCATTAAAATCCTTAGAAAATGGTGGGTAGAACACTTAGACGCTAATAGGCCTAAGTGGGACCAATGGAAATAAATAAAAGGCAGAGAAAATCCCCAAGTTACATAGAAAGGTGGATGATTGGAAACTAAGAATATACAACTTGGCTTACTAGTAGAGTTTGCACTCAGATACAAGGAACCATCCCCTGTCTACATGATGTGTCTCCAAGAAAAATATATCATGCTTTAGAGGAAAGAACTAATAACTGGTAAGTGTTTATATGGGATAAATTCTCCAATTACCTTCTTAGAGACCTACTATGAAGCCAATAATGAAGAAAATAACTTGTTATGTGAATTATACCAACATAATGTTTTATTGCATCAAGATTCTAAATGGAACCCGTTGTAACCTTAGGAGACAAACCCTAGATGAGTAGAGGTCAATGCCTAAGACATCTATTCAAAAATATAAGAAGCTTCATTTGTTGTCCCATTGTGAAAATTCAGAAGCACTTTTTACAGTTAATAATTATGAAATCTTCTTGGAATAAGAACACCTTTCAAAGTGGCCTCACTGACAATGCATGTGATTTTAAGTTGTAGTAAAGTGATGAAAGTGATGTTTGAAAGTCTTGAACAAAAGGTTAATTATTGCAGAATATCTTGCTTCAAACTTTAGCAGAAATATGGAAGACAAAGGAATGAAAATATAGAAAAAAGGAGCACATATTAAGGTTACTTAACTTCAATTTACAGATACTATGAACTCTATCATGAAAAACTAGCTTCTTCATTACTCTTTCCCATAGAAGAAAAAAATTGAATGGTTCACAAAGAAATAAGCACACATATCACATTCAAAGATATGTTCAGAATCACCATGTAAAAAACTTTATTCAAATCTCCAAGAAGATGAAAAATATTACACAAAAAAAGTCTTTACCTTCTGAAGTCAAAATCCAGAACCCTCCATGGTTCTCCAAAATTTATTTTGTATGATCATTACAATAGTGATAGTTATTAAAATTGTTAACTGTCAAAACTAATAATTGCTTAAACTAGTTTGGTCCATTCGGTCCTTTGAGGGACTTTATCTATCATAAACTAATGACAAAATTATATTATTATTACAAGTACAATTTTGAAAAATCTTATGAAAATAATAGGCGGCCCTTTTTCATTGAGTAACTTGTGATGCCTGTGTAGGGTCGTTTGTAGAGGGTTCAACTTTTGTTGTTGCTACTGTAGGAGACATCCAATCTCTACATTTCTTCCACCCTATCAAATCTGAGCTTTGACTCTTTACAAATATTGTGTGAGCCATTCTGAAATTAGTAATTTAGCTGTAAGTTGGATTCTCAATAAAAAGAGTCTTAATCAACCATAACAACTGAAAATATCAGTGAAGATAATTAACAATTGCTGCCCCTTTCAGAATTGTTGTTTTTTAATGGGAGGTGCCAATCTTACTCTTAGCCTCTACCAACAGGGTTTCATAAGTTTCCTAGCGAAGCAGAATTCCCTATTGATCCTAGCATGAGGGAAATTTTTCCCTTGTTCTTTTATCAAAGTTGGCGTTGAATTTTAGAACAACTTCTTTAATTTCTCCTAGCGTTGTCTCAGTTGTTTTTCTATATAAATTCTTCAGCACCATTTTATTAACCTCCAAAACTAACTTTGTTTTGTCTTCAATTTGTATATCTTTTAATTCCCGTTTTGTCTTGGAATTAAGAAAATCAATTATCTTCTTACTAGTTGTGCACATTGCTAGATTTTGTGTTTGTTGGCAAAAATGATGCCCTCCAAGTCTTTGATAATATCCTTTTCCTCTTCTACAATCAACATGAATTCCCAAATATTTCTCATAGTGTGAATAACATCATTCTAGATAATCTCCTTGGCCTGTATGAGGGACATATTTCCCTTTATTTTTTCTTCAATTATTTAATTTGATTGCAAACAGTCTGGTAGTCATTCTAGTATTTTGATGTAGTATCTTTGGCCATGGTCAACTCTCTTTATGTTACCTTTATAAGCCTCTTTGTATCATCCAGGTTCCTTTTCGTTTTCTTCATTTTATCCTCTAATATCTTCAGTTTAGTCATTACCCTAGTCAATTTGTCAGTTGGATCATCAAAATCTGGATGTACCAAAATAGTACATACATGTGTGTCTAGCTTTGCTGCAGGCTAGAATTCATTTCTTTGAGGGAAACTACTTCATTGTTTCTCTGTAGAAGTTCATCTGACAAGTTTATTTTTCTTTCTCCACTTGGGCTACCTCTGGGGCTATGACTTGTTCCACAAAAGATAATTTCAACTTCTTCCTTAGTACTTGAATTTAGTTTCAGCCCCTTGCAAGAGTTTCTGTACATCAGTTCTATCTCTAGGATTAACATAGATTTTGACAATAAGATTCTTTAACTCTTCATTCTGAGTGAATAAGGCTGTAGAATTTTCTTTCTCCAACTTCAACTGATTTACAACTTTTCCCAATAAAGCTTCTGCCTTACTGGCAGTGAGAGATGTTTTACTTAGATCATTGTAAATCAATTCTCTAGTTTTCCTGTGCAGATTGATTTTGTTAGGCAATGGAATTTCTCTTGCATCCATAGTTAGATTAACAATCTTAAAACCTATCAATGATGAAATAGTTAGAACAGAAGGATGAGAAAAACATAATTTCAATTAATTTCTTTCAAGATCCATCGCAGACAATAATTTGGTGTGATATTCCAAAATGGATTGTGTTTCAAGCTGAGACTCAACATTTTCTTTTATCTTCTTATTCCTTTCTTCAATTTGACTATACAATTTATTTAGGATAGGAACAAAGCTTTGAGAAGTTTCTTTAGGCACATGGGAGGAAGGTGTACAAGTCACTTCTCCCAATTGCAGTCGAGGAGCTTCTAGCCAGAGGTTCAAGCTCCTTTTCCTTTCCATAAAACCTTGGATTTTTAGAGATTTGATTGGTCTCACCCTCAAATCAATTTTTTCTTCTCTGACTATCTTCAAACCCTTCTCTGTACTAGGATGTGGAGTTTCAATCTCCATTATCTCTTGTGCTCGTATTTTTCCACCATTAGCCAAATTTTCAATATCTGGTCGGGGTTCTTGTATGTAAGGAGGATATGCATTCTCCAATCTCATTTTGGAAATGATATGCTGAGGATCATAAGACCATTTCTCTCCCTGTTGTAACTGTATGTATTTGATGAATTTCTCCACTTCTTCCATGACCTATATATTATTCACAATAAAAGGCCCAACAATTTTGGGCAATTTGAACAAATTCCCCTTCTTTATAGTACAAAAAGAATCTAGTCAACATTCAAGCTCTGCCTGATAATTTCTAGAGTAAACAGTCTCATGGGTACAAATGTATGAAGCTTATGAGGGGCAACCTTTTCTCCATATAGACTGATCTCGGCATAATCTTCAAATTGGAACCAAACACCTACTTTAACATATTTACTAAGTTGCAAAAGGGATTGGGCTTTTGGAAAAATGCAAGGTGGAGTAGAACTATTTATGATGGAGTAGGAAATTGACATGAAAGAAGTAGTGAAATATGTGAATCCTTCATAATTGGAGTGACTCCTCAGGGTGTCTGTCCATTCTAATACTGATTGCTTTCTTTTATGTACATCCATTCTATTCAAACCCAAATGCATGAAACTCTCAACATGACCATAAAGAAACAAATAAGATACTAATGATGGGAATATGACACATCCAATAAGAACTAGGTCTTATAGCTGATAATTGACCAATCTCTCCCAATAGTTTGGTATATCAAGAACAATTTGAGGCTGTAAAATTAAATTGAACTTCCCCAAAACAACCCAGTCAATGACAGTAGTATCTTCCCTTCCCATAACCCTATCAATTATCTGTAAAATTGGTCTCATATCTTCAAGAAATGTTTCCAAAGGAAATTGAGTTGGTTCTAAAGGTAAATGTTGTCCTAAAGGCATTAGAAAGAAGGTCATTTTCCCATAATCCTTCCAAGATAGATTCTAAAAGATTGTCAACAAGGTTTCCTCTGAAAATGAAGTGTAAAGGTTTGAGGATGGAAAAACTAGAGATTTATGAATTACAAGAGAAAAAATTTGAAATATATTTTCACCTAAAGCATTCATTACAAAATACTTTTGGGGATATAAAGCATAAACCAACTAGTAAATGAACTCAGGGAAAACATAGGTCTGGAGAAATATAGCAGCAAACAAACCTAACCTTATAACTGCAACGTACACAGGGGACTCTTTTTTACTGACTAGGATGTGTAGACAAAGTTCCATTAAGTTCAAAGAGAAAATGGGATCAAAAAAATCCCTCTCAATGTCCATGAGAGGAATCTGGGCCGAAGAACTTGACAAGGAAATTTTCTTATGCATTTCAAAGATTTTAATGGTCAAATGTGATCTATAAATACCTAGATAATGTCAATTCAAGTAGGAAAACAACTGAAAACGTGCTACAAACACTAGAAAATGAAGTTGACAAAGTCAATTATGAGAATGAAAACACAATTTATGGAAAAAATAGAAAAAAATACAAGGGAAAAAATGAGATTTAATGTTGAAGTGATGTTCACGGGATGGGATGACATGGCAAGAGTGACATGGTGACATGACAGGGTGACGTGGTGGAGGTCAATTGTTCCTGTAGAGTCATGCTCGCTTACCACAGAATTATGGGAGCACCCACTATAACAGGCGAGTCCTGCTAGTGGTGATCCAACAATCGATCTCATCCATTGTTTAATGGTCAACTAATCCGATGTTGACTCCTTTACAGAGGCACTTAGGCGCATAACCTTCGAACCCTTTGTGATGTCAGGTTTCTGCCATCGAGAGGGCCCAACACCATGAACAACTCCGCTCGACGAGCAAGCCCGACATTTAACCCTTTAGTTCTTTTAACTCTACCAGGGCCCCACCAACATACTTTATGATAATGTTGCATCATCTTTAATCTCAATGTTAATCCACCATTAATTTTTGAAAATCCTAACACTATAATAAGTATGCTTTTTTTTTAATATATCATTTTTCTTTTTCACAATTAAAAACATAGTGAAAAATGAGCTACAAAAGAACCCTAACCACTTTGTGGGGGATTTCCAATTGAGAGCCTTTGTATCATATCTCAGCAATCATGCTGAAAGAATAATTTCTTAGAAAGTAGCAAAGAATAACTACAACTATAATCTATGGGTAAAGGGAAAGTACTACAAACTCAAGAGTGTCCTCATCACACATTTTAGTTGGGTAAAATCCTATCAAAATGCAGCGTTTATGGCTCATAACAAGCAATAAGCTATTGATTAATACAAGACACAAATAGAGGTGTTGTCCAAAACAACTATAGAAGGATGTGGTCGTAGGTGGAAACAAGCCACATAATATATGTGCAAAAAATATCCATTCAATCCCAACAACGTTGTAGTAGCTTTAGAGAGGGTGCATAGGTATATTATAGGCATTAGAACTAAGAAAATGAATGTATATGTCTCAATTTTCACTACCCCATGATTTGGCTACTAGAACCAAAGTATCAATTTGATTATAGCATGCCTAATAAAAAAGAGGTTGCTTGCTGGAGGGAAATTTAGAGGAGAAAAGGTTATTTCTTCACCTATGATGCAAGGGAGGTTGAATACAACATCAGCAACCTCCATAGGGGTCACTATCACTTTCATCCATATTGACTATCTAGTTGCATGCTGACATGCCAAACTTTTGGCTGGGATGAGATGACTAGCACCCAAATTGACATCTCTTCAACACCCATTCACTACCTTATTAAATACCTTTATGCCATCTCCATACCATATTATAACTCATTTTCTCATAACAATGCACTTTTGGCCAAGGTACAACATTTATTTGATTATGTCACTTTTAATGCTTATTCTTATGTATTAGGGAAATAATCTTCCTTTTCATGCTAACTGATGAGAATTTATGAGAAATACTTTAGATAGAATCATATAGGTACCCCTAGAGGTGACAACGAAGGATTTGGAGAATATTAGTTGTTGCAAAACCTTTTTGTTAATAGAACTCCTTTGTGTTGTTGCAACGATACCTTTATGTTGTTGCAAAAATCTGTGGCACAACGCTGCAACACCCTAGGTCACAATATTCCAACAACCCAGGTCACATTGCCACAACACCTCCAACAATTATTGCTACAAAATGCACGAGTACCAATGTTGTGACATGTTGGAGTATTAAGTTTGCAACATGTCCAAAGTACCAATGCTACAACACATCTAAGTATCAATGTTGCAACACATCCAGAGTATTGATGCAACAACACATCTAGGATAGTAAACCTGCAACACTTTAGCACAACACTTGTGGAAGCATGATACTGCAACTCCTAACCTGTGAAGTTGCAACTCCATGGAAAACTGAAGCATCGCAATACAAGTCAACTAATGAATGCACAACTGTCACTACTACTTTCGTAATAGAGGGATATACCACTTTATTGCTTAACAAAGGAAGAGATAAAGGTGGTTGGTTATCCATTGTGGAAATATTGACTATAATAGTTTTGACCCAACCTCCTTCCTATCGTACTGGTTGAGTGAGTTATTAGATACCTGATTTTTCCATATTATTGCTATGTTGTTGTAACGAAGGGAGAATATCGTGAGAATAAAATATTCTCATGGTTTTCACTTAAATTCTCGAAGAAATTGAGATATTAAAGAATTGTATAAATGCCTCACTCTACTCGAGCTAGGGTATCAAATAAGTAATAAGGAGAGGATTGTTGTAATAATATTTTGATTTCTATTAACTAGATCTAGTTGGTTCCCATTTCATTTCTATTTTGTGTGATTTGATGTGATGAGAGTGTAGGTGTGCTGGTGTAAGTTTAATCGTTTCCTTGTCTAAGGAGGTAAGCCCCCCTCCTCAGTTAGGTAATGCATGTATCTTAAGTGAATGATTTATATCTTCATTTTTTGTTTAGTTGATTTAATTATTTACTTTGTTTCTTAATCATTCATGTTGTTATAACTCACTAAGTACTTTAATACATTACCTAACTATTAGTGTTTCTAAAATTCATTAAGAAATTTACTTTGTTTTCTAATGTTGTGTTCTGATTGAATTAAGTAGTGATTTCCTCTATTTCCTAGATTATTTGGTGTTAGCCTTGATTCGATTTGGATTTTTGTATGATATGTTGCTATCATTTTAATATCTCAAGAATTCATGAACATTACCATTGTAGAGGTTAGGAATAAGCAATCAACTTGGGCAAGTAATCTATTTACTTTCCCGCCTCTATGTTTGCTTTCTAGCAAGAGTGATTTACTTTCCTTCCTATATATTTACTTTCCTATACCACAACTTCATCATTATTTAACATATTGTACTAGCATATGTGGTGCATGATAGTTCACAAGTTCCATACAAACACCCTATTGATAATTAAATGTAGTTCTCATTTATTTACTACAAAATTAGGATGTAACTGAAAGTCCCTTCAATGGTCAAGTGGAAAAACCACCAAATAAAGTGAAGATGGTTAGTGTTTAACTAACAAAACCACCACATGAAGAATCCAAAGCTCCATCTTGGAACCTTTCAAGAATGAACTATTGGAAAGATTCTCATGTTGCACTTGATAGGGGAAATATTATATATTAAGATTCAAGCTTCAAAGTCTAATTAATTAATCAAAATTCAATAAGCATTTGGGAATTCCAACATAGCAATTGGTCTCCTTAAGAAGCAATCAACGACTATTTTAGTTACTCATCGGGAATGTTCAAACATAACATCTATTCACTTTAAAATATTAGTGACCTTTTAGGCATATCTTAATGAAAGATCAATTCAACAATTTTATATTGAAGATGACAAAAAATTAATGGTATAATTATTTAAACTTATGATTCAGGGGGGGAATGTTAGACTATGAGCCCCTAGACAATCAAAAAGTCCGAGACCATATATATACGAGTTCTAAGACTTATTTTTGATAAGGTGTTTTCATGATCCATTGATGGGTTGTTAGTGAGATATAGATCTAGAATGATCCAATTGGCATTCATTCAAATCCTTAGATCAATACAACTAGTTAAGAATAAGGCATAAACCATTTTTCTGCCAATTTCTTGTTGCATCTCACTTGCACTTAATTCTTAACAATTCATGACATTTTTGTATGCACGTAATGCATTATGAACATAAAATTTGAATCACTACCCTTGCTGGAAGAAGGGCTCAATTAAGTTTTTTGTATTTGGGTTGTGTTCCTATTATAATTAGTTAGCGCAGTTGTTTATATTGACATAACATAGATTGCATATTTATTAAGGGTTTATGTTTTAATTTTGCATAGCTTATATCTAGTTGAATGTTATATGCACATTAAGATATGTGAATCCTTGATATCTGCCTAAAGAAATATCACCTACAACAATGTGTTTGGTTTTGACACTTGTTATATTAATTCCAAAGTTCCTTAAAATTCTGATCTATCTTATAACATTGAGTTATGTAATTAAGTTAAGCTAAAATATATCATTACTCGAGATATTATTGTGAGTATATTCTATATTACAAATATAACAAATATGTTCAACAAACAACTTTAATTTCATACAAAATCCCAACTAGGTACATTATGCCTAATTCAGTTAATTAATATCATTAAAAAATATCTCAATAATAAATATTAAATATGTGTAATTTGTATAAATTCTCTTCATATCAATAATTATTATTTTCTTATGTTAACTCTACAAATCCTATTATGGGCACTTTATGTATAAAAAATAATAAAATGATAAATAATTTAAAATTGAAAAAAGATCCAACATATAAATTGCACAAGAAAGATATCATTGATAGTAAATGTTTAAAATCATAGTCTAATTTTTTCATAGAACTTCTTTAGTCGGTGGCTAAATTTTTCATAAGCTACTACCTCAATCTTGTGTCTACATTAATTTTATAAATTCTAATATGGAATTTTTATATAAAAAAATAAAAGATAAAAACAATTAAAAGAAAGAATATCATTATAATAAATGTTTAAATGAATCATGATAATTTTCTTTTCCAAATAATAGACATGCAACCAACCACTTTATAGAACAAATGTTGAATTAAGTAATACATTTACATTAATCCCATTGAAAATAAGAAATACAATTTCTCAATATCTTTTTCTTATGCCCAAGAATATGTCTAAAGGTAGACCGAATACAAGACATTTTTGATGAGTTATTGGTAGTTTACAAAAATTATAGTTTATTAAAAAATCCTCACAACAAGCAAAACTATGTTTTACATCCACAAAAAATCTAGATGTCTTCCTTATCATAAAAAAAAATTGTCATTGGAGTGTTCCTAAAAGTAACAACTGAAACTAAATAATGAGGACCTATAGATATTTATGAACCCTCAACATTCCCATGATTTTGTGGATGGCCATCGATATCTGAAAGGTTTTTCCTATTAAAGTTTCTAGAAGCACAATTTTTTATGCACATACTGCACAAGGAAACATTACTTTTATGTTAAATAATATTCACGTAATCATACCCATTATAAAGAGGAAGAAAAAGTGGCATAAATGCTATTTATTGGTTGGGAGAAATGAAACATGTCAAAGGATAAACAACCCAAAATTTGCAAAATCTATTTTTTTTAATTTTGGTATGTTCTATGCTTAAGAGAAATTTACTTCAAATTTTATTTTTAGCCCAATATCAATTTCTAGAATAGCAATCACATCAGCATGATAATAAAATGTAGATAGAACATAAATATAAATAGTAGAAGACAAGCCAAGACAAGAGGACAAAAGATGTGGCACCAGCCAGGGACAAACCCCAATGTGGGGAAACCCTTGATCAATTCTTCTTATATTCTTCAATAATTCAACAGAGAGCGAGAGATAGTACAATTATACAAATATGTAATTTTATGACAGTAACAACAAAACCCTAACCATCAAAGTCAAGGCTGGTCAAATAGGTCAGATTTGACCTTTAGTCAACCTCAGTCAACTATCCTCCAACAACAAGAATAGGCAGCCCAAAACATTCTGAAATCACCAGTCAAACTGTAGTCAATGATGGGATAGATCTGTGGTCAACCTTTAACAGTCAATACTGGTCAAAGTGTGGTCAAAACAGGTCAAGGAAGCTACCCAAAAATGTGGCCTGCCTAGGAGATGCTACCCAACCCAATCTGCAGTCCAAGGAGCCTCCACATTGGTCAACACTTTCCAATCTACCCACCTGCACCTCGGCCAACCCAAGTCAATGCTGCCCTAACCAGATCTATGTCCTCCTTCTTCCCACGTGTGAGAGACCTACTCCTCCTACGCATACCCAATCAAGCTAGGAGAGAGAAGAATGAGAGATGAGATGAGTATGCCACAAGGTCCTCTCCTTTTATATGCCATGTTGAGGATAAGTTGGGGGTGTAAAACAGTATTTTTCTTGCATGTCGACCTTGACAAATTGTCAAGAATACAAATAAATTCATATCTCCATGAATACATGTCGAAATCAGATGATCGTTAGGTCAATCCTACACCTCTCGATGAGAGGAATCTAAGAAAAATATCAACTACCATAAATAGGGTGACCCATATGGAGTTTGGCCCTAGTTTCCAATTTTAACGCTCCCTCTCAACTAGGGAGAACTCCATCTGCTAATCCATATGTCTGTCAGTACTATCTCTGCCATCAGTGCACTGCTCTGCTGAACTATGAAGAAGAAGAAGTGATCGAGAATGTATCATACCATTCTCTACTGACCCAAAGTCAGTGCCAAATAGAGATTGTCACATAGCACTCTTACTGACCCGAAGTCAGTCCCAATGAAGAGAGTGTGTCATACCAATCTTACTAATCCGAAATTAGTTCCAAATAAAGAGAGTGTCTCATACCACTCTTACTGACCTGAAGTCAGTTCCAATTGATCCCAGATCAATATCATCCTAGCATAAGGAGTACAGTAGTTACAATATGCGTCCATCGGTACTACTATGGTCCCTATCCTTGTTTCCCTACTAACTGGCCAGATAAGAGGTACTTCCCATGAGTCCGAGATTGCATGGGTAGGATGTCTCAGCAGGAGAAAGATGAACCACTCTTCCTGCCTACATGTCGCCATGGGGTATCATAGGGGAAGGCTGAACCACTCATCCTGTACACAACAAACCACTAGGGGAAGGCTGAACCACTCACACTATGGTTGCTTATAACTCCAAGAAGTACTCCAAGCCCCCTGGAGCTCCAATAGCTCAATGTACATATTGTACAAGTTCCTCATAAGAGGATCTCTCCACGACTCCTAGTCGTTCTCAAAAAGTCAAGAATTTTACCTTTCCCAGGGGCTTCATCAGAATGTCGGTGACCTACTCATCAGTCCCAATATGATGAAGTCTTATTTCTCTTCGTTGTACCATATCCAAGATAAAGTGGTACATGATATCGATTTTCTTGGAGCGATCATGAAATATAGGATTCTATGATAAACGAATCCCACTCTAGTTGTCGTAGAGGATCACAGTGGTATCTAGTGTATGTCCAAACAACTAATTAAAGAGCTTCCACAACCAGACAACTTCATAGTAGGCCATACTCGCAGCAATGTATTCAGCCTCAGCAGTGCTTAACGCCAATGAATTCTACTTCCTTCTCATCCAAGATATCGAAGCAGAACCCAAAGATAAACAACACCTGGAAGTGCTCTTGTGATCCACCACATTGCCTACCCAATCAGCATCAAAATAACCATGTAGCCTCACATCTCTGATAGTGTATCTCAGTCCATGAGTGATTGTGCCCTGAAGATATCTCAGAAGATTCTTGGCACCAATCCAATGTGAGTGATGAGGCTCAACCATATATTGGCTGAACGTGTTGACCGCAAAACATATATCCAGATGGGAGTTAACCAAGAACATCAGTGCTCCTATGAGTTGAAGATACTGAGAAGCATCTCCCAATATAGGTCCAACAACACTACCGCATAACTTCTTGAAGTTAAGCTCCAGCGGGTAGTCACAGGCTTGCAGTCCACCATCCCAAATCTCTCCAATATATTCACCATGTATTTTCCTTGAGATAGGAAAATTTCTCTTAGCTTTTGCCAAACCTCTAACCCTAAGGAATAGAGCATCAACCCTAGGTCCTTCATCTCAAATTTGGAAGCCAACTCCCTCTTACATTTGTGAATGAGAGGGTCTATACGAGTCAAAAAGAGGTCATCAACATACAACACCAGTATGAGAGGCTTATCAACCTCAACCTTAAAGTAAAGTTTTAGAATCGACTTCACTACTAGTGAATCCCAACTTCATAAAATTGCCATCGATCCTCTCATACCAAGATCAGGGTGCTTGCTTCAGCCCATAGAGAGCTTTCTTCAACCTGCATACATGATATTTGTGATTATGAAACTCAAACCCCTCGGGATGTTCCACATAGACTTCCTCTTTAATTGAACCATGCAAGAAAGCGGTCTTGACATCCCTATGATTTAGGTTCCATCCTTGCGAAGTATCAAGGGCTATGATCAAGTGGATGGTGGTGTATCGGGTAGCAGGCGAAAATATATCATTGTAATACACACCTTCATTTTGAGAGAAGCCTAGAGAAACAAAGAAATCCTTGTACTTTTCAACACTCCCATCAGATCCATGCTTGATTTAGTAAAGCCATTTTGAAGTGACAACTGATTTGTCCTGGGGTCTAGAGACCACATCCAGACATCATTCTTCATGATGGAATTTTATTTGTCATTCATAGAATCCTTCCATACTTGATGCTTGATGCCTTCTTCGAATGATGTAGGCTTGTTTTGAATGATGGTGCTCATCATGGTCAAGTATCTCTAAAACTTGGTCAGCTGCTTACTTTCACGAAACGTCCCTCTGAATGCAATATGTCTCTCGACATCTTCAAGAGTCTCCCTAAGCCATAAGGGTCTCTTCCTAGAGTAGGAGGGATCTTGAGGACGAGGATCAATAGCATCCATAGGTTCTTCAACATCCAACATTGTTTCATCTTATTTTTCCTCCATTTTCCTAGTGTTAGCTTCTTTATCCTTCCTTGGAATAGGAAGATTGTCAACCTTGCTAAGAGCCATATCTTCGTCAAAGGTAACATCATGACTTATCTCAACTTCCCTTTGACCAGCCACATAAATTCTATGGCCCTTAGTATTTTCATTATAGCTCACAAAGATTCCTTTCTTTCCATATGCACCCAATTTGCTTCTCTTTTCTTTCGGCACATGAAAGTATATGAGACTTCGAAAAATTCTAAAATGAGAGACATCAGGTTTCTTACCAGTGAACATTTCTTCAGGATTCTTGGAATCCAATGCTTGATGAGGGCATCGATTTTGAACATATACGGCAGTATTCGTAGCTTCGACACATAGAAACTTCAGAAGCCTTTGATCATGGAGCATGGCATGAACAAATTCCACAATCATACGATTCTTCCTTTTAGCCACACCATTCTTCTCAGGAGCGTATGGTGTTGTGGTCTCCCTCTTAATGCCAGCTTCTTTTCAAAAGTCATGGAACTCATTGGATTCATACTCAGTCCCATTATCAATCCTTAATATCTTGATTCTCTTCTCAGTTTGATTTTCGATCAAGGCTTTGAAGTGATGGAACCAAGTGAAAACTTCATCCTTATTTTTCAAGAAGTATATCCAATTCTTGCAAGAATAATCTTCTCTAAAAGTGAGATAATATAGATATCCTCCCAAAGAGTTTATGGGCATCATACCAGATATGTCGGAGTGGACAAAATGCAATATATCTGTAGTCTTGCTATTACATGAGGGGAATGGTCCCCTTTTTAGCTTTCCTTTGGCACATCCTAGACATACACCTTCATGATTTACTTTGAACTCGAGCATCCCTGTCACCATCTGTCTCACATCAGGTAGAGCCTTATAATGAAGATGGGAAAACCTCCGGTGCCATAGTTTAGATTGAAGAGATATGTCACAGGACATGACCCCCAATGGACTTCCTCCAACTTGATATAAAGAGTAAACTCGGAACCCGAGAGTAAAAGCATCTTTAATTTTTCTTTTCCAAACACGTACCTTTCAATTGATGAATGCTACCTTGTAGCCTTTGTCTTCCATTACTGAAATGGACACAAATTTCTTCTTGAGATCAGGTACATAAAAAACTTCTTGAAAATGGATTGTGTTACCTTGATTTAATTGAAGAGTAATATTCCCTACACCTTTTACAGGATAGGTGGAATTGTCTCCAAGAATAATCTCCAAGTTTGTCTCCTTATCTATCAGATTAGAGAGAGCTTCCTTGTAACCAGTGAAGTGCCTTGAGGCACCACTATCAATAAGCCAATTTCCCAACTAGTCTGGAGGAGAGGTAGTGGAGAGGGCCGATATAAGATAACACTCATCTTGCTTATTGTTAACAACATTTGATTCTTAGCTATAGTTCCTTGCTTTCTTGGAGGGTTAACTACTTCCTTGATTTCCTGCATTCCTTTTTCCTTTTCCATTGAACCTACCATTCCTTTGATTGTTGTTGAAGTTGCCATTAGAGTGAGTTTGATCCTCATCATGTGATGTGTCCTTTCTATTTGGATAATCCCTTGCATAGTGGCCAAATTTATTGCAAACAAAGCATCTTTCCTTCCTTCCACCCTTCGATCTGGGATTTCCTTTGAAATGAACTTTAGATCTAGAATTATTTCTCCTTTTGGCACAAGAGGAGAAAGCAGTGGGGTTGCCTTTGTTTGAAGGAATTTCTTGCTCCACCATCCTTGTCTCTTCTTGAATGCATCTCGACATCAATTCTTCAAACCCTGAAATTCAATCATTATTGAGAAGAGTGGTTATAAATATATACCATTCAGATGGGAGCCCTCCAAGGGTAGTGATAGTTAGTTCCCTGTCAGGAATGACTTCTCCAATTGATAGAAGACCATTCTTAATCTCAGTGATCCTTAAGAAGTAGGATTGAATACCCTTGTCCTTGCCCTTCCTAATATCCTTCAACTTATTTTTGAGGAACAAAACTTTATTTGCATCACTAACCTTAAAAAATCTTACCAATCTGTCGTAGATCTCCTTGGAGGTGTTTAACTCAGAAATGTAGGCCACTAAACGCTTGTTAATTGAATCCCAGATAATATTCTTCTCTTTGAATTCACCTTTTGTGTACTTGTTCTTTGTAGCAGCTAGTGCATTTGATGGAGGCTCTGGGATTTTACCCTTGACATAGTCCAACACTTCTTGTCCTTCCAATGTTAGATCAAGAGACATCTTCCATCCGTGATATTCAAACTTCTCATGAAGCTTGTCTTTGGCTAGGAAGTGGGATGAAGAACCCATGAAGCCTTTTGACTTTTCCAATTGTCTTCGGTGATTTCTCTTTCACTCATGCTTGGGCTTTGTCTTCACCTCAGCTTTGATACCATGTTAATTTTGGTATGTTCTGTGCTTAAGAGCAATTTACTTCAAATTTTATTATTAGCCCAATATCAATTTCCAGAAGAGAAATCACATCAAGATGATAGTAAAATGAAGATAGAACATAAATATAAATAGTAGAAGACAAGTCAAGGCAAGAGGACACAAGATGTGGCACCATCCAGGGACAAACCCCAAATGCGGGGAAACCCTTGATCAATTCTTCTTATATTCTTCAATAATTCAGGAGAGAGATAGAGATAGTACAATTATACAAATCTGTAATTTTATGAAAGCAGCAATAAAACCCTAACCAACAAAGTCAAGGTTGGTCAAATAGGTTATATTTGACCTCTAGTCAACCTCAGTCAACTCGACCTCCAACAACAAGAATAAGAAACACAAAACAGTGTGAAATCACTAGTCAAACTACAGTCAATGCTGGGACATATATGCGGTCAACCTTTGACAGTCAACATTGGTCAAAGTGTGGTCAAAACAGGTCAAGGAAGTTGCCCAGAAATGCGGCCTTCCTAGGAGAGGTTTCCCAACCCAATACATAGTCCAAGCAGCCTCCATGCTGGTCAACACTGTCCAATCTACCTACCTGCACCTTGGTCAACCCAAGTCAATGCTTCCTTAACCAGAGTTGTGTCCTCCTTCTTCCCACGTGTGAGAGACCTGCTCCTCCTACGCATTACCAATCAAGTAAGCAGAGAAAATAATGAGAGATGAGATGAGTTAGTTTATGCCACAAGATCTCCTCCTTTTATATGCCACGTTGAGGATAAGCTGGGGGTGTAAAACACTATTTTGCTTGCTCGCCGACCTTAACAAATTGTCAAGAATAAAATAAATTCATATCTCGATGACTACATGTTTGAATCAGATGATCATTAGATCAATCCTACACCTCTCGGTGATAGGAATCCAAGAAAAATATCAGCTGCCATAATAAGGTGACCCATATGGAGTTTGGCCCTAGTTGCCAAAACTATGTATTACATGCACAAAAAATCTAGATGTCTTCCTTATCATAAATACATGTTTTTTATTGGAGTGTTCCTAAAAGGAACAACTGAAACTAAATAATGAGGGCCTATAGATATTTATGAACCCTCAACATTCCCATTATTTTGTGGATGGTCATCGATATCTGACAGGTTTTTCCTATTAAAGTTTCTAGAAGCACAATTTCTTATGCACATACTGCACAAGGAAATGTTATGTTATGTTAAATAATATTCACGTAATCATACCCACTATAAAGAGGAAGAAAAACTGGCATAAATGTTATGGATTGGTTGGGAGAAATGAAACATTTCAAAGGATAAGCAACCCAAAATTTGCAAAATTTATTTTAGAGTTCACAGTCATAATTATTACCACAAAATTGGAATTCAATTTCAACATTAGGAATGGTACATGACCAAGTTCCATGCAAAGTGTGGTTTTTAATATTTATTTTGAAGATGGGTATGAAGAGGGAAGTCATCACTACCTTCCAACAATTGAGCTGAATTTGATGCATATTTGGGCATTTTTTCTCTCAGCCCTTACAACTTTTTCGATTTTTAGTAGATATGTTTTGGGGAGCATTGATATCATAATTTTGCTATCTATAACACTTTATTGGCATAGAAAGGATATGGATTGCTCAATTTAGGATAAAATTTAATTGATCAATATTCCAACTCTCCAAGAAAGGATCATATGGAAGTGTTCCTACATGTCTTTTGTGTATCACCCATTCAACTCTTAATTGTAGTGGGATGCATTAAACCATCAACTTTGGGTAGCAAATCATTAATCTAATGATTCGATGTGATATGTCAATGGTTATCCTTCAACCCTTTACAGTTTGAATAACCATATACTATTGGGGTGTCATAAAAGTGACCTAATTCACTATGTAATACCATTGAACTAGGTAAGTTATTGGAAAATAGCATGTTACAACTAACAGGGTAAAGTGATTGTCCACTTTCATCAAGCATCTATCTACGCTACTTTTCTTGTGATAAAACCTTGCAACAGTTTTGGATTGATGGAATCTATTGCACATTTGAATTCGACCTTGAATCATGATCTCACAAAATTCAAGGAATAATTATTCATATTCACACATAGCATGGGAGAACTTGAAAAACTTGCAACAATATGAAATGAGTTGGAATTTGAAGAATTGACCATTTGATATTATTGATTATTTTCAAAGTCTTTGAACGAAAATGATCATCAATACATCAATATACTTTTAAAATAAAGTTTGAGTAGCATAGAACAATCTAACTTAAAAGATAATTTAAATGGATTTTAGAAGTATGTTTTCTTTCTTTTTCTTGAGAAATATATTTATATTCCATATTAGGAATATACATGTTTCAGTCCTTGAGAGATTGCCGAGACCTAATAACAAGGATTCAATTCATTGCAATAAAGCTCATCATGTGACTTGTGGGAATTAAACTTAATTGGGGATGTAACAATCATTCCTCCCAACTACCCAAGATAATCCGAATTAACAAATGGATTTTAGAAGTTATTGATGTCTTCCAGTATTCTATGATGCCTCAGTATGTACATATATACAAAGTGCATCAATACTCTATCTAATAGTATGTATTGAAGAGTGATCTTTGTTTTTTCCTCCATAAAGCAAAACATATGCACAATTTTAGTTGTGAAGGTTTACATTTATATTTTGTCAATTAAATTGTTTAGTATTTGTATTTAAAAAATGCAACAATGTGATTTACACTATATATCACATTGACAAAGTAAGTAAAAAAATAATGTAGACATATATCATCAATGTGTTGAAACATACAATGAAAAATGAGCAAGAATTTCTTTTTTGTAAGTGTGTTTATAAATTAAAATCCTAGTGCTTATTTAATTATTTTTCAAAATTTAAAGAGGAGATTTGTCCAAGAAATATTTACTAGTAAAGACTTTGGAGTGGATAGAATTATTTGAAGAGTCGAATTTGTAAGGGATTATCATATGTAACATATAAATATGTAGAGGAAATTTTAGATATGTGATTTCATTCTATTGATCATCTCAATATTCTTCCTAAATAATTTAAACAAGTTTTAGTGCATTCACAAAAGAAAATATAAAGGAATTTCATTTGTTTTAAAGGTATATTTACAAAAAAAAAATATTTGGTCAAAATTTAGAGAGGAAGTTTTTTGCAAGAGAGATTTACCAACATAAAATTTTGAGTGGCAAGATTTTTTAACAAGTAAAATTTGTAAGAAATCATTGTATGTCACACAAAAGTCTATATAGGAGAAATTTCAACTATGGGATTTTATTATATTAATTGTTTTAGTCTTTCCCCTATTTCATTCAAATAAATTTCAATGAGTTCTCAAAAACATAGAAAGGTTTCATAGTTACCTTCAGAATTGGAAGCCTTGTTTTCTTTCCGTTTATCGTCGTTTTCTTCTTATATTTCACAAGAATATATATAAAGATGTATATATATATATATATACATATATATATATATATATATATATACATATATATATATATATATATATATACATATATATATATATATATATATATACATATATATATATATATATATACATATATATATATATATATATATACATATATATATATATATATATACATATATATATATATATATATATATATATATATATATATATATATACATATATATATATATATATATATATACATATATATATATATATATATATATATATATATATATATATGATATATTTATCGTATATTTATTATTATATTTACAAGAATATATATAAAGATGTATATATATATAATATATATATATATATATATATATATATATATATATATATATATATATATATATATATATATATATATATATATGAGGGTGTGTCAATTTTTTTTCTTTCTTGCTTTAAGCAATATATTTTTATAGAGTTTCTTTACTTGTATATGAGGTGTTTGGTATCTACAAAAATTTTAATTGAATTATTGATTACATTAGATCCAAAATCCTATCTTTGTTAGTGTTTTTGTTTTTTTTTCTTCTTTTTCTGAAAGATATTTTTGTAATAATGAGTGCATATTGCACATGAATTGCACTCTATTGTGTACTATACAATAATTGTGACCTAGTGTGTATGGTCACTTAAATAATACTTCTTTGTAAAAAATGTAAGTACCATTATTTGTAATGGCAACATTTTTTTTTTAAATTGTTCGCGAGTTTATGAGTGAGCAGTAAAGAACATAATAAATATAATAAGTTCTAAACAATGTTTTTTAATTTGTAACAATATGATAATTGTATCTCGTGCATATACATATCTATAATGCACCAATGTGTATCTTTTTATTATGTGCACTAATTTTTTTTTGTGTATCTTTTTATTATGTGCACTAATTTTTTTTTTTGTTAGATAAAACATAATTTCTTTATATGACGATCTCTTTTTTTTTTTAATAGAATAAGGGTGATAGAAGTTTAAGGAAAATGACTTATTGTAGCGAAAATTATGGTAGTTCATCCCATTAGGAGAACAAAACAAGTTCTTTAAGTTTCATTAAAAATTTAATATATTTGAATTATCTATAAATTTAAATTAATGATGTGTATTAGTTAATGCATGTCATGTAGAGAAAAAAACGTGATAAGATTGTTCACGATCTGAGTGCAAAAGAGCATAGTTTAAGCCTTATGGAAATGTTGCAAAGAGAGGAATTAGATGGAATAAACTGTAACCATCATGGAGTTTTAATAACTAACATGTTTTAAACACTTGATTTCATTTTTTTGAATGTTTTACAGGGAACAATAACAAGGGAACCAAGAAAATTTTAAGGTTCCACGTTTATTTTTAAAGTGTAGAAACCTTGGTGAATCTCACTAATTCTTTGAATGCCAACCATATAATAAATCTTGATATTTTGGTAAAATTTTCCAAATTTTTAAGGATTTTATATAATTTCTATACATTTTTGGTGATTTTTGGACTGATATACTTTTATCCTACAGAATTTGGGAGATTCAGTTGAAAAAAAGGAAATTGACAAATAATTTTGGGGAGAAAACATGGAAAACTAGTCCATTAGTGAAATTTAGCCCATAAAGTTTTCTTGAGATGGAATGGAATATTGTATTAAGAAGACAAAAATTATGAAGGATGTAAATGATGATGATTTTATCCTCAATTTATCTAGAGTGGTGCTAGAAGTTAACGATAGGAGAAATTTTGTTTACAATACTACAATAGATATAATAAAAGGATCGTACAGATGTACCTTCCACTTACAACACAAAATCAATTAAATGACTCGAACAATGAGGTTATATACAAACTATATGAAGCAATGCCCAAATAGATTTGTGAGACTTGTAATAGAAAAAATAATCAACTCGTCCATTGGTGCCTTTTAATAGGTGCTAACATACAAACAAGAGCTAATCGAAGAATTAATCAATATTGGGTTAAGTATGGCTCGTGAGTATATGTTGAAGTATGAAGGTTAATTGAACATTTGTAAGTAGATATGGTGTTTGATTTCCATCATTTTATAATTAATGGAACAACAAGAAGCTTTTATATTAATTATATCTATGCTTTGTCACGGTGTATTAAACATGTAGAAAATAAAGTATGGATTAGAGAAAATGGAAGAGATTTTGAGAGATGGCATAAATTATGGCTTTGGAAGATGTGTATTAGTTATGAAACACTTATTTATGAAACACTTGTTGCTATGACGTGCTTTTTTATTTACACATTAATGTATACTATACTATATAAATGAAAATATAATTATTACACTTTATTTGTATGCTTGTAGATGGAATAGGAAGACATGGAACATAAAAAATAAAACCAATCAAGAAAATATCAAGTTAAATAACTCAAGTACAATATCAACCACAAGCGATGAAGAAATTAGGCATGCATGCAGCTTGAACAATGACAATAATTCAAGTGAAGAATGATAATTGATATCATTGAGTGTTATTGCAAGTTATATGTTTTGGAATATTTTCCTATGAAAATTAAGGATTTTATTTAATGTACTCTATATACCGCCCCAATTGCATGATGTGAACATATCACCAATAAGTGTAAAAAATACGTATTGGCTACATTTTGATTATTGTGAACATTCACATTGTCCCATTACAATATCTCTCCTATTAATATATAATAAAATGAGTTTCTTATTTCATTGCATTGTCCCATGTCATAAAATGTTATGTTACTAATTAATTAATATATGGATAATTTACATTATTACATATAACATAAATGTAATCTATTGGATAATGCATCAATGAAATCATTATATTAGAATGCAATAATTAAAATATAAGAATCAATATTATTATCAAAATATTTTATTTTGAGATGACTATTAAAATATTTTTTTTTTAAATTAAAATTAAAATTATTTTTGTATTTTTTCAAACTCACTAACAATGCATACCATAAAAAAGGAGTGCATTTTAATGATACATATGTATTGATTCTTAATAGCAAAGAATGGTGCCAACACCTAAGATTAAAATGTTCACAATTTTACATCCTTTCGATTCACATGGTAATATCAGCATTTGATGGAAAATTCTCTCTTGTGAACAAAAGTGAACTCCCTAGATCTAGTGGCTTGATATAGAAACAAATAAATAAAAAGGATAAATGTTTTCCTTAAAGAAATTAGAAAATGGAGGAAAGGCCTACCTGGAACCCAATGCAAGTCCTCCTCTTCTCTTAGCTTGTAAACTTTAGCTCCAACTCCAATCGCTATAAATGGAACCTACAAAACAACTATAACAAGTAAGAGAACTACAAGATATACATAACATAGACTAATATCTGTAATCATTAGTCAATAAAGAATTAAAATACATAAGCATCAAATAGACACAAGTATAGGAAAACAAAGCTTTTTGTATTAATGAAATGTAGGAGAAGAGTATAACCCTTTTACAGATATTGACTATGTAGATGTCTCCCACCAAACTTGTCCTTCCTTAGCCACAAAGCAAGTCTTCAATCACAAATCAAGGATGGTTAGGGATCCTTAGGTAAAAAGAAGAAACATCAAGGCATAACTAAGAGTCTCAAAAATCCAACCCAGACTCTTTAGGAGGAAGTGAATTTAGAGGATAAATATAGTAGTTTGGGTTTACCAATCTAGGACTTAGATCCACAAATGAGGGAGGATAAGCTCTAGGGATAAGAGATAATACCTCTAGGATAGGAGTTCAAGATCTCAATCAATAGTAAATGGTTAAAACCACCTTAGAATCTTTTGGAAAGAGAAGTTTCGTAATTATTTTTTATTTTTCCCAAAATTCTAGAACAATTGCACTTGCATCAAAGGAAACATGTGCTAGGCAGCATAGTTGCTCAGTTATGCAACATGAAACAGTGCAGGTTGCATAGAAGACTAGGTTTGATGGGCCCAAAAATGTGTTTTTGAGATGATAAACCCAAAATTCTTGGACCTTTTGGAGACATAATGCTTAAGGCTTTGCAAAGGGATGATTGAAAGGTGTCAAGGATGTTGGTTGATCTGATTTCTAGGTCATTTGAGCATATGTGACAAAATGACCTGTAACAATCATCACTGATGTTGATATTTATATAATACAAAGCTTAACACACCCATTGTTTTATTTAGGTGTATGAGAACTGAGGATTTTAAAAACAAAAAATAATAGTTGATGCATAAAAATTATAGGAGCACTGATGATCCAAAAAGCAATAGTATGACCCATTGCGTAACAATTATATTAACATTGGTGCATTATTAGGGGATAAAAACAATGTTGGTGTGTAATAATAGTATGATCACTAATGATTTTAGTTTTCATTAGGCATTAGTTTTTTTAAATTGTAAATACAATGGTAAATGTCGTTAGAATAAGCACTGAGAAACAAATCTTTGCTAAAACCTCCACCGACCCATTTTTTAAGTTATAGTGAACGATTATTAAAAAATTCACTAAAACATCTACTATAAATGGTGGAGGTTGTAGATATTTTTTTTGAAAATTTTCCCAATATTGTAACACTAAAAAGCTTCGCAAAAGACTCCACTACAAGGTGTTTTCCTTGTAGTGAAGGTGAGCCTAGGAAGATTAAGCCACCAACCTTTGATGGTGCAAACAAGAGAGGACATTGTGTTGAAACTTCATTCCTTAGAATAAAAAATATCTTTAGTTGCATAGTTACTCATTTAATATAAAGCCTAGGATTTCCATCTATCATCTACAAGGAAACTTGTCTCTATGTGGTGGGATTAGTTGAAGCAAGTTAGGTATATTGATGAGAAAATGATCTCTTGGAAATATTTTTAGTTGCAATATTTTTAAGAATGGTAAGAAGATGCAAGATTCTTTAAATTTAAATTGGGAAATATAACCAAGGAAGAGAACGAAAGGAAACAATTGAAGCTATTGAGGTATGTGGGCTTTATCAAAGAGGAGAAATTAAAAATTCAAAGGATTGTCATATTTTTATAAAGACAATATTCAATTTGATAAGTCTCAAACTTTGGCTAAGACCACTACAAAGGCCATGTACCTATATGAACAAAATAAAGAAAAAAAGAGTTATTTGAAGTCTTGAAAGGATAGGAAGAAGGAGAAATTAGAATAGAGAATGAAGGAAAGGGATTCAAACCTCACTTCAATAGAAATATTCCTAATATAAATCAGTAAGATTATCCTAATTGTGATGAAAAAAAAGAAAAATACTCCTTAAGGAAGAGAGGAAGACCACTAATCAAATTTTAGGGATGTAAGAGAGATCATTTTTAAATAATATAGTCCTCATAGAGATGAAAAAACGAATACTATGCACAATATTCAAGAGGTTACCAAAATGGAAGACATGGGAAGAAATATTCCAATGAAAGAAGGATCCATAGGAAGAACATCGATCCCATTTGATTGAGGTGGAAGGGAAGATTACAAAAAAGCTTGTTGCTATTTTGATTTGTTTAGGAGCAAGTCATTATTACATTTATTCTATAGTAATGGACATATTTCATTTGATGAAAAGAAATCTTGAATGGTCATGGTTGGTTCAACTATCCAATGGAACCAATAGAAGGGTCGACAAGATTGTTGAAGGTTGTCGAGTGATTTAACTGCAATGAATACAAACATAGACCCAGATGCAACACCATTGGGATTTTATGATATCTTAATTAGAATGGACTAGTTGAACAAGCATCATGCTATCCTCGATTTTCATAACAACACCTTCAATTATCTTGATGATGAAGAAAAACAAAGAACTGGTCAAGGAATTCCAAGGCCCATTTCTATAAGAGAGATAAAGTTAGCCTTACAATTGACTAGATGTTTTAAGAAATATTTTCAATTATATGTGGCTCATGTGGAAGAACTAGACAATAATGAGGGGACAAGACTTGAATATTTTCTAGTGTTGTAGGAGTTTGAGGATGTATTCAAAGAAATACCAAGGTTTCCACCAAAGAGTGATATAGACATTTCTATTGACCTAGTTCTTGGTACTAACTTAGTATTAAAAAATCATTATAGAATGTTCATCACATAATTAAAAGAATTAAAAATGCAATTCAAAGAGTTGTTGAAGAAAATATACATACACCCAAGTGTCTCACCATGGGGATAATCACTTCTTTTTGTGAAAAAGAAGGATGACACATTGAGGTTGTGTATTGATTTTAGACAATTGAATAAGGACACAATGTAGAATAAATACCTCTATATGGAATAGATGAACTCTTTGATCAATTGAGGAGAAAAAATGATTTCAAAGATAGACCTAAGATTAGGATATCACCAATGAGAATCAAGGAAGATATATCAATAAGAAAACATTTAAAATCAGATATGGGCATTATGAATTTGTAGTGGTTTTTTTTGGATTGGCCAATGCACCAATTGTCTTTATGTGCTTAATGAATGCCTTATTTAGAAATATTTGGATAAGTTTTCATTGTGTTCTTGAATGACATAGTTATGTATTATATGAACATATCTTAAGATTAGTGTTGGGAATGGTAAGGGAGCATCAACTATATGACAAGCTAACCAAGTGGTCACTTTACAAAAGTAGATTTAATATTTGGGTTTCAATTGTAGAGGAACACACAACAATGGATCCAGAGAATATTGAAGTCATTAGAGGATGACAAACGCCTGTGTTTTAAAAGCTAGATCTTTCAAGGGGCTTATAGATTATTACAACAAATTTATATAAGGGATTTCAAGGATTTCTCATCCCATCACTTCTTTGAAAAAAAAGGTAACTAAGTTTGAATGGATAAAATAATGTGAAGAAGTTTTCAACTATTGAAGGAGCTACTTGATAGTACACTTGTTTTTAATATTACAAAACCAAACAAAACTTTTGTGGTATACATGAATTCATTTCAAAGAAGAATTTGGTTGATTTATTACTCAAAATGGGCATTTCATTATCTATGAGTTTGGAAAGCTTAAAGAACATGATATAAATTATGCCACACATGATTTAGAACTTGCTACCAAAGTACACACATTGAGAACGTGGAGGAATTACCTATAGGGGAAAAAAATTGAATTTATGATAGAGCACAATGGTTTGGAATATTTATTTGAAAAACCAACTTTAAATGGAATACAAAGAGGATAGTAAAAAGTTTTAAGTGAATGTGACTTTGACATCAAGGATATAAAAAGGAGATAGAATAAATTTGTTGATGCACTCAACAAAAGGGTACATGTCATGCATGCTACAATCATCAATTTGCATATATCAAATTTAAAGAGTAGAATTTTTTAGGTTGTTATTACAAACCAACATTATCTACAAGTAAAATAGGCCTTACAATAGGAAGACGTGCATAAAGTTCCATATGTAAGACACCCTAATAAAAATAAGAATACAATATTATTAGCCAATGATAAAAAAGGATATATCCAATTACATTGTTAGATGTATGGAATTTAAAAGAGTGAAGGTTGAACATAAACACCAAGCAGGTTTGCTACAATTTTTTCCAATTTTAGAGTGAAAATGGGAAGCGATAACCGTCAGTTTTATTACTAAGTTTCTGAGGACAACAAGGAAAAATGATTCAATAATGGTGGCGGCAGATAAATTGACAAAGGTTCCTCATTTTATTCCACTAAACTAAGTCATAAGTAAGTTAACATTGTAGAAATACACATGAAGAAAATTTTTAGGTTGCATGGAATACCTAAGGAAATTGTGTCAGAATAGATCTGAAGTTTAATTCAATTTTTTGGAGAGTAAAGGATTTGGTAAAAATTTGAATTTTTGTGCAACATATCATTCAAAAACGTATGGGAAGATAGAGGGAGTCAACCAAGTGATTAAGGACAAGTTAATAATGTATGTGATGGATAAATCATTCAAGCAGGAAAATTAGTTACATTTGGTTAAGTTTTCCTATAATAATGGGTTTAGGAATCATTGAAGATGAACTAATTTAAAGCTTTGTATCTCCAATGAGTTGGGAAAATTTATTAGATAGTTTAGTACGTGGACCATAGTTTCTCAATGAGATGAAAGGGAATATGGTTAAAATTAAGCAATATTGAAAGAATGCAAAAGATACAGAGAAAAACTATGCACATAAGAGTAGGATAGATAAGGAATTTAAAGTAGGGGAGCATGTGTTTTTGAAAGTGAAGCCAAAGAAAAAATCCTTAAAGATGAGTAGTTTTACTAAGCTAGCAGGAAAATTTGTAGTGCATTAAAAATATTGGATAGGATAAGACCAATTACAAACATGCTTTCATTTTTTGCTTGAATGAATGTGCATAATGTGATTCATGTGTCTTTAATAAAAAATGTATGTACATATTCCTGACCATTTATCAATTGGACTTTGATTTAGTTGATCTAGAAGGATAATTATAGGTACAACTAGTGTGTATATTGGATAGGAGGGTCATGATAAATCCATTGCGTAGATAAAGGTCTAGTGGACTAGCTATAACCATGAAAATGTGACATGGGAGTGGGAAGATGCAATGTGTAAGGACTATCTACATATATATATATATATATATATATATATATATATATATATATATATATATATATATATATATATATATATATATATATATATATATATATACATTGGCATGGTGATATCCATTAAGGATAGTGCCAAAATAAGGAGGAGAGTAATGTAATACCTTCGTTTAGATCCTTGAAGGAGTAATGTACATGTGTACATGCTGAAAGGCCAAAGAGCCTAATAATGTAATAGTTTGTGAACATTATTAATAAAATACATAACATGTAGTAGATGGACAAGGAAAAGTTTCATATGGGGCCATGATTCCATGAGAGTGGGTGGCTAGAGAGGCTAGACCAAAGTTATATCAAGTAGAAAGCCCATATATTTGAGTTAGTTGAGAAAATTAATTACATGATATTCTTGTTTGGGATTCGACATGGCACATTGTTAGAATTCATATATTAACCTTGTTTTTGGATGGTTGGGGGATTTTCTCATTCATTATTGTTTTTTCTTATTACAAAGAGAGTTTTTTAGGAGAGATAAAATCACTAGTTGGTTGTGTGTTAAGACTAATTATTTCCCAACATGTGAGGATGCTTAAGTGCATGGATGCATTGACATCATTGAGGAAATTTTTCATGGCTAAGAATAAATGGAACTTCTATCGTTCATATTTCTTGACCAGTAGCACTGGAGCCATAGAGAGAAATTGAATAGCTTAAGGAAGTACATTGTAGAGAAGGGAATTTCTTTCCTTTGATTTTGTAGGCTAAAGGGGGAAAATATTTGGAAGTTGAGATGGCTAAGTAACCAAGTAAATTGTGACAACATGAGATTACTATGTGACTAAGTAAATTATGAAAGTATGGGATTGTTGTGTGACTATGTAAACTATGGTAGTATGAGAGTACTATCTATCTATGAGGGATTACAATTGGCCTAGGTGTCCATTCATGTGGATGCATATCCTTTGCTTTGGGGTGACCTACAATTGAGAGATTTGAGTAGCATAGTCTATGGTTGGGTGTTACAATTGACATGTTTAGCTAGTTGCTGAAATCCATTGAGAACTTAGGTAAATGCCCATTGTTAATTATACTCATGCCTATTTACTTTATGTTAATTTGATAGTCAATGTTAGGCATATATGTCATTGTTATGCATTGTGTGATGATGAATGCATTTCTTGTCATTTTGTATATGTTTCTTATGGTTTAAATGAGCTCCCTTTTTCATTTCATGTTTCTTAAATCATGTAAATTGTCTAAGCTTGAAAATAATTCAAGAAAGTGAGTTCTTGATTTACCCTATGATTGAGGTATGTTTAGCTGGTATTAGAGATGAAATTTTACTATAATGTGGTTAGACTTGAAGCTAGGTACGTTAAAAACCTTATGAGGAAACTTAAGCCTATAATATGGTATCCTCTACACTTAGATTTAGGGATCCTTCATCATGTGCATATCAAATTTATGATAATCTAACTTTGAATTGGATCTCTCTTCTTATCATTCAAATGATTTCTCAATTTTCTTATGAAATACTGATGGGAAAAGTGTTGTTAAAGACAATGAAGTCTATTGGAATACGAAAAGCCTTAAGAGGAATGAATGAAAACTTTGAATCCATATTTTTCCTCAAAGATACAATCTTATGGGTTCAATATTTTGTTTTCTTGTTAATGGTATCACCTTTCTTCCCCCCTACATTTGTTTGTACTTGATTTGATGTTTTTAGTTTAGTGAATTTTCTTTTTCTCGTTCAATCAATCAAGTAGGGCAAAAAGATTTATCATATAGAATTGAGATAGATTTAGGGCTTTGCATCATAGAGTAGAGGAGGGCATTGCTTGTCTTGTGTGTAGGCTACTTAGATTTTGATGTTCTCTTCCTTCTACTCATCCAACTGAGCTATTGATTGGAAGACTCTTCAACAAGAGAACTTTACAAGATTTTCTCAATCACTTTCTCAAAACCCTAACTTAGAACTTGCGTTTATTGATAGAGTAAGAGTCCTTATTTGTTGTTTTATGTCACAAGCTTAGTCAATCTATGAGTGGGAATCGAGTAGAACTCATTTTATGGATTTTATCACCAAAAAAATGTAGTCTCCTTTAGGGAAGAGCTTCTTTAGTTTTTAAAGTATTCCTTGGAATGGATTTAAGGTTTTCTTCTTGAATTTTCTCGTTTTTTTCAATTGCCTTTGTTTGTGTGTAATTTGTAGCACTTAAATTCTAGATGGATGTTCCTTGTAACTATATACATATATTGAATTTTATTCTTGTAGCATTGTTATTTTGGACACTATAGCATGTATAATTGAGATATTTTAGGGCTTGCAATGCTCATAACTTAGGGATATAAATAATTTTCTTATAAGGAGACATTTTTCCTTTTTTCTAATTTTTCCCCTTTTCTTGCTCAATAGATCCAAGGTTCTCCATTTTGACCAATCAAATATAAGCATGCTCATTAATGATGGGAGGAACATGCAGTCCATAAGGGAATCTCTTACCTTTTGAGGTAGAAACAAGACTAGATGCACTAGTAGGTGAAACCTGAAAGTGACCAGGTTAGTTAAAGGATGGCCCTAATGGGGTAAATATGGTCAAAGATGAGATCAACCAGGAAACAAAAGGGAAAATACCAAGAAAAGTGAAATAAATATTTCCTTTAGGTTCCATAATTAATAGAAGTCTTAGTCTAAATGTCTTACGAATTAACTCTTTTATGGCTTCTCAAAATAATAAGAAATGAAATTGACAAATTTATGTTGAAATTTTGTAAGAAGGATTCTAGATTGATGTAGTTCCAGATGTTAAATGTTAACATTGGACAATACAATTACACTAAAAGTATTCAAAGGTGCCAAATCCATCTATGCTTTAAAATCAACAATTGTATCAATACAAAATTGCAATTCTAGAAAATATTTTCTTTTCTAATTCTAATAACAGAATGTTGAATATATCAAAATCTTAAATATTCAACTCTTTTTTTATAAAATAAAATTTTAAAACTAAGGAAAACCCCTTAGAATCATCCACTTAAACTATAAAAAAGGATGATCAAATGGATAAATTCAATTGTTCTCTCACCATTGTAACATATAACTTCTTTGCATTATGCTAATATAATATATAAATGGAAAATGGAAAATGTTATAATGTTATGTATAACTTCTTTGAATTATCCTAATACAATATATAAATATAAAATGTGAAACATATATAATCACCTAAGATGTTGTTGATCTTATTATCCTATATGTGATCTTCGATTATATGTAAAATTTAATTTTGAAAAAGTGTAATGTCTAAGACTTATTAATCTAAGAATTAAAATAGTTTAGAAAAAGCAAGCGAGCATCCATGAATGTTCAGGGTTTCTTTGCTTAAATTTGGGGGGGTTTTTTCCTCGTAAAGTTGTCAGTTAATAATGTATGACATGGTTTTCGGTGTTACAGATGAGTGCCTTGGTGGGAGGGGTTGGGAACCCCTGTTTCCATAATGTTGTTACTAGGATTTCAAAAAGAGGAATGGAGGGCTCGGAAAAACTACGAGGTAATGGAACTTCTAAGGAGATTCCTATTTTGGTAGCATAATGACAAGCTGATTTGAGCGAGGAAGTGTATACCAAAAGAAACCCAAAACCTTCACTTCATAATCCCACTAAATAACTTGGAAGAACACCGTAGAAGAAAGAAATACCATGCTTTTATATGTAAATATGTTAGTGGGTGGCCAATATAAAATGAGTTAGATCGATCGATACAACAAAAATGGCTGTCTAAAGAAGAAGTTGATCTCAAATTATGACCAAAGGGATTTTTCAATATGATCTTCTCCTGTATGGAGGATAAGAATAGGTTTTTTGAGGGAGGACCTTATTTTTATAAGAATGTAGGCCCATATATGCGTCATTGGGAAGAATGTTTCAACCCTGATAAAGAAGAGTTTATGGAAACACCTGTATGGGTGTGACTTTACTCTCTTCCTATGGATTTTTGGATTCCATAAATTTTGGAGGTAATTGGTAATGCAACCAAAATTTTTGTGAAAGTATTAGAGGTAACAAAGAGGGGGGGGGGAATATGTCTTATGCCAGACTCTGTGTTTACATGAATATTTCACAACCCTTACCAACTTCAATTAATTTAGAGTATCAAGGGGAGATATGGACTCAACCTTTATACTATGAATGCATTTCATTTTGATGTCATCTTTGTCATAATCATGGGAATCTATTCATAGATTTCCTCTTTGAAAGAAGGAACAACAACATGTACGACTAGCTTCGAATGATGGTTTCTCGAACATTACTTCTAGAAGACATAATTATTGAGGGATGAATGCTCAATATCAAAAAAAATTGGAGGATAAGAACACTTTCATAGCCTTGGAAGGATGGAGGAGGACTTGAATTTACTAGATGATATCATGCTGATAGAAATGATAGTGGAATCCTCAGAGGAGAAAAATCCACAAAAGAGGAAAATGTTTGATGAAGTGAGAGAGGAGGCGGAAATGGTGATTTTTTTTACTTACCAAACATAAATGAAGACATGTCCTTAACTAAGGAAAAATTTGAAACTCTAGTAGAATAAGAATGAGCTCTTGTTACCTTTATAAAAAATTGGGCGATGTAGGACTTGGGTGAATTATCAAATTACCAGAAGGATTTTGTTGAATTACCAGAAGGAGTTGTATGCTCATATGTATATGAATTAGAAGAATAAAGGAGGTAAGAATGGTTTGGTAGATAATGAGGTTGGACCTATGCTTGATTCAAAGTAAAAATGGAAAGAACAAGTGGTTAAAGATACCCAATGAAAAGTTAGGAAGACGACACGAGAATTGCTGTAGAATAATGGTGAAGAACTCATTAATTCAGGAAAAGCTACGATGGTATCAGAATTTTTCTCACCATCCCAATAATTTTCATAATGAATATGATTACTTGGAATATTCAGGGCTTAAAGAGTAAGGGTAAAAAATGATACTTAAGGGAACAGGTCGAATTGGAAAATCTTGCCTTGGTGATTTTGCAAGAAACCAAGGTTTTAATGACTTAATTTAGTGAAATAGGCGCTCACTTCTAGAAGGGGTGTGAATTTATGGCTCTCAATGAAAAAGCTAGTGCAGGCGGGCTAGTTATTTTATGGAACCCTATGGAAGTTATTTTCCAAGATTGGTTGGCTAGTCCTTGTATTTTGATAGGTTGATTTAAATGTCTTGGGTCAAAATATATAGTGTGCTTAACTGTGGTGTATGGTCCTCCAGTGGTGGGAGATATTGGTGTTTTTCAAGAATATTCATGTCCATCAAAGTATAATTATATACTCTCTCTAGATTCTTGGAGGGGATCTCAACCTCATCCAAAATATAAATGAAAAAAAGGGTGGGCTTCATAGATTAGATTCAGAATCGACCCCTTTTCTTGAGTTTTTGGAGAAATTACAGTTGGTGGATGTGCCTACTATTAATAGTATTTTTACTTGGAATAATAAACAGGGAGGAAAATATCAGGTAGTTAGTCGCCTGGTTTTTTTTAGGTTTCTAAGTCAGTGATGGACAAAGATGTCTTCATTGAAGCGACTATTCTCCCTTATTTAGGTTTTGACCATTGGCTAGTTCCCATAAAGTTAGATCTTATGGAAGCCCCAAGGAACAAACCTTTTAATTTTAAAGGATTTTGGTTCTAGAAGTCGGACTTTGTTGAAAAATCCAAAGCATGGTGGGAGGAAATTATGGTAAAAGGTAACAATAAAATGCACACCTTCCAACTGAAACTTAAGAAATTGAAAGAAAATATCAAATTGTGGAATAAAAAGGATTTTGGTAACATTTTTATGGAAAAACAACTTATGGAATGTTGAATGCGTGACATACAACAACGAACTATTACCAAAGGTTACACTTTTGAATTAGTGTAAGAAGATGGGGTCACCTTGACTAAGCTAGAGCATAGAAGACAATAGGAAGAAACTCTTTGCCTAAAAAAATCCAGAGTTCGGTGGCTAAGAGAGGGAGAGAAGAATTCCAAATTCTTCCATAAATATATGATTCAGCGTAGGCATAATAATCAATTTTTCTGCTCATGGGAAGAGATGGATTGCATAAACTTCAGCATCAGGAAATTCAAGCAGAGTTGATAGCTTATAAAAAAGAGATACTTACATAACCTTACCACAACTAAGAGACAATTATTAATCGGATTGCAGATTGTATCTCTAAGTTTATAAGCAAAGAGAAAAATTGTGCTTTGATGAGGTTGATATATTTTTAGGAAGTGGAATAAGTTATTATGTCTATGCCTTAAAAATAGGCGTCTAGACTGGATGGGTATACTGATTTTTTTTTTTTTAAGCATGTTGGACCTTTTTAGGATGGGAGATTCATTATAGAGGAATCCATAAAATACCAGTTAATGTGGGCAGGTTTGAATGCAAGTATTTTATCTTTAGTTCCCAAGCAAGGAAAATATGAGGATCCTGGTGGTTTCATACCCATTGCTTTGTGAAATGTTATTTATAAATTTATTTCTACAATTATAGTTAATCATTTGAAACCACTACTTAAAGACCTTAATTCTCCAAAATAATCTAGTTTTGTGGAGGGCTAACAGATTTTGATGGTATTATCATAATTCATGAGATTCTTCACTCTCTTAAGGTTCTAAAGAAACTTGGCATGCTAATCAAACTTGACCTAAGGCTTATGACCGAATAAGATGGGATTTTTTCCTACAGGTTCTTGATGTTTTCTGTTTTTCTTGGCATTGGATTTCTTGGGTGCAATCTCTTACCTCTTCTCCTTTTTACTCAGTTTTGATTAATGGTTCTCACTCTGGTACTTTTAATCCATATCGTGGACTAAGACATGGGGATCATGTGTCTCTGTTCCTTTTCATCTTAACTACGGAAGGACTTGGAATATTTCTTACAAATTATTACGTGAAAGGATCTATGAAAGGATTGCATCTATTTGGCGAAGATCTTTCAGTAACTCATCAATAATTTGTGGATTATGTGTGTCTTTTTGGGAAACACAACGTCAAAGAAAAAAGTGATCCATTCTCTGCTTTTTATTTTTATGGAAGCCTCTAGTACTCTCATTAATTATGACAAGACCAAGATTTTATTTCTCAATTGTAAGGAGTCCATACATGTTCATTTAGCCTATGTTTTTGGATTTCAAAGAGACCTTCTCCCTTATAAGTATTTGGGTTGGGGGTTCCCTTAGTGCTAAATCCTAAGTGGATCTCCTATTCGTAGGATCTTCTCTTGAAACTTACAAATAAGATAAATAATTGGACTTTTTGAGCTCTCAATTTCACAGGGAGATTGGTCCTTACTAAATCAATGCATCAAGTTATACTAGTGTATCATATGTATGCTATGTTAGTGTTGAAATTTGTTTCGAATAGTTTTATCTCAAAATGGTGAGAATTCCTCTAGTGAGGTTTGAAAAAAGCAAGAAAAATGTATGTAGTGGCTCGGGAAACACTTGTAAAGCTAAAGTTGTCTGGAGGTTTTGACTTGCGTGATCTAGAAATTTTGAGTTCAACTTTTAGAGGGAAGATCTGGTGGAGATGCATGATAAGGGAAAATGAATTATGGAAGAAAATATGGCGAAGGAAATCTACTCCTTTAGTGTCCCAAGAAGAGAGACTTCACTATGACTCTATTATTGTTGGTTCCAGTATATGGATTTGGGTGCAACAAAATCGAGAGATTGTGCAAAAATACGCTTTTTGGGAAGTCAAGAAGGGGAATTTGGATTTTTTCAGGGACAATGCATGACAATAGTTACCATGTTTGAATGAGAAATATGACTTCAACACTACGGAAGCTCTTACATCTAGTTTGGGAGGAATGAGAGTTTGCAATGTTTGTAGGAATTACCTTTGGATCACTTTCAACAAGAACTCTTGGACCGAAAATAAGAATCTCACAAGACAATGGTACCTTACCTCAGGGGTTTATGTCCTAGTGGGATGTTTATAGTTATATAAGTATATTCTTATTTCATAGATCATCCGAGCATGTTAAAATACATTATTTGGCGAAAGATATGGTTAGGCTTGCATTGGCCAAAAATTTCCTTTTTCTTTTCTTGTTGGGGAGGCATAGGCTTCTCACCAGTGATCACATTGGGAAGAAGAGTTTTGAAGGGCCCTCTCTTTGTTTCTAATGTTACAAGGCTGAAGAAATGATGGATCATTTATTTCTTGATTTTCTATTTTTTGAGGAGGTATGGTCTTTTCTTCCCTTTATTTTTGGTATTGATACTTGGAATAAAGATAGTTTGGTAGAATTGGTTTCTCAATGGAACTACTCTATGTTCAAAATCCCTATCGTCAATAGGGCTTGGATATTGGGGAGATGATTTCTCCTTTGGAACTTATGGAAAGAGAAAAATTTAAGGATTTTTGTGATCAGATGAGGAGGGTATAAATTATTAAAGAGGTGACTCATCAAAATATCAGAGAAAGTATCCTTGCCATTTCTTAGTCAAACGATGATTGGAAGGTCAATAATATAGAGGCAATGATTTTATAGAAATTAAATTTGAATAAAAAAATGAGCACTCTTAAGGAATAAATTGTCCCAAGTATTTCTTCTGAAGTCTCTTTCTCTCCTCCTCCAAGAGGATTTATTAATTTAAATTTTGATGGGGTGTAAAAGGGTCATCTTAGCGAAGTTGGTTTTGGAGGTGTTTTTCAATATTGTCACTCATATACCTTGCAAATGTTTTGCATAGAGTGTTGGGAAAACAAGTAAAAATATATCATAGTTTTTGGTTTTGGAAAAATGCATTCAGGTAGCTATTTACGAGCAGTTTCACTTGTTATAGATTGTTGGATATTCACATGTCGCAATTCAATGTACAAAAGTTGTTAAATTAACAACCTCCTTGGAACATAGTAAAGAGTTGGAGGTTGGAAGGGGTAGTTGAAAGTATAAATCAATTGATTACTAAATTGGAATATGTATTAGTTCAACATTCCAGAAGGGATGGTAATAAGGTTGCTTATTTTTTGGCTAACCTGGGTTGTAAATCTCATGTTTTGTATTTGGATGCTAATTGGCCAATCCATAGTTTGGAGATACATATTAACACTCTCTAGGGTTTGTTGGAGGTAGATAAGAAGGACCACGATGGGGGTGACATTTTGGCTGTGGGAGAATCATTGGATGGAGTGTCATACCTCACAGGTGTCAATTCCTTTTAATGTGGTGGCAAATGTTTGTTGAGGCATGAGGTAAGGGTACCAACTGGGTTTACTGCTTTAAATTGTTATTTATGGTGATGGAAAAACAATGGTATGAGGGTTGTATGCATGAGGGCGAGGTATGCTCCTCGTCCTCCTTTTTGGACTATACATTGCTAATTTTTCTGTTTTGTTTTTATTTTTTGGACTGTAATGGTAAATCCTTTGGGACACTAGAGTGGAATTAGTTGTGCAACATTTCTCAAGTGAGACCATTATCAATTGATAAGTTCATTCATTCTTCTGCGTTGGACTGGAGTTATCATTTTGGAAATCCTGTCCTTTTATTCATCTTGCTTAGTATTTTAATGGTCGCTCTCCTATTTCTTTAGTCTGTGAGTACGTTTGTTGAATTATGGGAATTTTTTCATAGTACCCATGGTGTTTGGCCTCTAAGGGTTTTTGTTTTGGTTTCTTATGTGTTGGGTTCTTGGTTTACACTAGTCAATTTGGTCACAGTCTGGTTCCTATTGACAGTGTTCAGAGTTATGGGTGTAGTCATAGCTTTCTTGTCTTTAGATTTTTCTTTGATGAATCTTGCTGCTAGTTGTGGGGAATGACTCTAATTTGTAGGGAAATTGAAAATTTGTTTGCATCTGCCCATATTTTTTGGAATTTGGGGGATGATTTGGTAGTTCTCAAGTCTAGAATACAGGGTGTGGTTTCTTTCCCCTTTTCTAGTTTTATAGGAAGATATTATTGTCTTTCTTGTTTTTAGTGCTCTCTGGCTACTGCACACATGCCTCTTAGGCAGAGGATGAGCAGTAGAAGAAGTGGAGGAGAAAATGTTGGCTCTAAATGAGGTTGACCTTTTTCCTATTATTACATTGCCACTTTTTTTTATGTCATCCTTTTGGAAGTTTAGAAGGATATTCTACTACTAAAATGTCAAGAGTCTGGTGATCGCCCATATCACCTAGATTCAAAGGTGAAAATGGGAGGATATACAGTGGGTACCAGACCTTGGAAGGTTCTGGAAACGACAACCTCATTTTATGAACTCTTTGGCCTTATACCAACAAACGGATTTTCTGTTACAATTGATTTTCAAGGAAAAACAAGTTGATAATTATAACATATTTTCCTCACCTGAGGATGTCAAATGAATGATTTGTAACATCGATTTCTATTTGGATAGTATGGATTCTCACTTGGCTTGTGTTGAAGGTTTCTTGGTGAGTGAATCTGCCTCTGGAGACCTCATTGATCCTCTTGAAAACCTCATGGACCCTCCAAATTGATCAAGGGAAAACCCCTACCATAATTTCCGTAGATTAAGATCAGGAGTGGTAGGATTCTAAAGTTTTTGCTACCAAAGTTTTTCTTATGTGATCTTTAGCTATAGTATTTATGGGAATATAAGCTTATTTTCCATCATATGTGATTTTTATCATTTGGGTTTTTATATATTCTCTTTTGGATGTGTTAGTGATAAATTTGTGTTTTTAGTGTTCTCCATGTGCTCTGGAGGATTTATGTGTATGCACATTATGGTTTTGTTTCGAAGGTGGAAGGATATCTTTGGGGTTTATTGATAATACGCTTTCAAAAATCTCTATGTTTTGTGGTGTTTTCTCTAGGTTTTTCTTATGGACGATACCCCATTTTGAAGCTTTTGATGCTTTGTCTAGGTTGGAGCATTTGTTATTATGTTTATCAACATTGGCCAACTACATATGTTAAAGTCACAAGATATGTTGAATAATGTTTTTTAGTGCTAGAAACATCACACCATAACTGTGTTTTCAATTATGATGTTTTATTTACTACTTACTCACCATGGTTCTAGAATCTATATGTTCACTTTTTGGTGAATTTATGAGGCTAAGAGTATATGGACATTGTATGGAGTTTGGAATCTAGAATGAATTTGGTGCCCAATATGGAGAGTATGTTAAAGCATCCATTTTTTGGTTTTTCCTAGTTTTATGGTGGTCTCTCATTTTGTTTTCATCATAAACATTTGAGGTTGTAATGGGCTATCACTCAATCCCTGTAGTCAGTGCCATCATATTCTGATTAGTTGTTGTTGTGTAGTCTAATTTACTAAAGATCAATTTTTGTTTCGTGGTTGATGTTATGGAGCCCTTTGAAGGAGTATTGGGAGATCTAAGATTTGTATGAACTCATGTAAATTTTTATTTTGATTATGAATATAAACTGCATCAATTCAGAAAAATTATATGTAAAATTTATATATAGAAAGTTATATATTTCAAAAAAATCATTTTATAAAATAAAATTATTATTGTGCTGAGAGGTACTCTTTAGTCTAGTATAAAAGAGATGTTGTAGTATTTGTAAATGGGTGTAAAACTTTAAATATATTAAATATAGAATAGATGTTGTAGTTTTTGTAAATTGAAGCATTAAATCCAATGATAATAATAAAAATAATGTCACCCATGAAGTGTAGACTTGTTGGTCTGAGTGGGATTTAGTCCCCGCCATCTCAAGATATGCTTATCACATTAAAATAAACTTTAATAATATTGATTCATTTTTATAACGTATAAATAGTAAACATATATCCATCCTAGATCCATCTTAATTTTGGATCTATTAAGCCCCGAGAGGGATAAAATCTCTCAAGGTGCAAACCTATTTTTTGAGTGTAAAACTTGAGGAAAGGTTTGCACCTTGAGAGATTTGATCCCTCTCAGCGATTAATAGATCAGAGTTAAAATGGATCTAAGATGGTTAAATATTTCTATAGAGTGTAATTTTCCACAATTGACTCTCAATTGCAACCCCTTTCTATGAAATTTGAATGTAAAATATTATAAAAACTAAATCTCATAAAAATGGGAGGAACAAGTTGGTGTTGCTTCCTATTCTTGAAGGCTTACCATTACTAGAGAGACTTGGGATTCATGGTGGTACATGAATCTTATTAAAAACAATGCATGAGGTGGATGGACAAATGAGTAGGATACTTGGGATTCATGGCGATACACGACTCTTATTAACAATAACGGTGGATGGCATCAAATGGTATGTCTGTTGTGTTTCTATTATAGGATGACAGTTACCTGAACATTTGTACATTTGATGTGTATTCCTAGAATGCACTGCATAGTGGAGTTATATGTATAGTTTTATTCAATGGTTTGTTTGATGGAGGCTTATATTTCTTCTAGAGACTGTTAAAGATGGGCGTTAGTTATTAGTTTGTCCTGACTCTTTTATGGTCATGTTGCTTTTACTCTGAGTATTGAGAGGCCTGTTCTTGCTTTTTGCATTGTATTTTGATACCTCCCCTGCACATTGATTATTTATGTATGGGAATTCCACTCTCTCCTATTTCTGAGTTATTTCAGATTGTTATCCTTCTCCTCTGTTCATTATACATTCTATATCTCATAATTGTAGAACATTTGGGGCTATATTGACGGAAACCCAATGTCCATTTGGACAAACCACATTAAGGTTGTTTTCTCTGGTGTTGATATAGAAATTGGAAGGAGCCAGGATTCACCAAGTTTCTCTCTCTTGTGCAAGAAATTGATAGCACCTTTCAACATTTCCAGGCCTTTGAAAGAAATCCATATTTGATGTTGTCATAGGTGGTGGAAATTTTTTGGTTGTTGGTGTCATTGTTACTGCTAAATTAACACTGAACCGTTCTCTCTTACTAGAGGTGGAGATTCTATGTTTGTGTGGCTACAACTCCCAATACTGGGGCGGCGGAATTTTCTCGACAACTTCCATAATTTAGGACTTTTCTGGTGATATCATTTTGAATTTCCTAGAACTTAGATATCAATAATGTGAATATCTTTCATACATTATTTATTCCATTCCACTGGACAATTGGTGATTTTATTCCATCGAGGTGGGTAATTAAAATGAAAAATGACCTAGGATCTAGGTAGGTGATATCATTGTTCTAGTTAAGGCCCTTGACGATTGTGCTAACAATATTTTATATTAGATTTCACACCTGTCCCTGACAACTACATTAATACATAAGATTTAGTTTCTGGCAATGGCGACATACTAGATCGGGGTGCCTTATTCTCGTGGTCGAACTCACTGAGTATTTTAACATTGATGGGATTGGGATTCCCAATGTATTGCAACACGAGGATGAAGGAGATATATTCTCATTATTTCAGCTTTTAATGTTCTGACACAAACATTCTATTTATCCTTAGTGGCCATCTTTCCTAATTTGGTCCATATATAGTTTCATTATTATATATGTTTACTTACATGCTCCAATAGCCTGTACAGTGATTCGCCACATTGCATATCATATAGGATGACCTGGAAGCCAATAATCCTAGCTGGAGAAAGCTGAACATGGATTGTTTAGACCTTTTCAAGGTAGATGTATTTGAACACAAGGTGTTAATATAGGCTACGTTCGATGTTGAACTGTCATATACAAAATATCGACAGGTGGAGGGTCTTCTGGGTCCAACAATACTCACACTTGTTTCATCGACTGAGCATATTCCTTCCCGTGTTTGACATGCAGAAGGTCTGAAGGCATTTCAACATGATGTGAACACAGGAAAATTAGTGAAAAAGAAAGATTGAGGTAAAACCATCCTCGAGGCCTCACAACCAAAACCTCTGAGCTTTGGATACAACATTCTTAGGACCATGTAACCAATTTGCAACAACGGGCACTTGTGGTTCAATGGGCTTTTGCTGAATTACAGGAATAGGAGATGCGTGACTGGGCTACATCACAGTGAAAGAAAATTTTGGGATATACTCCCACGGTTAGCATACTGATGAACTCCTGGTATAGTTTACACTTCTTACACTAGGATTATTTGGACAGAATTCACAGGACTCCCTGGGTACTATTACACAACATTTTGTCATTGTCCTTGTACTCCCCATTCCATTATCTTGGAGGACCTCTACAGTGGACCCTACATGCTTTCCCATCATGAAGAAACTCCCATTATGTCCCTCTTTATGAGCAGAATGATTCCCTTTTGTATCATTTCCCAAGAATCTTCCTTTTACCCTAGTTTACAAGACCGGTGCTAATGACCAGTTTCCTCCTCACATCGATTTGTAGAGATTAAAACCAGGACTAGCGTTGTACGGAGATACTGAGCCTTTTCTCAGTTGTGCTGATCCTCTTTTGGCAAGTTTTTTAAATATGGACTCGAAGCTTCTAGGTCTAGAAGCTTCATAACGGAAGTATAGTAAATGGTTGGGCTGGATGGAGCTGAGGAGGTCAGTTTGGGATCCTTTCCCATATTAGGATGGAACCAATCCAAGAGATAAGGCCTTCTCCCATGATAAGAGGAACCATCTCCCTTCCATCTAAGCTATATAAACCCCTCCTTTACAAGCTACACTAGTTTCAGTATTAGTATTTTGGAGCTTGAATAATCAGTAAGACATTTATAGCTTATAGCTCTCTAGTTTATGTTTGAGGGAGAATAGTGTGTTTAGTTTGGATTGATATTAAAGGGAAGGCCCTTAAAAATTCCATTGTTGGGGCTACCCATGAGATGCTATTTTAGGTTTTAACCCCGTACAGAAATTACCTACATACGAATTCTAAAACACAGAAGATAAACAATAGCGAGAGCATAACACATAAAACAAATATACACAGAGATTTTCCCCTAGATCCCAAAACTGGGACAACCAGATTGATTTTTCACTATGTTCCTTTCAATGTTACAATACATTTGTATACATACTAAACCATCCAATACCATGGACCAAAAACCATTGCGCCTAAAACCATGTGCGAAAACCATGCACAAAACCATAGGTAGGTCCACCCACCTAATATAGGGTCCAAAAAAAATTTCCCTGAGGTGCTGCCCCGGACCTCGTAGAGGGGGACTAACTGCCCACCTCAAACCCCCTTTGAGCCCCTCACTACGCAATCAGTGCAACGAAAGAATATAACACAACCCAACATTCTCCCACTTGTTGTTTTCATTCCACAGGCGAGCTTAGTCATTTATCCAGCCCTGCAACGCCCATTATTTCTCTACACCAAGAAAAATTCTCAAAGATCACATATTTTGTTAATGCATCTGTAGTATTATTCAAAGTGCCCACTTTTTTGACTTCTATCATATCCCTCACAAAGTGATACTGAACATCAATGTGCTTTGTCTTTGAATGGTAAGCAGGGTTCTTTGTCAAGAAAATTGCACTTTGGCTATCACAGTCTATTCTTATAACTCCCTGTACTAACCCCATACTTGAACACAATTCCTACAACTAGACTTCTTCCTTGCTTGCATGAGTGGATGCCATGTATTCTTCCTCTGTACTTGATAATGCCACTACAGATTGTTTCTTACTCATCCAATTGACTGCACCTCCAAATATATTAAACACATATCCACTTGTAGATCTTCTCTAATCCAGATCTCCATCCCAGTCTGCATCAACAAAGCCATGAATATCAAAAAATTTGTCCAATCCTGGTATTCCTTGGTAGCACAAACCATAATCCCTAGTGCCACAAAAATACCTGAAGACCCGCTTCACTACTGTCCAATGCTCCTTCCCTAGTTTTGACATAAACCTACTCAATACTCCCACTGTATGTGCAATGTTTGGTCTAGTACAAACCATCACATACAACAGGCTACCGACTGCACTTGCATATGGAACATAGGACATGTCCTCTTCCTCTTCTTGTGTCTTGGGACACTGTTCAACAGATAACTTTACACCTACAGGAATAGGAACCTTCACCTGTTTACTATCCTGCATATTAAACCTATGCATTATTGTCTCAACAAACTTCCTCTAGTTTAACCAAAGCTTCCTCTTTGCCTGATCTCTTTTAATTTCCATGCCAAAATATAGTTTGCAGCACCAATATCTTTCATGTCAAATTTGGAGGACAATTGGGTCTTCAAATCTTGGATAATTTCTTTGTCATTTCCAACCAGCAACATATCATCCACATACAAGACTAGATAAATAACACATTCACCAATTAATTTAAAAAACACATAGTGATCTTCTTTGCTTCTAGTGAAGCCAAGTCCCTGTATAAATGTATCATATTTTTGATACCACATCCTTGGTGACTGTTTTAACCCATACAGAGACTTCTTTAACTTGCATACCAGTTCTTTCTTACCCTTCACTGCAAAGCCTTCAGGTTGCCTCATGTAGATTGCTTCTTCTAGATCCCCATGAAGAAATGTTGTCTTCACATCCATCCGTTCACCTCAAAATCAAAAGCAGCAACAACATATAAAAGTAATCTAATAGAAGCTACCTTGGAAACAGGAGAAAAAATATCACAAAAACCAATTCCTGGCACCTGGGAATAACCTTTTGCTACCAATCGAGCTTTGTGTTTCTCCACCATTCCTTCTACATTTGTCTTCTTCTTGAAAATCCATTTTCTGCCAATGGGTTTCCTTCCAACCGGCAACTCCACTAGATCCCAAGCCTCATTTTTGTGTAAAGATGCCATTTCATCAACCATGGCCTCTTTCCAGAGTTTTCCATCCTCTGAATCTACTGCTTCCTTCACAGTTCTAGGATCATCATCAGTAATAGATAAAGAAAAATTTGAACAGAAAGTAGATGGACTATACCTTTCTGGCTGCCTTCTTTCTCGAACTAATCTTCTCACAACCGGAGTTTGTGGCTCTTCATCTTCTGATTCCTCTTCTGCTGTAGAGTCTGATTCTTTCTCCTTAAGCTCAAAATCTATCTTCTCAAGCTTATTTGGTTGGACTTCATGTTTAATAGCATATTTCACCTCTCTAAACACCACATCTCGGTTGTACACAACCTTCCTTTCTACTGGGTTCCAAAGCTTATAACCCTTTAAACCATCCTTATCCCCAATAAAGATGCACTTTTGAGATTTACTATCCACCTTGTTATTTTCTGCTTTGGAACATGTACACATGCATCACATTGAAATACCCTCAGATGTGAAAGAGAGGGTTTCTTACCAGTCCATACCTCTTGTGGAGTCTTATCCTCCAACGTTGATGAAGGTGATATGTTGATGAGGTAACATGTTGTCTCCAGTGCCTCTGCCCAGAATTCTTATCCTAACCCAACACCACTGAGCATTCTTCTTGCCCTTTCCATCAACATCTTGTTCATTCATTCTGCAACTCCATTTTTCTCAGGTGTGTATGGAGTAGTCTTCTACTATCCTATACCACACTTCTTATAGAATTCTTCAAATTCCTTCTTGAAAAAATCTCCACCGTTATCTATCCTCAGCACCTTTATCTTCTTCTCTATTTGGTTTTCCACCAGAGCCTTAAATTCTTTAAACCTATCAAAGACTTCAGATTTCCTTTTGAGGAAATATATCCATGTATTCCTTGAGAAGTCATATATAAATGATACATAGTACACAAAATTACCCAGTGATGGAACCTTCACAAGTCCAAACACATCACTACCCACAAGCTCTAATATATGTTTCGCCCTCTTACCACCAGAGGGGAAACTCACCTGATTCTGCTTCCCATATACAAAATTTTCACAGAAATCAAAATCCAAAGAGATATTAGTCATACCTTCTACCATACCTTTACCATGAAGTATTCGAAGGCCCTTCTCTCCAATATTTCCAAGCCTTTGATTCCATAGCATGGTCTTTTCTCCAGAGACCACTAGATTTTTTGCTCCACTTTCAGGAACCATAGAACTATTGCACCCATCAACAACAAGTGCTACCTTGCAACTTGTACAAAGTTCCAATCCGAGTTCCCTGCATCAATACCAGTGCTCCATGAACCATCTTGCAAGTATCCCTTTTGAACACTGTTTTTACACCTGCATCATCCAACTTTCTTATAGAAATCAGATTTCTGGCCAATGCAAGAATCTGTAGAACACTGAGAAATGTTCTAATCCTTCCACCTTGCCAATTCTACTTAACTTTTCCGCAACCAATGATTTTAGCCTTCCTATCATCCCCCAAGAAGACATCACCACCATCATATTTCTCATACTCGCAGAACCACTCTCTATGGGGAGTGAAGTGAAAGGATGCACCTGAGTCAATCAACCATGCCTCATGATCTACATGTGTACTTGAAGAATGCAAGTACACATCCCCACCTTCATCCGAGGTGGTTTTTGCCTCTGTATAAGGAGCATCATTAGATCCCTTTCCTTTGTCAGGATCTTTAGATTTACAGCCCCTTTTGTAGTGCCCTTCCTTTCTGCATTTCTAGCTTTTCCTAGAGATTTAGATCTCCCACTCAATGACTTATTTTTGTTTCTGTTCTGGGACCTTCCTCATATCGACAAGGCATCACCATTCTGGCTCTCCATAGTTTTCCATCTCATCTCCTCCGTCAGTAAGGATGAGACTATTTCATCAAACTATAAGGCAGTTGTATTGCTACCTATTGAAATAACCAAACTATCCCAAAAATCTGGTAGAGAACACAACAAAATGATGCACTTATCTTCATCTAAAATTTTAATATCAACAGATAATAAGTGACTTAGCACAGTATTAAATGCGTTCAGATGCTCTGTCACTGAGTCTCCATCTTTCATCCTAAGGTTATACAGCTTTTTCCATAGGAACAATTTATTCACCAGAGACTTAGATTGGTACAAAATCCCTAACTTGTCCCACAAAGCCTTAGCCATAGATTCCCTTAATACATTCAACAATACTGAATCTAAGACACAAAATCATATTGTGTTCTTCGCCTTTTGATCCAAATTCTTCCATTCTTCATCGGACACTCCCGTTGGTTTAGTACCCAGATCTACCGCAATCCACTGATCTTTATCTACCAACAGATCTTCCATATTGAGTTTCCATAACTCAAAACTCTGACCATTAAGGTTCTCAATCTCTATATTTCCAATGCTCGTCATCTTCTTTCAACACCATAATCAATCCCGCAGATCTCCCACTGAACAGGGTCTACCATAGGCCCAAGCGAAAACCCTCAGCAGCAAAGGTGTCCCCTTGAAGCCAAAACAACTCTCATACCAAATCTAGGTTTTAACTTCGTACATAATTAACTGTATACAAATTCTAAAACACATAAAATAAACAATAGCGAGAGCATAACACATAAAAAAAATATACACAGAGATTTTCCCATGGATCCCAAAACCAGGACTACCAGATTGATTTTTCATTATGTTCCTTTCAATGTTACAATACATATATATACATGTTGAAGCATCCAATACCATGGACCAAAGAAAATCACGCCCCAAACCATGTGTGAAAACCATGCACAAAACCATAGGTAGGTCCACCCACCTAATATAGGGCAGCTAGTCGTGGAAAGAATATAACACAACCCAACATCTAGGAGAAGTGTGGGAACCTAGATATGTCGAAGGAGACCAACAAAGTCAAGTCATTGGTTGTAATCTCTTTCTGAACTTATATGAATACAACTATTGATTGATTTCCTACATTGAAGTGTTATCTTACATTTGATGGCTTAATGTTCCCTGACCTATTAAGTAGGTTGAATGCAATTTGTATGCTATCACGTTTGTTGTTGTTGTTTGTTTGCTTGTTTTAGGTATTCGAAAGAAGGAAGTGAAAATTAGTTGGAGTAAGGAAGCAGGATCATCACTAAGTGGAATAATGTTCTAATAGGTAGGCCCTCTTATTTGATTCTAACTTAAGGAGATTTTCTATATATTGTTTGTTTGTGGCTAGAACCACTCTCTCGGGCTAGAGGAATTGTTTGTTTTCGCACTGAGAATTTACCTGCACCACAAATTGGCGACTCCGCTAGGGAGCCAATCCTTTTGTTTGCTTGGTTTTCATTTTATGGTTTTGTGTGAACTTCTCTAGTATCACCATTTCCCTTTAGTTTTCTTTGCTTTTCTTGGTTTACTGCTCTAAGTTTGAAATTTACAATGGCAAGTCTAGTTTTAGCCTTTGAATTTTTTTTTCCTTGAATCCTCGGTCAGTGCATTTATTTTTCTGACAGTCACGCCAATCAATGCGAGTTTCTTTAAAACAGTCCTGCCAACCCCTTCTGGCGCTTGTTGTCAGTTAGGCAGTCGCATCGATTCTTGTAGGTGAAGATCAGGGTTTCTTCTAGATCATAACCAGTGTGTCTTTCCCTCTTGATTTCTACCTCTTAGCTTGTTCTGACTGTGTTCTCCCTGATTGGAAAGCTTCATTGGCTTGGTTTATATGCTTGTTTGGTTTACATATTCTTCACTTGGTTTCTTGAGTCCTTGGATGGTATGCATCCCTAGGGCATCTAGCTCATCATCCATTCACCTATTTGTGTGCTCAACAAGTCAAGTTGTTAGTTAAGTTGCTCCTTGCATTTTGTTTTTAGTCCTTTTGTTTCTTTGATTTCCATTTAACAAGTTTGAAAAGTTTCGTTTGTTGATTAAGCATCTCTTTCGGGCATAGATCACATTGTTCATCTTGTTTTTGGTTGAGTCTTTTCATCATTAGTTTGGAAGGATTTCTCTTTTGTGCTTTGCATTTTCTTGAGGTAGATTGTTTTGAAAAAATTTCATTGAAGTGTTTGTGAAATATGCGTTTTATCTTTCATTGAAAAAATACATAATTATAGTTTGTTGAATCAATATGTTACGTTAGTTGCATCATTGAAGACTAGAGGTGCATCGTCATTTGCATTGGAAAAGAAATAAATTCTCTTTACTAGTGAAAGGACTACTTGAAGTGCATTAGATAAGAAATATAGGAATTGGAAAGAGCTTTTCATCATCTTTTTTTGAAAAAGCGAAGTAGTGAAAAGGTCATTTTACTTTCAATTTCTTGTTTGTTGCATTGAGTGTGTTTTCTACTCTCATTAGTGTAAACAATGCATCGAATTGAAAGGGTCTTGTCTCATTTCGCTGCATATGGGCATTTTTCGAGTCACATCGATAAGGCCTAAAAATCGAGACATAATTTCAAGATAAACTTTAAAATGTATTCAATTAACCTAAGGTGCATTTGAAACCTAATGATCACATTTAGAAGGTCTAGGCTAGAGACATGTTCCGGAGTCTTTAAACCTAGAAGCTGTCGTTTGCTTCGGCACTAGATAGTGCTAGTACGGACTTGTGCTCCCCGTACCGTCGCGTATATAAAGGAATACCCTACTTGGCTGCAATTCTTTATCCAGAGGAAGCAGAGTCTACTACCTTGTAAAAGTGATACACCAAACAAAGCATTCGGGGAGATTGCCTGTCAGTACTTCTTGGTTTGTCAAGAGGTATTATGCAGTTCACGGTTACCTAGTAATCCTTTTTGCCTAGATTATCCTGAGTAGTCATTTTGATCTTTTTGACTCCCTAAATATAAAATATCATCCGAGTGCTTGTCCTTTCGAGCTCGTTTCAAACCGAAAGTGATAGAGTCACCTTTTCTTCTTTCTCGACTCTTAAAACACTAAAGAGCACCAATTTGTTTTTGTGTCTTAAAAAATTATTGCCCATGATCGTATAATATTCTTGTTAGTATTTTTCTAGACCACATCGTGAGTATACCTTTAAATACATTTTAAAAGCCTTGGAATCAATCTCTCTCTTCTGGTTAATTAAGACAAAGTCATCGTGGCTGAACCATCAGGTTCACCTAGTTCCTCTTCCTCTCCTCTGTCTGAAATATTGTCTGAGGAGCCTTTTCCTGAATTTCTATCGTCACTTGAGGACCAAGGTGTTGAACTTGGAATTGTTCTGAGCATTCAACCTTTTTCATCTCATCCTCCCCCTCCCTTGGATACTGGGTCACTTTCTGACATTGGCCCGGAATCTCCGAATAATCCTATCCAGACTCCTAAGAGTCTGCCGACTTCTGAAGGTCAACTTGGACTAGTTGCTTATCCTCCGAATCCTTTGTTCGATCCTGTTGTGATATCACTGTAGCGTTCGTACAATCCATATGATCAGTTGGGTATTCCTTTGGAATTATCCCCTCGAACATCTTCGGTAGTCCGTTGTCGATTGTTTTCACCCATGGAATCAGAAGGAAAAATCCTAGTCTCCTCTCTGGGTTACTCGGAGGTTTCCACTCCATGCACTGTCAAGGAGCGGGAATATCCTTTCCCTCCTGAAGATTTCCCTTACATGGGAAGCATTCCAACTAGTGTTCATCCTGAGTTACCACGTAATTATGTGAATTTAGCTCAGTTGGTTTTAGGTATGCCTAGTGCCTCAGCACTATATCACAACCTTATTTGGTCGTCTAGCGCTATACCTACCTCAGGTCTATTCATTCAGAATCTGAACTCCCAACAAATGGTGCATTATGTAGTCACTTCAGTTCCAGTGCAACCCACCATTATGAATCCTCTTGTTTCGTCAGTCTAAGTAACCCGTCCGGTTCAACTGACGGTCTCGAGTCATGTCCCTTTCAGTTCTTTGATCCCTCTAGTAAGTGGATAGGTTGTGCCACTGCCTGTGGGACAAAGTCCAAATGTTTCTATGATTTCTGGCACAACCACTGTGATTGGCTCACAAACTCACATGGTTGGGATGAACCAACCCTCTTCGAGTGCCATTCTAAACCTTGCTGGTCCATCTGAGTCAAGTAACGTCCAATACCAGTAGCCCAATGTGGCTCAGGTTCAATGCCAACCTCCTTATGTTCCATATGGTTCACAAGCGATGGTTAATCTACCTTACATCCCTCAGCTTGGACCTTATGTTTAGCCTAGTCCGTCCACTGCGCTTGGTGGATATGGCCAGATATAGTTCAAGAAATTTCAAGGTGTCACTCCAGGAACTATTCAAGTACCCTTGCAGAAGCAAGGACATCTTCTGCAGTAGCAAGGGCAACCTTCGTTTTAGCAAGGGCCATCCATGCAACAACAATGGTAGATAATGCCGCAGTAAGGAAAATTGCAAAAACCGCATGGGCAACCCTTGTAACCGTTGCAGCAAACCATGCAGCCACAAGTGCAGTATGTACCATAATCCTCCCAGCTGATGCCTTCGCAAGGTCAACCTCTATAGCCACAGGGACAACCTTTACAACCACAAGGTCAGCCCTTGCAGCGACAAGGTCAACCCGAGTAGCAGCAACCCTTATATTCTTATCAACACGGTCAAACTTTGCAAGGGTAGGGTCAAGGTCAAGTCCTACAGCAACAGGCCCAAAATCCTTATGTCCAAGGGAAGCAAGTACAAAATCCTTTTGTCCAAGGGCAACATGTTCATAATCCTTTTGTCCAAGGATAGTAGTGTTACCGGGAATAGTGTCTATGCAGAGCTGCTAATCCCACTAAGGCTGGTAGCTACCTTAGAAACAAAAAACTAAAACTACTTTCTTTTTCCTTTATGAGAGATAGATGAGAGAAGAATAAAGGAGACCAACCTCTGTCTTGCGCTTGGTTCCTTGCTCGATTCCTCTCTCTTCTAATAGTCCTTTGCTACTTGCTTTCTTGTGTACCCAGCTTCACAGAGTACCTGTAGGATCAAAGTAGCATAACACTATATGAGAACATAGATCTATTATCATAAGCAATATAGGATCAAATGTATATTAACCACACAAATGCATAAAACATCAATCACACAAGTGTATGGAGGAAAACTTGAATAGCTTTATTGATAATCAAGAAAGAGCCAAGAGAATTACAACCAATTGTTCTGACCCAGCATCATTCTCTCAGCAAGTAAACCCTTATTCACCTCATGAAAAGATTAGATCACCCAACACTATGATATTTCACCAAGAAACCAACAACACTTCCTTACAAGATACAAAATTCCAGCCTCTGGATCTCTGGGATGAGGGATCCATATATAGATGTCTGTAAGGGAGGTGAGTCAGCTTGAGATTTGATTAGTGTCTTCCCTCTGATAGTTCTTGATTCCACTTGGAGATTGATGATCTCTTACTCATCCCTGGTCGAATTCAGAGAGGCAAGTGTCACAGGAGAAGTTTTTAGAAGATTCCATGCTTCTCCACTTTGCGGATTGACCCTGCCAATTGTCCCTTCTCGCCCATCACACCCCATAGAATGGATTTTTGACATGCAACACGCCTACTATGTGTATTTAGGTGGGATGCAACGCACTTTGCCTATGGAGTAGGTGAAATGGTCCAATTTTGACCAGTTCTGAGTAGTTTTTCATGGAGAACTTCTGGGAGATGCTGTAATTAGTTGACCTTGTTCTTCTAGGGGTTGGAACAACACCTTTAGGGACTTAGGAGCCCTTGGTTTATGGACATTTATGCTTGGGGTTGTAGTGCCCAAAAATGTCTATAACAGTTACCCCCTAAAGCATGAGGTCGTTAATCTTCTGATGTCGGGTGAAATGCTTTATCATGAGGATCCGAAGTTTTTTTCAAGCTGGAAGGAGACCTGTAATAAGATACAATACAATACATTATCTTCATTTTATTTTCATGATCTAGCTGAGGCGGGCATTCCCATGCTCAACTTTATAAATTCATTTTCATGTACATAGGACACAAAATCGTCTGAGTGTAGACTGATGATTCTGGTAGAGCCATCATCCCTTAGATTGGATGATTATATGTGCAGCAATGATGTACATTTGATGTCTTTATTTTCCTGAATATATATCGCAGCCTGGATGGATGAAACTAGATCCGGGGTCTTCAATCTCGTTCGATCTTCACTCAAAGTACAAGTTGATCCATGTGAGAGATGTTTTGGAGTCGAACATGGAAAGAAATCGCCTGATTACCAACCAATGATGTAAGTTGTTAACAGGCGCGAGAGGAATCACTGATAATGATAATGATCCTCAAGGTACTGCAGTACAATTCACGTGGTGTGAATAAGGGACTTGGCGTTGAACACCACATAAAATATTTCGGTCGAAGACCATTGATGTAAACCTGTCGTCGGAAGTGAGAAACTTGCCATTGAGGCATGCAAGCTTCAAAGTACTGAAAGGGTTGTTCCTAGATCGACTTCTTGGATAATGAGCTGATGTCGACAAGAAGCGATCTATCATAGGAGGGCCTTAGTGAATCCCACATCAATGACACGGAATGGAGTAAATGATTTTAATGGAGGTGAAAACAATCTGGTGATATACGGTTCAGGGTGGCGGTCATGAAAGAATGGAGCGAAAATGTATTATAGTGGGTGAGACATAGGTGAATTCTCTGAGTGACTTCTCTTGAACATATCAGCGACACTGACATGATGGATTGGTAGCATTAACCCCAAATATGGATTGTGTGATGGAACCATGGTGATGTGACCAGTGAATGGAACAACCCAACCCGACTCGGATGCGGAGTGAAAGTGTCATGTTCAAGAGCGACTTGCTACCAACAAAGTTTCTTCAAGTTTTCTTCCCAATTTTTCCCCAGTCATTGCTGACCAGTACCTCTTTATTTTTGTCAAGCTTGAAGAGGATAACAGATGCTTGTTTTATAATTTCCCCTTCAGGCAAACCCATCGCTATGTTTTAACGAGCCTAGCGATAGTGAAACTCGTTCTTGTCTGCTATGGACAAGTTTGTCACTATTAGGTTTTAACGAGTTTAACGACAAAGATAACTCTGTCCTTTTCAATTTTAGAGAGTCTGAAAAGGAACGTAAAGGAAACTCCAAAATCCTTTTTCGTCATCTGATCCCTTAAGTCTGAAAAAGTATAAAATAATACAAAAGGGATGAATTTTCAGTAATTTTAACGAGCCGAACAAGACAAGCGCTCGATATTTTTGTGTAATAATCCCTCAGGTCCAAAAAGATTAAAATCTAAAGGAGGGATAGCACTTCCGGTCGCTTTAACGAGCTGGAGAGGCCAATAGCTCAGCAATCTTTTCATATTTTACGAGTCAGTTGAAAAGAGCTTAAAGGAGACTCGTTTTTTGAGGAATGAGTGATAGATTCGGGTAGCAGCTGATTCCAGGTAAGGTTTAGAATTTTCCAATCACGGTAGTGTCACAAGGATGGCTAACAAGATCACTCTTCGCAGCTGTTCCTCAAAAGGGGTAAACAATCAAGTGCAGGTGAATGGTCGGCCAGTACAGAGTGGAGGTGATGATGAGAACACAACCAAGGCTTCAAAGGCTGAAGTAATACATTCACGATGGTTGTCTACCGGAAATTGGTTCATTTTTTAATGAGCTTAAACGCTGGAGGAAACACTTGCTCATTACTTATGTTTATTTTTTAACGAGCTTAAATTTCGTGATAAAACTGCTCGATATAATGGTCATTTCTTGACTTTATCATTAATGACCTTATTCCTTCAAAGGTTGCGCTGCATGCTCAATTGCTTCATCAAACTAGTTAGAAATGAACAATACATGCTTTGGAAAATGAGTTAAGACGCTAATATTTTACTTGAATTGTGTAAAAAGTAATTTAAAAGTGCTTTTACCCTCATTTTACCATTTCATTTGAACTTTGGCTTGTTGGAGCTTTGGAGGTGCTTTCCACCTTGATTTTCACCAGCTGATTCCGGGAGATTCTGTGGACGATTTTTGGCACCGTCTGGACCAGGTAGGAGCTAAACCTGAGCTCTTTCATTTCATCCTTTCCATTTTGCATTCTGAGCCTAATTTCTAGTTTTTCTGAGCCCCTGGGGTTTGAAAAACTCGCTCTGGCTCCATCGCACCCTTTCTATATCGAAAGGTGCATTGCATGTTGGCCTACTCACTGGACAGTTGGCATGCAACGCACCCAGAACAATGTTGGAGGTGCGATGGGCACAAGGAGGGAAATTTGTGCATAGTTTTCAATGGAAATTTTTGCCTGTTTCTCACCAAATCAGGATCTAACTCTTCTCTTATTTGTTTTCAAAGATTTATTGGAGTAAAATGACTATTACATGGCAATAACGTGAGCATGAAGAAGAGGACATGCTTGCTTTACATGATCTGGTTACAGTAAACGCACTGCGGAATTGTGGCCTGCTGAAGTTTTTCCGCATCTCTAGCATGAGGCAACAAATCAACTTGCTGCAGTATTTTCTCGATGCTTGGGACCCTACTAGCCAGGTGTTCCAGATTAGGGGCAAATCCATCCCCTTGACTGTCGTGGACATCTATTTTTTGACCGGCTTATCGAGGCGGAGTGCCCCTATCTCTTTATCAGGTTCGGCCAGTGGAGGCGAATCTGTGAGAGATTACATTCGCAGGTATTGCAGAGAGGGATCTCAGCCGAGTAAAGACGACAAGATCATTATCCGAGATGTCACTGACAGGTCTTTGAGGACCATTATATTCACCTTTGGTAGGATGGCTGGTGGTGCGGCTCTTCATGTGGCCAACCGATCTTATATGCAGTATGCCTTAGAATGTCTCGAACCGAAGGTGTTCAACTGGTGTGATGCAGTACTCCTTGTGATGAAAGAACAGTTGACCAAGGTGAAAAACGGAAGATTGAAGAACTTCGGATATGGTTCTATTTTGACCGCCTTCGCCTTGGAAAAGATCCCGCTGATGCAGCCGCAGTATATTTCACCTGGCTTACCTCCACCGACGAACCACGGATGTAGAGATGGGTCGACCATATGTCCAGACATGCTGGTCAGTCTAAGATTTCCTTCTCTGATACCTTCTTCGGGTGGTTCAATCGTCAGGAGATGGTTTTTTCCAAGTATCCATATGCTGGTATGGACTTCTGGGGTGACCCAGATTTGGTACTGCCAGCTGGCGAGCAATGGGGTGCCAATGGTAAATTCTTTGACCATTTTTTTGTTTATCGTTTCTCTTTATAATGTCCTTGTGCTTTATTCTATCAAGACTAATCAGAACTCATGTGCTCATGCAGATGTTGGTCCCGTCCGGCCAGTAGTACGCCTGAGAGTGTCGGCCGCCGCTCCAGCAGGAGAGGCTGTGGGAAGTGCTATCCTTCGCGACCTTGATGTGGCCGAGACTCTTTCAGCATTACATGATCAGGTCGAGGGCCTCACTCTCGGTATTCCAGATGTGAGGACTGACGAGCTACCTCTGAGGTTGCAGCGACATACCACTGGTTTGCCAAGTCAATGGACTAGGCTTTTACGCATGGTTGCACAGGCAGTGACTTGTTATCACCAGCATCATTAGACTAGGGTGCCCCCTAGCGTTTTGATTTTTGGGTCATTTGACCAATTTTGTCTTGGTTACAGAACATTATGTGTAAACCATAAATAGTTATATATATATTTTTGATTTTCAGAGTTTTATTTTGGTTAAGTTACATAATCCGAATGCAAATATTGATGAAATGCTTCTTTTTATAAATGTTGCAAATGTCTATCTAACACATAATTTGCCAATGAGTCAGTTAATGTGTTTAAGCTTCTAGAAATATGCTGATATTGAATAAAATCAAACTACCTTTCCAAAATCTTGACCCTTAGGAACATGCGATAGATAGCTGGATTTCGGACGGAGTAGATACCAGTGAGTTGTAGTATGACGAGCTGTGAGTCTAGCCTGACGACAAGTCGGTGTATGCCATGTGTGATGGCATCAGAGAGAAGTTCTATCAATGCGCTATATGTTGGAAATAATACTGAGAGGGGGGGTGAATCAGTGTTATCTAATTCTTTTAATAAATCTTCCTTATTTGTTCTTTGAATTAGTTTTGCATGTCAGTACCATAAAATAATGAGCATGAACAAAGAAAACAGATAGTCACACCAAAGAACACAAGATGTAAGGTGGAAACCCAATGTGGGTGAAAACCACCTGCTGCAATATGTCTCTATCTTCTTTCAAATTAGAAACTCCTTTTACAATGGTTTTGTACTGGTGCAGTCCTTTACCAGTACGCAGGCTGCAACCTGCAGAGAGCTACAACTCTCTCTCTCTCGTTTTCCAGTCTCTCCTGGAAGGGAGCTACAACCCCCTACTTCTTTTCATAAAGCATCAAATGATCATTAAGTACATAAAAGTTACAGTCCACTGCAGTTATCAGATCAGCAATAACAGAACTAACCCAGAACACCTTATCAACAGAAAAATTCAGTCAACAGAACATTTTAAGACAGATACGCAGTTTTCCCTTCTGTGACCTGCGTCGCTACGCAGTTCACCTTCTGCTTTCCTGCGTACACCCGCAGGGATCCTTCTGCTGAACTGCGTGCCCACGCACTGTTCCTTGAACCGCGCTGCGTACTATTACTGCAGGGACGCACCCAGAGACATTATCGCGCCGCGTACTGTTACTGCAGGGACGCACCCAAAAATACTATCGCGTCGCGTACTTTTACTATGCGGACGCACCTGAACCTTAGTCGCTCTGCGTACCGACGCAGCTCTCCTTCTTCTGCTCTGCGTACCGACGCAGCTCTCCTTCTTCTGCTCTGCGTACCGACGCAGGTCTCCTGTTTCTACTCTGTGTCCCCACGTAGATCTCCTGTTTCTGCACTGCGTACCCACGTAGCTCTTCTGTTAAACACCTGCGTCCTTCTGATTAGGGCCGAATAGGCAGTCCACCAGAGTGGCACAGTTGCTCAGATCTGATCATGCGCTCAAGAGATCACCCTTCACCGATTCTCCTTCAACTTCCCTTTCATATAGATCAAGCTTTTAAGACCATAACCCAATATTTCAGATCTAAAGATATTCAATTGCAAAAGATACTTAGCCAAGTGATCTCCTTTGCTCTATATAGGCAAGCTCCTCCTAAAATTATGGAACAATACCATGAGCCGACACCATAATAACCCAATACCGTCGGCTAAATACCAAGAGTAAAACATAAGAAACCCCACGTGTGCTTTTCTCTGCCTTGAAAAGTGTGCACTGGGGGGACGCACCTCCTGAACGGCTGGCCTGCATATCTGGACGCGGTCCCTGCATGGTGTACCTGCGGGTACACACCTTCTGAACTGATTTCCTGCGTACTTCTTTATTTTCAACAAAATGAGGGCCTTGCCACGGGAGTTGCCATCAAGTACAACATTTGTAACATATAGCCATACCAGAAACATAATGCCAACAATCTCCCCCTTTGGACTTGATGGCAACCTCACAAACCTCAGCTTCATTCTCCCCCTTTGACATCAAGGGCAAAGGGGTATGCTCCCCCTACGATCATGCTCCCCCTGAAAATGAACCAGATCTGCAACAAAGAACCATAATCCATCATGAAAGAGATAGAGACATATTGCAGCTATTTCCAAGATCTCCTTCTGACCATCCTCCATAATGCCAACAATGCATTATATGCTCCCCCTGAACCTGTACCATTAATCAGAAAAAGGTTCAACAATAAGATGATGCATCAACAACCCCCAGCTTTTGCCTGAGGTATTCAAAAGTGTCCCTGGGCAATGGTTTGGTGAGAATATCAGCAACTTGTTCCTTAGAAGGAACATACTCCAACTTGACCTTCTGTTCAAGTACTTGTTCCCGGAGAAAATGGTACTTGATTGGTATGTGCTTGGTTTTTGAATGCATAACCGGATTCTTTGAGATGCTGATTGCACTTGTGTTATCACATAAGATGGGGATAGGTGGTGTGCAAGTGATTTGAAAATCCTGCAAAGTCTGCATCATCCAAAGGAGTTGAGTGCAACAAGATACAGCAGCAACATATTCCGCTTCAGCTGTAGACAAGGCAATCGAACTCTGTTTCTTGCTGAACCAAGATACCAGTCTGGAACCCATAAAGAACGCACCACCACTTGTGCTTTTCCTGTCATCCACGCTTCCGGCCCAATCTGCATCTGTATAAGCATGAAGTGTAAGATCTGTATCTCTAGGATACCATAAGCCATAATTTTGAGTCCCTTGAAGATATTTGAAAATTCTCTTCACTGCCTGAAGATGAGTCTCCTTCGGATTTGCCTGAAATCTTCCAACTATTCCAACTGCATGCATGATGTCTGGTCGGGTACCTGTCAAATAAAGTAAACTTCCAATCATAGATCTGTAGGTTGGTTGATGTACTGCTGCAGATTCATCATTTGCACTGAGGCTACATCCTGTGACCATGGGTGTACATACTGTTTTTGCATCTTCCATACCATATTTCTTCAAAATCTGTTTGAGATACTTGGTTTGAGATAAAAAGATTCCTCCTTCTTTTTGTTGGATTTGCAAACCAAGGAAATATGTCAGTTCTCCTAGCAAGGACATTTCAAATTCTTTCTGCATGACCAAGGCAAAGTTTTGACTCATAGCTTCTTCATTGCTCCCAAAAATGATGTCATCTACATACACAACAAGTATTAGCAATTTGTCATTTTCAACTTTTATATAAAGATTGCTATCTGCCGATCCTTTTGAAAAACCTTGTTGATGAAGATATTTGTCCAAACGGTAGTACCAAGCCCTTGGAGCTTGTTTGAGACCATAGAGAGCCTTTTTCAATCTGCATACAAGATTTGGATCATTTCCAAGAATGAACCCATCTGGCTGTTCAATGTACACTTCTTCTTCCAAATCTCCATTCAGAAAGGCTGATTTCACGTCCATTTGAAATACTTTGAAGTTTTGAAAACTTGAGAAAGCAAGGAACATTCGGATGGCCTCAAGTCTTCCAACAGGAGCAAAGGTTTCTTCAAAGTCTATTCCTTCTTGCTGCGCATACCCTTTACAAACAAGTCTGGCTTTGTTTCTAATTACTTCCCCATTTTCATTCAATTTATTTTTGAAGACCCATTTTGTTCCGATAACATTCTTATCCTTTGGTCTAGGAACCAGCTCCCAAGTGTTGTTCTTTTCGATCTGCTCAAGTTCTTCATCCATTGCCTTCACCCAACATTCATCTTTGCATGCCTCTTTCACACTTTGTGGTTCAGTAGAGGAGAGTAATGCCAAATAGCTTGAAGCTTCTGCAACTGTTCTTCTTATTTGTACACCTGCTTCTTTCTGCCCCATAATCTGAGATTCTGGATGATTCTTCTGAACATATCTGGATGGAGTCTTTTCTTCTATTCTTGTCTGCTCCTCTGGTTCTTCTTGAGATTCTTCTTGAGGTTCTTCTTCTTCATCATTCTGTCTTTGAGGGTAGCCTTCATCTTCTTCGATGTCTTCATGATGTACTTGCCTAGGAATGTATCCTTTCTCATCAACCACTACATCAATGCTGTCAACAATTCTGCCAAGTCTTTTATTGTAGCATTTGTATGCTTTGCTATGTGGAGAGTAACCAAGAAGAATGCCTTCATCTGCTCTAGGTTCAAGTTTGCCAAGCTTCTCATCAGTATTCTTGATATAGCATTTGCTCCCAAAGATTTTGAAGTGCTTTACCGAAGGAGTCTTACCACTCCAGAGCTCATGAGGAGTTTGAGTGCTGTTCACCCGGACATTTGTTTTGTTGAGAATAACAACCGCAGCATGTGCAGCTTCACCCCAGAAAGTTGCGGGAGTTCCTGATTCATCAAGCATAGCACGAGCCATTTGTTGGACTGTTCTGTTCATTCTTTCCACAACTCCATTTTGCTGAGGAGTTCTAGCTGTAGAGAATTCTCTTCTTATCCCATGTTCTTCACAGAAATCGAAAAATTCGTTTGAGGTAAACTACCCACCTCTGTCGGATCTGAGGCACTTAATTTTGTGACCTGATTCATTTTCAACCAAGGCTTTGAAGGATTTGAATTTTTCGAATGCTTCATCTTTGTGCTTCATAAGTCCTAGCCAGACAAACCTGGAGAAATCGTCAATGAATAATATCAAGTATTCTTCTCCTCTAGGTGTTCTTTTCCTGAATGGACTGCATGTATCTGTATGAACTAGCTCAAGAGGCATGCTAGCTGATCCTTCCTTCTCTGGAAAGTTAGTTCTGGTTTGTTTTCCAAACTGACATGATTTTCATATGGTGTTGTCAGGAATTTTGATATCTGGAAGATCACGAACTGCCTGATATTTGCATGCTTTCCTTATTTATGAAAAGCTTAGATGCCCCAGCCTCCGATGCCATAACCAGTGCTCATCATCCTTGCTCAGATAGCATTGTTGTTGTCCTTCTTCAAATATGTACAGATTATTTGGAGTTCTTTTACCTTTGATCACTGTTTTACCTGTATCAAGATCACGAACAAGACATCCATTTGATCTGAATATAACCTCGGTTCTTTGATCACACATCTGGCTGACACTTAGAAGATTATGCTTCAAACCATCAACATAGAAAACATTTCCAGCCTTGACCTTTTCTTTTAACTGAGCAATGCCCTTTCCTTTTATAGTTGCAGGAGTATCATTTCCAAAAGAGACTTTCTTTCCCTTTTCTAGAGCAGAATAAGACTCAAGTTTTTCTTTATCACCTGTCATATGCTTCGAACATCCACTGTCAATGTACCATAGATTTTCCTGTCCCTCTGCATAAAAAGCTATCCCACATCTTTCTGTTTGAGGTTCCTTTATTCTCCATGTTTTGGTGCTTGAGGCTTGTTCCTTTTTCTGCTGAAACCTGCTCCTGCATTCAGAGTCTTCATGACCAAAGTTATTGCAAATAGAACATTCAACTTCATTTTCAAGAACCGAAAAGTTGTTATAGGTCCTTTTTGTAATCCCTGTCATACTTCTTTGTTTTTGAGCTTCCCTAGTCATGATCGTTTTATATGCAACACATTGAGCTGCTTTGTGACCAAAGTTATGGCAAGAAAAGCATTGTCCATTGAAGAAACTTCTGCGGTTATCGAATCTACCAGCCAACTGATTGTAATTTCTATTTTCATCTATTCTTGAACCAAATTGAGAAGATTTTACCTGTGGCTGGTTGTAGCTTTTGTTCACCCTTAAGATGGATTGTCCCTGATAGTTTCTGTTTGTAATTCATCCCTGCTTTACCTGATGATCGTCATTGTTCTTTTGCTCATTTCTTCTTGCTGCATCAAGATAACTTTTTGAGGTGGATGCTTGAGAAGTTTCTCCATTATAGCCCAGACCTGTCTTGTTTAGAGGAGACCGCTGCACATTGATAATCTCATCCAAAGTTTCAGATCCTTTGACAAACTTGAGATTAATAGCTTTTGTTTTCTCAATCTCTTTTCTAAGACCAACAATTTCACCTTCTAATTTTTCAAGATGTTTTTCCTTTTCATCAATTTGAAATTGTAGAGTATCAATGATCATGTTCTTTTCTTCTATACATCTCTTGAGTCTAGTAATTTCATCATAAAGGTTATCCACATCTATAGCATCCATATAATCATCATCTTCAAATGCCATTAACAACTTATATTCATTACCTTGTTCATCTTCATCACTGTTTGATAGACCATCACTATCTTCATGAGTGTAGTAGCTTTTCTTATTTGCATTCTGTTTCTTGTTCCATCTAGCAGGTTCCTTTCCTTTATCCTTATAAGGACATTTTGCAGCATAATGACCTACTCTTCCACAAGCAAAGCATTTAAAAGGTAACTTACCTCTGAACCTTCCAGAACCCCTTTGAAGATTTCTGACAAAATTTGATTCTTCTTCCTCTTCTTCTGGGACGTGGCTTGCTTCATAATAATCTCCTTTGCCTGATGCCTTGAAAGTAGCTTCTCTTCTGTCTGATGGACCTCCCTTTCTCATTTCATAAGCAATTAGAATTCCATGTAGCTGAGACATAGTAAGAATTCGTAGATTTTCCTTTTCTTCTATTGCAGATACTTTAGATTCAAACTTGGGGGACAATGATCTTAGAACCTTTTCAACCACAATAGCCTCTTTTATTTCTTCACCCAAATTTTTCATACAATTAACAACCTCATCTACCCGAAGAAAATAGTTAGCCACACTTTCATCATTATACATTTTGAGAGTCTCATACTGAATTCTGAGAGTTTGAAGTTTAGCACGCTTTACCTGTTCATCTCCTTCATAGCTCGTGACAATTTTGTCCCATATCTCTTTTGCGGATTTATAGTGCATTACCTTCATGAATTCTGATTGAGATATACATCCTAATAGAGTACTGACTGCTTTCGCATTTGTTTCATACTTCTTTTTCTCGGCTGCATCTGTAGGAGTAGCTGAAGGAAAAGCGTAGCCTGTCTCTACTATGTCCCAAACTTCTGTACCAAGAGATTGAAGATAGGCAGTAACTCTTACCTTCCAATAATTGAAGTTTGTCCCATCAAAGACTGGTGGCCTGATTGATGCTTCTCTCTCGTAGTTGCTCATGATGAACGATCTACCTTCAAGCGATCAAGCTTCTCTGAAGGACCGGCTCTGATACCAATTGTTGGAAATAATACTGAGAGGGGGGGTGAATCAATATTATCTAATTCTTTTAATAAATCTTCCTTATTTGTTCTTTGAATTAGTTTTGCATGTCAGTACCATAAAATAATGAGCATGAACAAAGAAAACAGATAGTCACACCGAAGAACACAAGATGTAAGGTGGAAACCCAATGTGGGTGAAAACCACCTGCTGCAATATGTCTCTATCTTCTTTCAAATTAGAAACTCCTTTTACAATGGTTTTGTACTGGTGCAGTCCTTTACCAGTACGCAGGCTGCAACCTGCAGAGAGCTACAACTCTCTCTCTCTCGTTTTCCAGTCTCTCCTGGAAGGGAGCTACAACCCCCTACTTCTTTTCATAAAGCATCAAATGATCATTAAGTACATAAAAGTTACAGTCCACTGCAGTTATCAGATCAGCAATAACAGAACTAACCCAGAACACCTTATCAACAGAAAAATTCAATCAACAGAACATTTTAAGACAGATACGCAGTTTTCCCTTCTGTGACCTGCGTCGCTACGCAGTTCACCTTCTGCTTTCCTGCGTACACCCGCAGGGATCCTTCTGCTGAACTGCGTGCCCACGCACTGTTCCTTGAACCGCGCTGCGTACTATTACTGCAGGGACGCACCCAGAGACATTATCGCGCCGCGTACTGTTACTGCAGGGACGCACCCAAAAATACTATCGCGCCGTGTACTTTTACTATGCGTACGCACCTGAACCTTAGTCATTCTGCGTACCGACGCAGCTCTCCTTCTTCTGCTCTGCGTACCAACGCAGCTCTCCTTCTTCTGCTCTGCGTACCGACGCAGGTCTCCTTTTTCTACTCTGTGTCCCCACGTAGATCTCCTGTTTCTGCACTGCGTACCCACGCAGCTCTTCTGTTAAACACCTGTGTCCTTCTGATTAGGGCCGAATAGGCAGTCCACCAGAGTGGCACAGTTGCTCAGATCTGATCATGCGCTCGAGAGATCACCCTTCACCGATTCGCCTTCAACTTCCCTTTCATATAGATCAAGCTTTTAAGACCATAACCCAATATTTCAGATCTAAAGATATTCAATTGCAAAAGATACTTAGCCAAGTGATCTCCTTTGCTTTATATAGGCAAGCTCCTCCTAAAATTATGGAACAATACCACGAGCCGACACCATAATAACCCAATACCGTCGGCTAAATACCAAGAGTAAAACATAAGAAACCCCACGTGTGCTTTTCTCTGCCTTGAAAAGTGTGCACTGGGGGGACGCACCTCCTGAACGGCTGGCCTGCGTATCTGGATGCGGTCCCTGCATGGTGTACCTGCGGGTACGCACCTTCTGAACTGATTTCCTGCGTACTTCTTTATTTTCAACAAAATGAGGGCCTTGCCACGGGAGTTGCCATCAAGTACAACATTTGTAACATATAGCCATACCAGAAACATAATGCCAACACTATATTCAGCGATGTTATTTGTTGATCGACCAATACATACCCCTCTGAAACTTACTAACTCGCCGCTTGGATAAAAAATGGCCCAGGCCGCAGAAGATAGGTTCTGCGAAGTACGACTTGCTCCGTCGGCATATCCAACAAAAGATTCCAATAGGTTCGACATCTGCGACAAATGTAAAAAGTGGATTTACTTGACAAAAACGATTACCCTTAGCGAAAACAAAAATGTAGCAAAACCATGTAGGTTACCATACTGATTATGCATAGTAACGCTTAACGTACAACCCGTTATGAGGTTGCGCCAGTGGAATTCTGTCGTAATCCATTAACTCGTAGGCTCCTTTTGCTAATACACATTTAACAATATAGGGGCCCATCCATAAAGACTTGAATTTACCTGCTGCCAATTTATCGGATTCTTGGTTGTAAAGTAAGACCAGGTCACCTTCTGAGAAGACACGGGGTTTGACATTCTTGTCGAACTGGGCCTTGACTCGTTTCTTATGGGCTTCGTTAGCCAAAGCAACATCACAACGGGTTTCATCCAATTGGATTAGTTCCAAGAAACGAGCCTCCTCTTCTGAAGTTTCGGGGAGAAGTTCGATTGCGAGTTTGAGGGACGAGATTTGACACTGAACTAGTAAGATTGCTTCTAGGCCATACACCAGTTGGAAGGGTGTAAACCCGATTGCATTCCTTACCGATGTTCGGTATGCCCACAAGGCTGAGTACAGGATCAGGTGCCAACTCCTTTTGTGGACTCCAATCATCCTTTGCAGCATGCGCTTCAGGACTTTGTTGATTGCTTCAACTTGTCCGTTGGCCTACGGGTAGTATGGATTAGAGCTGTCGTGAGACAACCCTAATTAGGTAGCTAATTCGGCCATCATGTGATTGTGAAAATGCGATCCATGATCTGCGACTATAGCCTGTGGAATTCCGAATCTGGTGACTACATGATTGAAAAAGAAAAGGGCAGTTGTTTCACCAGTGTTATCTAATGTAGGCATCGCCTCGGCCCATTTGGTAAAATAGTCCACTGTGACTATGATATACCCATGCCCCCCGGTCGAGGTGGGGTTACATGTCATGAAATCAATGCCCCATTTGGCGAATGGCCCAACAACAACTATTGGCTGCAGAGGTGCGGGTGGTCTTTTGGTTTTGCTATCGAAAATTTGACAGGCATGGCAACTTATGACTGCAGTTATGCAATCTTTGAACATTGTTGGCCAGAAGTATCCTACTCGTAAATTTTTTTGCGCTGTAGCATAACCGGATTGATGCCCCCCACACGTGCCTGAATGGCAATCATTCAGGACTTTTTCGGCTTCCTCATGGGTGAGGCATCTCCTCAGAACTGTATCGACACCACGATGGTAAAGCGTGTCACCGACGATCATGTAGTCTTTTGATTGGTATCGAATACGTTTTTGTTCGGAGCGGGAGGTGTTATGCCTATATTTTTGGGTTTGGAGATAGATGATTATATCTCCATACCACGGATTGCTTGAAGATATCAGAAACAAAGATTCATCCATCATTGTTTCTTCGGATGTTTCATCATTGGACGACGATGGGAGTTCGCATAATAATTCTGCGAAAACCAGGGCTTTCTTTGACTTGGATTTTACAAATTCCAGATCAAACTCTTGTAGAATTGATATCCATTTTGAATGTTTGCCCCCAGCAACTGTCACGACAATATATAAGTCATGGGGTTGCAATCTGATAGAATGGTAGTTTTTCGAAAGAGGACATAGTGTCGAAATCTCTGTATCGCTTGAACAGCTGCGAGCGCCAGCTTTTCATCATAGGAATATTTTCTCTTTGTATCATTTAAGTTTCTACTTAAATAATATATAGGATGTTCAATTCTGTTGTCTTCTTGAACTAAAACCATTGCGATGGTTGTATCTGCTGCAGCCAGATACAGGTTAAAGTCTTTCTGATAATCAGGAGCGTACATTAATTATGCTTTCATCAGGGATTCTTTTAAAGCATCAAAGGAAGATTGCGTGACCTGATCCCAGTTAAAGGGTACTTCTTTTTTCAATAGACGTGTATAACCTTTAGTAAGTTCTGCGTAATTTGGAATGAACCTGCTTAGAAAGTTTGCTTTCCCTTGGAGTTTCTGAATCTGAAGAAAATTTGAAGGTGGAGGCAAATTTATGATTGCCTGAACCTTACATGCATCGAGACAAATCCCATCCTTTGAGACTACAAAGCCAAGTAAACGACCAGAACTGACACAGAACACACATTTTTGTGGATTGAGTCGTATCTTGTAGTGTCGGCAATGTAGAAATATCGCTCTCAAATGCTGCGGATGATCGGTCCGCTTTCGCGAATGAGCCGGAAGGTCATCGAGATATGGTTGAATGATGTTTTTGATGTCATGGAAGGCATAATTCATTGCCCTCTAAAATTTTTCCCCTGCATTCTTTAAACCAAAGGGTAATTTGCGATATGCGAATGTGCCCCACTGAAAAATAAATGCAGTCTTTGACTAGTCCTGTGGGCGGATATTTATTTGATTATACCCGGAGAATCCATCCATGAATGAAAAGATTTCACATCCAGCACATTCATCAATTATCTAGTCAATAAAGGGTGTAGGTAGTTGTCTTTTGGACAAGCTTGATTTACATCCCTATAATCGACGCACACTCTAATCATTCCTTGTTTTTTTCATAACAGGAACAATGTTTGATACCCAATCAGTTAGAGGAACCGGGTAAATGAAACCAGCATGGAGAAGCTTTTCAACTTCTACCTTGATGGTAGTGGCTTTCTTGGGGTGCACCTGCCGTAGCCGTTGTCGTACTGGTTTGACATTTGGATACATCTTAATTTTGTGTTCAACTATACTCGAGTCAATGCCTGGCATTTCATCATATGACCAAGCAAAGACATCTCTGAATTCACGAAAAAGAGCGTTATATATTTCCAATTCTGAAGGAGAACAACATTTGCCAACATAAATATTCGCTACAACATCTGTTTTGGTCGAGATATTTATGGCGATAGTCTCTTCAATGTTGGACAAGTTTCGCTCAGAATCCACCGTGTTTACAGTATTTGATAGGAAATCAAAAACTGACGGATGATGAAGGTCATCAAGAGTATCTTCCTTACAAGTCGGAAGATGGGAACGATGGTGGTAATCTTCCCATGGTGCCCCTTCAATTACCATTGATTGAACAATTCCTTCGTCAGTGTAATGCACTTGCGACCAAGGATCTGAAGGGGTGCCATATTCCTTAGACCTATCTATCCAAACGCTTGATGAGCGTTGATTTGGGTTTGCCTCCCATGCTAGAAACATTGATTGCTACAATATTTCCATTTGGCTTGGAGGCAACACCAATCGATGATCCATGTTAATATCATTTTCTGAGATCTTGTTAATAGAAGATATCATATTGCAGGTTCCTATCGCTGCCACTTCCGCCAGATTGATTGGAGGTGGGAGGGAAAAAGTACCCATTAATATAGGGTCTTTTAGTAGGCCTACTCCAATATTTTGAAGCGAATGGGGGCTTCCATGGATCATCAGAATGCTTCCCGTAACTTGGGAACCATTGGGGAGGAAAGTTTGTTGATCGATGATTGTAATCCCTCCTTGAAAGGGAAATGCAATCTTCCTAAAATAGGTCGACACAACAGCAGCCATAGCATATATCCATGGTCTTCCCAGTAGGATGTTGTAATCGAGGTTTCCATCGATTACTTCGACATCTATTTCTACTGTTTTTCCTCCTAGTTCCACTTGCAAGTTACTTAGAATACCATACGAGGTATACGTTCGTCCATCGAATGCTTTTAATGTTGTCGAAGATCGCGACAAGGTTGGAGATCCTAAAGTTTTCCAACAACTCATCGACATAATACATGTAGATGCTCCCTCATCAATAATTGCTCGATGAACAATTTTGTTGAGGGATTTCACTTGAATGAGGAAAGCTAGTTGAGCTCGTAACTTAGGATCGTATCCTTTATGATTAAAGGACACAAGATTAGAATCCTTTGGGTCTATCCCACCAATAGCTAATAATAAAGCCTGCTTTTGGTATGGGCAATTTTTCAGTACTTCAAGTGTCGACATAGCGGATGGCGATTGAGCTAGATCTTCCACTATATTATAATGCTGTGCTGCTCTGGCACGAGGATTAAATGTCGACTTGTGTACTACTCCCTTTGGTGGTTTTATTGTCAGTTCTGGAATGATGGGCGGCACAACTTCTATCGAAGTTGTTGTCAAACTACTAGGTTGATCTTTATCCTTGTTGTTTGACAGCTGTGGATTCCCGTAAACTTTGTTCCTTGTCGATATCAAAGCATCATTTTGTTGTTTTGAAACCGACAACATCAGTACTTGGGACGGGGAAGCATTTTCACTAGCAACCAGATTTGTCCCTAGATTTGGAAATGGATCAGTTAATATTGCCGAGGTTTTTGAATTCTTGATGAATCTTTTAAGCTCAGCCTTATGTGGACAATCTCTTGTCCAATGATCCTCATCACAGATTACGCATGGATTTTTTGGTTTCCTATCTCCAGGAGGGTTTGCAGAAAATTTTTCAGGTAATGATTCCTCCTGTTTCTTCTTCTTCCATTTGTTTTTCTTCTTGCCTCTCGGTTGCTTGGTTTCTTTGACTTTATCTGTCGAGACGACATTTACTTCCGAGGCAAGAAGTTCTTCTTTTTCATTTTGACTAGAAATCTTACAGGCCTTTTTAGATGTAGCCTTTGTCGATTTCATGTCTGTCGTACCAATCACGCCATCGCCGACATGAGATTCATTGTTCGATTTAGGAGGCGGGGGGACAGAAAATTCCGGTCTGGGAGCGTCAGGGATTTTATCGTAGAGCATGCCAGACTGAGTATAAATCAAGTCTAAATGTTGCGCACGAGCAATAACTTTCTCTTCAGTGACGACTCCTCCTTTTGCCACATCTTCTGTAATGGAAGGTAATAAAGACTTAATAAACCATTCAGCTAAAAGCTGATCAGGAACATACGTTTTTACCATTCTACGACGACGTCACTACTCATGAATATGATCAGATATGTGAGTGGCCATTGTTTGTTTGAAGTTGGTAAGAAGTTCCGTTCCTATTTCGTACCTTATCGGTAACTGAAAATGGGTTAAAAAGGTTGTGGCTAGGGTACTGAAGTTGCCAAACGAAGCTCTGGGTAATTCGATATACCATTTTCCTGCCGGACCAGTTAACGTCCTCTGAAAAGGGCGAAACCTAATCGAATCATCGTTTAGGGTGTTTGATGAAAACCACAGATGAAAGGTCATCACGTGATTCGACGGATCTTCACCCAGATTTCCATTAAATTTAGGAATATCTGACAGAAGTTTATGCAGAATCGCTGGCCACCAAGGGGTGTAAGCAATTGGATCGTTTGTTAACCGATTTAGATCCGGTAACTCTAAAGTCGCCACGAAGGGTGACTGTTGATTCAGGTTAGGCGAAGCATACCCAGGATAAGATGGAACCAGCTGAGCAGTTGGTCTCTGCATACCAGCATATTGCATTTGATGCTGGTAACTTTGGTAAGGTTGATGGGCATAACCATTATAGAATGGTTGATTTTGACCGTTTTGAATATACGGTTGCCCACTATTTGCAAAGATATGTTGCTCAGATCCTTGGTATACTTGTTGGAATTGCGGTTGTTGGTATTGCACCAGCCATGGTTGTGAAGCCATGTGCTGTTGTCCAATACTGACTGTTTGACCAAGATGAGGGGTAATTGTACCCATTTGGGCCTGTGTCATTCCACTAGTCGGCGATTGTGGTTGAGTCATAGGGACAAGATGTTGTTGCATTACCACCTGAGAAACCTGAGGTTGGCATACAACATGCAGCGCTTGTACTTGCGACACCATCACAATAGCTGGCGTAGTCAATATATTTGACATAGGTAATCATTATTGCATCGAATATACAACTCTTGGTTGTTAAGGTAGTATCGGCACCCAACCGTTAGATGTAATTCCAGCATAACCTGAATTTTGTTGTGAACTCTCGTATGGTTGTCCTCCCGGAGGAGACAATGAAAGGGTATATTGCCCCCCATACGGCGGTAATCCGGTACTTAAAGGAATTGTTTGCCCTTGAGGACCAGACTGCCCAAATTGACACCCTGAAGGATCAATTTGCTGAGACTCAACATAAGAGTTTCCAGATACTATTCCGGATGAACAAACAGGAACAGACCATACTGTTGAAATAGCTCCTGAGTGGGCCCCTCCTAGCGATTGAGAGCTAGTTGGGACAGATGGTATACCGGCGAACATTGTTGGAGTGACAACAAGAAGTTCTACCATCGCTATGTCGGACGACACAGTCCTAGATGTTGACGGTTGTTCAGACATTTCTAGTCTATCCAAAAGATTGCCTAGCGATTCTACAGGAGCTTTCGATGGCGGTAGACTAATTTCTGATGAAGAAGGATACAGAGTGATCCCGACTCCAAATTGCGATGGAATACTCGATGGAGGATCCTCCGCAATCTCTTCTATAGCAATTAAACCAGGTGGAAGAGGTAGACCGTCAGGTCCATAAAATATTTCTGGTGCCGAAGAAGGTATGGAATCTGTAGCGACAGATGCTTGGGGAATAACACCCTCTGAATCAGCTGTAGATGGAACTGGTTCAGTAATACAAGTGTTTACCCTCACACTAGGATCAGTGTTACTGTCCTTCAGTGGCTGCTGAACTTCTTCTGTAAAGGCAGGGATACCAGAAATGTTTGGAGTAACCGGAGTCTCCGATGGTGTTGGAACACTTGTTCTAACTTTACCAGGGGATTTGGAACCGGTTAAACGAGTTCGCTTTGTCCGTAACAGTTTCGATTCCGGAGACAAAGACGGTTGACTCGTAAGCCTCCGCGAATGACGGGGTTTCAATTGACTTTCTTCCATGATTGTGGATTACTCGATCAACTAAAAATCAAGGGGAAGTATGTTTCCGAATTAGATGAATTTTAGACGCTTTGACACAACTTGTTTTTTCAATTTTTAAGTGTCGAGAAAAAATAAAAAGATGACTCTAGTCACCTTCGATTTTTAATGAGCCTGAAGTGACAAGTGCTCAGATGGACCTTTTCCATTAAGGAGTCTGAAAAGGAATGAAAGGGACTGCTCTGGAAATCTAGACAGAGGGATTACCAAACCAATCGCAAAACTGCAGAATACTTTTTACGGTACGGCAGTCAATATTCTCTAATGCTGTGTTCAGTGCATTGCGATCGATAGGGCGGCAAACACGGCTTCCTATGGATAAAGGATAAAGCCTATTGTGGTCTCCCAAAATATACTCGACGGTACGTGGGAGCACAAGTCCATACTGGCACTTATCATCTCAAAGTGGAGGAATCACCCAACCAACAGTGAAAACAACAGTTACCAGGCTTTACGACGCCGGAATACGTCTCTAGCCTAGACTTCTAGATGTTGTGCGTTAGGTTCCAAAGCATTTTTAGATTCATTAAATTTATTTTATAGTTGATCTTGCTTAAGAAATTTTCCTTTCAGGTTCACTGCATGATGTAGATGTACAATTCCTAAAATGTAATCTAAGATGATAAACAGTTGTTTAGTCTTCTTTTTGCAAATGAAAATCCTAGCTACTAAGGAAAGAGAGATGGCGTTCTTTCAACAAAGAGCAAAGAGCACACACTATATGCACTATCCTAAATCAAACCAACAAACAATCTAAATGCAAATGCACATGCATGTATTTGTTTTCAGCTTTTTTAATGTGTGAATGATAAAAAGAAAGTTAAGCGCAAATATGAATTATTTTCCAAAGCGACAATTACTAACAAGTTTCTTTTCAAAACAAAATGAGGACAATGACAACACTTTGCGATTTGGAATTGAAAACTTGCTTTCGACACTAGAAAAACTACTAATTCAGATCAAATACAATAGTAACAGTGTAATCGACTATCAAGAACAATCAGATTATATTCTATGACTGAAAATGACACTTGCGACACTTTCAAATCAAGAAACGACAGTACAATTACGCTACTTCTTTGTAAAGGAGAACTAAAAATGACTCAAAAAATACATAAAAACATTTACAGTTCTTTGCACAATGGAGGTGGAATAACAGCAAGGAGAGGGGTTTCAAATAGAGGTGTACTGACTACAGGCAGCAAAACTCCTGAATAGATATGAAAAGAGTGAACACAGAAACCAAAATTTAGGAACAAGGCCTTGTCTGATCAGCACACCTGTAACACAATGAAACTGAAATTCAACGCACCTGCTACACTGGGGAAGTGCACTGCATTTGAAGTTCACAGAACAGATAGTGCGCTGGGCCAGGGACGAGACTTTGATTTGATTCCGGGTCACAGTTTGCAGTTCAATTCAGAGATTTAGGCCAAGAAAGTGGTAATCAGTAAATCAATCACAGGGGTGAATCTAAGGAGGTTACTAGAGCCACCACGAGGGCAATTAGAAGGCTTGTAAATCAATCGTTTATAAACAAAACCCGGAGATTGACTGAAGCAGCATTAATCTACTTTGGACTTGCATAGAAAATGCAGTTCGAAGGCTAGCTGGCTTGACTTCAGGCTCTGTCTGTAAGTTTATAAAGTAAACAAATGTAGATGAACAAACAATCTACTCTCTCCCCAGCAGAGTCGCCATTTTGTTACCAGGAATAGTGTCTATGCAGAGCTGCTAATCCCACTAAGGCTGGTAGCTACCTTAGAAACAAACAAACTAAAACTACTTTCGTTTTCCTTTATGAGAGATAGATGAGAGAAGAATAAAGGAGACAAACCTCTGTCTTGCGCTTGGTTCCTTGCTCGATTCCTCTCTCTTATGACAGTCCTTTGCTACTTGCTTTCTTGTGTCCCCAGCTTCACAGAGTACCTGTAGAATCAAAGCAGCATAACACTATACGAGAACATAGATCTATTATCATAAGCAATATAGGATCAGATGTATATTAACCACACAAATGCATAAAACATCAATCACACAAGTGTATGGAGGAAAACTTGAATAGCTTTATTGATAATCAAGAAAGAGCCAAGAGAATTACAACCAATTTTTCTGACCCAGCATCATCCTCTCAGAAAGTAAGCCCTTCTTCACCTCATGAAAAGCTTAGATCACCCAACACTATGATATTGCACCAAGAAACCAACAGCACTTCCTTACAAGATACAAAATTCCAGCCTCTGGATCTCCGGGATGAGGGATCCATATATAGATGTCTACAAGGGAGGTGAGTCAGCTTGAAATTTGATTAGTGTCTTCCCTCTAATAGTTCTTGATTCCACTTAGAGATTGATGATCTCTTACTCATCCCTGGTCGAATTTAGAGAGGCAAGTGTCACAAGAGAAGTTTCTGGAAGATTCCATGCTTCTCCACCTTGCGGATTGACCCTGCATCGCACCCCATAGAAGGGATTTTTGACATGCAACACACCTACTATGTGTATTTAGGTGGGATGCAATGCACTTTGCCTATGGAGCAGGTGAAATGGTCCAGTTTTGACCAGTTATGAGTAGTTTTTGATGGAGAACTTCTGGGAGATGCTATAATTAGTTGACCTTGTTCTTCTAGGGGTTGGAACAACACCTTTAGGGACTTAGGAGCCCTTGGTTTATGGACATTTATACTTGGGGTTGAAATGCCCAAAAATGTCTATAACAAGTAGGTCCAAAACCCTTATGCTCAGGGGCATCAGGTGCAACATACATAGGTCCAAGGTCAACAGGCTCAACAATCTCTTAACCCGTATGTTTCTTATCGGCAGCCTATGGCTAGACAGTTTCAAGTCTTTCAAGGTTAGAATCCTCCCTACGGGCAAGGTAACCTACAGTGGGGACAAAATCAAATGCCATATGGACAAAACCCTCCACTATGGGGATAGAATCCTTACTAGTAGGGATGGGTTCTGCCACCTGGTCTCGCTTATTGGTCTCAAATGCCTTTCAATACCCAATTTCTGTTCTTGGCTACACTGGAATTTCCACATGTGTCTAGGCTCATGAATGACCCAATTCTTCATTCGCCATACTGGCCTCCAGTTCCATCCAAGATCCTGAGCGATTGTCCAAAGTTTGAAGGAAAAGCAAAAGAGGATCCATAAGCCCATGTGATGACATATCACCTCTGGTGCTCCTCGAATTCCTACGTTGATGATTCCATTTGTCTTCAGTTTTTCCAACGAACTATTATAGGTGTTGCATCCAAGTGGTATATCAAGCTACTTCGAAATACCTATCATGACTTTAATGCTCTAGCCATGGCCTTTCTCACACATTTCCAGTTTCCAGTTCTCTATGAAACTGGAACCCATCTTTTAACGTCACTCAAGAAAGACACTGCTACCCACATCTCTGATCACATCCACGAATGGAGACATAAGTGCTACCTGATTAATTTTGAGATTGCTAATCAATTGTTAACTGAGTGGTTTACCAAATCATTCATTAGCGAAATTTCTAAGGACATTTCTATGGGTGGATGCATCACTTAGGAACAAGGCATCACTCGTACCCAGTATCTAGACCTTGTCTATTCACAATCTGGCACATTATATGATATATTACCTGATGCGCCTAGACCATCATCTGATTTGATGACATCTAAGTCTCTGGCTACACCTCCTGTTGACAGAGTAATTGGTTCAGTGACTTAGACCCTTGACAAATATTCTTCTAAACAGAAGTCGGTCTCCAACACTACTTCCAATGATTCCTCTCACAATTAACCTGGACCTGGTAAAACCTCAGAGGTTCATGCTGTTTAGTCTACTGCAAAGGAAAAATCCTCTAAAGGTAAGAAAAAATGGAAAGGCAATGGTAAATCCAATGCCCTGAAATAGGGCCCTCCTAAGTCATCTGTTGGTGATGCTTCCCAAAGGAAGCCCAAATATCCATGCCTCATCTGTGAGGAGGATCACTATACTAAGGATTTTCCTAGACGATCTGAAGTTAGTCGTTTGCTCAAAGGGACCTCAGTTGTCCTGAAAGAGCCCTTTCCGTCTCAACAGACCCAAATGGTAGACCAGCCTCAGTCATCCACTTCCTCAGGTTCACAAGCTTTCATGATCAATACAATGATTAACGTGGCTACCAGGTCAAAATATTATCAAACTCCTACCCTGACAACAAGGAAAGAGAAAGAAGGTACCCCTTCTTCTTCTACCCCATCCAGTTCTGGTCCTCTCCATATAGAGTGAACTAATCCTGATTCCACCATTAGACCACCTTCTCGAGGTATTCTATGAAAGTCCTCATACAATCCAAACACTTGAGCCGCTCAACATTATAACATTGTTGAAGATTTGGCTCAAGCACCATTAGCTATGTCTGCTCTTGTGGTCCTTCAAAGTTGTACTTCTCAACAGAAATCATTACTATCGACTATTGGGGGTATTGATCCAAGTGACTCTAATCTCATTTGTTTTGATCTAGAAAACCATGTTCTTTATTTACCTCATCAAATTGATTTTCTCATTTAGGTGATCATAAATGAGAAAACCATTCATAGGACAGTCATCGATGAAGCTACTTCTATCTGCATCATGTCTGTCGCTTGTTGGAATGAAATTGGTTCTCCTACTCTGAACCAATCCCCTAACACTTTGGAAGCTTTTTATGGATGCGATTCGAGACCATTCGGTGTCCTTACCAACCTTGCCATTACATTGGAGGGCAAGACTGTACACGTCGAAGTAGATATCATTGGCGTTAACCTTAACTATAATCCTCTACTCGGACGGAGCTGGACCCATTCCATGCATGCTCTAGCCTCCTCCTTTTTCCATGTGATTCATTTTCCCCATCAAGGGAAGATAGTCACAGTCGACCAACTTTCCTTCTTTGTCTCTTCTTCCTTGGATGGCAATGTTCCTTATGTAAAGCACACCGGTGCTCCTTATGAGGGTGTGGGGGCAGGACTCTTTAAAGATCGTGCCTTGATGGGTATTTTTCTGCTCCCACCTCCTCATGTTGCCTCTGTCAACATGATCTTAGTCAAGTATGATCCTTCGGTCATTCCCTCAGCAGATCTTGTTGATACATGGGGCGAGGTTATGCCGCTAAGTCCTGCCGAAATGAATTACATGGAGATTGTTTCAGCTTCACCTTCAATATACACTGACCATCCTATTTCGAGAGCATCTCTCGATGCGTATCCTCAATCCTCGTGGCTTGATTCTGGCCCAACAGTCATGTCTATGTGTCTTGAGAAGTTCTCTTCTCTGCTGCCTATTGACATGTCAGTTTCTCCTGACATTGTCAAGATCTTTCAACTAGGGGCACCTTTATCTCTTCATAGATTTAGGTTTTTTCTCCCTCCCTGAGTTTTTACTGATTTCCCATTATTGCAATGGGGTTGTCATCTTATGACTTGTAACCCTCCCTTGCCTAGGGGGCATGGGGGCACAGCCTTATATGAGTTCTACTCTATTATTTGGTCGAGTCGATGCTTACTCGTCATGTCAACGGTAAAACTCTGATTTTCATCTGTGTTGATTGATTACCCGAGTTCGAGCATGGACTCTCTCAAAAAGTATTATGCCTAGGTCGTCTTGCATGGCTACTTTTGTACAATAGTGTGTTATTCATTTTTGTGCAATGTGGTATTGTGTGTTACTTTGCAAGCAAATTTCCTGCTTATTATGTTTTTACCTTCTTTACAAATGTCTGTGTCTCCTCACATCGGTTTCGCTGATGGTGCCTGCTGTATTACCCGAAATATATCATCTGTGCATGGGCCATTTATGATCCCCATGGTGAGTTGATTGATCTTCAAAGTATTTGTTTAGGTCTAAAAACTAATAACATTGTTGAGTATAGTGCAGTTATCAGATTGTTGTTAGAAGCTATCGCTCTTGACATCTGGGAATTAGTTGTCAACCTTGATTCACAACTTGTTGTTCTTCAACTCAACGGGCAATATTTTGTCAGAAACCCTTAGATATTGAGAATGTATTTTCGTATTCGTCTATTAGGGAGAAATTTTGATTACATTGCATATCATCATATTCCTAGGCATATGAATACATTGACAGATGCATTAGCTAATTATGTGTTGGACAGACATTTGTGAAACATGTGAAAATAAAAAATAAAACATTTGTACCATAGTATATATATAATGTTTGTAATACATCAAAACCCCAAAAAATAGTATATCTGTTCAAATACATTTGTGGCTCGCAGGCTTAAAAAATTTAGAATGCTAGACCTATGAACTACTCAGCATGGTGCTCATGGTAGCACTTAATTGCTTGTACTACACGAGTTAGCAGTTGGCGGATCCGGTCTAATACCCCCACTGTGTGCCTCTGATATTGGCATGGGGTGTCACCCACCCGGGCATACTCTGGGATACCATGGGTCAATCCCTTGAGGTTCTGTGCGATCTCCTCCTTATTATTGCTTCCTTCCTAATAAGGAGCGATATAAAACTGTCAAGCAATGCGCCTGACAATCGGGGACATCCCAACAGGAGGCTCTGGTCCCACATCTGCATTTACAAAATCAAAATGTCATGAATGCATGTATTTTAAGAACAATAAAAAAATCATAAATTAAACTTTTTTGCTTTTACCTCCATCATCATAATCTTCTCCCTCGAGGAGCGGCATATCTGGATCACTGCAGAAGTCGGTATCGCTATAGGGCCAATCCTCTACTATGATCAGCTAACGTTGTAACCATGAAAAGAAGGTGGGCTTATATAACTTTTGTTGGCCCCCGGTGATTCTAGGCATCAATGCACTCCAACGGACCATCCGTGAGTCTCGTGGAAATGGTGGTTCCACCTCAGCAAGATGGTAGTGAAATAGCAGAACCCGCTCCAAAAAGAAGGTCACTAGAATAGAACCGTAGCAGAACTTGTTCAGGTTTCCTGCCTTGGCTTTTGATAGTTGGTGCTTCATGATTACGTTCATGGCTTCTACTCAGTTGAAGATAGTTGGAGTCATACAGTCAATAGCATACTGAAACTTTGACCTGTTGGACTCATGCTATGATTGAGCCCCAACCACTCTGTTGACGGTCAATAGTAGCACCATTAGCACAAGATCCTGAACACTCATGATCTCTATCTTGTCACTCTTCGATTTTAGTGCTTCTGGTCAGTGTTCAACGAGCAACATGTTCACACTTTCCCCAATAGGCTTAGACCCATACAAATTGACTGGTTCCCCTCTTCGGGACAGTCCTTTGATGAAATAAATGTTGGAGTTTCCAACTCCAGTTCTTGGTCCCAAATCATAAAAACTTCCCGATTGACATCCCAGAGACTGATCAAACACTGCAACAACTCAAGTTGAGCCCAAAGACCTGGTGTGAGGAAGAATTTGAGGGGCCCACAGTTCCTCAGGGCATTCAAGAAATTCAGATCTACCATTTCCTGTGTATCAATTTCCTCATGCTCACATTCCCTCCAATCAAGAATTTTTCATGATGTTTTCCCTTCAAAAAGCATAAAATCAAGTTAATAATCATCCTTGGCTAGAGAAATCTGGATCAAATCAGAGAAATTTGGGCAAAAACTTGAAACTTTTGTGTTCATAGTGTCGGCGTAACTGTTTTAAAAATAGTAGTGCCGACAACATGCTTAAAAATGTTAATAACCCCCGATCGACGCGATTCCATGCCCAGAAATCGCGCTAACCGAGGGAATTTTTTTTTTCTAAATCCTCCTCAAGAAATCCAAAAAATGGTTAAAAACAGGAAAAGTGAGCACTAAAATGAAGCTAAAGGTCTTGGCTCTTACCTGCAATTGATAGATCATCGAATGGCCTCTCGGATCTCCCGCAATCTACTCCTGAAAATCTAGGGCACAAGTGAGTGAAAAGTTCTCCACACAAGGTAAAATGGTAAAATGGTAAAAATTAATTACTTTTTCCTCCTTTTATTCATTTTTCATGAAATATTAGGGTTTTAAAAGTATTTTTAACCTATTTTTGCCTCATAAATTGGATAATGTGGTTACCTTTTGTGCAGTGACAAGTGATAGATTACTTATGATGATATTGGAGTCATGTTTAAGATCTTTTCTCGACTCGTAAAACTCAAACGAAAGATCGTTGAGTATTTTTCCCTTTTTGACTCATAAAAGAGAATAAAAGTGTGGGGTCCTCTTTTAAGCTCTTTTTCGACTCTTTATAAACAAAAAGATTGCCGATCTCTTATCATTTTGAACTCGTTAGAGGCTGCAAAACATTATTTACCCAGTACACGTTTACCCTTTTTCGGGATGGGATAAACTATTTACGAGAAAGGTACTCCTTGACTGAAATAGTCAAGCGGTTCTCTCAAGTATCATTTTCTACCTTTTTGAGCTTGAGAGACACAAATGTATGAAAAGGCACCATGTGGAATTTTCTTTTCCGTGTCTTTTTCAAACTCTCTAAATATGAAAAAGATATCGAGTTACACCTTTGTCGGACTCGTTAAAACATTAAACGACCTTGGATTCATCACCAAGATGGACATGAGCTTCTCCTTCCTAGGGCTCATTAAAATTACTAGGTCGGATTTGTCCAAAGGATGAACTTACATGCAAGCACATGCTATCTCCTTCAAGCTTGCAATAAAAAATAATTGGGGTACCTGCCAGAAATGGTGGGGGAAAATGGGAAATTCTATCAGTTGTGTCAGCAGCTCACTCTTGAACATGGAACTTTCTGCTTTGTGTTGAGTTGGGATATCCTCCTTTTCATCACTGAACTTCCTGGGTTGCGTTGTTTTTTTTTTCTTTCCATTTGATCTCTTCCACATCATCATGACCACCGATACTATGGATCCAGAAGCTGCAAACTTTGGAGTCGTGTCATCAATATGTTCAAGATTTAGTCCCTCTGCAATTACACTTACTCTTGATTCTCTGTATAATCTTAAATCATTACATCCCTTTGTCTTGTGTTGATGATGTGGGATACATCATGGCCCTCCTTCGACATGGTCGCTTCTTGTCGACTTCAACTCATTATCCATGAAGCTGACTGAGAGACTCCCTTCCAGTACCTTAGAGCTTGCATGCCCTAATGGCAAGTTCTTCACACTCGATGACAAGTTCACATCATTGGCTTTCAATCGGGTGATTTCACGAGTGTTCGACTTCAATTCCTTTATTCACATTCTATGGACTGTGCTACTGATACCTTGAGAGTCATTGTTATTATTGGTGGTTTCTCTTGCGCTTATTAACAGTTCACATCATTGACAGGTAAACAAGTGACTTTCTAGCATGTTCAACTTCAACACATTCATTCACATGTTAGGATTTGTACTTTGATCGGGTCATGTTGGAGCACAAGACCCTGGGTTCAGATTACACAAGTCCAAGTTGCGAGGCGATGTGACATGATCATGTTGATATACATGTCTATTTACATGGATGGCTGCAACCATACCATGAGTTGTTATATGTAATCCTCCTCATTATTGGATGGCTGTGACCATAACTTGGTTTTGATATGATCCTCTCTATTGGATGGCTGCACCCATGCCTTAGATCCATTCACATGATCATTCTCTGGATGGCTGCGTCCATACCATGATTCATGTATCATTTTTCAGAGTTTTCAATGATGTATATGTATCTATGCTTGCTTGTAGGTTTTCTGACGATGAACTTTGGTTCCCTACATTCACTTGTAAATCGTTTCACCCCTCACTCTAGTTCGTCCTTCACGCTTTAGGGGGCATCTGTTACACAACATTTTGTCATTGTCCCTGTACTCCCCATTCCACAATCTTGGAGGACCTATACAATGAACCCTACATGCTTTCCCATCATGAAGAAACTCCCATTATGTCCCTCTTCATGAGCAGAATGATTCCCTTTTGCATCATTTCCCAAGAATCTTCCTTTTACCCCAGTTTACAAGACCGAAACTAATGACAAATTTCCTCCTCATGCCGATTTGTAGAGATTAAAACTAGGACTAGCATTGTATGACACTACTGAGCCTTTTCTCAGTCACACCGATACTCTTTTGGCAAGTTTTTTAAATATGGAATCAAAGCTTCCAGGTCTGGAAGCTTCGTAATGGAAGTCTGGTAAATGGTTGGGTTGGATGGAGCCAAGGAAGTTAGTTTGGGCTCCTTTCCCCTATTAGGATGGAACCAATCAAAGAGATAAGGCCTTCTCCCATGATAAGAGGAACCATCTCCCCTCCATCCAAGCTATATAAACCCCTCCTTTTACAAGCTACACTAGTTTCAATCTTAGTATTTTGGAGCTTGAATAATCAGCAAGACATCTATAGCTTGTAGCTCTCTCGTTTATGTTTGAGGGAGAATAGCGTGTTTGGTTTGGATTGAGACTAAAGGGAAGGCACCCTTAAACTTCCATTATTGGGGCTATCCATGAGATGCTAGTGGAAGTGTGGGAACCCAGATATGTCAGAGAAGACTAGCAATGTCAAGGCATTGGTTGTAATCTCTTTCTGAACTTATATGAATACAACTATTGATTGATTTCCTACATTGAAGTGTTATCTTACATTTGATGGCTTAATGTTCCTTGACTTATTCAGTAGGTTGAATGCAATTTGTATGCTATCACGTTTCTTGTTGTTGTTTGTTTGCTTGTTTCAGGTATTTGAAGGAAGGAAGTGAAAAGTAGCTGGAGTAAGGAAGAAGGATCATCACCAAGCGGAATATCTTTCTAAGAGGTAGGCCCTCTTATTTGATTCTAGCTTAAGGAGATTTTCTATAGATCGTTTGTTTGTAGCTAGACCCGCTCTCTCGAGCTAGAGGAATTGTTTGTGTCTGCATTGAAAATTTACCTGCACCATAGGTACGAGGGCCCAACTTTCTTTAGCTTCATAGATGGTATGTTGGTTTTAATCCTCTAAAGAACACTTTGAAGAATAACATGATATGGGTTAACCTCTTGGGCCTTCCAATTGAATTTTGGACCAGGTGGGTACTGAAGGATATTGGGGACACCATTATACGTTTCATTTATTTTGACCCTCTTTGTCTGGGTGCAAAGGATAAAAGGGTGGCATGGATTTTGGTTGAACTTGGCTTCTTAGGGGGTCTTCCAGCCCACATTGATCTGGAATGGGAGCAGATTCGTAATCGACAAAGGTTGGAATACTGGGGCATACCCTTTCGATGCCTCTTGTATCATCACACTTGACACCTCATGGCTTGTTTCCCACAACGATTCAATAATGGTGGTGGTGAACGCAGGCATAGGGGTGGCTGCGGGAATCCTCACTTCATCCAAAACAAAGAACTATAAAGACTGACCAAAGGTAATGTTTATGATCCCTACACTTATCCTCTTAATTTTGAAAGCTCTAGAACATCCACCTCCTTATCTCTGCACCCCTCCCCTGCTCACATCCCCCCTTCCCAGGCCAAACGGATTCTACTCGAGGCTCACTTAGAGGAATCTCTGTTACCCTACCCCAACTCCATCCCTCGCTCCCATGACTCCTCCCCCTCAATGATTCCCCCTAGTATTTGGACAGGCTAATTATATTTGAGAACCCCTCTAACCCTTCTGATTTGAGCAAGTCTCCCATTCACCTTGTTCCACCTCTAAAGGATTCCCCATGCACTCCTACCCCTTCATACCCCCCATCCTCCTACTAACCCTCCTCAAGATACATCTCCCCACAACTCGGTTGGCAGTGGCCTTGAATTCCTTCTTGTTAATCTTGCCCTATATTTGGTCGCCCTTACTATACATCGTGGTACATGACCCTCTGCCTCTCCTTCTCTCAGTCCTAACTCAACCCTTCACATCACTGTTTGATGTATAGGAGGCAAAGGCAACTGATATTTTAGAGGTAGACCGAAATCAAAGGCTCTCCTATTCCAGGATTCTTCTGAATTACTAAATATCCCCATTAGGTCTTTTTATTATCCTCGAGCCCTTAGAGCAGATGTGCCCAGTCCACTAGATAGATGATGAATTGCCTCCCCTTAAATTTACGGGGTCTAGGGGATTCCTCTAAGATCCTCTCCCTCCAACATATTTTCCTTTATGTATGCCTTTATATCATACTATTACAAGAAACAATGACAGTTTTTCTCAAGGTCATTCAATATGTTAGGCATATTTTCCTAGATTGCCACATGGTTGTAGTTGATTGTCAAGGTATATCTAGGGGTACTTCTACCCTTTGGGACCCACGATGGGTATCATTGTCTACATTTAAATGCTTTTCTGGGATCTTCTTAACATGAAACTTCTGTGGAGACACATAATGGATCCATATCCTGAACATTTATGCTCCCTATAAAGAGAGGTAGGCATTCTGGGACCATATGGAGGCAAGTGATATTATGAAGATTGGTTCATTAATTATAGAAGGAGATTTCAATGCTACACTTTCATTGGAGGAGTGCTGGAGGATACATCGCAGGTGGGATCCCTTAGCTGATATATTGTAGGAACTATTTTCTACATACAATTTGATAGATATTCCCCCAAATCCTATATCTCCCACATGGCATAGTGGCAGAATGGGGGAATTCCACACTGGGAAAAGACTCGACCATTTTCTGGTGCATGAAAATCTACTTAACCGTTTGGGAAATCTGCGTACCTAGGTAAATTAGACTTAGATTTTGGACCATCTTCCCATTATTTTACAATGGTGGTCCGAACTAGCTCAACTTGGTATCCCTTTCAAATTTAATCATATACAGTTGGAGGATGAATATTTCTAGGAATTGATTAAAACATCTTGGAATATGGTGGTTTAAGAATCAGACACATTAACAATGCATCACATCGTAAATAAACTCCAATTCCTGAAGAGTCGGGCTTGTAAATGGGAAGGCATAAAATAAAATATTTGTACATGGAATTGAAATAAATTGCAGCAGAGATTGATTATCCTAACACCGTTTTGGATATGGGACCCTTTCCCCATCTATCATTAAAAATATGAAGGATCTAGAGGACAAAATAAGGAAGATATTACAGATACAGGAGGCCACTTGGCACTTGAAAAGTTAGGTTATTTGGTTAAAATAAGGGGACTAGAACACCCGTTGTTTTCATAGGTATGCAAAATATAGGAGAAATATTAATACTATTCGGCACATAAAGGGGAGAAATGATGTGCAAGTATACACTACAATTGAGATACACTAGGAAGAAGTTTTATTTTCGAGTCTTTCTACAAGGAACAAAATGGTATTAATATTGAAGATCAAAAGTGGGGATTGGAGGACTATCCAAACATGTTTGATGAGGAAAAAAATTAGATTATTTTCAGACCTATAGAGCTGGATGAAGTACATAGGGTTTGAAAATATTTCGCTAAAGATAAGTGTCCTGGCCCAGATGGCTAGACAGTTTAGCTTTTCCTACATTTCTTCGATCTCATGGGGAAGGAACTTCTGAATATGGTTGAAGAATACAAGATCAATGGGAATATGACTGGATCCATAAAATCAACCTTTATTGCTATCATTTCGAGGAGCTCAGATCCTGCCACCTTTATAGAGTTCAGACCTATTTCTCTATGCAATATTACAGACAAACTCATTTCTGAAATCATAGTGGAGTGTTTGAAGTTCACTATCTCAACCTATATCACCCGAGAACAATATGGTTTTATCCACAACCGTCTAATTCATGATGTTGTGGCAATGGCCCAAGAGTGTATACATTCCATCCACACGAATAAAATGGAGGTTCTACTCATGAAGGCTTATTTACATAAATCATATGATTGCATGGATTGGACATTTCTACATCTAATATTGACAAATATTGGACTGGTGATGTATAATGTTGAATGGATTATGGCATGTGTTACTTTGGTATAGTTTGCAATATTGATCAATAGATATCCTTCCCATTTTTTACATGCTAGAAGGGGTTTACAACAGGGATTCTCATTGTCACCCCTTCTATTTATTCTTGTTATGGACGGGCTTAGTCACAAGATCCGAGAGGCTCGAACTACTAATCTTTTTTGTGGCATAAATCTGGGGAGGAACACCAAAATATCCCACATCTTCATTATCGATGATATCCTCGCTTTTGGGATGGTATCGAGAGCACAATGGTTGGCTCTGCATTATATCTTTATGAGATTCGGCGAGGCATCTGGATTGTAGGTTAATGGAGTCAAATCACTTCCCCTTTACTCGGGTGAATATTGAGAGCTGATTGAATTTATTGTTGGTATATTTGGCATGGCTACAAAGCCCCTATGCGAGGGTTTCACATATTTGGGACACAGACTCAAGCCCAACAACTACAGGACTAATGATTGGCTATGGATACTAGATAAATTTTGTCATAAATTATTTGGCTGGTCTCATAGATGGCTCACCCTAGGGGGGAGATTCACCCTTGCACAGTTGGTTCTTCAGCAAATCTCAGTTTACTGGGCACACTTATTTATGCTTCCTGCATCCATTATATACAAAATCCAGAGAATTATGGCACATTTCATCTGGGCAGGCACTTGAGAAGGAAGAAAATACCATTTGATAAAATGGGAGAAGATCACTATCTCGAAAGAATATGGAGGATGGGGGATACTGGACATGAAAATTTTCATATGTGCCCTATTGATTAAGTCATTATGGTGTGCACTATTTTGAGAGGGTACCTGGAGGGACATCGTTCAGGAAAAGTACCTGAATGATAGAGAGGCATCAGAATGGATTAGGGATGGCTCTATAGGTAAAAATTTTGGCTCTTATATCTAGTTGAGTTTCAATAAAATCAAATTATGGTTCCTCCAGCAAATCCATCGGAGTTTTCATACTGATAATTGCATTCTTATTGATTTAGATAGCATACTGGGTGTCAATCTTGCCAATGACCTCTTAGTGGACATCATAGAGGGTACTTATATTCGACACATATTATGCATCACTGACATGGGAGGTTTCCAGTTTAGAAGATGGAAATTGACATCGGGCTGACATGACACAAGGCTGAGGTTTGGGATAACCATATAAAGGAACTTAAAATGATGGGCCTATGCAGAACAAATAGGGGTGATCATATTTAATGGGCTAGGAATTTTTGTAAAGGTACAATGACGGTAGCAGAAACTTACAAATACATAATACGCTCCAGAATCTCTTTAAACAAAAAAAGTTGGTTCCGGAATATATGGAGAATGAAGGTCCCAGCTAAGATCATTGTATACACCTGGTTAGTGTGGCAAGACGAAACCTTACCTTGGGAAAACTTGCGAGAGAAGGGTATACATGGACCTGGATGGTGCATACTATGTCATAACTCAACTAAGACAAACTTACATCTATTGCTGTAATGACCGATTGCATCACAGGTATGGTGTTAAACATTTTTTTATTTATTTATCCAGTAGAACTTACCTCTCAATTGAAAAGTGCATGTGCTAGTGGAGCGGGAGAGGGATAATGCACGAGCCTATCCCTCTCTTCATTTTCCATGAATTATAAAGAGCCAAGTACAGAGACATATTTGATGGTATCCCCATTAACACTCATAGGATTTGCTCCAACATTACGACATGGATGGTCACACAAGATATAATTTGCATAAGGATAAAAACCTAATTTATTGGTATATACATCCATGCATTCAATTCCCTGCAGATTATTTTGATGGCACAATACAGGAAGGTGTGGGTGTGGAGCATGGGTTCAGATATGTCATAGGAAACAAAACAAAATACACTGACACGGTAGCACTAGCTTGAACATGAGGGTAGAGATATTGGAATTATGGGGTCTCCTTTGGTTTCCAAATGAACTTTCTATGGACATTATCCACATATATGGGGATTCAAAATCTCATAGATGGATTGCTTGGGAATACTATTTTTTCTCCACCAAGCCTTGAAGGCTGGCTTAACCGCATACACAATCTCAAACAATCCTTCACGTACATCACTCTCCAACACATATTAAGGGAGTCTAACACTGTGGCTAATTCTTTGTCAAAAAGGGGTTGTTTTGTGGATGTCAACTCAATGCACTTCCAATTCTTGGTGGACAACACTCTTGCAGAAGATGGCTCCATTCCACTTCCATCGTATTTATTATCCTATCTATGTCTATTCAATTTGCAAAATATTTGAATATACTTGACTCCATACTAAGATAGATACTCATTATGATAGTAGGTTTATGATTTTGGTACTCTTTTGAACTTTCATGCTTAGATGCTTTTGTGCCTTATATCTATTGGGCATGGAAATTTCCTATCTTAGATCTAATTGTCTAAATGTAATGTATGTCTTTTGAATATGCAGTGGTACTGTATATAAACTAGTGTTTTTTCTTCTGAAAATAATAATAATTTAAACTTACTTAAAAGTAAGTAAATCCATTGTTACAAACTCACTTATGATAATATAACACAAAATATTAACTTTTGATAAATACAAAATTTATATTTTTTGTATGTTTCAACCATCAAAAAAAATGAAATTCTACTATTTTACTAACTATCAACTAATCATTTCAAATATAATAATTAAATATTACACATATGAATACAGAAATTAGAAAAGAAGAAATTAGAGAAGAATTTTAATATATTCAGTTTATTAGGAATGAAATTTCATGGTAAAATTTTCTCTAAGTGATGTTTCCAAATTCTAGATCCATCCTAGAGGCAATAACATCCATTCAATTTTTGCAGTGGAAGCAGAATTCCTCAAAGAACATCCATGATGTTGTCTTCACTAAAGAACTTGATGTTATAAGTGAGGTAAACTTACTCTAGTGCGATTGTGTCCTCATGAATTTCACATGCAACCATACCTTCCACTCTATCATGGAAAGCATTATTATAGTGCACATCATGTAGTAATTTGGTGGTGATCGTGACTCTAGCAAGGAGAAGGTGATGGATATTCAGTGAAATGACCAGGAAATTTGATTGCATGTGAGCGAGATAGTCAATATAGTTGTAGGCAATGATGAAGCTCAAGGGCTACAACCGGTGTAATTGTAAACATGTTTAAGATACTTCTCTATCTTGATCACTAAAGGGCAGATACCATGGAAACATGTGGTTGTGTTATTCATAGTGAATTGGCCATACTCATGCATTAAAGGGCATGGGGAAGCACAACGAAGATTTGAGGGTTCCGCAACCGTCAAAGGGCATGGGATAGCACACAAAGGATTTGAGGATTCTACAACCATTTGAAACCTTACTAGCCAAAGAAAACAAAAGGAAAAGAAGGATCAAACCCTAGACCATTTTCTTGTGGTAGCCACCGTTCAGGAAAAGCAAAAGGAATGTATATATCTATATATATATATATATATATATATATATATATATATATATATATATATGTATATGATGATGGTGATCATGCGAGGAAGTAACCCTAGCTATTAAAAGGAAATAAGCTTGCAGGTCATGTTGACTTGCCCCACCTATTAAGGGATCGAACCTTCCGATATGTGTGTGTGTGTATGTATATATATATATATATTTATAGAGTCAACATGACCTGCAAGCTTATTTCCTTTTAATAGCTAGGGTTACTTCCTGGCATGATCACCATCATCACTCCTCTCTCCCCACCCTCCTCAACTCCTCTACTCATTTATCAAATTTTAGGCTTTTCAGACCTGTAAGTTTATTTCCTTTTGATAGCTAGGGTTACCATCTAGAATGATCAGCATCGTCACTCCCCACCCTCCTCTGCTCAGATTACTATGTCCTACTCACCATTTAGGGTTTTCCTTTTGCCAATTCCAAGAGAACGATCCTAAGATCAGCGAGTCTTGCACACAATTTCATATTTTCCCTTTTGCAATTTCCATTGATAATGTTGGCCTTAATTTCCAAAACGGGAGGTTCAGGAAAGTTATGCTAGCAGTGCATGTGTGATTGTGGTGGTCCCTCAGTTTTGATCCTGTAATCTTGCAAAGCATCATGGAAATCAATAATAATTATATAATTTTTTATTAAAAAAATCTATACTAATTATATAATTTATGTTGATATTCCAAGTTGACTAAATCAGACTTTAGAGAGCCAGTGAATATTGGCAGTGATGAATGTTGGGTGTGGAGCCTGATGATCTTCTATATTCAAAGGTATCACCACATTGGACTCCACGTTGTCGCCCGTAAAATATTTGTTGCAAGGGGGGTCTAGGGGAGGGCGGCTACGACCTTTGGGGAGCCCCCCCCTGGTGGGGCGCTGCCCCCGAAGCTAAAAACAGATGTAAAATTGTCTTATAAAAGTATAGTAATTTATAGTCAATCTGGGCCATTCATTATGCGGATGATCTGACGGTAGAACTTATGTTTAGTTTAGGGTTTTCCTAGAAGGCAACCCCTCTCTTTGTATGAGGGAATTGTATTGAGTCTGTGTAATATATGTGTATTCTCCGAGCGAGAAGCATAGAGGTGAGACTGCGAGAGAAAACAGAGGATATTACAGTGGATCTGCTGTAGGTTGTGTCTCTTCATTTTGCTGGATAATAGAAAGGAAGGACTGGTTGTTCAGGGTGGACGTAGCCCAAACTGGGTGAACCACGTATATCTGTGTCTCTCTTGTTTTATGTGTTTTCTGTGTTTATTTTTCTGCAATATTTTATGTGTTCCATTGCTCCGTAATATATAATTTTCTAACAATGAAATGGTGAGCATGAACAAGATGGCTGAAATGGTGTCAAGCTTTGAGAATAAAAAATTGCTAATACATCACATTCCTGGGCCAGAGGGTGTACATGGTCAGAATTCTGAAAATACATTGATCAAGGAAAGGCTAGGCTAGGTGCCAACCATGAAGTTGAAGGTAAGATTCTAGGTATTAGACTTTCAGATTGTTACACTAGCCCTTGTGTATTGAAGGAAAGATGCAAAGTCACATATGTTTACTTCTACTTCTAGTTTTGGCAGGATGGCCTGAGAATTACTTATCTCTGGATCAAGGAATAAATTGAGAAGGAGAAGGCTTAGGGAATCGATCTCTCCATCTATGGGTCTTCCAAGGTGGTTGGCACTCAAGCCCCTATTCAACTTGGTTCTCTTCATGCTGCTGATGGAAGGAATGAAGGCCATAAATAATAATTCAATTTTCTATAAGGCTAGCGAGATAGATTAATAGCTGTAGACCAGAATAATTTTGTCTACTATTCTCAATTTTCACTTTGGTTCGATAAGTTCATTTTGATTGGATGGTTTTTTCATGTCATCTGAATTATTACACAAAGTGAGGGAGGATACTTCCTTTCATGTCAAAGAGAGTGAATCTTTGTTCCAACATACTTTTATACAGCAATTAAAAAAAATTTAAAGTTCTTTTTCAATTATGGTTTATATTCTTTTACTTTACATGGCTATTTGGGTTGTCAAAGTTATAATTATTATTAGAAATTATCATATAACTAATTTGTGAAGGGCTTAGTCATTTTAGTCATTATAAAAGATGTTTATTCTATGAAATAAGATTAGTCATATCATTGTTATAGAAGAACTTCAAGTTATGGACTATGGCACTTATACAGTTGTGCGAAATTTAACGTATAATTTAATGTATAAATAATTGGAATTGATTATGATACTCATATAGTTGTGTGATATAATACTTCATTGATTGAGTTGGGTGGAAGAAAATATATATTTATATATTAAAATGTAAAAATAACAAGAAATTATAATACTTTATCCTCATTGTGGATACAACAAGAAATTATAATACATCATCCTCACTGTTGATATCTTCATTATTTATCTTTGTGTTCTTCTATCTTATGCCACTTATTTAGTTTCAAATCCATTAACAAGTTCTATTTTTATTCTTAAAGTGAAACTTAATGATGGTATGTCAAAACTAGCCTATCTAAAATCAAGTACTTATAATGGTCAATAATCTTAAAAACCCTAGGTAAATAATTTTCCAAATAACATCTAACGATGTGCTTCAACTAGTTTCAACTAGTAAGGGAACTTTCTCTCAACATTATATTATTATTTATAAATGTGATTATTTATATCACTAATGTTAAATATGATAGTTGCATTAATGGACAACCTCTATGATCTCCACTCAAGTTGAGATATTTTACATAATTACTACTTTATTGGCTCATTTGGGAGGTTGTTTCAACTAGTAAGGGCACTTTCAACAAAGATTATATTATTATTTATATATGTGATTATTTATGTCACTAAGGTTAAAGATGATAGTTGCATTAATGGAAAACCTCTATGATCCCCACTCAAGTTGAGATATTTTACATAATTACTACTTTATTGGCTCATTTGGGAGGTTTTTGATAGTTGAATTATAGTAACTTGTGAGGGAGCCATAAGGCTAAAAATTATATAGATAGGGAGGCAAATGTTGAATGCATTGTAAATGAATGATGTGACAACCCCAATTAATTTTCACTTACTAATGCATCGTAAATATTTGAAAAAAAATGGGTTGAGGTAAAGGGCACATATTCCAATGATTGAGGATGTTTACTTGGTTGTGTTGTTTGAAGTTTCCTTATGATAGGAGATCTGAGCAGCTCTAGGACAACCATTAAATGTTGGTGGATGTGTTTTACTGGATTGATATTTCAAAATTAAAAGAGTGGTTAAAAAAAGACGAGACCCATGCTTTCTTGGAAGAATTGGCAAGGCAGAGAAGGACAAGAATTAATGGAGGTATGGACTACATAGGCAGCTAGGTGAAGAGGGAATTCAACCTAGAAAAATGGACGTGGGAGGACACTCAAGATTCATTGAGAACAATAAGCACACACTTAGGAACGTTGCGAATTACAAGAGGATTTGAATAGGAAAGGGAGAGATTGCACAAAAGGAACGATCACAATGTTTAGCACCAAAACAAGCAAGGAAGAGCATGTCACTAGTTTAAATATAACCAGTGACATCAACAGAAGTAGAGAGAAGTTCTGGACATTTACAACTCTCAGGGGAGACGTTTGTATATTTCGATTGAGTAACAGAATTGCGGGAGGAATTTTCTCTAGGTGAGGGTAAATCTTAGGATGCCCTAGGGGGCTGAAGCATGGAGATAGTTTTCTCTAGAGTCCCTTAACATCCTAATGTAAATATTTATCCCTTGGACTCCTGGTAAGGAAAATTCTGAGGTCTCCTTTGCTTGTTTTATCTAGTTTTTTATAGTGGTTATGGATTCCCTTCATTGGGTGGAACCATTGTGGTATATGTTGCAGGGTGGAGGTAAATCCTCTTGATTCCATAGAATTAATTCATTGTTGAACAATTGAAGGGTGGAGGTTGCAGGCCTTTTGATTCCCTGTGCATTTGGTTGATTGTAATTTGGTTGGTGGGTGGAGGTAGGAGGACCTTTGGAGTCTCTGTTTCAACCAACAGTTGGTATTCAATTCCTTGAGCAAACCTTCTCAATCTCTTAGTCATATAAGAAATTAGTATTAATTATTAGAAATGATCATATAACTAATTTGTGAAGGGATTAGTCATTTTAGTCATTTTAAAAGATGTTTATTCTATGAAATAAAATTAGTCATATCTTAATACGCTGAAAATTGTTATAGAAGAATTTCAAGTTATTGATCAGATCACTTATATAACTGTGTGAAATTTAACGTATAAATAATTTATATGTATTTTATGTTTTTTTTTTAAGATTTTTATTTTATAAAATTAAATAATAATTATTATTATTTTGAGAGTGAATTTTGATAGTTAAAATTGTTGTTACATGGTTTTTTATTTTATTTTTTAAATGTATATATGTTTAATTCATATATTAATTCTTTTATTATTAATAATAATTTATAATAATATTATAACTTAGTTAATTTTTATGATTTTTTTTAAATATTGGGAATGAGAAATATATTATAATCTTGGGTATTTCCTAAAGGATCTATATAACAATTTTTTAGCACTAAAACCTTTTCCATACATACACACATCAAACAACATTCCTTAAACTCAATCAAGCATATAAATAAATACCTAAGATTATAATAAATCAGTGGTAACTAGCATCTACTCATCAATTCTACTCACAATTCATTCAATTACTAATAAATTAAAATGATACCGCATATGGATTGAGCTCGGTGGAAGAAAATATATCTTTTTATATTAAAATGTAAAAATAAAAAGAAATTATAATACTTCATCCTCATTGTGGATACAACAAGAAATTATAATACATCATCCTCATTGTTGATATCTTCATTACTTATCTCTACGTTCTTCTATCCTATGCCACTTATTTAGTTTCAACTCCATTAACAAGTTTTATTTTTACTCTTAAAGTGAAACTCAATGATGGTTTAGACCTATGTCAAAAACAGCCTACCTAAAATCAAGTACTTATACTGGTCAGTAATCTTAAAAAATCTAGGTAAATAATTTTCCAAATAACATCTAACAATGTGCTTCAACTAATTTCAACTAGTAAGGGCACTTTCAACCAAGATTATATTATTATTTATAAATGTGATTATTTATCTCATTAAGGTTAAAGATCATAGTTGCATTAATGGACAACCTCTATGATCCCCACTCAAGTTGAGATATTTTACATAATTACTACTTCATTGGCTCATTTGGGAGGGTTTTGCTTGTTGAATTAAGGAAATATGTGAGGGAGTCATAAGGCTAAAAAATATATAGATAGAGAGGCAAAATTTGAATGGATAGTAAATGAATGATGTGATAGCCCCAATTAATTTTCACTTATGAATGCATCGTAAATATTGAAAAAAAATGGGTTGAGGTAAGGGGCACATATTCCAATGATTGAGGATGGTTACTTGGTTGTGTTGTTTGAAGTTTCCTTATGATAAGAGATCTGAGCAGCTCTAGGACAGCCATTAAAGGTTGGCGGGTGTGTTTTAATGGATTGATATGTCAAAATTAAAAGAGCGGTAGAAAAAAGGACAAGACCCATGCTTTCTTGGAAGAATTAGCAAGGCAGAGAACGACAAGAATTAATGGAGATATGGACTACAGAGGCAGCTAGGTGAAGAGGGAATTCAACCTGGAAAAGTGGACGTGGGAGGACACTCAAGATTCATTGAGAACAATAAGCACACACTCAAGAACTTTGTGAATTAGAAGAGGATTTGAATAGGAAAGGAAGAGGTTGCACAAAAGGAACAATCACCGAGTTTAGCACCAAAATGAGCAAGGAAGAGCATGCCACTGGTCTAAATATAATGAGTGACATCTGTAAAAGCAGAGAGAAGTTCTGGACATTTACAACTCTCATGGGAGATGTTTGTATATTTTGATTGAGTAACATAATTGCGGGAGGAATTTTCTCTAGGTGACGGTAAATCTTAGGATGCCCTGGGGGCCTGAATCATGGAGACAAATTTCTCTAGAGTACCTTAACATCCTAGTGTAAATATTTATCCCTTGGACTCCTGGTAAGGGAAATTTTGAGGTCTCCTTTGCTTGTTTTATCTAGTTTTTGACAGTGGTTATGGATTCCCTTCATTGGGTGGAATAATTGTGGTATATATTGCAGGGTGGAGGTAAATCCTCTTGATTCCCTGGAATTAATTCGTTGTTGAACAATTGAAGGGTGGAGGCTACAGGGCTTTTGATTCCCTATGCATTTGGTTTACTGTAATTTGGTTGGTGGGTGGAGGTGGGAGGACCTTTGGAGTCTCTGTTTCAACCAACAATTGGTATTCAATTCCTTGAGCAAACCTTCTCAGTCTCTATAATCTTGGGAATGTGGGATGTATTATAAGGTAAGTGTTTTGATGTTTATCTATCTTTACCATCTATTTCATTGATATCGTTGAGGTAATTATATATTTTTGAAGTTATAGTCGATCCAGACATCAAATTGTTGTATGAAACCCCCTTATTTGTGAAATAATGGAATGTTTACATAGATGTGTATACTCTACCTTATATGGATTTGAACTTGTAACCTATTACACGAAAACACATACGAAAATTGCAAATAATATTCATGTTATTAAGCTCATACTATTTGTAGTATACATAGTTGTATTAAATTAACCATATGACCTATTTGTGTAATATTTTATTTTCCCTAAACATCCGTCTCCATTCAATATAAACATTTACAAATCTTGCAAATGGCGTTTTAAAAATATCGAATGAAGCTTCATTATTAACAAGTGAAATTAGCAACAAAGCTCTTTTATATTTTAATATAAAATTAAATTATTCATGGAATTTTTAAACAATTCCTAAGGGATCCATATAGTAATCTTTAGCACAAGACATTTTCCATATACACACACATCAAACAACATTCCTCAAACTCAATCAAGAATATAAGTAAATAACATAAAATTACAATAAACCAATTTCTAATTGGCATTGGGTAATCAATTCTACTAGCAGATCATTCAATTAATAATAAATTAAAATGATAATGCATATATCTTTATATATTAAAATGTTAAAATAACAAGAAATTATAGTACCTAGTCCTCATTTTCCATACGTTCATTATTTATCTCTATTCTCTTATACCCATGCCACTTATGTAGCTTCATCTCCATTAACAAGTTCTATTGTTAGTCTTAAAGTGAAACTTAATGATAGTTTACACCTATGTGAAAACTAGCTTATCTCAAAACTAACAATGTAATAAAAATCAAGTACTTAAGATGGTCAATAATCTTAAAAACCCCAGGTAAATAATTTTAAAAACATTAGGTAAATATTTTTACAAATAATTTCTAGCAATGTGCTTCAACTAGTGAGGCCCGTCTCTCCCTAGATACTATTATTATTTATTGCGTTGAGAGGCGCTCTCCTGCCCTGTATGGAAGAGATATTATAAGGTTATGTTATGTTATGTTATGTTATGTATTGTAAACATTTTGACTTTGTCAAATTACATAACAATAAAAAAAAAAAAAAATACAATCAAAATTAAATAAAAAATAATTATAATTATAATTATTAATTAAAACATTTTGACCAGATAAAATTACATAAAAATAAAATAAAATAAAATAAATAATTATAATTATAATTATTAATAATTAAACCATCCTAGATCCATCTTAACTCTAGATCTACCAAGCATCGAGATGGATCAAATCTCTTGAGATGCAAACCTCTTTTAGAGTGAAAAGAAATTTGATCCCTCTTAGCTCTTGGTAGAGAAAACGTTAAGATGGATATAGGCTGGTAGAGATAATTATTTAGGTCATTAAGGTTAAGGATCATAGCTATATTAGTGTACAACCTCTACAATCTCCACTCAAGATGATATATCTTACATAATTACTATTTTATGGGCTCGTTTTTGAAGTTTTTGTCGGTTGAATTAAGGAAATTTGTAAGGAAGTCACAAGGCTAAAAATGATATAGACAGGGAAGCAAATGTTGGATGCATAGTAAATGAATAGCCATATAGAATTATATGTGACTAAATATAGTTACAGTGCTAGTGAAGATTGCCAAAATGGTAATATTAAACATTAAGAAAAGTAAGAATATAAAAGGGAAAAAGATTAACAAATTGCAAGTTCATAATGAATATTTCTTATATTAATTTTTAAAAATATATATGATTAAAATAATGAAAAATAAATAAATAATTTTATAAATATTTAAAAAAAATGGTAGAACTTTTAATTTTAAAAAAAAGAAGCAATCTAAGATATTTATATTACCAAAATTTTACATAAAGTACAGGTAGGGATGAACTTGAGAAGCTTTTGTTCAAGATGAAGAACTATCTGCAAAATAACTATCCTATCCTATATTAGTCTTGAGAGAGACCATATGCCCGTGGTAGGGAAACTAGATGGTCCCTTAGATAGTTCTGAGAGTAGTTTATAATAATAGATGACTGTGACAAAATAGAAATTGCAGATAGCAAGATAACTGAGATGACTAAAATAACTATGAAAACTAGGAGAAAGAAGAGGTTGAGTGAACCTTTCGTGAAAGTAGTTAAGAAGCCTGGTGAATTTGAAATTTGGCTTGATCATGCTAGGGCTAGTTGCTTTGAGCTTGATCCTTTTGAGACTAATCATGCTTGGCCTTGTCCTTCCTTACTTGTTTCTGCTCATGAATGTATTGGAAGGGGTCATCACATCATTTAGGTAGCCACGGAGTGCATTGCTATTCAACCATCACCATGCATGTATAGAGGTCTTCCTCCTGTTCATATGTTTCTCCTTTGATAACCTATGTAGTGTAAATTTGGTTGTCCTCCTTGGGCTTTGACCTCTTGCAATTTGGGGAGCCATGGTGCTAGCAGGCCCCTGTTTATTTTCTTGAGGTTTCTGAAGGATCAAGGTTGGATATAGTGGTTTCCTGTAGAGAAGAATCTTCAGCTTTAGAGCTTTCCGATGAGTTGGTAGACGTTGGAGTTGAGCGAGGGGGAAGAAAAAGTATCCCCATTATCATGGAAAGATTCCTCAGGACAATGCGAGTGTGGATCAAATTGGAATTGACCTCTTGCAATTTGGGGAGCCACGGTACTAGCAGGCCCTTGTTTATTTTGTTGAGGTTTCTAAAGGATCAAGGTTGGATAGAGTGGTTTCCTATAGAGAAGAATCTTTAGCTTCAGAGCTTGGTGATGAGTTGGTAGACGTTGGAGTCAAGTGAGGGGGAAGAAAAGTTATCCCCATTATCATGGACAGATTCCTCTAGACAATGCGAGTGTGGATCAAATTGGAATTGCCCTTTGTAATTTGGCATTTTTCCCTTTCCCAAGCCTCTTCTTGATTCCAGAGTTGACAATTTATAACTTTCCAATGGCTATTGCTAATGTTCTTATGTTCTTTTGCATCCATGGAAACAATTAGGCACCTAATGTGCAACAATATATCCTTGTTGAATTTCTCTTAGGTGGATGCTCATGCACTCTGCCGCCTCTACTAGCTTTGCCCCTTTCTTGGACCATGCTTTCTTGCTTGTAGAGGTGTGTCATTCATAACTCTCTATGTAAAATCTTCTCCACTCTTTGTCCCTCAACCGTACCATCCCCACCAAATCCAAACACATGCAGTGTGGTATGATTGAGCGAATGTGTGATCTTCTATAAATTTGAAGCAAAGATGGAGAACTTGTTGCAGATTTGGATTAATGGGTCAAGAAGCCATCATGCGTCATTCTCTAAGGAGTAGTGAATGTGACCAATTGTGCATGGTCACCACTCAATCTCATATTTTAATACTTTAAACATATCTAGCATGAGGACTCTAACAATCCTTTGAGTGCGCATGTGCACCCAGATCTGGGGTACAAATTTTAAAATTTTAAAATAATTAAATATTTTTTATCGATATATTATTTTCAAATATTAATACATTTAAAAAATTAACCATCTATAAAATTAACAAATTAAAGATTTAAAATAAATTAAAATACCTATATATATTTAAATTTATAATTTTTTAATATATTTAAATTAAATGAAATAATAACATAAAATTTAATGCTGTTGATATTAAAGAAATAAAATGATTGTAATTCCTTTATCAACATGTTTTCTAACATAATAAAATTTTAAAAATCTATAATACATAAAAATAAAGAACCACATTTAATTTAATTTCTTAACTTATCACAAAATATGAGGATGACCAAGTCTAAAGAAAATATAATTAATTTTTCTCCTTTACATACTAATGATGCAAGTTGAAGCACAATCTCATTCTCTTATATTCATTAGATTACCTTGTGACTATTACTAAAATGAAGGAAACAATGATTTACTTTAGGTTAACATTGATAGAATTAGTATTATTGCATCTTAATTTTATTTAATTCATATTAAATTTGTTATAAATATATTTTATAAAGAATATTATATTTTTATATAGATTAAAAACTATTAACGTAAAAAATGTTACAATGTTAAATACATAAAAATGTTAATAACTTTCCTATCAAATACTAATATAAATTAAATATCTCTATATTATAATTATAATGAATAATAATATAAATTAACCCTCTCTATACTATAAATTTTAAGATAATATTTGTTTGAACATTGTGTCTCCAATGCTATAAAATCTTTGCCACATGAATCAAAGTTATTATATTCAAGTATGAAGAGCCTATATTCTGGTTGATATCTATACACATTATAAATTATTCATTGACAATGTACAAGTTTCATACAATACAAATAATCAATGGTTAACAATATATGTGGAGCTATCGAAGCCCCAAGAGTTAGCTCAATCGATCAAATCAGTGCCTCGCCAATCGGGAGGTCATAGGGTCAATTCCTGAAAGCTCTTGGGGTCAGGTCAGTAAATAGGCCGAGGGGTGTTGATCCCCTTCGGGTGGGGTCCACTCAGTGTTGAACCATGGACATAGCGGCTACCTAGTGACCACGGGTATCCGTGAACCACACGTGAAAAAAAAAATGTGAAGCTATCGACTCATTAATGGGCAGGGCAATATATGCCACCCATTTGATTTAACCAACTACATTATCGGACGGGTGGCATATATTGCCCCCACCCATTAATGAACCAATAGCTCCACATATATTGTTTGTCATAATCAATCACTTTCGTTTATTAAACAGTGAAAAAACCATTTAGTACACATGGTTATTTCAGCGAGTTTGTTTAAAGTCCAATTTCCACCTAAGATTATATATGGTGCGCTTTTTATGATGTAGTTATTAAAATTTTTATGGATGACATTAAATGATAACGAGTTACATTTATTTTTTTCTTTCTTTCTAAATTAAATATTTAATATGAAAATTTATATTTAAATGAGATCAAAATATTATTTTCATTAGTTTTATTCAATATATTTAACTTTCATAAATTTAAAAATATATTTTTAATTTTGAAAAGATTAAAATTAATCCAAAATATATACTAATTTGATAAAACCTCACATATACGATCTCACTAATTCAAAGAAAATACTAGTTTGAAAGGGAGTAATTACAATATTGTGTCTCTGATGGCAGGTATAATAACATCTATATTGTGGAATTTATTGAAAAAATCAACGATTAAGATTCTCTTGTAGAGAAAAATTCAATCAATCCCGTCCTTGGTAGGTTGAACCATGATTTTGTCCCACCTGCACATTCATGGTTGAACCATGAATCAGGTAAAAGGTAAACAATCAATGGTTTTGTGGATTCATAGTTTCAATTTAATCATAAATTCCAAATGCAATCATTGGATTTATGGCTTCAAATGACTTAAACTCCATGGATATCTTTGACTTGCGAATAAATTTGTGCAACACCAAGAATATTCCTTTTTATTTTTTGCAATTTGAAAAATTTAAGGACGATATGTCACGAAAGTGTTATTAGTGACTTAGAACATGACCATAGAAAGAGAAAACTACAAAGTTGTTCACTACGCAAAATCTAATAAGTCCCCTTTTTAAGGTAAGAAGAAGAGTTTGGTTTATTTTATTGAAATACTTGGACTTGTTCAGAATATGAGGGAATAAAATGTTGATTACATGCATGAAAAGGATGTTGATTTCTAAAACCAAACTCGAAGTTTTTATCCCTCTATCAATTCCTAGAATTGTTGGATATAACATTACAAGAAATTAATAAACAAATTCGATGTGCCAGGTGATGAGCCTAGGTATTGCAACAAGAATGCTGCAACTCCCAGGGCTAGCAGTTTTACTTATCAACCCGGGGTTCGTACAAACTTGGAGGTAACAGTGCTATATGCACAAGTAAAAGTGAAGGTCCTGCCTGTTTTCACTGCTCATTTGGCAAGAGACCGCAAGGGTTCCAAGCTAGAATTCTATAGGGTCAGAAGCAGCTTAATTCTTTGATGGAAGAAAACAACATGTAATGTTAAACCACACCATAACCTAATTAACCATCTAAATAGCTATGATAAGCAAAATTGCTAAATCAATCACTAACTTAATGCCATTATCTAAGTTGCAGAAGTAAAGAGCATCAAACTATACTAATGTGTAAGCAAAGAAACTAAGCTAACTCAGTTTTCAAGAAGAAAAGTAGTTGGAGATCAAATTGGTGAAAGGGGGATGTAAGGACGCAATAGTGCATAGGGACTGTTGGATCGATCAATGAACAGAAGATGGAAGGTGGAGATATTATCGTGGGGGCTTAAGCGAATATATGGATGAACAGGAGTAACAAAGCAGATGAACGACAAATATATTATTGCTTGGAATTAAGTGAATGGATGGACGAACATGGTAACGAATCAAATGAATGGCGTAGATCCTATCGCGAGGATTAAGTCAAGAGATGGACGGACATGATTAATTAGAGGATGGACGACGGAGACCGTATCATAGGAAGAAAATGTGTGGAAATGATGGAGCAGGTTTTGAAGACGGTAAGAAGTTTCTCGAGTGCCCTCAAGGCTGTAAGCTGTATTTCTGAAATTCGCACGATTAGCCTAACCAAGCAACACATAGCACAAAAAAACCACTTTTCTCGCGTGCTCTCAGGTGGATAACAATCATTCTAGAATCTGTGTGAGATTGCGTGATGGTCATCGAATCAGGGGAAGCAGGTCGATGGTGGGGGTTTAAAACGCATAAAGTGTTGAGATGACGTGATAGCCGTCAGATCAAGAGATAGATCGACGGTCATGATTGGAGAACATAAAGTAAGTGCCAGACTTCACACGAGGCAACAGTTGGATAAACTAATGAATTAGATAGTGATTGGGAAGGTTTGTTGTGGATCGGGCGGTGAGGAATCGATGCATGAAGAACGTGCTGAAGGAGGTTCCAGATGAAAACAAAAAAAAAACCAGTGAGGGTGAACAGGTAACTGCATCAAATTAAAAACTCCATAGCTCATGCAAGAACCAGAAACCTATGTTTTTGGGGTTGCTGAAGGGTCTCTTCCCCAAGTCATGGTCCCAGAGGGAGGAGATGCGACCGAGACACCTGCGGACAACCTTATGGTGATCTTTTTCTCCTAGCTACCCTGTAAACTGAAAGAAGGCACAAATGGAAGTAAACTAAAGCACAACTGATCTACTCTACACTACTGTAAGTGGAATGTAGCTAGTTAAGAAAATGAACCAAAAAAATCATAGATCATCTACGCTATACTATTGTAATGAAAATGAAGCTACTTAAGCAAATGAACAGAACCAGGAATCTATGCTACTTAAGCAAATGAACAGAAAAGAAATATATGCTAGCATACATGTATAGTAAAGAGGAGCTTTGGCTACTCGAGTCGAGCCCTAACCCAAGAGCTTCAGCCCTCTGAGTTAACTCGGAGCTGGCTCAAAACAAAACTCATTTTTATTATAAAAACCATGGATTACAAAACAAACTGTCATAAGTCTTGCATCTCAGAAATAAAGTAGAGTTTTACAATAAAAACTATGAATCCTACAAAGGTCCTAAGCCTCTCTACTTATAAACTTGATAAACTGGTTTCTGTCACTTTCACTTGCTTGTTTGTCTTCTAGTCTTCAAAGTGATGGTTGTTTGCACTCCGAGCTGATGGAGGAATATTCAAATGGAGGGGTAGTAAATGAGGAGTATTTACCTCCCATAATTACACTCCCTTGTCCCATTCGAGTTTTTATCAAGGTCTTTCCCACAATTCCTTGCTTTTATCCTTTATTCCTGCATTACATGCACATTAGACCACAAAGAAAAATATCCAACTCTAACGCATCTCATAAACAAAGTATAATCAAAAGTATGCAATAAGTTGTGAGAATAGTTGGTTTGACTAAGATAGGAGGTGAATTAAGGCCAATTAAGGCCCATATAATTACCCATTGATGAGGCTCATCACCAGGCCAAATGATATTTGTATTTTATATCAACCCATTATGTATATTTTCAAATGAGTATTGGCTTTAAAAATGTCAATGAGATATTTCGATGGGTACAAATTACCTGTTTAGCAGGTATGGGAATTGTTCCTGTCACGAATTTTTTATATAGGATAAGAGTATTTACAACTTGATGAGGATGACCTACAAATAATGCATTAAATAGTATCAGAATTTATAATATGAGTGTAACTAGATTGTAGATTTCAGAATTGTAGAAATTGAAAGAAACTTTTTGTTGCTAATGAAAACAAACTAAAATTAAGAGACAAAAATTTATTCTACTATTATGCAGAAAGGAAAACACATGATAGAAACACATGAAATAACATGTAACCATCAAAACACAAGGAGCGCAATGATTTTATAGTTGAACCCAACTAGGAAAAACCCCTCCTATGTTTGTATTATATGAGATGAGAAAAAAATTAATCAGTTACAATGATTGGTTCACACATGAAGCACACCCTACATTGCAATTCCAATCTCCTCCTCTTGGCACTACTTTGCAAAAGACTTAACCAAATATTGGCCTCCTGCTCCTCGTATTTCCTTGTGCAATTTCTGAGGAAATTGACTCCCAATGAATATGAGAAGCCCTTATTTTCTTGCTCCCCAGAGAAGAGTCTCACTGCTGCATACAAACTATATACACTCTCTAGTATACAATAATAAATACATTGATTCCTTTTTCCTCCACTCAACTAGGCAATTCAAATTCCATGCATGTTTGGGTCTATTTTTAGTAAATTGATCAAGTTAATTGAGAGATCAATGAGTTAACAACTATTATAACCACTGTACTGAACTCTTATTGACTCTATTCTAGACTGGAGCTCAGATAACTGAGCTTAACTAACAATAACTGCACTATATTGCTAAATTTTAGCAATCAATCCATGCACAACTCTACTTCTAGCCTATAACTTGAATTTATTGATTTAACTAGGAGACAAAACCTGCATCTCATTTCAGCTAACAGCAATCCAATTCATCTTGCTAATGTGGAGAGTTTAGAAGGAAGCCACAACAAAAAGGAAAATGAGGTCAGAACAAAGGCTATAAGACAACAAATTAGTAAAGAAGAAAGGAAGAGAGAATTGACTGAGATGAAAGCAAAATTCAATGAATTGAAGCAACAGTTGCAAGAGAAGACACAGTAATGGAAGTGAAAATTGTTAGAAAGATTGAAGAAAAGTATTTATGTGAGAAAAAGAGTAAAGTGGCCTGTCAAAGATTTGTATGTTGAGAAACTAATGCAAAAGGTAGAGGAAGAGGAAGTACTCAGAGCAATTGAGTATGAAGTCAGAGAATCCATTTGTGAACCTAAGAAAGGACCGATCCTTAGAGAGGAAGATGATGATGAAGAGATGTTGGAAGCATCTTTTGAGACTAAATGGTCTCATTATTTTGGTTTTTTTTGTGATTACATATTTGTAGGTGGAGAAGAAGAGATGATGAAATTTCCACATATGCAGAAGCATGCTGGTGAAAGATAGAAGATGTCAGCAAAGTTTGAAGATGAGAAGTTTCAGTAAACTGTCATAGGAAGGAGAAGTTATAAGAGAATTCATGGTGAAACTCTTCAATGGTGCAGAATGAAACTCAAAGGTATGATTGGTTGGGTTTGTTTCCTTTTGATAAGTATATTTCTAGTTATTTTTGAAAAATTTAGAAATATTTGGACATAAGAAAAGGAGAGATTGCATAATTTATAGAATGGAGATGATAAGGAGGAAGTTGGGTAGAGTAACCTAACTCAAGGTATTAGCTCAGTATAAGTTATAAGGAGTCAGAAGTGAAGATGTTGTTTAGAAAGAAGAAGAGCACCCGTGGAGACAAAAAATTGTACATTAATTGAGGATGATTAGGAAGAACATGATATACCTAAGGTTGGAAATACAATGGATGTTTTCGAACATAGTTAGTTCTTTGATGAGGAGAAAATAAAAAATGTTGAGGAAATGTTCATTGATAGCCTGATGGACTATGAATATTAGCTTGGAGATGAGGAAACTGAGGAAAAAATGGGGAGCCTCATGGTTTTTAATCTAAATTTTGGTGTGTATTTGCAGGTTTGATAGATGAAGACCAAAAATCTAATGAAGCTCTTATTCAGGTACAAGAGGAATTGAGACTCATAGAGGAGGTGGTTGTACTTGAGAGGTTATGTGAGAATTTTTTTGTTAATAATGAAGTTGTTTCAGTAGAGGGAATTGAAGTAGAGCATATCTCCATCATTGTTATGAAGGAGGATGGAACAACATCATCTGAAGAAGAAAATAAAATATGATTGAAGAAAGTTTCATGCATGCAGAGGGAAGCAAAAATGAAACTAAAGATGAACATTTGTAAGAATGGCTGGCAGAAGACTTGAGTGATGGATGTTTATAGAGGATGACGACATAATTCAAAGCGATTTTGAATTGTATGAGGAACTGAATTCTTTGGAACAAAGAATAGAAACCCAAAGAATGCACATCCAAGTTGCAAGGATAGAATTGGAGGAGGAAGAAAATGTGTTCAAAAACGATGAAGGAAAAAATTCAAAATATGAGTAGAAAAAGTATAGACAACTGATTGAAAAGAGTTTTATAACTCTCATGACAAAAAAGGATATGCAACAGTCAGAGGATAGGAATAGCAGTATAATTCAACCAAAGGAGGAAATTGACAAGGCGATTGTTGAAGTATGTGCTGATGAGGAGACAACCCAGAAGAATAAGGTATAACAGGAAGAGGAGGATAAACTATAAGGAGGAACAACTGACGGAGGAAATCTACATCAATAAAGAAAGTGGGAAGCAACAACATAAGATTTGGAGCCTGGAGAACCAGAAGAAACAACACAACAACATTAACAAAAAAAGGAAATAAACCATTTACATGCTAAAATGTTTGATCCAAGAGGATTTTCAAAAGAATATGAAAGCACATGTTTATAAGACAAAAAAAATTTTCCACCTTGGAAGTATGATGTAGGAGCATCTTGCCTCCAAGAAAAACTCTATTTGTCTAGACTTAACTAGGGTTATTTCATTTACCAAGGGAGTTGGTTCCCTAATTTATGTAATTGAGTCTAATTGATTTAATTATTGTATTTTTCTAATTTGTAAGGAGATTTTAGAGAATATGTATAGAAATTGTAATTAGATTTGTTCCTTAGGATAGATTTTGGGAAATTTGAGAGTTAGAGAAAAATGAGGGAAGTTAGATTAGCGAGAGATTTGTGGATCTAAGATTCCTAGATTAGAGATTTTAGGTGAGGATTCTTTGGATATGAACTAAATCAGTTCAAAATCCCTTTTCATGTAAATAATAGTTAGAATGGAGATAAAGTGTGTGTGTAGAGACAAAGTGTGCAAGCGAGAGACTTGAAGCCAAAACCTGGCTTAGTACCAAAATGGGCCAAGTGATATAAATTAGGCCATATAGGGCCTTTTGTAAATTTGTATCTATATTCAATAATATATTATTCTTCTCAGTAACCTCTGTGTATTTTATGATTACATATGTGAGACAAATTGTTGTAGCAGAAACCAAGCCCAGGAGGGATCTATGCCTTCATATCCACCAGAGACCTGAATCCAAATAGTGGAAAATTTGAGATAATTAAAGCTTAGGAGTGATAAGCATTGATCGTTAATCAACAAGGATTGAAAATCCATTAATCATAGAATGGGCGTGCAGAGGCATTTGAAATATTATAGGAGGGACATAAGGAGAGTGCAACAAGAGTAATAGGAGACACAAAGACATTTTGTGGAGGAGGAGAGACGAATTATATTAACTTTTAGAACCTAAAGCCTAGAAGGAATAACACATCTTGAGATCTAATCTCAAAGGAAAAAAATTAAGCAATGTTAGTGCTTAAAAGGAAGACAAAGAGTGCAGGAGACTGGGAAGAGTTGGAGAGGAAGAACCAGCAAAAGGCTGAGAAACCCAACACTTAGGAAAATTTTAGTGTTTTGGAGAAGTCCGTCAATTATTGGGCCCAAGACTATTTGTTAATGAAATATTGTAATAAATTTATAGCCCAGAAACTATAATTCAATTAAAATTAGCACCAGGCTCCAGGATCCGTCATTTGATAACATTGAGATACAACATTTGATAGTGTTGGGAGATAGATTTTATAGTGTCGAGCTGGAACCCTAGAACCTCGTAATATTTGTAAACTGGAAATTCCAATAGCATTGAGTATCGAGGGTCTTCCAGTAGACAAAACGTTTCTCCATTACCTGAGACCAATTTTTAACAAAATCCTATGATGAAGATTTGACCCGAGAGATAAAAAATCTCAAAAATATCGGAACCCCATAAGAATTTGTGAATTAGAATTTAATTAGAGTGTGGGGATCCGAGATTACAAGAAGGAAACCCTAGAAGGTGGGAAACTTAGAACCTCGTAACACATTTTTAATTCAATTTCAAAAGGACATCAGGGTACTTGGTGGGGCCCACAAGGAGAAATGAGGAAATGTAAAGAATTCCAGTTATAAGGAAGAAGAGCACCTGAGGAAGATTTTATAAAGGAGGGGCTAATAAGGAGAGATGTTATTAAAAGGTGGCCACAGTCGAGAGGTCAAAATATTGTAAGGTCTTATAATTGGAATTTCAAAGAGTTAAAGACTTGTAGGGTTTACAAGAGTGGTTGTAACACTTTGATAAAATTCTTGGCCTTTGGGAAAATGAATTAGTAAAGGTAGAGTCTTAGCGCTTAGTCCTGGGGGCTATTGAGAAGGACTTGGCTGCATATTTTATACAGTGTTGGCTAGCCACTGTAAATTTATTTAGAAAATGGATTTTTAATCCTAGAAGGTGACTATAGAAAAGATTGAAGGAAGTGTCTTTGAACAAAGGACTGGGCCATGTAGGTTTTCAATGAACCCATGCTCAGGTATGAGATTGGGATTGCATCATTGGTAATGCAAGAATTGGTTCTTGATTGGTCTTCTTCTTTAGCTCCTTAAAGGCCCTCTATTGACCCCTTCCCCACAGGAAACTCTTGCCACTTTTTGTTATAGTGTGGGGTGGCATTTCTACCACTGAAAATAAGGATATAAATTTCCTTAGGTAATATGCTTCTCAAATAAAACTCCTAACCTCAGAAAAATTTGTAGGCATTAACCAATTCACTATGATATTCATGTTGGTAGGATTTATGTTAAGATATCCTCTAAGTATCACATACCCAAGATACATCAAAGTATATTTTGCAAACTCACACTTATTAAGACTTTCTAGCAGTTGGTGCTTCTTTAATGTCTCCAACACTCCCGTCAAATGTGAGATGTGCTCCTCTTAGGTAGAAATGTATACCAGTATATCATCCAAATAGAAAATAGAAAATAAATATATGAAAGGGTTCAATATATCATTCATTAACCTCCTAAATGTAATTGGTGCATTGCATAGGGAAAATTACACGACTAACCACCCATACAAACCTTGCCTGGTTTTGACTGTAGTTTTCCAAGTATCTTCTTCTTTGACTTGAACCTGGTGATATCCATACTTTATGTCCAGCTTGGTGAAGTGCTTCACTTGCTAAAATTGATCTAGAAAATCATCTATTTTAGGTAGGGGATACCTATTCTTGAGCATGAGTTCAACGCCCTATACTCAATACACATCCTCTAAGTACTGTCCTTCTCTGGCACAATGATGATGGGTGAACCACATGGTGAAGTACTCGGTTGAATGACACCCTTTTCCAGTAGTCATTGCAAATATTTCTTCACCTCTCTTAATTATATAATAGATTTCTTTTACAACAAAATATTTGGAAATGGGGATATAGCAACAGTTGGATCTTGTGTTCCACTTCCCTCTTGGATGGTAATTGTTTAGGCTCCCAGAACACATCCCTATATTCTTGTAGAAACCATTCCAGTTTTTGTTTCTTTTTCTCAATACACACCTCCAGGGAAGCCTTGTCTATACTAACTCTTCAACAAACTGTTTTTCTCTTAAAGATAGTAAAACATACTTCTTGTTGGAACTTATCAATTTCTTGGCTTGGTTGACACTTACTAGTAAATTTTTTGATTTGCCTTTTTGCGCGTTGATGGTGAAAATTTTTCCATACTTGGAGAATCGGTACTAGTTAACTCTCTGCATGAATATTGCATCTCTCATGTACATGTAGGGACTTCCAAACACCACTTCACATACATCAAGGGAACCACGTCTAGTTCTACTTTATCAATAAAATCACCTTGAATAGCAAGTCTAATTTTGCATTGTTTTGTTACCTTCAACACTAGATCCTTATTTATCTGTCCCAATGGATATGGGCTTGAATGATCATCAACTTCCACTCCCAGTTTTTTCACCAACTCTATTGCAATGTGATTCGCTTGTGATCCTGAGTCAAATAGAGCATCAATATTTGTCTTCTTGACCTGTATCTTTATGTGGAAGAGTTTGGTAATTTATTTTAGTTCCTATTGCTAGAGGCTACTTAGATTCACCTCTTTCTACATTAACGTACAAACAATCTTCTCATCCATGTCCAAGTTTCTTTGAACCTGGCTACTAATTGAATTGATGTCCATGAGATTCTTCTTCTTATTGTCTTTCATTTTGTTCTCCAGGTTAATCTATGGATGCAACTTCCAACACTTCTTTGTATGACTGTCAATGTTGTGGTGGTTGTTGGGATCTTTGCATTGATGTGTTATGGTTGTCATATTTTTATCCTTTCCACCTTTCCACTTCTTCTTCCCCTCCTTAGAAGCGTCATGTTAAACCTAATTTGATCCACTTGATTTCCCTTTCTTCTAGCCTATGTTCACCAGTTATTGTGCCTATACACAATCCTCATCCATGGATATGGGCTAACACATCACTTGCTTCCAAAAATAACTGTGTATATCCTAGATACTTGAAGAGTACATCTAGGTTCTTTGGGGAGATACCCAACATTATGACCATATTTCTAAATTATATGGTGTACTCATGTACACTCTACCCCTACTTTTGGGTAAAGTAGTGCAATTGGATCCATTGATCCTGTAGATGCCTAATAGGGTAAACTTGTGACTTTATGAGTGTTTTAAAGTCATCCCACTTAGCCATTGGAGGATCTGCCTCCAGCCTCAAGGTATCTGTGTGGCTTTCCCACCAAATTAAGGCATGGCCCTCTAATTCCAGCCACACAAATGAAATCTTTTGTTCTTCCTCAATATGATGGACACTAAGATACACTTCTAATTGTTGCAATCAATGATTTAGCTTCAAAGCTTTGATCTCACCTTGATACGACTTGATATCAACTTTCACTTCCATTTTGAGTAGGGATTGTGAATGGTTCACGACACTTTAACTTGGTTGATCTCTTTTTGGGTCCTTTCTTCCACTGGTTCTTTGTTTCTTTCCAATAACTTGATCTCCCCTCTAATATATCCTCTACATTAGAATCCCCATCTTCTCTAAGTAAATCGAGCTTATTTTTCAGGGCCAACATGAGGAAATTAAAATTATGAATTATATCTACAATTTGTGGGTTATTCATAGATTCATTGACCATGATTAAGGTGTTACGTATATTGGCTTAGCCAATGTAAATGCCCTACAATATACTAAAAGAATCCTACTATGATATGAATATGATTTATAAAATTTCATGGATATTCCACTATACATTTAGTCACAAAATATATGATAATACTACATTTAAAATTTTGAAATATACACTATTATAATTTTATTCCTATTTAGAGTTATGGATTTGTAGATTATCGTTAATTGTTTATGCATGTAAATTAAAATTATGCAGAAAATAGAGAACAATGAAATAAAACTCACAAACCAAAATTTGACATAAGATATAATCTAGGAAACCCTTTCAATAGAAAGCCCAATTGGTAGGTGAGGTCGCTCTGCTCTCTGGCTGTGTAAGGGAAAATCTTGAGGTAACATTGAAATAATCTTGGACATCGGAAGCTATCCCTTCCAACCTAGAGAGGGATCTCTCTACAAGTCAGTTATTCATTGTCATTCAACATCTAGTTGTGTGCTTAGATTAGTGGATAGATATTTTGTAAGGAAGGGTTTCAAATGTGGTGGTAGGCTGAGAAAAAATCCATTGGGCATGGAGTCAGATGATATGATATTAATCAAAGTTCTAAGAACTGGTGAGTAGAACATACAAATCTTAGAGTCAAGGTATACAATATTCTCTTAGACACTAGCACACCATAGTGTGGTGGTGGATTGAAGGAAAACTATCCATTCAAACAGGGAAACTAACAATAGAAGAATCCTTCTTAAACTTTAGAAAGAAAGGTGATAATATTTGAATGTAAATGAATGCATAACATCTATCTTGGATGAATTTTGTATTCATATATTTTTCATTCAAATATGAAGATAATACACAAAATGAATTACTGAGAAAGGAAAAATTCACTAAGAAAACTGACTATAGAAATTGGCTCAAGTATCTCTGAGTTTGAAAATGCTCTCATACTTATGCCTTGAGAATCTTTATTTAATATTGAAAAAAATAAGTCTACTTACAAAACCCACAGGGCTTCTCTCAGGTCCCAACCCCTCTTACATTACAAATTATGAAATATATATAGCAAAGTACATTCAACAAATGTTTTCAAACTTCTGGGAACCGAATTCTATCAATAATCTAAAAATAAAAACAAATTTTGAATAAGTTGTGAAGAGATATGGAAAAATTAGATTGGAAATCCATCAATATGTTGATATGATTTCGTGCCCAAGATATAGGATGCCACCCATCATTAAATATCGAAATATTCTTCTATTTTTTGCCTCTTGATATTTGGTTTGATCCTTCATTATATGTTGATCTGTTGAAATTGATTTTGACTAGATCAAATGCCATGAGTATTTGGAGTGCATAGATAGATACTACCTTCAAATTTAGGATTTCATTTTGAGCCCATTGACTTCCATTTGTGTATAGATTATCTTTGAATATTAATTTGATAAATTAATGGCATTAAATTTGGGAATGATCCTTAGGCTACTAATAATCATCCTAGAAATTTGAAGTTGGTTTCTAAGTCCAATTGCTAAAACTATTAGGAGTTTTATCACCATTTCTATGACTAACAATTGAATGTTTTCAATACCTTAAAGCCTTCTAAAATCCTTCAGTGTTGTTTAATTCATATATGGTGCTCCAAACATGCATTTTAATAGTCTCTATTGGCAATTAGCATACTTTGGCACTTGTTTGACAATATCGTGTACTCGGTTGGATGTTCTCCTTTGACAAAGTAGGTGTTGGTATTAATATAGACTTACCAAATACTTTTTCTGACAGCTCTTGAGCTGGTACCTTGTATATTTGGCAACTTGAATATATTGTAGATTTATGGAATTTAACTGTTGTCCTATGGTTTTCATAATGAATAGTGCTTGAACTTTGAAAATTAAAGCAAACTTTATATTATTAAACATCTACGAATGCATTTGAGGTTTTAAACCCTGAAAGAAACTAGACCAACATCCTTGACTTTTTCAAGTTTCAAATCGAAAACCCTTACAAAGCCGCAAAAAATGTTGGGTTCCAGAACTCAAAACCTATTATCAAATGCTGAAAACAAGAGAAATTCCAAATGATGAAAACCCTTGTTGTAAACTAGATGTTGGAGGAACAAAAGATGGGTTACTCCTACATAGAACATGGAAACAATGTACCAATGTTTCGCCATAAAAAATCTACTAATAAAAACAATAGTGAACCCATTATTCAAAATCATTTGGCTTCTTAACATACAATCTAACAATGTCCTAGAGCTTGCTGGTGATTTCCATAAGCATTAAAATGGAACTTGGAAAATTCCATTTCTTAACTCTTGGCATTGTGCTTTTCTTCCTTATATCGAAGCTGATTTTTTGTAGTTATTTGTTTGTGGATATATCCCACCTCTCTTTTTTCTTCACCCCTCTCTCTCTCTTTTATTCTCATTTTCTTATATAAATATGTTGTTCTTTGTAGACTATTTCCTCAAGATTTTTGGTCTTAACGATGGATCCACTTATGGACAAAAAACATAGACATTCCTACAAAATGACTATAGTAAATTAGAGCTTCCAGAATGGAAATATCCCACATTGATAAGAAGCATACATCCTTTGGATTGTATATATGCCAATACCTTCAAAATTCTTTGACGCGTTGTGCACTTTGAACACCACTTGTGCGATCTTATTTTAAATTGGTACTTGTGTTGAGCACTAAATCTTGAACTGTAATGATGTTTCATTTGAAGTGATGCTTGGCTTATGGACTTGGAAATTGGGTTGACTTTGATGGCATATGTGGCATAGATCTACACTTGGAGATTGAACTTATAAAGCCTAATATTTGTCATAAAACAAAATTTTAACCCTGTTAACCTCGAGAGAACAAAAGTATTTAAAACCAAAAAAAATTAGCTCAAAGTCTCAATTTTTTTACAAAAAATATAAAAATTTTGCATGCGATAACATCAGCTCCAATGGGTATGTTATCCTCCTTGTGAGGTAGCGAAGAACTCGAAGACTAGTGCCTAATCCATTTGTTGTTCCAAATATTTAAAACCATATCATTATCCAAATATGAAACCTGTGACCTGCTTCCAATCCCGAGACTTGTGACCATTTCACTGAAGCTAACCCCACACTGCAATCCATACTGCAGAGAAAATCCCCAAGTTTAACTATGTAAAAATTGAAAACCTTCTTGTTGCAAATCAGATACTGAAAGACTAAAAATACATTTGCTAAAGTCCAAATTGAAACAAATGCTTGCCCAACAAGCTTATTTGCACACAATCCTTCTCTAATCTGCTAAAATTTTGTCGGATCAAGTGATACAAAAATTCTAATGCAACCAATCAAGAAACTGGATACTTGACTAAAGCATGTTTTTAGCTTCTCCGGGCATAAATAAAAATTTTAAATGTGACAACTCAGCCCACCATCTAAAAATAATCCATTTTCTCATGAACATCGTAATACTGATATCCTATGATGATTCTAATAAAAATGCAAAAGGATCTTCAAAAATATGGAAAAATATCTTTTCTTGATCAGAAAAAGGTAATTTTTGTGTACAAATGTTTTTGGTTCTATGTCATTAAGCTGAATTTTCCCAAATGGAAATTCAACAATCTGCTTGATAGTATCCTCATTCATTCATCTACAAGAGGGATAAATAGGGAAAATCTTAAGGATGGAAATTTATCTTAAATTTTAGAAACCTTGGCGAATCTTACTAGTCCCTAACATGCAAACTATAAAATATTTAGCGATATGTTTGTACAAATATTCAAATTTCTAATAATTTTATGTAGTCTCTATCAAGCTTTGGCGGTTGTTAAGGTAAAATATTTTATGATATAAAATTTGGGCAAATCTTTTTTTAGGAAAAATGGAAATTGACGAATATTCTTTTTGGATAAAACATAGAAAATTAGTCCACCTGTGAATATTAACCCCTAAAATTTTCCCTTGGGATAAAGTTTGTATTTTCTTGAACATTCTTCTAATTTCCAAAAGGACCTAAAACAATATTGGTTTCCTTTAACAAATCTTTAGGTTGATGATGAAAAGAATTTTCATAATAGTTATTTTGATAAGGAAAAATTTGAGGTATTCTCTAAGCCTCGAAATATTCAAGATTTATCACAATTTCCTTAGCAAACTCTTCTAAAAATTGAATCTTAGGTTCTAAGCTATAGTTTCATGACATTAAATAGGAAGACAAAAATGAAGAAAAATTTTCATCCACTTCATCATCAATATACATATCATTCCATACTATAAAACCTTTAATGGAAACATGGTCCACCACTAATTTTGCTTCTCCATCCATGCTTCCAAAAAGATAACACAAAAGGTTGAAATAGAACTTATAGACTTAGCAGGAAAATACTCAACACAACTTCTGCACTTTCCTTGGAATGAATCATAGAATAGTCTTATGAATACAACTTCATTCTCGATTTTAAGAAAATTAGTAAATCTAGGTAAATTTGCCAATACGTTTCAAAGTCAAACTTAAATCATCTCCACTACACTTTGGACCATTCCTTAAAAAATATTCATCCTTGGGTAAAGGATTATGGAAATAAAAAATCTATAAAATGTCTAAACCTACATAGCTTGAAATGATAGAAGCAACATGTGAGTCCCTCATCAGTCCAGTGAGTCACCAGTGAACTCCTTGAGCAATGAATCCTTCTCATAGTGAAGTCAAAATTAGTAATTTGATCTCTGGATTTCGTTAATAGTAGAGTTGTGAGGTGAAATATGCACGATCATTCTCATGTGTCTAATTGTTGTTCACCTTCAACAATTAAATCTGAAATATTATTGCTCTCAAGGATAATTTACTTGAAGCCTTCGACTCCCCGGTAATGACACCATAATGTTATCACTCATATATTTATCCATATGTGTAAAGAAAAATCCTTAGGTAACATTGAACCAAGCTTGGAGATCATAAGCTATCCCTTCCAACCTAAAGAGGGGTCTCTCTACAACTAAATTGTCTAATGTCACTTCAACAACTAGTTGTGTTCCCAATTCAGTGACAATATATTTTGTATGGAAGGGTTTCAAATGTGGTGGTAGGTTGAGAAAAAATCCATTGGGCATGGAGTTAGATGATAGGATATTAATCAATGTTGTAAGAATTGTTGAGTAGAACACACAAATCTTAGAGACAAGGTAGACAATATTTTGTTAGACCCTAAATCATCATACTATGGTGGTGGAATGAGGGAAAATAATCCATTCAAAGAGGGGACCTAATGATAGAAGAATATTACTTAAACTTTATAAATAAAGGTGATAATATTTGAATGAAAATGAATGTGTAACATCTATATTGGACGGATTCTGTATTCATATACTTGTTATTCAAATATGAAGATAATACATAAAATGATTTATTGAGAAAGGAAACATTCACTAAAAAAATTGGCTGTCGAAATTGGCTCAAGTATCTCTAAGTTTGCAAATTATCCCATACTTCTGTCTTGAGAAACTTTAATTAATATTGAAAATAATAGGTCTAGTTACAAAACCCGTAGGGCTTCTCTCAGGTCATAACCCCCTGTTCCATTACAAATGATGAAATATATATAGCAAATTACATTCAACAAACTTTCTCAAACATCTAGGAACCAAATTCTATCAATAATCTAGAAAGAAAAACAAAATTCAAATAAGTTGCAAAGAAATATGGACAAATTAGATTGGAAATCCATGAATATGTTGATCTGATTTGGTGCCCAAGATATAGGCTGCCACCTATCACCAAATTTGTAAATATCCTTCTATTTTATACCTCTTGATACTTAGTTTGATCCTTCATATGTTGATTTGTTGAAATTGGTTTTGACTATATCAAATGCCCTAAGTATTTGGAGTGCATAGATAGATACTTCCTTCAAATTTAGGATTGAATTTTGAGCCCTTTGATTTCCATTTGTGTATAGGTTATATTTGAATTTGAATTTGATAAATAACTTGCATTAAATCTGGAAATAACCCTTAGGTTGCTAATAATCTTCCTAGAAATTTGAAGTTGGTTTATGAGTCTAATTGCTAAAACTATTAGGAGTTTTATCACCATTTCTGCGACTAACAATTGAATGTTTTCAATACCTTCGAACCTTCTAAAATCCTTTAGTGTTGAGTTTTTCATATTTGGTTCTCCAAACATGCATTTTATAGTCTTTGTTGGTGATTAGAATACTTTGGCACTTGTTTGAAATATCGCGTACTCGGTTGGATGTTCTCTTTTGACAATAGTAGGCATTGGCATTAATATAGGCTTACCAAATACCTTTACTGACAACTCTTGAGCTGGTACCTTGTATATCTAGTAAGTCGACTCTACTGTAGATTTATGGCATTTCACTATTGTCCTTTGTTTTGCATAATGAAGCGAGCTTGAACTTTGAAAATTAGAGTGGATCCTTATATCATTAAACACCTACAAATGCATTTGAGGTTTTAACCCTTGAAAGAAACCACGGGGGATTCACTCAATGAACCTTTGACATATCACATGTGTTCGTGGCATACTAAAAAATACCCTTAATTTGACTACATATTGGGAAATACCTCTAAAAATTACATTATTTAATCCCTTGCTAATATGAACCCAATACGCCTTCCCAATTTAAAAAATGCCTACTTTCAATAGATATTGTAGGTATCCATTTTTTCATTAACATGTTTTATATCCCTTTATATTTTATCATTAACTTTGAGCTCCATTTTTCATACCTGCCAATAAAAAAAGCCTTTACCCCCTATTATATGCTCAATATATTATGTCATTTTCTATTCAATATATATCCCCCAATATGAATGCACGTGGTATGATATTGGTCCCCCAATGAATTTCCCATGAATGAAACTAGACCAACATTCTTGACTTTTTCAAGTTTCAAATCCAAAACCCTTACAAAACCACAAAAGAATGTTGATTTCCAGAACTTAAAACCTATTTTCATATGTTGAAAACAATATAAATCACAAATGATGAGAACCCTTACTGTAAACTACAGTGTCAGATGAACAAAGGAAGTGTTACTCCTACGTAGTACATGGAAACAATGTAGCAATGTTTCATCGTGAAAACTCTACTAATAATAACAATAGTGAACCCATTGTTCAAAATCACTTGCCTTCTTAAGCTAGGAATTTAGTAATGTCAGTGCCAGCATGCATTCAAGGAGTTAAAAACAAGATTATCCAAGGCTCCCATCTTAAGAGGGTATAATTGGTCCCCATAATTTCATATATCTACAAAGTCTTTGGATATTTCTATTGGACTTGTCATGGGATAATAAAAATATCATCATTCTTACACAAATATTTTATTAGTAAGGATATCTCTCCGATAGAATTGAATTACACGATAACTGGAAAAGAAATCTTGCAGTGATTCATGCTATCAATAAGTTTTGGCATTATATAACTAAATACTTGTTGTCTTAGATATTGATCTTATTTCCTTTAAGTAGCTAATGAGTAAACTAAATACTAATTGTAGGGTGACTAGATGGTCATTACTATTGCAAGAATTTGATATAACCATCATGAATAAGCCAAGAAAATACAACATGGTATTATGTTTTCTTTCTATGATTACCTCAAACAGAAATGAGCCAGTTGTTGAAGACTCTTTCATGATGAACATCTTTTTATAGTATCTACTAATTCACCGTAATTTGTAGATATTGCTAACAATTTGGATGTAGGGAAGATTCCACTTCACTTATCTCCATAGGAAGGACGAAAGATCATCAAGCAAAGTTGGAGGTTTTCATTGATTAATGGATGCCTTTTTTAAATAGGGATGGATCTAGTTATATGAATATGTGTGAGAGAGAATGAGATCAATTAAATATTAAAGGTTTTATCATGATGGCCCTTGTGGAGGCCATTTTGCATACAAGAGTACTCGTTATAAAGTACCCTATCAAGAGTACCACTAACCTACTATTTTTCAAGATGCCAAATAGTACAAGGAAAGATGTGAGAAATGGGCTCCTAATTTCATTGGATCCATCAACCCTTCATGTCGATGAAACTCCTACATGGTTTGCACATATTGTGTTACAAAATTGATGGAATCAAAGGCACGCCCAACTGCAATAGAATAAGAAGTAGAAAACTTCCTCCACAGGGAAATATTTGTCATATTCAAGGTACCACAAGAGATTCTCACTAGTGGAGGAACAAAATTAACTTCAAGAATCATTGAGGACATTACAAAAACATATAAAATAAAAAACATAGTGACGACATCATATCATCTATAGGTCAATGGGCAGGTGGAAGGGACAAATAAAATCATTGAAGGCATCATAACAAATATTGTTCATCTCCACTTCAAGAATTTGGCAAACAAACTTACCGAAGCATTATAGGCCTACAAAACAACATGAAAAAATACCATTTGTTACACCCAATATGAACTAGCATATGGAAAGAGAGTTCTTTATCAATAAATATAAATATATAGACCTTGAGGACAACAATGTAGCATGGCATGAACTTATCCAAGGCACAATAAAAGGGACTTCTCCAAATAAATGAGCTAGATGAAATTTTTTAAGTTTCTCTACATCAAACAACTATTATTTAGCAACATATAAATTGATGGCATGAACATTTCATAAATAAGAAAAGATTCAAGGTTTAATATTGTGCCTTGTTGTTCAATTCAATATTTAAGGACTTCAAATCAAAATTTTGTACCCATTAGCTTGAGCCATATGAAACCAACACTATATATGCCAATGGGTCCATGAAGACATGTACCATTGTTGAGGAAATGACTCCATTGATGGAAAATGAGCACATACTTCGACTATGTCACAAGCCCCCACCAAAAGAATTACTTTTAAGAAATATCAATGAAGGATGAACCAACAATAATTTGGAAAGTTTCCGTAAGGGAGAAATCATTGTCAAATGATTTATTTCTAATATTCCGTTTCCATTAAAAAAAATATATATATATATATATATATATATATATATATATATATATATATATATATATATATATATATATATATATATATATATATATATATATATATATATATATATATATATATATATATAATTCCACTTGTAAAAACCCAAAAGGCACATATCGACAAATGTCATGTGAAAAACAACTCAACTCGCACTTGATATGTTAAAAATAGGAAAAAAGAGAGAGGGAAAAAAATATTGAAACTCGTGTATCCATGTGATTTGTAGGTCCCTGACACTTCTTTTATTGCCACTAATAAACACTCTCTAGAATTTCTTAGGAAAGGTTACAATATTTCTGCTACAACACTAACCTTGTTGTTGCAACACCAAAATGATGTGGCTACAATATTAGTGTAAGGTTGCTGCAACACCTTTTTCAAATGGAACATGCGCAGTGTTGAAATATCTTCCTTGGATAGAGCCAATAAAGTGAAACAACTTCTTCAAGCTACACCATTCAAAATTGTTTTTGCAACATTGATTCAAGGTAATTGCTGCAACACCTCGTACTACAACACCTCACCAAACAATAACTATACCTACTCTTGATTCCATTGATGATGCTATAGAAAAAAGGACAAGATGTGACAAACCTATCATTTCTAACTTGGTAAATGTTTCCAGCTCATGTTCAGCATTGAAAGGTATGATTTTCTTTACATAATGACTAGAATTAATTTGGCATGATTATGCTTACCTTGAAATTATTTTCATGTGTCATTCACCATCATATTTTATATCACTCCACTACCACCATATCATATGACATAACACATCACATGAATTCATAATTACACTAACTTAATCGAAATTTCTCCCAACAAAATTTTCATCCACATTGCCGTTGTTAGTCTATCTAAATTCGGTCAAGCATCATGGTGGCTCATTGAATCACCAAGAACCATCCAAAACCCTCCCATTGCATACTTATGACTGCATTTGGGCCATATTCTAGGATACAAGGTGGATAAAGTATGCATAATGTCTGCAAGTGTATGATGAAAATGTTGCACTTGAATTCACTTTGAACATAGATAATGATAGATTAGTGGTGGAAGGAATGCTAGTACTGGTAAATGAAGAGACCATATCCATTGTCTCAAGGTTGTCGTGAGTGGGAGAATGATAGTGCTCCTATAAGAATCCATGAAAAAAATAATGGAAGAGTTCCTTGAGGTAGGAGAGGTGTTGGTAAAGAAGGGAAGTGGTTTCGATTGAAAGTCCTTACCATTTCCTTGCATTGAGGTAGCAATATTCAATCAAAGATATTTTACCTACAAGGGATGCCATGGAATATTGTTTTGAAACCATTTTAAATTTTTGGATCATTTTATATAACAAATATGGATAAATATGATTTTTTTCAATGGAAGATGCTACAACAAATAATCATTAGTAGACAACAATCCTATCATCCCAGCAGTTCCATCTGGCATCATTATCTCATCAACCTACTAGTGGTGCAAGCACTCTAACAGGTAATACAAACTCGAGATGATCCAGTGGGGATACTAGATCGAGAGCCACCTTTAGTAGAAGAAACTACTACAACACTAGATGAGAAACCACTATGATGCCAGAAGAGGAGGGTGCTAAAAAACCTAAAGCATCCACAACAAGGGTGGTTGTAGTATTATTGGAAGCATTTGCAACATGGGTATATATTTTAACATCGGAAGAATTCGTAGTAGGGGTAGCTACTGCAACACCTAGAGCATCCATGACAGGGGTCATTGTTGCAACACCTAAGGCACCGAAAGGTCCACAACCTTTAGATTACTAGGATGTTGTCTTTGACCAAAAAAATCCAATGCATGACTGAAAGACCCTCACATGTGTCCATACCCGAAAGGACAAGAATGAGGTATTTAAAAATAAACGATGTGGTTCAAGCTACTAAAACACACATGGAGGAGGTATAATAAGAGGAAATATATATTCTTATTGATAGATAAGAACCAACAAGCATGATGAAAGAAAAAGAGGAAACCCTCGCTGAAGCACAAGAATTGGTAGGGGTGGTGGAAGGATTAGAGAACAACTATTGAAACATAAGAAACAACAGGTATAGTGGAAGAAGAGACAAGAACCATTACTAACACATAAGAAACAACAAGGGAAATGCGGGAAGAGATAGAGGTCACTGCTAAAACACAAGAGCTAGTAGGCATGGTAGGGAAAGAGATAAAAATTTGTGTTGTTACACAAGAAACAACAATGGAGGAAATGAAATAAGGATCTATTGTAGAGAAAAATGATCAGAAAAAGTAGAAAAGGGAAGAAGAGGCTGCAACACCTAATATAGGAATAGAAACACAACACACAATTATAACTTGGTAGACCAATGTTGTTGCGCAAGCCTTGAGGAAAATGCACAAGGTCAAAAGGAAGAAGAAACCTGTAGTTACACTTTTCTTTGTCCCTTTGCATTCATTTATTGTTACAAGAAACAAATATTGGAAAAGAGTAATAAGGAGCTGCAACACAATATTAAAACCCTAGAGGCTAGACTAAAGGCTAAATAAGGGGTTGAGCTACCTTTCTTAGGTAGTAGGACTCCTTGATGACACAAGGAATGTTGATGAATCATTAATATTAGGACAATGTAGCTAGCTCGGGAGGAAGTACACAGAGAGAGAACCTTTGTCCAAGAAATAGTTTTCGTAATAGAGGAGGACAAACTTGAGTTACTAGAGGAAACCACTCAAATAAAGGCCAAACTAATAAATGATAAATTTGTTCAAATGTACGTCCAAGTTGCGTGGGGGGCAGGACAAATGATAAATGGAAAATGATTATGGAAACCTATGAAGAGAGGATGCTTCCAATGGGGGAGCATTTACAATTCATTAAAATCCTTAGAAAATGGTGGGTAGAACACTTAGAAGCTAATAGGGCTAAGTGGGGCCAATGGAAGAAACAAAATAAATAAAAGGCAGAGAAAACCTCTGAGTTACATAGAAAGGTGGATGATTGGAAACTGAGAAGACGCAACTTGGCTTACTAGTAGAGTTTACACTCAGATACAAGGAACCATCCCCTGTCTACATCATGTATCTCCAAGAAAAATATATCATGCTTTAGAGGAAATAATTAATAACAATTAAGCCTTTATATGGGATAAATTCTCCAATTACCTTCTTAGAGACCTACTACGGAGCCACTAATGAAGAAAATAACTTGTTATGTGAATTATACCAACATAATGTTTTATTGCATCAAGATTTAAATGGAGCCCATTTTAACCTTAGGAGACAAACCCTAGATGAGTAGAGGTCCATGCCTAATACATATATTAAAAAAGATAACAAGCTTCATTTGTTGTCCCATTGTGAAAATTCAGAAGAACTTTTTACAGTTAATAATTATGAAATCTTCTTGGAATAAGAACACCTTTCAAAGTGGCCTCATTGACAATGCATGTGATTTTAAGTTGTAGTAAAGTGATGAAAGGGATGGTTGAAAGTCTTGAAAAAAAGGCTAATTATTGCAGAATCTCTTGCTTCAAACTTTAGCAAAAATATGGAATATAAAGGAATGAAAATATAGAAAAAAAGGAGTGCATATTAAGGTTACTTAACTTCAATTTATAGATACTATGAACCCTATCATGAAAAACCAGCTGCTTCATTACTCTTTCCCATAGAAATAAAAAATCAAATGATTCACAAAGAAATAAGCACACATATCACATTCAAAGATATATTAAGAATCACCTTGAAAAAAACTTTATTTAAATCTCCAAGAAGATGAAAAAGATTACAAAGAAAAAGTATTTTCCTTCTAAAGTCAAAATTCGAAACCCTCCATGGTTCTCCAAAATTTCTTTTGTATGATCATTACAATAGTGATAGTTATGAAAACTGTTAACTATCAAATCTACTAACTTCTTAAACTAATTTGGTCTATTTGGTTCTTCAAAGGAATTTATCTATGATAAACTAATGAAAAAATTATATTATTATTACAAGTACAATTTTGAAAAATCTTATGAAAATAACAGGTGGCGCTTTTTCATTGAGTAACTTGTGATTCCTGTGCAGAGTCATTTGTAGAGGGTTCAACTTTTGTTGTTGCTACTGTAGGAGACATCCAATCTCTACATATCTTCCACACTATCAAATTTGAGCTTTGACTCTTTACAAATATTGTGTGAACCATTCTAAAATTAGTAATTCAGCTGCAAGTTGGATTCTCAATAAAAAGAGTCTTAATCAACCATAACAACTAAAAATATTTGTGAAGATAATTAACAGTTGTTTCCCCTTTCAAAATAGTTGTTTTCTTATGGGAGGTGTCAATCTTACTCTTAGCCTCTTTCAACAGGGTTTCATAAGTTTCCTAGAGAAGAAAATTTCCCTGTTGATCCCAGCATGAGGGAAATTCTGCCCTTGTTATTTTATCAAACTTGGCTTTGAATTTTTGAACAACTTCTTTAATTTCTCCCAGTGTTGTATCAGTTGTTTTTCTATATAAATTCTTCAACACCATTTTATTAACCTCCAAAACTAACTCTGTTTCGTCCTCAATTTGTATATCTCTCAATTCTCATGATGTCTTGGAATTAAGAAAATCAATTATCTTCTTAGCTAGTTGTGCACATTGCTAGATTTTTTGATTGTTGGTAGCAATGATGCCCTCCAAGTCTCTGATAATATCCTTTTCCTCTTCTACAATCAACATGAATTCCCAAATATTTTTCATAGTGTGAATAATATCATTCTAGATAATCTCCTTGGCTTGTATGAGGGACATATTTCCCTTTACTTTTTCTTTTAATCATTTAATTTGATTGCAAAGAGTCTAGTAGTCATTTTGGTATTTTCATGCAGTATCCTTGGCCATGGTCAACTCTCTTTATGTTACCTTTATAAGCCCCTTTGTATCATCCAGGTTCCTTTTCATTTTCTTCATTTCATCCTCTGATATCTTCAGTTCAATCATTACCCTGGTCAATTTTTCAGCTGGATCATCAGAATCTAGATGTACCAAAATAGCACATACATGCGTGTCTAGCTTCTGTTGTAGGTTAGAATTCATTTCTTTGAGGGAAACTACTTAATTTTTTCTCTGTAGAATTTCATTTTAAAAATTATTTTTCTTTCTCCACTAGGGCTACATCTAGGGCTATGACTTGTTCCACACAAGATAATTTCGACTTCTTTCTTAGTACTTGAATTTTAGTTTCTGCCCCTTGCAAGAGTTTATGTACATTAGTTTTATCTTTAGGATTAACACCGATTTTGAAAATAATATTGTTTAACTCTTCATTCTAAGTGAGTAAGGTTCTAGAATTTTCTTTCTCCAACTTCAACTGATTTACAACTTTTCCCAATAAAGCTTCTGCCTTACTGGTAGCTAGAGATGTTTTACTTAGATTACTGTAAATCAATTCTCCAATTTTCCTGTGCAGATTGATTTTGTTAGGAAATGGAATTTCTCTTGCATCCATAGTTAGATTAATAGTCTTAAAACCTGTTGATGATGAAACAGTTACATCAAAAGGATGACAAAAACATAATTTCAATTAATTTCTTTCAAGATCCATGGAAGACAACAATCTGGTGTGATATTCTGAAATGAATTGTGTTTCAAGTTGAGACTCAACACTTTCTTTTATATTATTATTCCTTTCTTCAATTTGACTATACACTTTCTTTAAGATAGGAACAAAGCTTTGAGAAGTTTCTTCAGGCACACGGGAGGAAGGTGTACAAGTTACTTCTCCCAATTGCAGTTGAAAACCAATTGCAGCCAAGGAGCTTCTAGCCAGAGGTTCAGGCTCCTTTTCCTTTTAATAAAACCTTGGATTTTTAGAGCTTTGATTGGTCTCACCCTCCAAATCAGTTTTTTCTTCTCTATCTCTCTTCAAACCCTTCTCTGTACTTGGATGTGGAGTTTCAATCTCCATTATCTCTTGTGCTCCTATTTTTCCACCATTAGCTAATTTCTCAATATGTGGTCCGGGTTCATGTATGTAAGGAGCATATGCATTCTCCAATCTCATTTTGGAAATGATATGCTGAGGAACATAAGACCATTTCTCTCCCTGTTGCAACTGCATGTATTTGATGAATTTCTCCACTTCCAAGACCTGTCTATTATTCACAATAAAAGGCCCAACAATTTTGGGCAATTTGAACAAATGCTCCTTCTTTGTGGTACAAAATGAATATGGTCAACATTCAAGCTCTGCTTGATAATTTCTAGAGTAAACAATCTGATGGGTACAAATGTATGAAGCCTATAAGGGGCAACCTGTTCTCCATATAGACTAATCTCGACATAATCTTAAAATTGGAACCAAACACCTACTTTAACATATTTACTAAGTTGTAGAAGGGATTGGGCTTTTGGAAAAATGCAAGGTGGATTAGAACTATTTATTATCGAGTAGGAAATTGACATAAAATAAGTAGTGAAATATGTGAATCCTTCATAATTGGAATGACTCCTCAGGGTGTCTGTCCATTATACTACTGATTTATTTCTTTTATGTACATCCATTCTATTCAAACCCAAATGCATGAAACTCTCAACATTGCCAAAAGGAACAAATAAGATACTAATGATGGGAATCTGAAACATCTAGTAAGAACTAGGTTTGACAGCTGAGAATTGACCAAGCTCTACCAATAGTTTGGTATATCAAGAACAATTTCAGGTTGTAAAATTAAATTGAACATCCCCAAAACAACTCAGCCAATGACAGTAGTATCTTCCCTTCCTAGAACCCTATCAATTATTTGTAAAATTGATCTCATATCTTCAATAAAGGTTTCGAGAGGAAATTGAGTTGGTTCTAAAGGTAGATGTTGTCCTAAAGGCATTAGAAAGAAGGTCATTTGGGAATAATCCTTCCAAGATAGATTCTGAAAGACTGTCAGCAATATTTCCTCTGAAAATGAAGTGTAAAGGTTTGAGGATGGAAAAACTAGATCTTGTTGAATTAGACGAGAACATATTTGAAAGACATTTTCACCTAAAGCATTCATTACAAAACACTTTTGGGGATATAAACTAAAAACCAAGCAGTAAATGAACTCAGGGAAAACATAGGTCTGGGGAAATATAGCAGCAAAAAAACCTAACCTTATAACTACAACGTACATAGGGGACTCCTTTTTACTGACTAGGATGTGCACACAAAGTTCCATTAAGTTCAATGAGAAAATGGGATAAAAAACATCCCTCTCAATGTCCATGAGAGAAATGTGGGTCGAAGAACTTGACAGGGAAATTTTCTTATGCATTTCAAAGATTTTAATGGTCAAATGTGATCTATAAATACCTGGATAACGATAGTTGGTATTGGAAATTTTAATTCAAGTAGGAAGAAAACTGAAAACGTGCTACAAACACTAGAAAATGAAGTTGACAATGTCAATTATGAGAATGAAAACATACTTTATGGAGAAAACAGAAAAAAATACAAGGGAAAAAATGAGATTTAATGTTGAAGTGATGTTGACGGGATGGGATGAAGTGGTAGAAGTGACATGGTGACGTGAAAGGGTGACATTGTGGATGACGTGGCGGATTTCAACTGTTCCTGTAGAGTCACGCTCTCTTACCAAAGAATTACAGGAGAACCCACTATAATAAGCGAGGCCCACTAGTGGTGATCCAACAATAGATCTCATCCATTGGTTGATGGTCAACTAATCTGACATTGACTCCAATACAGAGGCACTCCAGCATATAACCTTCGAACCCTTTGTGATGTCGAGTTTCGGCCATCGAGAGGACATGACACCACAAACAACTCCACCCGACGAACAAGCCCGACATTTAACCCTTTAGTTCTTTTAACTCCGCGAGGGCCCCACCAACATACTTTATGATAATGTTGCATCATCTTTAATCTCAATGTTAATCCACCATTAATTTTTTCAAATCCTAACAATATAATAAGTAGTTTTTTTTTTTAATATATCATTTTTCTTTTTCACAATTAAAAACATAGTGAAAAATGAGCTACAACAAAACCCTAACCACTTTGTGGGGGATTTCAAATTGAGAACCTTTGTATCATATTTGAACAATCATGATAAAAGGATAATTGCTCAGAAAGTAGCAAATAATAACTACAACTATATTCTATGGGCAAAGGGAAAGTACTACAAACTCAAGAATGTCCTCATCACACATTTTAGTTGGGTAAACTCCTATCAAAATGCAGTGTTTATGGCTTAGAACAAGCAAGAAGATATTGATTAATACAAGACACAAATAGATGTGTTGTCCAAAACAACTATAGAAGGATGTGGTCATAGGTGAAAACAAACCACATAAGATATGTGCAAAAAATATCCATTCAATCCCAACAACCTTGTAGTAGCTTTAGAGAGTGTGCATAGGTATATTACATGCATTAGAACTACTAAACTGAATGTGTATGCCTCAATTTTCACTACCCCATGATTTGGCTACTAGCCCCAAAGTATCAATTTGATTATAACATGCCTAAGAAAGAAGAGGTTGCTTGTTGGAGGGAAATTTAGAGGAGAAAATGTTATTTCTTCGCCTCTGATGCAAGGGAGATTTAATACAACATCAAAAACCTCCATGGGGGTCACTATCACTTTCATTCATATTGACTATCTAGTTGCATGTGGACATGCAAAATTTTTGGCTGGGGTGAGATGACTAGCACCAAAATTGACATCTCTTCAACACCCATTCACTACCTTATTAAATACCTTTATGCCATCTCCATACCATATTATAGCTCATTTTCTCATAACAACGCACTTTGGGCCAAGGTACAACATTTATTTTATTATATCACTTTTAATGCTTATTATTTTGTATTAGGGAAATAATATTCATTTTCATGCTAACTGATTAGGATTTATGAGAAATACTTTACATAGAATCATATAGGTACCCCTGTAGGTGACAAAGAAGGATTTGGAGAAGATTAGTTGTTGCAAAACATTTGTGTTGATACAAATCATTTGTGTTTCTGCAACGATACCTTTATGTTGTTGCAAAACTCTAGGTCACAATGCTGCAACACCCTAGGTCATAGTATTCCAACAACCCAAGTTGCATTGGTACAACACCTCCTCCAACAAGTATTCCTACAAAATGCATGAGTCCCATTGTTGCAACATGTTGGAGTATTAATTCTGCAACATGTCGAAAGTACCAATGCTACAACACATCTAAGTATCAATGCTGCAAAACATCTAGAGTATTGATGCAACAACACATCTAGGATAGTAAAGCTGCAACACTTTAGCACACCACTTGTGGAAGCATGATGCTACAAATCCTTACCTACAAAGTTGCAACGCCATGGAAAACTAAAGCAGCACAATACAAGTCAACTACTGAATGCATAACTCTCACTATTATTTTCGTAATAGAGGGATCTACCACTTTATTACTTAAAAAAGGAAGAGATAAAGGTGGTTGGTCATCCAATGTGGAAATATTGACTATAATAGTTTGGACCCAACCTCTTGCCTATCGCGGTGGATGAGTGAGTTAGTAGATACATGATTTTTCCATATTTCTGCTATGTTGTTGTAACAGAGGGAGAATATCATGAGAATAAAATATTCTCATGGTTTTCCCTTAAATTCTTGAAGAAACTAAGATATTAAAGCATTGTATAAATGCCTCACTCTACTCGATCTAGGGTAGAAAATAAGTAATAAGGAGAATATTGTTGTAATAATATTTTTATTGCTATTAATTAGATCTAGTTGGTTCCCATTTCATTTCTATTTTGTGAGATTTGATGTGATGATAGTGTAGGTGTGCTGGTGTAAGTTTCATCGTTTCCTTGTCTCAGGAGGTAACCCCCCCTCCTTAGTTAGGTAATGCATGTATCTTAATTAGGATGATTTATATTTTCATTTTCTTTATTAGAAACCAGAGAACCCACAGTAAAAACCATTATTTATGTCAATGTTTCAAATCCCAACAGGGATCCATCATTAGGACAACTATTGAGTGTTGATAGAAGAAGAGCTTGATAGGGAGATATAAATAGTTATGAAGAAAGTTGTTTTGATTTAAGGGAAAAAATGAAAGTTGGCTGTTTAAGTAATTAATAATATCAAAATATTTAATTTAATCTATTTTATTATTTATTTAATATATTTTCATTTTTAGTTTAGTTGATTTAATTATTTACTTTGTTTAATAATCATTTATGTTGCTATAACTCACTAAGTACTTTAATCCATTACCTAACTATTAGTGTTTCTAAAATTCATTAAGAAAATTACTTTGATTTCTAATATTGTGTTTCGATTGAATTAAGTATTGATTTCCTCTATTTCCTGTATTATGTGGTGTTAGCCTTGATTCGATTTGGATTTTTGTATGATATGTTGCTATCATTTTAGTATCTCAAAAATTCATGAACATTATGGTTGTAGAGTTTAGGAATAAGCAATCAACTTGAGAAAGTCATCTATTTACTTTCCTACCTCTACATTTACCTTCTAGCAAGAGTGATTTACTTTCCTTCCTATATATTTACTTTCCTATACCACAACTTCATCGTTATTTAACATATTGTACTAGCATATATGGTGCATGATAGTTCACAAGTTCCATACAAAAACCTTATTGATAATTAAATGTAGTTCTCATTTATCTACTACGAAATTAGGATGTAATTGAAAGTCCCTTCAATGGTCAACTGGAAAAACCACCAAATGAAGTGAAGATGGTTAGTGATCAACTAACAAAACCACCACATGAAGAATCCAAAGCTCCATCTTGGACTCTTTCAAGAATGAACTATTGGAAATATTCTCATGTTGCACCTGATAAGGGAAATATTATATATTAAGATTCAATCTTCAAAGTCTAATCAATTAATCAAAATTCAATAAGCATTTGGGAATTCCAATATAGCAATTGGTCTCCTTAAGAAGCAATCAACGACTATTTTAGTTACTCATCAGGAATGTTCAAAAATAACAGCTATTCACTTTAAAATATTGGTGACCTTTTAGGCATATCTTAATGAAAGCTCAGTTCAACAATTTTATAATTAAGATGACAAAAAATTAATGGTATAATTATTTAGACTTGTGATTAAGGGGGGGAATGTTAGACTATGAGCCCCTAGACAATCAAAAAGTCCAAGACCTTATATATATATGAGTTGTAAAACTTATTTTTGATAAGGTGTTTTCATGATCCATTGATGGGTTGTTAGTGAGATATAGATCTAGAGTGATCCAATTGACGTTCATTCAAATCCTTAGATCAATACAACTAGTTAAGAATAGGGCATAAACCATTTTTCTACCAATTTCTTGTTGCGTGTCACTTGCACCTAATTCTTAACAATTCACGACATTTTTGTATGCACGCAATGCATTATGAACATAAAATTTGAATCACTACCCTCGCTGGAAGAAGGGCCCAATTAAGTTTTTGTATTCGGGTTGTGTTCCTATTATAATTAGTTATCATGGTTGGTTATATTTACATAACTTAGCTTGCATATTTATTAAGGGTTTATGTTTTAGTTTTGCATAGCTTATTTCTAGTTGAATGTTATATGTACATTAAGATATGTGAATCCTTGATATCTACTTAAAGAAATACCACCTACAATAATGTGTTTGGTTTCGACACTTGTTATATTAATTCCAAAGTTCTTTAAAATTATGATCTATCTTATAACATTGAGTTATGTAATTAAGTTAAGCTAAAAAATAGTAAGCTAAAATATATCACTACTCAAGATATTATTGTGAGTATAATAATATATTACAAATATAACAAATATGGTCAACAAACAACTTTAATTTCATACAAAATCCCAACTAGGTACATTATGCCTAATTCAATTAATTAATATCATTAAAAAATATCACAATACTAAATATTAAATATGTGTACTTTTTATAAATTCTCTTCATATCAATAATTATTATTTGCTTATGTTAGCTCTACAAATCCTATTATGGGCACTTTATATATAAAAAATAATAAAATGATAAATAATTTAAAATTGAAAAAGGATCCGACATATAACTTGCCAAGAAAGATATCATTAATAGTAAATGTTTAAAATCATATTCTAAGTTTTTCATAGAACTTCTTTAGCTAGTGGCTAAATTTTTCATAAGCTACTAGCCTCAATCTTTTGTCTACATTAATTTTATAAATTCTAATATGGATTTTTTATATAAAAAAATAAAAGATAAAAACGATTAAAAGAAATAATATCATTATAATATATGTTTAAATGCGTCATGATATTTCCTTTTTCCAAATAACAGACATGCAACCAACCACTTTATAGATCAAATGTTGAATTAAGTAATACATTTACCTTAATCCCATTGAAAATAAGAAATACGATTGCTTAATATCTTTTTCTTATGCCCGAGGATACATCTGAAGGTAGACTGAATACAAGACATTTTTTATGAGTTATTGGTAGTTTACAAAAATTATAGTTTATTAACAAATTCCTCACAATGAGCAAACCTATGTATTACATGCAAAAGAAATCTAGATGTCTTCCTTATCATAAAAACATATTTGTCATTGGAGTGTTCCTAAAAGGAACAAATGAAACTAAATAATGAGGACCTATATATATTTATGAATCCTTAACAGTCCCATGATTTTGTGGATGGCCATCAATATCTTACATGTTTTTCCTATTAAATTTTCTAGAAGCACAATTGTTTATGCACATAGTGCACGAGGAAATGTTATGTTTATCTTAAATAATATTCACGTAATCATACCCACTATAAAGAGGAAGAAAAAGTGGCATAAGTGCTATGGATTGGTTCGGAGAAAAGAAACATTTCAAAGGATAAACAACCCAAAATTTGAAAAATCTTTTTTTTTTTTTAATTTTGGTATGTTCTATGCTTAAGAGAAATTTACTTGAAATTTTCTTATTAGCCCAATATCAATTTCCAGAATAGCAATCACATCAACATGATAGTAAAATGCAGATAGAACATAAATATAAATAGTAGAAGACAAGCCAAGACAAGAGGACACAAGATGTGGCACCAGCCAAGGACAAACCCCAATGTGGGGAAACCCTTGATCAATTCTTCTTATATTCTTCAATAATTCAAGAGAGAGAGAGAGATAGTACAATTATACAAATTTGTAATTTTATGACAGCAACAGCAAAACCCTAACCAACAAAGTCAAGGCTGGTCAAACAGGTCAGATTTGACCTCTAGTCAACCTCAGTCAACTCGGCCTCCAACAGCAAGAATAGTCAACCCAAACCAGTCCAAATCATTAGTCAAACTGTAGTCAACGTTGGGACATATCTACAGTCAACCTTTAACAGTCAACGCTAGTCAATGTGTGGTCAAAATAGGTTAAGGAAGCTGCCCAGAAATGCAGCCTACCTAGGAGATGCTGCCCAACCCAATCTGCAGTCCAAGAAGCCTCCACATTGGTCAACGTTATCCAACCTACCCACCTGCACCTTGGTCAACCCAAGTCAACATTGCCCTAACCAAATCTGTGTCTTCCTTCTTCCCAGGTGTGAGAGACCTACTCCTCCTATGTATACCCAATCAAGCTAGGAGAGAGAAGAATGAGAGATGAGATGAGTGAGCTTATGCCACAAGGTCTCCTCCTTTTATATGCCACGTTGAGGATAAGCTAGGGGTGTAAAACATTGTTTTTCTTGTTGGCCGACCTTAACAAATTGTCAAGAATACAAAAAAAATTCATATCTCCATGAATACATGTCTGAATCGGATGATCATTAGATCAATCCTACACCTCTCGATGGGAGGAATCCAAGAAAAATAATAGCTGCCATAGATAAGGTGACCCGTATGGAGTTTGGCCCTAGTTTTCAAAACTATGTATTAAATGCACAAAAAATCTAGATGTCTTCCTTATCATAAAAACATATTTGTCATTGGAGTGTTCCTAAAAGGAACAAATGAAACTAAATAATGAGGACCTATATATATTTATGAATCCTTAACAGTCCCATGATTTTGTGGATGGCCATCAATATCTTACATGTTTTTCCTATTAAATTTTCTAGAAGCACAATTGTTTATGCACATACTGCACGAGGAAATGTTATGTTTATCTTAAATAATATTCACGTAATCATACCCATTATAAACAGGAATAAAAAGTGGCATAAATGTAATGGATTGGTTGGGAGAAATGAAACATTTCAAAGGATAAACGACCCAAAATTTGCAAAATCTATTTTAGACTTCACAGTCATAATTATTACCACAAAATGGGAATTCAATTTCAACATTAGGCATAGGAATGGTACATGACCAAGTTTCGTGAAATGTGTGGTTATAATAAGTTTAATATCTATTTTTTGGATGGGTATGAAGAGGGAAGTCATCACTACCTTCCAACAATTAAGCTGAATTTGATGCACATTTGGGCATTTTTTCTCTTAGCCCTTACAACTTTTTCGATTTTTAATAGATATGTTTTGGGCAACATTGATATCATAATTTGGTTCTCTAGAACTCTTTATTTCCATAGAAAGGAGATGGATTTCTCAATTTAGGAAAAAATTAATTGATCAATATTCCAACTCTCCAGTAAAGGATCATATGGAAGTGTTCCTACATGTCTTTTGTATATCACCCATTGAACTCTTAATTGTAGTTGGATGCATTAAACCATCAACTTTGGGTAGCCAATCATTAATCTAATGATACGATGTGATATGTCAAGGGTTCTCCTTAAACCCTTTACAATTTGAATAACCATATACTATTGGGGTGTTATAAAAGTGATCTAATTCACTACTAATACCATTGAACCAAGCTAGTTATTGGAAAATAACATGTTACAACTAGCATGCTAAAGTGATTGTCCACTTTCATCAAGCATCTATCTACGATATTTTTCTCGTGATAAAACCTTTCAATAGTTTTGGATTGATGGAATCTCTTGCACATTTGAATTCGACCTTGAATCATGATCTCACAATATTCAATGAATAATTATTCAAATTCACACACATAAATAAAAATAATTTAATTAAATACATGAATCATAAAGAAAATCTAGACTTACTGCAAATAGCATGGGAGAACTTGAAAAACTTGAAACAATATGAAATGAGTTGGAATTTGAAGAATTGACCATTTGATATTATTGATTTTTTTCAATGTCTTTGAATGAAAATGATCATCAGTACATCAATATACTTTTAAAATAAAGTTTGAGTAGCATAGAACAATCTAACTTAAAAGATAATTTAAATGGATTTTAGAAGGATGTTTTCTTTCTTTTTCTTGAGAAATATATTTATATTCCATATTAGGAATATACATGTTTCAGCCCTTGAGAGATTGCCAAGACTTAATAACAAGAATTCAATTCATTACAATAAAGCTCATCATGTCACTTGTGGGAATTACACTTAACTAGGGTTGTAAAAATCATTCCTCCCAACCACCCAAGATAATCTTAATTAACAAATGGATTTTAGAAGTTATTGATGCCCTCCATTATTCTATGATGCCTCAGTATGTACATATGTACAAAGTGCATCAAAACTCTATCTAATAGTATGTATTGAACAACGCTCTTTGTTTTTTCCTCCATAAGGCAAAACATATGCACAATTTTAATTATGAAAGTTTATATTTATATTTTGTCAATTATATTTTTTATTATTTGTATTTAAAAATGCAATGATGTGATTTACACTATATATCACATTGACAAAGTAAGTAAAAAAATAATGTACACATCTATCATCAATGTGTTGAAACATACAATTATAAATTAAAATCCTAGTGCTTATTTAATTATTTTGCCAAAATTTAGAGAGGATATATGTGCAAGAAATATTTAATAGTAAATACTTTGGAGTGGATAGATTTATTTGAAGAGCTGAATTTGTAAGGGATTATCATAGGTAACATATAAATACGTAGAGGAAATTTTAGATATGTGATTTCATTCTATTGATCATCTCAATATTTTTCCTAAATAATTTAAACAATTTTTAGTGCATTCTCAAAAGAGAATATAAAGGAATTTCATTTGTTTTAAATGTGTATTTACACAAAAAAAAAAGTTGTCAAAATTTCGAGAGGAAAAGTTTTTCAAGAGAGGTTTACCAACATAAACTTTTGAGTGGCGAGATTTTTTAACGAGTAAAATTTGTAAGAAATCATTGTATGTCACACAAAAGTCTATATAGGAGAAATTTCAACTATGGGACTTTACTATATTAATTGTTTTAGTCTTTCCCCTATTTCATTCAAATAAATTTCATTGAGTTCTCAAAAAGATAGAAGGGTTTCAATGTTACCTTCAGAACTAGAAGCCTTGTTTTCTTGTTGTTTATCGTCGTTTTCTTCTATATATTTCACAAGAATATATATATATATATATATATATATATATATATATATATATATATATATATATATATATATATATATATATATATATATAGATAGATATATGCGCACGTGTGTTAAATGTTTTTCTCCTTTGTTTTAAGCAATATATTTTTATAGAGTTTCTTTACTTGTATATGAGGTGTTTGGTATCTACAAAAATTGTAATTGAATTACTGATTACATTAGATCCCAAATCCTGTCCTTGTTAGTTAGATTTTTTTTTTTGAAAGATATTTTTGTAATAATCAGTGCATATTGCACATGAATTGCAAACTGTTGCACATTCTACATGAATTTTACTCCATTGTGTACTATATAATAATTGTGACCTAGTGTGTATGGTCACTTAAATAATACTGCTTTGTAAAAAATGTAAGTACCATTATTTTTAATGCCAAACTTTTTTTAATTGTCCACGAGTTTATCAGTGAGGAGTAAAGAACATAATAAATATAATAAGTTGTAAACAATGTTTTTTAATTTGTAACAATATGATAATTGTATATCATGCATATACATATCTATAATGCACCAATGTGTATCTTTTCATTATGTGCACTATTTTTCTTATTTTGTTAGAAGAAACATAATTTCTTTATATAACGATCTTTTTTTTTTTAAAGAACAAGGGTGATAGAATTTCAAGGAAAATAACTTATTATAGTGAAAATTATGGTAGTTCATCCCATTAAGAGAACAAAAAAAGTTCTTTAAGTTTTATTAAAAATTTAATATCTTCGAATTATCTATAAATTTAATTAATGATGTGTATTAGTTAATGCAGGTCATGTAGAGAAAAAACGTGATAAGCTTGTTCACGATCTGAGTGCAAAAGAGCATAGTTTAAGCCTTACAGAAATGTTGCAAAGAGAAGAATTAGATGGAATAAACTGTAACCATCACGGAGTTTTAATAACTAACATGTTTTAAACACTTGGTTTCGTTTTTTTGATGATTTGCAGGGACCAATAACAAGGGAACCAAGAAAATTTTAAGGTTCCACATTTATTTTTTAAGTGTAGAAACCTTGGTGAATCTCACAAATTCTTTGAATGCAAACCATATAATAAATGGTGATATTTTGGTAAAATTTTCCAAAATTTCTAAGGATTTTATATAATTTCTATAAAAGTTTGGTGATTTTTGGACCAAAATACTTTTATCCTATAAAATTTGGTAGATTTAGTATAAAAAAAAATGGAAATTGACAAATAATTTTGGGGAGAAAACATGGAAAACTAGTCCATTGGGGAATTTAGACCCTAAATTTTTCTCGAGATGGAATTGAATATTGTCTTAAGAGGGCAAAAATTATGAAGGATGTAAATGATGATGACTTGATCCTCAATTTATCTAGAGTGGTGCTAGAAGTTAACGATAGGAGAAACGTTGCTTACAATACTACAATAGATATAATAAAAGGATCGTATAGATGTACCTTCCACTTACAATACAAAATAAACTAAATGACTCCAACAATTAGGTTATATACAAACTATATGAAGCAATGCCCAAAGAGATTTGTGAGACTTGTAATAGAAAAAATAATCCACTCATTCACTAGTGCCTTTTAATAGGTGGTAACATAAAAACAAGAGCTAATTGAAGGATTAACCAATATTGGGTTAACAATGACTCGTGAGTATATGTTGAAGTATCAAGGTTAATTGAACATTTGTAAGTAGCTATGGTGTTTGATTTCCATCATTTTATAATTAATGGAACAATAAGAAGATTTTATATCAATTATATCTATGCTTTGTCACGATGTATTAAACATGTAGAAAATAAAGTAGGGATTAGAGCAAATGGAAGAGATTTTGAGAGATGGCATAGATTATGGCTTTGGAAGATGTGTATTAGCTATGAAACACTTGTTGCTATGTCGTGCTTTTTTATTTACACATTAATGTATAGTATACTATATAAATGCAAATATATTTATTACACTTTATTTATATGTTTGTAGATGGAATAGGAAGACATGGAACATAAAAAATCATACCAATCAAGAAAACATCAAGTTAAATAATTCAAGTACAATATCAACCACATGTTATGAAGAAATTAGGCATGCATGCAGCGTGAACAATGACAATAATTCAAGTGAAGAATGATAATGAATATCATTGAACGTTATTGCAAGTTATATGTTTTGGAATATTTGCCTATGAAAATTAAGGATTTTATTTAATGTACTCTATATATTGTCCCAATTGCATGATATGAACATATCGCCAATAAGTGTAAAAAATATATGTTGGCTAATTTTTTATTGTTGTGAACATTCATGTTGTCCCATTTTATATGACAATAGCTCTCCTATTCATATATAATAAAATGAGTTTCTTATTTCATTGCATTGTCCCATGTTGTAAAATGTTATGTTACTAATTAATTAATATAAGAATAATTTACATTATTACATATAACATAAATTTAATCTATTGGATAATGCATCAATGCAATCATTATACTAGAATGCAATAATTAAAGTATAAGAATCAATATTATTATCAAAATATTTTATTTTGAGATGACCATTAAAATATATTCTTTAAAATTAAAATTAAATTTATTTTTGTATTTTTTCAAACTCACTAACAATGCATGCCATAAAAAAGGAGTGCATTTTAATGATACATACGTATTGATGCTTAATAGCAAAGAATGGTGCCGACACCTAAGATTAAAATGTTCACAATTTTACATCCTTTCGATTCACATGGTAATATTAGCGTTTGATGGAAATTATCTCTTGCGAACAAAAGTGAACTCCCTAGATCTAGTGGCTTGATCTAGAAACAACAAAAACAAAAAGGATACATGTTTTCCTTAAAGAAATTAGAAAATGGAGGAAAGGCCTACCTGGAACCCAATACAAGTCCTTCTCTTCTCTTGTCTTGTAAAATTTAGCTCCAACTCCAATCACTATAAATGGAACCTGCAAAACAACTATAACAAGCAAGAGAACTACAAGATATACATAACATAGACTAATATATCTAATCAATTAGTCAAGAAAGAATTGAAATACGTATGCATCAAATAGACACAAGTATAGGAAAATAAAGCTTTTTTTATTAATGGAATGTAGGAGAAGACTATAACCCTTTTACAGATATTGACTATGGAGATGTCTCCCACCAAACTTGTCACTCCTTAGCCACAAAGAAAGTCTTCAATCACAAATCAAGGATGGTTATGGATCCTTAGGTAAAAAGAAGAAACATCAGGGCATAACTAAGAGTCTCCAAAATCCAACCTAGACTCTATGGGAGGTAGTGAATTTATAGGGTAAATATAGTAGTTTGGGTTACCAATCTAGGACTTAGATCCACAAATGATGGAGGATAAGCTCTAGGGATAAGAGACAATACCTCTAAGGTAGGAGTTTGAAATATCAATCAATAGTAAATGGCTAAAACCACCATCGAATATTTAGGAAATAGAAGTTTCAAATTATTTTTTCCCAAAAATTCTAGAAAAATTATACTTGCAGCAAAGGAAACATGCGTTGTGCAGCATGGTTTCTCAGTTATGCAAAATGAAATAGTGTAGGTTGCATAGAAGACAAGGTGCAATGGGTCCAAAAATGTGTTTTTGAGCTGATAAACCCAGAATTCTTGGACCCTTTGGAGAGATAATGCTTAAGGCTTTGCAAAGGGATGATTTCAAGGTTTCAAGGATGTTGATTGATCTGATTTCCAGGTCATTTGAGCAGATGTGACCAAATGACTTGTAACAATTAGCACTGATGTTGATATTTATAGCATACAAATATTAAGACACCTAGTGTTTTATTTAGCTGTATGAGAACCGTGGATTTTAAAATCAAAAAATAATAGTTGATGCATAAAAATTATAGGAACCCTGATGTTCCAAAAAACAATAGTATGACCCATTGTGTAACAATTATATTAGCATTTGTGCATTATTAGGGGATAAAAACAATGTTGGTGTGTAATAATAATATGATCACTAATGATTTTAGTTTTCATTAGGCATTACTTTTTTTAAATTGTAAATACAAGGGTACATGCTGTTAGAATAAGCACCAAGAAACAAATCTTTGCAAAAACCTCCACCTGCCCAATTTTTTTAAGTTATAGTGAACGATTGTTAAAAAATTCACTAAAACATCTACTATAAATGGTGGAGGTTGTAGTAGATAATTTTTTGAAATTTTTTCCCAATATTGTAACACTAAAAATCTTTGCAAAAATCTCCACTACAAGGTGTTTTCCTTGTAGTGAAGGTGAGCCTAGGAAGATTAGGCCACCAACCTTTGATGGTTAAAACAAGAGAGGACATTGTGTTGAAACTTCATTGCTTGGAATAAAAAATATCTTTAGTAGCATAGTTACTCATTTAATATAAGGCTAGGATTTCCATGTATCATCTACAAGGAAACTTGTCTCTATGTTGTGGGATTAGTTGAGGCAATTAGGAAACTTGTCTCCATTTTGACTAATCAAATATAAGCATGTTCATTAAGGATGGGAGGAACATGCAATCCAGAAGGGAATCTCTTACCTTTTGAGGTAGAAACAAGACTAGATGCACTAATAGGTGAAACTTGAAAGTGACTAGGTTAGTTAAAGGATGGCCCTAATGGGGTAAATATGGTCAAAGATGAGATCAACCATGAAACAAAAGGGAAAACACTAAGGAAAGTGAAATAGATATTTCCTTTAGGTTCCATAATTAATAGAAGTCTTAGTCTAAATGTCTTATGAATTAGCTCTTTTATGGCTTCTCAAAATAATAAGAAAGGAAATTGACAAATATATGTTGAAATTTAGCAAGAAGGATTCTAGATTGATGTAGTTGCAGATGTTAAATGTTAACATTGGACAATACAATTACACTAAAAGTATTCAAAGGTGCCAAATCCATCTATGCTTTAAAAGAAACAATTGTATCAATACAAAATTGCAATTTTAGGAAATATTTTCTTTTCTAATTCTAACAATGGAATGTTGAAATAGATCAAAATCTTAAATATTCAACTCTTTTTTAATAAAAAAAAAAAATTAAAACTAAGGAAAGCCCCTTAGAATCATCCACTTAAACTATAAAAAAGGATGATCAAATGGATAAATTCAATTGGTGTCCTCTCACCATTGTAACATAAAACTTCTTTGAATTATGCTAATATAATATATAAATGGAAAATGAAAAATGTTATAATGTTATGTATAATTTTGAAAAATTGTAATGTTTAAGACTTAATAATTTAAGAATTAAAATAGTTTAGAAAGATAAGGTGAGCATCCATGAATGTTCAGGATTTCTTTGCTTAAATTTTGGGGGGCGGGGGGGGTGGGGGGGTGTGTGGGCGCGGGGGGGGTTGGGTCTTTCTTGGTAAAATTTTAGGTTAATAATGTTTGACATGGTTTTCAGTGTTACAGATGAGTGCCTTGGTGGGAGGGGTTGGGAACCCCTCTTCCCATAGCCTTGTTACTCGGATTTCAAAAAGAGGAATGGAGGGTTTGTAAAAACTACAAGGTGATGGAACTTCTAAGGAGATTCCTATTTTGGTAGCACAATAACAAGCTTATTTGAGAGGGGGAGTGTATACCAAAGGCAACCCAAAACCTTCACTTCGTAATTCCACCAAATAACTTGGAAGAACACCGTAGAATAAAGAAATACCATGCTTTTATACGTAAATTTGTTAGTGGGTGTCCCATATAAAAGGAGTTAGATCAATGGATACAGTGAAAATGGAAATCTAAAGAAGTTGATCTCAAATTACGACCAAAGGGATTTTCAATACGATCTTCTCTAGTATAGAGGATAAGAATAGGGTTTTCGAGGGAGGACCTTATTTTTCTAAGAATGTAGGCCCATATATGCATCATTGGGAAGAATGCTTCAACCCTGACAAAGAAGAGTTTATGAAAACACTTATATGGGTGTGACTCTACTCTCTTCTTGTGGATTTTTGGATTCCAAAATTTTTGGAGGGAATTGGTAATGCAACCGAAAAATTTGTGTAAGTATTAGAGGTAACAAAGAGGGGGGAAATATGTCCTATACGAGACTCTGTGTTTACATGGATATTTCGCAACCCTTACCAACTTCAATTAATTTAGAGTATCAAGGGGAGATATGGACTCAACCTCTAGACTGTGAACACATTTAGTTTTGATGTCATATTTGTCATAATCATGGGCATATATTCATAGATTTTCCTCTTTGAAATAAGGAACAACAACATGTAGGGCTAGCTTTGAATGATGGTTTCTCGAACATTCCTTCTAGAAGACATAATTATCGAGGGAGGGATACTCAATATCAAAGAAAATTTGAGGATAAGAACACTTTCATAGCCTTGGAGGGATGGAGGAGGACTTGAATTTACTAGATGATATCATGCTGATAGAAATGATAGTGGAATCCTTAGAGGAGAAAAATACACAAAAGAGGAAAATGCCTGATGAAGTGACATAGGAGGCAGAAATGGTGATTTTTTTTTACTTACCAGACATAAATGAATACATGTCCTTAACTAAGGAAAATTTTGAAACTCTAGTAGAATAAGAATGAGCTCTTGTTACCTTTATAAACGATTGGGTGATGTAGGCCTTGGGTGAATTATCAAATTAGCAAAAGAAATTTGTCAAATTACCAAAAGGAGTTGTATGCTCATATGTATATGAATTGGAATAATAAAGGAGGTAAGAATGGTTTGGTAGATGATGAGGTTGGACCTATGCATGATTCAAAGTAAAAAGGGAAAGAACAAGTGGTTAAAGATACCAAATGAAAAGGTAGGAAGCCAACACGAGAATTGTTGTAGAATAATGGTGAAGAACTCATTAATTCAGGACAAACTATGATAATATAGGCATTTTCTCACCATCCCAATAATTTTCACAATGTATATGATTACTTCGAATATTCAGGGCTTAAACAGTAACGGTAAAAAATGATATTTAAGGGAACAGGTCGAATTGGAAAATCTTGCCTTGGTGATTTTGCAAGAAACCAAGGTTTTAATGATTAAATTTAGTGAAATAGGTGCTCACTTCTAGAAGGGGTGTAAAGTTATGGCTCTCAATGCAAAAGGTAGTGCAGACGGTCTAGTCATTTTGTGGAACCCTATGGAAGGTTTTTTCCAAGATTGGTTGGCTAGTCCTTGTATTTGGCTAGTCCTCATATTTTGACAGGTTGATTTAGGTATCTTGGGTCAAAATATATAGTGTGCTTAACTGCAGTGTATGGTCGTCCAGTGGTGGGAGAGATTGGTGTTTTTGGAGAATATTCATGTCCATCAAAGTATAATTAGAGATTCTCTCTAGATTCTTGGAGGGGATCTCAACATCATACAAAATCTAAATGAAAAAAAGGGTGGGGTTCGTAGATTAGATTCAGAATAGACCTCTTTTCTTGAGTTTTGGGAGAAATTACAGTTGGTGGATGTGCCTACTGTTAATGGTATTTTTACTTGGAATAATAAATGGGGGGGTAATATCAGATAGTTAGTCGCTTGCATTGTTTTTAGGTTTCTGAGTCAATGATGGACAAAGATGTCTTCATTGAAGCGACTATTCTCCCTTATTTAGGTTTTGACCATTGGCTAGTTCCATTAAATTTAGACTTTATGGAAGCCCCAAGGAACAAACCTTTTCATTTTAAAGGATTTTGGTTCTAGAGGTTGGACTTTGTTGAAAAAGCCAAAGCATGGTGGGAGGAAATTATGGTAAAAGGTAACAATAAAATGCACACCTTTAAACTGAAACTTAAGAAATTGAAAGAAAGGATCAAATTGTGGGATAAAAAGGATTTTGGTAATATTTTTATGGAAAAACAACTTCTGGAATGTCGAATGTGTGACTACAATAACTAATTATTACCAAAGGTTTCACTTTTTAATTAGTGTAAGAAGATGGGGTCACCCTAACTAAGCTAGAGCATAGAAGACAATAGGAAGAAACTCTTTGCCTGTAAAAATCCAGAGTTCGGTGGCTAAGAGAGACAGAGAGAAGAATTCCAAATTCTTCCATAAATCTATGATTCAACATAGGCATAACAATAAAAATTTTCCACTTATGGGAAGAGATGGATTGTGTAAACTTCAACATCAAGAAATTCAGGCAGAGTTGATAGCTTATAACAAAGAGATACTTACAGAACCTTACCACAACCGAGAGACAACTATTACTCAAATTGCAGATTGTATCTCTAAGTTTATAAGTAAAGAGAAAATCCGTGCTTTGATGAGGCCGATATCTTTTCATGAAGTGGAAGAAGTTATTATGTCTATTCCTTAAAAATAGGCTCCTGGACCAGATGGGTATACCAATTTTTTCTTAAATTACGTTGGAACTTTCTAGGACGAGAGATTCATTATATAGGAATCCATAAAATACCAGTCAATGTGGGCAGGTTTGAATGCAAGTTTTTTATCTTTAGTTCCCAAGCAAGGAAAATATGAGGATCCTAGTGGTTTCATACCCATTGCTTTGTGAAATGTTATTTATAAATTTATTGCTCCAGTTATTGTTAATCGTTTGAAACCACTACTTAAAGACCTTAATTCTCCAAAAAAAAAATATGGTTTTGTGGAGGGCTGACAGATTTCTAATGGTATTATCATAGTTCATGAGATTCTTCACTCTCTTAAGACTCTGAAGAAACTTGGCATGCAAATCAAACTTGATCTAAGGCTTATGACTGAATAAGATGGGATTTTTTGCTACAGGTTCTTGATGTTTTCATTTTTTTCTTGGCATTGGATTTCTTGGACACAGTCTCTTACCTCTTCTCCTTTTTACTCAATTTTTATTAATGGTTCTCACTCTGGTACTTTTAATCCATATCGTGGACTAAGACAGGGGATCCATTATCTTTGTTCCTTTTCATCTTAACTATGGAAGGCCTTGGAAGATTTCTTACAAATTCTTGCGTGAAAGGATCTATGAAAGGATTGCATCTATCTGGGGAAGATATTTCAGTGACTCATCAATAATCTGTGGATTATGCTTTTCTTTTTGGGAAACCCAACCTCAAAGAAACAAAAGTGATTCATTCTCTGCTTTTTATTTTTATGGAAGCCTCTAGTACTCTCATTAATTATGACAATACCAAGGTTTTCTTTCTCGATTGTAAGGAGTCCATACATGTTCATTTAGCCAGTGTTTTTGAATTTCAAAGAGACTTTCTCCCTTATAAGTATTTGGGTCGGGGGTTCCCTTAGTGCTAAATCCTAAGTGAATCTCATGCTCACAGGATCTTCTATTGAAACTTACAAAGATTAATAAGTGGACTTTTCGAGATCTCAATTTCGCAGGGAGATTGGTCCTTACTAAATCAATGCATCAAGTACTAGTGTATCATATGTCTATTATGTTAGTGTTGAAATTTGTTTGGAATAGTTTTATCTAAAAATGGTGAGAATTCCTCTAGCGAGGTATGAAAAAAGCAAGAAAAAGGTATGTAGTGGCTTGGGAAACACTTGTAAAGCTAAAGTCGTTTAGGGGTTTGGACTTGCATGATCTAGAAATTTTGAGTTCAGCTTTTAGAGCGAAGATTTGGTGGAGATGCATGATAGGGGGAAATGAATTATGGAAGAAAATATGGCTAAGGAAATCTACTCCTTTAACGTCCCAAGAAGAGAGACTTCATTATGACTCTATTATTGTTGGTTCTAGTATATGGCTTTGGGCATAAGAAAATCAAGAGATTGTGCAAAAATACACTTTTTGGGAAGTCAAGAACTTAGGGGAATTTGGATTTTTTCAGGGATGATGCATGACAGTAGTTACCACGTTTGAATGAGAAATATGACTTCAACACTATGAAATCTCTTACATCTAGTTTGGGAGAAATGAGAGTTAGCAATTTTTGGAAGATAGATTCCAACCCTTGAACGTGGAGGAAGGGGAAAGGTTACGAAGAATGGCCTTATTATTTGTAGGAATTACCATTGGATCAATTTCAACAAGAACTCTTGGACCGAAAATAAGAATCTCACAAGACAATGGTACCTTACGCTGGGGTTTACGTCCTACTGAGATGTTTATAGTTGTATAAGTATATTCTTATTTCATAGATCATCTGGGCATGGTAAAATACATTATTTGGGGAAAGATATGGTTAGGCTTGCATTGGACTAAAATTTCATTTTTTCTTTGCTTGATGGAGAGGCGTAGGCTTCTCACCAGGGATCTCATTAGGAAGAAGGGTTTTGAAGGGCCCTCTCTTTATTTCTAATGTTACAGGGCTGAAGAAATGATGGATCATTTATTTATTTATTGTCTATTTTTGAGGAGGTATGATTTTTTCTTCACTTTTTTTTTGGTATTGATACTTGGAATAAATATAGTTTGGTGGAATTTCTTTCTCAATGGAGCTACTCTATGTTCAAAATCCCTGTCGTCAATAGGGCTTGGATATTGATGAGAGGATTTCTCCTTTGGAACTTATGGAAAGAGAGAAATTTGAGGATTTTTTGCAATAAGATGAGGAGGGTAGAAATTATTAAAGAGGTGACTCACCAAAATATCAGAGAAAATATCCTTGCATTTCTTGGTCAAACGATGATTGAGAGGCCAACAATATAGAGGCAGTGATTTTATAGAAATTAAATTTGAATCAAAAAAATTCCTCTCTTAAGTAATCAATGGTCCCAATTATTTCTTCTAAAGTCTCTTTTTCTCCTCCTCCAAGAGGATTTATTAATTTAAATTTTGATGGGGCATCAAAGGGTAATCCTGGTGAAGCTGGTTTTGGAGGTGTTTTTCAATATTGTCACTCACATACCTTGCGAATTTTTGCACAAAGTGTGTTGGGAAAACAAGTAACAATATGGCATAGTTTTTGGTTTTGGAAAAATGCATTCAGATAACTATTTGCGAGTAGTTTCACTTGTTATAGATTGTTGGAGATTCACATGTTGCAATTCAATGTGTACAAAAGTTGTTAAATTAACAACCTCCTAGGAACATAGTAAAGAGTTGGAGGTTGGAAGGGGTAGTTAAAAGTATAAATCAATTGATTACTAAATTGGAATATGTAATAGTTCAACATTCCAGAAGGGATGGTAATAAGGTTGCTTATTTTTTGGCTAACTTGGGTTGTAAATCACAGGTATTTTATTTGGATGCTAATTGGCCAATCCAAATTTTGGAGATACATATTAAAACTCTCAAGGGTTTGTTAGAGGTAGATAAGAAGGACCATGATGGGGGTGACATTTTGGATGTGCGAGAATCATTGGATGGAGTGTCATACCTCACAAGTGTCAATTCCTTTTAATGTGGTGGGAAATGTTTGTTGAGGCATGAGGTAAGGGTGCCAACTAGGTTTACTACTTTAAATTGTTATTTATGGTGATGGAAAAACAACGATACAAGGGTTGTATGAATGAGGGCGACGTATGATCCTTGTCCTCCTTTTTGTACTATAAGTTGGTAATTTTTTTGTTTCGTTTTTCTTTTTTGGATTGTAATGGTAAATCCTTCAAGAAGCTAGAGTGGAATTAGTTGTGCAACATTTCTCAGGTGAGATCATTGTCGATTGATAAGTTCTTTCATTCTTTTTTGTTGGACTGGAGTTATCATTTTGGCAAGCCTGTCCTTTTATTCATCTTTCTTGGTATTTTAATGGTCGCTCTCCAATTTCTATGGTCTGTGAGTACGTTTGTTGAATTGTGGGAATTTTTTCATAGTACTCATGTTATTTGGCATCTAAGGGTTTTACTATTGGTTTCTTATGTGTTGGGATCTTGGTTCACACTAGTCAATTTGGTCATAGTTTGGTTCATATTGCTAGTGTTCAGAGTTATGGGTGTAGTCATAGCTTTCTTGTCTTTAGATTTTTCTTTGACAAATCTTGCTGCTAGTTGTGGGTAATGTCTCTAAGTTGTAGGGAAATTGAAAATTTTCTTGCATATGCTCATATTTTTTGGAATTTGGGGGATGATTTGGTAGTTCTCAAGTCTAGAATACAAGGTGTTGTTTCTTACCCCTTTTCTAGTTTTATAGCAAGATATTACTGTATTTCTTGTTTTTAGTGCTCTCTAGCTACTGCACACATGCCTCTTAGGCAGAGGATGAGTGGTAGAAGAGGTGGAGGAGGAAATGTTGGCTCTAAATGAAGTTTACCTTTTTCCTGTTATTACATTGCCACTTTTTTTTATGTCGTCCTTTTGGAAGTTTAGAAGGATATTCTACTACTAAAATGTCAAGCGTCTGGTGATCGTCCATATCACTTATATTTAGAGGTTAAAAGGGGAGGATATACAGTGGGTACCAGACCTTGGAAGGTTCTGGAAACAACAACTTCATTTTATGAACTCTTTGGCCTTATACAAACAAATGGATTTTCTGTTACAACTGATTTTCAAGGACAAACAAGTTGAGAATTGTAACATATTTTCCTCATTAGAGGATGTCAAATGAGTGATTTGTAATATCGGGTTATATTTAGATAGTGTGTATTATCGCTTGGCTCGTGTTGAAGATTTCTTGTTGAGTGACTCTGCCTCTGCAGACCTCATGGACCCTCCAATTGATCAAGGGAAAACCCCTACCATAATTTCCTTAGATTAAGATCAAGAATGGTAGGATTCTAAAGTTTTTGCTGCCAAAGTTTTGCTTATGTGATCTTTAGCTATAGTTTTTATGGGAATCTATGCTTATTGTCCATGATATGTGATTTTGAGCATTTGGTCTTTTATTTCTTCTCTTTTGGATGTGTTAGTGGTAAACTTGTGTTTTTAGTGTTCTCCATGTGCTCTAGAGGATTTATGTGTATGCACATTGTGGTTATGTTTCGAAGGTGGAAGGATCTCTTTGGGGTTTATTGATAAGACACTTTCAAAAATATCTATGTTTTGTGGTGTTTGCTCCAGGTTTTTTTTCTTGTGCATTTGCTATTTCGTTTATCAACATTGGCCAACTACATATGTTAAAGTCACAAGATATGATAAATAATTTTTTTTAGTGCTAGAAACATCACACCATAATTGTGCTTTCAATTATGATGTTTTCTTTACTACTTCCTCACTATGGTTCTGGAATCTATATGTTCACTTTTTGGTGAATTTATGAAGCTAAGAGTAGATTGACATTGTATGGAGTGTGGAATCTAGAATGAATTTGGTGCCCAATATGGAGAGTATGTTAAAGCATCCATTTGTTGGTTTTTCCTCGTTTTATGGTGGTCGCTCATTTTGTTTTCATGATATACATTTTAGGTTATAATGGGCTATCACTCAGTCCCTATAGTTAGTTCCATCATATTTTGGTTATTTGTTTTTGTGTAGTCTAATTTACTAAAGATCAATTTTTGTTTCATGGTTGATGTTATGGAGCCCTTTCAAGGAGTATTGGGAGATTTGAGATTTTGATGAACTCATGGAAATTTTTATCTTGATTATGAATATAAAATGAATCAATTCAAAATAATTATATGTAAAATCTATATATAGAAAATTATATATTTCAGAAAAATCATTTTATAAAATAATAAAAGAGATGTTGTAGTATTTTTAAATGGGTGTAAAGCTCAAATATATTCAATATGGAAGAGATGTTGTAGTATTTGTGAATTGAAGCATTAAATCCAATAATAATAATAAAAATAATGTCACCCATGAAGTGTAGACCTTTTGGTCTGAGTGGGATTTAGTCCCCGCCATCTCAAGATATGCTTATCACATTAAAATAAACTTTAATAATATTGATTCATTTTTATAATGTATAAATAGTAAACATATATCCATCCTAAATCCATCTTAATTTTGGATCTATTAAGCCTCGAGAGGGATAAAAGCTCTCAAGGTGCAAACCTCTTTTTTGAGTGCAAAACTTGAGGAAAGGTTTGCACCTTAAGAGATTTGATCCCTATCAATGATTAATAGATCAGAGTTAAGATGGATCTAAGATGGTTAAATATTTCTATATAGTGTAATTTTCCACAATTGGCTCTCTATTGCAACCCTTTTCTATGAAAGTTGAATGTAAAATCTTATAAAAACTAAATCTCATAAAAATGCGAAGAACAAGTTGGTGTTGCTTCCTCTTCTTGAAGGCTTACCTTTACCATGGAGACTTGGGATTCATGGCAGTACACGAATCTTATTAGCAACAACGCATGAGGTGGATGGCGCAAAATTAGCAAGATACTTGAGATTCATGACGATACACGACCCTTATTAACAACAACGGTGGATGGCACCAAATGGTATGTTTGTTGTGTTTTTGTTATAGGATGACAGTTACCTGAACATTAGTACATTTGATGTGTATTCCCAAACTGAGCTGTGTAGTGAAGTTATATGTATTGTTTTATTCAGTTGTTTGGTTGGCGGAGGCTTAGATTTCTTCTGGAGACTATTAAAGATGGACGTTGGCTATTAGTTTTTTCTGACTCCTTTATGGTCATGTTGTTTTTACTGTGAGTATTGAGGGGCTTGTTCTTTCTTTTTGCGCTATATTTTGGCACCTCCCCTACTCATTGTATTCTTTATCTATAGGAATTCCACTCTCTCCTATTTTTGAGTTATTTAAGATTGTTATCCTTCTCCTTTGTTCATTATACATTCTATTTCTCGTAATTGTAGAACATTTGTGGGTATATTGGCAGAAAACCAATGTCCATTTGGACAGACTACATTAAGGTTGTTTTCTCTGGTGTTGATATAGAAACTGGAAGGAGCCAGGATTCACCAAGTTTCTCTCTCTTGTGGAAGAAGTGGATAGCATCTTTCAGCATTTCCAAGCCTTTGAAAGACCTTCATCTTTGATGTTTTCATAGGTGGTGGAAATGTTTTGGTTTTTGGTGTTGTTTTTGTTGCTAAATGAACACTGAATTGTTCTCTCTTACTAGGGTTGGATATTCTGTGTCTATGTGGCTGCAACTACCAACACTAGGGCAGCAAATGTTTCTCAACGACTTTCACCGTTTATGGCTTTTCTGGTGATATCATTTTGAATTTCCTAGCACTTATATCTCAATAAGGTGAATATATGTCATTATTCCATTCCACTATATAGTTGGTGATTTTATTCCATTGAGGTAGATAATTAAAATGAAAAATGACCTATGATATGGGTAGCTGATATCATTATTCTTGTCAAGGCCCTTGATGATTGTGCTGACAACATTTTATATTAGATTTAACACCTGCCCCTGACAACTACATTAATGCAAAAGATTGAGTTTCTGGCAGTGGCGACATACTAGATCTGGGTGCCTTATTCTTGCGGGAGGACTCACTAAGTATTTTAACAATTATGGGATTGGGATTCCCAGTGTATTGCACCACAAGGATGAAGGATATATATTCTCATTATTTCATATTTTAATGTTCTGACACAAACATTATTTTTTCCCTGGTGACCATCTTTCCTAATTTGGTCTATATATAGTTTCATTATTATATATGTTTACTTGCATGCTCCAATAGCCTGTACGGTGATTCTCCACACTGCATATCATATAAGATGACCTGGAAGCCAATTATCCTAGCTGGAGGACGCTAGACATGGATTGTTCAGACCTTTTCAAGATAGATGTATTTGAACACAAGGTGTTCATACAGGCTACGTTCGATGTTGAACTAGCATATAAAAAATCTCGACAAGTGGAGGGACTTCCGAGTCTAACAGTACACGCACTTGTTTCAACGACTGAGCATATTCCTTCCTGTGTTTGACATGTAGAAGGTATGAAGGCTTTTCAACAGGATGTGAACACGGGGAAATGAGTGAAAAAGAAAGATCAAGGTAAAACCATCGTCGAGGCCTCACAAACAAAACCTCTGAGCTTTGGATACGACATTCTTAGGACCATGTAACTAGTTTGCAACAACAGGCACTTGTGGGTCGATGGGTTTTTGCTAGATTACAAGAACAGGAGATGAGTGATTGGGCTACATCATAGTGGAAGAAAATTTTGGGATATACTCCCATGGTTAGCAGACTGATGAACTCTTGGTATAGTTTACACTTTTTACACTAGGATTATTTGGACAGAATTCACAGGACTCCCTGGGTACAAGGGACCAACTTTCTCTAGCTTCATAGATGGAATGTCGGTTTTAATCCTCTAAAGGACACTCTAAATAATACCATGATATGGATTAAGCTCTCGTGCCTTCCCATTGAATTTTGGACTAGGTGGGTACTGAAGGATATTGGGGACACCATTAGACATTTCATTTATGTTGACCCTCTTTATATAGGTGAAAAGGATAAAAGGGTGGCCTGGATTTTGGTTGACCTTGGCTTCTTGACGAGTCTTCTAGCCCACATTGATCTAGAATGGGGGTAGATTCATATCCGACAAAGGATAGAATACTAGGGCATACCCTTTCGATGCATCTTGTATCATCACATTGGACACCTCAAGGCTTGTTTCCCATGACGACTTAATAATGGTGGTGGTGAAGGTAGGCATAGGGGTGGCCACAGGCATCCTCACTTCATCCAGAAAAAATCACTATAAAGACCAACCACAAGTAATGTTTATGATCCCTACATTTCTCCTCTTAATTTTGAAATCTCTAGAACATCCACCTTCCTATCTCTGCACCCCTCCCCTGCGCACATCCCCCTTCTCAAGCCAAATGGATTCTACCTAAAGCTCACTTGGAGACTTTTTGTTACCCTACCCTAACTCTATCCCTCACTCCCATGACTCCTCCCCCTCAATGGTTCCCCCTAGTATTTGGACAGGCTGATTACATCTGAGAACCCCTCTAAACCTTCTGATTTGAGTGAGTCACCCATTCACCCCATTCCACCTCTAAAGGATTCCCATGCACTCCTACCCCTTCATAACCCCCCCCCTCCAATCCTCCTATTGACCTTGCTTGGGACACATCTCCCCACAATTCGGTTGGCAGTGACATTGAATTCATTCTTATTAATCCTGGCCTAGATTTTGTCGCCCTTAATATACATCGTAGTACATGACCCTCTGCCTCTCTATCTCTTAGTCCTAACTCAACCCTTAACATCACTGTTCAATGTAGGGGAGGCAAAGGCAACTGAAATTTTAGAGGTAGATCAAAATCAAAGGCTCTCCTATTCCAGGATTCTTCTAAATTACTAGATATCCCCATTAGGTCTTCTTATGATCCTTGAGCCCTTAGAGCAGATGTGCCCAGTCCAATAAATAGATGATGAATTGCCTCTCCTTAAATTTACAGGCTCTAGGGGATTCCTCTAAGATCCTCTCCCTTAAACATCTTTTCCTTTCTGTACGCCCTTATATCATACAATTGTAGGAAAGAATGATAGTTTCTCTGAAGGTCATTAAATATTTTAGGCATATTTTCCTGGATTGGCACATGGTTGTAGTTGATTGTCAAGGTCTATCTAGGGGTACTTCTACCCTTTAGGACCCACGATGGGTGTCGCTGTCTGCATTTAAATGCTTTGTTGGGATCTTCTTAACATGACACTTCCGTGGAGACACAGAATGGATCCATATCCTTAACCTTTATGCTCCCTATAAAGACAGGGAGGAATTCTGGGACCATATGGAGGCAAGTGATATTATGAAGATTGGTTCATTAATTATAGCAGGAGATTTCAATGCTACACTTTCATTGGAGGAGTGTTGGAGGATACATCGCAGGTGGGATCCCTTGGCTGATAGATTGTAGGCGCTATTTGCTACATACAATTCGATAGACATTCCCCCAAATCCTCTATCTCCCACATGGCATAATGGTAGAATGGGGCAATTCCACATTGGGAAAAGACTGGACCATTTTCTGGTGCATGAAAATCTATTTGACCATTTGGGAAATATGCGTACCTGGGTAAATCATACTTACATTTCGGACCATCTTCCCATTATTTTACAATGGTGGTCCGAACTGGTTCGACTTGTTATCCATTTCAAATTTAACCATATACAGTTGGAGGATGAATATTTCTAGGAATTTATTAAAACATCTTGGAATATGGTGGTTTCAGAATCAAACACACCAACAATGCATCACATCATAAATAAACTCCAATCCTTGAAGAGTTGGGCCCGTAAATGGGAAAGGCATAAAATAACATATTTGCACATGGAATTGAAATCAATTGTGGTAGATATTGATTTTCCTCGTAGTGTTTTGGATATGGGGACCTCTTCAAAGTGTATTGCACCATGAGGATGAAGGAGATATATTCTCATTATTTCGTCTTTTAATGTCCTGACACAAACATTCTTTTTATCCCTAGTGACCATCTTTCCTAATTTGGTATGTATATAGTTTCATTATTATATATGTTTACTTACATGCTCCAATAGCCTGTACAGTGATTCTCCACATAGCATATCATATAAGATGACCTGGAAGCTGATTATCCTAGCTAGAGGACGTTACACATGGACTGTTCAGAGCTTTTCAAGATAGACGTATCTGAACACAAGATGTCAATATAGGCTACGTTTGGTGTTGAACAAGCATAAACACAATCTTGACAAGTGGATGGACTTCCGAGTCCAACACTACACACATTTGTTTCATCGACTGAGCATATTCCTTCCCGTGTTGGACATGTAGAAGGCCTGAAGGATTTTCAACAAGATGTGAACACAAGGCAATGACTGAAAAAGAAAGAGCGAGGTAAAACCATCGGTGAGGCCTCACAGACAAAACTTCTGAGCTTTGGATATGACATTCTTAGGACCATGTAACTAGTTTGCAACAATGGGCACTTGTGGGTCGATGGGATTTCGCTAAATTACAGGAATAGGAAATGCGTGACTGGGCTACATCACAGTGGAAGACAATTTTGGGATATACTCCTACGATTAGCAGACTGATGAACTCCTAGTATAGTTTCCACTTCTTAGACTAGGATTATTTGGACAAAATTCATAGGACTCCTGGGTACAAGGACCCAACCATATCCAGCTTCATAGATGGTATGTGGGTTTCAATCCTCTAAAGGACACTCTGAAGAATAACGTGATATGGGTTAAGCTCCCGGGCCTTCCCATTGAATTTTCGACCAGGCGGGTACTGAAGGATATTTGGGACACCATTAAATGTTTCATTTATATTGACCCTCTTTGTCTGGGTGCAAAGGATAAAAGGGTGGCATGGATTTTGGTTGAATTTGGCTTCTCAACAGGTCTTCCATCCCACATTGATATGGAATGGGAGCAGATTCATATCCAACAAAGGTTGGAATGTTGGGGCATACCCTTATGATGCCTCTTATGCCATCACACTGGACACCTCATGGCTTGTTTCCCATGATGGATCAATAATGGTGGTGGTGAAGGTAGGCGTAGGGGTGGCTGCAGGCATCCTCACTTCAAGCAGAACAAAGCACTATAAAGACTAACTATAGGTAATGTTTATGATCCCTACACTTCTCCTCTTAATTTTGAAATCTCTAGAACATCGACCGCCCTATCTTTGCACCCCTCCCCTGCTCACATCCCCCTTTCCCAGGCCAAATGGATTCTACCTGAGACTCACTTGGAGGACTCTCGGTTACCCTCGCTCTGATGACTCCTCCCGCTCAATGATTCCCCCCTAGTATTTGGACATGCTAATTACATATGAGAACCCCTCTAAACCTTCTCATTCATGTGAGTCGCCCATTCACCCCATTCCACCTCTGAAGGATTCCCCATGAATTCCTACCCTTTCACACCCCCCCATCCTCCTACTGACCCTGCTCGGGATACATCTCCCCACAACTCGGTTGGCAGTGACCTTGAATTTCTTCTTGTTAATCCTGCCCTATATTTGGTTTCCCTTACTATATATCATGGTACATGACCCTCTGCCTCTCCGTCTATCAGTCCTAACTCGATTCTTAACATCAATGTTCGATGTAGGGGAGGCAAAGGCAACTGACATTTTAGAGGTAGACTGAAATCGAAGGCTCTCTTATTCCATGATTCTTCTGAATTACTAGATATCCCCATTAGGTCTTCTTATGATCCTCAGGCACTTAGAGTAGATATACCCAGTCCAATGGATAGATGATGAATTGCCTCTCCTTAAATTTACGGGGTCTAGGGGATTCCTCTAAGATCCTCTCCCTCCAACATATTTTCCTTTCTGTATGCCCTCATATCATACTATTGTAGGAAATAATGATAGTTTCTCTGAAGGTCATTAAATATTTTAGGCATATTTTCCTGGATTGGCACATGGTTGTAGTTGATTGTCAAGGTCTATCTAGGGGTACTTCTACCCTTTGGGACCCACGATGGGTGTCGCTATTTGCATTTAAATGATTTGTTGGGATCTTCTTAACATGACACTTCTGTGGAGACACAGAATGGATCCATATCCTTAACCTTTATGCTCGCTATAAAGATAGGGAGGAATTTTGGGGCCATGTGGAGGCAAGTGATATTATGAAGATCGGTTCATTAATTATAGCAGGAGATTTCAATGCTACAATTTCATTGGAGGAGTGTTGGAGGATACATCACAGGTGGGATCCCTTAGCTGATAGATTGCAAGTGCTATTTGCTACATACAATTTGATAGTTATTCCCCCAAATCCTCTATCTCCCACATGGCATAATGGTAGAATGGGGGAATTCCACATTGGGCAAATACTGGAACATTTTCCAATGAATGAACATCTACTTGACCATTGGGAAATCTGCGTACCTGGGTAAATCAGACTTACATTTCAGACCATCTTCCCATTATTTTACAATGGTGGTCTAAACTGGTTCGACTTGGTATCCCTTTCAAATGTAATCATATATGGTTGGAGGATGAATATTTCTAGGAATTGATTAAAACAGCTTAGAATATGGTGGTTTCAAAATCAGACACATCAACAATGCATCGCATCATAAATCAACTCCAATTCCTAAAGAGTCATGCTCGTAAATTGGAAAGGAATAAAATAAAATTTGTACATGGAATTGAAATCAATTGCGGTAGATATTGATTGTCCTAACAACGTTTTTGATATGGGGACCCCTTCCCTATCTATAATTAAAAAGATGAAGGAGTTGGAGGTCAAAATAAGGAAGATATTACAGATACAGGAGGCCACTTGGCATTTGAAAAGTCGGGCTTGTGGTTAAAAGAGGGGGACTAGAACACCTATTTTTTTCACAGGTATGCAAAATATAGAAGAAATATTAATACTATTTGGCACATAAAGGGGAGAAATGATGTGCAAGTATACACTACATTTGAGATACACTAGGAAGAAGTTTTATTTTTGAGTCTTTCTATAAGGAATGAAATGGTGTTAATATTGAAGATCAAATGTGGGGATTGAAGGACTATCCAAACATGTTTGATGAGGAAAAAAATCAAATTATTTTCAGACCTATAGAGCTGGACAAAGTACACAGGGTTTTGAAATCTTTCGCTAAAGATAAGTGTCTTGGCCCAGATGGCTGGACAGTTTAGCTCTTCCTAGATTTCTTCGATCTCATGGGGAAGGAACTTCTGAATATGGCTAAAGAATACAGGATCAATGGGAATATGACTGGATCCATAAAATCAACCTTTATTTCTCTCATTCAGAAGAGCTTAGATCCTGCCACCTTTATGGAGTTCAGACCTATTTCTCTATGCAATATCACATACAAACCCATTTCTAAAATCATAGTGGAGTGTTTGAAGTTCACTATCTCGACCTATATAACCCGAAAACAATATGGTTTTATCTACAACCGTCTGATTCATGATGTTGTGGAAATGGCCCAAGACTATATACATTCCATCCACATGAATAAAATGAAGGTTCTACTCATGAAGGCTTATTTACATAAAGCATATGATTGCATGGATTGGACGTTTATGCATCTAATATTAACAAAGATTGGACTGGCAATGTATAATGTTGAATGGATTATGGCATGTGTTACTTTGGTATAGTTTGCAATATTGATCAATGGATATCCTTCCCATTTTTTCCATGCTGGAAGGGGTTTACGACAGGGATGCTCACTGTCACCCCTTCTATTTATTCTTGTTATGCACAGGCTCAATCACAAGATCCAAGAGGCTCGAACTACTGATCTTTTTTGTGGCATAAATCTGGGGAGGAACACCAAAATATCCCACATCTTCTTTATTGATGATATCCTCGCTTTTGGAATGGTATCAAGAGCATAGTGGTTGGCTATGCATTATATCTTTATGAGATTTGGCAAGGCATATGGATTGTAGGTTAATGGAGGCAAATCACTTCCCCTTTACTCGGGTGGAGATCAAGAGCTGATTGACTTTATTGCTCGTATATTTGGCATGGTTAAAAAGCTCCTGTGCGAGGGTTTCAGATATTTGGGACACAAACACAAGCCCAACAACTACAGACTAATGATTGGCTACTCAGAAATTATTTGGTTGGTCTCATAGATGGCTTACCTTATGAGGGAAATTCACCCTTGCACAGTTGGTTCTTCAATAATTAGTAGTTTACTGGACACACTTATTTATGCTCCCTGTATCCATTGTATGCAAAATCCAAAGAATTATGGCACATTTCTTCTAGGTAGGTACTGGGTAAGGAAGAAAATACCATCTGATGAAATGGGAGAAGATCACTATCCCGAAATAATATGGAGGATGGGAGATACTAGACGTGAAAATGTTCATATGTGCCCTATTGATTAAGTCATTATGGTGTGCACTATTTTGAGAAGGTACCTGGAGGGACATCATTCGAGCAAAGTACTTGAATAATAGAGAGGCATCAAACTGGATCAGGGATGGCTCTATAGGTAAAAATTATGGCTCTTATATCTGGTTGAGTTTCAATAAAATCAAATTATAGTTCCTCTAGCGAATCCGTTGGTATTTTGGTATAGGTAATTGCATTCTTATTGATTTAGATAACATACTGGGTGTCAATCCTGCCAACGACCTCTTGGTGGACATCATAGAGGGTACTTATATTCGGCACATATTATTCATCACTCACATGGGAGGTTTCCAGTTTACAAGGTGGCAATTGACATCGGGCTGACATGACATAATGTTGAGGTTTGGGATAACCATATAATGGAACTCAGAAGGACGGGCCTGTGCAGAATAGAGAGGGGTGATCATATTTCATGGGCTGAGACTTTTTACAAAGGTATAATGGTGGTTGCGGAAACTTACAAATACATAATGTGCTCCAGACTCTCTTTAAACAACAAAAGTTGGTTCCGAAATATATGGAGAATGAAGGTCCCAACTAAGATCATTCTATACACCTGGTTGGTGTGGCAAGACAAAACCTTGACTTGGGAAAATCTGTGAAAGAAGGGTATACATGGACCAAGATGGTGCATACTATGTCATAACTCAACTGAGAAAAATTTATATCTATTGCTAGAATGCCCGATTGTGTCACATGTATGGTGCTAACTTTTTTTTTTTAATTTCCCCAGTGGAATTTACCTCTCAATTGAAAAGTGCATTTGCTAGTGGAGCGAGAGAGGGATAATGCATGAGCCTCCCCCTCTCTTCATTTTCCAGGAGTTATAAAGAACCAAGAACATAAACATATTTGATGGTATCCCCATTAATAGTCATCGGATTTGCTCCAACATTGTGACGTGGATGGGAACACAAGATATAAGTCTGCATAAGGATAAAGACTTGAGTTATCGATATATACATCCATGCATTCAATTCCCTACATGTTATTTTGATGGCACGATACAAGAAGGTGTGGATGTGGAGCATGGCTTTAGATATGTCACAGGAAACAATACAAAATACACTGGAATGGTGGCACTGGCTCGAACATGAGGGCAGAGATCTTGGCATTATGGGGTCTCCTTTGGTTTGCAAAGGAACTTTCTATGGACACTATCCACATATATGGGGATTCCAAATCTCTCATAGATGGAGTGTTGGGGAATACTACTTTTTCTCCACCAAACCTTGAAGGTTGGCTTAACCACATACACAATCTCAAACAATCCTTTGCGCACATCTCTCCAACACATATTAAGGAAGTCTAACATTGTGGTTGATTCTCTGTCGAAAATGGGTCTTTATGTGGCTACGGACTCAATGCACTTCCAATTCTTGGTGGACAATACTCTTGCAAAAGATGGCTCCATTCCACTTCCATAGTATTTATTATCCTATCTATGTCTGTTTAGTTTGCAAAATATTTGAATATACTTGACTCCATACTGAGATATATACTCATTATGATAGTAGGTCTATGATTTTGGTACTCTTTTGAACTTTCATGCTTAGATGTTTTTGTGCGTTATATCTATTGGACATGGAAATTTCCTATCTCAGATCTAATTGTCTAAATGTAATGTATGTTTTTTGAATATGCAGTGGTACTATATATATATATATATATATATATATATATATATATATATATATATATATATATCTATATATATATATATATATATATATATATATATATATATATATATATATATATATATATATATTTCGGAAGGTTTGATCCCTTAACATGAGGGGTGAGTTAGCATTTAATAGTTAGGGTTACTTCCTGGCATGATCACCATCAGCACTCTCCTCTCCCCACGCTCCTCAACTCATCTACTCATTTATCACAGTTTAGGCTTTTCGGGCCTGCAAGTTTATTTCCTTTTGATAGCAAGGGTTACCGTATGGAATTATCACCAGCGTCGCTCCCCACCCTCCTCTGCTCAGATTACTGAGTCCTACTCAAGGACAACACCTGTGCCATAGTGCCAAACATGTGTCATAATGCCAACAATCTCCCACTTTGGACTTGATGGCAACCCCAAAGTCATTCTCCCCCTTTGTCATCAAGGGCAAAGGGTTATGCTCCCCCTGAGTACATGCTGGAATCTCTGCTCTGATGTGCTGACCATGCTCCCCCTGACTATAGGTGGTGGGCCCCAGTATTCCAGCAATAATGCTGCAACTCCTCGGACCCCCTTCTTTAATTTTGTCAACCCGGTAGTTCATAACAAACTTGGAAGCGACGGTGTTGTATGCACAAGTACTAGCTCTTGCCGCAACTGTCACTTGGTCAGCTGGCACAAGTATGCTAGGGGCTTAAGCCAACCTCTATGAGCTCTTAGGAGAAGCTTTTTAACTGATGGATGAAAGCTAACTCAAAGGAAGCTAATCTACTTGCGGAAAGAAACTGAAAGCCAAAAAGAAACGCAAACCCTAGCAAACCCTAATTCTACCAGCTAGTCCTACTGACGCAAAGGAGAGCATGCAAACTATTGAAAGAGATGCCATTACTTCTATGAAGGTAAAATACATGTGCCTAGACTACCTCTATCTGAAGAAAACATCTTTTTGTATTTTTGTTCAAGTTGTTGGAATTATCATGCATGTGCTTCTACCTGGCTTTTTACTGTGCAGGGGTAGATCAAGGGGAGAAATGCTTGGGAAAGGTTGGGAAGGTTTAGAGAGGGTCTAAGGGGTCCCTCACACCCTTCCAGAGAGTTTCACAAAGTTTGGCTGCCAAGAAACCGCATTTATGAGCTTCTACAGGAAGTCTACAAGGGTTCTACAGGATGTTCTGGGATTTCTACAGGATGTTTTGTAATTTTTCTACAGGATGTTTAGTAATGGAATTTTGGAGCATGGATGGAGGGAAAAAGGTGGAGGAATGAGTATGGAGGTGAAATAGGGGTGTAGGGGAGTTCAAGACTTGGAGGATGGAGTTGAGGAGAAGGTATAGATGGCTGGACTTGTTCCAAGAAGGCTGGAATAATGCTACACAAAAGGTAGGGTTATGAGGGCAATATGGCAACGTGAGGCAAGAAACCAAGTTAGGAGATGGAGAAGATGGGTTTGAGGGAGTCTGGGCAGATAGAGAAGTGGTATAGGTGCTCTGCAATTTGTGTTTCCAACTGAACCAACAAAGACATGCAAGAAAACAAAGATCTAGCTATGCTACCCTAATATGATCTGGCTAACAGTAACGAGAATGGACAACAGCTTTATTTGCAAGGAAACCATGTATATTAACTATGAAATGAATCATTCAAAGATCTGAACATGTAACCAACCTCTGCAAATGAAAACAACACACTAAGGATTGCATGGTAAAGCAAACTAGTGTTTTTGTTTGGGACAACACAGTTATTCCAACTCCAACCCCTAATCCAATAAGGAAGAGGTGAAACCAAAAGTGTTTTCTGACCCTTTTTTGGAGCCTTTTTCTTGTTATTATCCTACCAATCTATTCTAAATATGAGAAGCTACTTTAACCATCAAAATAAATCTAAATAACAAAGCAAGATTTAAATATAAATAGCAGATTTTATTCTAAGAATGCAGCAAAAACACATAAAGATAAACAAAGGAGGTATTGGGTGCTTGAGATGGGTCCAACCGCAAGAGCTACAGCCTCCTAAGAGAGATTTAGAGCTGGTGCAAAGCTGGATTCATCTTTATTGAGCAAGAAAAGAGGAGTTACATCAAAATTGTCCGCAAGGGAAACTTGAAAATGTGCTGAAAGCAAAGCTAATCTACTGCCTAAAAATCGAACTACAGACTAGCTAACTTCTGCCTACAAAATGACTAACCATTGGCTAACCCAAATGAGGCCCTAAGCCTTCTTATTTATACAAATTGAGGACCCCAACAGTCCTCCTAAACTTTAGGGACTCGGCTGCCCAAAACTTGTAGTTAACAGCAGTTCTACTTGACTTGCTTGGTTGCCCTTGTGCTAATTGATTTGGTGGCCCTTGAACTCCGAGCTGATGATGGAGAATTTGAGGTAAGGGCCCATAAATGAAGGGGACACCTTCCTACAAATCCTCTCCCTTGTTCTCCCACGAATTTGGCTGCCAAGTGCTCATTAAAACCTTCAATTTTGTCTCCAAATTAACCAAAAAGGTTACACAAAGCACCCATTAGACTTGTTGGCATAATGACTAACCCAATTCACTCTATTAGCATAAATATAATAAAAAACATGCAATAAACTAATGATAATGGTGATTAAGTCGAATTAGGAGGTTGAATGAGCCCAAATAATTATCCATTTTTGGGGCTCATCATCACCCCCCTACTGAAAGTGTTGCTCATCCTCTGAGCAACCAATTTATCTCCTCATCTTTGATGGCCCTGGTGGCCTCCCTGTCATGCCAAGCTTCTGAAGTGATGCCATCTTCTCTGTCATGAAACCATGCTTTTCTCTTTGCTTCTTCCCACTGCCTGTGCTTCTTTTCCTAGAGAATTCTCAACTTCCTGTAGAACTGTCTCAGCATCCTGTAGAACTGTTTTTAAGTCCATTACCTAAATTATCTCTCTTCCAGTGAAGGTTTTTGGCTTCCTCATTCATAGGTGATGGACATCCTTGAAGGAGGCTCCTCCTTTTGTTTAGCTTTTGTGTCCTCAATGACAATTTGCTTCTTTGACTGTGGTTTGGGGTCTGCCAGTTCCTATATGCATGCCCTTTCTCACCTTAAAATATAGTGGAATCTCCCTCTTTCACTTCTCCTTTAGCTTGGGAGAGGTACTTAGGGTGGCCAGCATAGTTGCTGCCTCCCTAGCTAGGATTTCGGCCGATTTCTCCTTCTGCTTCCCTTTTTCAGGACTTCCTGTAGATGATTTCCGTCTTCTTGTAGAAATTGTTTCAATTGTTTTGGTCTGCTTGGCTGGGGGTTCCTTCTCCTTGACATGTGTTGTGGTTGCCTTGGGTGTCTCCCTACTTGTTTGTACTTTTTCTGTCCTCTCTGCCCTGATTTGCAACCGTTTCTCCCTTGGCATTTGTGCCTTTATTCCACCCACAGCTTTGGCCTTGGTAGCTTGGCCTTTGTCTTGTTTCTCTTCTTGCTTTTCCTGTGGTGGCCTGTCCTGGGTCTTCTTACCCTTAATTTCCTTACCCTTAGTTAGCTTCTCTGCCTCAATATGCTCCTTTTCCTCACTACTAGATGAAGTGTAAGTTCACATGACAACCATGGATAATGCTGAATCATGAATCCCCCTGGCATGGTAAGAGTGCTCCCTTTTTCTTATTCTTTTTTCAGAAACAGAAATGTTGTTTATAGTTTCCCCCTGGACTCAAGGAAGAATTCCTTAGCTGTTTGATATCAATGAACAACAATCCCCTCGTTTCAAGACTTTTGCTGCCCAAATACTTGACTGTCAGAAGGGAATTAGGCTCCCACAGACAAAGTGTAGAGCTTAATTTTCATTCCCAGCATGCATACAACCACATAAATTTCACATTCTTCATGCACATGTTAGTCCTCACAGTGCTTTAACTTCTGTACAGGAGAAATTTGTTAATAGGACCTGTGGAGGGGAATGTGATGCAGAACCAACTGAAAAATTTCGTGTATCACACAGGAAAACTACCATTCTTGACCCACAGGCAGATTCATTTCATACTTTCTTATTCAAAAATAGTTTAATTCACCACCTTTCAGATGTATCATGCATGGAAGAGTGTTTTTTCAAGCCTACCACTTTCAAGACTCCCAATTTGTCGAAGAAAAATCCAGGCTTTTCTGCTCTGCAAGGCTCTGCTGTACTTTCCTGTAGAACGTCTTCCTGTAGAAACACTTGTAGAGTGCCCCTGCGCCTCTGAGCGAGCCTGATACACGGGATAATTTCGAAAATAGGTAGAAACCAGTGGAGGACGACTAGTTCTTCATTTTGTGGAAGCGGAGGATGCATACTTCAGTCAAGTGCAAATGGACAGCAGGTGGTGTGAGTTTCAGCCGAGCATTTTACATTGCATCGTGATTCTTGGTGAGGGAGTGAAGTGGCCAAGTGTACGTGGCCACATGCAGACTGCAGTTCTATTTATTGATTGTATGTTTTCTTCTTGATCAGTTGCACTAGAGTTCAAATGGCTAACACTCCCTGCTTTTTTTTTTTTTTTTCACGTGAGTTGTCTAACACAAACGTTGCATGATTCCTGGCTGATTGACAGAGAATTGGACAAGGAACTATCGGCTTAATCTTTCTATATTCGTGGCTCAATTCCACCATTCCATTCATTCATGCAGTTTTTAAATTAGATTTGTGCAATAGAAGAACGAGTTTCAGTCACGTACCTGAAGTCAAATGGCTGTTGGGAGGTGTTGTGGCTAGTCATTGTTGCATGCACTGGTTTCTTTGGTTGTATTAGGGCTTGGCTGATGATTTTTGGTTGTTTTCCTTGTGCAGGTTTCCTCTGACCAGATCTAAGCTACAGGCATTTGTTTCCACGTTCAAATCTGCACCTTCAAGCTATTGTTGCTGAATTTTCACCGGACCAGAACTTGTTTTCGCCATTGCTCCCAAACGGTAAACCAGATTGATATGAAACTTACTGAGCATGTTCCTATCATCATGATGCACCTCCCATAGCAAAATGGTGATCAATGGATGCACAGATTTCGAGAAAAATGGAAAATAGCTGAATATTTCAGAGATCAATTTCTCGGAAACTGTGCATCAGAATCAGTTGAAACTGCTTGGGTAGGTTACTATCACCCATATCCATATCCCCATGAAACAGGTTTTGAAACGGATGCACGGATATGGAGAAAATGCAAAAATGGTTGACAGTGATGGAGGCAGATTTCTTGGAAACCGTTTATCGGAATGGGCTGAAACTGCTCGGGCATGTTGCCATCATCCCTATACAATTCCCTGTAAAACGGTTTTTCAAATGGATGCATGGTTTTCAAGTTAGGGAAAAAACAAATTCTATTCTATGTATTTTTGCTTCAAGGCATTCTGCAGTTTTGTTGCATGGTAAGAAAAATGAACTTGGGTTGTGATGCAAGAATGGAGATGATGGAGGAGGAGTTTGAAAAGTGCAGGAGGACTTCTGAACCCTTGAGGAAGCTACCATGTCCGCCAAACTAATTTTTTTGCAATCCATTTTTAACTTCTTGTAATTTCTACAGGAACTTCCTGTAGAAAACACAGTTTTGAGGAAAGAAGCACAATGACATGGAAAAAATGATGGAAAAGGGTGAGGGATGGAAAAATGGATGTGTGCAGGCCTCATGGAAATATTCCCAGCCTTCGGGTCCTCTTCGGAGATCAATTTGGCTTTTTTGTAAGCTTCATGTAGAAGGCACAGAACTTCCTGTAGAAAACACAAAAAATTCCTTTGTCTTTGTTTTGAGTGATCCCCCTGACCTGAAATGTCCTTGCTGCAACCTATAATTATTCAATGCAAATTAGGTTTATTTTCTTCTTCTTTTTCTCTTTTTTTTTTTTGAAAAACAACTAGGGCGCCTCATGGAGGTTTTCACCCTAATTGCCTGCCCTGGGTGCCTCCAAGGGAGGTTTTCACCCAGAGATCTTATTCTCTTTTCTCTTTTTTCCCAACCCATTGACCGCCTCAAGGAGGTTTTCAATCGATGAGACAATCTAAGGCGCCTCTGAGGAGGTTTTCACCTTAGATTTTTATTTTTCTTATTATTTTCATTTTTTCCTTTTTCTACCCTACCCTACTTGAAAAACAAAATCATTTTCAAGTATAAGAATACTTCCAATGGAGCCATGTGCACATCGAGATGAGAGACAAGATGATGTGGAGGCTTGAAATGCATGCTTGGGCAGCTATCCGGATTTCAGAGACCAAATGATCTGACTTTGAAGGGATCAAACATAGCTGAGGAAGAGAGTACCGCTGCAACTTAGTGACCGTCTGAAACCATATCTCAATATATCTCTGATATCCTTGGTTCTTTTGCTGATCTGGATCATGTTTCATGTCACCTTCTAAAATGACTTCCTCATCTTCCTCTTTTTGCTGATCTTTCTCTTGAATACATGGAAAATTTGATGGTAACCATGAAGGATCTTTCTTTATCTCTGCTTCTGATGTCTTCTCTTCATCAAGTAAAGCGCATGGTTCTTTGATTTCCTCTTCTGAATCTTCTTTTGCCTGATGTGGTCCTTCAATGCTTTCAATATAGTCTCTTTTTTGCAATACTCTTCCTGAGCTATGGTGAAGATCATTGAGCTCAAGAGCAGTTGTTTGGACATGTTGTGCCTCAGCTTTGCAATTAGGTTGAGCTGCTCCATGGTATGGTTTTGGAAATGGTGGTACGGGTAGTTGAGTGGAGGTGTGTATTTGAGATGGATGCGGATGGGGTTGTGGCTGGGTAGGCATTTGGGATTGCCTTAGTGGAGGAGGAGGTGATGGTTGCGGTTGAGCAGGTGGTGGAGGAAAAGAAGTGGGAGGAGTGTTGTACTGGGTCCTCCACCCCTGATGAGGTGCATTCCACTGAGGCTGTGGCTGAGCATAAGAGTGAAACGAATGAGAAGCTGGTTGGGCATAATATGGATCTATGAAGGAACAAGGAGGAGGTGTGAACCAGGAAGGATGAGCAGGGGGACCCCAAGAAGGCATGAAAGTGGCTTGATAGGGGTCATAATAGGTCTCGGATGTCCCTTTCAGTTCCTGCTGATAAGATCTAGGTTCATGTGGCCTCCTTTGGTTCATATAATAGAGTGATTCAGTGGCTTCTTTGGCTCTCTGATATGCATCTTTGATTCTGGGTAAGGAAGGGCACTGATCTCTAGGATGGTATTCTTCACATACAAAACACACTTCTATGGAGTACAATGGACATTCATTCCTAGGATGCTTTCTAGTGCACCTAGGACAAAAAATGGCCAAAGCCCTCTTAGCTTCTTCGTGCTTCTTTTGGATCCGCAAGGTATCCAGTTGCATGGCAAGAAACTGCCTCATATCACTCTTAAAATCTTCGATCTGATTTTCAAATTCGTCTTTGGAAAAGGTGTTGCTCCCAACATTTCTGCTTGTAGCCATTTTCTCCAGAGGAATGGTTTCTTCTTCTTCTTCCCTTGAGGTTCTTCAAATATGTCTTGTTGTCCACCTAAGGGTTCTTTAATCACAGCCATCGAAGAAGAGAGAATGTTGGCTGTGTGAAGCAGTGGGGGTGTTGTGCAATCATTTTTCTAACTTATCTCTACTCCTACAAGGCATGAAATGAAATCTTTTTGGTTGATTTTTGCTTTTTTCTACTTCTACCTGCAAAACTGAAATAGATTGAACTGCAACTAACTATCTTGCTAAAATGAAAATGCGGAATTGAAATGAAAGCAGGAAAGGACTAATCTATTTTTCTCAAATGAAATTGCAGGAATGAAATGCTAGTCTACGCTTGCGGAATTGAAATGCTAATCTACGCTTGCAGAAATGAAATTGCGGAATTGAAATGCTAATCTATGAAAGCGGGAAATGCTAATCTACTTTTGCATAAACGAAATTGCATAATGGAAATGAAATAAACTACTTAGCAGAAGATTGTAGTGGAAAATAGAAGAAAAGCAGCAATCACCAATACTCTGACGCTTCCCCGGCAACGGCGCCAAAAAGATGGTGGGCCCCAGTATTGCAGCAATAATGCTGCAACTCCTGGGACTCCCTTCTTTAATTTTATCAACCCGGTAGTTCGTAACAAACTTGGAAGCGACGGTGCTGTATGCACAAGTACTAGCTCTTGCCGCAGCTGTCACTTGGTCAGCTAGCACAAGTCCACTACGGGCTTAAGCCAACCTCTATGAGCTCTTAGGGGAAGCTTTTTAACTGATGGATGAAAGCTAACTCAAAGGAAGCTAATCTACTTGTGGAAAGAAACTAAAAGCCAAAAAGAAACACAAACCCTAATTCTACCAGCTAGTCCTACTGACGCAAAGGAGAGCATGCAAACTACTGAAAGAGATGCCATTACCTCTATGAAGGTAAAATACATGTGTCTAGACTACCTCTATCTGAAGAAAACATCTTTTTGTATTTTTGTTCAAGTTGTTGGAATTATCATGCATGTGCTTCTACCTAGCTTTTTACTGTGCAGGGGTAGATCAAGGGGAGAAATGCTTGGGAAAGGTTGGGAAGGTTCAAAGAGGGTCTAAGGGGTCCCTAACACCCTTCCAGAGAGTTTCACAAAGTTTGGCTGCCAAGAAACCGCGTTTATGAGCTTCTACAGGAAGTCTGCAGGGGTTCTACAGGATGTTCTGGGATTTCTACAGGATGTTTTGTAATTTTTCTACAGGATGTTTAGTAATGGAATTTTGGAGCATGGATGGAGGGAAAAAGGTGGAGGAATAAGTATGGAGGTGAAATAGGGGTGTAGGGGAGTTCAAGACTTGGAGGATGGAGTTGAGGAGAAGGTGTAGATGGTTGGACTTGTTCCAAGAAGGCTGGAATAATGCTGCACAAAAGGTAGGGTTATGAGGGTAATGTGGAAACATGAGGCAAGAAACCAATTTAGGATATGGAGAAGATGGGTATGAGGGAGTCTGGGTAGATAGAGAAGTGGTATAGGTGCTCTGCAATATGTGTTTCCAACTGAACCAACAAAGACATGCAAGAAAACAAAGATCTAGCTATGCTACCCTAATATGATCTGGCTAACAGTAACGAGAATGGACAGCAGCTTTATTTGCAAGGAAACCATGTATATTAACTATGAAATGAAGCATTCAAAGGTCTGAACATGTAACCAACCTTTGCAAATGAAAACAACACACTAAGGATTGCATGGTAAAGCAAACTAGTGTTTTTGTTTGGGACAGCACGGTTATTCCAACTCCAACCCCTGATCCAATAAGGAAGAGGTGAAACCAAAAGTGTTTGTTGACCCTTTTTTGGAGCCTTTTTCTTGTTATTATCCTACCAATCCATTCTAAATATGAGAAGCTACTTTAACCATCAAAAGAAATCTAAATAACAAAGCAAGATTTAAATATAAATAGCAGATTTTATTCTAAGAATGCAACAAAAACACATAAAGATAAACAAAGGAGGTACTGGGCGCTTGAGATGGGCCCAACCCCAAGAGCTACAGCCTCCTAAGAGAGATTTAGAGCTGGTGCAAAGCTGGATTCATCTTTATTGAGCAAGAAAAGAGGAGTTACATCAAAACTGTCCACAAGGGAAACTTGAAAATGTGCTGAAAGCAAAGCTAATCTACTGCCTAAAAATCGAACTACAGACTAGCTAACTTCTGCCTACAAAATGACTAACCATTGGCTAACCCAAATGAGGCCATAAGCCTTCTTATTTATACAAATTGAGGACCCCAACAGTCCTCCTAAACTTTAGGGACTCGGCTGCCCAAAACTTGTAGTTAACAGCAGTCCTACTTGACTTGCTTGGCTGCCCTTGTGCTAATTGATTTGGTGGCCCTTGAACTCCGAGCTGATGGTGGAGAATTTGAGGTAAGGGCCTATGAATGAAGGGGACACCTTCCTACAAATCCTCTCCCTTTTTCTCCCACGAATTTGGCTGCCAAGTGCTCATTAAAACCTTCAATTTTGTCTCCAAATTGACCAAAAAGGCTACACAAAGCACCCATTAGACTTGTTGGCATAATGACTAACCCAATTCACTCTATTAGGATAAATATAATAAAAAACATGCAATAAAATAATTAGAATGGTGGATTAAGTCGAATTAGGAGGTTGAATGAGCCCAAATAATTATCCATTTTTGGGGCTCATCAATAGGCAAGATATGCAAAAAGATGTTCTTCTAGAACCATGACTTATACATCATAGAAGACCTTCCTATCACCAAAAGACTCTATACAAACATCCATCACCCAACCAAGTGGGGATCATCCACCCAAACAAGCGGGGGTACATCAGAAGTTTACATATGACACCCAAGTGCATTACATCATTCATCCCAGGCATAGTGAGGAAACCAAAATAGGCCGTTACATGACCTTGACAGTAAAAGATATAGAGACGAAAAATTTAGAGCAAGACTAACAAATATCAGCAGCATCATTATTCATATCAGCAACCATGTTCTCCTTCTGCACCTGATCCACCTAAAACCAAAAACAGCTTGTGTACACGAACCAAGAGATTCTAATGTAATTCCAACAATGCGTTATTAGAAATATATCTGGTCCCCCCGAACCTGTGCCAGATGGTCTCTGTCAGACGCATATCAGACTCTCTTCAACCAGAGTCTGTCCCCACTAATTTCCTTCAAACCAACATATACACTACTGTATTTGCATAAAACTGCGTATGTACACAGATCCTCCTCATGCAACTCGCGTACAACCACTTTTCTCTGAAACAGACAAGTTTCAATAGCAAGATGATGCATCAACTACTCCCAGCTTCTGTCTAAGGTATTCAAAAGTTTCCCTGGGCAGTGGTTTGGTGAGAATATCAGCAACTTGTTCCTTAGAGGGAACATACTCCAATTTGACCTTTTGTTCCAGCACTTGTTCCCGAAGAAAATGGTACTTGATCAGTATGTGCTTAGTCTTTGAATGCATGATAGGATTCTTTGAGATACTGATAGCACTTGTATTATCACAAAAAATGGAGATAGGCAGAGTACAAGTGATTTGAAGATCTTGCAATGTTTGCATCATCCAAAGGAGCTGTGTGCAGCAAGATGCAACATCTACATATTCTGCTTCAGCTGTAGATAAAGCAATAGAACTTTGTTTCTTATTGAACCAAGATACTAATCTAGGACCCATGAAGAATGCACCACCACTAGTGCTTTTTCTGTAATCCAAGCTTCCTGCCCAATCCCCATCTGTATATGCATGAAGTGTGAGATCTGTATCTCTATGTTGACGGGAAAAGTGTCTACTCAGAACGCCCCTATCCCACTAAGGTGTGACAGTACCTTAGCAACAAACAAGGAAAACTACTTTCGTATTCTTCTTTATGAACTGTAAACGAAGAGGAATAGGATGAACCAACCTATGTCTTGCGCTAGTCCTTTGATCCAATCTCTTTCCTCTTTGACAGCTTCCAGCTACCTGCTCCCTTACTTGCCCAGCTTCACCAAGTTCCTGCAAGATCACAGAAGAGGAAAACTACACAAAGACATGGATTTACATTCATAAATAGCTTAGGATCAGATTTAAGCTAAACATGCAAATATAACAAAACATCATTGATACACAAGCATGTAGGAGAAACTCAAATAGTTTTATTGATATAACAAGAAGGTCCAGGAGGAGTTACAACCGATGATTCCTGATCCAGCATCAACCCCCCAACAAAGGAATCCCCTCTTCACCTCCAACAAAGCATAAATCACCCAATGCACTGATCTCTATCTCAAAACCAACAACAATTCTCTGCAAAGTACAAAATTCCAGCCTCCTGGATCTCTGGGATGAGGGATCCATATATAGATGTATGCAAAGAGGATGAGTCAGCTTATGATTTGACTTGTGGCCTCTCTCTGTCAGTTCTTGCTTCCACTTGGAGACTGAGAGCCTCTTACTCATCCTTGGTCGAACTCAGTGAGGCAAGTGTCATTGGGGAAGATTCTGGAAGTTTCCATTGTCTGTCCACCTTGCGGAATGACACTACCATTTGTCATTTCCTGCTCAGCGCATCCTAGTAGTGCATTTAGGTGCATTGCAACGCACCTAGCTAGTGTACTGGGGTGCTATGCAACGCGGCTAGCTAGTGGAGCAGCTGAAATGATCCTGATTTGACTGTTTCTGAGTAGTTTCTGGTGGAGAACTTCTGGGAGAAGCTGTAGTTTGTTGACCTTGTTCCTTTAGGGGCAGGAACAACACTTTTAGGGACTTAAGATCCCTTGGTTTATGGACATTTCATGCTTAGAGCTGTAAGGCACAAAAATGTCTATAACACTCTAGGATACCATAAGCCATAGTTTTGAGTTCCTTGAAGATACTTGAAAATTCTTTTAACTGCCTGAAGATGAGTTTCCTTTGGATTTGCCTGAAACCTTCCAACTATTCCCACTGCATGCATAATGTCTGGTCGGGTACCTGTTAGATAGAGTAGACTACCAATCATGGATCTATAGGTTGGTTGATGTACTGCTATCGATTCATCATTTGCGCTGAGGCTGCATCCTGTCACCATAGGGGTACATACTGGCTTCGAATCCTCCATCCCATATTTCTTCAAGATCTGCTTGAGATACTTGGTTTGTGATAGAAATATGCCATCTTTGTTTCATTGGACTTGTAAAACAAGAAAATATGTGAGCTTACCAAGCATAGAAATTTCAAACTCTTTCTGCATTACTAAGGCAAAATTTTGACTCATGTATTCTTCATTGCTACCAAAGATGATATCATCAACAAACACAACAAGTATTAGCAACTTTTCATTGTCAAATTTTATATAAAGATTGCTATCAGTTGATCCTTTTATAAAACCTTGTTGATGGAGGTATTTATCCAAGCGATAATACCAAGCCCTTGGAGCTTGTTTAAGGCCATAGAGAGCCTTTTTGAGTCTGCATACAAGCTTTGGATCATTTCCAAGGATAAACCCATCTGGTTGCTCAATATACACTTCTTCATCCAAGTCCCCATTTAGAAAAGTAGATTTCACGTCCATTTGAAATACCTTGAACTTCTAAAAACTAGAGAGAGCAAGGAACATTCTGATGGCCTCAAGTCTAGCAACGGGAGCAAAAGTTTCTTCAAAGTCGATTCCTTCTTGTTGAGCATACCCTTTACAAACAAGTCTGGCTTTGTTTCTAATAACTTCCCCATTTTCATTCAACTTGTTTTTGAATATCCATTTTGTCCCTATGACATTCTTATCTTTAGGTCTAGGAACCAACTCCCAAGTGTTATTCTTTTCAATCTGCTCAAGTTCTTCATCCGTTGCCTTGACCCAGCATTCATCTTTGCATGCCTCTCTTACATTTTGTGGTTCAGTGGAGGAGAGCAATGCCAAATAGCTTGAAGCTTCTGCAATTGTTCTTCTTGTTTGTATACCTGCCTCTTTTTGCCCCAAAATTTGAGATTCTGGATGATTCTTCTGAACGTACCTGGATGGAGTCTTTTCTTCTATCCTTATCTGTTCTTCTGGTGCCTCATGGGTTTATTCTTCATCATGAATCTAATTTGATGTTGATGGGTAATCCTCATCATCTTCGAAGTCTTCAAATCTTACCTACCTAGGAGTGCTTTCTTCTTCATCAAACACTACGTCAATGCTTTCAACAATTTTTCCAAACATTTTATTGTAACACGTGTATGCTTTGCTGTGGGGGGAGTGACCAAGGAGAATGCCTTCATCTGCTCTAGGTTCAAACTTGCCAAGATTTTCATCAGTATTTTTGATGTAGCATTTGCTCCCAAAAATTTTGAAGTATTTTACCGTGGGAGTCTTACCATACCATAGTTCGTGAGGAGTCTGAGTGTTGTTTACCCGGACGTTTGTCTTGTTGAGAATAGTAACTGCTGCAAATGCGACTTCACCCCAGAAGGTTGCGGGGGTTCCAGACTCATCAAGCATAGCACGAGCCATTTATTGAACCGTTCTGTTCATCCTTTCCACTACTCCATTTTGCTGAGGAGTCCTAGCTATAGACAATTCCCTTCTTATTCCATGTTCTTCAAAAAAATCGAAAAATTCATTCGACGTAAATTCTCCTCCTCGATCAGACCTGAGGCATTTGATTCTGCGATCTGATTCGTTCTCTACCAAGGCTTTGAATGATTTGAACTTTTCAAAGGCTTCGTCTTTGTGCTTCATAAGTCCTCTCCAACACATCCTTGAAAAATCGTCAATGAATAATATAAAATATTCTTCTCCTCAAGGTGACCTTTTCCTAGATGGACCACATATATCAGTATGGACAAGTTCAAGTGGCTTGCCAGCTGATCCTTCCTTCTCATGGAAGTTAGTTCTGGTTTGCTTGCCAAACTGACATGATTTGCATATTATATTGTCTAGAATCCTGATGTCTGGAAGACCATGAACTGCCTGATATTTGCATGCTTTCCTTATCTGAGAGAAGCTTAGATGCCCCAATCTTCTATGCCATAGCCAGTGTTCATCATTCTTGCTCAGATAGCATTGTTGTTGTCCTCCCTTGAGAATGTATAGATTATTTGGAGTCATTATGCCTTTGATCACTGTTTCTCCTGTATCAAGCTCACGAACAATACATCCATTTGATCGAAATATCACCTTATTTCCTTGATCACACATTTGATTGACACTCAATAGATTATGCTTTAGGACATCAACATACATAACATTTCCTGCTTTGACCTTTTCCTTTAAAAGAACAGAACCTTTACCTTTTATGAGTGCAGGTGTGTCATTTCAAATTGAGACCTTCTTCTCCTTTTCTAAGGCACTATATGACTGAAGTTTTTCTTTATCGCCTGTCATATGTTTTGAACATCCGCTATCGATGTACCATTGATTTTCCTGCCCTTCCGCATATAGGGCTATACCACATCTTTCTGGTTGTGGTTCTTTCACTCTCCATGTTTTGGCATTTGAGGCTTGTTCCTTCTGAGTTGTTTGCCAAAACCTGCTCCTACATTCAAACTCTTCATGACCAAAGTTGTTACAAATAGAACATTCTATTTCATTTTCAAGAGCAGAAAAGTTATTGTAGGTCCTTTTCATGATCCTAGTCATACTTCTTTGTTTTTGAGCTTCTCTAGTCATGATTGTCTTATAGGCAACACATTGAGCTGCTTTGTGACCAAAGTTATGACAAGAGAAACATTGGCCATTGAAGAAACTCCTACGATTATCAAATCTTCCATCCAAATGATTGTAGTTTCTATTGACATCCATTCTTGAGGCAAATTGAGAAGGCTTTACCTGTGGCTAGTTGTAGCTTCTATTCATCCTTAAAGTAGATTGCCCCAGTTTTACCTGGTAGTCTTTGTTCATTCTTGAGGTAAATTGTCCCTGATTTACTTAGTGATCTCCATTGGGCCTTTGCTCATTTCTCCTTGCTGCATCAAGATAACTTTTGGAGGTGGATGGTTTCTGCGCTTGAGATGCTTCTTCATTATATCCCAGACCTGTCTTGATTAGTGGAGAATGCTGCACTTTGATAATCTCATCTAAAGTTTCAAATCCTTTAACAAATATAGGATTAAGAGCTTTTGTTTTCTTAATCTCTTTTCTAAGTCCAACAATTTCACATTCTAACTTTTCATGATGTTTTTCCCTTTCAGCCAGTTGGAATTGTAGAGTATCAATAATCATATTTTTCTCTTCTAAATAGATTTTGAGTTTAGAAATCTCTTCATAAAGACCTTCTTCATGTATAGCATCCAAAAAATCATCATCTTCAAAAGCCATTAAAAGTCTATAATTACTACCTTGTTCATCTTCATCACTATTTGAAAGACCATCACTGTCTTCATGAGTGTAATAGCTTTTCTTATTTACATTCTGTTTTCTGCTCCATCTAACTGGTTCCTTGCCTTTATCAAGCTTGTCTTTATGAGGACACTTGGCAGCATAGTGACCGACTCTTCCACAATCAAAACATTTGAAAGGTAACTAACCTCTGAATCTTCCAACACCCCATTGAAGGTTTTTGACAAAATTTGGTTCTTCCTCTTCTTTTGACATATGTCCTAAGTCATAGGAATCTCCCTTTCCTGAGGCCTTGAATGCGGCTTCTCTTCTGTCTGATGGTCCCCCTTTCCTCATTTCATAAGCGGTTAGAATTTCGTGTAGCTGTGACATGGTAAGGCTCTGTAGATTCTGTTTTTCTTCTATTGCAGAAACTTTTGATTCAAACTTAGAAGACAAAGACCTTAGAACCTTTTCAACCAAAATAACCTCTTTTATTTCTTCACCCAAGTTTTTCATACAATTAACAATCTCATCTATACATAAGAAATAGTTAGCCACACTTTCATCATTGTCCATTCTGAGATTTTCATACTAAATTCTGAGGGTTTGAAGTTTTGCTCGTTTTACCTGTTCATCTCCTTCATAGCTCAGAATGATCTTGTCCCATATTTCTTTTGCAGTTTTGAGCTGCATAACCTTGACGAATTCTGTTTGAGATAGACTCCTTAATAGAGTATTGACAGCCTTTGCATTTGTTTCATACTGCTTCTTCCGAGCCGGATCTGTAGGAGTTGCTGATGGAAATGTGTACCCTGTATCTATGATATCCCAGACTTCTGTACCAAGAGATTGAAGGTAGGCTGTGATTCTTACCTTCCAATAGACAAAGTTAGTCCCGTCAAAAATTGGTGGCCTGATCGATGCTTCTCTCTCGTAGTTTCTCATGATGATAGATCTTCCTTCAAGCGATCAAGCTTCTTCTGAAGGACCTGCTATGATACCAATTGTTGGAAAATAATACTAAGAGGGGGGTGAATCAGTATTATCAAGACAATTCTTTTCAATTCTTTCACAGATTTGTATATGCTACTTTAGTTAGATAAACCAGCGTATATACGCAACTTCAGTAAAGGAAAACCGCGTATAACTTACAGACTTGTAAATTAATTATTCTTCAGATGTTGATTTTAAATTTGTGTGTCAGAACCATAGAAACAATAACCAGGAACAAGAAAATGTAGACAATCACACACAAGAACACAAGATATAAGGTGGAAACCTAATGTGGGTGAAAACCATCTGCTGCAATATGTCTCTATCTTTTTCAATTAGAAACTTATTTTTACAATGATTCTGTACTGGTGCGGTCCTTTACCAGTACACAGGCTGCAACCTGCAGAGAGCTACAACCCTCTCTCATTCTCCATCTTCTCCTGGAAGGGAGCTACAACCCCCTTTGCTCTTGTACTAGCCGAGATACTAGTACGTAGGTGCTGACCTACAGAAGGCTACAACCTTCTCTTTCTTCCAGGGACCACGTTTCATAAATTTTTAGACTGGATCCATGAATAACATCAATCAAACATCAAGAATCTCTGCATCAAACAATCTCATTTTCGAGGAATTTAGACTTCTGTGATCCATAATATTGTTAGATAATCTTCGGCAAAATCACATAACCAATCTTTTGTCGACGCGTTTCGAACCAACCAGTGTGGTTCATCGTCAGGACAAGTTGAAGAACCAATCCAGCTTAGCGACGACAAAAGACAAAAGATTGGTTATGTGATTTTGCCGAAGATTATCTAACAATCTCATTTTCACCAATCTAAACTGAATCAAATAGACACTTACTGACAGTTGTACCCAGAACACAGTAACAGTAACCATACACCAATTCTGAACCCAGATCACTGTAGTAATGAACAGAAGCAGCTAGAACATAATTTAAGAGACATATGCTACTTCAATATTCAGAAACATGCGTGCATATGCTTCTATGTTAAGACCAACCTGCGTATATGCACTTTTGGCTTACAGAAACATCATGTATACGCGCCTTCGCTTCACTGAACCTGCGTACAGATCTATAAAGATAATTTACGCCTTCAAATATTTAGACATTAGTTAACCCAGATTATCAGATTTATAGATCAAGCGTGCACCACATATAACAGATCAAAATCATACAAAGATACTATTATTCAAGCCTTAAGATTTTGACCCATCAATAGAACTTATCCTTTTCTTTGTGCTTAGATTCCTCCTTTGTTCAGATCCATCTCTGCACCATAACCTTAATCCCAGTATTCCAGATCTAGCATTTTTTAGTTATTCAATCATTTAGATCATGACCTTGCCTAATGATCTCCTTCCTCTTTTATAGTCTTAGGCCTTTCACAATACCACGGTCCAAAACCATAACAAATCAATACCATGGACCCAATACTTGGGATCAACACTTCGGATGAGATACCATGGTCCAAAACCATATGTTCAAATACTAAGGACTAAATACCATGGACCAAACATAAGTTCTCCCACATGTACGCGCTTTTCCTTACGTGAAAGTGCATGTATACGCATACGCGTCTTTGGAACGTCTAACCTGCTTGTATATGCGGCTTGATCATGATGAACCTGCGTATATATATTTTTCCTTCATTTTGAGAGCCTGAACTGAGATCTGTTACCAGAGTGAGTTGCCATCAAGGACAACACTTGTGCCGCACATGTGCCATAGCGCCAAACCTGTGTCATAATGCCAACATATTGCCAGAACTTGACGAGGAAGGAAAAATCATATTGGAACCTGGAGTAGTCATAGAAAAAGGAACCTAACAACTATGAAATCAATCAATTTTGAGAGTATATCATCAAGTGGAAGAACTTACCCGCTGAAGATTCCACATCGGAGGACAAGAATTTTACACAAAAGCATCAAGAACTACTCAAGCATTGAGGACAACACTTTTTGAAGGAGAGGGGCATGTTAGGTCCCTATAATACTAGTGTAATGCCTTATTTTTATTAGTACAACCCCCTTATTATATTTTTGTACCCCTATAGTCCCCATATTGTTATTATTGTGCCGCATAGAAGCCCACTATTGCTATTATTGTGCCCTTACATTATTATTGTTATGTCGGCTCTAATTATATTATGATCCTTTAGACATCTATATATAGAAAGGAGGTCTTGTCATTTGTATAATCCAAGAATTGTTCATTTGTGTAATGTAAAGGAGGTTGCCCCCTCGAAGAGGTTGAATTCTAAGGCATTGATCTATCTTTTCTATCTTTTTGTGAGCTGGTTTCATAACAATACATGTTGGAATCAGATGATTGTTAGATCAATACTACACCTCTCGGTGAGAGGAATCCAAGAAAAATATCAGCTACCATAAATAAGGTGACCCATATGGAGTTTGACCCTAAATTCCAATTTTAACACTCACTCTCAACCAGGGAGAACTCCATCTACTAATCCATCTGTCTGTTGGTACTATCTCTGGCATCAGTGCACTACTTTGCACTGCTTTGATCTATTGAACTATGAAGAAGAAGAAGTGATCGAGAATGTATCATACCATTCTCTACTGACCTGAAGTCAATCCCAGATAGAGAGTGTCGCATAGCACTCTTATTGACCCAAAGCCACTCCCAATGAAGAGAGTGTGTCATACCACTCTTACTAATCCGAAATAAATTCCAAATAAAGAGAGTGTCTCATACCACTCTTACTGACCCGAAGTCAATTCCAATTGATCCTAGATCAAAATCATCCTAGCATAGGGAGTACGCTAGTTACATGGTGCATCCATCAGTACTACTATGGTCCCTATCCTCGTTTCCCTACTCATTGGCCAGATGAGAGGTACTTCCCATGAGTCCCAGACTACATGTGTAGGATGTCTCAGCAGGAGAAGGATGAACCACTCTTCCTGCCTACATGTCGCCATGGGGTATCACAGGGGAAGGTTGAACCACTCACCCTGTACACAACAAACCACTAGGGGAAGGTTGAACCACTCACCCTATGGTTTCTCATTGCTCCAAGATGTACCCCAAGCCCCACAGAGCTCCCATAGCTCAATGTACATATCATACATGACCCTCATAAGAGCGTCTCTCCACGACTCCTAGTCATTTTCGGAAATTCAAGAATTTTACCTTTCCATGGGCTTCGTCAGAATGTCGGTGACCTGCTCATCAGTCCCAATATGATGGAGCCTTATTTCTCCTCATTGTACCATACCCTAGATAAAGTGGTACCTAATATTTATGTGCTTGGAGTGATCATGAAATACAAGATTCTCTAATAAATGAATCCCAATATGTTTGTCACAAAGGATCACAGTAGTATCCAGCATATGTCCAAAAAACTCACTAAAGAGCTTCCGCAACCAAACAACTCCATAGGAGGCAATACTCGCAGCAATGTATTCAACCTCAACGGTGCTTAACGCCACCAACTTCTGCTTTCGTCTCATCTAGGATATCGAAGTAGAACCCAAAGAGAAACAACACCTGGAAGTGCTCTTGTGATCCACTACACTGCCAGCCCAATCAGCATTGAAATAACCATCCAGCCTCACATCTTCAATAGTGTATATCATTCCATGAGTGATTGTGTCCCAAAGATATCTTAGCAGATTCTTGGCACCAATCCAATGTGAGTGATGAGGCTCAACCATATATTATATCAACGTGTTGATTGCAAAACATATATTCGGACGGGAGTTCACCAAGAACATCAGTGCTCCTATGAGTTGACGATACTCAGAATCATTTCCCAATACAAGTCCAACAACACTACTACATAACTTCTTGAAGTTAAACTCCATCGGGGTAGTCACGGGCTTGCAGTCCACCATCCCAAATGTCTCCAATATCTTCACCATGAATTTTCCTTGAGATAGGAAAATTTCTCCTGGATTTTGCCAGACCTCCAACCCCAAGAAATAGTGCATCAGTCCTAGGTCCTTCATCTCAAATTCAAAATCCAAATCCCTCTTGCATTTGTGAATGAGAGGGTTTGCACCAGTCAATAACGGGTCATCAACATACAACACTAGTATGAGAGGCTTATCATCCTCATCCTTAAACTAAAGGTTCACATCGGCTTCACTTCTAGTGAACCCCAGCTTCATAAAATAGTTATCGATCCTCTCATACCAAGCTCGGGGTGCCTATTTTAGCCCATAGAGAGATTTCTTCAACATGCATACATGAGATTCTTGCTTATGAATCTCAAACCCCTCAGGTTGTTCCACATAGACTTCCTGTTTAATCGAACAATGCAAGAAAGTGGTCTTGACATCCATCAGATGTAGGTTCCATCCTTTCGAAGCAGCAAGGGCTATGATTGAGCGGATGGTGGTGTATCGGGAAATAGGTGCAAATATATCAACGTAATCCACACCTTCCTTTTGAGAGAAGCCTCGAGCAACAATGCGAGTCGTGTACTTTTCAGCACTCCCATCAGCTCCATTCTTGATTTTGTAAAGCCATTTTTAGGTGACAACTGATTTGTCCTGGGGTCTAGAGACCACATCCAGACATCATTCTTCATGATGGACTTGTATTCGCCATTCATAGCATCCTTCCATACTCGATGCTTCACGACTTCTTCAAATTATGTATGCTTGTTTTGAATGATGGTGCTCATAATGTTCAAGTATCCCTGATACCTGGTCAACTTCTTGCTTTCATGGAAAGTCCCTTTGGGTGCAATATGTCTCTCGACATCTTCAAGAGTCTCCCTAAGCCATGAGGGTCTCTTCCTAGGAGAGGAGGGCTCTTGAGGAGGAGGATCAATAGGATCCATAGGTTCTTCAACATCCAACATTGTTTCATCTTCTTTTTCCTCTGGTTTCCTGGTGTCAGCTTCTTTATCCTTCCTCGGAATAGGAAGTTTTTCAACTTTGTTAAGATTCATATCTTCATCAAAGATAACATCATAACTTATCTCAACTTCCCTTTGACCAACCACATAAATTCTATAGCCCTTAGTATTTTTGCTATAGCCCACAAAGATTCCTTTCTTTCCAGATGCACCCACCTTTCTTCTCTTCTCTTTCGGCACATGAAAGTATATGGGACTTCCAAAAATTCTAAAATGAGAGACATCGAGTTTCTTACCAGTGAACATTTCTTTGGGAGTCTTGAAATCCGATGCTTGATGAGGGCATCGGTTTTGAACATATACGGCGGTATTCGCAGCTTCGGCCCATAGAAAATTCAGAAGCGTTAAATCATGGAGCATGGCACGAACAACTTCCACAATCGTACAATTCTTCCTTTCAGCCACACCATTATGCTCAGGAGTGTATGGTGTTGTGGTCTCCCTCTCAATGCCAGCGTCTTTGCAAAAGCCATGGAACTCATTGGACTCATACTCATTCCCATTATCAATCCTTAATATCTTGATTTTCTTCTTGTTATAGCTCCAAATCTCACTCTTATGGTTTGTGATGCTGCACTCATGGCCTAGGGCAACCCCTCCTTCCAGACCTGGTCCTAAAATTTAAAAAACAGTGTTTTATTCCCTATACGCGACATTGCCCTGAGTTAAACGCGTGTACACGCGGGTCTGTGTATACCCAACCCGCGTGTATGTACTAAAACACTTTAAAAAATAAATAATTCCTTATTTTCGGGCGGAGATCGCGGGTTTTACCTGCTGATCACCTGTTAGTGCCCGTGGCCTAATTGTTCCCAACCAACTCCTAACTAAAAAACTACTTTGGAGATGGTATAAAAAGTCATCAAATGGAAGGCCTAAGGGAGAGAGAAAGGAAGAGCAAGATTATTATGCTGAGATTTTCCCCATAGACCAGGTCTGAAGTCCTTGGTGCCTTCTGCACTTCCCCCCATTTTGCATAGGAAACCCTTGTTTCCATGTGTATTGGTGATCATTCATCCTTTATATCACCATTGATTTACACTATATATCACATTGACAAAGTAAGTAAAAAATAATGTACACATCTATCATCAATGTGTTGAAACATACAATGAAAAATGAGTAGGAATTTCAGTTTTGTAAGTGTGTTTATAAATTAAAATCCTAGTGCTTATTTAATTATTTTGCCAAAATGTAAAGAGGCGATTTGTGCAAGAAATATTTACTAGTAAAGACTTTGGAGTGGATAGATTTATTTGAAGAGCCAAATTTGTAAGGGATGATCATAGCTAACATATAAATATGTAGAGGAAATTTTAGATATGTGATTTCATTCTATTGATCATCTCAATATTTTTCTTAAATAATTTAAATAATTTTTGGTGCATTCTTAATAGAAAATATAAAGGAATTTCATTTGTTTTAAATGCATATTTACAAAAAAAAACTCTTTTGTCAAAATTTAGAGAGGAAACCTTTTGCAAGAGAGATTTACCAACATAAACTTTTGAGTGGCAAGATTTTTTAAAGAGTAAAATTTGTAAGAAATCACTGTATGTCACACAAAGTCTATATAGGAGAGATTTCAACTATGGGACTTTATTATATTAATTGTTTTTGTCTTTCCCCTATTTCATTCATATAAATTTCAATGAGTTCTCAGAAACATAGAAAGGTTTCATAATTACCTTCAGAAAGCCTTGTTTTCTTCTATATATTTCACAAGAATATATATATATATATATATATATATATATATATATATATATGCGCACGTGTGTTAATTTTTTCCTTCTTTCTTTGTTTTAAGCAATATATTTTCATAGAGTTTCTTTACTTGTATATAAGGTGTTTGGTATCTACAAAAATTGTAATGGATTTACTGATTACATTAGATCCCAAATCCGGTCCTTGTTAATTAGTTTTTTTTTTAAAGATATATTTGTAATAATTAGTGCATATTGCACATGAATTGCAACTTGGTGCACATTATACATGAATTGCACTCCCTTGTGTACTATAAAATAATTGTGACCTAGTGTGTATGGTCACTTAATACCGCTTTTAAAAAAATAGAAGTACCATTATTTTTAATGCCATATTTTTTTTTAAATTGTTCACGGGTTTATTAGTGAGAAGTAAATAACATAATAAATATAATAAGTTGTAAACAATGTTTTTTAATTTGTAACAATATGATAATTGTATATCATGCATATACATATCTATAATGCACCAATGTGTATCTTTTTATTATGTGCACTATTTTTTTTGTTAGAAAAAACATAATTTCTTCATATGACGATCTCTCTCTTTTCTTTTAATAGAACAAGGGCGATAGAATTTCAAGGAAAATAACTAGTTCATCCCATTAAGAGAACAAAACAAGTTCTTTAAGTTTTATTAAAAAATTAATATATTTAAATTATCTATAAATTTAAATTAATGATGTGTATTAGTTAATGCATGTCATGTAGAGAAAAAACAAGATAAGCTTGTTCACGATTTGAGTGAAAAAGTGCATCGCTTAAACCTTACAAAAATGTTACAAAGAGAGGAATTAGATGGAATAAACTATAACCATCATTGAGTTTTAATAACTAACATGTTTTAGACACTTGATTTCATTTTTTTGAATGTTTTGTAGGGACCAATAACAAGGGAACCAAAAAAAAATTTAAGGTTCCACATTTATTTTTAAAGTGTAGAAACCTTGGTGAATGTCACTAATTCTTTGAATGCCAACCATATAATAAAAGGTGATATTTTGGTAAAATTTTCCAAATTTCTAAGGATTTTGTATAATTTCTATAAAATTTTGGTGATTTTTAGCTTGGAATAATTTTATCCTATAGAATTTGGGAGATTTGATTAAAAAAAATGGAAATTGACAGATAATTTTGGGGAGAAAACATGGAAAACTAGTCCACTGGTGAAATTTAGCCCCTAAATTTTTCTCGAGATGGAATGTAATATTGTCTTAAGAAGACAAAAATTATGAAGGATGTAAATGATGATGACTTGACCCCCAATTTATCTAGAGCAGTGCTAGAAGTTAACAATAGGAGAAATTTTGTTGACAATACTACAATAGATATAATAAAAGGATCGTATAGATGTACCTTCCACTTACAATACAAAATCAATTAAACGACTCCAACAATTAGGCTATATACAAACTATATGAAGCAATGGCCAAAGAGATTTGTGAGACTTGTAATAGAAAAAAATAATCCACTCGTCCATTCGTTCCTTTTAATAGGTGCTAACATACAAACAAGAGCTAATCAAAGAATTAATCAATATTGGGTTAAGTATGGCTCGTGAGTATATGTTGAAGTATCAAGGTTAATTCAACATTTGTAAGTAGATATGGTGTTTGATTTCCATCATTTTATAATTAATGGAACAACGGGAAGCTTTTATATTAATTATACCTATGCTTTGTCACAATGTATTAAACATGTAGAAAATAAAGTATGGATTAGAGAAAATGGAAGATATTTTGAGAGATGGCATAGATTTTGGCTTTGGAAGATGTGTATTAGTTATGAAACACTTGTTGCTACGACGTGATTTTTTATTTACACATTAATGTAAAGTATATTATATAAATGAAAATATATTTATTACACTTTATTTAAATGTTTGTAGATGGAATAGGAAGACATGGAACATAAAAAAACAAATCGATCAAGAAAACATCAAGTTAAATAACTCAAGTACAATATCAACCACAAGCGATGAAGAAATTAGGCATGCATGCAGCTTGAACAATGACAATAATTCAACTGAAGAATGATAATGAATATCATTGAATGTTATTGCAGGTTATATGTTTTGGAACATTTGCCTATGAAAATTAAGGATATTATTTAATGTACTATATAGACCGTCCCAATTGCATGATGTGAACATATCGCCAATAAGTGTAAAAAATACATATTGGCTACATTTTGATTATTGTGAACATTCACATTGTCCCATTTCATATGACAATAGCTCTCCTATTCATATATAATAAAATGAGTTTCTTATTTCATTGCATTGTCCCATGTTGTAAAATGTTATGTTTCTAATTAATTAATATATGGATAATTTACATTATTACATATAACATAAATGTAATCTATTGGATAATGCATCAATGCAATCATTATATTAGAATGAAATAGTTAAAATATAAGAATCAATATTATTATCAAAATATTTTATTTTGAGATGACTATTAAAATATAATCTTTAAAATTAAAATTATTTTTTCATTTTTTCATATTCACTAACAATGCATGCCATAAAAAAGGAGTGTATTTTAATGATACATACATATTGATGCCTAATAGAAAAGAATGGTGCCAACACCTAAGATTAAAATGTTCACAATTTTACATCCTTTCGATTCACATGGTAATATCAGTGTTTGATGGAAAATTTTCTCTTGCAAACAAAAGTGAACTCCCTATATCTAGTGGCTTGATCTAGAAACAACAAAAACAAAATGGATACATTTTTTCCTTAAAGAAATTAGAAAATGGAGGAAAGGCCTACCTAGAACCCAATGTAAGTCCTCCTCTTCTCTTGGCTTGTAAACTTTAGCTCCAACTCCAATCGATATAAATGGAACCTGCAAAACAACTATAACGAGCAAGATAAATACAAGATATACATAACATAGACTAATATCTCTAATCAATTAGTCAAGAAAGAACTGAAATACATATGCATCAGAAAGAATTGAAATACATATGCATCAGATTGACACAATTATAGGAAAACAAAGCTTTTTGTATTAATGAAATGTAGGAGAAGACTATAACCCTTTTACAGATATTGACTATGGAGATGACTCCCACCAATCTTGTCCTTCCTTAGCCACAAAGAAAGTTTTCAATCACAAATCAAGGATGGTTATGGATCCTTAGGTAAAAAGAAGAAACATCAGGGCATAAGTAAGAGTCTCCAAAATCCAACCTAGACTCTATGGGAGGTAGTGAATTTATAGGGTAAATATAGTAGTTTAGGTTTTACCAATCTAGGACTTAGATCCACAAATGAGGGAGGATAAGCTCTAGGGATAAGAGATAATACCTCTAGGATAGGAGTTCAAGATCTCAATCAATAGTAAATGGTTAAAACCACCTTAGAATCTTTTGGAAATAGAAGTTCTATAATTATTATTTTTTCCCGAAATTCTAGAACAATTTTACCCGCAACAAAGGAAACATGCGCTGGGTAGCATAGTTGCTCAGTTATGCAAAATGAAACAGTGCAGGTTGCATACAAGACAAGGTTGGTTCCAAAAATGTGTTTTTGAGCTGATAAACCCAGAATTATTGGACCTTTTGGAGAGATAATGCTTAAGGCTTTGCAAAGGGATGATTGCAAGGTGTCAAGGATGTTGATTGATCTGATTTCCAGGTCATTTGAGCATATGTGACAAAATGACCTGTAACAATCAACATTGATGTTGATATTTATATAATACAAAGCTTAACACACCCAATGTTTTATTTAGGTGTATGAGAACCGAGGATTTTAAAATCAAAAAATAATAGTTGATGCATAAAAATTATAGGAGCCCTAATGTTCGAAAAAACAATAGTATGACACATTGTGTAACAATTATATTAGCATTGGTGAATTATTAGGGGATAAAAACAATGTTGGTGTGTAATAATAATATGATCACTAATGATTTTAGTTTTCATCAGGCATTAACTTTTTAAAATTGTAAATAAAATGGTACATGTTGTTAGAATAAGCATCGAGAAACAAATCTTTGCTAAAAGCTCCACCTACCCAATTTTTTTAAGTTATAGTGAACGATTGTTAAAAATTCACTAAAAAATCTACTATAAATGGTGGAGGTTGTAGTAGATATTTTTTTGAATTTTTTTTCCCAATATTGTAACACTAAAAAGCTTCACAAAAAATCTCCACTACAAGGTGTTTTCCTTGTAGTAAAGGTGAGCCTAGGAAGATTAAGCCACCAACCTTTGATGGTGAAAACAAGAGAGGACATTGTGTTGAAACTTCATTGCTTGGAATAAAAAATATCTTTAGTTGCATATTTAATCATTTAATATAAAGGCTAGGATTTCCATTTATCATCTACAAGGAAAATTGTCTCTATTTGGTGGGATTAGTTGAAGCAATTAGGTATATTGATGAGAAAATGATCTATTGGAAATATTTTTAGTTGCAATATTTTTAAGAATGGTAAGAAGATGCAATATTTCTTTAAATTTAAATTGGTAAATATAACCATGGAAGAGCATGAAAGGAAACTATTGAAGCTATTGAGGTATTTGGGCTTTATCAAAGAGGAGAAATTAAAATTTCAAAGGTTGCTGAATGGATTGCCATATTTTTATAAAGACAATATTCAATTTGATAAGTCTCAAACTTTTTCTAAGACCATTACAAAGGCCAAGTACCTATATGAAAAAAATAAAGAAAAAAAGAGTTATTTGAAGCCTTGAAAGGATAGGAAGAAAGAGAAAATAGAATAGAGAATCAAGGGAAGGGATTCAAACATCCTTTAAATAGAAATATTCCTAATAGAAATCAGTAAGATTATCCTAATTGTGATGAAAACAAAGAAAAAGACTCCTTAAGGAAGAGAGGAAGAACACTAATGAAATGTTAGGTATGTAAGAGAGATCATTTGTAAATAATATAGTCCTGATAGAGATGAAAAAACGAATACTATGCACAACATTCACAAGGTTACCAAAATGGAAGACATGGGAAGAAATATTCCAATGATATAAGGATTTCCATAGGAAGAACATCAATCCCATATAATTTAGGTGGAAGGTAAGATCACAAAGTAACTTGTTGCTATTTTGATTGATTTCGCAAAAATTCATTATTACATTGATCCTATAGTAATGGACATATTTAATTTGATGAAAATAAATATTGAATGATCATGGTTGGTTCAACTATCCAATGGAACCAATAGAAGGGTCAACAAGATTGTCAAGGTTGTCGAGTGATTTAACTGCAATGAACACAAGCATAGACCCACATGCCACACCATTGGGATTTTATGATATCTTAATTAGAATGGACTAGTTGAAAAAACATCATGTTATCCTCGATTGTCATAACAGGACCTTAACTTATCTTGATGATGAAGAAAAACAAAGAACTATGCAAGGAATTCAAAGACCCATTTCTATAAGGGAGATAAAGTTAGCCTTATAATTTAATAGATGTTTTAAGAAATGTTTTCAATTATATGTGGCTTATGTGGAAGAATGAGGGGACAAGACTTGAATATTTTCTAGTGTTGTAGGAGTTTGAGGATGTATTTGAAGAAATACCAATATTTCCACCAAAGAGTGATATAGACATTTCTATTAGCCTAGTTCTCGGTACTAACTTAGTATTAAAAACTCATTATATAATGTGCATCACATAATTGAAAGAATTACCAATGAAAGTCAAAGAGTTGCTGAAGAAAAGATACATACACCCAAGTGTCTCACCATGGGGATCATCACTTCTTTTTGTGAAAAAGAAGGATGGCACATTGAGGTTGTGTATTAATTTTAGGCAATTGAACAAGGCCATGGTGTAGACTAAATACCTCTATATGGAATAGATGAACTCGTTGATCAATCGAGGAGAAAAAATGATTTCAAAGATAGACCTAGGATTAGGATATCACCAATGAGAATCAAGGAAGATATATCAATAGGAAAACATTTAAAATAAGATATGGGCATTATGTATTTGTAGTGGTGTTTTTTGGATTGACGAATGCACCAATTGTCTTTATGTGCTTAATCAATGCCATATTCAGAAATATTTGGATAAGTATTTATTGTGTTGTTGAATGGCATAGTTATGTATTATACGAACATCTCTTAAGATTAGTGTTGGGAATGGTAAGGGAGAATCAACTATATGAAAAGCTAATCAAGTGGTCTTTTTCCAAAAGTACATTTAATATTTGGGTTTCAATTGTAGAGGAACACACAACAATGGATCCATAGAATATTGAAGTCATTAGAGGATGACGAGCATATGCGTTTTAAAAGTTAGATCTTTCAAGGGATTTATATATTATTACAACATATTTATAGAAGGGATTTCAAGGATTTATCATCCCAACGCTTCTTTGAAAAACAAGGGAACTAAGTTGGAATGGATAAATAATGTGTAGAAGTTTTCAACTATTGAAGGAGCTACTTGATAGTACACCTATTTTTAATACTACAAACGAAACTTTTGTGGTATACATGAATTCATTGCAAAGAAGGATTTGGTTGAGTTATTACTCAAAATTGGCATGTCATTATCTATGAGTTTTGAAAGCTTAAAGAACATGATATAACTTATGCCACACATGATTTAGAGCTTGCTACCATAGTACACACATTGAGAACGTGGAGGAATTACTTATTGGGGAAATTTTTGAATTTATGGTAGACCACAATGGTTTTGAATATTTATTTGAACAACCAACTTTAGATGGCATAGAAAGAAGATAGTCAGAATTTTTAAGTGACTGTGACTTTGACATCAAGAATATAAAAAGGAAAGAGAATAAATTTGTTGATGCACTCAGCAAAAGGGTACATGTCATGCATGCTACAATCATCAATTTGCATATATCAAATTTAAAGAGTAGAATTTTTTAGGTTGTTATTACAAACCAACATTATCTACAAGTAAAATAGGCCTTACAGTAGGAAGATGTCCAATAGATGTTTAAAGAATATCATATAAAGGAATATGAAATACTTATACATATAAATATAATGTATGTTCATAATTATGAAGAATTGAGGAAGCTAGTATTAAAGGGAATGCAAAAAGTTCCATATGTAAGACACCCTAATCACTAGAAAATAATTGCAAAAAATAAGAATACAATATTATTAGCCAATGATGAAAAAGGATGTATCCAATTATATTGTTATATGTATGGAATTTCAAAGAGTGAAGGTTGAACATAGACACCAAGTAGGTTTGCTACAATTTTTGCTAATTTTAGAGTGAAAATGGGAAGCGATAACCATCGGTTTTATTACCAAGTTTACTAGGACAACAAGAAAAAATGATTCAATAATGGTGGTGGTGGATAAATTGGCAAAGGTTCCTCATTTTATTCCACTAAATTAAGTCACAAGTAAGTTAATATTGTAGAAATACACATGAAGGAAATTGTTAGGTTGCATGTAATACCTAAGGAAATTGTTTCAGATAGAGATCTAAAGTTTAATTCAATTTTTTGAAGAGTAAAGGATTTGGTAAAAATTTGAATTTTTGTGTAACATATCATTCAAAAACGTATGGGAAGATAGCGGGAGTCAACCAAGTGATTGAAGACAAGTTAATAATGTATGTGATGGATAAATCATTCAACCGGGAAGATTAGTTACATTTGGTTGAGTTTTCCTATAATAATGGGTTTAGGAATCATTGAAGATGAAATCATTTAAAGCTTTGTATATCTAATGAGTTGGGACAATTGTTATGGAACCAGCTCACAAATAGATAGAAAGGATAGATAAACGCCTTCAAAATAATCCTCTTTGAGGGGGAAACCTCCTTTACATTACACAAATGAATAATTCTTGGATGATTCAAATGAAAAAACCTCCTTTCTATATATAGGAGTCTAAGGGGTCACAATATAACCAAATCCGACCTAACAATAATAATATAAAGGCACAAAATAACGATAGTGGGATTCTATGTGACACAATAATAACAATATGGGGACAATAAGGGCACAACAATAACAATAAGGGATACAACGACAATAGTAATGGGGGAATCACTAGTATTATAGGGACCTAACATGCCCCTCTCCTTCAAAAAAGTGTTGTCCTCAATGCTTGAGTAGTTCTTGATGCTTCTGTATAAAATTCTCATCCTCCCATGTGGAATCTTCAATGGGTAAGTTCTTCCACTTGATGAGATACTCTGAAATTGATCAATTTCGTAGCTGTCGAGTTCTTGTTTCTTTGACTGCTTCAGTTTCCAATATGATTTTTCCTTCTTCATCAAGTTCTGGCAATATTGTTTGAACTGGAATTTTGTCACCTATAACCTTCTTTAAGCATGAAACATGGAAAACTGGGTGCACTCGGGAAGCTGCAGGAAGCTCCAATTTGTATGCCATAGTACCTATCTTTTGCAACACCTTGTACGGACCATAATATTTTGGTGATAATTTATTATACTTCTTAGCTTGCTTGAGGGACATTTGTTTATATGATTGTAGCCATAGGAATACCCAATCACCTCCATCAAAACTTCTTTCGCTGCGATGTTGATCTACCTGTTGTTTCATTCTATTTTGCGCCAAGGTGAGGTTATCCTTTAAGAGTTGGAGAACTTGTTGTTGATGCTCGATGTGATCTTCCACTGCTTGAACCTTAGAATTTTATCTCAAATATGATGTGATGGATGGTGGATGATATCCATAAAGTGCCATAAATGGGGTCATTTTTGTTGCAGTATGGAAGGAAGTGTTATACCACCATTCAACCAGAGGCAACCATTTGACCCATTATGTCAGTTTATCATATACAAAGCAACAAAGATATCATTCCAAACATTTGTTTACTATCTCATTTTTCCCATCAGATTGAGGATGATAAGATGAGCTATGAGCTAACTAAGTACCAAGACAAGAAAATAATTTGGTCCAAAAATTTCCAGTGAAAATGGGATCTCTATCGCTTACAATATTCTTTGGGTTGCCATGTAGCTTTTGAATTGTTTCCATAAATGTAGTAGAAACTATACTCACTTTAAATGGATGAGATAATGCACAAAAGTGTCCATAATTGGTAAGTCTGTCAACTACCACCATGATAACACTCCTTCCTTCAAACTTGGGTAAACTTGTGATAAAATCCATTGAAACCTCCTCCCGACATTGGCTTGGAATGGATAAAGGTTGTAATAGTCCTGGGGTCTTAATTGTTTCAACTTTATTTTTTTGGAAAACCAAACATTTTGCCAAAAACTTTTGAATATCCAATTTAAGGCCATCCCAAAAATAATCCTTCTTAACCCTGTGGTAGGTTTCTAGAAATCCTGAGTTCCCTTCTAAGGGATAGGTGTGCAATTCCCAAAGAATATTTTGTTTGAGTTGGGAATTATTACATAGGTGTAACCGATCATTGTACCATAACGAATCATTTTTCCAGCTAAATGTATTAGATGTACTGGGATCTTGTTGTATCTTTTGAATGAGTGCCCACACTTCCTCGACATTCTTCCATTCATCCCTTGCTTCATTTATCCAATCTGGTTCGATAATAGAAATGGCACAAAGAAATGCTTCCACATCCTCATCCTTTCTTGAGAGTGCATCTGCCACAACATTTTTCTTCCCTTTTTTGTAGATGATTTCAAAGTCATAACCAAACACCTTTGTGACCCATTTTTGTTGCTCTTATTAAGATAATATTTGTTCTAAAAAGTATTTAAGACTATCATGATCTGTTTTTACCTTGAAGTGTCTTCCCATTAGGTAGGGTCACCATTTCTTAAGTGCATGTAGTATTGCCAACATTTGCTTCTCATAAATAGATTTGTGTAAATATTTTCCTTTGATTGGATGACTTTCAAAAGCAATGGGTCTTTCTTCTTGCATTAAAACAACACCAATTCAATTTCCTAAGGCATCACATTCCACAATAAAGGTTTTTGTGAAGTCCGGTGTAGCTAAGACTGGTGCTTGGCACATTGCCTCTTTAAGATGTTCAAAGACCTTCGTTGCTTCTGGATTCCATGAAAATGCATATTTATTTAATAATTTTGTTAGAGGTGCTATTATTCTCCCATAATCCTTAACAAACTTGCGATAATACCCTATCAACATGAGAAATCCTCGTAGATGCTTTATGGATGTGGGGATATTCCATTCCTTAAAGGTTTTAATTTTGCTAGGGTCTACCTTAACACCTTCATGAGATACAATATGACCCAGATATTCCACCTCTTGTACTCCAAAGAAACATTTGGAGATTTTTGCATATAATTGTTTCTCCTCCAATAGTTTGAGCACCATGTCAACATGTTGGACATGATCCTTCCAAGACTTGTTGTAGATTAGTATATCAAAAAAAAAATATTAACACAAATTTTCTAAGGAAGGGTTTGAAAATCGAACTCATCAAACCTTGAAATGTCGAAGGTGCATTAGTAAGGCCAAAAGGCATGACCAAAAATTCATAATAACCCTAATGATTTCTAAATGTTGTTTTTGGAATGTCTTCAGTCTTCATTCTAATTTGATGATATCCTGAATGAAGATCCAACTTGGTGAAGTAAATTGATCCATGCAATTCATCTAATAATTCATCAATGACAGGAATGGGAAATTTATCTTTAATAGTGAGCTTGTTGAGCTCCCTATAATTTGGACACATGCACCCTGATCCATCCTTCTTGTGAACCAATACTACTGGAGCAGAGAAAGAACTTTGACTAGGTTGAATTCTACCAGCCTCTAGAATTTCTACAACCATATGTTCAATTTCACCCTTTTGGACAAGCGATATCTGTAAGGCCTGATCTTTGGAGGAACACTTCTTGGAATCAAATTAATAGCAAGATCATGATCATGAATAGGTGGGAGGCCTTTGGGGGTGTCAAATACCTTGGAATGATTGTCCAAGACTTTTTGGAGATCTAGAAAAATGGATGATTTCGATGTGGGAACCTCTAGTGAACATAGTTGTGCAATTATGCCTCGTTGTTCTTTCTTTAGAAGGTTTGTCATTCCGTTAGAGCTGATTATATTTCCTGGTTTCCCTGCGATACCCCTTAATTCAACTTCCTTTCCTTCTAAAAAACATTTCATGAAAATTTCTTCAAAATTAAAAGCTATTGTACCCAAGGATTGTATCCATTGGACTCCTAGTACAACATCAGCACCACCCATTGGAATGGAAAGCATTGGGCTATTCAATACATATTCTCCCCTGGATAGCTTGATATTATGGAACTTTCCTGTGCAAATTATAGTTCCTCCGCTTGCAACCATCACTTGACACTCTGGATATAGGAAGCAATTCAATTCCTTGCCTATCTTACAATGAATAAAATTATGGGTACTTCCCAAATCAATCAACACTATTACCTTTTTCTTCTTTATATGCCCTTCTATCTTGATAGTTTTAGGAGTGGTAATTCCAACCAATGCATTACAAGATATGGTCGGATTCATTTCTTCTTTTTCTAGGATTTATTCCTGGTGTATATCCTCTTCTTTTGACGTTTCTTGTTCCTTTTCTTCTTCCTCTTCATAATCTATGTAAAATAATTTCTTCTCGGCACACTTATAACCCTTAATGTATTTGCTATCACAATTGTAACAAAGCCCTTTTGCTCTTTTTTCTTCCAATTGTTGTGTTGTCAACCTTGTAGGTTGTCGATGGCTAGGGGCATCAACACTTCCATCTTTATGATTATGAGTGGTAGGCTTCCTTGTTGCCATAATTTTGCTTTCCATTTTTCTTGCCAACCTGAATGCCTTCTCCAATGAATCTAGTTCCCAAAGGTGAACCTCATGTTGGATGTTATCTTTTAAAGTCCCTATGAACACATCAATCCTATGCTCCTCTGGAATATCTTTTACCCTTATATTCAATTTTTGGAAGTCCTCAATGTGCTCCATCATTGAACCCTTTTGTTTGAGATTTATCAATTGGCTAAAAAAAGTTTTGCTTTTTGTATCCTCATAATGTGCTATCATTTCATCCATAAAAATAGCCCAAGTGACAATTTGTTTACGAGAGCAAAGCCATCGATACCATACAAACTAATTTGGTTCCAAACATAAAGTTGTTATGCATACCTTTTGTGTGTTTTGCACATTATGGAGATCGAAAAATTGCTCCATCTGTAGTATCCATGTTCCGGGATCCTTGCCATCAAACTTCCTCATATCGATATTTGGAACATGGTGGTTCTTCAATCCAACGTTAGAGTCTATGAAATCATGATTAACATTTATTTTTTCTCATCATGAGTTTTCTTTACTACCCTTTCGCCATTAGTAAGAATTTCTTGTAGAAACTTTGCCAAATTTGTCTTCAAATCTTCCATGCCTTTCTTTAAATCATCCATCTTAGCTTCCACGTCATCCATCTTAGCTTCCATGTTGTCCATCTTAGCTTCCATGTCACTCATCTTAGCTTCTACGCCTTTCTTTAAACCATTCATATTAGCTTCCACGCCATACATATTAGCTTCTATGTCTTTCTTTAAACCATCCATCTATTGAACCTCAGAATAACCCTCTCCTTGACATTTTTTTTCACCTTTTTCCCTCACTTTCTCATAAGATTACAAACCAAATCAATGATAAATGATAGGTTTTGTCTTAAGGAAATCATTAAAATGATCGTCATATTATATTTTCATGTTCTTGCTGCTTGAATAGATTTTTGCAAATTAACTACAGAATGCAGCCTATTATGCAGCTAATTGTGGATTCTGTAGCTACTCTCATGGTTTGGAAGATTCCAGGTGTCAAATGAAGAATTGGGCCACATGGGCATTTCTAGAATCATATCCACATGGATTCTATCCTATTCACTCGGTCTAGATCAATGGAAAAGCAAGCCTAAAGTCATGGTCAAAGATGGAGTCAAAGTACGTTATCCGAAAGCAGTAGGACTCTTGATTTTCTCTTTCGTAGCTAATCAAGAGTCTAATAGTTCTATTGCAAATCTAATTCAAATTAGCCACCTGTAGCTAATCAAAAGTTTAAACAGTCCTATTGCAATTCGAATTAGCCACCTGTAGCAAGTTTATCTCATAAACAGTCATGTTACATTTAATTCAAATTAGCCACCTGTAGCAAGTTTATCTCATAAACAATTATGTTATTTTCCTTTAAATATCGGTTGCATGTAACCGAGAGAAGTTGAGAAGTTAGAAGGAATTACGTTAAGTTCAGGCTTTTTGTTGATACTCTGTATTCATACTTAATTTTTTTTATAATACAAACTTCGTGTTGCCAATGATCATTTAAAGTGCATCCTTAACTAGCTAGCATTCCAACCACATCAGTTGCAGAGGGCCCTTGCACTGAAGGAGGTTTTTCATTTGTTGTTTTTAGTTCAATTTCCATTACTCTGTTTTCAGCAAATTTGTTTTCTAAATTAGGATGATATTTCATTTCAGTTTTTAATCAATAGCATAATGATAAATCACAACTGTGCAACCTTGTTCTTATAAGATATCTTGTGGAGAAAAACGACTCTGTTTCCAAACTGAATTAATATTGAAGTAATAAGAATACACAGTTTCTTAGTTTTCTTACTATTTTTTCATTCATTTTCTTAGAACAAAATTGTTAATTAACTGTGTTAATGAATGTTTTCAAAAGCCATTTCAAGATGATGATGATCCTAAAATAAATGGTTAAATGCCTAATTCATACAGTGATTGAATTTACTCAGTACATTGTTATTTTCCTATGAACTTACGAACTAAGGTATAATTGATTTCTTGCACAACACTTCAAGAGGGTAATGCTTCACATTTGAATGTTGGAGAAATTCAATAATACATTAGTTGTTTACAGTTAATTTTACATTCTTTTACCTTTTTCTTTCAGATCCTCACTTAGTTGCATCACTGATATTCCCAATAATCATTTCAAGGAGATTGATTTAATCATTTCAAGGAGATTGATTGAATGTTTAATGAATGCAATTACTAAGTTACCTTCTGCATCAATTTCATTCTTGGTTTTAAGAATTAGATCCATGGATTAGGACTAATGATAGGATAAGATAGATGATCTATTTTTTTATTAGGTTCTAACTAGCCAACAGTTCTTGGTCCATTTTTAGGAAATTAGATTAACTTAGGAACATTTCCTTTCCTTTAAAATTCATTAGATTCACTTAAATTTTCTCATAGTTTGAGGTTGTACATTCTTAGACATCAAAGAACAAAAACCCCCCACCAAAAAACAACATAAAATACAAAACAACGAAGTAAGAAAAAGGTTAACTAAGCACATATAGTGCACCACACTTCATCAGCTTACAAACTTCGGTTGATAATTTATGCAAGCAATTTAGGACACTAAATTGACTAAACACCATCTTAGCTTTTGTTACTTGTTGTGCGAGTGAAATTTTTTGCACTTGGTCTCGCAACTTCGATATATCATGTTGCATTTCTTCCTCTTCTTCATGAGTCATGCTAGAGCTTTCAGGTTGCTTACTAGTCGTTTCCATTTTCCTTATTTGGGGGATCAATTACCGATAATAATGCTTCACTATGCCCTTTGAATTTCTTCAAACTATTTTTTCAAAGTAAGCTTATGCAAAAATTAAAAAAAAAAAAACTACACACCATTTTTCACTTTGTAGGAGCTCGATATTGAATCTGATGTATCTCTGTAATTTTGGATCTCCAAGTTCTGAAATTTCTTCCTACAGTAACCCTATGAGTAATCTTTCTAACCCTATAAGTATGGTCATGATTGGATCCTCCAATGAAGAGTTATGTGAAATCTCCCACGATGCCCTGAGTATAGAATGGTCAGTAGATCGAACTTGTATGACATGCCGTGGGTCACTGTTTCAACCTTAGGTTCTGAAACTGATACCCAAAAAACTACAGTTCGTCCTCTTTCTGTAACTTCTTATGAAAATTCAATCTGATGCTCAGAGCGAATGTTACATTGAATTTCCCAAGGTCACCTATTTGGATTGTAATTTGGGGGTTTGCACAAACCCTAACTTCCTCAGATCATATATCCGAAAGTATAGTGGTCCAGGATATGAAATTTGGACTCGAACTTCATACCGATTTCTTCTCAAATGGGTTGTTTTTTTAGCTTCCGAAACTTAATAGAGAAAACATAATAGCTAAAATGCCATTATGACCTGTTTTAGATGAGATTCTAGAGCTTGTAAAAAGCCTAATTTCCGCAAATCATATCTCTGCAAATATAGTGAGACAAGATCTAAAATTTTGACCTGAGGTTCAGTGAGATTTGTTCTCACATGGTTTTTTGTTTTAGCTTTTGGAATATCCCATAAAAAATGTTATAGTGAAAATGAAATGATGACCTTTTTGGAGCAGCAAAACTCTAGAATCCCAAGCTCTGATACCAAATGTTATGAAACCAACTCACAAAAAGATAGAAAGGATAGATAAACACCTTCAAAATAAGCCTCTTCGAGGGGGGAACCTCTTTTACATTACACAAATGAACAATTCTTGGATGATTCAAATGACAAACCCTCCTTTCTATATATATGAGTCTAAGGGGTCACAATATAACCAAAGCCTACCTAACAATAATAATATAAAGGCACAAAAATAACAATAGTAGGATTCTATGGGGCACAATAATAACAATATGGGGACAGTAAGGGTACAACAATAAAAATAAGGGATATAACGACAATAGTAATGGGGGAATCAGTAGTATTATAGGGACCTAACACAATTTATTAGATAATTTAGTACTTGGGCGATAGTTGATCAATGAGATGAAAGGGAATATGGTTAAAATTAAGAAATATTTAAAGAATGATAAAGATACAAAGAAAAACTATGCACATAAGAGTAGGATAGATAAGGAATTTAAAGTAGGCAAGCATGTATTTTTGAAAGTGAAGCCAAAGAAAAAATCCTTAAAGATGAGTAGTTTTACTAAGCTAGCAAGAAAATTTGTAGTGCATTAAAAATATTGAATAGGATAAGACTAGTTACATACATGCTTGCATATTTTGCTTCAATGAATATGCATAATGTGATTCATGTGTCTTTGCTGAAAAATATATGTACATATTCCTGACCATTTAATCAATTGGACTTTGATTTAGCTTATCAAGAAGGATACTTCTAAGTAAAACCAGTGTGTATATTGGATAGGAAGGTCATGATAAATCCATTGCATAGATAAAGGTCTAGTGGACTAGCTATAACAATGAAAATGTGACATGGGTGTGGGAAGATGCAATGTGTAAGGAATATTTAAAATTATTTTTTAATATATATATATATATATATATATATATAGATATAGATATATATATATATATATATATATATATATATATATATATATATATATATATATATATATATATATATATATATATATATATATATATATATATATATATATATATATATATATATTTGTACATTTGCTGGTGATATCCATTAAGGATTGTGCCAAAATAAGGAGGAGAGTAATGTAATACCCTCATTTAGATCCTTGAAGGAGTAATGTACATTTGTACATGTTGAAAGGCCAAAAAGACAAAAAATGTAATAGTTTGTGAACATTATTAATAAAATACATAACATGTAGTAGATGGACAAGGAAAAGTTTCATAGGTGGCCATGATTCTATGAGAGTGGGTGGCTACAAAGGCTAGACCAAAGTTGTATTAAGTAGAAAACCCATATATTTGAGTTAGTTGAGAAAATTAATTACATGAGATTCTTGTTTGGGATTCAACGTGGCACATTGGTAGAATTCATATATTAATCTTGTTTTTGGACGGTTGGGGGATTTTCTCATTCATTCTCATTTTATCTTATTGCAAAGAGAGTTTTGTATGAGAGATAAAATCACTAGTTGGTTGTGTGATAAGACTAATTATTGCCCAACATGTGAGGATGCTTAAGTGCATGGATGCATTGACATCATTGAGGAAATTTTTCATGGCTAAGAATCATTGGAACTTCCATCGTTGATATTTATTGACTAGTAGCACTGGAGCCTTAGAGAGAAATTGAATAGCTTGAGGAACTGCATTGTAGAGAAGGGAATTTCTTTCCTTGGATTTTGTAGGCTAAAGAGGAAAAAGAGTTGGAAGTTGAGATGGCTAAGTAACTAAGTAAATTGTGACAACATGAGATTACTATCTGACTAAGTAAATTATGAAAGCATGGGATTGTTGTGTGACTGTGTAAACTATGGTAGTATGAGAGTATTATATATCTGTGAGGGATTACAATTGGCCTAGGTGTCCATCCTTGTGGATTCATATCCTTTGCTTTCGGGCGACCTACAATTGAGAGATTTGAGTAGCATAGTCTATGGTTCGGTTGAACAATTGACATCTTTAGCTATTCGGCGAAATCCATTGAGAACTTAGGTAAGTGCCCATTGTCAACTACACCCATGTATATTTTCTCTATGCTTATTTGATAGCCAATTTTAGGCATATATGTCATTTTTATGCATTGTGTGATGATGAATGGATTCCCTTTCAATATGTTTATGTTTCTTATGGTTTAAATGAGTTCCCTTTTTCATTTCATGTTTCTTAAATCATGTAAATTGTCTGAGCTTGAAAATAATTCAAGAAAGTGAGTTCTTGATGTACCCTATGATTTAGGTATGTTTAGCTGGTATTAGAGATGAAAATTTACTATAATGTGGTTAAACATGAGGCTAGATATGTTAAAAATCTTATGAGGAAACTTAAGCCTATAATATGGTCTCTTATACACTTAGATTTAGGGATCTTTCATCATGTGCATACCAAATTTATGACAATCTAACTTTGAATTGGATCTCTCTTCTTATCATTCAAATGGTTTGTTAGGCCCCTATAATACTAGTGATTTCCCCATTACTATTGTCATTGTAGCCCTTATTGTTATTGTTGTGCCACTATTGTCCCCATATTGTTATTATTATGCTCCATAGAAGCCCACTATTGTTATTTTTGTGCCATTATATTATTATTGTTATGTCGGCTTTGATTATATTATGACCCCTTAGACTCCTATATATAATTATGAGGTTTTTTCATTTGTATCATCCAAAATTTTTCATTTATGTAATGTAAAGGAGGTTTCCCCCTCGAAGAGGCTAATTTCTAAGGTGTTGATATATCTTTTCTATCTTTTTGTGAGTTGGTTTCATAACATTTGGTATCAGAGCTTTGGAATCTAGGGTTTCGCTGCTCCAAAATAGGACATCGTGGCATGTTTGCTATAAATTTTAATTTGCAAAGTTTCTGAAGCTAAAAAAAAACCCATTTGAGAAAAAAGCGTGATTATCTTCAGGTACAAATTTCAGATCTTGTCTTGCTATATTTTCGGATATAAGATCCAAGGAAGTTATGGTTTTGGCAGGTTCCCAAATTACATCCCAAACAGGTCACCTTGGGAAAAGTGTCTTAACTTTCTCTCTCAGTATCATATTGAAAATTTGTAAGAATTTATATAAACAGGACAGGCTGTAGTGTTTTTTGGATCGTGTTCAAGACCGAAGGTTGAAAAAGTGACAAGTGGAACTTCGTACAAATTCACTCTACTGAAAAAGTGTATAATTAGGTCATCTTGGGAGATTGTGAATAATGCTTTCTTGGAGAATCAAAGTTCGATCAGACTTATGGCATTGGAAAGAGAACTCAGAGGGCTACCAAAGTTCACAATTTCATACCTTGGAGATCCAAAATTTTAAAGATACATCAGATACAATATCGAGCTCCTATAAAGTGAAAAAAGGTGTGTAGTGTTTTTTAAATTTTGCATGAAAAATTAGTTTGAAGGAATTCAAAGGGCATAGTGAAGCATAATTATCATTAATTGATGCCCCAAAGAAAGAAAATTGAAACACCTAATAAGCAACCTGAAATCTCTAACATGACTCATGAAGAAGAGGAAGAAATGCAACATGATATATCCAAATTACAAGACCAAGTGAAACAAAATTAACTCTCACAAAAAGTAACAGAAGCTAAGATGGATGGTTTAAAGAAAGACATGGAAGATAAGATGGATTGCATGGAAGCTAAGATGGAAGGTTCTAAAAAATGCATGGAAGCTAAGATGGAAGGTTTTAAAAAATGCATGGAAGCTAAGGTGGATGGTTTAAAGAAAGGCATAGAAGCTAAGATGAATGACATGGAAGCTAAGATGGATGGTGTGGAAGCTAAGATGGATAGTTTAAAGAAAGGCGTGGAAGATAAGATGGAAGATTTGAAGACATATTTGACAAAGTTTCTACAAGAAATGCTTACTAATGGCGAAAGGGTAGTAAAGGAAACTCATGATGAGAACAAGATAAATGTTAATCATGATTTCATAGACTCTAACATTGGATCGAAGACCCACCATGTTCCAAAGATAGATATGAGGAATTTTGATGGAAAGGATCCCGTAACATGGATACTACAGATGGAGCAATATTTCGATCTCCATAATGTGAAAAACACACAAAAGGTATGAATTGCAACTTTATATTTGGAAGAAAACTAGTTTGTATGGTATCGATGGCTTTGCTCTCGTAAACAAATTGTCACTTGGGCAATTTTTACGAATGAAATGATAGCACATTGTGCGGATACAAAAAGCAACACTTTTTTTAGGCAATAGATAAATCTCAAACAAAAGGGTTTAATGATGGAGCACATTGAGGACTTCCAAAAATTGAATATAAGGGTAAAAGATATTCCAGAGGAGCATAGGATTGATGTGTTCATAGGGACTTTAAAGGATACCATCCAACATGAGGTTTGCCTTTGGGAACCTGATTCATTGAAGAAGGCATTCAAGTCGGCAATAAAAATGGAAAGAAAAATTATGGCAACAAGGAAGCCTACCACTCATAATTATAAAGATAGAAGTGTTGTTTCCCCTAGCCTTCCACAACTTCAAGGTTGACACCACAACAATTAGAAGAAAAAAGAGCAAAAGGACTTTGTTATAGTTGTGATAGCAAATACACTAAAGGTCATAAGTGTGCTAAGAAGAAATTATTTTACACAGATTGTGAAGAGGAGGAAGAAAAGGAACAAGAAACATTAAAAGAAGAGGATATACAACAAGAGAAAACCCTAGAGAAAGAAGAAATGAATCCGACCATATCTTGTAATGCATTGGCTGAAATTACCACTCCTCAAACTATCAAGATAGAAGGACATATCAAGAATAAAAATGTAATAATGTTGATTGATTCGGGTAGTACCCATAATTTTATTCATTATAAGATATCCAAGGAATTGAATTGCTTCCTATATCTAGTACCAAAGTTTCAAGTGATGGTTGCAAGTGGAGGAACCATAAATTTCTCTAGAAAGTGCCATAATATAAAACTATCCATGGGAGAATATGTATTGAATTTCCCAATGCTTTCCATTCTAATGTGTGGTGCCAATGTTGTACTAGGAGTCCAATGGCTACAATCCTTGGGTACAATAACTTTTAATTTTCAAGAACTTTTCATGAAATTTTCTTCATAAGGAAAGGAAGTTGAATTAAGGGGTGTCGCAGGGAAATTGAGAAATATAATAAGCTCTAATGGAATGAAAAATATTTTAAAGAAAGAAAAACGAGGAATAATTTCACAATTATGTTCACTAGAGGTTCCCACATCGAAATCATCTATTTCTCTAGATCTCAAAAAATTCTTAGACAATCATTCAAAGGTATTTGAGACTCCCAAAGGTCTCCCATCTATTCGTGATCATGATCATGCTATTCATTTGATTCCAGGAAGTGTTCCTCCAAACATCAGGCCTTACATATATCCCTATGCCCAAAAGAGTGAAATTGAACGTATGGTTGCAAAAATGCTAGAGGCTAGTATAATTCAACCTAGTCAAAGTTCTTTCTCTACTCTAGTAGTATTGGTTCACAACAAGGATGGATCATGGCACATGTGTCCAGATTATAGGGAGCTCAACAAGCTCACTATTAAAGATAAATTTCTCATTCCTATCATTAATGAATTATTGGATGAATTGCATGGATCAATTTAGTTCACCAAGTTGGGTCTTCATTCAGTATATCATCAAATTAGAATGAAGATTGAAGACATTTCAAAAACAACATTTAGAACTCATGAGGGTCATTATGAATTTTTGGTCATGCTTTTCGGCCTTACCAATGCACCTTCTACATTTCAAGGTTTGATGAATTCCATTTTCAAACCCTTCCTTAGAAACTTTGTGTTAGTATTTTTTAATGATATACTAATCTACAACCAGTCTTGGAATGATCATGTTTAACATGTTGATAGGGTGCTCAAACTATTGGAGTAGAAACAATTATATGCAAAAATCTCCAAATGTTTCTTTGGAGTGCAAGAGGTGGACTATTTGGGTCATATTGTATCTCATGAAGGTGTTAAGGTAGACCCTAGCAAAATTAAAACCATTAAGGAATGGAAAATCCCCACATCCATAAAGCATCTACGAGGATTTCTTGGGTTTATAGGGTATTATCGCAAGCTTGTTAAGAATTATGGGAGAATAGAAGCACCTCTAACAACATTATTGAAGAAAGATGCATTTACATTGACTCCAAGAGCAACGAAGGCCTTTGAATATCTTAAAGAGGTAATGTGACAAGCACTGGTATTAGCTACGTCGGACTTCACAAAACCCTTTATTGTGGAATGTGATGCCTCGGGAAAAGGAAATGGTGTTGTTTTAATGCAATAAGAAAGACTCGTTGCTTTTGAAAGTCGTCTAATCAAAGGGAAGTATTTACACAAAGCTATTTCTGAGAAGGAAATTTTGGCAATACTACATGCACTTAAGAAATGGTGACCCTACCTAATGGGAAGACACTTCAAGGTAAAAACAGATCATGATAGTCTTAAATGCTTTTTAGAACAAAGATTATCTTCAGAAGAGCAGCAAAAATGGGTCACAAAGATGTTGGGTTATGACTTTGAAATCATTTACAAAATATGGAGGCAAAATGTTGTGGCAGATTCACTCTCAAGAAAGGATGAGGATGTGGAAGCATTTCTTTGCACCATTTCTATTATCCAACTAGATTGGATAAATGAAGCAAGGGATGAATGGAAGAATGACGAAGAAGTGTGGGCACTCATTCAAAAGATACAACAAGATCCCAATACATATGATACATTTAGCTAGAAAAATTACTTGTTATGGTACAAAGGTCGCTTATACCTATGTAAGAATTCCCAACTCAAACAAAATATTATTATGGAATTGCACACCTCTCCCTTAGTAGGGAACTCAATATTTCTAAAAACTTACCACAAGGTTAACAAGGAATTTTTTTAGGATGGCCTTAAATCAGATATTCAAAAGTTTGTGGAGGAATGTTTGGTTTACCAAGAAAATAAAGTTGAAACAATTAAGACCCCGGGTCTATTACAACCTTTATCCATTCCAAGCCAAAATTGGGAGGAGGTTTCAATGGATTTTATCACAGGTTTACCCAAGTCCGAAGGAAAGAATGTTATCATGGTGGTATTTGAAAAGCATACCAAGTATGCACACTTTTGTGCATTATCTCATCCATTTAATGCGAGTACAGTTTCTACTGCATTTATGGAAACAATTCAAAAGCTACATGGAAACCCAAAGATTATTGTAAGCGACAGAGATCCCATTTTCACTGGAAATTTTTGGACATAATTATTTTCTTGTCTTGTTACTCAGTTAGCTCATAGCTCATCTTATCATCCTCAATCTGATGGGCAAACTGATATAGTAAACAAATGTTTGGAAGGATATCTTCGTTTCTTTGTATATGATAAACAGACACAATGGGTCAAATGGTTGCCTTTGGCTGAATTGTGGTATAACACTTCCTTCCATTCTGCAACAAAAATTACCCCATTTATGGCACTTTATGGATATCATCCATCGTCCATCACATCATATTTAAGAGAAAATTCTAAGGTTCAAGCAGTGGAAGATCACATCGAGCATCAACAAGTTCTCCAACTCTTAAAGGATAACCTCACTTTGGTGCAAAATAGAATGAAACAGCAGGCAAATCAACATCACAACGAAAGAAGTTTTGATGTAGGTGATTGGGTATTCCTATGGCTACAACCATATAAACAAATGTCCCTTAAGCAAGCTACGGTTGCAAAAGATAGGTACTATAGCATACAAATTGGAGCTTCCTGCAACTTCCTGAGTGCACCAAGTTTTCCATGTTTCATGCTTAAAGAAGGTTATAAATGATAAGCTCCCAATTCAAACAATATTTCTAGAACTTTATGAGGAAGGAAAAGTCATATTGGAACCTGAAGCAGTCACAAACACAAGAACTTGATAACTATGAAATTGATCAATTTCAGAGTATCTCATCAAGTGGAAGAACTTACCCATTGAAGATTCCACATGGGAGGATGAGAATTTTGTATAGAAGCATCCAGAACTACTCAGGCATTGAGGACAACAGTTTTTTGAAGGACAGGAGCATGTTAGGTCCCTATAATACCAGTGATTCCCCCATTACTGTTGTCATTGTAGCCCTTATTGTTATTGTTGTGCCCCTATTGTCCCCATATTGTTATTATTGTGCCCCATAGAAGCCCACTATTGTTATTTTTGTGCCGTTGTATTATTATTTTTATGTTGGCTTTGATTATATTGTGACCCCTTAGACTCCTATATATAGAAAGGAGGTTTTATCATTTGCATCATCTAAGAATTGTTCATTTGTGTAAAGTAAAGGAGGTTTCCCTCTCGAAGAGGCTGATTTCTAAGGCGTTGATCTATCTTTTCTATCTTTTTTTGAACTAGTTTCATAACATGGTTTCTCAATTTGCTTGTGAAATACTGATGGGAAAAGGGTTGTTAAAGACAATGAAGTCTGTTGGAATACGAAAAGCCTTAAGAGGAGAGAATGAAAGCTTTGAAGCCATATGTTTCCTCAAAGATATGATCCTATGGATTTGATCTTTTGTTTTCTTGTTAATGGTATCACCTTTCTTCCCCCCTACATTTGTTTGTACTTCATTTGATGGTTTTTCGTTTAGTGAATTTTGTTTTTCTTGTTTATTCAATCAAGTAGGGAAAAAGGATTTATCGTGTAGACTTGAGCTATATTTAGGGCTTTCCATAATAGATTAGAGGAGTACATTTCTTGTCTTGTGTGTAGGCTACTTAGATTTTGATGTTCTCTTCTTTCTACTCATCCAACTTAGCTATTGCTTGGAAGACTCTTCAAGAAGAGAACTTTACAAGATTTTCTCAATCACTTTCTCCAAACCCTAACTTAGAACTTGTGTTTATTGATAGAGTAAGAGTCCTTATTTGTTGTTGTATGTCACAAGCTTAGCCAATCTACTAGTGGGAATCGAGTAGAACTCATTTTATGGATTTTCTCACCAAAAAAATGTTGTCTCCTTTAGGGAAGAACTTCTAGTTTTTAAAGTATTCCTTGGAATGGAGTTAAGGTTTTCTTCATGAATTTTCTCTTTTTTTTCAATTGCCTCTCTTTGTGTGTAATTTGTACCACCTAAATGCTAGATGGATGTTCCTTGTAACTATACACACATATTCAATTTTATTCTTGTAGCATTGTTATTTTGGACACTATAGCATGTATAATTGAGATATTTTAGGGCTTGCAATGCTCATAACTTAGGGATATAAATAATTTTCTTATAAGGAGACATTTTTCCTTTTTTCTAATTTTTCCCCTTTTCTTGCTCAATAGAGCCAAGGTTCTCCATTTTGACCAATCAAATATAAGCATGCTCATTAAGGATGGGAGGAACATGCAGTCTAGAAGGGAGTCTCTTACCTTTTGAGGTAGAAAAAGGACTAGATGCACTAGTAGGTGAAACCTGAAAGTGACTAGGTTAGTTAAAGGATGGCCCTAATGGGGTAAATATGGTCAAAGATGAGATCAACCATGAAACAAAAGGAAAAATACCAAGAAAAGTGAAATATATATTTCCTTTAGGTTCCATAATTAATATAAGTCTTAATCTAAATGTCTTTATGAATTAGCTCTTTTATGGCTTCTCCAAATAATAAGAAAGGAAATTGACAAATTTATGTTGAAATTTAGCAAGAAGGATTCTCGATTGATGTAGTTGTAGATGTTAAATGTTAACATTGGACAATACAATTACACTAAAAGTATTCAATGATGCCAAATCCATCTATGCTTTAAAAGAAACAATTGTATCAATACAAAATTGCAATTTTAGCAAATATTTTCTTTTCTAATTTTAATAACGGAATGTTGAAACTCTCTTTTTAATAAAATAAAATTTTAAAACTAAGGAAAACCCCTTAGAATCATCCACTTAAACTATAAAAAAGGATAATCAAATGGATAAATTCAATTGTTGTTCTCTCACCATTGTAGCATATAACTTCTTTGAATTATGCTTATATAATCTATAAATGAAAAATGAAAAATGTTATAATGTTATGTATAACTTCTTTTAATTATCCTAATACAATATATAAATATAAATTGTGAAACATATATAATCACCTCAGATGTTGTTGATCTTATTATCCTATATGTGATCTTCGATTATATGTAAAAATTAATTTTGAAAAATTGTAATGTCTAAGACTTATTAATCTAAAAATTAAAATAGTTTAGAAAAAGCAAGTGAGCATCCATGAATGTTCAAGGTTTGTTTGCTTAAATTTGGGGGTTTTTTTCCTGGTAAAGTTGTAGGTTAATAATGTCTGACATGGTTTTTGGTGTTCCAGATGAGTGCCTCGGTGGGTGGGGTTGGGAACCCCTCTTTCTATAACGTTGTTACTGGGCTTTCAAAAAGAGGAATGGGGGGTTTGGAAAAACTACGAGGTAATGGAACTTCTAAGCAGATTCCTATTTTGGTAGCACAATGACAAGCTGATTTGAGGGGGGAAGTGTATACCAAAGGCAACCCAAAACCTTCATTTCATAATTCCACCAAATAAATTGGAAGAACACTGTAGAAGAAAGAAATACCATGCTTTTATACCTAAATTTGTTAGTCGATGGCTAATATAAAAGGAGTTAGATTGATGGATACAACAAAAACGACAGTCTAAAGAAGAATTTCATCTCAAATTATGAACAAAGGGATTTTTCAATATGATCTTCTCTAGTATAGAGGATAAGAATAGGGTTTTTGAGGGAGGACCTTATTTTTCTAAGAATGTAGGCCCATATATGCATCATTGGGAAGAATGTTTCAACCCAGACAAAGAAGAGTTTATGGAAACACCTATATGGGTGTGACTCTACTCTCTTCCTGTGGATTTTTGGATTCCAGAAATTTTGGACGGAATTTGTAATGCAACCGAAAAATTTGTGAAAGTATTAGAGGTAACAAAGAGGGGGAAAAATATGTCCTATGCGAGACTTTGTGTTTACATGAATATTTTTCAACCCTTAGCAACTTCAATTAATTTAGAGTATCAAGGGGAGATATGGACTCAACCTCTAGACTATGAACACATTTCATTTTGATGTCATCTTTGTCATAATCATGGGCATCTATTCATATATTGTCCTCTTTGAAAGAAGGAACAACAACACATAGGGATAGCTTCGAATGATGGTTTCTCGAACATTCCTTCTATAAGACATAATTATTGAGGGAGGGATGCTCAATATCAAAGAAAAATTGAGGATAAGAACACTTCCATAGCGTTGGAAGGATGGAGGAGGACTTGAATTTATTGGATGATATCATGCTAATAAAAACGATAGTGGAATCCTTAGAGGAGAAAAATCCACAAAAGAGGAAATACCTGATGAAGTGACAGAGGAGGTGGAAATGGTCATTTTTTTTTTACTTACCAAACATAAATGAAGACATGTCCTTAACTAAGGAAAATTTTGAAAAAGCTAGTAGAATAAGAATGAGCTCTTGTTACCTTTATAAACAATTGGGCGATGTAGGACTTTGGTGAATTATTGAATTACCAAAAGGAGTTGTATGATCATATGTATATGGATTAGAAGAATAAAGGAGGTAAGAATGGTTTCGTAGATGATGAGGTTGGACCTATGCTTGATTCGAAGTAAAAATGGAAAGAAGAAGTGGTTAAAGATACCAAATGAAAAGGTAGGAAGACGACACGAGAATTGTTGTAGAATAATGGTGAAGAACTCATTAATTCAGGACAAACTACGATAATATCAGCATTTTTCTCACCATCCCAATAATTTTCGCAATGAATATGATTACTTGGAATATTTAGGGCTTAAACAGTAAGGGTAAAAAATGATATTTAAGGAAACACGTCAAATTGGAAAATCCTGCCTTGGTGATTTTGCAAGAATCCAAGGTTTTGATGACTAAATTTAGTGAAATAGGTGCTCACTACTGGAAGGGGTGTGAATTTATGGCTCTCGATGCAAAAGGTAGTGCACGTGGGCTGGTTATTTTGTGGAACCCTATGGAAGTTATTTTCCAAGATTGGTTGGCTAGTCCTTGTATTTTGATAAGTTGCTTTAGGTATTTTGGGTAAAAATATATAGTGTGCTTAACTGCATTGTATGGTCCTCCAGTGGTGGGAGAGATTGGTGTTTTTGGAGAATATTCATGTCCATCAAAGTATAACTAGATATTCTCTTTGGATTCTTGGAGCGGATCTCAACCTCACACAAAATCTAAATGAAAAAAAGGGTGTGGTTCGTAGATTAGATTCAGAATCGACCTCTTTTCTTGTGTTTTTGGAGAAATTATAGTTGGTGGATGTGCCTACTATTAATGGTATTTTTACTTGGAATAATAAATAGGGAGGAAAATATCAAGTAGTTAGTCGCTTGGATTTTTTTAGGTTTCTGAGTCAGTGATAGAAAAAGATGTCTTCATTGAAGCAACTATTCTCCCTTATTTAAGTTCTAACCATTGGCTAGTTCCATTAAAGTTAGACCTTATGGAAGCCCCAAGGAACAAACCTTTTCATTTTAAAGGATTCTGCTTCTAGAGGTCAGACTTTGTTGAAAAATCCAAAGCATGTTGGGAGGAAATTATGGTAAAAGGTAACAATAAAATGCACACCTTTCAATTGAAACTTAAGAAATTGAAAGAAAATATCAAATTGTGGAATAAAAAGGATTTTGGTAATATTTTTATGGAAAAACAACTTCTGGAATGTCTAATGCATGATATACAACAACGAATTATTACCAAAGGTTGCACTTATGAATTAGTGTAAGAAAATGGGGTCACCTTGACTAAGCTAGAGTAGAGAAGACAATAGGAAGAAACTATTTGCCTCAAAAAATCTAGAGTTCGGTGGCTAAGAGAGGGAGACAAGAATTCAAAATTTTTCCATAAATCTATGATTCAACGTAGGCATAACAATCAAATTTTTCCGCTTATTGGAAGAGATGGATTTCATAAACTTCAGCATCAGGAAATTTAGGCATAGTTGATAGCTTATAACAAAGAGATACTTACAGAACCTTACCACAAACAAGAGACAATTATTAATCAGATTGCAAATTGTATCTCTAAGTTTATAAGTAAAGAGAAAAATTGTGCTTATATGAGGCCGATATCTTTTCAAGAAGTGGAAGAAGTTATTATGTCTATGCCTTAAAAATAGGCGCCTGGACCAGATGGGTATAACAATTTTTTTTAAAAGCATGTTGGACCTTTTTAGGATGGGAGATTCATTATAGAGGAATCCATAAAATACCAGTCAATGTGGGCAGGTTTGAATGAAATTTTTTTATCTTTAGTTCCCAAGCAAGGAAAATATGAGGATCCTAGTGGTTTCATAGCCATTGCTTTGTGAAATGTTATTTATAAATTTATTGCTACAATTATTGTTAATCATTTGAAACCACTACTTAAAGACCTTAATTCTCCAAAACAATCTGGTTTTGTGGAGGGCTAACGAATTTCTGATGGTATTATCACAGTTCATGAGATTCTTCGCACTCTTAAGACTCTACAAAAACTCGGCATGCTAATCAAACTTGATCTAAGGCTTATGACCCAATAAAATGGGATTTTTTACTATAGGTTCTTCATGTTTTCAGTTTTTCTTGGCATTGGATTTCTTGGGTGCAGTTTCTTACCTCTTCTCCTTTTTACTCAATTTTTATTAATGGTTATCACTTTGGTACATTTAATCCATGCTGTGGACTAAGACAGGGGGGTCCATTGTCTCTGTTCCTTTTCATCTTAACTATGGAAGGACTTGCAAGATTTCTTACAAATTTTTGCGTGAAAGGATCTATGAAAGGATTTCATCTATTTAGGGAGATCTTTCAGTGACTCATCAATAAATTCTGGATTATGTGTGTCTTTTTGGGAAACCCAACCTCAAAGAAAAAAAAGTGATCCAATATCATCTTTTGATTTTTATGGAAGCCTCTAGTACTCTCATTAATTATGACAAGACCAAGATTTTCTTTCTCAACTGTAAGGAGTCTATACATGTTCATTTAGCCTATGTTTTGAATTTCAAAGAGACTTTCTCCCTTATAAGTATTTGGGTTTGGGGTTCCCTTAGTGCTAAATCCTAAGTGAATCTCCTGCTCGCGAGATCTTCTCTTGAAACTTACAAATAAGATAAATAATTGAACTTTTCAAGCTCTCAATTTCTCAGGGAGATTAGTCCTTTCTAAATCAATGCATGAAGTTATACAAGTGTATCATATGTCTGTTATGTTAGTGTTGAAATTTTTTTGGAATAGTTTTATCTCAAAATGGTGAGAATTCCTCTAGCGAGGTTTGAAAAAAACAAGAAAAAGGTATGTAGTTGCTTGGGAAAAACTTGTAAAGTTAAAGTCATCTGGGGGTTTGGACTTGCGTGTTCTATAAATTTTGAGTTCAACTTTTAGAGAGAAGATCTGTAGAGATGTGTTAGAAAATTATATATTACGAAGCAATGGAACACATAAAATATTGCAGAAATATAAACACAGAAAACGCACAAAACAAGAGAGACACAGATATATGTGGTTCACCCAGTTTGGGCTGCGTCCACCCCGAACAGCCAGTCCTTCCTTTCTATTATCTAGCAAAATGAAGAGACACAACCTACAGCAAATCCGCTGTAATATCCTCTGTTTTCTCTCACAGTCTCACCTCTCTGTTTCTCGCTCACAGAAATACACGTCTATATCTCAGCCTCAAATACAATGCCCTCATACAAAGAGAGGGGGTTGCCTTCTAGGGCAAAAAACCCTAAACTAAACATAAGTTCTACCGTCAGATCATCTGCCTAATGAATGGCCCAGATTGACTAGAAATTACTATACTTTTACAAGGAAATTTTACATTTGTTTTTAGCTTCGGGGGCGCTACCCCCGAGCCCCCCGGGGGACCGCTGGCCCCCGAACCCCCCAGCCGGGGGGGATCGGCCCCCCCGGACACCCGCGGGGGGGACAAGTGCCCCTCGCACCCCCCCGCGTGGAGGGGTGTACAAACTTCCTGGGGTATACATCTGGCTGAAACAAAGACCTATGAACAATCATGCTCCACACACAACAAGATGAGTGATAGGGGGAAATGAATTATGGAAGAAAATTTGGCTAAGGAAATCTACTCCTTTAACGTCCCAAGAAGAGATACTTCACTATGACTCTATTATTGTTGGTTCCAGTATATGGCTTTGGGTGCAAGAAAATCGAGAGTTTGTGCAAAAATAATATTTTTGGGAAGTCAAGAAGGGGAATTCTGATTTTTTCAGGGAAGATGCATGACAATAGTTACCACATTTCAATGAAAAATAAACTTCAACACTATGAAATCTCTTACATCTACTTTGGGAGAAATGAGAGTTAGCAATTTTCCGAAGATAGATTCAAACCCTTGAACGTGCAGGAAGTGGAAAGGTTATGAAGAATGGCCTTATTCTTTGTAGGAATTACCTTTGGATCACTTTCGACAAGAACTCTTGGACCGAAAATAAGAATCTCGCAAGACAATGGAACCTTACGCCGGGGTTTTCATCGTAGTGGGATGTTTATAGTTATATAAGTATATTCTTATTTCATAGATCATTCGGGCATGGTAAAATACATTATTTGGTGAAAGATATGGTTAGGCTTGCATTAGCCAAAATTTTCTTTTGTTCTTTGCTTGACGAGGAGGCGTAGGCTTCTCACCAGGGATCATAATAGGAAGAAGGGTTTTGAAGGGCCCTCTCTTTGTTTCTAATGTTACAGGGCTAAAGAAACGATGGATTATGTATTTATTGATTGTTTATTTTTTGAGAAGGTATGGTCTTTTCTTCCCTTTATTTTTGGTATTGATACTTGGAATACAGATAGTTTGGTTGAATTGATTTCTCAATGGAGTTACTCTATGTTCAAAAGCCATACCATCAATAGGGCTTGGATATTGGTGAAAGGATTTCTCCTTTGGAACTTATGGAAAGAGAGAAATTTGAGGATTTTTTGTGATAAGATGAGGAGGGTAGAAATTATTAAAGAGGTGACTCATCAAAATATCAGAGAAACTATCCTTGCCATTTCTTAGTCAAACAATGATTGGAAGGTCAATAATATAGAGGCAATGATTTTATAGAAATTAAATTTGAATAAAAAAATGTGCTCTCTTAAGGAATCAATGGACCCAATTATTTCTTATGAAGTCTCTTCCTCTCCTCCTTCAAGAGGATTTATTAATTTAAATTTTGATGGAGCATCAAACGGTAATCCTGGCGAAGCTGGTTTTGGAGGTGTTTTTCAATATTTTCACTCATATACCTTACGAATTTTTTCATTGAGTGTTGGGAAAACAAGTAACAATATGGCATAGTTTTTGGTTTTGGAAAAATGCATTTAGATAGCTATTTGCGAGCAGTTTCACTTGTTATATATTGTTGGAGATTCACATGTTGCAATTCAATGTGTACAAAATTTGTTAAATTAACAACCTCCTAGGAACATAGTAAAGAGTTGGAGATTGGAAGGGGCAGTTGAAAGTATAAATCAATTGATTACTAAACTAGAATATGTAATAATTCAACATTCCAGAAGGGATGGTAAAAAGGTTGCTTATCTTTTGGCTAACCTGTGTTGTAAATCTCATGTTTTTTATTTGGATGCTAATTGGTCAAACCATAGTTTGGAGATACATATTAACACTCTCCAGGTTTTGTTGGAGGTATATAAGAAGGACCACGATGGGGGTGACATTCTAGTCTTGGGACAATCGTTGGATGGAGTGTCATACCTCATAGGTGTCAATCCATTTTAATGTGGTGGAAAATGTTTGTTGAGGCATGAGGTAAGGGTACCAACTGGGTTTACTGCTTTAAATTTTTATTTATGGTGATGGAAAAACAACAATACGAGGGTTGTATGCATGAGGGTGATGTATGATCCTCGTCCTCCTTTTTGGACTGTAAGTTGGTAATTTTTCTGTTTCGTTTTTCTTTTTTGGATTGTAATGGTAAATCCTTCGGGAAGCTAGAGTGGAATTAGCTGTGAAACATTGGTCAGGTGAGATAATTGTCGATTGATAAGTTATTTCATTCTTCTATGTTGGACTGGAGTTATCATTTTGGAAAGCCTATCCTTTTATTCATGTTGCTTGGTATTTTAATGGTCACTCTACTATTTCTATGGTCTATGAGTACGTTTGTTGAATTGTGGGAATTTCTTCATAGTACCCATGGTGTTTGGACTCTAAGGGTTTTTGTATTGGTTTCTTATGTGTTGGGATCTTGGTTCACACTAGTCAATTTGGTCACAATCTGGTTCCTATTTCTAGTGTTCAGAGTTTTGGGTGTAGTCATAGCTTTCTTGTCTTTAGATTTTTCTTTGATTAACCTTGCTGCTAGTTGTGGGGAATGTCTCTAAGTTGTAGGGAAATTATAAAATTTTCTTGCATTTGCTCATATTTTTTGGAATTTGGGGGATGATTTGGTATTTCTCAAGTCTAGAATACAAGGTGTTGTTTCTTGCTCCTTTTCTAGTTTTATAGGAAGATATTATTGTCTTTCTTGTTTACAGTGCTCTCTGGCTATTGCACACATGCCTCTTAGGAAGAGGATGAGCAGTAGAAGAGGTGGAGGAGGAAATGTTGGCTCTAAAGGAAGTTGACCTTTTGTCTATTATTATGTTGCCACTTCTTTTATGTCATCCTTTTCTAAGTTTAGAAGGATATTCTAATACTAAAATGTCAAGAGTCTGGTACCTAAGGGGGATAGTATGGGGTACAGAGTGAGGTACCCAAGGGAATAATGTAATAATGGGATGGGCCATAGTAATAAATAAAGTGGTTAACCCATATCATGTAAGGGGCCACAAGTAGTTAGCAATAATGTAATAAGCCCATTGTATTAGATATATGGTATTGAGGGAACCATGGTAATGACCCATGGTATTGTATGTATGAGACCTATAAAGAGGATAGAGGCTGTCCATTGAGAGATGTGAAGGATTATTGTATTAGCAAGCATATGGCTTGTGGAGTGTTTTCCTTCCTTAAGGAGTGAATGTCTGGTGTTGCCCTACCTCAAGGGTTTGATCAATAAAGAAGCATTTCTATCTATATTCAGATCTTGTTATTTTGGGTGATTATTTACACTTATTGGGTATATTGGTATCATTTAATATATTTTCAGGTTAGATCTATAACAAGTAGTATCAGAGCACTTTCTTGGGCAAAGCAAAATTTTTATTTTTATTTTTTGCAGGAACTTTTTGGGGTGGCAAGTTTGCAGATCAGATCTATACGTTCTGGTGCACAATTTGTAGCATATAATTGCATATCTAGGTTTTTTGCATAAAAATATCCAATTAAAAAAAATATATTGGCCGAATCGTAGTCTGGATGAGGCAGATATCACTAATTTAAAAATCAGCTGTGTTACAGACATTTTTCAGGGCGGTGAGTTTGAAAATAATATCTGTACGTTCTGGGGAAACATTTGTAGAATATAATTGCAGATCTGGGTTCTTTGCGAAAAAATACCCAATTTGAAAAAAAGAATTGGCCGAATTGGAGTTCGGATGAGGGAGATATCGTTGATTTAAAAATCAGCTGTGTTGCAGATATTTTTCACGGCGGCAAGTTTGTAGATCAGATCTGTATGTTCTGGGGAAACATTTTTAAAATATAATTGCACATATGGGTTCTTTGCAAAAAAATACCCAATTTCAAAAATAAAATTGGTCGAATCGGAGTCCGGATGAGGGAGATATCGCTGATTTAAAATCAACTATTTTTTCAGAAATTTTTGTGACAGAGGGACAGTTTCTGTGCGAATTGAAAATTCCAACACCTTGATCAGGATTTCTATCACATGGCTAGATGCAGAATGGTTGTTCCATTTCTTAAAATAGGTCATAATAGGATTATGATCAATATTGATCGAATTGTGGCCATTTTAAAATTTCGCCAACAATATGTTTTTAGGGAAAATTGATGGGCCGACTATTGAAAAAATTATATGAGAGAAGAAGAGTGACTTTCCAGGGTATTAGAAGGACAAAATAGGGTATTATTTTGAATATGAGGCTGCTATATGGTGGAAATCACTTGACAGTGAGTTTCTGAAGTTATGTAGTGTTGATGAAATTGAAAAACTATTGTTGGACAAATGGTCTCATACTGGAAAGAAGACAACCAAAAAACCTAGCAAAGATCTTATTTTTACAGGAAAAGATAATGGTCCTACTATTGAAGAATTCATAAAATATCTTAAGAAAAACCATCTAAAATCTTGGACAAGTTTCCTATGGCTTACTTTGAAAGAAGAGGCTGCCATATGGTGGCACTCACTTGGCACCTAGGTGTTCAAATTTCAGATGAAGAATTTGAAAAAGTCTTTTTGGAAAAATGGTCTCATACTAGAAAACAGGGGAATGGGACATGTAAGGGGTTATTTTCTACTGGTATCTCCTTATTACAGGTTCATGGATATATTCAGAAAGAGAATATCATTGTGTAAATAAATCCTAGTTACAAGCAAAATTTTATCAATGTTAATTTGGCAAAAAAATTGCAATTTCTAGCAAAACACATTGAAAACACACAAGTTGATAATGAGGATGTTCAAGTTTATAAATATTCTATGGAAAAGTATGTATTACATTTTGATTTTTATGCTTCAGATATGGCTAATGTGGATGTTTTTTGGGATACCCGTGGATGGAATCTATGGGTACTATCAATATTAATGTGCGGAAGAAATTCCTGAAGCTCTGGTATAAAAAAGAAGAAAATTACATTATAAGATATGTCCATCAATAAACAAGTAGAGTACAAGGAGGCTAAACCAAAAGATGTTCCAAGGAATAACACATCAGATGTTGAGCCCTTGATGGTCGACAACCAAACACAAACATCAAACCAGGTACCAGAGAAATAGGTAGAGTCCAAGGAGGCTAAAGTAGAAAATGTTACAGGTACGGATACATCAGATGAGGAATTTGTGGTTGAAATAATATTGGAAGATAAGCAACAAAAATAGATGCCACAACATGTACCAGATACCAATCAGACTCAATTAGGTGGTGAATTAAAGCAAGATACACTGTTGGTTAAAAGTTTAGCATATCACCAGCCACACCACCCCACAAGAAAACAACCAACACGATGGCAACAAATTAGCCACAAGGACAACAACCCCCGCATGACAGATAGAGAGGGGTGACGATCCACCTACTACACATCAACACAGAAGAGCCACCAGGGTCAACTTCCATCTCAAGCGAGTGAGGCACCTGCTAGATCGAGGGTTCACCTTTCTCTTGGATGGCTAGATGCACATGCATGGTACCAGTGGACTACTCTTTTGAGTAGATCTTATTATTTGTGTTCTTCTTATGTTTCAGGGACGAAACATGTTTAAGGGGGGTGGAATGTAGTATACCTAGGGGGGAATAATACGAGGTACAGAGGGAGGTACCCAAGGGAATAATGTAATAATGGGATGGGCCATAGTAATAAATAAAATTGTTAACTTGTATCATGTAAGGGACCACAAGTAGTTAGCAATAATGTAATAATCCCAGTGTATTAGATAGATGGTATTGAGGGAACCATGGTAATGACCCATGGTATTGTATGTATGAGGCCTATATAGAGGCTAGAGACTCCCCATTGAGAGATGTGATGGTTTATTGTATTGACAAGCATATGTCTTGTGGAGTGTTCTCCTTCCTTAAGGAGTGAATGTATGGTGTTGCCATACCTCAAGGGTTTGATCAATAAAGAAGAATTTCTATCTATATTCAGATCTTGTTATTTTTGGTGATTATTTACAGTTATTGGGTATATTGGTATCATTTCATATATTTGCAGGTCATATCTATAAAAACACATGCCTCTTAGGTAGAGGATGAGCGGTAGAAGAGGTGGAGGAGGAAATGTTGGCTCTAAATGAAGTTGACCTTTTTCCTATTATTACGTTGCCACTTTTTTGATGTCATCCTTTTGGAAGTTTAGAAGGATATTCTAGTACTAAAATTTCAAGAGTCTGGTGATCGCCCATATCACTTAGATTCAGAGGTGAAAAGGGGAGGATATGCAATGGGTAATAGACCTTGGAAGGTTTTGGAAACAACAACTTCATTTTATGAACTCTTTGGCCTTATACCAACAAATGGCTTTCCTGTTACAACTGGTTTTAAAGGACAACCAAGTTGAGAATTATAACATATTTTCCTCATTGGAGGATGTCAAATGAATGAATTGTAATATCGAGTTCGATTTGGATTGTGTGGATTCTCACTTGGCTCATGTTGAAGGTTTCTTGGTGAGTGACTCTGCCTCCGGAGACCTCACTAATCCTCCTAGAGACCTCATGGACCCTCCAATTGATCAAGGGAAAACCCCTACCATAATTTCCTTAGATTAAGATTAGGAATGTTAGGATTCTGAAGTTTTTGCTGCAAAATTTTTTCTTATGAGATCTTTAGCTATAGTATTTATGGGAATCTATGCTTATTTTCCATCATATGTGATTTTGAGCATTTGGGATTTTATTTCTTCTCTTTTGGATGTGTTAGTGGTAAATTTGGGTTTTTATTGTTCTCCATGCGCTCTGGAGGATTTATGTGTATGCACATTGTGGTTATGTTTCGAAGGTGGAAGGATCTCTTTGGGGTTTATTGATAAGATGCTTTAAAAAATCGTTATGTTTGTGGTGTTTCCTCTAGGTTTTTCTTATGGACGATACCCTATTTTGAAGCTTTTGATTCTTTTTCTAGGATGGTGCATTTGCTATTTATTTTATCAACATTGCCCAGCTACATATGTTAAAGTCACAGGATATGCTGAATATTTTTGTTTAGTGCTAGAAACATAACACCATAATTGTGTTTTCAATTATGATGTTTTCTTTACTGCTTCCTCACCATGGTTCTAGAATCTATATGTTCACTTTTTGGTGAATTTATGAAGCTAAGAGTAGATGGACATTGTATGGAGTTTGGAATCTAGAATGAATTTGGTGCCCAATATGGAGAGTATGTTAAAGCATCCATTCATTGGTTTTTCCTAGTTTTATGGTGGTCTCTTATTTTGCTTTCATGATATACATTTGAGGTTATAATGGGCTATCACTCAGTCCCTTTAGTTGGTTCCATCATATTTTGATTAGTTGTTGTTGTGTAGTCTAATTTACTAAAGATCAATTTTTGTTTCCTCCAGTGAATCCGTTGGTGTTTTGGTACAAGTAATTGCATTCTTATTGATTTAGATAACATACTGGGTGTCAGTCCTGCCAAAGACATATTGGTGGACATCATAGATAGATTACATGCTAGAGGGTACTTATATTTGACATAGATTATTCATCACTGACATGGGAGGCTTCCGAAATATATGGAGAATGAAGGTCCCAGCTAAGATCATTCTATACACCTGGTTAGTGTGGCAAGACAAAACCTTGACTTGGGAAAATCTATGAGAGAAGGGTATAAATGGACCTGGATGGCACATACTATGTCATAACTCAACTGAGACAAATTTACATCTATTGTTGGAATGCCTGATTGCATCACAGGTATGGTGTTAGACTTCTCTTTTTTTTTAATTTCCCCAGTAGAACTTACCTCTCAATTGAAAGGTGCATTTGCTAGTGGAGCGGGAGAGGGACAATGCACGAGCCTTTCCCTCTCTTCATTTTTTGGGAATTATAAAGAGCCAAGAACATAAACATATTTGATGGTATCCCCATTAACACTCATAGGATTTGCTCCAACATTGCGACGTGGATGGGCACACAAGATATAAGTTTGCATAAGGATAAAGACTTGAGTTATCGATATATACATCCATGCATTCAATTCCCTGCATGTTATTTTGATGGCATGATACAAGAAGGTGTGGATGTGGAGCATGGCTTCAGATATGTCACAGGAAATAATAAAAAATACACTAGAACGGTAACACTGGGCTGAACATGAGGGTAGAGATATTGGAATTATGAGGTCTCCTTTGGTTTGCAAAGGAAATTTCTATGGACATTATCCACATATATGGTGATTCCAAATATCTCATAGATGGATTGTTGGGGAATACTATTTTTTCTCCACCAAACCTTGAAGGTTGGCTTAACCACATACACAATCTCAAACAATCCTTTGTGCACATCACTCTCCAACACATATTAAGGGAGTCTAACACTGTGGTTGATTCTCTGTTGAAAAGGGGTCTTTTTGTGGGTACCGACTCAATGCACTTCCAATTCTTGGTGGACAATACTCTTGCAAAAGATGGCTCCATTCCACTTCCATAGTATTTATTATCCTATCTATGTCTGTTTACTTTGCAAAATATTTGAATATACTTGACTCCATACTGAGATAGATACTCATTATGATAGTAGGTCTATGATTTTGGTACTCTTTTGAACTTTCATGCTTAGATGTTTTTGTGCCTTATAGCTATTGGACATGGAGATTTCCTATCTCAGATCTAATTGTCTAAATGTAATGTATGTTTTTTGAATAGGTAGTGGTACTATATATATATATATATATATATATATATATATATATATATATATATATATATATATATATATATATATATATATTTCGAAAGGTTCGATCCCTTAACATGAGGGGCACGTCCACATTTAATAGCTAGGGTTACTTCCTGGCATGATCACCATCATCGCTCCCCACCCTCCTCTGCTCAGATTACTGAGTCCTGCTCACCGTTTAGGGTTTTCCTTTTGCCAATTCCAAAAGCACGATCCTAAGATCAACGAGCCTTGCGCACAATTTCAGATTTTCCCTTTCACAATTTCCATTGATACTGTTGGCCTTAATTTCCAGAATGGGAGGTTCAGGAAAGTTATGCTAGCATTGCATTTGCGATTGTGGTGGTCCCTCAGTTTCGATCCTATAATCTTGCAAAGCATCATGGAAATCTATACTAATTATATAATTTTTGACTAAAAAATCCTATACTAATTATATAATCTTTAATTAAAAGACTTAGATATTCTAATAATGGAAATCTATACTTATTATATAATTTTTGTTTAAAAAAATCTATACTAATTATATAATCTTTAATTAAAAGAATATTATATAATTTTTTATTCCAAAAATCTATATTAATTATATAATCTTTAATTAAAAGAATTACATATTCTAATAATGGAAATCTATACTAATTGTATAGTTTTTGATTAAAAAAATCTATACTAATTATATAATCTTTAATTAAAAGAATATTATATAATTTTTTATTTAAAAAATCTATACTAATTATATAATCTTTAATAAAACGAATTACATATTTTAATAATGGAAATCTATACTAATTATATAATTTTTGATTAAAAAAATCTATAGTAATTATATAATCTTTAATTAAAAGAATTACATATTCTAATAATGGAAATTTTTACCAATTATATAATTTTTTATTAAAAATTATACACAAACTTGCAGTCCAACTACCACCTGTCACGCCCCTACACCTACGGTAGTCTTCCAACCACTTGTAGCAAGGTGCGGCACCACCGAACGCTTTCTTTTCACCAATACTAACATTCGTGGACTACGCCTACTTTCACATTAACATACTTAGCTTGTGTTTCGCAACCAAGTAAAATGCAATTATCCTTTATACTTAATGAAGCCCATACTCATTCATTATCATCATGCAATTATACCAAGAACAATAACAATTGCAACAAGTATAAAGGGGAGGGGCAACTCCCCGTAATGTGAGTCTGCCCGACAATATATTAAGAATATCAGTTTTGCAATGTACAAGTGTGCCTTGCCAATCCAAGTCTACACTTAGCCAAATATTACAACCGTGAGGCAACCCTGCCTTTTACAATACATGTGCACCCTTGCACAAAGAGAAGTGCTCACCCGAGCCACTTAATTCCTCTCCACCAAGTCCTGCACAATCTACACATATACCAACTCCTCGGCACGCTTGCCCACACCTCAAACCGGCACAAGATACTCCAAAACCGCACCTAGATAGTGCGCATGAGCTATGCGCAGCTCCTATCTCCCTTGCGCAGTTTTACCCCTTCTCCTATGCGTAGAGATGATGTGAGTTGTTGAATGTTGGAATGAGCTCTCAAAGCTCCCATACTTATACACAAACTTGCGTGGGTTTACAAGGGGTGTGCAGCCCCTTGGCCGACCCCCAAAACCACCATCCATGCGCCCATAAGCCTTATGTACAAGTCGGCTTGTACACTTCTTTCCATCGCATATATATGTAGCACGCTTCAACACTTAGTCACATAAGTGTTTTCATATCGTCGCATATAACGTCGCATTCCGTCGCACATTTTGTCGGCGCCCCGTCGCACATTTTGTTCGCGCGCCCGTGCGCTTGCCCGCGTGCACGACTCACCGGTGCCCGTCGCACTAATCTCCCGAAGGTCTTACATCCTCCTCCACCTGAAATCATTGTCGTCCTCAACAACATACCATCCCGGTAGCCATCCACCAAGATCATCATCGTCCATGATGTTGACTCCTCCACACAAGGCAAACATCCTTGCAACATATGTAGAGCCTCATCTCCATCATGCCTCGACTTAGTGACCAACTGCCACCAAGCTCACCATACCAAGGTATGCACCTCAACGGTATGCTCTCCATTAGATATCATCTCGATCCATGATCATCGACCCCTCTGCCACAATCTCCACTGCAACATCTCGTGTCGACCTCATCATGTGTCTCCATGTGAACCTCTGCCATGATACTCCAGCACGATGCCAACATATCTCTGCACACTTCCGGACCTCATGTCTGAACTAGTTGGGTAGCTAATCCAACCATCACGCTCATTCCATGAGAGTGAACATCCTCATGCCATCATCAACTATTCCTCAAACATCTGCCACATCCTTGACTCCTCAAGAATCCATCTCCATAATCCATGCTCAGGTCCATGGAAACTCCATCCATCTCATCTGCAACATGTCATGATGCTTGATGCCAAGCCATCCCTGCATCATCAGTCATACCTGCTCAAACATGTTTAAGGACTCACTGCCATGAGCAGCTAACAATGAGCCCCATCTTCTTCATCCATCTAAGAAGATGTAGAGGGAGTAGAGCCTGAAGGCTCTCCCTCACTAATCAATTCGATCCATCTATCAAGATCTTCAATCTCCATCCTTTGTAGATAAGCAACCCAGTCTTCCCTCTGGACATCCGGCCTCACATATACCTCCTCATCATCATCATCATCATCATCCTCCACCAATTCTAGCCTTCTTGTCAAATCCAAGATGCTATCTGAAAGTGTCTTGATGACCAATGACTGCTCCACAAGCTTTGTCTCAACACTAGACAACCGCTTGTTCATCTTCTCCTTATCCTCCATTTGCATCACTCCCAATTTACAATCAAGCCTTGTCACACCAATGGTTGGCACACCAATGGGTACATCTTCCCTTCCATCATAAATGTAGAGCTTCTTCAAATGTGGAACGATCATAGCATCAAATTGTTTCATGAACTCCATCCCCAATACAGCTTCATAGTCATCAATCTGCACTATAGTGAAGTCCACCTTCCCGGTCCATTCACCAAGTGTAGTGTCCACCCTCTCAGCTATACCAAGAATCTCAATAGGAGGAGAATTCACTGTCTTCATTTGTGCATTTGCCGGTACAAATTTCAGCCCAATTCTTCTCGCAGTATCTTCACCCATGAAGTTGTGAGAAGCCCCACTATCCACCATAGTGAGCACATCAGCACTTCCACCTTCATTCGAACATACTCCAACTTGTTCCTTTCAGGATCCCTTCTAGAGGCCACTTCCGTAGTAGCAGAAGCACCAAGTATCTGCATCATCCCCACAGAAGCATCTTCTACTGATGATCTTCACAATGGAGTTGCAAGTTAAGGGAGCCTGAGTGCTACTTCAGAGGCAGTGATTGATGAGGATTATGGGGGTAGAGATCCTGCTGGGATAGTGGACTTTTGTAGATATGCTATGGGCATATATGACTTTCAGTTGACAAATAACAAGCTAGGTGAGCTTGGGTGTACATGTGAGGAGATTGAAGCTGTGCATAGATACTTGAGGACACAACATCAATCTGACACATGGGTGGATGAGAGTCAGGGAGGAAACTTCCTGGCCTTCCTTTCTCTATAGATAACCTTGGAGGAAGGTTGGTGTGGAGGCCTTGGTAGGGAGGAACCACACCAACTTTACAAGGGGCCTTGGAGGAGGCTTCTTTATGACAGATGCAAACTTGGGTGAAGATGGCCAGAGTTTGAGATGGAGTCTACATGGGTTGGACATCATGGACAACTAGAGTCATGGACATCAGGTTGGTTATATGGAGCATGGTGTAGATGGGATGGAGTTTCCATGGACCCGAGCATGGGATGATTGATAGATTCTTGATGAGTTCGAGATGTGGCAGAAGTCAGGAAAAGACTTGTGATGGCATAAGGATGTGCATTCTTATGGTTTGGTATCAGATGTAAGACCTTCGGGAGATCAGTGCGACGGGAACCGGCGAGTCGTGCACGTGGGCGGGCGCGCGGGCGAGCGCACGGGCGTGCGGACAAAATGTGCGATGGGGCGCGGACAAAATGTGCAACAGAATGCGACGTTATATGCGATGATATGCAAACACTTATGCGACTAAGTGTTGAAGCGTGCTACATATATATGCGATGGAAAGAAGTGTACAAGCCGACTTGTACATAAGGCTTATGGGCGCATGGATGGTGGTTTTCGGGGTCGGCCAAGGGGCTGCACACCCCTTGTAAACCCACGCAAGTTTGTGTATAAGTCCAACACGTGCTACATATATATGCAGTCCAACTACCACCTGTCACGCCCCTACACCTGCGGTAGTCTTCCAACCGCTTGTAGCAAGGTGCGGCACCACCGAACGCTTTCTTTTCACCAATACTAACATTCGTGGACTACGCCTACTTTCACATTAACATACTTAGCTTGTGTTTCGCAACCAAGTAAAATGCAATTATCCTTTATACTTAATGAAGCCCATACTCATTCATTATCATCATGCAATTATACCCCTTCTCCCATACTTATACACAAACTTGCGTGGGTTTACAAGGGGTGTGCAGCCCCTTGGCCGACCCCCAAAACCACCATCCATGCACCCATAAGCCTTATGTACAAGTCGGCTTGTACACTTCTTTCCATCGCATATATATGTAGCATGCTTCAACACTTAGTCGCATAAGTGTTTGCATATCGTCGCATATAACGTCGCATTCCGTCACACATTTTGTCCGCACCCCGTCGCACATTTTGTCCGCGCGCCCGTGCGCTCGCCCACGCGCCCGCCCGCGTGCACGACTCGCCAGTGCCCGTCGCACTAATCTTCCGAAGGTCTTACATCCTCCTCCACCTGAAATCGTTGTCGCCCTCGACAACATACCATCCCGGTAGCCATCCACAAAGATCATCATCGTCCATGATGTTGACTCGTCCACACAAAGCAAACATCCTTGCAGCATATGTAGAGCCTCATCTCCATCACGCCTCGACTTAGTGACCAACTGCCACCAAGCTCACCATACCAAGGTATGCACCTCAACAGTATGCTCTCCATTAGATATCATCTCGATCCATGATCATCGACCCCTCTGCCACAATCTCCACTGCAACATCTCGTGTCGACCTCATCATGTGTCCCCATGTGAACCTCTGCCATGATACTCCAGCACGATGCCAACATATCTCTGCACACTTCCGGACCTCATGTCTGAACTAGTTGGGTAGCTAATCCAACCATCACGCTCATTCCATGAGAGTGAACATCCTCATGCCATCATCAATTGTTCCTCAAACATCTGCCACATCCTTGACTCCTCAAGAATCCATCTCCATAATCCATGCTCAGGTCCATGGAAACTCCATCCATCTCATCTGCAACATGTCATGATGCTTGATGCCAAGCCATCCCTGCATCATCAGTCATACCTTCTCAAACATGTTTAAGGACTCACTGCCATGAGCAGCTAACAATGAGCCCCATCTTCTTCATCCATCTAAGAAGATGTAGAGGGAGTAGAGCCTGAAGTCTCTCCCTCACTAATCAATTTGATCCATCTATCAGGATCTTCAATCTCCATCCTTTGTAGATAAGCAACCCGGTCTTCCCTCTGGACATCCGGCCTCACATATACCTCATCATCATCATCATCATCATCATCCTCCACCAATTCTAGCCTTCTCGTCAAATCCAAGATGCTATCTGAAAGTGTCTTGATGACCAATGACTGCTCCACAAGCTTTGTCTCAACACTAGACAACCGCTTGTTCATCTTCTCCTTATCCTCCATTTGCATCACTCCCAATTTACAATCAGGCCTTGTCACACCAATGGTTGGCACACCAATGGGTACATCTTCCCTTCCATCATAAATGTAGAGCTCCTTCAAATGTGGAACGATCATAGCATCAAATTGTTTCATGAACTCCATCCCCAATACAGCTTCATAGTCATCAATCTGCACTATAGTGAAGTCCACCTTCCCGGTCCATTCACCAAGTGTAGTGTCCACCCTCTCAGCTATACCAAGAATCTCAATAGGAGGAGAATTCACTGTCTTCATTTGTGCCTTTGCCGGTACAAACTTCAGCCCAATTCTTCTTGCAGTATCTTCGCCCATGAAGTTGTGAGAAGCCCCACTATCCACCATAGTGAGCACATCAGCACCTCCAACCTTCATTCGAACATACTCCAACTTGTTCCTTTCAGGGTCCCTTCTAGAGGCCACTTCCGTAGTAGCAGAAGCACCAAGTATCTGCATTATCCCCACAGAAGCATCTTCATTCTTTCCATCAGACTGTGCAATAGCGACCACCTTCGGTTTAGAGGGACAGTTCTTCACCATTTGTGGTCCTGCACATATCCAACACTTCAAAGGTTTCTTCGTCTTCGAACCATCATCTGATTTCGAAGCATCATCCTTCTTCTTTTCTTTCGGCTTGTCGGACTTCTTTTTCTCATCAGAAGTCTCATCATAATGATCCACCAACCTATCAACCACAGCAAAAGCTTCCTCAAGTGTCCTAATCTTCTGCCTCTTCACCTCATTGCATGCCCAAGGCTTCAACCCAATAATGAAGTTGAACACCTTGTCCCTCTCCGCCATGTCGGAAGTTCCAGAGCTGCACTTGCAAACTCTCGCTGGTATGCTTGTAGGCTTCCGGTTTGCTTTATGTACTTAATCTTCGTTCTTGCTTCCCATGTTTCATCCTGAGGACTGAAATGGGTCTGCAAAGCCTTCTTCATGTCATCCCACGAAGTGATGTCATCAGCACTGCCATTGACAATCTGATCCACCCTCCTTCGCCACCACATCTTAACATCCTTTGTCAAGAACTGAGCAGCCACCTTGACTTGTGTCTCACCATCAGGTAGACTCAACCATTCCAAGTACTGCTCCATGTCCCATAGAAAGTTTCCAAGAGTCTTTGCATTCCTTGTGCCATCATAAGATTCCAGTTCCTTGACCTTCACATGAGGCACTCCTCCACCTGAGTTATGCCTCACGGCCTTCTTCAACACCACGATCTCATCCTTGGCTTCATCAAGAGATTTTTTTACCCTGTCAAGAGATCCCTTCAAGTTCACGATCTCTGCAAGACCCTGATCCCTTGCTTCTTCGACCTCTTTGATCCTTATCTCGAGTTGTGTACACATAAGATCAATGTACTCATGCTGCGTTCAGAGCTCATCAAGTTCTTCCCTTAGCTTCGAGCTGGCCTCTCGCTCCTTAGTGAGCAAGTCCTCCCTCGTATCCCAGGAAGACTCCATGGCTTCCATCCTCTGCAGTATCCTTTCCATAAGTGATAAAGTCCCGGCTTCATGGCTAGACCCAACTTGAGACCCGGCTGCCATCTCTAACAGCTTCTTCTTCCTTTGCGATCTAGTCTCCACCATCCAATAGCTTCACCCTTCAATACCCGGATCAGCTGCTCTGATACCACCTGTCACGCCCCTACACCTGCGGTAGTCTTCCAACCGCTTGTAGCAAGGTGCAGCACCACCGAACGCTTTCTTTTCACCAATACTAACATTCGTGGACTACGCCTACTTTCACATTGACATACTTAGCTTGTGTTTCGCAACTAAGTAAAATGCAATTATCCTTTAAACTGCGTGGGTGGTAGTTGGACTTATTTCCGGCCTCCCTTTGGGCCAGAATAGATGCCTGTTCGGCTCTGAAGTCTCTTCGGTTAGAGGAGATTCGGAAGCAGAATCAAGCTTCTAAGTTTCTAAGGCTAGTTGGGAATTCTGCGTTTCTTGATAGAGCTGTGGGAGCAGCTTCCCGTAGCTGTGCCTCTTCTGGGCAAATCTCTACGCTGAATGATTGGTTATCTGGCTGCTCAGGGGGGGTCTCTGGTTCACTGTCACTGGATAACTCAGCTCACTTTGATGGAGTCGTTTCTGTCTCTTCAGACCTGCATTCATCTATAGTGGGTTCTGTTTTACCGGAAGGGAGTAACCAGGGTCATCTCTGCGCAGAGGAAGGGAGTAACCAGGGTCATCTTTGCGCAGAGGAAGAAATGGAGTTTGCTTCTCAAGGGATCATTCGTCCTGATGTTGCGGGAAATCACTCTGAGGTTATCAAATGCTCCCATCCTGTGGCCAGTGATCCTGAACGCATTCTTTCTCCAGGCGCAAGACGGTTTTCTTTTAACAGCAGCCGAGTTGTGACAGCTTTCAGCGTTTCTGGTTCATCTGCGCTGTCGTCCAATGAATTCTCTGCCTCCCCGGGCATCAAGGGTTCCGATCTGGTGGTTTTAAGTCCGGGTGCTCCTTCCGATAGCCCCGATTCCGCAGCGCGTAGAAGGATATCAACTGGCGATTCGGCAGGCCGTTTTGGTATGATCAGCATGGCGAATTCGTTGTCGGATAGCTCCTCATCCCCGGTGCCTAACAAGACCGTGATTCCTGAAAATGATGTGGCTAGAATGTTTGGAGAGGTCAGCATCCCCGTTCCCCGTTCTTCGTTCAGCATTGGAAATCCCGCAGGTTTTGCAGCGCCTCAGGACAATATCGATATGGTTAATATGAATCATAATAATAACATTATGTTTAATCGTAACGGCTTTATTAATAAGAGTTATGATAACAATATATATGGTAATGGTAGCGTTAATATGTTTAATAATAATGATTTTACTAATAATAATATTAATAATTATAATAATAATACTTATTATAATAATAAGAGTTATAATAACAATATAAACGGGAATGGTAACGTTAATATGTTTAATAATAATGATTTTATTAATAATAATATTAATAATTATAATAATAATACTTATATTAATAATAATAACAATAATAACTATAATAATAGTAATATGAATTATCATAATAACAATGTTAATAAGTATAATAATAATATGAATAATAATAATGACATTACTAATTATAATAGTAATAGCAATATTTATTGTAATAATAATATTAATAATAATAATAACAATAATATTATTTATAATAACAATAAATTCAATAATAATAAGAACTGGATGGACAAGATTGACACAAACATCTCTAACATGAAAAATAATAAGAATAAGAGGACTTTTGGTATTAATAATCTTCTCCTTTCTTCTCTTTCTAGTAACAGGGTTGTTAATCTTTCCAGTTTTGATTTTCCCCCTTCTGTTTTTAAAGTTCTGGGCAAAGGATTAAATTTTGCCTTAGCCCCTAGGAAAATCCCCGTGGAGGATATTATTTGTGATATTGAGTTTGGGATCAGAGGTTTACCTGATAGGATCAAGGATACTATTAGGCAGGATTGTGCAGTTACCTTGAGAAAGGCTAGGCCGCCTAAGAGCAACCTTAGCAAGGAAGAATCTTTAGCTCTCAGATCCTTAAACCAGAACAAAGATATCATTGTTCTTAAGGCAGACAAGGGTGGTGCTGCCGTCATTCTTAACAGGGTTGATTACCGTAGCAAGATGTTGGATCATCTTCATAATAGTGGTAGCTACAAAAAGCTTCCCAAAAATCCTTTGAAGAAGGTTGCTAGGAATGTGGCTTTGGCCATTAAATCCATTAGCTCAATGAGTTCCTTGCACCATAAACTCATTGAAAGCAACCCTATTACTCCTAGAATCTATGGTCTCCCCAAGATTCACAAGGAAGGAGCCCCCTTAAGGCCCATCGTCAACACCATTGGAGGTCCTACCTACCTTCTTGTGAAGTTCCTTGCGTTAAAGCCTAAGCCCTTAGTTGGTCGTACGGAGTCCTTTGTAAAAGACTCTGCTTCCTTTATTGAGGAACTCAAGGACATTAAGCTTGAGCCTGAGGACATTCTTGTTAGTTTTGATGTTGTCTCCCTATTCACTTGCATCCCTATTAATGAGGCCATGGAGGTGAGAAACCGCCTAACAGATCCTGACACGGCCAAGTTAGTTGAGATCTGTCTCACTTCCACCTTCTTCAGTTTTGAGGGAGAGTTCTTCGAGCAAACCTGTGGGGTTGCAATGGGCTCACCCCTTTCCCCTGTCGTTGCTAATCTGTTTATGGAAGATTTTGAGTCCAAGGCTCTTAACTCTTCCTGGCTCTTGCCAAAGCTGTGGAAAAGGTATGTGGATGACACCAATGCCATCTGGTCTCATGGCCAGGATGAGCTTGATCTCTTCTTTGATCATCTCAACAAGCAATCCTCAGCCATTAAGTTCACTAAGGAGCAGGAAGTTGATGGATGCCTTCCATTCCTTGATATTCTTATTTCTAAGAATAGTGATGGTTCCCTCGCCCATCAAGTTTTTCGAAAGAAAACTCATACGAAGCAGTATCTTCATGTCAGTTCCCACCATTTCCTGGCTCAAAAGATGGGTGTTCTCAATACCCTTGCTACTCGGGCCCTAAGGATCTCGGACAAGAAGAGCTTTGAGAAAGAAAAATCCCATCTGCTTGATGTCTTTGTTGAGAATGGTTATAGTAGATACATGGGTCAGAGGGCTTTCCTTAAAGCTTCCAAGAATTCTCTGACCAAAAGGGAACCGAAGGAACGAATTCCAGGTGTCCATCTTCCGTATGTTCAGGGGACCACTGATAAAATTGGAAGGATTCTCAGGAAGCATAGTATCCCTGTGACCTTTAGGCCCCTGAACACCATTCGTATGTCCCTCAGATCAGTGAAGGATCCTATCGACCCTAAGGATATGAAAGGTGTTTATATGATCCCTTGTTCCTGTGGGACACACTATATTGGGGAGACTAGTCGCTCCATTAATCAAAGGATTAGCAAGCACGTAGCGGACCTTAAGCATAGGAGAGCTAAGTCTTCCGCTTTAGCTGAACATGCTGAGAAAACCAATCATCATGTTTGTATTGAGGAGGCTAGTGTTATTGCTAGGGTTTCGCATTTCCATCATCGAAAATTTAGGGAAGCGCTGAGATTGAAAAGAGGCCAACAATCTCAATAGAGAGGATGGCTGGAAAATCAGTAGGTGTTGGGTCCCAGCACTCTCTTCCTAGTTGTTTGTTTCCACCCCCCTCTTAAGGTTTTATTATTATTATTATTATTATTAGATTTATTTTTATTTTTATTTATTTATTTTTATTATTTATTTATTTTTATTTTTTCTCTTCATTATTTTCTCCTTTCATTTATTTATTTAATTATTTTTTAGAGTTAATTTTTTCATTTCTTATAGTCCTTTAATTTTCCATGTGATTTATAATTAGCTTTTAATTTTAATAATACTTCTGAATAATCACCCATTTCAATTATTTTTATATATATACTTTATATTACTTCATATATTAGGTCCCTTATAACTAATTTTCCATTTAAATTCTAATCAACTTATATTTTTAACTAATTTTCTAACTAACCTAACATCCTTATGATTTTACTTTATTTTATTATAAGGTCCTTTATGTAACTAATTTTCCATTTAATTATTAATTAACTTTTTACTTTATATATTTGTATTTAGGCATTCAATTTATTCATATATTATAAGGTCCTTTATCTAACTAAATTTCCTTTTAAATACTATTTAACTTATAATTTTAATAATATTTTTTGAACTAAATACCCATTAAAAATATCTTTTATATTTTTAAGCGATTGGTCCTAAATATTACTGATTAAATTTATAAAATAATTTTGACCTTGGTCCTAGAGTCAAACTAGCCGTTGGTCAAGTTAGCCGTTGGAGGCTTGCTCAGACTATTTAACTTGCTAAGCTGGATCTGTTTTGGTTCGAAACGCGTCGACAAATAGTATCCCATGTGATGTTCGCGGAAAAATCTCTCACAAATCTATACTAATTATATAATCTTTAAAAAAATTATATATTCTAATAATAGAAATTTTTACTGATTATATAATTTTTTATTAAAAAACATATACTAATTATATAATCTTTAATTAAAAGAATATTATATATTTTTTTATTAAAAAAATTATACTAATTATATATTCTAAATATTCTAAATTAAAATATGACATATTCTAATCGCTAATTTAAAAAAAAATTCATAAATCATATGTTATAATTAATACTAAATTAAAATATGACATATTCTAATCGCTAATTTAAAAAAAAAATAATAAATCATATGTTATAATTAATACAGGTTATAATTATATATTTAAAAAAAAAAATCATATGTTATAATTAATACAGGTTATACTTATATATTAAAAAAAACATCTTTCAAAATCATTGAAAAATAAACCTACTAAAAAACCAAAACATAAGCTATTCTACTAAAAAGAACCAGTTAACCTTCAGTTAACCTTTTTTTTATAGATCTAATTACCCGCTCTAGTGACTTTTGGTTCAATTTATTTTTGAATTTTTGTTCTATTTTTAAGCCCTTTTAGTTTTTTTAATAGTAAAAACATATTCCGTGGTGATTATAAAAAGAGAACAGGGTGCCCCCAATATCTCACGACAGATATTTCATATTTGTTGAGAAGCGGGTGCATTGGGACTCCTATATTAATCTCAATAGTTCTTTCATATTGTTGTGAAGAAGACGTGTGCGTTTTTCATAGATTTGAGGTGCTATTAACTCATCTTCCATTCTGAGAAGTTTCAGAGAGCCGTTTGCATTGAGGTCTGTCCTCTTCTAGGAACTCCCTTTATCAAATTCGGTCTTTTCCTGCTCATAATAGTTAATCATGAAAGTTTCTAAAAGTGCTTTTCTTGGTTTGATATTGATGTTTTCAATAATCAATCAGGAAGTTTTAGCAGTGCCGGTCACTCTTCAGTATTGAAACTTTTAGTAGCCAACCATTAAACCTTCAGCAATGTATTGCGTCATTTAATAATCAAACTTTTAACTGTAAATGATGGAGTTCTTAACAGCGTCATTGGCGTTGAAATTATTTCATGTTTTTGATGGGAATCTTTGGTGAAGTTTTATCTCCGGTTTTTTGGTTTTTAAAACTGCGTTCTGTGTTTTGTTATGGGTTATGGGGACGCCTGTTCCAGCTGAGATACCTGATGTGTTGACCAAGTATGCAGATTTGATGTCTGATGAGCTTCCGAAGAAACTTCCACCAAGGCATGCAGTGGACCATAGCATTGAGCTTGAGCCAGGAAAGCAACCCCCGGCTAAAGCACCTTATCGGTTGTCAGGGCCTGAGTTGGAGGAGTTGAAATGAAAGTTAAAGGAGTTAACTGATGCAGGTTTCATTAGACCTTCAAGGTCCCCTTATGGAGCTCCAGTATTGTTCCAGCGGAAGAAGGATTCAAATGAGCTATGGATGTCCTGTGATTACCGTGCATTGAACAAGCAGACGGTAAGGAACAGGTATCCTTTGCCATTGGCTGTTGATTGCTTTGACAAGCTTGCGAAAGCTCGAGTGTTTTCCAAGCTAGACTTGAGGCATGGGTATTATCAGGTGCAGATAGCTGAAGGAGACGAGAAGAAGACTGCGATAGTAACAAGGTATGGTAGCTTTGAGTTCCTTGTTATGCCATTCGGGTTGTGTAACGCTCCTGCTACGTTTTGCACTTTGATGAACGATGTTCTACGACCATACTTGGATTCGTTCGTAGTAGTGTACTTGGACGATATAGTGGTGTTCAGTGACAATATGGAGGATCATAAGAAGCACTTGGCGATGGTGTTCGAGGCACTGAGGGCAAATCAGTTGTTCTTGAAGAAGTCTAAGTGTGTGTTCGCTCAGACCGAGATTCCGTTCCTTGGGCATATTGTTGGTCAAGGGTACATACGGATGGAGCCGAGCAGAGTGAAGGCGATCGAGGACTGGGTTGAACCGAAGAATGTCCATGAGATGAGGGTGTTCTTGGGCATGACCAACTACCAACGGAAGTTTGTAGAGGGGTACTCCAAGGTGACATCGGCACTGACAGACCTATTGAAGAAAGACAAGAGGTGGAGTTGGACGAACAAATGTCAAGAGGCATTTGATGACTTGAAGAAGAGGATGGTTACAACACCGATACTGAAGTTGCCTGACTTCGAGAGACCGTTTGAGGTGCACATTGATGCTTCGGATTTTGCCATAGGAGGAGTTCTTATGTAGGATGGGCGTCCGGTGGCGTACGAGAGTCGGAAGTTGCAGGATAGAGAACGGAGGTATCCGGTCCATGAGAAGGAGATGACTGCCATCATCCATTGTCTTCATGTGTGGAGGCATTACCTGATTGGGAAGCCGTTTGTTGTCAAGACTGACAACGTTGCAGCAAGTTATTTTGCTTCACAATTGAAGCTTTCTGCGAAGCAAGCTCGTTGGCAGGACTTCTTGGCAGAATTCGACATGACTATCGAGTATAGACCGGGAAGGCACAATGCGGTAGCAGATGCCCTTAGTAGGAGGGGACAACTTGCAGCAATGGAAGGTGAAGACCGTCAGCAAGGAGTAGGAGTCGAGTTCAGATGTCAGAAGAGATGCAGAATAAGATCAAGGAAAGTGTTGAAACCGATACTTTGGCGCAGAATATAGTGAAGCAGATAAAGGAGGGGAAGACACGAAAGTTCTTTCTACGAGACGGGTTCTTGTTCTTTGGAAACCGACTCTATGTTCCAAAGTCATCTGGACTCAGGAGGCACCTTTTGAAGGAGTGCCACGACTCACCATGGGCTGGCCACCCAGGGATGCGTCATTCTTTGGCATTGTTGGAGAGAGGATTCTTTTGGGAGAAGATGCGGGAGGATGTGGAGGAGTATGTACATACGTGCATCATTTGTCAACAGGACAAATCGGATACTCAGAGGCAAGGAGGACTGTTGCAGCCTTTACCGATTCCAGAGAGGCCATGGATGAGTGTCTCGATGGACTTCATCACTCAGTTACCACAGGTTCAGGGGTATAATGGGATTATGGTCGTGGTTGATCGTTTTTCCAAGTATGCTGTCTTTGTTCCTACAAAGATACCTTGTGGAGCCAAGCGGACTGCGGAGTTATTCTTTAAGAACATAGTGAAGTATTGGGGGATGCCATTGAGCATTGTGTCGGATAGAGATCCGCGATTTACAGGGAGATTTTGGACCACATTGTTCAAGCTAGTCGGGACAGAGTTGTTGATGAATTCGAGTTACCATCCGCAGACAGATGGGCAGACCGAGAGGATCAACGCATTGTTGGAGGACTACTTGCGACATTATGTGACAGTTGATCAGAAGAATTGGCTTGAACTCTTGGATATTGCTCAGTTTAGCTACAATATTCAAAAGAGTTCTGTGACAGGGTATAGTCCATTTGAGTTGGTGAATGGACAGATGCCGGTTGCACCGCATACCATAGTGACGGGAGGCTTCTTGAGAAGTCCTCATGCAAAGAAGTTCATGAAGGCTTGGGAGGAGACTTTGGAGTTAGCACGGTTGCGCTTGCACGATGCTGCAAGGAGGATGAAAAAGTATGCTGATCGTGGAAGACGGGAGGCACACTTCAGTGTGGGAGATATGGTGTTTCTCAGGATTACCGGGGAGCAGTTTCAGCCAGCCAAGGGGACGACGAGCAAACTGACACGGAAGTATGAGGGACCATTCTGAGTGAAGAAGAGAGTGGGGGAAGTTGCTTACGAGCTGGAGCTTCCACGCCATATGCACATGAAGCACTCAGTTTTTCATGTGAGTCTGTTGAAGTGATGTAGACTTGATTCAGACCATCCAGAGAGAGTTGAACCGATGAGAGGACCAGCCGGGATTGTGGACAAGCCAGGATTGGAGTTGGAGAAGATTTTGAGGCTCAGAACTACGGGAGTTGGTTGCCACATGAGAAGGGAATTTCTTTGAAAATGGAAGAATGCACCGGAGGAAGAGAGTTGGGAATCGGAGGAATCGCTTTGGAGATGGAAGGACAAGATCGAGAAGTACAACAGGAAGTTGATGAGAAGAGCAGGATTGTCGAGGGCGACAATGATTTCCAGTGGGGGAGGATGTAATGCCCTGCGCTCTCGGGCACGAGCGCGCGCGTTCACTCCGTCGCAAAACTAAACGAAAACAGAAAATGCGAGCTCCAACAAGGCGCAAGTATATTGTGCGATGGGTTGGCACTCCGTTTTTATAGTGTAGGCTGGGCAAAGCGAACAAGGGCAGGCCGACGCATTGGAGGGGCGTTTGGATGACTATTCAGGGCGCTGGCTACACGATGGTGAGGTCGACTGGACGAAGGTCGACGCTCTTCGTTTGGGAGTATAAACACACGAAGATGCGCTCATTTGGAGCAAGCACCTTCGCATCTCATCTTTGCACAATTGGAAGTGCGCACAAGGGGAAGTGCGAAGTAACCGCAAGTCGCACTATGGGATGTGCCCGCCTAGTCGGGCGACGAAGTATTGCGGAGTTTCGGTTGTAGTGTGGGCGGTGGAGCGCATGGGCCTCCGCACACCAAAGTTACACGAAGTTTTGGTTTGGGTTGGGCACGGGTCGTGCACGGGTGCACCTGCCTATTCAACGAAGGAACTTGTGTATATTGTATATTGTTTCGGTTGAAGGTTGAGGCAGACCGTCGTGCGCTCTTGCACGTGCGGGCACCCGCCTTGTTTATAAACGCCGGTGGAGCGCGGCTCCCGGTCATTGTAATCTTTCTCTATTATAATAAAAAGATTACTTCTTGCATATTATCGGGTTATTATTATTGTTCTTGTATTATTGATGGATTCCGCACATTAATAATGTTAAATTCATGTTTATTATGAATTGTTGAAGGCGTAGTTCGTAAAGTTAATTAACGATGGATAAAGTTATTAACTTAGGTGGTGCCGCACCCGGCCAATTAAACGAAAAAAGAATTGGGAGCGTGACAAGGTCCCTCGAGGTGTTTGAAGGTCTCAACAATGAATCTCTCAAAACCCAGAACATAAACAATCGAACTCGCAAGACTTAAAGCATGAACAATGCTTCCCTGAATTCTATCAGTTTATGCCCATTGGACGATGGATTTGAGTATTTGCGATTCTTTTTCTTTTAACTAGAGATGGATTTCTCCCAAACTTATTAGGTTTGAGCCATAGTTGCTTCTTGGGTCATGGTCAAGACTTCTTTTTCTCCATTTAGACCAAGAATTCCATTGAATTTCAGTAGTTCTGACCTACTTTTGCATTGCGGGTTATGAATCCAAGTACTTTCATGGTCATTTTTAATATCTTTTTCTGCTTGGCTGCCATTTATTTTGAGGATTTTCAACACGGAATGATATCTTACTCTGGTTGTGTTATTGCAGAATTGTTGTACATGCTTCTTTCACTGAGTACCATGGGAAGCATTGGGGCTGATGGAGTGACCTATGGGGAATACACCTATCAGAATCTGGATAGAGAGCTATACTGGCCAAGTGAAAAATTGAGAATTTCCATCACTGGAGCTGGTGGTTTCATTGCCTCCCATATTGCCCGGAGATTAAAATCTGAAGGGCACTACATTATTGCCTCTGATTGGAAGAAGAACGAACACATGACTGAGGATATGTTCTACAATGAATTTCATCTTGTGGATTTGAGAGTTATGGACAATTGCTTGGCTGTTACCAAAAGAGTTGACCATGTTTTCAACTTGGCCGCAGACATGCGTGGTATGGGATTCATTCAGTCTAATCACTCTATACAACACCATGATCAGCTTCAACATGCTTGAAGCTGCACGAATTAATGGTGTTAAAAGGTCAGACCTGGTTTTGTTTCTGCACTCTGGATTGTATTGTTTGTCATTTTGCTTTTTGTTGATGTTTTCTCTTTCTTTTGCTCATGATTGTGCCCACCTAAATACATTTTAATCCTGTCTCTATCAAGAGCCCAACCAAATCGAGTATCAAGAGGGATAATTTCTTAAATGGTACAAACCTGTTTTAGAACGAGCACAAAACATTGGTAAAATATTTACACTTCAAAAGATTTAATCCTTTTAATGCTTAAAGATTTAATCCTTTTAATGCTTAATGAGGTTCTGAAGTTAAAATGAATCTAACCTAGTTTATAGGAGTACTAACTTTTTATTTTTGAAAATTGAAATTCCCATGCAACCAATACTGCAGATAATATTTGAGTTTGACAGAACATCAAATTATTTGCAAAAAAACATAACCATTTTACCCTCATGATCAAAGGTTGTTTGATCGCTCGATATGCATGGCATATCTTTCATAAGCTATTTGTTGCTCTGCAGGTTTTTCTATTCTTCTAGTGCATTCATTTATCTGGAATTCAAACAATTGGAGACCAACATGAGCTTGAAGGAGTCTGATGCTTGGCCAGCTGAGGTATGTAGCCATGTGTTGCTTTAAAACTCCGGTAATGCTGTTTGGTGCTATCTCACATAGCATTTTGGTTCGTAAGGCAATGGAAGATGTGAGTACTGAAATTTGTTTAGGAAGAGGTTGGATGTTTGATGAGAAGAATTTATGTGTGATCCTATATTGTGGTCCTGACTGATTTCAAGGTTATTTCAACTATTCGAACTAATTGAATATTCAGAAAGTTATTGTAAGAGCATACCTTTGAAGTAGGACACTCTGATTTGTTAGTGGTACACTCTAGATTTATCGGGGCCTCTGTAGCTTGGAGAAGTGATGTAATTCCATAGGAATTGGTTTAGCATAGGAACTGATTTGTTAGTTACTAGCTTGTGATTACTGTAATTGTTAGATCTAGCCTGCTTCCCCAGCTAGAAGAGTTGTCTTATGCAAGATTAAGATGTTATAGCTCATTCTCACTTGAACCGTTTACTGATTAATGATCCGATTGCTCTCTAGCCTCAAGATGCCTATGGCTTGGAAAAGCTTGCCACAAAAGAATTGTACAAACACTACACCAAGGACTTTGGTATAGAATGCAGGATAGGGCGTTTTCACAACATTTATGGTCCTTTTGGCACATGGAAGCTATGTTACGAGAAACGACAATGAAACGAGAAACAGAGTTTTGAGGTTTCACATTCAAGAAACGAGGAGAGATAAAAAAAACATTAAAATTACTTTAAAAACTCATTTACTAGAATACCAAGTATTCCAAACCCATCCTTCTTCCTAGCAGTTTTATTATGTTAACCAAAATTCAACAATATATTAATGAACTATAGCATGCAACAAAACAAAACACCAACAACAAATTAACAATTTAATGAAAGTAACTAAATACCTAAAAATGTCATCTTCCCTTTTAAGTATATGTTGAGTGGGGATTGATCTCTGTTGAGAACCATAGATTTGTGTATTTAGGTGGACAGATGGGGAAAGATCTGTGATCAGCTTGTACAGAGGATTGCTGGTTATAATAAGAAGAAGTAAAAATCTCGGTTATAGAATGACCATCTGATTCATTCCAGAAGGTTCTGGGGTTAAATTATTCCTCTTCTTCCATTCAGAGACATACCTATTGGACCATTAATGATTTTATTGAATAATTATCTAACATAATTAATAGCCCCCAACTGAGACATTCCATATTTGCAGGTGTCACAGGTTTGCGGGTTTCGCAGTTTCAATCCATGATCTATACAGAACGAAACTAAAGATATTAAACTCTTGACATTAAAAATAAATACCAAATCATTACTTCAATCGTTGAAAATTTATTCATCCTAAATTGTTACCCTAAGCTGCGCAATGGAAAATGAAAGTAGTTGTCTCTCTGCATGCCGTGCGTTTTGCACAATGCTTTTTTGGGACAAGAGTTAACCGGAGTTTCTAAGATGTAACCGAGGAGAACTCGGTGATGACTAAACCTTGTGGCATAAAACTGTTGTAAGAAAAAATGATCCATTTCAGAAAAAACAAATTTAGCACCAACAAAGACTAGAACGACGTTGGGAACGACATTTTCCGTACCGTCTCGTTTCTAATGTGTTTTTTTGTAGAAACGGTTGTCGTCGTCCCGTTTCTGGTAACATAGCATGGAAGGGTAAGTTATGAGAAATGATAAGCTGTAAATTGTAATGATGGTGGGATGCTCGTATTTATTGTCCCTTTGTTGATAAACTCATTTGCTACTGCAGGTGGACGTGAGAAGGCTCCTGCTGCCTTTTGTAGGAAGACAATCACATCTACTGATAGGTTTGAAATGTGGGGGATGGCAAGCAAACACGATCCTTTACATTCATTGATGAATGTGTGGAGGGTGTCCTGAGGTACCCAAGCTTGGAATGGCTTTTCAAATTTAGTTTTGGGGACCTAATTCTTGCAACCGGTTTGTTCAGATTCATCTTGTTTCTTCTAAAAAATATTTATGTTGATATTCCAGGTTGACTAAATCAGACTTTAGAGAGCCAGTGAATATTGGCAGTGATGAAATGGTGAGCATGAACGAGATGGCTGAAATGGTGTCAAGCTTTGAGGATAAAAAGTTGCCGATACATCACATTCATGGGCCAGAGGGTGTACGTGGTTGGAATTCTGAAAATACACTGATCAAGGAAAAGCTACGCTGGGTGCCAACCATGAAGTTGAAGGTAAGATTCTAGGTATTAGACTTTCAGACTGTTACACTGGCCCTTGTGTATTAAAGGAAAGATGCAGAGTCACATATGTTTACTTCTACTTCTGGTTTTGGCAGGATGGCCTGAGAATTACTTATTTCTGGATCAAGGAACAAATTGAGAAGGAGAAGGCTCAGAGAATCGATCTCTCCATCTATGGGTCTTCCAAGGTGGTTGGCACTCAAGCCCCTGTTCAACTTGGTTCTCTTCGTGCTACTGATGGAAAGGAATGAACACCTATCCCTGGTTAAGGCCATAAATAATAAGTCAGTTTTCTATAAGGTTAGTGAGATGGTTAGCAGCTGTAGAACAAAATTATTTTGTCTGCTATTCTCAATTTTCTCTTTGGTTCAATAAGTTCATTTTGACTGGATGGTTTTTTCATGCCATCTAAATTATTTTTTTTTTACAAATTCGGCTGCTGGTTGTATTAAAAAAAGATAGGGAGGCTAAGCTCCAGTATTACATGAGTAGTGCTCACAGGATGAGCTTGGAATTGGATTACATTAAAGCATTCTGCTAAATTTATTTCATTTTCAACTTGAAAAGTACTGACACAGGAATAGATTCAAACAAACTGAAAAAGAAGTAAACAAACTTTACAAAACATCTAATCTATACTTATGTGACTGATCTGTCGAGAAGTGGACTCTTCGGGTTTGTCGTCAGTGCTGACTTGCCTCAAGCTTGACGACCTTGTTGGAGCTGCGTTTTTCTTTTCTGCTGTTCCGTTTTTCTTGTTGTTCCTTTTCTATTGTTCATTTTCTGCTGTATTTTCTGTTTTTCCTTTTTCTGTTGTTCCGTTTTTTTTTGCTGTTCTTTTTCTGTTGTTCCTTTAGATCGGTTGTTCCTTTAGAATTGATTATCCTAGTAGCGGAATCAATGTTCTCATCCAAGAGGCGTTGATGCGTTCTGATTTGCTCAAAAGCTTCCTGCAAGTCTCGACGGTGAAGATAATATTCGCTGCGGGCCATCTGGAGGTCCTCGGCTTTGTCCTGAAGAAATGCTAAAATACTGCTCCAGCAAGCTGTAACTGATGAGACAGTGAAAACCAAACAAGGGATCTGAAGAGCAGGGAAGAGGGAGGAAAGAGGGCTCAGAGAATCGAGAGCAGAGCGATAAGAAATTTCAGAAAAAATACAGTCTGATGCTAAAGAAAATAGGTGGTCACGCATTCTGCACGAGCAACATAGATTCAAAAAATCTAAGGAGACCGCAGGGAGAAAAGGGGGGATTTCCAATGGCGTGGAACATATAGCCTCGAGATTGCTTTTGATTTGGTTAGGGTACGCCTTAAGCAAGATGTGAGTCTTTAGATATGAAATTTTTTTACAAGTCATGGGAATCATGGAAGAAATTGGAATTGTTCCTCGTTGTTACAAAGGATATTTCCTTTTGGTCTTATACAAGCTTGGTTGGCGCGTTTATTAGCTTCCCGATTGATGGTCTGAAGGATATGGTAAAATTGGAAATCCTGAGTTTGATTGATCATGACTTGGCATCTGCTGATGGTTTGCTGTAAGAAGATGTTGGAGGCTTTTCGTTTTCTAGTCATTAAACTGATAATGATAGTAGAATTGCCGAAGATCATAGCTTTCTTGATTTCATGAATTTGTAGTTGAAGAATTCCTTGATAGAGCGCCAAAGCCTCTGCTTTGTTGTTTGAAAGGATCCCTAATCCCCACTCAAAGGTGACTAAGGGCTCACCATTGGGTTTGTAGATAACTCCCCCTGCTCCCGCCGCTCCTGGATTTGATTTGGAGGCACAGTCAAAGAATAAGGAGTGGGTGTTGCTAGTGCAGAGCCACTTGTTGAAGTCATCCTGCTTTAGTCAGATTTTCCAGTTGTGACTGTGATTGCTGTTGAAGTTGCTGTTGATTTTCGATGCTTGCAGGATACTGATCTTATCTATCAGACTCCTTATGAAATCTTTTTCTTCAACCCAAAGATTTGTCATGTCCATTTTTTTTGTGCTCTTAGAAGCGATGGTTTCTATCGCAAGGCTTTTAGCCTCACCGCAAAGATGCCTGATTGTGGTCTCTTTATCTTTAAATATCTTGTTGTTCCTAGCAATCCAGAGCCTCCATAAGAGGGAAAATGGGAGGGCATCCCACACTCTCTTGGCAATGTTGTTTTTCATGGATTGCCAGGGGTAGTTTTTTTTCCAGTTGTTAAGGACTTCCCTAATGAATTGTTGAGAGTTCCAGGTGAAGGGAACGATTGGGGTAATACTGTTCCAACAAGAAAAAGCAAAAGGACACGAAATGAAGAGGTGCTAGATGGACTCCTCTGCTTCTTGGAATTAGGGCATTTGGAGGGTCCAGCGATGCCTTTTTTTTAAAGATTTTCTGCAGCGAGAGTTTTTTCTTTTAAGAGGTTCCACATAAAAAATTTCACCTTAGGGATGGCTTCTGATTTCCACACTGTTTTCCAATGTGTCCATGTTGGTGCCAGGTAGCCCCTGTTGCATAGATAATTGTATCCTGCTTGTATTGAGTAGCTAGTGCCAGTGGGGTCCCATCGGAATCCATCCTTGCCATTTTTTATTGTAGGAGCAATGTTGTGGAGGTGTATCTGAAATTTGTCAAGATTTTCTTTGAGTCGTTGAGGAATGGGCGGAAGGCTCCATCTCTTCCAATCTTGGGTATTTGTATCCCATTGCGAAATTTGATCTAAACTGTATAGTCCTTTACTTTGAAGAAAGAGAATTATTGGAGCCATACCTGGAAGACTGCTAATTGGCTGATTCCCCATAATTTTATCAATGCCAATGTTGATTTTGCTGCCACCTTTGGGAACCTTGGAGACATTTTGAGCCATAAAGGAGATGGCTTTTTTACAGAGTTTCCAGATCCTTGTGCTGTTCTTGTTGGGTATTTCAATTGTAAGCAGATGCTGCCTTGGGTGGCTGAGATATTTGGCCTCCAAAACTTTTTTCCACCAAGCTGATTGGTCTTAAATAAGCCTCTAGACTATCTTGTTGCCGAAGGCTGAATTGGTGAGAGATGGGGATCTAATTCCCAGACCTCCTTTTTGTTGGTTTTGAATTACTTGTTTCCATCCAACCAAGTTATATTTTCTCTTTTCATTTTTCCCTCCCTGCCAAAGGAAAAACCTGAGAATATTGTCCATTTTGCGGAGAAAAGAGGCTGGAGCCTAGGCAAGGGAGAATTGGTAAAGAGGAAGAGAGGAAAGGCTCGATTTGAGCAGTACCAATTGTCTAGCTGGGTTGAGCCAAGAGGCTCCCGACTTTTGAACTTTTCTTTTCATTTTATCTAATGTTGTTTCCCAAACATCAACTCTTGTGTTTCCTATATTCACTGGCATTCCCAAATAACTGAAATGGTGCCAATTTAACTTGCAAGGCACACTGAAGATGTTGGCTATGTTTTGAAGCGTTTGAGCTAAGGTGTTCCATCCATAAATACAACTTTTGAAGTGATTAATCATTCCCCCTGAATATCTCATGAATTTGTCTAATAAAGATTTGAATCTTTGAGCTATGATTGCAGATGCCCCTCCAATCAGCAGGGTATCATCAGCAAATTGGGAGTGATTGATGTTTTTCACTCCATCTTCAAATTTGATTCCAGTGATGAGGCCTGTTTGCCGCTTATGGTCAAGGGCGCAACTGAAGGACTCAGCCATTAAAAGGAAAAGGTAGGGGGACAGAGGACAGCCTTGCCTTAATCCTCTTGAAGATTGAAAGGCAGGGCCAGGTCTGCCATTGATAAGGGGAGCTATCCAAGGGCCAGACATACAGGCTCTTATGAGATCAATATAGAAGGATGAGAAGCCCATTTTTTGAAGAACAAAAAATAGAAAAGAGTGTTTAACCCTGTCAAAAGCGTTTTCCAAGTCCAATTTCAGGATGAAGCCCTTTTCATTTCTAGAATGGCTTGAGTGAATGGTTTCCTGAACTAAGAGAATAGAATCTGAAATATGCCTATTTGTCATAAAGCCACCTTGGTTTTCATAGATTAACATAGGAAATAGAGGTTTGAGACGGGAAGCAAGAATTTTTGTGAAAATTTTGTAGGAAGAATTACATAAGGATATGGGCCGGAAACGGGAGAAATTTGAAGGCCGGTTCTCCTTTGGAATGAGGGCCAGATGTGTTGAATTTGTGTAGCCTCCTAATTTATTTTTCCTCTGAATCCATTTAAAGTATTTGATGAGGTCCTTTTTTATCATTTCCCAATACTCCCTATAAAAAGAAATAGGAAAGCCATCCGGCCCTAGTGCCTTGTCTGGCTGGAGGCCCCAAATTGCTTCCTTGATTTCTTCTTCTTTTATTTCCTCTGTCAGCGTTTTATTTTCTTTTGTTGCAATCTTTTTTGGCAAATGTTGTAGGAAGTCAGCGTAGTTTTCATCCTCCCCTGATTCAGTTAGCAGCTCTTTAAAATGTTCTGAGGCAGCGTTTTTGATGGCAGTTTGATCATTGTGTTGAGTGCCTGCGTTATCTGTGATAGCTGTTATATTATTCCTGATTTGCCGAACAGTGGCTTGCTTATGAAAAAAATTTGTGTTCCTGTCTCCGCTCTTCAACCAAGTCTGCCTTGATTTAATTCGCCATTTTTATTCCTCTTCTCTTTTGACATTGTATAGCTGACTGTAAAGATTTTCTTCTTGATTTTTTTCGTCCTGATAATATTCTTGCTTTTCTAGTGCATAGTGAAGTTCTTCCATTTTGGCTTTCACTTCTCTTTTCTTTGCTTCTGGCTCTTTATATTGGGTTTTTTCCCAATTCTTGCGAGCATTCTTTACATTTCTAAGTTTACTTTCCAAAATAAAACTTGGGGATCCTTTGACATGTTGGTACCAAGTTTGCTGGACCAACACTTTGGTTGCTTCAATGTCATTCCATAAAGGACTACATTTAAAAGGGAGAGGGCCCAAGGGGTAGAGAGATTCAAGGGTTAAAGCAGTGGGATAATGGTCTGAAGCAGCAAAAGGAAGGATGTAAGCATTGACAGCTAAAAAGGTGGAGAGAAGGGATACATTTACCAGGATTTGGTCGAGCCTTTCCATAATATTATTTCTCCCCAATCTGCGATTACTCCAGGTGTATTTGCGATTCTTTGGAATGATATCGACAAGATCACCATGTTGCATAACATTTTCCAACTGATTTCTAAAAGGATCTGGGTTGAAGCTGCCTCCACATTTTTCATTAGCATGTAAAATGAGGTTTAAGTCACCTCCTAAAATGATGTTGCTGTTGTTTTCTTCTGCTATATTATTGCTGAGAGAATCCCAGCAAACTTATTTATCCCTGTAATGATTCAGGACATAAACATTGTAAATTACTATCTGTTGACTGCTCATAATATTCTGCAATACAATCCTGACACAATGCTGTTCTACTATTTCTGTTGTGTTGTTCCATTCATCTTGAAGCCAAAGTGTAGCAATTCCTTGTGAGGCTCCTCTGGAATCACATGTACATCCTTTGTAGCGCTTATGTTGTTCAATATTCTTTTTCATCTCTGGTTGTCTCTGCTTTGTTTCTTGGAGTAAAACAATGGTTGGTTTCTCTTGGTTAATAAGATCCTTTAAGGCATTTGATTTGGAGGGGTGCCCTAGTCCCCTATTGTTCCATGAGAGGATTTTAATCATTTCAGGTGAGAGGTGCGAGGAGTTGCTCTCCCTCCCTTGTCTTTGTTTGCTATGTCTTTGTCTATTGGTCCTTGAATATATGATTCAATGGGGTTCTGGAGCCCCAATGCTATGTCTTTTTGCGCATTTTCATCCCTGTGCTATTTGGCAGACTTTCTTCTAGGCTTCTTTTGATTGTCTAGAATGGATCCATGCTCCTTGGAATTTCTTCTGGTGATTTTGAGAGGGGGAGGATCAGATGGGAGGGAAGAGGAAATGACCTAGGGAAGGGGAGAAGAGGTAGGATCAGATTGAATCAAGGGAGGGGATTCCTCGGGAAGAGAGAGGATGTGAAAGGGATTGGAAGAGGGAGAAGAGGTAAGGGGATCCGGCTGGCGATCAGAAGATAGGGGAGGTTGTGGGGAAGAAGGGGGAGGAAATGAAGGCGGGGGAGAAGGGGGAGGGGAAATTGGGGGAGATCGAGAGAAAGGACTTGCTTCATGGGATGGTTTAGGATTAGGGGCTGTCTTTTTCTTTTTAACGGTTTCCCATTGCTCTTCTTGAGGATTATTTTCTACATTAGAAAGTTTAGTGCAACGATTATCAAAGTGACCGTACTCGTGACATACCTTGCACTTGAAGGGGATTTGTTCATAGTTAAGCTGCTGAATGTGCGTCCAGTCGTCAACCTTGAGCTTGATGGCTTATGGTAGGCCTTTACCCAAATCAACTTCTACATAGATGCGGGCACAGGCCTGCATGTTATCTTTCAGTTCACTCCGATCAATGTATTTCCCAACAGCATTCCCAATAGAACGCACAGGTTCGTCTCCCCAGCAATGTAAGGGGAGGTGAGGAAGGCGGACCTAAACAGGGACCGCATTAGGAATATCAAGCTCCGGGTCAAAATCTAGAGTCCATTTGTTTAAATATAAACCTCTGGAATCCATGAAATAAGGCCCATTATGGAAGATTAAATCCTTGTCTTCCTTTGTCTCAAAATGAAATGTAAAATATCCCTTTCCACAAAATTTGATAGAGATTTTTCCTTGTATTTTGTCTGTCCAATTCCTTTCCACCCACCTCTGGACTATTTTTGGAGAGGGCCAAAGTCCTATAAATTGCCCAATAAGTCCTTTTTTTGCCAAGGCAAGAGCAGCCATTCTCGGCAAAGTTGGAGGGAGAGAAACTTCCTATAACCCATCAAGTTTTTTCATGAACTTTGAGACTGAAGGGTGAGCTCACTGAGGAGGCATGGACTTGATCAAGGCAGAGAAGGCATGTTGGTGAGCTGCCTCCTTCGGCGAAGCCTCCAGAGGGGCCATCCCAAGTGGCCGAAGATCGGTTCAGACCTAATGTTTGCAGGCGGCGGCGGGAGCAGAGCGCGCATTCCTTCTCATGCCATCTGAATTATTACACAAAGTGAGGGAGGATACTTCCTTTTATGTCAAAGAGAGTGAATCTTTGTTCCAACGTACTTTTATACGACAATTAAAAAAAATTCAAAGTTCTTTTTCAATTATGGTTTATATTCTTTTACCCTACATGGCTATATTTGGGTTGTCAAAGTTATAATTATTATTAGAAATTATCATATAACTAATTTGGGAAGGGCTTAGTCATTTTAAAAGATGTTTATTCTATGAAATAAAATTAGTCATATTATTATATAGAATAACTTCAAGTTATTGACTATGGTACTTATATAGCTGTGTGAAATTTAACGTATAAATAATTGGCATTGATTATGATACTTGTATAGCTGTGTGAAATTATAATACTTCATTGATTGAGTTTTGTGGAAGAAAATATATCTTTATATATTAAAATGTAAAAATAACAAGAATTTAAAATACTGTATCCTCATTATGGATACAACAAGAAATTATAATACATCATCCTTATTATTGATATCTTCATTATTTATCTCTGCCTTCTTCTATCTTATGCCACTTATTTAGTTTCAACTCCATTAACAAGTTCTATTATTTTTACTCTTAAAGTGAAACTCAATGATGGTATAGACCTATGTCAAAACTATCCTATCTAAAATCAAGTACTTATAATGGTCAACAATCTTAAAAAACCCTAGGTAAATAATTTTCTAAATAACATCTAACAATGTGCTTCAACTGGTTTCAACTAGTAAGGGCACTTTCTCCCAAGATTATATTACTATTTATAAATGTGATTATTTATGTCACTAAGGTTAAATATCATAGTTGCATTAATGGACAACCTCTATGAACCCCACTCAAGTTGAGATATTTTACATAATTAATACTTTATTGGCTCATTTGGGAGGTTTTTTCTTGTCAAATTAAAGAAACTTGTGAGGGAGTCATAAGGCTAATAATTATATATATAGTGAGGAAAATGTTGAATGCATAGTAAATGAATGATGTGACAACCCCAATTAATTTTCACTTATGAATGCATCGTAAATATTTGAAAAAAAATGGGTTGAGGTAAGGGGCACATATTCCAAGGATTGAGGATGTTTACTTGGTTGTGTTGTTTGAAGTTTCCTTGTGATCGGAGATCTAAGCAGCTCTAGGACAACCATTAAAGGCTGGTGGGTGTGTTTTAATGGATTGATATGTCAAAATTAAAAGAGCGATAGAAAAAAGGATGCGACCCATGCTTTCTTGGAAGAATTGGCAAGGCAGAGCAGGACAAGAATTAATGGAGGTATGGGCTACATAGGCAACTAGGTGAAGAGGGAAGTCAACCTGGAAAAGTGGACATGGGAGGACACTCAAGATTCATTGAGAACAATAAGCACACACTTAGGAGCATTGCAAATTAGAAGAGGATTTGAATAGGAAAGGAAGAGGTTGCACAAAAGGAACGATCACAAAGTTTAGCACCAAAATGAGCAAGGAAGAGCATGTCACTGGTTTAAATATAATCAGTGACATCCCCAGAAGCAAAGAGAAGTTCTGGACATTTACAACTCTCAGGGGAGACATTTGTATATTTTGATTGAGTAACAGAATTGCGGGAGGAATTTTCTCTAGGTGAGGGTAAATCTTAGAATGCCTTGGGGGGCTGAAGCATGGAGACAATTTTCTCTAGAGTCCCTTAACATCCTAGTGTAATTATTTGTCCCTTGGACTCCTGGTAAGGGAAATTCCGAGGTCTCCTTTGCTTTTTTTATCTAGTTTTTGACAGTGGTTATGGATTCCCTTCATTGGGTGGAATCCTTGTGGTATATGTTGCAGGGTGGAGGTAAATCCTCTTGATTCCCTGGAATTAATTCGTTGTTGAACAATTGAAGGGTGGAGGCTGCATGCCTTTTGATTTCCTGTGCATTTGGTTGATTGTAATTTGGTTGGTAAGTGGAGGTGGGAGGACCTTTGGAGTCTCTGTTTCAATCAATAGTTGGTATTCAATTCTTTGAGCAGACCTTCTCAATCTCTTAATCATATAAGAAATTATTATTAATTATTAGAAATTATCATATAACTAATTTGTGAAGGGCTTAGTCATTTTAGTCATTTTAAAAAATGTTTATTCTATGAAATAAAATTAGTCATATCTTAATATGCTGAAAATTGTTATAGAAGAATTTCAAGTTATTGATGAGGGCACTTATATAGTTGTGTGAAATTTAACGTAGAAATAATTTATATGTATTTTATGTCTTTTTTAAAGATTTTTATTTTATAAAATTAAATAATAATAATTATTACTTTGATAGTGAATTTTGATAGTTAAAATGTTGTTACATGGTTTTTTATTTTATTTTTTGAATGCATATATGTTTAATTCATATATTAATTCTTTTATTATTAATAATAATTTATAATAATATTATAACTTAGTTAATTTTTATGATCTTTTAAAATCTTGTGAATGAGAAATATATTATAATCTTGGGTATTTCCTAAAGGATCTATATAACAATTTTTTAACACTAAAACCTTTTCCATATATACACACATAAAAAAAACATTCCTTAAACTCAATCAAGCATATAAATAAATACCTAAGATTATAATAAATCAATTGTAACTCGCATCTAGTAATCAATTCTACTCACAAGTCATTCAATTACTAATAAATTAAAATGATACCACATATGGATTGAGCTCGGTGGAAGAAAATATATATTTATATATTAAAATGTAAAAATAACAAGAAATTATAATACTTCATCCTCATTGTGGATATAAAAAGAAATTATAATACATCATCCTCATTGTTGATATCTTCATTATTTATCTCTACATTCTTCTATCCTATGCCACTTATTTAGCTTCAACTCGATTAACAAGTTTTATTTTTACTCTTAAAGTGAAACTCAATGATGGTTTAGACCTATGTCAAAACCTACCTATCTAAAAACAAGTACTTATAATGGTTAGTAATCTTAAAAACCCTAGGTAAATGATTTTCCAAATAACATCTAACAATGTGCTTCAACTAATTTCAACTAGTAAGGGCACTTTCTCCCAAGATTATATTATTATTTATAAATGTGATTATTTATGTCATTAAGGTTAAAGATCATAGTTGCATTAATGGACAACTTCTATGATCCCCACTCAAGTTGAGATATTTTACATAATTACTACTTTATTGGCTCATTTGGGAGGTTTTTGCTTGTTGAATTAAAGAAACTTGTGAGGGAGTCATAAGGCTGAAAATTATATAGATAGAGAGGCAAAAGTTGAATGGATAGTAAATGAATGATGTGACAACCCCAATTAATTTTCACTTATGAATGCATCATAAATATTTGAAAAAAAATGGGTTGAGGTAAGGGGAACATATTCCAATGATTAAGGATGGTTACTTGCTTGTGTTGTTTGAAGTTTCCTTGTGATAGGAGATCTTAGCAGCTCTAAGATAGCCATTAAAGGTTGGCGGGTGTGTTTTAATGGATTGATATTTCAAAATTAAAAGAGCGGTAGAAAAAAGGACAAGACCCATGCTTTCTTGGAAGAATTGGCAACGCAGAGAAGGACAAGAATTAATGGAGGTATGGGCTATACAAACTAGGTGAAGAGGGAAGTCAACCTAGAAAAGTGGACGTGGGAGGACACTCAAGATTCATTAAGAACAATAAGCACACACTCAAGAACGTTGTGAATTATAAGAGGATTTGAAGAGGGAAGGAAGAGGTTGCACAAAAGGAACAATCACTGAGTTTAGCACCAAAACGAGCAAGGAAGAGCATGTGACTGGTCTAAATATAATCAGTGACATCTGCAGAAGTAGAGAGAAGTTCTAGACATTTACAACTCTCAGGGGAGACATTTGTATATTTCGATTGAGTAACAGAATTGCGGGAGGAATTTTCTCTAAGTAAGGGTAAATCTTAGGACACCCTCGGGGGCTGAAGCATGGAGACGGTTTTCTCTAGAGTCCCTTAACATCCTAGTGTAAATATTTATCCCTTGGACTCTTGGTAAGGGAAATTCCGAGGTCTCCTTTGCTTGCTTTATCTAGTTTTTTACAGTGGTTATGGATTCCCTTAATTGTGTGGAATCATTGTGGTATATATTGCAGGGTGGAGGTAAATCCTCTAGATTTTCTTGATATGCTTATCAAAAGAAACCAGGATGGCACTATATCTCACCAGGTCTATTGTAAGAAAACACACACTGAACATTACCTACATGCTAACTCTCACCATCATCCGGCTCAGAAACTTGGGGTGCTAAACACTCTAGTCACAAGGGCGATATGTACTTCAGATCATGATAATTTTGAGCAGGAAAAGAACCACCTCTTGGATGTTTTCAAAAAGAATGGATACAAGAGACACCAAGGAATCATTGCTTTCAAGAAAGTTGAGAATCCCAGAAACAAACAACACACGAATGATTATGCTAGTAAAGTTCATCTTCCCTACATTATAGGCACCACTGATAAGATTTCGCACATCTTAAGAAAGAACAACATAAAAACCACTTTCAAACCTATGAAAACAATTAACAGATGTCTTAAATCAGTAAAAGATCCCATTGACCCTAAACACCACAAAGGGGTCTATTTGGTCCCTTGTTCATGTGGTAAGACATACATTGGTGAAACCGGCCGATCTATATTAACTAGGATTCAAGAGCAAGCTGCTGACATCAACCATAACCGCTCCAAAACCTCAACTTTAGCCGAGCACTCTAGTAAAACCAATCATCACATTTGCATCGAAAACTCCTGTGTTATGGCCAAAATAGAGCATTACCACCATAGGAAATTTAGAGAAGCTATCGAAATAAGAAAACACCCCAATAACCTAAATCGTGATGACGGTTGGAAAATAAGTGATAATTGGATTCCCATGCTAACAGGAGATTCCACCACATCCTAGACAAATCTCGACCTACTTCTTGATCCTCCTGTTTCACTCCTTAAAAACTATAGTAAGATTAAATTCATTCACTATCAAATTTTAATCAAATTAAACTAAATTAAATTAAATTAAAACCATAATTAAATTAAATTAAAATTAAAATTAAAATTATAACTAAATTAATTAAAATAAATCAGGTTTAAATTAAACAAAATTAAAATTAAAATTAAATAAATTAAAAAAAAATGATTTAATTTAATTTAATTTAAATTATATTAAAAATATAATTGAAATTAATTTAGATTAAAAAAAATTAAATTAAATTAAATTAAAATTAGAATTAAAAATAAAAATAAATTTCCATTTAGTTTTTTTTTTTTTTTTTCTAAATAAAACTACTCTATTCACAATAAAGGGGTAAAATTACATCTTGACCGAAGTCTAAAACAACTGCCCAGAAGGAGAGGCAGATAGAAACAGAAAAGCTGCCCAAGACATAGAACTTAGATGAGACCTTGTAATCCAATCCCACGCAGGGGAACCAATGATGACCTTCTTGACATTACAAAGCTTATAGAGATTCCAAAAAAAACTTGCATTTTGAACCATAGCTTGCAGAAAAGAACCCACTTATCAGCAGTAACAAAAATTTGCCCTCTATTATGGGCCGCATGACCTGAAACAAAGGCAGCAGAGAATGAACTAAGCATATGTAGGCTCTTTCATGATTCTACACCAGCCGAAGTCAGGCAGGTCTCGTGCACGAGCAGCTCCATTCTCAGAAAGACTAGGAGCCGCCTACTCCATCACCACATCAATAGCATTGCGCGCTCGAACCTCCGGAGCCTGCACAGAACGCAGATTCGGCGGCGCAGAGACCGAACCAGGGTCCTCCTGATGAAAGCTAGACTCTCCCACCTCCTGGGCTTCCTTGTGAAAGAACACCGAAACATGAGCAGTAATCCTGGGACGATTCGGGGAGCAATTGAAGGTGAAAATCGCAGAGCCGAAAGTGGGAGAGGACGTGGAGTCTGGAGGACGGGGCTCAGGGTAATGGATGGGCAGATGAAGACGCCCTCTCCCACTATGAGTGCGAGGGTAATGGCCTGTTATGAAATCGCTGGAGAGGGAGGTAGAAATGGAGGACGGGCTAGAGGGTGCCCACCGAGGGGTGCCCCTATGGCATCGCATTCTATGGCGGAGATCGGGCATATCGAAAGCAGCAGTGGCGCTGTGAGAACAAGACCGAGCAACCACAGAAGAAGAACATGGGCAATTCAAACGATCATCCAAACGAGGGCCTGATGCCTTAGAGAGAACCCAGGGAACTGACGGAGTCAGCTCCGCAGGACTACCAAAGCAAAAACCCAGCTTAGTCGCCCCTTTCAAACTGCTAGAGCCAGCATCATACAGGCCATAACCAGGCCAACAAAACAACAGAGGCTCCAGAGCGATCCCATGGCTGAGCCTAGATTTATCACCCTCAGTCCTGCCTCGAATTGCACCCGCCATTACTATGGCATTCAAGAGAGCTGAGGTCCAGTGCAGTCCAGAGCGTGCGGAGGTGAAAAACATATCGGAGGACAGGCTGGGAGTATCAGAGTCACCTGCGGTGAAGCCATTAAATGCTACGATACCCAAATGCCGAGGTTCATCTGTCGACTGGCTATAATATTTGCTGTATAGGGCAGGAAAGTGGCGTCCCTTCTTGCCCCACTCCTGTCCCATCGCATTAACGAACTGGCGAGACACTCGCATCCAGGGAAATTTCCATTTAGTTAAACCTAACTATAGTATAAAAATAAAAATTAAAAATGAAAATGAAATTAAAATTAAATTAGATTAATCAGATTTAAAAAAATAAAAATAAATAAATAAATTACTTAAATTGAATTAAATTAAATTATATTACATTGCATTATATTAAATTTAATTAAATTAAAACAAAATAAAATTAATCTAAATTAAATCATAATAAAAATTTTATTTAAATCAAATTAATATTAAATTGAATTGAATTAAATTAAATTAGATTATTAAATCAAAATTAAATTAAATGAAAACATATTAATTAAAACAAAAATCATAATTAAATTTAAATTTAAATTTAAACTAAATTAAATTAATTATAAATTAATTAAAGTCCTCACCTTCATCAAAACATGTCGGCTCTTTACACTACCTACCATAACCTGTATTTATTTATCCTCAGCTTTCTCTGACTTCTTCACAAATCTAATATCCTGATGATGAAACACGGAGGATGGTTCGAAACGTCGATGCAAAAAACAACAAAATGCAATGGATCCGGAAGATATAGCCACACAATTAATTTGTTGTTGAACAATTGAAGGGTGGAGGTTGCACACCTTTCGATTCCCTGTGCATTTGGTTTATTGTAAATTTGTTGGTGGATGGAGGTGGGAGGACCTTTGGAGTCTCTGTTTCAACCAACAATTGGTATTCAATTCCTTGAGCGAACCTTCTCAGCCTCTATAATCTTGGGAATGTGGGATGTATTATAAGGTAAGTGTTTTGATGTTTATCTATCTTTACCAACTATTTGATTTATATGGTTGAGTTAGTTATATATTTTTAAAGTTATAGTCGAGCCAAACATCAAATTGTTGTATGATATCCCCTTATTTGTGAAATAATGGAATGTTTACATAGATGTATATACTCTACCTTATATGGATTTGAACTTGTAACCTATTACAAGAAAGCACTTACGAAAATTGCAAATAATATTCATGTTATTAAGCTCATACTATTTGTAGTATACATAATTGTATTAAATTAACCATATGACCTATTTGTGTAATATTTTATTTTCCCTAAAAGATCTGTCTCCATTCAATATAAACATTTACAAATCTTGCCAATGGCATTTTAAAAATATCGAATAAAACTTCATTATTAACAAGTAAAATTAGCAACAAAGCTTTTTTATATTTTAATATAAAATTAAATTATTCATGGAATTTTTAAACAATTTCTAAGGAATCCCTATAGTAATCTTTTAGCACAAGACATTTTCCATATACACACACATCTAACAACATTCCTCAAACTCAATCAAGCATATAAGTAAATAACATAAGATTACAATAAGACAATTTCTAATTGGCATTGGTTAATCAATTCTACTCGTAGATCATTCAATTACTAATAAAGTAAAATGATAATGCATATATCTTTATATATTAAAATGTTAAAATAACAAGAAATTATAGTACCTAATCCTTATTTTCCATACGTTCATTATTTATCTCTATTCTCTTATACCCATGCCACTTATGTAGCTTCATGTCCATTAACAAGTTCTATTGTTAGTCTTAAAGTGAAACTTAATGATAGTTTAAACCTATGTGAAAACTAGCCTATCTCGAAACTAACATTATAATAAAAATCAATTACTTAAAATGGTCAATAATATTAAAAACCCCGGGTAAATAATTTTAAAAACATTAGGTTAATATTTTTACAAATAATTTCTAGCAGTGTGCTTCAACTAGGGAGGGCCCTCTCTCCCAAGATACTATTACTATTTATTGTGTTGAGAGACACTCTCTTGCCCTATATGGAAGAGATATTGTAAGGTTATGTTATGTGATGTGATGTTATGCATTGTAAACATTTTGACTCTATCAAATTACATAACAATAAAAAATAAAAAATAAAAAATAAATACAATTAAAATTAAATAAAAAATAATTATAATCATAATTATTAATTAAAACATTTTGACCAGATAAAATTACATAAAAATAAAATAAAATAAAATAAATAATTATAATTATAATTATTAATAATTAAACCATCCTAGATCCATCCTAACTCCATATCTACCAAGCATCGAGAGGGATCAAATCTCTTGAGATGCAAACCTCTTTTAGAGTGAAAAGAAATTTGATCCCTCGCGGCTCTTGGTAGAAAAAAAGTTAAGATGGATCTAGGCTGGTAGAGGTAATTATTTAGGTCATTAAGTTTAAAGATGATAGTTGTATTAGTGTGCAACCTCTATAATCTCCACTCAAGATGAGATATCTTACATAATTACTATTTTGTTGGCTCATTTTTGAAGTTTTTGTCGGTTGAATTAAGGAAATTTGTAAGGAAGTCACAAGGCTAAAAATGATATAGATAGGGAAGCAAATGTTGGATGCATAGTAAATGAATAGCCATATAGAATTATATGTGACTAAATATAGTTACAGTGCTAGTGAAGATTGCCAAAATGGTAATATTAAACATTAAGAAATGTAAGAATATAAAAGGGAAAAAGATTAACAAATTGCAAGTTCATAATGAATATTTCTTATATTAATTTTTAAAAATATATCTCATTAAAATAAATAAAAATAAATAATTAAATTTATAAATATTTTAAAACAATGGTAGAACTTTTAAATTGTTTTTAAAAAAGAAATCTAAGATATTTATATTACCAAAATTTTACATAAAGTATAGGCAGGGATGAACTTGAGAAGCTTGTGTTCAATATGAAGAACTATCTGCAAAATAACTATACTATCCTATATTAGTCTTGAGAGAGACCATATGCCCATGGTAGGGAAACCAGATGGTCCCTTAGACAATTCTGAGAGTAGTTTATAACAATAGATGACTGTGAAAAAATAGAAATTGCAGATAGCAAGATCATTGAGATGACTAAAATAAATATGAAAACTAAGATAAAGAAGAGGGTGAGTGAGAATTTCTTGGAAGTAGTTAAGAAGCATGGTGAATCTAAAACTTGGCCTGATCATGCTAGGGATAGTTGCTTCGAGCTTGATCCTTTTGAGACTAATCACGCTTGGCCTTGTCCTTCCTTGCTTGGTTATGCTCGTGAATGTATTGGAATGGGTCATTGTATCCTTTAGGTAGCCATGGAGGGAGCTGCCATTCAACCATCACCATGCATGCATAGAGGTCTTCCTCCTGTTCAGAGGTTTCTCCTTTGATAACCTATGTAGTGTAAATTTGGTTATCCTCCTTGGGCTTTGACCTCTTGCAATTTGGGGAGCCACGGTGCTAGCAGGCCCTTGTGTATTTTCTTGAGGTTTTTGGAGGATCAAGGTTGGATAGAGTGGTTGCCTATAGAGAAGAATCTTTAGCTTCAGAGCTTTTTGATGAGTTGGTAGATGTTGGAGGTGAGTAAGGGGGAAGAAAAGGTATCCCTCAACCGTACCATCCCCACCAAATCCAAACACCTGCAGTGTGGTATGATTGAGCGAATGTGTGATCTTCTACAAATTTAAAGCAAAGATGGAGATCTTGTTCCAGATTTGGATTAATGGCTCACGACGCCATCATGTGTCATTCTTTGAGGAGTAGTGAATGAGACCAATTGTGCATGGTCACCACTCGGTCTCATATTTTAATACTTTAAACATATCTAGCATGAGGACTCTAACAATTCTTTGAGCACGCGTGTGCACCCAGATCTAGGGTACAAATTTTAAAATAATTAAACATTTTTAATCGATATATTATATTTTCAAATATTAATACATTTAAAAAATTAACCATCTACAAAATTAATAAATTAAAGATCTAAAATAAATTAAAATACCTATAAATATTTAAATTTATAATTTTTTAATATATTTAAATTAAATGAAATAATAACATAAACTTTAATGTTATTGATATTAAAGAAATAAAATTATTGTAATTCCATTATCAACTTGTTTTCCAACATAATAAAATTTTAAAAATAAATAATACATAAAAATAAAGAACCACATTTAATTTAATTTCTTAACTTATCACGAAATATAAGGATAGCCAAGTCGCAAGAAAATATAATTAATTTTTTTCCTTTACATACTACATGATGCAAGTTGAAGCACAATCTTACTCTCTTATATTCATTATATTACCTAGTTACTATTACTAAAATGAAGGAAACATTAATTTACTTTAAGATAACATTGATAGAATTAGTATTATTGCATCTTAATTTTATTTAATTCATATTAAATTTGTTATAAATCTATTTTATAAAAAATACTATCTTTCTATATAGATTAAAAACTATTAACATAAAAAATGTTACATGTTAAATACATAAAAATGTTAATAACTTTCCTAAGAAATACTAATATAAATTAAATATCTCTATATTATAATTATAATGAATAATAATATAAATTAACCCTCTCAATATTATAAATTTTAAGATAATATTTGTTTGAACATTGTGCCTTTGAACATTGTTATAAAATCTTTGCCACATGAATCAAAGTTATTATATTAAAGTATGAAGAGCCTATATTCTGGTTGATATCTATACACATTATAATTTATTCATTGACTTGAACTAAATGTACAATGTACAAGTTTCATACAACACAAATAATCAATAGTTAACAATATATGTGGAGCTATCGACTCATTAATGGGCAGGGCAATATATGTCACCTATTTGATTTAACCAACTATATTGTTAGACGGGTGGCATATATTGCCCCCACCTATTAATGAACCAATAGCTCCACATATATTGTTTGCCATAATCAATCACTTTTGTTTATTAAACAGTGAAAAGACCATTTAGTGCACATGGTTATTTCAACTAATTCGTCTAAAGTCCAGATGCGACCTAAGATTAGATATGGTGCGCTTTCTATGATCCAGTTATTAAAATTTTTATGAATGGCATTAAATGATAACGAGTTACATTTTTTTCTTTATTTTTAAATTAAATATTTGATTTGAAAATTTATATTTAAATGAGATCAAAATATTATTTTCATTAATTTTATTCTATATATTTAACTTTTATAAATTTAAAAATATATCTTTAATTTTGAAAAAATTAAAATTAATCCAAAAATATACTAATTTTATAAAGCCTCACATATACAATCTCACTAATTCAAAGATACTACTAGTTTTAAAAGGAGTAATTACTTTAAATTACAATATTGTGTCTTTGATGGCAGGTATAATAACATCTATATTGTGGAATTTATTGAAAAAAATCAACGATTAAGATTCTCTTGTAGAGAAAAAATCAATCAATCCCCTCCTCGGTAGGTTGGACCATGATCTTGTCCCACTTTCACATTCATGGTTGAACCATGAATCAGGTAAATGGTAAACAATCAATGGTTTTGTGGATTCATAGTTTCAACTTAATCATAAATTCCAAATGCAACCATTGGCTTTATGGCTTTAGCCGACTTTAACTCCATGGATATCTTTGACTTGCCAATAACTTTGTGCAACACCAAGAATCTTCCTTTTTACTTTTCACAATTTGAAAAATTTGAGGACGATATGTCACGAAAGTGTTATGAGTGACTTAGAACATGACCGTAGAAAGAGAAAACTACAAAGTTGTTCACTACGCAAAATCTGATAAGTTGCCTTTTTAAGGTAAGAAGAAGAGTTTGATTTACTTTATTGAAATACTTGGACTTGTTCAGAATATGAGGGAACGAAATGTTGATTACATGCATGAAGGTGATGCTCAATTCTAAAACCAAACTCCAAGTTTTTATCCCTCTATCAATTCCTAGAATCGTTGGATATAACATTACAAGAAATTAATAAGAAAATTCGATGTGCCAGGCGGAATGATATTTGTATTTTATATCAACCTGTTATGTATATTTTCAAATGAGTATTGGCCTTAAAAATGTCAATGAGATATTTCGATGGGTACAACTTACATGTTTAGCAGGTATGGGAATGGTTCCTGCCACGATTTTTTTATACTGGATAAGGGTATTTACAACTTAATGAGGATGATCTACAAATAATGTATTAAATAGTATCAGAATTTATAATATGAGTGTAACTAGATTGTAGATTTTAGAATTGTAGAAATTGAAAGAAATTTTTTGTTGCTAATGAATTCAAATTGAAATTAAGAGACAAAAATTTCTTTTACTATTCTGCGGAAAGGAAAACACACGATAGAAACACATAAAATAACATGTAACCATCAAAATACAAGGAAAACAATGATTTTACAGTTGAACCCAACTAGGAAAAACCCCTCCTATGTTTGTATTATATGAGATGAGAAAAAAGTTAATCAATTACAATGGTTGGTTCACACATGAAGCACACCCTACATTGCAATTCTGATCTCCTCCTCCTAACACTGCTTTGCAAAAGACTTAACCAAATCTTGGCCTCCTGCTCCTCCTATTTCCTTGTGCAATTTCTGAGGAAATTGACTCCTAATGAATAGGAGAAGCCCTTATTTTCTTTCTCCCCAGAGAAGAGTCTCACTTACTGCATACAAACTATATACACTCTCTAGTTTACAATAATAAATACATTGATTCCTTTTTCCTCCACTCAACTAGGCAATTCGAATTCCATGCATGCCTGGGTTTATTTTTAGTAAATTGATTAGTTAATTGAGAGATCAATGAGTTAACAACTATTATAACTACTGTACTGAACTCTTACTGACTCTATTTTAGATTAGAGCTTAGATAACTGAGTTTACCTAACAATAACTCCACTAGATTGTTAAATTTTAGCAATCAATCCATGCACAACTCTACTTCTAGCCTACAACTCGAATTTATTGATTTAACTAGGGGACAAAGCCTACACGTCATTTCAACTAATTGCTATCTAATTCATCTTGCTGATGTGGAGAGTTTAGAAGGAAGCCACAACAGAAAGGAAAATGAGGTCAGAACAAAGGCTACAAGACAACAAATGAGTGAAGAAGAAAGGAAGAGAGAATTGACTGAGATGAAAGAAAAACTCAATGAATTGAAGCAACAGTTGCAAGAGTAGACACACTAATGGAAGTGAAAATTGTTAGAAAGATTGAAGAAAAGTATTTATGTGAGAAAAAGAGTAAAGCAACCTATCAAAGATTTGTATGTTGAGAAGCTAATGAAAAAAGTACAGCAAGAGGAAGTACTTAGAGCAATTGAGTATGAAGTCAGAGAATCCATTTGTGAACGTAAGAAAGGACCAATCCTTGGAGAGGAAGATGATGATGGAGAGATGTTGGAAGCATCTTTTGAGACTAAATGGTCTCATAATTTTGGTTTTTTGTGATTACATATTTGTAGGTGGAGAAGAAGAGATGATGAAATTTCCACATATGCAGAAGCACGTTGGTGAAAGATAGCAGATGTCAGCAAAGCTTGAAGATGAGCAGTTTTAGGAAACTACCATAGGAAGGAGAAGTTATAAGAGAATTCATGGTGAAACTCTTCAATGGTGCAGAATGAAACTCAAAGGTATGATTGGTTGGGTTTGTTTCCTTTTGATAAGTATATTTCTAGTTGTTTTTGAAAAATTTAGAAATATTTGGACATAAGGAAAGGAGAGATTGCATAATTTATAGAATGGAGATGATAAGGAGGAAGTTGGGCAGAGTAACCTAACTCAAGGAATTAGCTCAGTATAAGCTATAAGGAGTCAGGAGTGAGGTATTGTTTAGAAAGAAGAAGAGCACCCGTGGAGACAAAAATTTGTACATTAATTGAGGATGATTAGGAAGAACAAGATATACCTAAGTCTCGAAATACAATGGATGTTTTTGAACACAATTAGTTCTTTGAGGAGGAGAAAATAAAAAATGCTGAGGAAATGTTCATTGATAGCCTGATGGACTATGAAGATCAGCTTGGAGATGAGGCAACTGAGGCAAAAATAGGGAGCCTCATGGTTTTGAATATGATTTTTTGTGTGTATTTGTAGGTTTGATAGGTGGAGACCAATAATCTAATGAAGCTCTTATTCAGGTAGAAGAGGAATTGAGACTCATAGAGGAGGTGGTTGTACTGGATAAGTTATGTGAGCATTTGTTTGTTAATAATGAAGTTGTTTCAGTAGAGGGAATTGAAGTCGAGAAAATCTCCATCATTGTTATGAAGGAGGATGGAACAACATCATCTAAAGAAGCAAATGAAAATATGATTGAAGAAAGTTTTATGCATGCAAAGGGAACAACAAATGAAACTAAAGATGAACCTTTGTAAGAATGGCTAGCAGAAGACTTGAGTGATGGATGTTTTATAGAGGATGATGACATAATTCAAAGTTATTTTGAATTGTATGAAGAACTGAATTCTTTGGAACAGAGAATAGAAACCCAAAGAATGCACATCCAGGTTGCAAGGATTGAATTGGAGGAGGAAGAAAATGTGTTCAAAAACGATGAAGGAAAAGATTCCAAGTGTGAATAGAAAAGGAATTGTAATTAGATTTGTTCCTCAGGATAGATCTTAGGAAATTTGAGAATTAGAGAAAAATGAGGGAAGTTAGATTAGCGAGAGATTTGTGGATCTAATATTCCTAGATTAGAGATTTTAGGTGAGGATTCTTTGGATATGAACTAAATCAATTCAAAATCCCTTTTCATGTAAATAATAGTTAGTGTGTGTAGAGACAAAGTGTGAAAGCGAGAGGCTTGAAGCCAAAACCTGGCTTAGTGCCAAAATGGGCCAAGTGATATAAATTAGGCCATATAGGGCCTTCTATAAGTATATATCTATATTCAGTAATATATTATTCTTCTCAATAGCCTGTGTGTATTTTATGATTACATATGTGAGATGAATCATTGGAGGAGAAACTAAGCCTAGGAGGGATCTATGCCTTCATATCCACGAGAGATCTGAATCCGAACAGTGGAAAATTTGGGATAATTAAAGCTTAGGAGTGATAAGCATTGATCGTTAATAAAAAAGGATCGAAAATCCATTAATCATAGAAGGGACGTGCGAAGGCATTTGAAATATTGTAGGAGGGACATAAGGAGAGTGAAACAAGAGCAAGAGGAGACACAAAGGCATTTTGTGCAGGAGGAGAGATGAATTAGATTAACTTTTAGAACCTAAAACTTAGAAGGAATAACACATCTTGAGATCTAATCTCAAAGGAAACAAATTAAGCATTGTTAATGCTTAGAAGGAAGATGAAGAGTGCAGGAGATCGAGAAGAGTTGGAGGGGAAGAACCAAGAAAACCCTGAGAAACCCAACACTTAGGCAAATTTTAGTTTTTTGGAGAAGTCTGCCAATTGTTGGGCCCGAGACTATTTATTAATAGAATTCTGTAATAAAGTTATGGCCCAGAAACTGTAATTCAATTAAAATTAGCACCGGGCTCCGGGATCCTTCGTTTGATAGCATCAGGATACAACATTTGATAGAGCTGAGAGACAGATTTTATAGTGTCGGGATGGAACCCTAGAACTTCGTAATATTTGTAAATTGGCAATTCCAATAGCATCGAGTATTAGGGGTCTGCTAGTAGACAAAATGTTTCTCCATTACCCAAGACCGGTTGTTAATGAAATCCCGTGGTGAAGATTTGACCTGGAAGGTCAAAAGTCCTAGAAATATTGGAACCCCGTAAGAATTTGCGAATTGGAATTTAATTAGAGTGCTGGGATTTGAGATTACAGGAAGGAAACCCCATAAGGTGGGAAACTTGGAACCTCATAACACATTTTTAATTAAATTTCAAAAGGACATCGAGGTACTTGGTGGGGCCCACAATCAGAAATGCAAAAATGTAAAGAATTCCAGTTATAAGGAAAAAAGGGACCTGAGGAAGATTTTATAAAGGAAGGGATAATAAGGAGAGATGCTATTAGAAGGTGGCCATAGTCGAGAGGTCAAAATATTGTAAGGTCTTATAATTGGAATTTCAAAAAGTTACGGGCCTGTGGGGTTTACAGGAGTGGTTGTAACACTTTGATAAAATGCTTGGCCTTTGGGAAAATGAATTAGTAAAGACAGAGTCTTAGCGCTTAGTCCCGGGGGATATTGAGAAAGACTTGGCTGCAGATTTTATACACTGTTGGATGGCCACTATAAATTTGTTTAGAAAATGGATTTTTAATCCCAGAAGGTGACTATAGAAAAGATTGAGGGAAGCACCTTTGGACAAAGGATTGGGCCATGTGGGTTTTCAATGAACCCAAGCTCAGGTATGAGATTGGGATTTCATCATTAGTAATGCAAGAATTGGTTCTTGACTGGTTTTCTTCTTTATCTCCTTAAAGGCCCTTCGTTGACCCTTTCCCCACAGGAAAATCTTGCCACATGTTGTTATAGTGTGGAGTGGCATTTATAGCACTTAAAATAAGGATATAAATTTCCTTAGGTAATATGCTTCCCAAACAAAACTCCTAAGCTTAGGAAAATTTTTAGGCACTAACCAATTCACTATGATATCCATGCTGGTAGGATTTATGTTAAGATATCCTCTAAGTATAACATATCCCAGATACATCAAAGAATATTTTGCAAACTCACACTTATTTAGATTTTATAGCAGTTGGTGCTTCTTTAATGTCTCTAACACTTGCGTCAAATGTGAGATGTGCTCTTCCTAGGTAGAAATGTATACCAATATATCATCCAAATAGAAAATAGAAAATACATATATGAAAGGGTGCAATATATCATTCATTAACCTCCTAAATGTAATTGGTGAATTGCATAGGCAGAATGACATGACTAACCACTCATACAAACCTTGCTTGGTTTTGAAGGTGGTTTTCCAAGTATCTTCTTCTTTGACTTGAACCTGGTGATATCCATACTTTAAGTCCAACTTGGCGAAGTACTTCACTTGCTACAATTGATCTAGAAAATCATCTATTTTAGGTAGGGGGTACCTATTCTTGAGCATGAGTTCAATGCCCTATACTCAATACACATCCTCTAAGTCCCATCCTTCTTTGGCACAATGATGATGGGTGAACCACATGGTGAAACTTGGTTGAATGGCACCCTTTTCTAGTAGTCGTTGCAACTATTTCTTCACCTCTCTTAATTCTATAATAGAATTCTTGTACAACACAATGTTTGGAAATGGGGATATTGCGATAACTGGATCTTATGCTCCACTTCCCTCTTGGGTGGTAATTATTTAGGCTCCCAGAACACATCCCTATATTCATGTAGAAACCCTTCGAGTTTTCGTTTCTTTTTCTCAATACTGGAAGCCTTGTCTATTACTAACTCTTCAACAAACTGTTTTTCTCTTAAAATTAGTAAAACATACTTCTTGTTGGAACTTATCAATTTCTTGGCTTGGTTCGCACTTACTACTAAATTTTTTTATTTTCCTTTGTGTGCGTTAATGGTGAAAACTTTTCCATCCTTGGAGAGTCAGTACTAGTTAACTCTCTGCATGAATATTGCATCTCTCATGTACGTGTAGGGAGTTCCAAACACCACTTCACATACTATTGAAATATGACAACAAGAATATTCCAATTTAATTTCTCCTTGAATTAAATTGTGAATTAAAATCGAATTTAGTCTTAATAGCTACTTGGAAATAATTAATTAATTTATTTTAAATTAATTAGTTGGAGAAATTCAAGTTAGAAGTCTTTTTGAAGTCATGCAAGAGTTATCCCTTAAATTAAGGAGATAAGATTGAGTTATATTTGAGTTGCAATTAGTTAACTCAGTTTACTAAGTTAAGTCTAGTTAAATTAGTTCCAAACTGTTTGAGGAACTAATAGTGAGTTAACACTCAGTTGATGCATTAATGCACTTAACTAGTGCTACTCCAGTTAACTGAAGATTCCTTCATTAGAAACTCATGCATGTCTATTCTGAGAAAGACCCAGTTGAGATTAATGTTCAAGGATAGTGTACTATCAGTTGCATGTGTTTTCTGATGGAGAAAAATCATGCATGCAGTCAAGGATTCATCCTTGAGGATTGTGTAGTTTTGAAGGCTTGTTTTTCCACTTTGTAATAGGATAATCATCCACAAGGAACAACGCAAGGAAATAGGAGCTTGGAGGGCAGAGAGGAAGGCTGGAGAGAAGCCAAGATTGCCTGTGAGCATCTGTGAGGATTGTACTGAGAGTTGGCTAGCTGTGAGAGCTAAGGCTTTGTATAATTCCTATGTATTTCCACCATGTATGATAATACAATAGTGTGGGGTTTTTATCTGAGACTTTCCCCAAAGTATTTTCATGTGTATTGTGCCATTGATTCTTCTTCTTTTGGTTATATTTTTCAGCTCAATCTTTAAGCTTCTGCAAATTGATAGTAGAAGTAGGTTATAGTATTCTGCTTTGATTTATATTGCATTATCGAGTTAACCTATCATAGATTTTCTACATGGTATCAAAGCTGTGAACAATATACTAAGAAGAGAATTCGAAGTTTGAAGTTCGGGGTTGCAGGTGCAAATCGAATTCGTATCATACTTCAATGTTGGCCAATGGTGTTCTATGGCTTGAGACTCGAGTATGCCTTGGAAGGTAGCTCGAATTACATAGCATGGAAAGATATAATGGAGGCTGTATTAGAAGACAATGGCTTGAAGAAATTAATTGATGAAGAAATCCCAAAGCCAACTTCAACTAATGCACAAGAGTTGGCTGAGTGGAATAAGTGTGTGGCGAAGGCAAGACAGATCATCCTTGAGGGAGTTCGAGACCATATTGTCTCGAGTCTCTATGGGAAAGATACTCCATTTTCAATGTGGAAGACATTGAAGAACCTCTACCAGAATAGTAGCGTCCAGAGGAAATTGGTGCTTAAGGATAAGCTTCGAAGAATCAAGATGGAGAAGAGTGATACTATGTCCACATATATGAAAAATCTCACCACCTATAGAGATGAGCTTGGTAGTGTGGGAATAACTACTGCTGATGATGATATGGTGAGCCTCACTCTCCTTGGCCTTTCAAAGAGTTGGAATAGCTACTAGGACTCTGTGAATGGAAGGGAGAAACTGCTGGATTGGGAACGACTGTGGTCAGATCTTATGTAGGAGGAGATCAGGAGGAGCACACGAGATGGTTCTTCATCCAAGAATGATGATGAAGAAAATCTAGCCTTAGCAAGTAAGGCAAGGAAAGGGAAGGGGAAGGCTTCCCATTTCAAATTGAATTCTTCTCATGGAGGGAAGAAGGGTGACATGTCTAAAGTAAGATGCTTTAATTTTCACAAGATGGGACATTATGCGACTAATTTCCCATCGAAGAAGTCCAAGAAGAGATCCAAGGAAGGATTGGAAGGTGAGGCATTAGCCTCTCAGTTCGAAATGGACTTTACCCTCATCGCATGCATGGTGTCATCAATGATGGGTTGTGTCTAGTATCTTGACAGTGGAGCCTCATTCCACATGACCGGTGATAAAAAATTATTTAGTGCCTTGGAGGAGAAAGACCTCAAGATGTGCATAGAGATGGGTGATAACAACAGGTATAGTGTTTCAGGAGTGGGTACGGTTGCTCTTCAGAGGGAGCATGGAGCTCCTCTCACCTTGACAGATGTGATGTATGTGCCTGGTCTGAAGAAGAACTTCGTATCGGTCACGATGTTGGAGGAGAAAGGTTACGATGTTGTCTTTAGTAAAGGAAAGGTGTTCCTAAGACACATAGCCACGGGCTAGACCAAAATGATAGGGAATCGGGTGAAGAATCTCTATAAACTAGAGGTAGATGATTGTGCAGCAGTGAGTATGAAAGAAAAATTGGTGCCAAGCCAAGACATTGGCGAGTTGTGGCATAGGAAGTTGGGCCATTTTCATCATGGGGCTTTGAAGATAATGCAAAAGATATCTACAGGACTTCCTAAAGGTAAACTTGAGCAAGTTGACACATGCAAAGGTTTTACCTTGGGAAAGTAAACCAAGTCTTCCTTTCATGATCGAGACAGTTGAGCAGAGGCTATCTTAGAGCAAGTTCATACTGATTTGTGTGGACCATTCTCGATGGCATCCACAATGAAGCAAAGGTATTATGTGATTTTCATTGATGACTATTCTCATAAATGCTGGATTTATTTCATGCAAAAGAAGGACCAAACTTTCACAAAGTTTTGTGAGTTCAAAGCTTTGGTTGAGAAAGAGTCAGGGAAGAAGATCAAGGCCTTGAGAAGCAACAATGGTGGAGAATATGTCTCTCAAGAGTTTAAGGACTTCTGTGTAGCAGAAGGAATTAAACGAGAGTTTACGACACCTCATAACCCACAACAGAATGGGGTGGCTGAGAGAAAGAAAAAAACTATTGTAGGGGCAACACGGGGATTGTTGCATGGCCAAGACCTACCACTTCACTTATGGGTTGAGGCATGCAACACAACAGTCTATTTGCAGAATAGAAGCCTGCATCACATACTTGGGATGAAGACACCAGAGGAAGCTTTCTCCGGTAAGAGACTAGATGTGGGTCACTTCAGGATATTTGGCTCATCCGTATATTGCCATGTGAGAAAGGATGCACGGAAGAAGCTTGAGCCAACAACAAAGTTGGGGATATTTGTGGGGTACATTGATACACCTCACAACTATCAGGTGTACTTGCCTACCAGTCGGAGGATAGTGGTTCACAGAGATCTCAAGTTTGATGAGCAGAAGGCCATGAGAGTTTCCCTTGAGAGGGAGCTCCAACTACAGGCTATAGAGGAACTGTTGGTTCCTAAGGAGGAGGAGGAGCCTCAGACTGATGCGGAGCAGCTGCATGCATAGGTTCTAGGAGTGGAGACATCCACTCAAGCATAGTCTTCCAGAGATGGATGGAAGCACACAAGCGAAGCTGACAGATTGTTGGAGGATGCGAGAGAGAATGAGGGAGCACCATATTATCAGTGCAGACAGAGGAGGTTACCTGAGAGGTACACTGAATACATGGCCCTTGCTGGCGAATGTGTTGAGACCAAGCCATCTTCCTTTGAGGAAGCAGTGCAACAACTGATTTGGGTTGATGCTATGGTGGAGGAGTATGACTCCATAGTTCGTAATAGTGTTTGGGACATGGTTCCGAGATGGGAGAACAAGTCAGTTGTAAGTTCCCATTGGCTTTACAAGGTAAAGTAAGCTGCTGATGGTAGTGTGGAGAAGCATAAGGCAAGATTTGTTGCCCGTGGCTTTTCACAGGTCGAGGGGATTGACTATGATGAGACTTTTGCTCCTGTCATAAGGTACTCATCTATCAGATCTATGTTGGCACTATCAGCACATATGGGTTGGAAGATCCATCAAATGGATGTGAAGACTGCATTCCTCAATGGCTAGATTGAGGAAGAGGTGCACATAGAGCAGCCGGAAGGTTTTGAGTCCTTCGATTGTGAGTCACATGTGTGCCGACTCAAGAGAGTGTTGTACAGGCTGAAGCAAGCACCTTGTGATTGGTAGACCAGGATAGACTACTACTTCACTAGGTTGGGCTTCACAAAGAGTGAAGTAGATGCGAACCTGTACTACATCGTGGTGAAATGTAAGTTGTTGATCATCGTACTTTATGTTGATGATATCATATTGACTAGTGATGATCAGTTGATCATGTCTTGCAAGGAGGACCTTGCAAGAGAATTCGAGATGAAAAACATGGGTCTCATGCATTACTTCCTTGGCATGGAAGTGTGGCAGAAGGATGGGGAGTTGTTTGTGTCTCAGGGCAAGTATGCCAACGAGATACTCAGGAGATTCCACATGGAGAAGTGCAAGCCCATGCAAACTCCTCTAGCAGGTAACTGGAGGAAGGAGGTTGCTACTTCAAGAGAAGTAGTAGAGGTTACTGTGTATAGGAAACTTGTGGGTTCACTGATGTACTTAATGAACACACGACCAGATTTGTACTATGCGGTGAACCAGCTGAGTCAAGTGATGGTTTAGCCCACCAAGATGTTTTGGAAGGCGGCAAAGCATGTATTGAGATACCTTAAAGGCACATCTCAATATTGATTATGGTACATACGGACAGAGGGAGTGAAGCTACACGGCTTCACTGATGTAGATTGGGCAGGGAGTCCATCAGATTAGAAGAGCACATCAAGAGGGATTTTCAACCTTGGGTCAGCAACAGTTTCTTGGTACAATAGGAAATAGAGGTTGGTTGCACTCAGCTCAGCAGAGGAAAAATACATGGCTGCAATTCAGGCAGCATGTGAGGCCATCTGGATGTGGAAAATCCTAGTTGGTTTGTTTGATCAGTGGATGGATCCAACTATGATCTATTGTGATAATCAAAGTTGTATCAAACTCTCTGAGAACCTAGTGTTTCATGATAGGTCCAAGAACATCGAAATCCGGTATCATCATCTCAAAGACTGTGTAGTGAGGAGGATCATGTTGCTACAGTATATTTCAACAGAGGAGCAAGATACTGACATTTTGACAAAGGTAGTGTCAAAGTGTAAATTCGAGTTCCATAGAGATAGGATCGGGGTGGCAGATAATCCCTTTCTTGTTGAGAGGGAGTGTTGAAATATGGCAACAAGAATATTCCAATTTAATTTTTCCTTGAATTAAATTGTGAATTAAAATCGAATTTAGTTTTAACAGCTGCTTGGAAATAATTAATTAACTAATTAATTTTAAATTAATTAGTTGGAGAAATTCAAGTTAGAAGTGTTTTTGAAGTCATGCAAGAGTTATCCCTTAAATCAAGGAGATAAAATTGAGTTATATTTGAGTTGTAATTAGTTAACTTAGTCTATTGAGTTAAGTCCAGTTAAATTAGTTCCAAACTATTTGAGGAACTAATAGTGAGTTAACAGTCAGTTGATGCATTAATGCACTCAACTAGTGCTACTCCAGTTAACTGAAGATTCCCTCATCAGAAACTCATGCATGTCTATTCTGAGAAAGACCGAGTTGAGATTAATGTTCAAGGATAGTGTACTATCAGCTGCATGTGTTTTCTCATGGAGAAAACTCATGCATGTAGTGAAGGACTCATCCTTGAGGATTGCGCAGTATTGAAGGCTTGTTTTTCCACTTGGTAATAGGATAATCATCGATAAGGAACAACACAAGGAAATAGGAGCTTTGAGGGTAGAGAGGAAGGCTGGAGAGAAGCCAAGATTGCCTGTGAGCATCTGTGAGGATTGTACTAAGAGCTATAATTCCTATGTATTTCCACCATGTATGATAATACAATGGTGTGGGGTTTTTATCTGAGACTTTCCCCAAAGTATTTTCATGTGTATTGTGCCATTGATTCTTCCTCTTCTAGTTATATTGTTCAGCTCGATCTTTAAGCTTCCACAAATTGATAGTAGAAGTAGGTTATAGTATTCTTCTTCGATTTATATTGCATTATTGGGTTAACCTATCACAAATTTTCTACACATACATCAAGGGAACCACGTCTAGTTCTACTTAATCAATAAAATCACCTTAAATAGAAAATATAATTTTGCACTGTTTTGCTACCTTCAACTCTATATCCTTATTTATCCATCCCAATGGATATGGGCTTGAATGATCATCAACTTCCACTCCCAATTTTTTTACCAAGTCTATTGCAATGTGATTCTCTTGTCATCCTGAGTCAAATAGAGCATCAATATTTGTCTTCTTGACCTGTATCTTTATGTGGAAGAGTTTGGTCATTTATTTTGATTCCTGTTGCTAGAGGCTACTTAGATTCACCTCTTTCTGTATTGATGTACAAACAATCTTTTGATCCATGTCCGAGTTTCTTTGAACCTGGCTACTAATTGAATTGATGTCCATGAGATTCTTCTTCTTATTGTCTTTCATTTTGTTCTATGGGTTAAGCTATGGATGAAACTTTCAACACTTCTTTGTATGACCATCAACGCTGCGGTGGTTGTTGGGATCTTTGCACTGGTGTGTTATGGTTGTCATATTTTTATCCTTTCCACCTTTCCACTTCTTCTTCCCCTCCTTATAAGCGTCATGTTACACCTAATTTGATCCACTTGATTTCCCTTTCGTCTAGCCTATGTTCTCAAGTTATTGTGCCTATACACAAGCCTCATCCATGGATATGGGCTCACACAACATCACTTGCTTCCAAAAATAACTATGTAGATCCTAAATACTTGAAGAGTACATCTGGGTTCTTTGGGGAGATACCCAACATTATGACCATATTTCTAAATTATATGGTGTACTCATGTACACTCTACCCCTACTTTTGGGTAGAGTAGTGAAATTGGATCCACCGATCCTCTAGATGCCTAATAGGGTAAACTTGTGACTTTATGAGGGTTTTAAAGTCATCCAGCTTAGCCATTGGAGGATCTCCCTCCAACCTCAAGGTATCTGTGTGGCTTTCCCACCAAATTAGGGCATGTCCCTCTAATTCCAGCCACAAAAATGAAATCTTTTGTTCTTCCTCGATATGATGGACACTAAGATACACTTCTAATTTTTGCAACCAATGATTTAGATTCAAAGCATCGATCTCACCTTGATACGACTTGATATCGACTTTCACTTCCATTTTGAATAGGGATTATGAATGGTTCACGACACTTGAACTGGGTTGATCTCTTTTTGGGTCCTTTCTTTGACTGGTTCTTTGTTTCTTTCCAATAACTTGATCTCCCCTCTAATATATCCTCTACATTAGAATCCCCATCTTCTCTAAGTAACTTGAGCGTATTTTTCAGGGCCAACATGAGGAGATTAAAATTATGAATTATATCTGCAATTTGTGGGTTATTCATAGATTCATTGACCATGATTAAGGTTTTATGTATATTGGCTTAGCCAATATAGATCCCCTACAATATACCAAAAGAATCCTGCTTTGATATGAATATGATTCATAAAATTTCATGGATATTCCATTAGACATTTAGTCACAAAATATATGATATTACTATATTAAAAAATTTGAAATATACACTATTATAGTTTTATTTCTCTTTAGAGTTATGGATTTGTAGATTACCATTAATTTTTTATGCATGCAAATTAAAATTATGCAGAAAATAGAGAACAATGAAATAAAACCTCACAAACCAAAATTTGACATAAGATATAATCTGGGAAACCCTTTCAATAGAAAACCCAATTGGTAGGTGAGGTCACTCTACTCTCTGGTTGTGTAAAGAAAAATCTTGAGGTAACATTGAACTGATCTCAGACATCGGAAGCTATCCCTTCCAACCCAGAGAGGGCTTTCTCTACAACTCAGTTGTCCAATTTCATTCAACATCTTGTTGTGTGCTTAGATTAGTGGATAGATCTTTTGTAAGGAAGGGTTTCAAATGTGGTGGTAGGCTGGGAAAAAATCCATTGGGCATGGAGTCAGATGATAGGATATTAATCAAAGTTATAAGAGCTTGTGAGTAGAACATACAAATCTTAGAGGCAAGGTATACAATATTCTCTTAGACACTATATCATCATAGTATGGTGGTGGAATGAAGGAAAACTATCCATTCAAACAGGGCAACTAACAATAAAAGAATCCTACTTAAACTTTAGAAAGAAAGGTGATAATATTTGAATGTAAATGAATGCATAACATCTATCTTGGATGAATTTTGTATTCATATATTTTTCATTCAAATATGAAGATAATACACAAAATGAATTACTGAGAAAGGAAAAATCCACTAAGAAAACTGACAGTAGAAACTGGCTCAAGTATCTCTGAGTTTGAAGATGCTCTCGTACTTCTACCTTGAGAAGATTTATTTAAGATTGAAAATAATAAGTCTAGTTACAAAACCCACAGGGCTTCTCTCAAGTCCCAACCCCCCTTACATTAAAAATGATGAAATATATATAGAAAACTACATTCAACAAACTTTTTCAAACTTCTGGGAACCCAATTCTATCAATAATCTAAAAGTAAAAACAAATTTTGAATAAGTTACGAAGAGATATGGAAAAATTAGATTGGAAAGCCATGAATAGATTGATATGATTTTGTGCCCAAGATATAGGATGCCACTCATCATTAAATATTGAAACATTCTTCTATTTTTTGCCTCTTGATACTTGGTTTGATCCTTCATATGTTGATTTGTTGAAATTGATTTTAACTAGATCAAATGCCATGAGTATTTGGAGTGCATAGATAGGTACTACCTTCAAATTTAGGATTGCATTTTGAACCCTTTGACTTCCATTTGTGTATAGGTTATCTTTGAATATTGATTTGATAAATTATTGGCATTAAATTTGGAAATGATCCTTAGGCTGCTAATAATCTTCCTACAAATTTGAAGTTGGTTTCTGAGTCCAATTGCTAAAAATATTAGGAGTTTTATCACCATTTCTATGACTAAAAATTGAATGTTTTCAATACCTTAGAGCCTTCTAAAATCCTTCAGTGTTGTTTTTTTCATATTTGGTGCTCCAAACATGCATTTTTATAGTCTCTATTGGAAATTAGCATACTTTGGCACTTGTTTGACAATATCGTATACTCGGTTGGATTTTCTCTTTTGACAAAGTAGGTGTTGGTATTAATATAGGCTTACCAAATACTTTTTTTGACAGCGCTTGAGATGGTACCTTGTATATTTGGCAACTTGACTATATTGTAGATTTATGGAATTTAACTATTGTCCTCTAGTTTTCTAATGAATAGTGCTTGAACTTTGAAAATTAAAGTGAACCTTATATTATTAAACATCTACAAATGCATTTGAGGTTTTAAACCTTGAAAGAAACTAGACCAACATCCTTGACTTTTTCAAGTTTCAAATTAAAAACCCTTACAAATCCGCAAAGAATGTTGGTTTCCAGAACTCAAAACCTATTATAAAATGTTGAAAACAAGGGAAATTCCAAATGATGAAAACCCTTGTTGTAAACTAGATGTTGGAGGAACAAAAGATGGGTTACTCCTACATAGAACATGGAAACAATGTACCAATGTTTCACCATAAAAACTCTGCTAATAAAAACAATAGTGAACCCATTCTTCGAAATCATTTGGCTTCTTAAACTTACAATTTAACAATGTCCTAGGGCGTGTTGGTGATTTCCATAAGCATTAAAATGGAACATGGAAAATTCCATTTCTTAATTCTTGGCATTGTGCTTTTCTTCCTTATATCGAAGCTTATTTTTTGTAGTTATTTGTTTGTGGATATATTCCACCTCTCTTTTTTCTTCTCATTTTCTTATATAAATATGTTGTTCTCTCTACACTATTTCCTTAGGATTTTTGGTCTTGATGATGGATTCACTTGTGGACCCAAAACATAGACATTCCTACAAAATGACTGTGGTAAATTCGAGCTTCCAGAATGAAAATATCCCACATTGATAAGAAGCATACATCCTTTGGATTGTATATATGAAAATAACTTCAAAATTCTTTGATGCATTGTGCACTTTGAACGCCACTTGTGGGCTCCTCTTTTAACTTGGTACTTGTGTTGAGCACTGAATCGTGAATTGTAATGATGTTTGATTTGAAGTGATGCTTGGCTCATGTACTTGGAAATTGGGTAGACTTCGACGGCATATGTGGCATAGATCTATACTTGGAGATTGAGATTATAAAGTGTAATATTTGTCATAAAACAAAATTTTAACCTTGTTAATATCAAGAGAACAAAAGTATTTAAAACCCAAAAAAAATTTTAGCTCAAAGTCTCTATTTTTTTACAAAAAATATAAAAAAATTACATGTGATAACATCAGCTCCAATGGGTATGTTACCCTCCTTGTGAGGTAGCAAAGAACTCGAAAACTATTTCCTAATCCATTTGTTGTTCCAAATATTTAAAACCAGTTCATTCTCCAAATATGAAACCTGTGACCTACTTCCAATCCCGAGACCTATGACCATTTCACTGAAGCTAACCCCACACTGCAATCCATACTGCAGAGAAAATCCCCAAGTTTAACTATGTACAAACTAAAAACCTTCTTGTTGCAAATCAGATACTGAAAGACTAAAAATACATTTGCTAAAGTCCAAATTGAAAGGAATGCTTATCCAACAAGCTTATTTGCACACAATCCTTCTCTAATCTGCTAAAAATTTGTCGGATCAAGTGACACAAAAATCTAATGCAACCAATCAAGAAACTGGATACTTGACTTAAGCATGTTTTCAGCTTCTCTGGGCATAAATAAAAATTGTAAATGTGACAACTCAACCCACCATCTAAAACTAATCCCTATGCTCATGAACATTGTAAGACTGATATCATATGATGATTCTAACAAAAATGCAAAAGGATCTTCAAAAATATGGAAAAATATGTTTTGTTGATAAAAAAAAGGCAATTTTCGTGTACAAATGTTTCTTGTTCTATGTCATTAAGTTGGATTTTCCCAAATGGAAATTCAACAATCTACTTGATAGTATCCTCATTCATATCATCTACAAGGGGGATAAACAGGGAAAATTTTAAGGATGGAAATTTATCTTAAAGTTTAGAAACCTTGGCGATTCTTACTAGTCCCTAGCATGCAAACTATAAAATGTTTAGCAATATGTTTGTTAAAATATTCAAATTTCTAATAATTTTATATAGTCCCTATCAAGATTTGGCAATTGTTAAGGTAAAATAATTTTATGATACAACATTTGGGCAAATATTTTTTTAGGAAAAATGGAAATTGACGAATCTTCTTTTTGGATAAAACATAGAAAATTAGCCCACCTACGAATATTAGCCCCTAAAATTTTCCTTGGGGATAAACTTTGTATTTTCTTTAACATTCTCCTAATTTCCAAAAGGACCTAAAACAAGATTTGTTTCCTTTAACAAATCTTCATGCCAATGATGAAAATGATTTTCATAATAGTTATTTTGATAAGGAAAAAATTGAGGTATTCTCTAAGCCTTGAAATATTCAAGCTTTATCACAATTTCCTTAGCAAATTCTTCTAAAAATTGAATCTTAGGTTCTAAGGTATAGTTGCATGACATTAAATAGGAAGACAAAAATGAAGAAAATTTTTCATCCACTTCATCATCAATATACATATCATTCCATACTATAAAACCTTTAATGGAAACATGGTCCGCCACTAACCTTGCTTCTCCATCCATGCTTCCAAAAAGATAACACAGAAGGTTGAAATAGAACTTATAGACTTAGTAGGAAATACTCAACCTAACTTTTGCACTTTCCTTGGAATGAGTCATAGAATAGTCTAATGAATACAACTTCATTCTCGATTTTAAGAAAATTAGTAAATTTAGGTAAATTCGCCAATATGTTTCAAAGTCAAACTTAAATCATCTCCACTAAACTTTGGACCATTCCTTAAAAAATATTCATCCTTGGGTAAAGGATTATGGAAATAAAAAATCTATAAAATTTCCAAACCTACATAGCTTGAAATGATAGAAGCAACATGTGAGTCCCTCACTAGTCCAGTGGGTCACCAGTGAACTCCTTGAGCAATGAATCCTTCTCATAGTGAAGTCGCCATTAGTTACTTGATCTCTGGATTTCGTTGATAATAGAGTTTCCAGGTAAACTATGCACAATCATTCTCATGTGTCTGATTGTTGTTCACCTTCAACAATTAAATCTAAAATATTATTGTTCTCTAGGATAATTTACTTGAAGCCTTTGCCTCCTCGGTAACGACACCGTAATGTTATCACTCATAATTTTACCTAGATGTGTAAAGACAAATCCTGAGGTAACATTGAACCAATCTTGGAGATCATAAGCTATCCCTTCCAACCTAAAGAGGGGTCTCTCTACAACTAAAATGTCTAATGTCACTTCAACAACTAGTTGTGTTCCCAATTCAGTGACCATATCTTTTGTAGGGAAGGGTTTCAAATGCGGTGGTAGGTTGACAAAAAATCCATTGGGCATGGAGTCAGATGATAGGATATTAATCAATGTTGTAATAATTGTTGATTAGAACATACAAATCTTAGAGACAAGGTAGAAAATATTCTATTAGACCCTAAATCATCATAGTATGGTGGTGGAATGAAGGAAAATAATCCATTCAAAGAGGGGAATTAATAATAGAAGAATATTGCTTAAACTTTAGAAAGAAAGGTGATAATATTTGAATGAAAATGAATCTATAACATCTATATTGGATGGATTCTGTATTCATATACTTGTCATTCAAATATGAAGATAATACATAAAATGATTTACTGAGAAAGGAAACATTCACTAAACAAATTGACTATAGAAACTGGCTCAAGTATCTCTAAGTTTGAAAATTATCCCATACTTCTATCTTGAAAAACTTTAATTAATATTGAAAATAATAAGTCTATTTACAAAACCCACAGGGGTTCTCTCAGGTCACAAACCCCCTTCCATTACAAATGATGAAATATATATAGAAAATTACATTCAACAAACTTTCTCAAACATCTAGGAACCAAAGTCTATCAATAATCTAGAAAGAAAAACAAAATTCAAATAAGTTTCAAAGAAATATGGACAAATTAGATTGGAAATCCATGAATAGGTCGATCTGATTTGGTGCCCAAGATATAGGCTACCACCTATAGACAAATTTGGAAATATCCTTCTATTTTCTACCTCTCGATACTTAGTTTGATCCTTCATATGTTGATTTGTTGAAATTGATTTTGACTATATCAAATGCCTTGAGTATTTGGAGTGCATAGATAAATATTGCCTTCAAATTTAGGATTGAATTTTGAGCCCTTTGATTTCCATTTGTGTATAGGTTATATTCGAATTTGAATTTGATAAATAACTGACATTAAATCTGGAAATGACCCTTAGGCAGAAATTTGAAGTTGGTTTATAAGTCCAATTGCTAAAACTATTATGAGTTTTATCACCATTTCTATGGCTAACAATTGAATGTTTTCAATACCTTTGAACCTTCTAAAATTATTTAGTGTTGAGTTTTTCATATTTGGTGCTCTAAACATGCATTTTTATAGCCTTTGTTGGCGATTAAAATACTTTGGCACTTGTTTGAAAATATTGCGTACTTGGTTGGATGTTCTCTTTTGACAATAGTAGGCATTGGCATTAATATAGGCTTACCAAATACCTTTTTTGACAACTCTTGAGTTGGTACCTTGTATATTTCGTAAGTCGACTCTATTGTAGATTTATGGCATTTAATTGTTGTCCTTTGTTTTGCATAATGAAGTGAGCTTGAACTTTGAAAATTAGAGTGGATCCTTATATCATTAAACACCTGCAAATGCATTTGAGGTTTTAACCCTTGAAAGAAACCATGGGGGATTCACTCAATGAACCTTTGACATATCACCTGTGTTCTTGGCATACTGAAAAATACCCTTAATTTGACTACATATTGGAAAAGACCTCTAAAACTTACATTATTTAATCCCCTACTAATATGAACCCAATACACCTTCCCAATTTAAAAAACACCTATGTTCAATAGATATTGTAGGTATCCATTTTTTCATTAACATGTTTTATATCCCTTTATATTTTATCATTAACTTTGAGCTCCATTTTTCATACTTGCCAATATAAAAAGCCTTTACCCCCTATTATATGATCAATATATTATGTCATTTTTTACTCAATATATATCCCCCAATATGAATGCACGTGGTACGATATTGATCCCTCAATGAATCCCCCATGGAAGAAACTAGACCAACATTCTCGAATTTTTCAAGTTTCAAATCCAGAACCCTTACAAAGCCACAGAAGAATGTTGGTTTCCAGAACCCAAAACCTATTTTCATATGTTGAAAACAATATAAATCACAAATGATGAGAACCCTTACTGTGAACTACAGTGTTAGATGAACAAAACAAGGGTTACTCCTGCGCAGTACATGGAAATAATGTAGCAATGTTTCATTGTAAAAACTCTACTAATAATAACAATAGTGAACCCATTCTTCAAAATCGCTTGCCTTCTTAAACTAGCAATTTAATAATGTCAGTGCCAGCATGCATTCAAGGAGTTAAAAACAATATTATCTAAGGCTCCCATCTTAAGAGGGTATAATTGGTCCCTAAAATTTCATATATCTACAAAGTCTTTGGATATTTCTATTGGATTTGTCATGGGATAATAAAAAGATAATCATTCTTACACAAATATTTTATTGGTAAGAATCTCTCTCCAATAGAATTGAATTACACAATAACTAGAAAATAAATCTTGCAGTGATTCATGCTATCAATAAGTTTTGTCATTATATAACTAAATATCCTGTTATCTTACATATTGATCTTATTACCTTTAAGTAGCTAATGAGTAAACTAATTACTAACAGTAGGGTGACTAGATGGTCATTACTATTGCAAGAATTTGATATAACCATCATGACTAAGCCAAGAAAATACAACATGGTATCATATTTTCTTTCTAGGATTACCTCAAACAAAAATGAACTAGTTGTTGAAGACTTTTTCATGATGAACATATTTTTGTAGTATCTACTAATTCATCGTAGTTTCTAGACATTGCTAACAATTTGGATGCAGGGAAGCTTCCACTTCACTTATCTCCAAAGGAAGGACCGAAGATCATCAAGAAAAGTTGGAGGTTTTCATTGATTAATGGATCCCTTTTTTACATAGGGATGCATCTAGTTATATGAAGATGTGTGAGAGAGAATGAGATCAATTAAATATTAAAGGCTTTATCATGATGTCCCTTGTGGAGGCCATTTTGCATACAAGAGTATTGGTTATAAAGTACTCTATCAAGAGTACAACTAACCTACTATTTTTCAAGATGCCAAATAGTACATGGAAATATATAAGAAATGGGCTCCTAATTTCATTGGATCCATCAACCCTCCATATCGATGACACTCCTACATCATGGTTTTCACATATTATGTTACAAAATTGATGGAATCAAAGGCACTCCCAACTGAAATAGAATAAGAAGTAGAAAACTTCCTCCACAAGGAAATATTTGTCATATTCAAGGTATCACAAGAGATTGTCACTAGTGGAGGAACAAAATTAACTTCAAAAATCATTGAGGAAATTACAAAAACATATAAAATAAAAAACAGAGTGATGGCACCATATCATCTGTAGGTTAATGGGCAGGTGGAAGAGACAAATAAAATCATTGAGGGCATCATAACAAACACTATTCATCTCCACTTCAAGAATTGGGCAAACAAACTTACCGAAGCATTATGGGCCTACAAAACAACATGAAAAAATACCATTTGTTATACCCAATATGAACTAGTATATGGAAAGAGAGTTCTTTTATCAATAAAGGTAAATATATAGACCTTGAGGACAACAATGTAGCATGGCATGAACTTATCCAAGGAATAATAAAAGAGACTTCTCCAAATAAATGAGCTAGATGAACTTTTTCAAGTTTCTCTACATTAGACAATTTTTATTTAGCAACATATAAATCGATGGCATGAAAATTTCATAAATAAGAAAAGATTCAGGGTTGAAGATTGGGCCTTGTTGTTCAATTCAATATTTAAGGACTTAAAAGGAAAATTTTGTATCCATTGGCTTAAGCCATATGAGACCAACACTATATATGCCAATGGGTTGATGAAGACATGTACCATTGATGAGGAAATGACTCCATTGATGGAAAATGGTCACATAGTTCGACTATATCACAAGCCCCTATCAAAAGAATTCTTTTTAAGAAATATCAATGAAGGATGAACCAACAACAATTTTGAAAGTTTCCGTAAGGGAGAAATCATTGTCAAATGATTTATTTCTAAAATTCCATTTCCATTAAAAAAATAAATTATATATATATCTATATATATATATATATATATATATATATATATATATATATATATATATATATATATATATATATATATATATATATGTAGATAGATATATATATAATAAAATTCCACTTGTAAAATCCCAAAAGGCACATATCGACAAATTTCATGTGAAAACCAACTCAATTGGCACTTGATATGTTAAAAATAGGAAAAAAGAGAGAGAAACAAAATATATTGAAACTCATGTATCCATGTGATTTGTAGGTCCCTGACACTTTTTTTATTGCCACTAATAAACACTCTACAATTTCTTAGGAAAGGTCACAATATTGCTACTACAACACTAACCGTGTTGCTGCAACACCAAAATGATGTGGCTACAATATTAGTGTAGTGTTGCTGCAACACCTTTTTCAAATGGAACATATGCAGTGTTGAAATCTCTTCCTTGGATAAAACCAATAAAGTGAAACAAGTTCTTCAAGCTACACCATTCAAAATTGTTTCTGCAACATTGATTCAAGGTAATTGCTACAACACCTCACCAAACAATAACTATACCTACTCTTGATTCCATTGATGATGCTATAGAAAAAAGGATAGGATGTGACAAACCTATCATTTCTAACTTGGTAACTGTTGCCAACTCATGGTAAGCATTGAAAGGTGTGATTTTCTTTGCATAATGACTAGAATTAATTTGGCATGATTATGCTTACCTTGAAATTATTTTCACGTGTCATTCACCATCATATTCTATATCATTCCACTACCACCATATCATATGACATAACCCATCACATAAATTCATAATTACACTAACTTAATCAAAATTTCTCCCAACAAAATGTTCATCCACATTGCGACTGTTAGTCTCTCTAAATTCGATCAAGCATCATGGGTGGCTCATTGAATCACCAAGAACCCTCCAAAACCCTCCCATTGCATGCCTATGACTACATTTGGGGCATATTCTAGGATACTAGGTGGATTAAGTATGCAGAATGACTGCAAGTGTATGATGAAAATGTTGCACTTGAATTCACTCTAAACCTAGATAATGATAGATTAGTGGTGGAAGGAATGTTAGTACTAGTAAATGAAGAGACCATAGCCATTTTCTCAAGGTTTTTGTGAGTGGGAGAATGATAGTGCTCGTATAAGAATCCATGAACAAAATTAATGTAAGAGTTCCTTGAGGTAGGAGAGGTGTTGGTAAAGAAGGGAAGTGGTTTTGATTGAAAGTGCTTCCCATTTCCTTGTGTTGATGTAGCAATATTCAATCGTATATATTTTACCTACAAGGGATGCCATGAAATATTGTTTCGACACTTTTTGAAATTTTTGGATAATTTTATGCATCAAATATGGATAAATATGATTTTTTTCAATGGAATATGCTACAATAGATAATCACTAGCAGAAAACAAGCCTATCATCCCAAGAGTTCCATCTGGCATCATTATCTCATCAACCTACGACTGGTGCAAGCACTCTAGCAGGTAAGACAAAATCGAGATGATCTAGTGGGGATACTAGATCCAGAGCCACCTTTAGTAGAAGCAACTACTACAACACTAGATGAGAAACCACTATGATGTTAGAAGAGGAGGGTGCTAAAAAACCTAAAACATCCACAAAAAGGGTGGTTGTAGTATTATTGGAAGCATTCGCAACATGCGTAGATATTTTAACACCGGAAGAATTTGTAGCAGGTGTAGCTACTACAACACCTAAAGAATCCATGACAGGGGTCGTTGTTGCAACACCTAAGGCACCAAAAGATCCACAACCTTTTAGATTACTAGGATTTTGTCTTTGACAAAAATAATCCAATGCATGACTGAAAGACCCTCACATGTGGCCATACCCAAAAGGACGAGAATGAGGTATTTAAAAATAAAGGACGTGGTTCAAGCTACTAAAACACATATGGAGGAGGTATAATAAGAGGAAATATATATTCTTATTGACACATAAGAATCAACAAGGACGATGAAAGAAAAAGAGGAAACCCTCGCTGAAGCACAAGAATCAGTAGGGGTGGTGGAAGGATTAGAGAACAACTATTGAAACATAAGAAACAACAAGTATAGTGGAAGAAGAGATAAGAACCATTACTAGCAGATAAAAACCAACAAGGGAAATGCAGGAAGAGATAGAGGTCCCTGCTAAAACACAAGAACTAGTAGGCATGGTGGGGAAAGACATAAAAATATGTGTTGTTAGACAATAAACAACAAGGGATGAATTGAAATAAGGATGTATTGCAAAGGGAAATGATCGGAAAAAGTAGAAAAGGGAAGAAGAGGCTGCAACACCTAATATAGGAATAGAAACACAACACACAATTACAACTTGGTAGACCAATGTTGTTGCACAAGCCTTGAGGAAAATGCACAAGGTCAAAAGGAAGAAGAAACCTGTAGTTACACTTTTCTTTGTGCCTTTGCATTCAGTTATTGTTACAAGAAACAAATATTAGAAAAGAGTAATAAGGAGTTGCAACACAATATTAAAACCCTAGAGGCTAGACTAAAGGCTAAACAAGGGGTTGAACTACCTTTCTTGGGTAGTAGGACACCTTGATGACACAAGGAATGATGATGAATCATTAATCATAGGACAATGTAGCTAGTTCGGGAGGAGGTACATAGAGAGAAAACCTTTGTCCAAGAAATAGTTTTCCTACTAGGGGAGGACAAACTTGATTTACTAGAGGAAACCACTCAAATAAAGGCCAAACTAATAAATGATAAATTTGCTCAAACATACATCCAAGTTGCGTGAGGGGAAGGCCAAATGATAAATGGAAAATGATGATGGCAAACTATGAAGAGAGGATGCTTCCAATGGGAGAGCATTTCCAATTCATTAAAATCCTTAGAAAATGGTGGGTAGAAGACTTAGAAGTCGATAGGGCTAAGTGGGACCAATGGAAGAAACAAAATAAATAAAAGGCAGAGAAAACCTCCAAGTTACATAGAAAGGTGGATGATTGGAAACTGAGAAGATGCAACTTGGCTTACTAGTAGAGTTTGCACTCAGATACAAGGAACCATCCCATGTCTACATGATTTATCTCCAAGAAAAATATATCATGCTTTAGAGGAAAGAACTAATAATGGGTAAGCCTTTATATGGGATAAATTCTCCAATTACCTTCTTAGAGACCTACTATGAAGCCACTAATGAAGAAAATAATTTGTTATGTGAATTATACCAACATAATGTTTTATTGCATCAAGATTCTAAATGGAACCCATAGTAACCTTAGGAGACAAACCCTAGATGAGTAGAGGTCAATGCCTAAGACATCTATTAAAAAATATAACAAGCTTCATTTGTTGTCCCATTGTGAAAATTCAAACGAACTTTATACAGTTAATAATTATGAAATATTCTTGTAATAAGAACACCTTTGAAAGTGGCCTCATTGACAATGCATGTAATTTTAAGTTGTAGTAAAGTGATGAAAGGGATGGTTGAAAGTCTTGAACAAAAGGCTAATTATTGCATAATCTCTTGCTTCAAACTTCAGCAGAAATATGGAAGACAAAGGAATGAAAATATAGAAAAAAGGAGCGCATATTAAGGTTACTTAACTTCAATTTATAGATACTATGAACTCTATCATGAAAAACTAGCTTCTTCATTACTCTTTCCCATAGAAGAAAAAAATCAAATGATTCACAAAGAAATAAGCACAGATATCACATTCAAAGATATATTCATAATCACCTTGAAAAAAACTTTATTTAAATCTCCAAGAAGATGAAAAAAATTACCTAGAAAAAGTCTTTGCCTTCTAGAGTCAAAATTCGAAACCCTCTATGGTTCTCCAAAATTTCTTTTGTATGATCATTACAATAATGATAGTTATGAACACTGTTAATTGTCAAAACTACTAACTTCTTAAACTACTTTGGTCTATTTGGTCCTTCAAAGGACTTTATCTATGATAAACTAATGACAAAATTATATTATTATTACAAGTACAACTTTGAAAACTCTTATGAAAATAATAGGTGGCCCTTTTCATTGACTAATTTATGATTCTTGTGCAGGGTCGTTTGTAGAGGGTTCAACTTTTGTTGTTGCTACTATAGGAGACATCCAATCTCTACATTTCTTCCACACTGTCAAATTTGAGCTTTGACTCTTTACAAATATTGTGTGAACCATTCTGAAATTAATAATTTAGCTGTAAGTTGGATTCTCAATAAAAAGAGTTTTAATCAACCATAATAGCTGAAAATACCTGTGAAGATAATTAAAAATTGTTGCCCCTTTCAGAATTGTTGTTTTTTTATGGGAGGTGCCAATCTTACTCTTAGCCTATACCAACAGGGTTTCATAAGTTTCCTAGAGAAGCAAATTTCCCTGTTCATCCCAGCAAGAGGGAAATTCTGCCCTTGTTCTTTTATCAAAGTCAGCGTTGAATTTTAGAACAACTTCTTTAATTTCTCCCAATGTTGTCTCAGTTGTTTTTCTATATAAATTATTCAACACCATTTTATTAACCTCCAAAACTAACTATGTTTTGTCTTCAATTTGTATATCTCTCAATTCCTAGGATGTCTTGGAATTAAGAAAATCAATTATCTTCTTAGCTAGTTGTGCACGTTGCTGGATTTTTTGACTGTTGGCAGCAATGATGCCCTCCAAGTCTTTGATAATATCCTTTTCCTCTTCTACAATCAACATGAATTCCCAAATATTTCTCATAGTGTGAATAATATCATTCCAGATAATCTCCTTTGCTTGTATGAGGGACATATTTCCCTTTACTTTTTCTTTCAATTATTTAATTTGATTGCAAACAGTCTGGTAGTCATTCTGGTATTTTGATGCAGTATCCTTGGACATGGTCAACTCTCTTTATGTTACCTTTATAAGCCCCTTTGTATAATCCATGTTCCTTTGCATTTTCTTCTTTTCATCCTCCAATATCTTCAGTTCAATCATTGCCTTGGTCAATTTGTCAGCTGGATCATCAAAATCTGGATGTACCAAAATAGTACATGCATGTGTGTCTAGCTTCTGTTGTAGGCTAGAATTCATTTCTTTGAGGGAAACTACTTCATTGTTTCTCTGTAGAATTTCATTTTAAAATTTAAGTTTTCTTTCTCCACTTGGGCTACATCTGGGGGTGTGACTTGTTCCACAGAAGATAATTCCAACTTCTTCCTTAGTACTCGAATTTTAGTTTCTACCCCTTGCAAGAGTTTATGTACATTATTTTTATCTTTAGGATTAACACTGATTTTTAAATAAGATTCTTTAACTCTTCATTCTGAATGAGTAAAGCTTTATAATTTTCTTTCTCCAACTTCAACTGATTTACAACTTTTCCCAATAAAGCTTCTACCTTACTGGTAGCCAGAGATGTTTTAATTAGATCACTGTAAATCAATTCTCCAGTTTTCCTATGCAGATTGATTTTGTTAGGAAATGGAATTTCTCTTGCATCCATACTTAGATTAATAGTCTTAAAGAATATCGATGATGAAATAGTTAGATCAGAAGGATGATAAAAACATAATATAAATTAATTTCTTTCAAGATCCATGGCAGACAACAATCTGGTGTGATATTCTAAAATGGATTGTGTTTCAAGATGAGACTCAACACTTTCTTTTATATTCTTATTCATTTCTTCAATTTCACTATACAATTGCTTTAAGATAGGAACAAAGCTTTGATAAGTTTCTTCAAGCATAGGGGAGGAAGGTGTACAAGTCACTTCTCCCAACTGCAGTTGAAAACCAATTGTAGTTGAGGAGCTTCTAGCCAGAGGTTCAGGCTCCTTTTCCTTTTAATAAAACCTTGGATTTTTAGAGCTTTGATTGGTATCACCCTCCAAATCAATTTTTTCTTCTCTGTCTCTCATCAAACCCTTCTCTGTACTACGATGTGGAGTTTCAATATCCATTATCTCTAATGCTCCTATTTTTCCACCATTAGCCAAATTTTCAATATGTGGTCGGGTTTCATGTATGTAAGGAGCATATGCATTCTCCAATCTCATTTTGGAAATGATATGCTGAGGATCATAAGACCATTTCTCTCCCTGTTGCAACTACATGTATTTGATGAATTTCTTCACTTCTTCCATGACCTGTCTATTATTCACAATAAAAGGCCCAACAATTTTGGGCAATTTGAACAAATGCCCCTTCTTTGTGGTGCAAAATGAATCTGGTCAACATTCAAGCTCTGCTTGATAATTTCCAGAGTAAACAGTCTGATGGGTACAAATGTATGAAGCCTATAAGGGGCAACCTCTGCTCCTATAGTCTGATCTCTGCATAATATTCAAATTGGAACCAAACACCTACTCTAACATATTTACTAAGTTGTAGAAGGGATTGGGCTTTTGGAAAAATGCAAGGTGGAGTAGAACTATTTATGATGGAGTAGGAAATTGACATAAAATAAGTAGTGAAATATGTGAATCATTCATAATTGGAATGACTCCTCAGAGTGTCTGCCCATTCTACTACTAATTTATTTCTTTTATGTACATCCATTCTATTCAAACCCAAATGCATGAAACTCTCAACATGACCATAAAGGAACAAATAAGATACTAATGATGGGAATCTGACACATCCAGTAAGAACTAGGTTTGACAGCTGAGAATTGACCAATCTCTCCCAATAGTTTGGTATATCAAGAACAATTTCAGGCTGTAAAATTAAATTGAACATCCCCAAAACAACTTAGTCAATGACAGTATTATCTTCCCTTCCGAGAACCCTATCAATTATCTATAAAATTGATCTCATATCTTCAACAAAGGTTTCCAGAGGAAATTGAGTTGGTTCTAAAGGTAAATGTTGTCCTAAAGGCATTAGAAAGAAGGTCATTTGGGCATAATCCTTCCAAGATAGATTCTGAAAGACTGTCAGCAAGGTTTCCTCTAAAAATGAAGTGTAAAGGTTTGAGGATGGAAAAACTAGAGATTGTTGAATTAGAAGAGAAAATATTTGAAAGATATTTTCACCTAAAGCATTCTTTTTTTTTGCTAAAGCAAGAGTCGTACCTTTGTTATCATTAAATCGGAAAAATATTTACATAGAATACAACCATCCACGTGGATCCATGGACCAAGCCAAAACTACTTTATAAAAACCAAGGGCCTCGAGTTAAGGGTGAAAACTCTGGTCCCTACCCACAAGACAACACAACCCTCAAAAGCAAACAGTACCAAGGCACATAATCTACCCCCCAAATTCGAATGGGGGACTAACACTCGTATTAATGAAATACCTAACATTATTGAAGCAGAAATCAGCATTGAAGCCTTTAATTTCCACCATCATAACTCCTTGTCCATTCCAATGGCAAAGGAGGACATCGCAGTGCCAAGACTCCCACCAATTAATAGTATGGACCCACCGACATGCACGCAGGTTCCTGATTGTAGATCCTCCCAACTTGATCCAACATTTGAGGAAGGTATCGCAATGCGTAAAAGTCTGCCACTTAACTTATGGACCCACTGACATGCACAATGAATCTTAGCCGTTGATCTGCCGTGCTTGATCTGATGGCCGAGGATCATATCGCATGGGTCAAAAGCACTACTAGTTAGTGTGTGATAAGGGCAATAATCGTACCCTCCCCTCGGCCACGTGTAGCGCATTGAGTGGGATCGATCCCAAATCTTAATGATCGCTTCTAGCGCGAGGGGCTCCCGATACACCAAAAGCCACTCTACGGGCGGAATTGCGTCCATGTGTAGAGAATCAGGAATATTCTGGCTGCCACGAGAGCCCAGATTTCAGCTACTCACGCCATCTCTTTTGCACCCGTTTGTGAGCCCATGTAAAGTAAAACCCCATCCCTCTGGCCAACTACCTGGGCAACAGAATTTGCCGAGCAACCCAAGAAGGAACAAAAAGAGGAAAAAATTGCAACTCATAACTAAACCAAATTAACTGGACAGAGCCTCCATGGATTTGTTACAATACACCATCATATCTTCATCTTCTTGGCAGTCACACTATTCCTTGAGTTCATTATGAGGCAACCCTTGCCAACCCATCACGACCCTGTTAATGGTACATTTCACTCCTTGATTAGCCAGTAAATCCGCCAGTTTGTTGGCCTTCCTTCACACATGGTTAAAACTTACCGTGCATAGGCCCCTGAGGTGGAGTTGGATCCGTTGAAAGACCTGGATCAACCTCTAGTGTTTTGAAACCTTCTCCGGCTCTGAGCCCCAACTAATTCTTTTGACTGTGTTAATGATTAACTCAGAGTCAGCTTCGATAATCACATTTTTCCGATTATCCTGCACCAGGAGTTCTAAGCACTGCTCCATAGCCATAGATTCTGCCATGTTATTAGTGGCTTTGCCTAAATGGCCATGGAAGATGGAAAGGATATTTCCGGTTTCATCCCTTAACACCCCTCCAAAGCCAGCAGTGCCTGGGTTGCCTTTTGAGGCCCCATCAATGTTATATTTCAGAAAGCCCTGAGGGGGAGGATGCCAGTAGTCCTGCTCAGTATCCATTATCCTAACCTTTCTGTTCAGGCCCTGTGGAATAAGCCCCTGCATGCCCAACTATCTTAGAATCCTCATATCAACATCTGAAGGTGGATTCTTAGGGGGATTTCGCACAATGGTACTAACCGTCTCCTTAAGTTGTGTCAAGGTCTGCTCAAAAAGACATTGGAAGGGTCTCTTTTCATTTTTGAAAATTCTCTTGTTCCTTTCTTTCCAGACATTCCAAATAATGAAGCTGGGCATAAGAGCCCAAGCTGAGCCAAGAATTTCATAATCTGAAAAATTTTGCCTCCAATTGGTTAGGGTGTTGATGATACTCCCTCTATCCCTGTCGGTCTTTTGGAAGATGGTGGCAAAAGAATCCCACAATCTAGAGGTGAAGATACAATTATTGAGGAGGTGTTCCATAGTTTCCTCTTGGGCCTCACAGAGCTGGCATCTGGAAGGCCCCAGAACACCCCTTTTCTGAATGTTATCCAAAGTCAATTTTCTTATGATAAACCAGACACATGAACAGTTTAATCTTCATCCAACCTTGATGCCTCCATAGATTCTACCGAATTCTATCCGGAGCAAGAGAATCCATATCAAGGAGTATGTGTTTTGCCTCCCTAAGGTTAAAGGTGCCATCATTGTTGTTGCCCCACCTTAATTGGTCATGCCCCCCTATCACTAGAATCTTCCTTTGTTCCAACATCTGCATAAGAGCCTCTACTTTAGCTTTCAAGGGGCTGTCTTCCCTATAAACAATGTTCCTCCAGTTTCTCCATTTGCCTGCATTATTGGTTTGGTTCCAAAAATCTTTGACCTTTGATAATCCTATGATGTCTATCTCTATCTTGAGGTCATGAAATTCCTCTTTTAGCAGTGTCAGTTCTTGTTGCCATTTATCTTCCCAATATAGTGCCAGATCTCCCTCTCTAATTTCCTAGAAGCTATTATTTTGTACTAAGCCTCTATTCTCCCAGGCCTTATTCTAGACGTATGAGCCCTTTATACTTCCAGAAATCCTTATATGATCGTTAATTTGCCAAGCGCTGGCATATTTTTCTTTCCAGATACTAGCCCACTGAGCCTTTGGTTCTTTAACCCATCGCCACCATAATTTAGCCCCTAAAACCCTGCTTAGAACCTCTGGATCATCCAAACCAAGACCTCCATGATTTTTGGGTTTGCAAATCTTTTCCCAAGCTACCAAGGCCCATTTCCTTCTTTTCTCCCCCTTACCCCAGAGGAAGTCTCTTTGAATGGTTCTGAATTGTTGAAAGACTCCTTTTGGTGTTGGGAGTGCTGATAGCATGAAAACTGGGATAGATTGGAGAACAACCTTTGTAAGCACCAACCTACCAGCCAAGTTTAAGGATCTGATGGTCCAATTCCTGATTTTGTCATGCATCTTATTAATCACCGGCTCCCAAATTCTCTTATGTAGCAGTTTAGCAATTAGAGGAACTCCCAAATATCTTGAAGGTAGAGAATCCCTTTGAAAGCCTAGAATTCTGGAGATATTCCTTTGAATAACAATATTGGTATTAAAGAAAAAAATCTTAGATTTGGAAAGATTAACCTCCATACCTGTGGCCATGGCAAAGTCACTTAGAAGTTGTTTGTATGTAAGAGTTTCTTTGACTATAGGGACTCCTTACAACATGGTATCATCCACAAATTGTTGATGAGTCAAGGTCTGTCCATTCTCAGAAAGTTGGAGACCCATGATTTTTTTGCCTGCTTAATCGATCTACCAAGTCCTTCCATCATGAGTATAAAGAGAAAGGGAGAGAGTGGATCTCCCTGCCTGAGGCCTCTTGAGGGAATAAAAATCTCAGAGGGAGAAACATTTACCAAGATTGAAAAGTTGGAAGAAGTTACCAGAGCCATGACCCATCTAAACCAATTATGATCAAACCCAAAAGCAATGAGAACCCTCCTAACATAGGTCCAATTCAACTTATCATAAGCTTTGGCTAGGTCGAGTTGCATGATAATTCTAGCCTTCTTGTTGCTAGTCAGTGAGTGCACCACCTCCTGTGCTTGAATGATGTTGTTGAGAATTTGTTTGCCTTCCACATAACCAGATTGTTCCCTAGACACAATAGTGGGGAGAAGAGGTTTGAGTCTATTGGCCACAACCTTGGATATAATCTTGTAAACCACATTTCACAATGCTATGGGTCTAAACTTATCTGGAGATAGGGCATTGTCCTGTTTAGGGATCAGAGAGATGAAGGAGGTGTTGAGTGCCTTTAGAATAGTTCTATTCCTCCCGGAATCTTCTACTACATTTAGAATGTCTTGTTTAACAATATTCCAGCAAGCTTTAAAGAAATCTACATTAAAACCATCAGGGCCTGGCGCTTTACCATTCTACATTTCCTTGAGGACTTCATTGATTTCCTCTTCAGTTACTAGCCTATTGAGGTTGAAATTATCCTCTCTGGACACTAGTCTTGGTATATGTCTTGTTAGATCCTTGATGAAAGGCTCTCTGTTTGAAATGGTTTCCTTTACAATCCCATGAAAGTGTTGAACTAACACAGCTTCTATTTCTTCGTGGGTGCTAAGCAGTTGCCCTCCCTCATCCTTGATTGAAGAGATTCTATTATGAGCTCTGTTTTCCAAGGTAGATCTGTGGAAAAATCTGGTATTTCATTCTCCTTCTTTTAGCCATTGCACTCTAGACTTTTGTCTCCAAAATATTTCTTCTTGTTTACATAAGTTCTCCCAATCTTGCTGGAATTTGGTGGCTTTAGCATTGTTGACTTTATCAAAGCCATCCTTGATAAGGTTTTGGTTGAGTACCTGCAATTTGTTTTCGACAACTTTTTTTTTCTTCAAAAATATTACCAAATTCATTCTTGTTCCAATATTTTAGCTTGAACTTGATGTGTTTAAGTCTTTTGTGAAGAAGAAACATACTTGTACCCTAAATATGCAAATCTTTAGACCACAAACTTGAAATGTTGTTGGTGAAATCTGGATGGGTGAGCCAGATATTCTCAAATCTAAAAGGTCTATTCCTGGGAGTACCAATGCCCCTGACCTCCAGTTGAACTGGCCAGTGATCGGATCCTCCAAAGGGGAGAATCCTTGCTTCCATTCCATTATCATTGAGTATAAGGTCCTCTGAGATGATGAATCTGTCTAACTTTGAGGCAACAAGAGACTCTCCTCCTCTTCTATTGTTCCAAGTAAAGAGACCATTACTCGAATCAATCTCAACTAGCTTCATAGTATCCATAAATGTTTGAAAAGCTAAGGAATCTTTGTTTAGAGTTTTGGTGCCCCCTTTTTTCTCCAATAGTGATTTGACCATGTTGAAGTCCTGTTGTGGCCAGCAACAACCCCCCTTCTTATTTAGTGTTATTCCTAATACTAAATAAGTGGGGACCCTTAGTTAAAAAATTAAAAAAATCAAAGTAGTGCTTAAATTTCCTTTTCGAATAAGCTTACCATCATAAGATTTGGAAGACCCCCTTGAAAAATAAAAAAATCTAAGTTTTATGATAAGGTAAGACAAAATCTTTGCTTAGGAAATATCGCATCGCAAAAAGATGACAGGGTACCACCTTACAAACCAAATTCCAACATTGCGAGATCACGATATGCGATAATAATAAAATATCACATTGCATACATCAAACACAACTTACATTTAAAAAACTTTAATTTGCCGATATGCGATGACGGCGATCGCAAATCGCATTTTGCAGAAAACAGAATAACAAAGATTGCCATATATCATGTTCCTGCGATTTGCGATATTGCGATATTGCGATTTCGCGATACAGCGATAATACGATAATGCGATGTTACGAGCAATCAACTCTGCGATGTTACGATTCTGCGATGTTGTCATTTCACAATGTTGCGATCTGCGATATCGGGAAGAAAATCGCAAAATCGCTTCATCGTAGATCTTTCGGGCTTGTTATTCAAAAAAGTATTTTCCATAAACTAACACCTGGTTATGCACTTTAATGCTAATAAATGAATTAGTTGCCAGTTATTAATGGAATATGGTTTCGTGCTTATCGAAAAATCATCTCACGTAAGGTAGTATATTTGATGCATCTTTGGCATTTAAAACTTTCCCATCACCCTTCCTTGTCATTATTTTCACTTCACTTGTGAATTGCAGGAACAGAGAACAGAGAATGATACAAAGCAATACGCAGGATAAAATGCGAAAGAAAAGGAAAGCTCCGAGCTCTGAAGAAAAAGAAATGGCACCCTTGTATACAGACATGGCCTATAACAGAGACACAGGAATTCCTACGTGGGAAGGCATGTATAATCTGCTTGAAGAGGAGAATCCCAGAGTAATGGAAGTTACTGCTACTGCGGGCTCACATAGTTCTTCTGAGGCATCCATCACAGAGCTAGCTTGCTCATTCTTGCACCGGATAGTAGCAAGACCCAAAATTCTCCCATACACGGACATGGTGAATTGGATACTGGACAACGTTGATATCAGAAAAAAAACAGTTTAAGACTCAGGGTCAAGAGCTTACAGAATCATTATTTTCACAAAATTTGAACTTTATACCACTTGAAAGGAAAAAGTGCAAAAGGCAAAAAACGCATCAAGGAAACTCGGATCAAGAAATAGAGGCAGTTTTCGATGCGCAATTAACGCCTAGTGCTAATCGTGCATCACTGAAAAATTTCTCGAAAAGGAAAGCGTCTAATTGCTCAGTTGCCCACAAGCCACGAAAATTGCAAGAAAGCAATGATACAAATAGATTGGAAGCAGAAGGCCCAAGAAAAGGCAGAAGAAATCCAAGGTTTAACGAAGTTGAACTGGGATTATTACTGGGCATACTTGGTAAAACCACATAGCCAGTGGATGACTCTTAAGTGTATCATCAATTCGGCCGAAAAGATGGCGCCAGCTCTTGTTGATTCTGTTTTCTCAGCTCAGCTAAAATAGGAAGTCGGCCAACCGACTCTTCTCAAAAAAATGCTGCATGTGTGTGATTTCAAGGACCAGATACAAAAGTAGTTTTAATTTTAGATTTAATTTTAGTTTTAATTTCGTTCTATTTTCCTGAAATAAGGACGGTCATTTAAACCGCATCCTACATTTTTGTAATAATTTATTTTTAGATTTAGTTAGTAGTGTTTAAACCCTTCTCATGCATTTAGAGAAGGGTCCTGAAATTTGTCAAAAACTTATCCCTAGAACATGCACTTCTGTACCCTATGAGGAGGTTTTGATGAATGAATGGAACAGGATTTATTGATGTTTGCATTTGATATCTGCTACTGATGTTGCACTTTTGTACTCTTAGTGGATGTTAGATCAAGAAGAGATAAATCGTTATCGCTTGAAGCTCATGAGTAGGACTAGTTATAAATGGTACTTCTATCTCTTAACTATTTCTGCCCTTGTGTTAAAGTGATTTTCATGTTCAGTTATTTATATATTGATGTATGAATGCCTGAGTTATCATTTGGCACTTTTGTATGGTGATAGCTATTTATTTATGCTTGATGTATGAGTAGCTTATTATGCGATATGTTTCTCACAACTGTTTCATCTAACTTTTTATACGAAGTGGTTCATCCTTGTTGAATTCTTTTCTCATAACAGTTGAATGATCTTTATTACCAGTTGTTATTTGAAATCATTTTAGATCGCATAAAAGAAAGGTTACACCCCGGGTTAGTGTAGACTTAGATATTTCTGCTTATTAGAATACAATTTTTATATTATTAGATTAGAATTAGAGTAGAAGTATTCCATTTAGAAACTGTTAGAAAGAGAAATATCAGTCCATCACACACACACACATAAATTGGGAAACTGGTCCCATATCCCCAGTCGGACCCACTATACCAAATGGAAAAGGAGCTGCTAACCAAGGTCCAGACCGGGTGGGTATCCCCCTTGTTGTAGACCTGATTTTCGGGGCTTCAACATATTTGGCGTTAGAAAGAGGGCCACAAACTATGAATGGAAAGTAAATCTAAATCTAAATACCATTCTGAGAGTAAATCGCCCTCACCATCTCCCCCGACTTCTCCATTGCATTTAGAATCTTTAAATCCAGAGTCAGAAGTCACTGGAGCAACAGCTGCTACTACAAACCCTGACATTTCAGAACAATCTACTATTGAACCTCTTGAAGTTGAATCTTTGATCCACAAACTTCAGCAATTTTCTATATCTCCTCAAAAATCTGATAAATCTCAAGGCAGCGTGACTTCGTAATATAACCTTGCTCATCCTCTTACCAGGTTAAAGAGCGAAAAGTTTGGTGTTCAGCCAACCGAATTACCTCTACCTACTAGGAAGAGAGCAAGGAAGTCTCCTAAAGGATCTGATAGCGAGACTCTTTCATCATCGTCATCCATCTCAACCTCTTCACCGTGAAGTCAACCATCCACTCCTCCACTTCAGATCATTGTCCATCTGCCCACTGGAACTTCCACAACTCCCTCTCAACCATCTAGAGTCATAATATCCTCATCTTCTCAACCGCAGGGATCATCTTCTACACTTTCCTCTGTTAGTAGTTCAGTGATGGCCCAATCTCCATGGAATAACCCAGGGGTAGTCTTAATGCCTGCACCTTTGAGTTAGTTATCGACCCATCCTGAAAAATGGCTACCTAAGTTTAATCCTGAGGCAGGCATGCTAGCGGAAGAACATATAAATAACTTTATGCTATCCATAAATCTCAATGGATTTGTTAACGAAGATGCTGTTGTTTGACTTTTTCCTTATACTCTGCAAGGAACAACCGGATCATGGTATTTCTCATTACCATCTGGATCTATTACTAGTTGGAACATCTTCCAAGAACAGTTCTTGACCAAGTTTGGTGATGACAGGTCTACAGCGACACTGATCAATGACTTGTCTAACCTTAAGGCCGAGTCAAGAGAACCTATCAAAGATTTCAATTTACGTTTCAATAAAATCTTAAACAAAATTCCTACTGCTTCTCAGCCTAGTGAAGAAGTGTGAAGTGAATGGTACATTACTGCTTTACCATCAAACTTAGCAATCTTTGTTGATAGGGCTAACAAAACAACTTTAGTTGAAAATATGAAAGAAGCAATAGCAGTAGAGAAACATATTATGGCCCTAGAAAAGAAAAACGTGATAGAAGAACGAAAATCTAAGAAGGTTCTTTCAAAGAAGATCCCAAGAAAAAACAATCGAAAGATCCATTCGATTTAGAAGGATTACAAAAAGTTTTGAAGACCATGTCTAACGAAATGGTCGACATTAAGAAACCAGTGGCAGAAACCTCTTCTAAAAAGACATATAGGCCTTTTAAAAGAAATCCTTCAACCGATTCCAAACCCCCTAATGCTATTACAAATGTTGAATTAGAAGAAGAAGAAGAGGAAAACGCTATTGAAGAACATACCGATGAAGAAGAAGTTGTAGAGTTACAAGGTATGTGGGATTTCATCCTCCCAGATGAAGAGGATCAAGAGGCATTCCCGGTTAGTACTCGCAACAGAAATCAACTTGATCCTCCTCAACCTACACCTAAGCCAAAGAGCGCAAGCTCGATGACTAAGGATAAAGTCGCAACCACGAAAACATCACCTAAAGTGACTCAAACCAGCCCAGTCCAAACAGACACATCAACTCGATCTAAAACACTAATTGTCTCGGATGAAATGGAGTATAATATCATAGAAGACATGAAAAAGACTAGGGCCAATATTACTCTTTTTGAATTGAGCAAGTTAAAACACTAGCAAAAAGCACTTTTGAAACAATTACATGCTGTACCAGTTGCACCTTTACCAGCCGCTGTAATCTCTCAAGCTTCCCATGATATGGGAAGACCTCCAACTAATACGATATCGCATTAATTGGAGGAAGATCGAGATCGCATACTCCCCCATTTCTTCTTACTTATGAAATTTTCAATAAAAACATGCATAATTGTTTGGTGGATTCTGGAGCTTCATCGAATATTTTACCAAGATCAATTTGTGCAAAATTGAACGTTCAACCATAGAAATCTGCTGTGCGCATAGTTCAGCTAGATCGATTGCAAGTCGAAGTGATTGGCGAGTTAAATCAGGTTACCATAAGGCTGTCATCCAACCCAAAGGTATGTCAAGTTATTGACATTTTAGTTGCTGATATTCCTGAATTTTATGGCTTAATTCTTAGCAGAGATTGGTCAGAAGAAATTCACGGATACTTTGCAACCAACTGGTCTCACATGTGGTTGCCTTATAATGGTAAACCAAACCAAATAAAAGTTGAGCGCAAACGACATCAGAAATACATAGTAACAAAACTCGAGGGAGAAAATGAACCAGTAGCATATAATTCTAACATCATAGGCAACTATTCAGTAGATTCTTTCCTAGGAAATTTTAATGCTCATACTTCACCTTACTTAGAACATTCTGTTTTATCTCAAGTAGAAATTTTTTCTCAAACAGATAATTCTAAATGCATTAATTTTGTAGATAGTCCTGTAAATAAATCTTTGTTTTGGAAATTATTTTTTGATGGTTCTAAGTCTAACGAAGGAGCAGGAGCAATATGTGTGTTAGTAAGCTCAGAGGGAGATAAAACCATGCTAACTTGCAAACTCGAATTTGAGTGCACCAACAATACTGCAGAATGCGAGGCTCTAGTCCAAGGGTTATACAAAGAAATCGGATTAGACGTCAAATACTTGCAAGTTTTCAGAGATTCTGAAATTGTAATCAGACAGGTACGTAATACTATACACTGTTTATCAGGTCATTTAAAGCATTACCAATCTTTAGTTCAAGATCTGACTAAACACTTTATAGCATTTAATATTTCATCAATTCCCAGACTCCAGAATGCTAGCGCAGACATCTTAGCCAACGTAGCTTCCAAGCTCATTTCTTCAGAAGATTTTAGCCCTGACCGATTTTCAATTGAGTTAATTTTTAGACCATCCATTCCTGATAACATTACCAATTGGAGGATTTTCAACGACGATCCTGATATCGTGAGTTTTATCACATCTGAAGGATCCTATACCAATCAAATAATTGACGAAGACCAACATGAACAACAATTGCAACATGATAGTACTAACAATGTTATACCTAAATCAGTAGTCAAATTAGAAGACCTTTATGATTTGAAAGATAGATTCAAAATATCTACCAATTCAAAACTCCAAAGTTCAACTTTGAATTATGAATTAGTAAATCTAGGAACTGATGCCAAACCGCAGAATATCAACCTAGGCCTTGGCCTAGCCCCTGAAGAAAAATTAGTGTATATCCGTCTCTTGAAACAATACAAAAGTGTCTTTGCTTGGAATTAAGATGAAATCAAAACATACGACACCTCCATCATCCAACATACTATCCCAATGATCGATAATAAAAAACTTGTCCAACAAAATTTGAGAAAGATCCATCCAAATTTAGAAAATCAGATCAAAACTAAACTCAATAAGTTATTGAAAGCCAAAATAATCTTTCCCGTTAGACATTCTAAATGGGTCTCTAATATGGTACCTGTTAGAAAGAAAAACAGAGATATTAGAATCTGCATTGACTTTTGAAACCTTAACAAGGCCTGCCAAAAGGATAATTTTCCTTTGCCCCCCATGGAACAAATATTGCAGGCAGTTGCGGGCTCAGAATTAATGTCATTCTTGGATGGATTCTCAGGATACAATCAAGTGTTGGTACATCCCGACGATCAATTAAAAACGACATTTAGAACTAAATGGGGCACATACGCATATCAAAAGATGCCATTTGGTTTGATTAACGCGGGTGCCACATTTCAGAGAGCCATGGACATCGCATTCAAGGGGTTAGTTAATAAATCAGTGGTAATCTATTTGGATGATATAACTATTTATTCCAAGAAATGAAACAACCATCTCAGAGATTTAAAACAAATCTTCCAACGTTGTTTAAGGTATGGGATTTCACTTAACCCGAAAAAATCTTTTTTTGCATTAAGTGAAGGAAAACTTCTAGGATTCATAGTGTCAAAATCTGGAATTCACATTGATCCTGACAGAATCAAGGAAATTTCCGCAGTACCCCTACCTCACAACAAGAAAGCCATGTAATCTTTCCTTTGCCAAATAAACTATGTAAAGAGATTTGTTCCAGATTTTTCAAGAATCGTATCTCCTTTACAAGCCATGATTAAAAAGAATGCAAACTTCAAATGGGGCCAAGATGAACATAAGGCATTCAATATGATCAAACAAGCTATTATCAATGCTCCATCTTTAGCAACTCCAAATTTTTCTGATCCTTTTATATTGTATACATTTGCCTCAGATAGGTCATATGCTACAATACTCACTCAAGAAAATCAAGAAAAGGTAGAAGCCCCAATTGCTTTTTTCAGTTCCAATTTACAAGGAGCTAAGTTGAATTATTCAGATGTGGAAAAACAAGCTTATGCTGTTTTTAAAGAAATTAAATATTTCATAACTTTTTTACTCAAAACACATACCAAAATCATAGTACTGTTTCCAGCGGTAAGAAATCTTCTAGTACAGAAGGATGTGGGTGAAAAAAGGGCCAATTGGGTTACTGCCTTACAGGAATATGACGTAGAAATCAAACCAGCAAGTATTGTAAAAGGTCAAGGCTTTTGCAAAATGCTGGCTGGAGCATCGCTAATGTCCGAAAATCCATCTGCAGAGGTACAAGTGTACGAGGTAAGCCTAAACGATGTTGAGTCATTATACGCTGATATTATTTATTATCTAAAGAATGGATATGCTCCTCCAAACCTCGATCATACCGAGAAAAGAGCCCTAAGGTTAAAAGCCAGACAATATCAACTCATGAATGACGTTCTTTTTAGAATAAATTATGATTCTGTTCTCCTTAGATGTCTAGAGAAAGCTGAAGCTAAAAAAGTCTTGCAGGAACTCCACAACAGGCCAGCGAGTGGACACTATGATGGAGATGCAACTGCTCACAAAATTTTACGCATAGGCTATTACTGGCCCACATTATTCAAAGACGCACATAACTACGTAAGGAAATGTCAAGTCTGTCAAACCGCTACTGGGACACAAAAGAAACCATCCTTGCAACTGCAACCAGTTACCATTGAATAGTGTTTCGATCAGGGGGGATTGGACGTAATAGGTGAGATCGTTCCTCACTCTTCTAAACAGCATAGATATATCCTTACAGCGACAGATTACTTTACTAAATGGGTAGAAGCAGTCCCACTCAAGACGGCTAATGCTAAGAATATCATCGAATTCATAGATCAGTTCATAATCACCAGGTTTGGATTGCCTTCCGCTTTAATGTTTGATAATGCATCATACTTTTCTGGTAATGCAATGACTAAATTTTCACTCAAAAGGGGTTTCAAGCTTAAATACTCTGCCAATTATTACCCACAAGGGAATGGGTTGGCTGAATCTACAAATACTTAATCAGAATCATTAAGCGAACCATTGACCAAAATCATAAAAATTGGCATAAGTTTTTAATATATGCTTTATGGGCAGATCGAATAATGCAGAAAGCCTCTATCGAAACTTCTCCCTTTAATTTAGTTTATGGGAAAGAAGTGGTTCTTCCAACACATCTGGTAATTCCCTCTTTAGCCTTGGTTCAATATATTGATGAAGCACCAACTTCTTCCCTACAACTAAGGCAGGTGGAATTAATTAAGCTAGAAGAACAACGAGAATGGGCTAAGATTACTCACGCTCATCATCAAGCATTGGTGAAAACCTCTTTTGATTCCAATATGATATCCAGAAAATATTTTTAGATGGGAGATCTGGTTTTAAAATGGGACAAGGCTTATGAGGAAAAGGGAAAACATACAAAATTTCAAAGAATGTGGCTTGGTCCTTTTCAAATCATAGAAGTCATAGGTCCATCTACCTTCATGTTACAAGATTTAACAGGGAGAAGAGATTCTTTACCTGTTAATGGTCAGATTCTTAAGAAATATTTTCCATAGAAGATCATTCTTCTATTCTTGTAGAGTAGTTGTTTTCCTTTCTATAATAAAATCGGTTGTAAATAGTTACATTTGAGATTCACGAAAAAGACACAAATTCTCTTCTAGATTTTGTTTTTTCGCTTGTATAAATAGGATTCTTTCTAAAAAATTAATCATTACTATTGAAAGATACAGTTAAAGACTATATGCCTAGAAATGATATTAGTTTCAACTGTATAAACTTTGACAAAAAACACCTTTAGTTAGAAATTGTTTTATTTCAGTCAATAAAAGGTATCAATAACGAAATGAAGATTCTATATAGAAAGGCTCTTTCCAAAAAACTCTATCATTGTCGTCCAGAGCTGTCTTAAGGAAACAATGACTTCCTCCCCACCTAGGAAACTACAATATTCAGAGAATGATCCAAAGATACACTTTAACTTAAAGAGTAAGAGGTCTCATCACGAGCCAACTTATCATGATCATAGATGTTATAGCTTACTGACTTTGCCAAATACTGCATACCACAATAGGGTAATGACTCAAGATTGTTGCAATCAAGGGGTCTCATCATGAGCCAGCTTGTTCAGCAAAGTTATAAATTAGTGAATGTCTGTGTCATGAATTGGCTACCAAACCAAGACATTGCTCTTTAAGAATAAAAAGAAAATGAAAGCAAAAGGTGTGGAAATGGATTTTTCTTTGAAAAGTTGTAAATTTCTCTAAGTAGGATACAGGATCATTGTTGGATAATAGGTAACCCTGTCGAAGCTATAAACGCTTGCTGGCAGCAGAGGCTCTACCTATGACAAATGAGCATATTTCAAACTGATTTATAGAGAAGACTTTGTTTTTATCTTTCTGAACCAAGTAATGACTAATGTAGATACAAGTACTGGCTTGAGGAAGTAAATAATCAAAGTTGGGAAAAAGAAGAAACAAAATATCATTGATAGGAAAAAGCATAATGTACTTAGTCTTTCTATAGTAAAGTTTAATTTTCTGGAAAATTTTCTGTTTTGGAAGTTTTGAAAATTCAAAAGAGCAGCAGAGATAACTGGTTCTTCCAAGTGAATCGCAAATTATTGTGGCTAGCAACAACCCCCCTTCTTATTTAGTGTTATTCCTAATACTAAATAAGTGGGGACCCTTAGTTAAAAAATTTTAAAAATCAAAGTAGTGCTTAAATTTCCTTTTCGAATAAGCTTACCATCATAAGCTTAGGAAGACCCCCTTGAAAAATCAAAAAATCTAAGTTTTATGATAAGGTAAGACAAAATCTTTCCTTAGGAAATATCGCATCGCAAAAAGATGACAGGGTACCACCTTACAAACCGAATTCCAACATTGCGAGATCGCGATATGCGATAATAATAAAATATCATATCGCATATATCAAACACAACTTACATTTAAAAAACTTTAATTTGCCGATATGCGATGACGTCGATCGCAAATCACATTTCGCAGAAAACAGAATAACAAAGATTGCCATATATCACGTTCTTGCAATCTGCGATATTGTGATATTGCGATTTCGCGATACAACGATAATACGATAATGCGATGTTACGATTCTGCGACATTGTCATTTCGCGATGTTGCAATCTGCGATATTGCGAAGCAAATCGCAAAATTGCTTCATCGTAGATCTTTCGGGCTCGTTATTCAAAAAAGTATTTTCCATAAACTGACACCTGGTTATGCGCTTTAATGCTAATAAATGAATTAGTTGCTAGTTATTAATGGAATATGGGGTCGTGATTATCGAAAAATCATCTCACGTAAGGTGGTATATTTGATGCATCTTCGGCATTTAAAACTTTCCCATCACACTTCCTTGTCACTATTTTCACTTCACTTGTGAATTGCAGGAACAGAGAACAGAGAACGATACAAAGCAATACGCAGGATAAAATGGGAAAGAAAAGCAAAGCTCTGAGCTCTGAAGAAAAAGAAATGGCACCCTTGTATACAGACACGACCTGTAACAGAGATGCAGGAATTGCTACGTGGGAAGGCATGTATAATCTGCTTGAAGAGGAGAATCCCAGAGTAATGGAAGTTACTGCTACTACGGGCTCACATAGTTCTTCTGAGGCATCCATCACAGAGCTAGCTTGCTCATTCTTGCACTGGATAGTAGCAAGACCCAAAATTCTCCCGTACATGGACATGGTGAAGTGGATACTGGACAGCGTTGATATCAAAAACAAACAGTTTAAGACTCAGGGTCAAGAGCTTATAGAATCATTATTTTCACAAAATTTGAACTTTATACCACCTAAAAGGAAAAAGCGCAAAAGGCAAAGAACGCATCTAGGAAACCCGGATCAAGAAACGGAGGCAGTTCTGATGTGCGATTAGTGCTAATCACGCATCACTGAGAAAAATTTCTCAAAAAGGAAAGCATATAATTTCTCAGTCACCCGCAAGCCACAAAAATTGCAAGAAAGCAACGATACAAACAGATTGGAAGTAGAAGGCCCAAGAAAAGGTAGAAGCAATCCAAGGGTTAACCAAGTTGAACTTGGATTATTACTGGGCATACTTGGTAAAGCCACATAGCCAGTGGATGACTCTTAAGTGTATCATCAATTCGGCCGAAAAGATGGCGCCAACTCTTGTCGATTCTGTTTTCTCAGCTCAGCTAAAATCGGAAGTCGGCCAGCCGACTCTTCTTAAACAGATGCTGCAAGCTTACGATTTCAAGGACCAGCTACAGAAGTAGTTTTAATTTTAGATTTAATTTTAGTTTTATTTTTTTTTCTATTTTCCTGAAATAAGGATGGTCATTTAAACCGCATCCTACATTTTTGTAATAATTTATTTTTAGATTTAGTTAGTAGTATTTAAACCCTTCTCATGCATTTAGAGAAGGGTCCTGAAATTTGTCAAAAACTTATCCTTAGAACATGCACTTCTGTACCCTCTGAGGAGGTTTTGATGAATGAATGGAAAGGATTTATTGATGTTTGCATTAGTGGATGTTAGATCAAGAAGAGATAAATCGTTATCGCTTGAAGCTCATGAGTAGGACTAGTTATAAATGGTACTTCTATCTCTTAACTATTTCTGCCCTTGTGTTAAAGTGATTTTCATGTTCAGTTATTTATATATTGATGTATGAATGCCTGAGTTATCATTTGGCACCTTTGTATGGTGATAGCTATTTATTTATGCTTGATGTATGAGTAGCTTATTATGCAATATGTTTCTCACAACTGTTTCGTATAACTTTTTATACGAAGTGGTTCATCCTTGTTGAATTCTTTTCTCATAACAGTTGAATGATATTTATTACTAGTTGTTATTTGAAATCATTTTAGAACGCATAAAAGAAAGGTTACACCCCGGGTTAGTGTAGACTTAGATATTTCTGCTTATTAGAATACAATTTTTATATTATTAGATTAGAATTAGAGTAGAAGTATTCCATTTAGAAATTGTTAGAAAGAGAAATATCAGTCCATCACACACACACACATAAATTGGGAAACTGGTCCCATATCCCCAATCGGACCCACTATACTAAACGGAAAAGGAGCTGCTAACCAAGGTCCGGACCGGGTGGGTATCCCCCTTGTTGTAGACCCAATTTTCGAGGCTTCAACAAGTCCCCACCCATAATCCATGGTATATATACATATCTCTCTTTGAGATCCATAAGAGAATCTAGAAACCTGAGTTTGTCATCCATTCTCTGAGCGCCATAAACATTCGTGACTAGATAGGTCTCCCTATCGCCCACAGGTTGAATAATCACTGATAAATAATTTCTAGAAGCCTCAACATCTATTATACCAATCTTTAGGGGGTTCCAAAGAGTAAGAATGCCTCCTGCTGTATTTTCTGCCTTGACTTCTAGAAACTCGAATTGATTGAGCCATTTGTTATAAATTTCTTTTATTTTTTGAATGGAACATTTAGTTTCCTGGATAAAAATCAGATCAGGAGCTTCTTGTTTCATTATGTTACTAAGTAATCTTTGCTTCCTTTTACTACCTAGACCCCTGATGTTCCAAGAAGTAAACTTCATCATTAAAGATTTGTGAAGGAGTAACTGGTTAGGTCTTTCATCTTACCTGAATCTATCATTAGTTTTCCACATTCCATCAACAACTCATTTTGCTTTTTTCTACCTCTTTTCTTTCCTAGGCATCTAGGTGCTAATCCTGGTGTGTTTTTTTTAGTTTTCACACCTTCGTTACCCTGTTTTTCTATGTTACCTTACCTGTTCATCCCTTTAGCCTGGGTTTTCCATAAGTACAGCTGTTGTACTCTAGTGAACTCTTCTTGAGGTAATGAGTTTAACCCTCCCATGGTTCCCTGTTTCAAGAACCCTTCCAAATCCAGGTGTTCTCTATCAATAATCTCTTGAAGTTCATGGTCCTCCATTTCCATCTCGCTTTGGGTCATTTCCTGGTCCATATCTAGTTCTACATCGCTCATCATAGCCTCTTTCTGTTTATTATTGTTCTTTGTTTGGTCTTTGTCTTCCTCTTTCTCCTTCTCCTCTGGACTTCCCTCCATTCCCTGATCTACTTTTGTCATCTCTTCTTCTTCCTTGAGAACTTGGTACCTGTTCAGATTAGCCCGAGGCCCTTCTGCTTGATGTTGCTTAAGTCCCCTTTTGCCCCCTTTTCCTCTATGGCTCACTTTTTGAAAGCTTTCCATATCTTTCATTGTGGAAGCTTTACTCTTGTTCTCTATTTTACTGAGAGGGAAATCCCTGAAAAGGTGTCCATGCTCATGGCATCTGCGACATCTAAAGGGAATATGTTCATAATCTACTGTTTGCACCCATTCTTCATCAAAAACTTCCAAGATCACCTCATCCGGTAGAGCTCCGGAGAGATCCATTTCCACACAGATTCGTGCAAAGGAAGTGTATTTTCCTCTTCTAGTGGCTTTAGAAGCTTTGACAAAACATCCTAATTTATTTCCTATGGCTGTTAATGATTCTGTTTGCCAGTAATCAAGAGGAAGGGAGTAAAGTCTTACCCAAACCAGAACTGATGTGAAAGTCTCCTGCTCTGGGACAAAGTTCATCATCCACGACCTCATATAGAGGCTAACAACTACGTAGAAGTAGGGCCCTCCTTCAAACACTCTATCTTTATCCTCAATATTTGTGAAGACCACAGTAAAGAATCCCTTTGACCCCAGATGTAGGTCAATGCTCCCTTTTGGTTTCCAATGGTATTTAATCCATGTCTGTAATGCTTTTTCAGTGGGCCATACTCCCATGAATTTACAAATGATAGCATAAGTCTGCATGTGGTCCCTGTGTGCCTGCAGAGCAGGATCATTCAGAACTACTTTGGGTGTAACCTCAATTTTCAGTTTACATGGTCCCTTCTGTGCCTTGGTTTTTGCTCCCTTTTCCTTGTCGTCTTCCTCCTTGTCTTTTGTGCTTTTATTATCCCGTGCTTTGACTCCCTCTTGCTCTTCTTCCATGCTCTCTTTCCATTCTTCAGCAAGACCTCTGACCTCTTCTATTGGTTTCTTACCTTGGCTGGCAATAGTCTGCTTGTAGGAGGGAATGGAGCTCCCTCCTTCACGCCCTTCCATGGAGTTGAACACTTTCTATAGACTATAAACCCTAGCTGTTCAGTGTGCCCCCTTGGTTCCTTTAGTATCATCATTTGCATTCAAACTTTCACCTTCATTTGCACCTAAAGCATTCATTACAAAACACTTTCGGGGATATAAAATAGAAACCAAGCAGTAAATGAACTTAGGGAAAACATAGGTATGGGGAAATATAGCAATAAACAAACCTAACCTTATAACTGCAATGTACACAAGGGACTCTTTTTTACAAACTAGGATGTGCACACGAAGTTCCATTAAGTTCAATGAGAAAATGGGATCAAAAACATCCCTCTCAATGTCCATGAGAGGAATGTGGGTCGAAGAACTTGACAGGGAAATTTTCTTATGCATTTCAAAGGTTTTAATGGTCAAATGTGATCTATAAATACTTGGATAACGGTAGTTGGTATTGGAAATTTTAATTCAAGTAGGAAAATAATTGAAAACATGCTATAAACACTAGAAAAGGAAGCTGACAATGCCAATTATGAGAATGAAAACAAACTTTATGGAGAAAACAGAAAAAAAAATACAATGGAAAAAATGAGATTTAATGTTGAAGTGATGTTCATGGGATGGGATGACGTGGCAGAAGTGACATGGTGAGGTGAAAGGGTGACGTGGTGGATGTCAACTGTTCCTGTAGAGTCACACTCAGTTACCGCAGAATTATGGGAGAACCCACTATAACAGGCGAGGCCCGCTAGTGGTGATCCAACAAATGATCTCATCCATTGGTTGATGGTCAACTAATTCAACGTTGACTCCTTTACATAAGAACTTAGGCACATAACCTTCGAACCCTTTGTGATGTTGGGTTTCCACCATCGAGAGGACCGACACCACGAACAACTCCGCGTGACGAATAAGCTGACATTTAACCCTTCAATTATTTTAACTCCATGAGGGCCCCACCAACATACTTTATGATAGTGTTGCATCATCTTTAATCTCAATGTTAATCCACCATTAATTTTTGAAAATCCTAACACTATAATAAGTATGTTTTTTTTTTTTAATATATCATTTTTCTTTTTCACTATTAAAAACATAGTGAAAAATTAGCTACAACAGAACCCTAACCACTTTGTTGGGGATTTCCAATTGAGAGCCTTTCTATCATATCTAAACAATCACATTGAAAGGATAATTGCTCAGAAAGTAGCAAAGAATAACTACAACTATAATATATGGGTAAAAGGAAAGTACTACAAGCTCAAGAGTGTTCTCATCACACATTTTAGTTGGGTAAACTCCTATCAAAATGCAACATTTATGGCTTAGAACAAGCAAGAATCTATTTATTAATAAAAGACACAAACAGAGGTGTTGTCCAAAACAACTATAGAAGGATGTGGTCATAGGTGGAAACAAGCCATATAAGATATGTGAAAAAAATATCCATTGAATCCCAACAACCTTGTAGTGGCTTTAGAGAGTGTGCATAGGTATATTACAGGCATTAGAACTACTAAAATGAATGTATATGCCTCCATTTTCACTACCCCATGATTTGGCTACTAGCCCCAAAGTATCAATTTGATTATAACATGCCTAAGAAAGAAGAGGTTGCTTGCTGGAGGGAAATTTAGAGGAGAAAAGGTTATTTCATTACCTATGATGCAAGGGAGGTTGAATACAACATCAACAACCTCCATGGGGGTCAATATCACTTTCATTCATATGACTATCTAGTTGCATGTGGACATGCAAAATTTTTGGCTGGGGTGAGATGACTAGCACCCAAATTGACATCTCTTCAACACCCATTCACTACCTTATTAAATACCTTTATGCCATCTCCATACCATATTATAACTCATTTTCTCATAACAACGCACTTTTGGACAAGGTGCAACATTTCTTTGATTATGTCACTTTTAATGCTTATTCTTATGTATTAAGTTAATAATCTTCCTTTTCATGCTAACTGATGAGAATTTATGAGAAATACTTTAGATAGAATCATATAGGTACCCTGCAGGTGACAATGAAGGATTTGGAGAATATTAGTTGTTGCAAAACATTTGTGTTGATACAACTCCTTTGTGTTGCTGCAACGATACTTTTATGTTGTTGCAAAACTCTAGGTCACAGTATTCCAACAACGCAGGTCGCATTGCTACAACACCTCCAACAAGTATTGATACCAAATGCATGAGTACCAATGTTGCAACATGTTGGAGTATTAATTCTGCAACATGTCCAAAGTACCAATGCTACAACACCTAAGTATCAATGTTGCAACAGATCCAGAGTATTGATGCAACAACACATCCAGGATAGTAAAGCTGCAACACTTTAGCAGACCGCTTGTGGAAGCATGATGCTACAGATCCTTACCTACAAAGTTGCAACTCCATGGAAAATTAAAGTAGCACAATACAAGTCAACTATTGAATGCAAAATTTTCACTACTATTTTCGTAATAGAGGGATGCACCACTTTATTACTTAACAAAGGAAGAGATAAAGGTGGTTGATCATCTAATGTGGAAATATTGACTATAATAGTTTTGACCCAACCTCTTGCCTATCGCGGTGGCTGAGTGAGTTAGTAGATACATGATTTTTCCATATTTTTGTTATGTTATTGTAACAAAGGGAGAATATCATGAGAATAAAATATTCTGATGGTTTTCCCTTAAATTCTTGAAGAAACTGAGATATTAAAGCATTGTATAAATGCCTCACTCTACTCGAGCTAGGGTAGCAAATAAGTAATAAGGATAAGATTGTTGTAATAATATTTGGATTGCTATTAATTAGATCTAGTTGGTTCCCATTTCATTTCTATTTTTTGAGATTTGATGTGATGATAGTGTAGGTGTGCTGGTGTAAGTTTAATCGTTTCCTTGTCTAAGGAGGTAGCCACCCCTCCTTAGTTAGGTAATGCATGTATCTTAATTAGGATGATTTATATTTTCATTTTTAGTTTAGTTGATTTAATTATTTACTTTGTTTCTTAATCATTCATGTTGCTATAACTCCTAAGTACCTTAATCCATTACCTAACTATTAGTGTTTCTAAAATCCATTAAGAAATTTACTTTGTTTTCTCATGTTGTGTTTTGATTGAATTAAGTAGTGATTTCCTCTATTTCCTAGATTATGTGGTGTTATCCTTGATTCGATTTGGATTTTTGTATGATATGTTGCTATCATTTTAGTATCTCAAGAATTCATGAACATTATGGTTGTAGATTTTAGGAATAAGCAATCGACTTGAGCAAGTCATCTATTTACTTTCCTACCTCTATGTTTACATTCTAGCAAGAGTGATTTACTTTCCTTCTTATATATTTACTTTCCTATACTACAACTTCATCGTTATTTAACATATTGTACTAGCATATATGGTGCATGATAGTTCACAAGTTCCATACAAACACCTTATTGATAATTAAATGTAGTTCTCATTTATTTACTACGAAATTAGGATGTAATTGAAAGTCCCTTCAATGGTCAACTAGAAAAACCACCAAATGAAGTGAAGACGGTTAGTGGTCAACTAACAAAACCACCACACGAAGAATCCAAAGCTCCATCTTGGACCCTTTCAAGAATGAACTATTGGAAAGATTCTCACATTGCACCTGATAGGGGAAATATTATATATTAAGAGTCAAGCTTCAAAGTCTAATCAATTAATAAAAATTCAATAAGCATTTGGGAATTCCAACATAGCAATTGGTCTCCTTAAGAAGAAATCAACGACTATTTTAGTTACTCATCGGGAATGTTCAAACATAACAACTATTCACTTTAAAATATTGGTGACCTTTTAGGCATATCTTAATTAAATCTCAGTTCAACAATTTTATAATTAAGATGACAAAAAATTAATGGTATAATTATTTAGACTTATGATTAAGGGGGGGAATGTTAGACTATGATCCCCTAGACAATCAAAAAGTCCAAGACCATATATATATATGAGTTGTAAAACTTATTTTTGATAAGGTGTTTTCATGATCCATTGATGGGTTGTTAGTGAGATATAGATCTAGAGTGATCCAATTGATGTTCATTACAATCCGTAGATCAATACAACTAGTTAAGATTAAGGCATAAACCATTTTTCTACCAATTTCTTGTCGCGTCTCTCTTGCACCTAATTCTTAACAATCCAAAACATTTTTGTATGCACGCAATGCATTATGAACATAAAATTTGAATCACTACCCTTGTTGGAAGAAGGGCCCAATTAAGTTTTCTGTATTTGGGTTGTTTTCCTATTATAATTAGTTAGCATGGTTGTTTATATTTACATAAATTAGCTTGCATATTTATTAAGGATTTACGTTTTAATTTTGCATAGCTTATATCTAGTTGAATGTTATATGTACGTTAAGATATGTGAATGCTTGATATCTGCCTAAAGAAATACCACCTACAACATTGTATTTGGTTTTTACACTTGTTATATTAATTCCAAAGTTCTTTAAAATTCTGATCTATCTTATAACATTGAGTTATGTAATTAAGTTAAGCTAAAAATAGTAAGCTAAAATATATCATTACTCGAGATATTATTGTGAGTATAATATTATATTACAAATATCACAAATATGTTCAACAAACAACTTTAATTTCATACAAAATCCCAACTAGGTACATTATGCCTAATTCAGTTAATTAATATCATTAAAAAATATCTCAATAATAAATATTAAATATGTGTACTTTGTATAAATTCTCTTTGTATCAATAATTATTATTTGCTTATGTTAACTCTATAAATCCTATTATGGGCACTTTATGTATAAAAAATAATAAAATGATAAATAATTGAAAATTGAAAAAATATCCACCATATAAATTGCACAAGAAAGATATCATTGATAGTAAATGTTTAAATCATAGTCTAATTTTTTCATAGAACTTCTTTAGTCGGTGGCTAAATTTTTCATAAGCTACTAGCCTCAATCTTGTGTCTACATTAATTTTATAAATTCTAATATGGCTTTTTTATATAAAATAATAAAAGATAAAAACAATTAAAAGAAAGAATATCATTATAATAAATGTTTAAATGAATCATGATAATTTGTTTTCCAAATAATATGCATGCAACCAACCACTTTATAGAACAAATGTTGAATTATGTAATACATTTACATTAATCCCAATGAAAATAAGAAATACGATTGCTTAATATATTTTTCTTATGCCCAAGGATACAACTAAAGGTAGACTGAATACAATAATTGATAGTTTACAAAAATTATAATTTATTAACAAATCCTCACAACGAGAAAAACTATGTATTACATGCAAAAAAAATCTAGACGCCTTCCTTATCATAAAAAAATATTTGTCATTGGAGTGTTCCTAAAAGGAACAACTGAAACTAAATAATCAGGACCTATAGATATTTATGAACCCTGAATATTCCCGTGATTTTGTGGATGGCCATCGATATTTGACAGGTTTTTCCTATTAAAGTTTCTAGAAGCACAATTGTTTATGCACATACTGCACAAGGAAATGTTATGTTTATGTTAAATAATATTCACGTAATCATACCGACTATAAAGAGGGAGAAAAAGTGGCATAAATGCTATGGATTGGTTGGGAGAAATGAAACATTTCAAAGGATAAACAACCCAAAATTTTCAAAATCTATTTTTTTAAATTTTTGTATGTTCTATGCTTAAGAGCAATTTAATTCAAATTTTTTTATTAGCCCAATATCAATTTCTAGAATAACAATCACATCAGCATGATAGTAAAATGCAGATAGAACATAAATATAAATACTAGAAGACAAGCCAGGACAAAAGGACACAAGATGTGGCACCAGCCAGGGACAAACCCCAATGTGGGGAAACCCTTGATCAATTCTTCTTATATTCTTCAATAATTTAGCGGAGAGAGAGACATAGTACAATTATATAAATCTGTAATTTTATGATAGTAGTAGCAAAACCCTAACCAGCGAAGTCAAGGCTGGTCAAACATGTCAGATTTGACCTCTAGTCAACCTCAGTCAACTCGGCCTCCAACAACAAGAATAGGCAACCCAAATTAGTCTGAAATCACCAGTCAAACTATAGTCAACGCTGGGATAGATCTGCGATCAACCTTTGACAGTCAACATTGGTCAAAGTGTGGTCAAAAAAGGTCAAGGAAGCTACCCAGAAATGCAGCATGCCTAGGAGATGCTGCCCAACCCAATCCGCAGTCCAGGAAGCCTCCACATTGGTCAAAACTGTCCAATCTACCCACTTTCACCTTGGTCAACCCAAGTCAACGCTGCCTTAACTAGATCTGCGTCCTCCTTCTTCCCACGTGTGAGATACCTGCTCCTCCTACATATACCAAATCAAGCTAGGAGAGATAAGAATGAGAGATGAGATGAGTGATTTTATTCCACATTATCTCCTCCTTTTATATGCCACGTTGATGATAAGCTGGGGGTGTAAAACATTGTTTTGCTTGCTGGCTGACCTTGACAAATTGTCAGGAATACAAATAAATTCATATCTCCATGAATACATGTCGGAATCAAATGATCGTTAGATGAATCCTACATGTCTCGGTGAGAGGAATCTAAGAAAAATATTAGCTACCATAAATAATGTGACCCATATGGAATTTGACCCTAGTTGCCAATTTTAACACTCCCTCTCAACTAGGGAGAACTCCATCTACTAATCCATCTGTCTGTCAGTACCATCTCTGCCATCAATTCAATTCTCTGCACTGCTCTGCTGAACTATGAAGAATAAGAAGTGATCGAGAATGTATCATACCATTCTCTACTGACCCGAAGTCAGTCACGGATAGAGAGTGTCACATAGTACTCTTACTGACCTAAAGTTAGTCCCAATGAAGAGAGTGTATCATACCCTCTTACTGATGCAAGAACAGTTTCAAATAAAAAGAGTGTCTCATACCACTCTTACTGACCCAAAGTCAGTTCCAATTGATCCCAGATCAATATCATCCTAGCATAGGGAGTATGATAGTTACATGATTGATCCATCAGTACTACTATGGTCCCTATCCTCGTTTCCCTACTCATTAGCCAGATTAGAGGTATATCCCATGACTCCCAAACTGCATGGGTAGAATGTCTCAGTAGGAGAAGAATGAACCACTCTTCCCGCCTACATGTCGCCATGGGGTATCACAAGGGAAGGATGAACCACTCACCCTGTACACAACAAACCACTAGGAGAAGGTTGAACCACTTACCCTATGGTTTCTCATCGCTCCAAGAAGTACCCCAAGCCCCCCAGAGCTCCCATAGCTCAATGTACATATCATACAGGACCCTCATAAGGGGGTCTTTCCATGACTCTTAATCATTCTAGGAAAGTCAAGAATTTTACCTTTCTCGGGGGCTTCATCAGAATGTCGGTGACCTGCTCATGTGTCCCAATATGATGGATCCTTATTGCTCCTCATTGTACCATATCCCGAATAATGTGGTACCTGATATCGATTTTCTTGGAGTGATCATGAAATACATGATTCTCTGATAAATGAATCCCACTCTCGTTGTCACAGAGGATCACAGTAGTATCCACTGCATGTCCAAACAATTCACTAAAGAGCTTCCACAACCAGATAGCTTCACAGGAGGCCATACTCGTAGAAATGTATTCGGCCTCAACAGTACTTAATGCCACCGAATTCTGCTTCTTACTCATCTAGGATATCGAAGCAGAAACCAAAGAGAAACAGCACCTGAAAGTGCACTTATGATCCACCACACTACCTTCCCAATTAGCATCAAAATAACCATGCAGCCTCACATCTCCAACAGTGTATCTTAGTCCATGAGTGATTTTGCCCTGAAAATATCTTAGAATATTCTTGACACCAATCTAATGTGAGTGGTAAGGCTCAACCATATATTGTCTCAAGGTGTTGACTGAAAACAATATATCCAAACAGGTGTTCACCAAGAACATCACTGCTCCTATGAGTTGATGATACTCAGAAGAATTTCCCAATACAGGTCCGACAACACTACTGCATAACTTCTTGAAGTTAAGCTCCATTGGGGTAGTCACAGGCTTGCAATCCACCATCCAAAATCTCTCCAATATCTTCACCACATATTTTCCTTGAGATAGGAAAATTTCTCTTGGCTTTTGCTAGACCTCTAACTCTAGGAAATAGTGCAGCGGTATGTTGTGCTATACAACAACCCCCCATTTCTTATCATTTTATTCACAAAATTACCATATGAAATGGGTCCCTTTAGAGTTTGATTGGTATCAATATCACATTATTCAAAAAAGGTCCGATAACCAAATGAAAACATTATATAAAAACCCAATTTGATCAAATAAAACAATCTTTTATTATTGCGATAAAGTGATCGCAAGATCGCATATCGCAATGACATAAAGAACACAAATAAGTGACATATTGGTTTCCGCCGATGCGATATCGCTATCGGCTATCGGCGATACTCTATACGCAGTCTTAAAGCGCCATAAGCCTTTCACCCCGATGCGATGCGATATCGCAATCGGCAATCGGCAATACTCGATGCACATTTTAAAGCACCCCCATGCCATTGGCCCCGATGCGATGCGATATCGGCGATCGGCGATCGGCGATATACAATACATATCTCATATGATGCCAATACTCCCGATGCGATGCGATATCGCTATCGGCTATCGGGGTTTCCAAAAGATGGCAATATAAAAGGTTTAAGTTTGCCCCGATCGCCGATTGCGATAAAGCGCAGATTTCAAAAAACCGTTGGAATAAAGGGATATCACGATTTATTTCATATTAAAGGCTTGATCCGTCCAACAATGATTCACCTGCGCGCAACCGCCAAAACATCCACAGCACGATTAAATGAATCATTCGGCCGATTAATGATATAATGGGCATTTAAGATTGGCAGGTTTTTAACAGCCATTTAATGTGATCGTAAGTCCTAAAATCCTCCCATGGATTGTATCTGCGCCCATTTTAAAAGCTAATACCTTATTACGCATCAATCAATATATCTCATCACTTTGAAGTTTTCATTGTCATTTCTCTGTGTTACGTTTATTTTCGCCTCTGTGCAGAATTCATCCAAAGGAGAAAGCTCAAGCAAAATGGGGAAGAAATCCAAGAAGACCACAGGCGCTTCCGCTGCGCCAGCTGCAGGACAAGCTGTCGCTGACAAAAAGAAGGGATTGATATCCGATACTACATGTTTGGGTCTCGTCAGAACTACTTGGCAAGGTACCTACAACCTGATTGAAGTCGAAGAACCAGCAGCAACCATAGTACAAGCCACTGTAGATTTAACTCGGAAATCAGATGGTACTCTAAAGGACTTAGCTGACTCTTTCCTTCATCGGATAGCAGCTAGGGAACAAATTCTCCCATATACTGATGTAGTGCGGTGGGCAATTGAGGAAATCCCAGTCCTGGATAGAACCTTCAACACCAGAGACGGGAGAATTTTCGGGTCATTCAGGGCGGATGATCTAAGGCAAATGTATCATTTGCCTGAGCCAGAGAAGATATACAATAAGGCGTTCCTGGAAAAATTCTCAAACGAGAACGAAGTTGAATCCGAACCCATCCGGGATTGGAGACAAAATCCGGCAAAGCACAAACATGAATCTTCCGGTAAGTACTCGGTTGATTCCCTAGCTTCTCCTTATTGCTACGCTGGAATAATGATGTGTAGATTATGGGGATTGCACGACTCTGCTAATTTCACTATAGAAATGGTTCCCCTAATGGAAGCAGCATGCAACAGTGTAATAATGGATTGGGCCACTATTCTCTCAGATAAACTAGCCACAGCTCTTCTTGACTTTAGGAGTAAGACTCGCATCTCTGAAAGGATAATCCCCCCATTCTATTACAGTGCCTATATCTTAGATACCTTGTGTTTTAATTCTAAATTTCCTGTGCTCGGCTAGAGGTGGAAACCACAAGACCCCATGCCTATTCACATATACCATCAGAAGTTATGGAAATCCTCTTATAAGCACCATTTGTACCAAGTCTGCAATGGCTTTATGTTACCTGTTTATTATTCTATTTTTGATAAACCCGCTCCAAAGATTTCTTATCAAGCCGAAATTGATTTAACCTCAATAGGTAGATGGTTCGGGGAGGAGAAATTCACTTATATAAGAGTTTTCGATAGCCAAGCCGAACCTCATGTTGTCCCTTTATACATACCAGATAAACTGTTGGCAAGAGAAATCTGTTACCGGATTATGGCTGAGAGTGTTACACAGACTCTCAAGAAAAATAAGAAGCAGGGCTGGCCCTCTTTTCCCTTGAGATGTGGTGTCTATACTCTGCATGATCTCAAACATGCAGAAAAGGAAGCCACGAAGATTAAATCATTAACTCTGGTGACTCTCCCAAATAGGCAGTTTGATCCAAACAAATTTGCCTATACTGCACTAGAACAGGCCAAATTGACAAAATTTGATCATAAAGAAGATATGTTTGACGACCTGTTCTCTTCAGCTGAGACAATAAATCAGGTTAAAGCATTCGCCAAAGTGAAATATAATGATGAAGGGTTGACTGAATTTAATAAAATTAGAGAACAGAGGTTGCAAACTCTGCCTCTAGATTTATTAGCGACAACCCCAGCGACATCGTCAAGTGAGCCTGATCGGCAACAGTCAAAGGAACCTCCAGTTATAACGAAAGAACAAGAGAAGCCACAGGAGGAAAATCGGAAGAAAGAATAAGAGGAAAAGTAGAGAAGAGTGAAAGAGGAAAAGCAGAGGAAAGAACAAGAGGAAAAGCAGAAGAGAGAGCAGGAGGAAAGGCAGAAGAGAGAGCAGGAAAAAGTGCGGAAGGAGACCCAAGCTGAAAAGGAAAAACAAACCACCATTGATGTCAATATAGATACTCATATTGACCCTAAATTGCTCCAGGAATGGAAGCAATTTGATTCCATTATCAGTGGTTTGGAATGCTCAAAGGACACAGACACTTCAAAGGTAACGGATACACAAGATATCACTTCACCACAGGTTCTAAGTGGAACCAGCGGCCCACTCATTTCTAAAGAGGTAGACGTAATACCAAAGGACCCCTCCGACCAAATCATTCTGCAGGTAGAAGATATTCCTCCCCTGGATGTTTTCTACATCCCAAGGCATAAAGCGGTGGTTAAACGACAAAGGAAAAGAAGAAGGACTGATCAATCTTCCCTTTTTCCAGAGCAAACTGTCACGGGCAATGTAGTTTGGAAGGAGGAATTTGACCCCTCCGATGACCTGACAAAACTGTCACAGTATGCAGGAGCTTATTCGGCAGCGACAATAGACAAGGCATCGGAGGTAAGCCTTTTACTGAAAACAAAGGATCAGGAGATTTTCTCATTACAGGCATAGTTAACTGAAGCAAAGCAGAAAGCGGAGCAGGCAGAGCAGCAATTGTTGACACAGCAGCAAGTGAACAGTCAACTAACACAACAATTGCAGGCAGAAAAACAAAGGATTGACCAAAGTGCAATCCAAAAACAGAAAGAATTATCAGAGGCATTGGCACAATTGAAGGCAGCGAACGAGCAAATGATGAAAACAAAAGATGAGCAAATTGCTCAATTATCATCACAGCTCGAGAAAACAAAGGGCGTTCCACAAGTGGCTGAATTTAGAGCAGAAGCATTACAAATAAATACTGCATTAATATCTCAAATTAAGCTTCTGTGTCAACAAATTGCCCAGGCAGAGCCACTATGTGAATTAACGGCATCCATAGGTAAGCAAGTAGACAAGGCGAGGACTGAATTAGATCAAGCTGAAGAAACGATAGCTGCATTTCTCGATTGGCAAGATTCTGACCAAGGACAAGTGGCCAATTTACCCAGGATCTTAGAATCACACAAATATATACTCTTCACAGAATGGCAGTCCCAGTTAATGAAAGCAGAGAGGGCGATTTCAAGATGTAAATCAACTTCTAGCAATTTAGTTGAATTGGTCAATAACACTCTCTACTTATCAAACATGATTTCCCAATGTACACCAGGAAAGTTGACAACAATGAAAACATTGGAGCAATCATGTTATCCAGATCTAGAAGAAAAGGGGAGATTAATCGCTGGGATTAATAGTTTAACCTGGGACACCTATTGGTTCTTCCTGGTAAAGCCGCACACACAGAGAGCCGCCCTCAAGTGCCTAACGGATGCAATTGGGTATATTATCCCCGATATTCAGGATGCCACCTATGCCGCCCAACTCAGCTCGCGTCTCAACAAACCACCTGAAGTAGAGCCAATGCTTGCGATAAGTCAGCTCAGATTTAAAGGCAAGCAGCCTACTTGATGAATCATGCCGCCAATTGCCAGATCGCTGAGGAAAATAGGATCAAAATTTATTGATACCAATTAAGTAGGATTTATGTTTTATAGATAGGTAGATTAATTAAGTATTTATAGACCCTTTCATTGTTTTGGAAAGGGTCGTAAAGTTTTGTACCTGACTTAAAGGCTGAAGTTGCACTATTGTGCTTCAGTCATATTCTTTTATGAAACTGGACCAGTTGTTCTTAATTCGATAAGGAAGCTTTTTATGCAATTGTGCACTATTGTCTTTGTATGGAAAATGTTTCTGCGTTGAAGGAAGAATTACAAGTAGCGATTGATATTGGGAGTGTCAAAGTAGCTCATATGGTATTTCTATCTATGTCTGAATTCATTCCTTTCATGTGAATTGTTATTTGATTATCCTTGCTATTATTGATTATATGCATGTGCTTTAACAGCAGTTCTATATTCCTTCCACTATTGGATGTTTTATGGTATGCTTTTCTTTTAATCATGTATGTGTCGATGATATAAATGATGAGTGTAGTAATATCGCTTTAATCGCTTTGCTTAACTATTTAGGCACAGTAATCTTGAATGAAATAATATCCATGTCTGTTAGATGGAGTCATCTATATGCCTGTCTATAGACACAGACCATCAAGCGCTACACTTTAGAGCTCAATAGGTTCCCGGGATAGGTCATAGTTCTTGTATTATTGTTAATAGATTTAGTTATTCGCCCATCACTAGCTTAGTTAATAAATCATCCATTCATCCCATTTATCCACTTTTGGGAAACTGGTCCCATTATCCCCGGTCGGAGCCACTATTCGAAACGGAAAAGGAGCTGTACTAAGGTCCGGACTGGGTTGTTATCCCCAATGTTGTTGCAGCGATTTTCGAGGCATCAACATTTTTGGCGCTAGAAGGAGGGCCCAACTGTGAATGGCAAACAAACCCAAATTTGTAGGCCATTCTAAGAGTAATTCTCCCTCTGTATCTCCTCGTACTTCCCAATTGTATGTTGGTTCTCCAGTATCCAAACAAGAAGAAGAGGAATCAACTACCACTGCTCAAACCCATCATACTCGAGAACAATTAAGTCTTGAATCACCTGAAGTCCAGTCTCTTATCCACAAACTTCAGAGCTTCTCGATTTCACCACAGAAATCTGAGGTATCACAAAGTAGTGCGACTTCGCAGTTCAATTTACCTCACCCTCTCACCAGACTTCAGAGCGAAAAGCTCGGTATTGAACCCACTGAGTTCCCTTTACCCAAAAGGAAAAAGGCAAAGAAATATACTGAAGGATCTGATAGTGAAGAGCTTTCATCCACATCCTCCATTGCATCTTCCCCTCTGCAAAGTCAACCATCCACTCCCCCATTACATATTGTTGTTCATCAGGGATTAGGAGCTTCAACATCCCAACCTGCTCACTCCTCAACATTATTTCCTTCCCAGACATCTGGAATTCCAACAGTAGTATCAACCACTACTGCTATTACAATGGCAGATCCATGGACCAGGCCTGGTGCAGTCAACATGCCTGCACCATTGCATCCATTACCAGATGCTCTTGAAAAATGGCTACCCAAATTTAATCCAGATGATGGGACCCAGGCTGAGGAACACATTAATAATTTCATGTTGGCAGTCAACTTGAAAGGAGTAACAGAACAAGATGTTGTTGTTAGACTCTTCCCTTACACCTTGCAAGGATCAGCAGGATCCTGGTATTTTTCTTTACCCTCTGGTTCCATTACCAGTTGGAACACTTGCCAAGAGCAGTTTCTTACCAAATATGGAGATGATAGGTCTTTAGCTACCCTAATAAACGATCTCTCCAATCTGAGAATAGAGCATAGGGAACCAATTAAGGAATTTAATGCCCGCTTCAATAAACTCCTGAATAAAATCCCTACAGCCTCCAAACCAAGTGAACAAATTCGAAGCGAATGGTATATAACCGCCCTACCTGCCAATATAGCCATTTTTGTAGATAGGGCTGGGAAACCTACCTTAGCCGAAAACATGAAAGAAGCACTTGCTGTGGAGAAACGTATCAATGCTCTAGAGAAGAAGGCTGCTCTGGAAGACAGAAAAGCCAAAAAAGTCTCTTTCAAAGATGACTCAAGAAAGAAAACCCCAAAAGACCCATACGACATGGATGGTTTGCAAAAAGTCCTAAAAACTTTATCAAATGAAATGGTTGAAATAAAAAAACAGGTAGCCGAAACCTCAACCAAAAGACCCTTTAGGACTTATAAGAGAAATGAATCAAAGCCACCAAATGTCATATCTAATGCAGATTCAGAGCAAGAAGAAGAAGAGGAAGAGGAAACAATCTCACCGACTGATGATGAAGAAGAAGTAGTAGAATGTCATGGAACGTGGGATTTTATACTCCCCAACTCCGATACCGATAATGAAGAAGAAGCGTTCCCGGTCACTACTAGGAGCAAAAGTAATTCTGAACCTGTTCAGGTAACGTCAAAGAAAAGGAGTGCAGGTGCCGCTACAACCAAAGAAAAAATACCTGCAAAGAAATCACTTGCAGCAGTTCCCCAAAACCAGCCTTCAACTTCTAATACTCCTTCAACATCTAAAACATTAGTGGTATCCGATTCAATGGAGTATAACATTGTTGATGACACGAAGAAAACTAAAGCAAACATTACTATGTTTGAACTTAGTAAATTAAAACATCAGCAAAAATTGCTTCTCAAAGAATTGAATGTTGTTCCCTCTACACCTCTTCCCAGTGCTAAAGCTGCTAATGATTCAGGCCAACCTCCTCCCGGTATGGTTGAAGCTATCGACTCAGTTCTGATTGGAGATAGATCTAATTCTCATACTCCACCTTTCCTTCTAACCTATGAGATCTATAACAGAAACCTGCACAACTGTTTGATTGACTCAGGGGCGTCTTCTAACATAATGCCAGCTTCAGTTTGTTCCAAACTAAACATTGAACCCCAGAAGTCTGCTATTCATATTGTACAGTTGGACAGGACCAAAGTACAGGTTTTAGGAGAAATTAATTCTGTAACTATTAGGTTATCTGCTGATCCCAGAATAGTACAGAGGATTGATATTCTAATAGCCGATATACCTGAATTTTACGGTTTAATCTTGAGTAGGGATTGGTCTGAGAAATTGCATGGGTATATTTCCACTTATTGGTCACATATGTGGCTTCCCTACAGGGGTAGGCCAAATCAAATAAGGATCGATCGGGAAAAACATATGACCCATACAGTTACAGAATTCGAACAAGAAAACCAGCCGGTAGCATTCAACAACAACATTTTGGGAAATTATTCATCAGAGTCATTCTTTGGCAACTTCGTTGCCCAACCCTCTCCGTTCTCAGTAAACCACTCTACATCTCAGATCGAAATTTTTTCACAAACAGATCGATCAAGATGTTTCAATGATACTGAGAAAATTGTAAATACAATTGTTAATACCTCTTTATTTTGGTCTTTATATTTCGATGGGTCCAAGTCTAGTGAGGGCTCAGGAGCAGGATGTATTTTGGTTAGTCCACAAGGAGAAAAGACATTGCTGTCCTGTAGGCTAGAATTTGAATGCACTAACAATACAGCTGAATATGAAGCCTTAGTCCAGGGACTATATAAAGCAATCGGCCTTAAAGTGCAATATCTAAAAGTATTTGGCGATTCTGAAATTATTGTTAAACAGGTGAGGAATGCAATCCATTGTCTTTCAAATCACCTCAAGCATTATCAATCGCTAGTACAAGAACTTACCTCGCACTTTTCCGCATTCAACATTTCCTCCATCCCTAGGTCTCAAAACTCGGCAGCCAATCTCCTAGCCAATGTAGCTTCCAAGCTCCTACCTTCTGAAGACTACAGCCCAGATAGATTTTCCGTAGAATTGCTTTTTAGGCCCTCAATTCCTGACAATGTCACTAATTGGAGAGTATTCAACCATGATGAGGATATTTTACAATTTCTAACTTCTGAAAAGTCCTATGACGATCAAATTATTGAGGAAAATGACCATGATCTACAAATGAAAGAAACACCTCAGGAAAATTCAATCCCTAAGCCAGTGGTAAAGCTCGAGGATCTTTATGATATCAAAGACAAGTTTAAACCTGTAGCTAATGCAAAGCTCCAAAGTTCTACCCTTAGGTTTGAATTGATAAATCTTGGCACCGAGCAAACTCCTCAAAACATTAACTTAGGACTAGGACTTTCCTTGGAAGAGAAGGAGGCATTCATTAGACTGTTAAGGAAAAATAAATAGGTCTTTGCTTGGAAATACGATGATTTGAAGACCTATGATACATCCATTATCCAGCATACCATTCCATTGCTTCCCGATCAGAAACCAATTCAACAGAAGTTAAGAAAAATACATCCAAGTTTAGAGAGTCAAATAAAGACTGAACTTAACAAACTCTTGAAAGCCAAGATTATTTTTCCAGTCCGACACTCAAACTGGGTCTCCAATATGGTGCCAGTCAGAAAGAAAAATGGCGACATTCGGATTTGTATTGATTTCAGAAATTTGAACAAAGCAAGCTTAAAAGACAATTTCCCATTACCTACCATGGAGCACATACTCCAATCAGTAGCAGGCTCTGAATTAATGTCTTTTTTAGACGGTTTCTCAGGATATAACCAAGTTTTGGTCCATCTTGATGACCAGCTTAAAACCACATTCAGAACCAAATGGGGAACATATGCATATCAGAAAATGCCCTTCGGACTTATTAATGCAGGGGCAACATTCCAAAGAGCGATGGATACAACTTTTAGAGGGATGATTAATAGAACAGTGGTCGTCTATCTAGACGATATTACTGTATTCTCTAAAGAAAGAGCTAATCATTTGCATGACCTAAGTCAAATCTTTCAACGTTGCAAAAGATATGGTATTTCTCTTAACCCTAAAAAGTCTTTCTTTGCTCTTGATCAAGGGAAGCTCTTGGCTTTTATTGTGTCCAAAGATGGCATTTATATTGATCCTGATCGGATCAAAGAAATCTCTGAAATTCCTTTCCCACACAATAAAAAATCGATGCAGTCATTTTTAGGCCAGATCAATTTTGTTAAAAGATTTGTTCCAGATTTTTCTCAAATTATTTTGCCACTTCAAACAATTATTAAGAAAAATTCAGTCTTTAAGTGGGGATCAGCAAAAAAAGAAGCTTTTGATCTAATCAAGCAATCAATAATCAATGCCCCAGCCTTAAATACTCCAAATTTTTCTAATCATTTTACATTGTATACCATCGCATCCAACTTGTCTTATGCTGCAGTACTCACGCAACTAAATGATCACAATCTGGATGCACCCATTTCATTTTTTAGCTCAAATATTCAGGGTGTTGAATTGAATTACTCCGAGGTAGAAAAACAAGCCTTTGCTGTATTTAAAGCAGTCAAACATTATAGACCCTTCCTTTTGAAAACCCACACAAAAGTTATAGTTCCTTTCCCTGCAGTTAGGCAACTATTAATCCAAAAAGAACTGGGTGAAAAAAGGGCAAATTGGGTCACAGCGCTCCAAGAGTACGACTTAGAAATTAGGCCAGCAAAGATTGTTAGGGGCCAAGGTTTTTGCAGGTTATTGGCAGGAGCATCCAACATCCCTGAATCAGGTGATACAGATCAAACTGAAGAAATCAATCAGATAAGTATTACTGATTCTGAGTCACAATATGCAGATTTAATCTTTTATTTGAAAAATGGATATGCACCTCCTAACCTGTCTTACAAAAACAAAAGGGCCATAAGGTTGAAAGCGAAAAATTTCACAATTATTGATGATGTGCTTTTTAGACAGAATTATGATTCAATCTTATTAAGATGCCTTGAGAAACCTGAAGCACAAAAGGTTTTGCAGGAGTTACATGATGGACCAGCAGGAGGACATTTTGGAGCTAACACAACAGCTCACAAAATTATTCATGCTGGATACTATTGGCCAACTCTGTTTAGAGATGCCCACGAGTATGTAAGGAAATGCCGCAATTGTCAAACTTCTAGTGGAAGACAACAAAAACCAGCTTTCCCTCTGCAACCGGTCAACATTGAACAACCATTTGAGCAATGGGGATTGGACATCATTGGGGAGATTACTCCACCTTCTTCCAAACAGCATAAGTATATCCTTACTACTACCGATTATTTTACTAAGTGGGTTGAGGCAATTCCTTTGAAGACAACAAATTCTGAAGCAATCATTGAATTCATAGACCAATTCATCATTACCAGGTTTGGTGTCCCAAATGCTCTTGTTTTTTATAATGCATCCTATTTCTCAGGCAATGCTATGTTTGATTTCGCTATTAAAAGAGGATTTAAATTAAAATATTCTGCTAATTACTATCCCCAGGGTAATGGTTTAGCAGAGTCTACTAATAAAAATCTAATCAAAATCATTAAGCGAACTATCGAACAAAATCATAAAAACTGGCACAAATCCTTAATGTTTGCATTATGGGCTGATGGGATAACACAGAAAGCTTCTATAGGATCTTCTCCGTTCAATCTTGTGTATGGAAAAGAAGCAGTACTACCCACAAATCTTGTTCTTCCTTCTTTAGCCCTAGTACAGTTCATTGAGGAAACTCCTTCTTCTTCAATTCAGCTTAGACATGATCAAATTCTAAAACTAGAAGAAGAAAGAGAAAAAGCCAGGGTTACTCATGCCAAACATCAACAAATCATCAAAGCAGCTTTTGATTCAGTCTCATCCGGTTCAAAACAATTCCAAGTCGGTGATTTAGTTCTGAAATGGGACAAAGCCCATGAGGACAAGGGTAAACACACCAAGTTCCAGAAGATGTGGCTTGGACCATTTTAGATCTGTGAAAAGATAGGCCATTCGACCTTTATATTGCAAGATTTATCAGGTTTGAGAGATTCTCTCCCTGTTAATGGCCTTATCTTGAAAAAATTCTTTAATTGAGAAGGTATCCCCTTCTCCTTTTTTAGTTTAATAGAGCTTTATAGTTTGTAGAATCTTTAGGAAATAAAGTTGTAAGGTATCTTCCATTGACCTTTTGCTGCGTTTGAAAAGTTGTCCCACAGAAGTAGTATGGATATTTGATTTTAAATAATAGAGATCACAACCAAAAGAGATAATTTCTAGGAAATTAGGTATCATTGTATTCTGAAACCACATTTCAAGTTTTGTGAACTCCTCTCAAAGTTTAGAAGTATTGTAAATCATTTTCTGTTTTCAAATTGGTCTCAAAAGGTTATCAATATCAAGATAGAAGCTAATCCGATTTCAGCACCTTCAACTCTTACCCTGTCATCCATTTACTCTTAAGAAGAAGATTGTTCATCCCATTCACTAAAGTTTATGATTACTCAGAGTGTAATTCTAAAATATCTGATATTAAAGATAAGAGGTCTTATTACAAGCCTGCTTACCATGTTCATAGGGAAATAGTTTAACCGACATTACCAATACTGCATACCAAAATAGGATAATGGCTTAGAATTATAAGACAAGGGGTCTCATCACGAGCCAACTTGTTCGGTTAGATTACTACCAGTGAATGGCATTGTCAATAGCTGGCCACCAAACCAGGACAATGGCTTTTTATCTTATCAATAACAGAAAAAGGAAATGAAATACAAAATATGAAAACATGTTTTGAATTCATTCTGTTAATCACACTCTTAATTGGATGGAATAATGGACAATAGCATGGTTAAAAGGTATCCTTGTCGAAACTATAAACGTTTGCTGGCAGCAGAGGCTCTACCTATGACAGAAGAGTTCACTATGAAAGCTGATTTGGAAAAGTTTTCTGTTTTATCATTATAAACCAATAGAGGCCTATTTAAAACTTAGAATGTATCTATTTTCTTAAAAAAGAGAGGAAATTAGCAAAAATAATTTCATTTTTCTTGGAATGCATATATACCTAGTTATATTAGAATTTTCTCCTTTGATTAGAACTCTATTTTGAAAAAATTCAAGTATTTCTAAACTTTTCAGAGATAACTGTTTCTTCCAGCGAATCGCCAATTGTTGTGCTATACAACAACCCCCCATTTCTTATCATTTTATTCACAAAATTACCATATGAAATGGGTCCCTTTAGAGTTTGATTGGTATCAATATCGCATTATTGAAAAAAGGTCCGATAACCAAATGAAAACATTATATAAAAACCCATTTTGATCAAATAAAACAATCTTTTATCATTGCGATAAAGCGATCGCAAGATCGCATATCGCAATGACATAGAGAACACAAATAAGTGACATATTGGTTTCCGCCGATGCGATATCGCTATCGGCGATACTCTATACGCAGTCTTAAAGCGCCCTAAGCCTTTCACCCCGATGCGATGCGATATCGCAATCGGCAATCGGCAATACTCGATGCACATTTTAAAGCACCCCCATGCCATTGGCCCCGATGCGATGCGATATCGGCGATCAGCGATATACAATACATATCTCATATGATGCCAATACTCCCGATGTGATGCAATATCGCTATTGGCTATCGAGGTTTCCAAAAGATGGCAATATAAAAGGTTTAAGTTTTCCCCGATCGCCGATTGCGATAAAGCGCAGATTTCAAAAAATCGTTGGAATAAAGGGATATCACGATTTATTTCATATTAAAGGCTTGATCCGTCCAACAATGATTCACCTGCGCGCAACCGCCAAAACATTCACATCACGATTAAATGAATCATTCGGCCGATTAATGATATAATGGGCATTTAAGATTGGCAGGTTTTTAACGGCCATTTAATGTGATCGTAAGTCCTAAAATCCTCCCATGGATTGTATCTGCGCCCATTTTAAAAGCTAATCCCTTATTACGCATCAGTCAATATATCTCATCACTTTGAAGTTTTCATTGTCATTTCTCTGTGTTACGTTTATTTTCGCCTCTGTGCAGAATTCATCCAAAGGAGAAAGCTCAAGCAAAATGGGGAAGAAATCCAAGAAGACCACAGGCGCTTTCGCTGCGCCAGCTGCAGGACAAGTTGTCGTTGACAAAAAGAAGGGATTGATATCTGATACTACATGTTCGGGTCTCGTCAGAACTACTTGGCAAGGTACCTACAACCTGATTGAAGCCGAAGAACCAGCAGCAACAATAGTACAAGCCACTGTAGATTTAACTCGGAAATCGGATGGTACTCTAAAGGACTTAGCTGACTCTTTCCTTCATCGGATAGCAGCTAGGGAACAAATTCTCCCATATACTGATGTAGTGCGGTGGGCAATTGAGGAAATCCCAGTCCTGGATAGAACCTTCAGCACCAGAGACGGGAGAATTTTCGGGTCATTCAGGGCGGATGATCTAAGGCAAATGTATCATTTGCCTGAGCCAGAGAAGATATACAATAAGGCGTTCTTGGAAAAATTCTCAAACGAGAACGAAGTTGAATCCGAACCCATCCGGGATTGGAGACAAAATCGGCAAAGCACAAACATGAATCTTCCGGTAAGTACTCGGTTGATTCCCTAGCTTCTCCTTATTGCTACGCTGAAATAATGATGTCTATATTATGGGGATTGCGCGACTCTACTAATTTCACTATAGAAATGGTTCTCCTAATGGAAGCAGCATGCAACAGTGTAATAATGGATTGGGCCACTATTCTCTCAGATAAACTAGCCACAACTCTTCTTGACTTTAGGAGTAAGACTCGCATCTCTGAAAGGATAATCCCCCCATTCTATTACAGTGCCTATATCTTAGATACCTTGTGTTTTAATTCTGAATTTCCTGTGCTCGGCTGGAGGTGGAAACCACAAGACCCCATGCCTATTCACATATACCATCAGAAGTTATGGAAATCCTCTTATAAGCACCATTTGTACCAAGTCTGCAATGGCTTTATGTTACCTGTTTATTATTCTATTTTTGATAAACCCGCTCCAAAGATTTCTTATCAAGCCGGAATTGATTTAACCTCAATAGGTAGATGGTTCGGGGAGGAGAAATTCACTTATATAAGAGTTTTCGGTAGCCAAGCCGAACCTCATGTTCTCCCTTTATACATACCAGATAAACTGTTGGCAAGAGAAATCTCTTACTAGATTATGGCTGAGAGTGTTACACAGACTCTCAAGAAAAATAAGAAGCAGGGCTGGCCCTCTTTTCCCTTGAGATGTGGTGTCTATACTCTGCATGATCTCAAAAATGCAGAAAAGGAAGCCACGAAGATTAAATCATTAACTCTGGCGACTCTCCCAAATAGGCAGTTTGATCTAAACAAAGTTGCCTATACTGCACTAGAACAGGCCAAATTGACAAAATTTGATCATAAAGAAGATATGTTTGACGACCTGTTCTCTTCAGCTGAGACAGTAAATCAGGTTAAAGCATTCGCCAAAGTGAAATATAATGATGAAGGGTTGACTGAATTTAATAAACTTAGAGAACAGAGGTTGCAAACTCTGCCTCTAGATTTATTAGCGACAACCCCAGCGACATCGTCAAGAGAGGCTGATCGGAAACAGTCAAAGGAACCTCCAGTTATAACGAAATAACAAGAGAAGCCACAGGAGGAAAATCGGAAGAAAGAACAAGAGGGAAAGTAGAGAAGAGAGAAAGAGGAAAAGCAGAGGAAAGAACAAGAGGAAAAGCAGAAGAGAGAGCAAGAGGAAAGGCAGAAGAGAGAGCAGGAAAAAGTGCAGAAGGAGACCCAAGCTGAAAAGGAAAAACAAACCACCATTGATGTCAATATAGATACTCATATTGACCCTAAATTGCTCCAGGAATGGAAGCAATTTGATTCCATTATCAGTGGTTTGGAATGCTCAAAGGACACAGACACTTCAAAGGTAACGGATACACAGGATATCACTTCACCACAGGTTCTAAGTGGAACCAGCGGCCCACCCATTTCTAAAGAGGTAGAGGTAATACCAAAGGACCCCTCCGACGAAATCATTCTGCAGGTAGAAGATATTCCTCCCTTGGATGTTTTCTACAACCCAAGGCATAAAGCGGTGGTTAAACGACAAAGGAAAAGAAGAAGGACTGATCAACCTTCCCTTTTCCTAGAGCAAACTGTCACGGGCAATGTAGTTTGGAAGGAGGAATTTGACCCCTCTGATGACCTGACAAAACTGTCACAGTATGCAAGAGCTTATTCGACAGCGACAATAGAAAAGGCATTGGAGGTAAGCCTTTTACTGAAAACAAAGGATCAGGAGATTTTCTCATTACAGGCACAGTTAACTGAAGCAAAGCAGAAAGCGGAGCAGGCAGAGCAGCAATTGTTGACATAGCAGCAAGTGAACAGTCAACTAACACAACAATTGCAGGCAGAAAAACAAAGGATTGACCAAAGCGCAATCCAGAAACAGAAAGAATTATCAGAGGCATTGGCACAATTGAAGGCAGCGAACGAGCAAATGATGAAAACAAAAGATGAGCAAATTGCTCAATTATCATCACAGCTCAAGAAAACAAAGGGCGTTCCACAAGTGGCTGAATTTAGAGCAGAAGCATTACAAATAAATACTGCATTAATATCTCAAATTAAGCTTCTGTGTCAACAAATTGCCCAGGCAGAGCCACTATGTGAATTAACGACATCCATAGGTAAGCAAGTAGACAAGGCCAGGACTGAATTAGATCAAGCTGAAGAAACGATAGCTGCATTTCTCGATTGGCAAGATTCTGACCAAGGACAAGCGGCCAATTTACCCAGGATCTTAGAATCACACAAAGATATACTCTTCACAGAATGGCAGTCCCAGTTAATGAAAGCAGAGAGGGCGATTTCAAGATGTAAATCAACTTCTAGCAATTTAGTTGAATTGGTCAATAACACTCTCTACTTATCAAACATGATTTCCCAATGTACACCAGGAAAGTTGACAACAATGAAAACATTGGAGCAATCATGTTATCCAGATCTAGAAGAAAAGGGGAGGTTAATCGCTGGGATTAATAGTTTAACCTGGGACACCTATTGGTTCTTCCTGGTAAAGCCGCACACACAGAGAGCTGCCCTCAAGTGCCTAACGGATGCAATCGGGTATATTATCCCCGATATTCAGGATGCCACCTATGCCGCCCAGCTCAGCTCGCGTCTCAACAAACCACCTGAAGTAGAGCCAATGCTTGCGATAATTCAGCTCAGATTTAAAGGCAAGCAGCCTACTTGATGAATCATGCCGCCGATTGCCAGATCGCTGAGGAAAATAGGATCAAAATTTATTGATACCAATTAAGTAGGATTTCTGTTTTATAGATAGGTAGATTAATTAAGTATTTATAGACCCTTTCATTGTTTTGGAAAGGGTCGTAAAGTTTTGTACCTGACTTAAAGGCTGAAGTTGCACTATTGTGCTTCAGTCATATTCTTTTATGAAACTGGACTAGTTGTTCTTAATTCGATAAGGAAGCTTTTTATGCAATTGTGCACTATTGTCTTTGTATGGAAAATGTTTCTGCGTTGAAGGAAGAATTACAAGTAGCGATTGATATTGGGAGTGTCAAAGCAGCTCATATGGTATTTCTATCTATGTCTGAATTCATTCCTTTCATGTGAATTGTTATTTGATTATCCTTGCTATTATTGATTATATGCATGTGCTTTAACAACAGTTCTATATTCCTTCCACTATTGGATGTTTTATGGTATGATTTTCTTTTAATCATGTATGTGTCGATGATATAAATGATGAGTGTAGTAATATCGCTTTAATCTCTTTGCTTAACTATTTAGGCACAGTAATCTTGAATGAAATAATATCCATGTCTGTTAGATGGAGTCATCTATATGCCTGTCTATAGACACAGACCATCAAGCGCTACACTTTAGAGCTCAATAGGTTCCCGGGATAGGTCATAGTTCTTGTATTCTTGTTAATAGATTTAGTTATTCGCCCATCACTAGCTTAGTTAATAAATCATCCATTCATCCCGTTTATCCACTTTTGGGAAACTGGTCCCATTATCCCTAGTCGGAGCCACTATTTCAAACGGAAAAGGAGCTGTACTAAGGTCCGGACCAGGTGGTTATCCCCAATGTTGTTGCAACGATTTTCGAGGCATCAACATGGTCCTAGGTCTTTCATCTCAAATTCAGAAGCCAACTCCCTCTTACATTTGTGAATGAGAGGGTTTGCACCAGTCAGAAAGAGGTCATCAACATACAACACCAGTATGAGAGGCTTATCATCCTCAACCTTAAAGTAAAGGTTCGGATCGAATTCACTCTTAGTGAATCCAAACTTCATAAAATAGCTATCGATCCTCTCATACCAAGCTAGGGGCGCCTGCTTTAGCCCATAGAGTTCTTTCTTCAACTTGCATATATGATATTCCTGACTATGAATCTCAAACCCCTTGAGTTGTTGCACATAGAATTCCTCTTTAATCGAACCATTCAATAAAGCCGTCTTCACATCCATTTGATGTAGGTTCCATCCTTGTGAAGCAACAAGGGCTTTGATTGAGCGGATGGTGGTGTATTGGGAAACAAGTGCAAATATCTCATTGTAATCCACACCTTCCTTTTGAGAGAAGCCTCTAGCAACAAAGCGAGCCTTGTACTTTTCAGCACTCCCATCAGCTCCATGCTTGATTTTGTAAAGCCATTTTGAGGTGACAATCGATTTGTTCTAGGGTATGGGGACCACATCCAGACATCATTCTTCATGATGGAATTGTATTCATCATTCATAGCATCCTTCCATACTCGATGCTTCACAACTTCTTCGAATGATGTAGGCTCTTTTTGAATGATGGTGTTTATAATGGTCAAGTATCCATGATACCTGGTCGGCTTCTTGCTTTTACAGAAAGTCCCTCTGGGTGAAATATGTCTCTCGGCATCTTCAAGAGTCTCCCTAAGCCATGAGGGTCTCTTCCTAGAGGAGGAGGGCTCTTGAGGAGGAGGATTAGTAGGATCCATAGGTTCTTCAGCATCCGACATCATTCCATCTTTTTTTTCCTCCAGATTCCTAGTGTCAGCTTCTTTATCCTTCCTTAGAATAGGAAGATTGTCAACCTTGCTAAGAGCCATATCTTCATCAAAGGTAACATCATGACTTATTTCAACTTCCCTTTGACTAGCAACGTAAATTCTATAGCCCTTAGTATTTTCTCTATAGCCCACAAAGTTTCCTTTCTTTCGACCAACAACATAAATTCTATAGCCCTTAGTATTTTCTCTATAGCCCACAAAGATTCCTTTCTTTCCAGATGCACCCAATTTGCTTCTCTTCTCTTTTGGCACATGAAAGTACACGAGACTTCCAAAAATTCTAGAATGAGAGACATTGAGTTTCTTACCAGTGAACTTTTCTTCGGTAGTCTTGGAATCCAATGCTTGATGAGGGCATCGATTTTGAGAATATACGACGGTATTCGCAGCTTCGTCCAATAGAAAATTTGGAAACCTTTGATCATGGAGCATGGCATGAATAGCTTCCACAATCGTACAATTCTTCCTTTCAGCCAAACCATTCTGCTCAAGAGTGTATGGTGTTGTGGTCTCCCTCTTAATGCCATCTTCTTTGCAAAATTCATGGAACTCATTCTATTCATACTCGATCCCATTATCAGTCCTTAATATCTTGATTCTCTTCTCGGTTTGATTTTAGATCAAGGCTTTGAAGTGACAGAACCAGGTCAACACTTAATCCTTCTTTTTCAAGAAGTAGATCCAATTCTTGCGAGAATAATCATATGTAAAAGTGAGATAATATAGATATCCTCCCAAAGAGTTTATGGGAATCATACCAGATATGTCAGAGTGGACCAACTGCAATATATCTGTAGTCTTGCTATTACTTGAGGGGAATGCCCCCCTTTTAATCTTTCCTCCGGCACATCCCAGACATACACCTTCATCCTCTACTTTGAACTCGGGCATCCCTGTCACCATCTGTCTCACATTAGGTAGAGCCTTATAATGAAGGCGGGCAAACCTTCAGTGCCATAGTTCAGATTGAAGAGATGTGTCACAAGAAATGAACCCCAATGGACTTCCTCCAACTTGATATAAAGAGTCAACCCAGAACTCAAGAGTAAAAGCATCTTTAATTTTTTTTTTCAAACACGTACCTTTCCATTGATGAATGCTACCTTGTAGCCTTTGTCTTCCATTGCCGAAATGGACACCATTTCTTCTTGAGATTAGGTACATAAAAAAAATTCTTGCAAATGGATCGTGTTACCCTAATTTAATTGAAGAGGAACATTCCCTACACCTTTTACGGGATAGGTGGAATTGTCTACAAGAATAATCTCCAAATTTGTCTCCTTCTCTATTAGATTAGAGAGAGCTTCCTTGTAACCAGTGAAGTTCCTTGAGGCACCACTATCAATAAGCCAATTTCCCAACGAGTCCAAAGGAGAGGTAGTGGATAGGGCCGATATAAGATAATACTCATCTTGCTTATTTTTAACAACATTTGATTCATACCTGCAGTTCCTTTCTTTCTTAGAGGGTTGACTACTTCCTTGATTTCCCGCATTCCTTTTTCCTTTTCCATTGAACTTGCCATTCCTTTGATTGTTGTTGAAGTTTCCCTTGGAGTGATTTTGATGATCATCATGTGATGTTTCCTTTGTATTTGGACACTCCCTTGCATAGTGGCCAAATTTATTGCAAACAAAGCATCTTCCCTTCCTTCCACCCTTCAATCCGGGCTTTCCTTTGAAATGACCTTTAGACCCAGAATTATTTCTCCTTTTGGCATGAGAGGAGAAAGAAGTGGGGTTGCCTTTGTTTGAAGGCATTTCTTTCTCCATCATCCTTGTCTCTTCTTGTATGCATCTCGACATCAATTCTTCAAACCCTAGAATTCGATTATTATTGAGAAGAGTGGTTCTAAATATATACATTCGGATGGGAGCCCTCCAAGGGTAGTGATAGTTAGTTCCCTATTAGGAATGAATTATCCAACTGATAGAAGATCATTCTTGATCCCAGTGATCCTTAAGAAGTAGGATTGAATATCGTTGTCCTTGCCCTTCTTAATATCCTTCAACTTATTTTTGAGGAACAAAACTTGATTTGCATCACTAACCTTAAACAAGCTTACTAATTTGTCGTAGATTGCCTTAGAGGTGTTCAACCTGGAAATGTAGGCCACCAGAAGCTTTTGAATTGAATCTCAGATAATCTTCTTTACTTTGAATTCACCCTTAGTTTACTTGTTCTTTGTAGAAGCTAGTGCATTTGATGGAGGCTCCGGGATTTTACCCCTCACATAGTCCAACACTTCTTGTTTTTCCAATGTCAGATCAAGAGACATCTTCCATCCGTGATAGTCAGACTTCTCAAGGAGCTTGTCTTCGACCAGGAAGTGGGATGAGGAACCCATGAAGCCTTTTGAATTTTCCAACTATCTTCGATGATTGATCTTTCACTCTTTCTTGGGATTTGTCTTCACCTCAGCTCTGATACCATGTTAATTTTGGTATGTTCTATTTTCAAGAGAAATTTACTTCAAATTTTCTTATTAGCCCAATAACAATTTTCAGAATAGCAATCACATCAGCATGATGATAAAATGCAGATAGAACATAAATTTAAACATTAGAAGAGAATCCAAGACAAGAGGACACAATATGTGGCACCACCCAGGGACAAACCCCAATGCAGGGAAACCCTTGATCAATTCTTCTTATATTCTTCAATAATTCAGTAGAGAGAGAGATAGTACAATTATACAAATCTGTAATTTTATGATAGTAGCAAAAAAAAACCCTAAACAAAAAAGTTAAGGATGGTAAAAATGGTCAGATTTGACCTCTAGTCAACCTCAGTCAACTTGGCCTCCAATAGCAAGAATAGGCAGCCCAAAACAGTCTGAAATCACTAGTCAAATTGCAGTCAACGCTAGGACAGATCTGCGATCAACCTTTGATAGTCAACGATTGTCAAAGTGTGGTCAAAATAGGTCAAGGAAGCTGCCCAGAAATGTAGCCTACCTAGGAGAGGTTACCTAACTCAATCCGCAGTCCAAGAAGCCTCCACACTGGTCAACATTGTCCAATCTTCCCACCTATACCTCAATCAACCCAAGACAATTTTGCCCTAACCATATCTGTGTCCTCCTTCTTCCCACATGTGAGAGACCTGATCCTCCTACACATAACCAATCAATCTAGGAGAGAGAAGAATGAGAGATGAGATGAGTGAGTTTATGCCACAAGGTATCCTCCTTTTATATGGCACGTTGAGAATAAGCTAGGGGTGTAAAACACTATTTTGCTTCTTGGCTGACCTTGAAAAATTGTCAAGAATAAAAATAAATTCATATCTCCATGAATACATGTCGGAATTGGATGAATTTTAGATCAATCCTACACCTCTCCGTGAGAGGAATCCAATAAAAATATCAGCTGCCATAAATAAGGTGACCCATATGGAGTTTGGTCCTAGTTTCCAAAACTATGTATTACATGCATAAGAAATCTAGATGTCTTCCTTGTCATAAAAACATATTTGCCATTAGTGTGTTCCTAAAAGGAACAAATGAAACTAAATAATGAGGACCTATAGATATTTATGAACCCTCAAAATTCCCATGATTTTGTGGATGGCCATCGATATCTAACGGGTTTTTCCTATTAAAGTTTCTAGAAGAACAATTGTTTATGCACATATTACACAAGGAAATGTTATGTTTATGTTAAATAATATTCACGTAATCATACCCATTATAAAGAGGAAGAAAAAGTGGCATAAATGTTATGGATTGGTTGGGAGAAATGAAACATTTCAAAGGATAAACAACCCAAAATTTGCAAAATCTATTTTAGACTTCACAGTCATAATTATTACCACAAAATGGGAATTCAATTTCGACATTAGGCATAGGAATGGTACATGACCGAGTGTCGTGCAAAGTGTGATTATAATAAGTTTAATATTTATTTTGTAGATGGGTATGAAGAGGGAAGTCATCACTATCTTCCAACAATTGAGCTGAATTTGATGCATATTTGGTGTTATAGCACCATTTACCACTCTTGGTATTTGTGATTCTTTGTTTATGGCCTAGGGCAACCCCTCCTTCCAGATTTGGTCCAAATATATAAAAAATAGTGTTTTATTCCCTATATGCTACTTTTCCCTGAGCTAAAAGTGTGTACACGCGGGTCAGTCAATACCCAACCTGCGTATATGTATTAAACACTTAAAAAAATTAAATTTCCCTAATTATGGGTAGAGTTCACGAGTTTTACCTATTGATTACCTCCTATTGCCCGTGGCCCAACTATTTCCCAACTAAAAAACTAATTGGGAGAGGTATAAATACACCTCTATGGGAATCCTTAAGAGGGAGAAGAGATAGAGTTATTATACTGAGATTATTCGTGACTGAGTCTGATGAATCCCTGTACCTCATGCACTTCCCCAAGCTTCAGGAAACCCTTGTTTCCTTGATTATAGATATCCTTCCCTTTTCTTGAGATATCATGGTGTTGGTGATGGAAGAAGATTGTTGAAGGCTGGTATAGGACGAATCTGGAGGACGGTTCCACTTGGATGTGGAAGAAGAAGACTCAGGTGAATTCTCTCCATGTTATTTATAGTGTACTGCAATAAAAGAAATGTTGTCTTGTTTCCGGAATTAACTATGTTTATGCATCAAGTTATGTTTTAATTCATATACGAATGTCATTTTGATGTATGATCAATCATTTGTTTATATGATATAAAGTCAATTTCCTGAATATTCTTTACTTCTATACTGCTATGTATGTTCGAATTGAATAATTTTCAGGTTTGAAGAACATCGGGAGTTGCAGAGGGTGTGCACCCTGCGAGACCTACTCGAGCGAAGGAAATCCAAGTATAGTCACTCTTACGTAGTTTGTTAATATAAGCATTTTGTCTGAGCTGTATGAGTGTTTCTTGTTGTAGTTTGCTTCTGATCTGTTGGGGTTCCAACCCAAAGCCCTAGGGTGCTTCCACCCGAAACATTTGGGCATTTTTTTCTCTTAGCCCTTACAACTTTTTCGATTTTTAGTAGATATGTTTTGGGCAACATTGATATCATAATTTGGTTCTCTAGAACTCTTTATTGACATAGAAAGGAGATGGATTTCTCAATTTAGGAAAAATTTAATTGATCAATATTCCAACTCTCCAAGAAAGGATCATATGGAAGTGTTCCTACATGTCTTTTGTATATCACCCATTCAACTCTTAATTGTAGTGGGATGCATTAAACCATCAAATTTGGGTAGCCAATCATTAATCTCATGATACGATGTGATATGTCAATGGTTCTCCTTCAACCCTTTACAATTTGAATAACCATATACTATTGGGGTGTCATAAAAGTGATCTAATTCACTATGTAATACCATTGAACCATGCTAGTTATTGGAAAATAACATGTTACAACTAGTAGGGTAAAGTGATTGTCCACTTTCATCAAGCATCTATCTATGATATCTTTCTTGTGATAAAACCTTGCAGCAATTTTGGATTGTTGGAATCTCTTGCACATTTGAATTCGACCTTGAATCATGATCTTCCAAAATTCAATCAATACTTATTCAAATTCACACACATAAATAAAAATAATTTAATTAAATACATGAATCATAAAGAAAATCTAGACTTACTGCAAATAACATGGGAGAACTTGAAAAACTTGCAAGAATATGAAATGAGTTGGAATTTGAAGAATTGACCATTTGATATTATTGTTTTTTTTCAATGTCTTTGAATGAAAATGATCATCAACACATCAATATACTTTTAAAATAAAGTTTGAGTAGCATAGAACAATCTAACTTAAAAGATAATTTAAATGGATTTTAGAACTATGTTTTCTTTATTTTTCTTGAGAAACAAATTTATATTCCATATTAGGAATATACATGTTTCAGTCCTTGAGAGAATTCCGAAACTTAATAACAAGGATTCAATTCATTACAATAAGGCTCATCATGTCACTTGTGGGAATTAAACTTAACTGGGGATGTAAAAATCTTTTTTTTTGTTGAAGCAAGAGTCGTACCTTCTATTTCATTAAAATGGAAAATAAAGTACATAAAATACAACAGCCCACGAGGAACTGTGGGCCAAGGGAATCAAGCTAAAGGCAGAAACCTCAAACCCTACCTACGAAACCTTAAAACTCTCAAAATACAGAAAATTTTAATACCGTATGATCATCCCACAGAAAACTGACGGACAAGATTCAAATTCGAGTTGGCACCAAGCACACACTTTACATTTAAGATCTGACCCAAAGAGAAAATGGGTACCAATCTAAAGGGATAACGGGTCCACCTGGGGAAATAACCCATGAACCTTTTGAACGTACTAAAATCATCGATTCCTGCATGAAACGAAACAAGTATGGAATAAATTCCTCCTCCAAACTTGCATCTTTAATCTCAACCATCAAATCTCCTCTCCCGATCCGACAGCAGGGGAAGATTTCGCAGTACCTAGAAGCACTGTGCTTAACCCCCTTGACCTACCTACATGCATGATCATTCCTGACTATAGATCCACCTTGCTTAATCCGACGGCCAAGGAACATATCGCACAGGTCTAAAGCACCTAACATTAGCAGCGCGATGAGGGCGGTATTCAGTCCTGCCCCTTGGCCACGTGTAGCTTGATGAATGGAATCACTCCCATTTCGAAAAAATCGCTTCTCGCTTAAAATGCATGCAATAAACCAAATACTGCCCAGAGAGCAGTATTGCATCCATTGAAAGAGAACCAGGGGTATTAAGGCCGTCGAGAAGGCCTGGATTTGGCCCCTCGCACAATTTCCTCTATGCCAACCCTCCGGCTAACCATCCGATAAATAGAGACTTCCGAGCCGCTTCCATCTAGAGCCTCTATATCTCTCTTTAGTTGGGATGAGGAGGCTGACAGTGACCTGCATCCCACTGAGACCAGACTGTGAGAAAAGCAATGAAACATAATGAATCCAAGTCATCTAGACCCCGCCTCCATGGCTTTGTGACAAAACACCATCCTATCTTCTTCCACTTGGTCGTGACAGTACACCTTTAATATATTCTGAGGCATCTCTTGCCACCCCATAGTGACCCTGCTCTTAGTACAGATCACTCCTTGATTGGATAGAGTTTCCGCCAATTTATTGGCTGTTCTTCGCACATGATTAAAACTTACTGTGTGAAGGCCCTGGAGGTGAAGCTGAATCCATTGAAAAACCTGGATTAGCCTCCAGTGTTTAGAGACTTTTTCCGGCACTGTGCCATAGCTGATTCTCTTCACCGAGTTAATAATTAACTCAGAATCAGCTTCGACAATCACATTTTGGCGGTTATCCTGCTTCATGAAATCTAAACATTGTTCCATAGCCATTAATTCCGCCATATTGTTAGTGGATCTTCCTAAATGGTAATGGAAGATGAAAAGAATGCTTCCATTTTCATCCCTTAATGCCCCTCCAAAGCCAGCAATACCTGGGTTGCCTTTTGAAGCCCCATCAATGTTGTATTTCAAAAAACCCTGAGGGGGAGGGTGCCAGAAATCCTGCTCATTATCCATTTTCATTACCTTCCTATCCAGGTCTTGAGGAATAAGCCCCTGCATACCTAGCTGACGAAGAATCTACAATTCGAAATCTGAAGGTGGGTTCTTAGGGGGATTCTGCACTGTAGTGCCAACCGTCTCCTTTAGATGATTTAAGATCTGCTCAAAAAGGCATTGGGAGGGACTTTTTTCATTCTTGAAGATTCTTTTGTTCCTTTCTTTCTAGACATTCCATATAATGAAGCCTAGCGTAAGAGCCCAAGCAGTGCCCAGAAATTCATTATCTGAAAAGTTATGTCTCCAATTGATTAGGGAATTGGGTCCTTGTCGGTCTGTTGGAAAATGGAAGCAAAATTATCCCACAACCAGGAGGTGAAACTACAATTATTGAGAAGATGCTCCATTGTTTCCTCTTGGGCTTCACAGAGCTGGCATCTGGAAGGCCCCAAAACACCCCTCTTTTGTATGTTATCCCAAGTCAAAATTTTCTTATGATAAACCAGCCACATGAAGAGTTTTATCTTCTTCTAGCCTTGATGCCTCCATAGGTTTTGCCAAATCCTATCTGGAACATGGGAGTCCAGCTCAAGGAGTATGTGTTTTGCCTCCTTAAGATTAAAGGAACCCTCATTATTGTTGTCCCATCTAAGTTGGTCATGCCCTCCTGTCACTAATATCTTCCTTTGTTCCAACAATTTCATAAGTTCCTTTGCTTTTGCTTTCAAGGGGATATCATCCCTATAATCAATGTTGCTCCAAGTTCTCCATTTTCCTGCACTATTGGTGTGATCCAAAAAATCTTTTACCTTAGATAACCCTTTGGTTTCTGTCTCTTTCTTGAGATCTAAAAAGTCCTCTGTTAACAGTATAGGTTCTTGTTGCCATTTATCCTCCCAAAATAAAGCCAGATTTCCTTCTCTGATTTCCCAGAAGCTGTTTTTTTGTACTAATCCTCTATTCTCCCAGGCCTTATTCCAGATGTGTGAGCCCTTTATACTTCCAGACATCCTTATGTGATCACTATTTTGCCAAGTGCTGGCATATTTTTCTTTCCAGATACTAGCCCACTGAGCCATTGGGTCTTTCACCCAGTGCCACCATAATTTTGCCCCTAAAACCTTGCTAATAATCTCTAGATCATCCAATCCAAGATCCCCATGGTTTTTAGGTTTGCAAATTTTATCCTAGGCAACCAAGGCCCATTTTTTTCTTTCCTCCCCCTTACCCTAGAGAAAGTCTCTTTGAATGGATCTGAATTGTTGCAAGACTCCTTTTGGTGCTGGGAGTGCTGATAGCATGAAAACTGGGATTGATTGAAGAACAGCCTTTGTGAGCACCAGCCTACCAGCCAAGTTTAAAGATCTAATAGTCCATTTCCTGATTTTATCCTGCATCTTATTAATCACTAGCTCCCAAATGCTCTTGTGCAAAGGTTTAGCAGTTAGAGGAACTCCCAAATATTTTGAAGGGAGGATATCCCTTTGAAAGCCCAAAATCCTAGAGATATTCCTCTTAATAGCAATATTAGTATTAAAGAAAAAAATATTAGATTTGGAGAGATTCACTTCCATACCTGTAGCCATGGAAAAGTCACTCAAGATTTGTTTATACGCAAGAGCTTGTTTGACCGTGGGGATTCCCTACAGCATGGTATCATCAACAAATTGTTGATGAGTCAAGGCCTGTCCATTGTCAGTAACTTAGAGACCTTTAATATCACCAACATCTTTTGCATGCTTGATAGACCGACCCTGTCCTTCCATCATGTGGATGAAGAGAAAGGGAGAGAGCGGGTCTCCCTGCCCAAGGCCTCTTGAAGGAATAAAAGTCTCCGAGGGAGAACCATTAACCAAAATTGAAAAGATGGATGAAGTTACCAGGGCCATGACCCATCTAACCCAGTTATGATCAAACCCAAAAGCAATAAGAACTTTCTTATCATAAGCTTTGGCTATGTCCAATTGCATGATCATTCCAGCTTATTGCTAGTCAATGAGTGCACCACCTCATGTGCTTGAATAATGTTGTTGAGAATTTGTCTACCTTCCACATAACCAGATTGTTCCATAGAGACTAGTGTAGGAAGAAGAGGATTGAGTCTATTGGCCACAACCTTGGATATTATCTTGTATACCACATTGCAAGAAGCTATGGGTCTAAACCTGTCAGGAGTTTGAGCAATGTCTTGTTTAGGGATCAGGGAGATAAAGGAGGTATTGAGCACCTTCAAAATAGTTCTATTCATCCTGGAATATTCCACTACATTCATAATATCCTGTTTGACTATATTCCAACAAGATTTAAAGAAATCCACATTGAAACCATCAGGGCCTAGCGCTTTACCATTCTACATTTCTTTGAGGACCTCACTAACCTCCTCTTTAGTCACTAGCCTATTAAGGTTGAAATTGTCCTCTCTTGACACCAGCCTAGATATATGTCTTGTTAAGTCCCTAATGGAATGTTCTCTATCTAAAATGGTTTCCTTTGCTATACCTCAAAAGTGCTGAACTAACACTGCTTCTATTTCTTCATGGGAATTGATAAGATTCCCTCCCTCATCCTTGATTGAAGAAATCCTGTTATGAGTTCTATTCGCCATGGTGGATCTTTGGAAAAATCTAGTGTTTCACTTTCCTTCTTTTAGCCATTGAACTCTAGATTTTTGTCTCCAAAATATTTCCTCTTGTTTACATAAATTCTCCCAATCTTGATGATATTTGGTGACTTGATCACTCTTGACTTTATCAAAGCCATCCGTGATAAGGGCTTGGTTGAGTTCCTGCATTTTACTTTCAACAGATTTTTTTGCTTCAAAAATATTGCCATATTCATTCTTGTTCCAATCTTTGAGCCTGATCTTGATGTGCTTTAGTCTTTTGTGAAGAAGGAACATTATTGCATCCTAAATATTCAAATATTCTGACCACCAGTTGGCAATGTTACTGATGAAATCTGGGTGGGAGAACCAGATATTCTCAAATCTAAAAGGTCTATTCCTGGGGGTACTAATGCCCTGAACCTCCAGTTGAACTGGCCAGTGATCTGAGCCTCCAAAGGGGAGAACTCTCGCTATCATTTCCTTGTCAATGAGCATAAGGTCCTCTGAGATTATGAATCTATCTAATTTTGAGGCCACTTGAGACTCTCCTCCTCTTTTATTGTTCCAGGTAAAGAGACCATTACTCGTTACAATGTCCACTAGTTTCATGTTATTTATAAAAGTTTGAAATGCTAAAGAGTCTTTGCTTAGAGTTCTAGTTCCCCCTTTTTTCTCTGAAAGTGATTTGATCATGTTGAAATCCCCCCCATGATCCATGGTATACCTACATGTCTATCTCTTAGATCCACCAGAGAATCTAGAAACCTGAGTTTATCGTCCATTATTTGGGGGCCATACACATTCGTGACTAGGTAGGTCTCCCTATCTCCCACAGGCTGAATGACCACTGATAAATAATCCCTAGATGCCTCAGCATCTATTATGCCAATTTTTTGGGGGTTCCAAAGACTGAGTATGCCTCCTGTTGTATTCTCTGCTTTGACTTCCAGAAACTCAAATCAATTGAGCCATTTGCTATGTACTTCTTTTATTTTTTGAATGGAACATTTAGTTTCCTAAATGAAGATCACATCTGGAGCTGCTTGTTTCATTCTATTACTAAGTAATCTTTGTTTTCTTTTACTACCTAAACCCCTGATATTCCAAGAAGTGAACTTCATTATTAAAGATTTGTAAAGGAGTAGCTGGTTAGGTCTTTCATCTTACCTGAATCTATCATTAGCTTTCCACATTCCATCAGTAGCTTGTTCTCATTTTTCCGGCCTCTTTTCTTTCTTGGGTTTCTAGGTGCTAATCCTGGTGTGGTTTTCATCATTTTCACACCTTCGCTACCCTGCCTTTCATTGTTTCTTTGCCTCTCCAGCCCTTTGGCCTGAGTTTTCCATATAAACAGCTATTGTACTCTATTGAACTCCTCTGAAGGTAATGAGTCTACCCCTTCCATGGTTCCTTGTTTCAAGAATCCTTCCAGATCTAGGTGTTCTTTATCAAGAATCTCCTGTAGTTCGTGGTCCTCCATTTCCATCTCACTCTGGGTCATTTCCTGGTCCATCTCCAGTTCTGCATCACTCATCATAGTTTCTTTCTGTTTATTAATATCTTGTGTTTGTTCACCATCTTCTTCCTTCTCCTCCTCCTCTGGACTTCCTCCCTTTGCCTGATCTACTTTTGTTATCACTTCTTCTTCTTCGAGGACTTGGAACATGTTCTAACTAGCCTATTGCCCTTCTGTTTGATGTAGCTTTGGCCCCTTTTTGCCTCCTTTTCCTTTATGTACCACTTCGTGAATGCTTTCAGAATATTTCATTGTGTTAGCTTTACTCTTGTTCTCTATTTTACTGAGAGGGAAATCTCTAAATAGGTGCCCATGCTCATGAAATTTGCGACATCTGAATGGAATATGTTCATAATCTACTGTTTGCACCCATTCTTCATCAAAAACTTCCAAGATTACCTCATCCGGTAGAGCTCCAGAGAGATCCATCTCCACACATATTCTTGCAAAGGAAGTGTATTTTCCCCTTCTAGTGGCCTCAGAAGCTTTGACAAAACGTCCTAATTTATTTCCTATTACAATTAACGATTCCTTTTGCTGGTAATCAAGAGGTAGAGAGTAGAGTCTTACCCAAACTGGGACTGAAGTAAAAGTCTCACACTCTAGGACAAAATTCATAATCCATGGCTGCATATAGAGGCCTGCTGCTGCATAGAAGTAGGGCCCTCCTTCAAACACTCTGTCCTTATCTTCAATATTTGTAAAGACCACAGTGAAAAATCCCTTTGACGCAAGATGTAGGTCTATGCTTCCTTTTCGTTTTGAGTGGTATTTAATCCAAGTTTGTAAAGCTTTTTCAGTGGGCCATAATCCCATGAATTTACAAATGATTGCATATGTCTGCATGTGGTCCCTGTGCGCCTGCAGAGTAAGATCATTTAAAACTACTCTGGTTTTTATCGTAGCTTTGGGTTTACATGGTCCCTTCTGTGCTCCTCTTCACTGTTCCTTTTCCTTCGTTATGAAGGACCTTTGTCACTTTCTATTCGTTTCTTACCCCTGCTGGCCACAGCCTACTTGTAGGAGGGAGTGGAGCTCCCTCCTTTGCATCCTTCCATGGAGAACAACCCCTACAAATCCTGTAACCCTAGCTATTCGCCCGCTTCCACCGCTCCCTCTACATAAACCTTCAAAATATTAACAACCAATTTCAACAAAGGGATTTCAAATTCAATTCAACTAGGGATGTAAAAATCATTCCTCCCAACCACCCAAGATAATATGAATTAACAAATGGATTTTAGAAGTTATTGGTGCCCTCCATTATTCTATGATGCCTCAGTATGTACATATATACAAAGTGAATCAATAATATATCTAATAGTATGTATTGAAGAGCGTTCTTTGTCTTTTCCTCCATAAGGCAAAACATATGCACAATTTTAATTGTGAAGGTTTACATTTATATTTTGTCAATTAAATTGTTTAGTATTTGTATTTAAAAAATGCAACAATGTGATTTACACTATATATCACATTGACAAAGTAAGTAAAAAAATAATGTACACATCTATCATCAATGTTGAAACATACAATGAAAAATGAGGAGGAATTTCATTTTTGTAAGTGTGTTTATAAATTAAAATCCTAGTGCTTATTTAATTATTTTGCCAAAATTTAAAGAGGAGATTTGTGCAAGAAATATTTACTAGTAAAGACTTTGGAGTGGATAGATTTATTTGAAGAGTCGAATTTGTAAGGGATTATCATAGGTAACATATAAATATGTAGAGGAAATTTTCGATATGTGATTTCATTCTATTGATCATCTCAATATTTTTCCTAAATAATTTAAACAATTTTTAGTGCATTCTCAAAAGAAAATATAAAGGAATTTCATTTGTTTTAAATGTGTATTTACAAAAAAAATCTTTTGTCAAAATTTAGAGAGGAATTTTTTTTCAAGGGAGATTTACCAACATAAGCTTTTGAGTGGTGAGATTTTTTAACGAGTAAAATTCGTAAGAAATCATTGTATGTCACACAAAAGTCTATATAGGAGAAATTTCAACTATGGGACTTTATTATATTAATTGTTTCAGTATTTCCCCTATTTCATTCAAATAAATTTCAATTTTTGTTTATCGTCGTTTTCTTTTATATATTTCACAAGAATATATATATATATATATATATATATATATATATATATATATATATATATATATATATATATATATATATATGCGCACGTGTGTTAATTTTTTTTACTTTGTTTGTTTTAAGCGATATATTTTTATAGAGTTTCTTTACTTGTATATGAGGGGTTTGGTATCTACAAAAATTGCAATTGAATTACTGATTACATTAGATCCCAAATCCTGTCCTTATTAGTTAGTTTTTTTTTTTGAAAGATATTTTTGTAATAATCAGAGCATATTGCACATGAATTGCAACCTGCTGCACATTATACATGAATTGTACTCCATTGTGTACTATACGATAATTGTGACCTAGTGTGTATGGTCACTTAAATAATACTGATTTGTAAAAAATGTAAGTAGCATTATTTTTAATGGCAATTTTTTTTTAATTGTTCGTGGGTTTATCAGTGAGTAGTAAAGAACACAATAAATATAATAAGTTGTAAACAATGTTTTTTAATTTGTAACAATATGATAATTGTATATCGTGCATATACATATCTATAATGCACCAATGTGTATCTTTTTATTATATGCACTATTTTTTAATTTTATTTTGTTAGAAAAAACATAATTTCTTTATATGACGATCTCTTTTTTTTAAAGAGCAAGGGTGATAAATTTGAAGGAAAATAACTTATTGTAGTGGAAATTATGGTAGTTCATCCCATTAAAAGAACAAAACAAGTTCTTTAAGTTTTATTAAAAAACCAATATATTTGAATTATCTATAAATTTAAATTAATGATGTGTATTAGTTAATGCATGTCATGTAGAGAAAAAAACGTGATAAGCTTGTTCATGATCTGTGTGCGAAAGAGCATAGTTTAGACCTTACAGAAATGTTACAAAGAGAGGAATTAAATGGAATAAACTGTAACCATCACGGAGTTTTAATAACTAGCATGTTTTAAACACTTGGTTTTGTTTTTTTGAATGTTCTGTAGGGACCAATAACAAGGGAACCAAGAAAATTTTAAGGTTCCACATTTATTGTTAAAGTGTAGAAACCTTGGTGAATCTCACAAATTATTTGAATGCCAACCATATAATAAATGGTGATATTTTGGTAAAATTTTCCAAATTTCTAAGGATTTTATATAATTTCAATAAAATTTTGGTGATTTTTGGACCAAAATAATTTTATCCTATAGAATTTGGGAGATTCAGTTAGAAAAAAATGGAAATTGACAAATAATTTGGGGAGAAAACATGGAAAACTAGTCCATTGGTGAATTTAGCCCCTAAATTTTTCTCGAGATGGAATGGAATATTGTCTTAAGAAGAAAAAAATTATGAAGGATGTAAATGATGATGACTTGATCCTCAATTTATCTAGAGTGGTGCTAGAAGTTAACGATAGGAGAAATTTTGTTTACAATACTACAATAGATATAATAAAAGGATCGTATAGATGTACCTTCCACTTACAACACAAAATCAATTAAATGACTCCAATAATTAGGTTATATACAAACTGTATGAAGCAATGCCCAAAGAGATTTGTGAGACTTGTAATAGAAAAAATAATCCACTCGTCCACTGGTGCCTTTTAATAGGTGCTAACATACAAACAAGACCTAATCGAAGAATTAATCAATATTGGGTTAACAATGGCTTGTGAGTATATGTTGAAGTATCAAGGTTAATTGAACATTTGTAAGTAGACATGGTGTTTGATTTCCATCATTTTATAATTAATGGAACAACAAGAAGATTTTATATTAATTATATCTATTCTTTGTCACGATGTATTAAACATGTAGAAAATAAACCATGGATTAGAGCAAATGGAAGAGATTTTGAGAGATGGTATAGATTATGGCTTTGGAAGATGTGTATTAGTTATGAAACACTTGTTGCTATGCAGTGCATTTTTATTTACACATTAATGTATAATATACTATATAAATGCAAATATATTTATTACACTTTATTTATATGTTTGTAGATGGAATAGGAAGACATAGAACATAAAAAATCAAACCATCAAGAAAACATCAAGTTAAATAACTCAAGTACAATATCAACCACAAGTGATGAAGAAATTAGGCATGCATGCAGCTTGAACAATGACAATAATTCAAGTGAAGAATGATAATGAATACCATTGAATGTTATTGCAAGTTATATGTTTTGGAATATTTGCCTATGAAAATTAAAGATTTTATTTAATGTACTCTATATATTGTCCCAATTGCATGATGTGAACATATCGCCAATAAATGTAAAAAATACATGTTGGCTACATTTTGATTATTGTGAACTTTCACATTGTCCGATTTTGTATGACAATAGCTCTCCTATTCATATATAATAATATGAGTTTCTTATTTCATTGCATTGTCCCATGTTGTAAAATGTTACGTTACTAATTAATTAATATAAGAATAATTTACATTATTACATATAACATAAATGTAATCTATTGGATAATGCATCAATGTAATCATTATATTAGAATGCAATAATTAAAATATAAGAATCAATATTATTATCAAAATATTTTATTTTGAGATGAATATTAAAATATATTCTTTAAAATTAAAATTAAAATTATTTTTGTATTTTTTCAAACTCACCAACAATGCATGCCATAAAAAAGGAGTGCATTTTAATGAAGCATGTGTATTGATGCTTAATAGCAAAGAATGGCACCGAAACCTGAGATTAAAATGTTCACAATTTTACATCCTTTCGATTCACATGGTAATATCAGCATTTGATGGAAAATTATCTCTTGCGAACAAAAGTTAACTCCCTAGATCTAGTGGCTTGATCTAGAAACAACATAAACAAAAAGGATAAATGTTTTCCTTAAAGAAATTAGAAAATGGAGGAAAGGCCTACCTGGAACCCAATGCAAGTCCTCCTCTTCTCTTGGCTTGTAAAATTTAGCTCCAACTACAATCGCTATAAATTGAACCTGCGAAACAACTATAAAAAGCAAGAGAACTACAAGATATACATAACATAGACTAATATCTCTTATCAATTAGTCAAGAAAGAATTAAAATACATATGCATCAAATAGACACAAGTATAGGAAAACAAATTTTTTTTTATTAATGAAATGTAGGAAAAGACTATAACCCTTTTACAGATATTGACTATGGAGATGTCTCCCACCAAACTTGTCATTCCTTAGCCACAAAGCAAGTCTTCAATCACAAATCAAGGATGGTTATGGATATCAATAACGTGAATATATGTCATACATTCCTTATTCCATTCCACTGGACAGTTGGTGATTTTATTCCATTGAGGCGGATAATTAAAATGAAAAATGACTTAGGATCTAGGTAGGTGATATCACTGTTTTGGTGAAGGCCCTTAACGATTGTGTTGACAACATTTTATATTAGATTTCACACCTGTCCCTGACAACTACATTAGTACACCCGATTGAGTTTCAATATAAAACTTTACAAATCTTGCAAATGGTGTTTTAAAAATATACAATAAAACTTCATTATTAAGAAGTGAAATTAGCAACAAAGTTCTTTTATATTTTAGTATAAAAAGTAAATTATTCATGGAATTTTTGAACATTTCCTAAGGGATCCATATAGTAATCTTTTAGCACAAGACATTTTCCATGTATACACACATCAAACAACATTCCTCAAACTCAATCAAGCATATAAGTAAATAACATAAGATTACAATAAATCAATTATAATTGGCATTGGGTAATTAATTCTATTGTAAGTCATTCAATTACTAATAAATTAAAATGAATTAAAAAACAAATCTTTATATATTAAAATGTTAAAATAACAAGAAATTATAATACCTCATCCTTATTTTCCATAGGTTCACTATCTATCTCTATTCTCTTATACCCCATGTCATTTATGTAGTTTCATCTCCATTAACAAGTTCTACTGTTAGTCTTAAAGTGAAACTTAATGATATTTTAGATCTATGTGAAAAATAGCCTATCACAAAACTAACAATGTAATAAAAATCAAGTACTTATAATGGTCAATAATCTTAAAAGCCCCACGTAAATAATTTTAAAAACACTAGGTAAATATGTTTCCAAATAATTTCTAGCAATGTGCTTCAACTAGTGAGGGCTCTCTCTCCCAAGATTCTATTATTATTTATTGGGTTGAGAGGCACTCTCCAGCCCTGTATTGAAGATATAAAAATTTAAAATAAATACAATTAAAATTAAATAAATAATAAAGGAAAATTAATTATAGTTATAATTATTAATTAAAACATTGTGACCATATAAAATTACATAAAAATAAAATAAAATAAAATAAATAATTATAATTATCATTTATTAATAATTAAACTATTGTAGATTCATCTTAACTACGGATCTACCAAGCGCTAAGAGGGATCAAATCTCTTGAGATGCAAACCTATTTTAGAGTGAAAAGAAATTTGATCCCTCTTGGCTCTTGTTAGAGCAAAATTTAAGATGGATCTAGGCTGGTAGAGGTAATTATTTATGTCATTAAGGTTAAAGATCATAGTTGTATTAGTGCACAACCTCTATAATCTCCACCCAAGATGAGATATCTTACATAATTACTATTTTATTAGCTCATTTTGGAAGTTTTTGTTGGTTGAATTAAGGAAATTTGTAAGGAAGTCACAAGGCTAAAAATGATATACATAGGGAAGGAAATGTTGGATGCATACTAAATGAATAGCCATATAGAATTATATGTGACTAAATATAGTTACAGGGCTAGTGAAGATTGCCAAAATGGTAATATTAAACATTAAGAAATGTAAGAATATAAATGGGAAAAAGATTAACAAATTGCAAGTTCATGATAAATATTTCTTATATTAAATTTTAAAAGCATATCTCATTAAAATAATAGAAAATAAATAATTAATTTTAAAAATATTTTTAAAAAATGGTAGAACTTTTTTTTTTTTAAAGCAATCTAAGATATTTATATTACCAAAATTTTACATAAAGTACGCAGGGATGAACTTGAGAAGCTTGTGTTCAAGATGAAGAACTATCTGCAAAATAACTATCCTATCCTATATTAGTCTTGAGAGAGACCATCTGCCCATGGTAGGGAAACCAGATGGTCCGTTAGAGAGTTCTGAGAGAAGTTTATAACAATAGATGATTGTGACAAAATAGAAATTGCCGATATCAAGATAACTGGGATGACTAGAATAACTATGAAAACTAAGAGAAAGAAGAGGTTGAGTGAGCCTTTCCTAGATGTAGTTAAGAAGCCCGGTGAATCTGAAACTTGGCTTTATCATGCTAGGGCTAGTTTCTTTGAGCTTGATCCTTTTGAGACTGATCATGCTTATCCTTTTCCTTCCTTGCTTGGTTTTTCTTGTGAATGTATTGGAAGGGGTCATCGTATCCTTTAGGTAGCCATGGAGGGCATTGCCATTCAACCATCACCATGCATGTATAGAGGTCTTCCTCATGTTTAGAGGTTTTCCCTTTGATAACCTATGCAGTTTAAATTTGGTTATCCTCCTTGGGCTTTGACCTCTCGCAATTTGGGGAGCCACCGGTGCTAGCAGGCCCCTGTTTATTTTCTTGAGGTTTAAGGAGGATCAAGGTTGGATAGAGTGGCTTCTTGTAGAGAAGAATCTTCATCTTCAGAGCTTTCTGATGAGTTGGTAGCCATTGGAGTCGAGTGAGGGGGAAGAAAAGGTATCCCCATTATCCTCGACAGATTCCCCAGGACAATGTGAGTGTGGATCAAATTGGAATTGCCCTTTGCAATTTGGCATTTTTCCCTTTCCAAAGCCTCTTTGTGATTCCAGAGGTGACAACCTAATGAATTTCTAACTGCCCAATGGATATTGTAATGTGCCTATGTTCTTTTGCATCCATGGCAACAATTAGGCACCGAATGTGCAACAATATATCCTCATTGAATTTCTCTTAGGTGGATGCTCATGCACTTTGCCACCTTTGCTAGCTCTACCCCGTTCTTGGACCACGCTTCCTTGCTTGCAGAGGTGTGTCATTCATAACTCTCTACGTCAAATCTTCTCTGCTATGTGTCACTCAACCATCCATCCCCACCAAATCCAAACACCTGTAGTGTGGTATGATTGAGCGAATGCGTGATCTTCTACAAATTTGAAGCAAAGATGGAGATCTTGTTCCAGATTTGGATTAATGGCTCAGGACGCCATCATGCATCATTCTTCGAGTAGTAGTGAATGACACCAATTGTGCATGGTCACCACTTGGTCTCATATTTTAATCCTTTAAACATATCTAGCATGAGGACTCTAACAATCCTCTAAGTGCGAGTGTGCACCCAGATCTGGGGTACAAATTTTAAAATTTTAAAATAATTAAATATTTTTAATCAATGTATTGTATTTTCAAATATTAATACATTTAAAAAATTAACCATCTATAGAATTAATAAATTAAATATTTAAAATAAATTAAAATACATATAAATATTTAAATTTCTATTTTTTTTAATATATTTAAAATAAATGAAATGATAACATAAACTTTAATGTTATTGATATTAAAAAAAAAAAATTGTAATCTCATTATCAACCTCTTTTCTAACTTAATAAAATTTTAAAAATAAATAATACATAAAAATAAAGAACCACATTTAATTTAATTTCTTGACTTATCACCAAATATAAGGATGGCCAACTCGAAAGAAAATATAATTCCTTTTTCTCCTATACATACTACAAGATGCTTTATATACTACAAGATGCAAGTTGAAGTACAATTTGATTCTCTTATATTCATTAGATTACCTAGTTACTATTACCAAAAAGAAGGAATGATTTACTTTAGGATAACATTGATATAATTAGTATTATTGCATCTTAATTTTATTTAATTCATATTAAATTGGTTATAAATCTATTTTATAAAAAATATTATATTTTTATATAGATTAAAAACTATTAACGTAAAAAATGTTACAATCTTAAATACATAAAAATGTTAATAACGTTCCTAACAAATAATAATATAAATTAAATATCTCTATCTTATAATTATAATGAATAATAATGTAAATTAACCCTCTCTATATTATAAATTATAATGAATAATAATGTAAATTAACCCTCTCTATATTATAAATTTTAAGATAATATTTGTTTGAACATTGTAACTCCTGTGGCTAGTGCTATAAAATCTTTGCCACATGAATCAAAGTTATTATATTAAAGTATGAAGATTCTATATTTTGGTTGATATCTATACACATTATAATCTATTCATTGACTTGAACTAAATGTACAATGTACAAGTTTCCTACAATACTAATAATCAATGGTGAATAATATATGTGGAGCTATTGGTTCATTAATGGGTGGGGCAATATATGTCACCTGTTCGATTTAACCAACTACATTATCATACGGGTGGCATATATTGCCCCCACCCATTAATGAACCAATAATTCCACATATTGTTTGTCATAATCAATCACTTTTGTTTATTAAACAGTGAAAAAACCATTTAGTGCACATGGTTATTTCAGCTAGTTTGTTTAAAGTCCAAATGGCACCTAAGATTAGATGTGGTGCACTTTTTATGATTCAGTTATTAAAATTTTTATGGATGACATTAAACGATAATGAGTTACATGTATTTTTTTCTTTATTTTTCAATTAAATATTTAATCTGAAAATTTACATTTAAATGAGATCAAAATATTCTTTTCATTAATTTTATTCAATAAATTTAACTTTTATAAATTTAAAAATATATTTTTAACTTTGAAAAAATTAAAATTAATCCAAAATATTCTAATTTTATAAAACCTCACATATACAATCTCACTAATTCAAAGTCAATACTAGTTTGAAAAGGAGTGATTACAATATTGTGTCTCTGTTGGCAGGTATAATAACATCTATATTGTGGAATTTATTGAAAGAAAATCAACGATTAAGATTCTCTTGTAGAGAAAAATTCAATCAATCCCATCCTCGGTAGGTCAAACCATGATTTTGTCCCACCTGCACATTCATGGTTGAACCATGAATCAAGTTTTAAGATAAACAATCAATGGTTTTGTGGATTCATAGTATCAGCATAATCATAAATTCCAAACACAATAATTGGATTATGGCTTTAGATGACTTTAACTCCATGGATATCTTTGACTTGAGAATAACTTTATGCAACACCAAGAATATTCCTTTTTATTTTTTGCAATTTGAAAAATTTGTGGACGATATGTCACGAAAGTGTTATCAGTGAATTAGAACATGACTGTAGTGTTAGGGAATTATATATTACAGAGCAATGGGACACATAAAATATTACTGAAATATAAACATAGAAAACGCATAAAACAAGAGAGACACAGATATACGTGGTTCACCCAGTTTGGGCTACGTCCACGGAGAAACATCCAGTCCTTCTTTTTATATTATCCAACAAACTGAAGAGATATAACTTACAGCAGATCCACTGTAATTCCCTCTTCTCTCTGAATCTCCTCTCTCTTCCTCACTCGGAATACAACTATGCATAGATGCAATACAATTCCCTCATATATAGCGAGGGGTTGCCTTCTAGGGCAAAAACCCTAAATTAAACATAACTTCTACCGTCAAATCTCCGCCTAATGAACGACCCAGATTGACTACGAAATTACAACATTTCTCAAGGCAATTTTACATCTATTCTTAGCTTCGGAGGTGCTGCCCTCAATCCCCTCACCAAAGGGGGACTCCCAAAGGTCACAGCTGCCCCCCCCCCCCCGCTAGACCCCCCCTGTAGTGAATATTTTACGGGCAGCGTTGCCGCCCCATTACGAATTGGGGTCCAATTTGACGATACCTTTGAATGCAAAAGATAATTAGGCTCCACAACCAACACGTAGAAAGAGAAAACTACAAAGTTTTTCACTACACAAAATCTAACCAGTCCCCTTTTTATGGTAAGAATAATAGTTTGGTTTACTTTATTGAAATATTTGGACTTGTTCAAAGTGTGAGGGAATGGAATGTTGATTACATGCACGAAAATGATGTTGATTTCTAAAACCAACCTCCAAGTTTTTGTTCCTCTATAAATTCCTAGAATTGTTGGATATAACATTACAAGAAATTAATAAAAAAATTCGATGTGCTAAGCGAAATGATATTTGTATTTTATATCAACCTGTTATGTATATTTTCAAATGAGTATTAACCTTAAAAATGTGAATGAGATATTTCGATGTGTACAACTTACATGTTTAGTAGGTATGGGAATCGTTCCTGTCATGATTTGTTTATACAGGATAAGAGTATTTACAACTTGATGAGGATGACCTACAAATAATGCATTAAATAGTATTAGAATTTATATTATGAGTGTAACTATATTGTAGATTTCATAATTGTAGAAATTGAAAGAAGTTTTTTTGTTGCTAATGAAATCAAACTGAAATCAAGAGACAAAAAATTCTTCTACTATTTTGCGGAAAGGAAAACACACGATAGAAACACATACAATAACATGTAACCATCAAAACACAAGGAACACAATGATTTTACAGTTGACCCCAACTAGGAAAAACCCCTCCTATGTTTGTATTATATGAGATGAGAAATTTTTTTATCAATTTCAATGATTGGTTCACACATGAAGCACACAGTGGAGTAGGTAAATCCTCTCTGTGGACATAGATAGTCCCTCTAGCCCAAGAGTGGGTCTAGCCACAAACAAGACAATCTAATGTAAAATTCCTTAGATTAGAATTGAATAAGAGGGGCTCCCTCTTATAGCGCTAATCCACTTGATGATGATCTTGCTTCCTTGCTCCAGCTTCCTTTTGTTCTTTTCACTCAAATACCTGAAACAGACATGCAAGAGACAAAAAAAAAACGTGATAGCATAAAATCAAATTCGATCTACTTAAAATATCAAGGAGTTTTAAGCTATGAAATGCAATATAACACACAATATAGGAAATAAACCATTAATTCTATTAACATGAACTTCAAAGAGAAATACAACCGGAGCCTTGACGTTATAGGTTCCCTTTGGCATGTCCGGGTTCCAGGACCACTATAAGCATCTCATGATTCACCCTCAAAACAATGAAAGTTCAAGGCCTCTTTCCTTTCACTCCAAACCAAACACTATAATCTAATTCTCCCTTCACACACAAACTACAAGGCTAAGGTTCTCAAGATGGCTATCAAGATTTGTAGATAATTCTAGCCCTTTCATTAGCTAGCCAAGGGTGTGAAATGAGGAGTTTATATAGATTTGATAGAGGGGAAATGGGTCGTCTTATGATGGGAGAAGCCTTATCTCTTTGGTTTGTTCCATTTCTATAGGGGAAAGGAGCCCAAACCCACTTGCTTGGCTCTATCTTGCCCAACCATTTACCAGCCTTCATTCACAAAGCTCCTAGACCTGGAGGCTTCGACTCTATTTTTGAAAACTTGCCAAAAGAGGATCGACACGAGGGATGAATAGCTCACTTGCATCGTTCGGTGCTAGTCCTAGTTTTAAACTCTGCAAGTTGGAGTAGGGAAGGAACTGAGCACTAGCGTTGGTCTTGAAAACTGAGCTTGAAGGAGGATTCTTGGGAAATGATGTAAGAGGGAAATGTTCTGCAGATGAAGAGGGATGTAGGGACATGTTCTTCATGGAAGGGAAACATATGAGGGTCACTGTAGAGGTCCTCCAAGAGCAAGGAACATGGAGTACAAGGATAGTGATAAAATTCTATGTAATAGATGCCCCCTAAAGCATGAAGGCCGAACAAGAGTGAGGGATGAGATGCTTTATAAGTAGATGCATAGAATCGAAGACTGCCACTGGAAAATCTAAAAGAAAGCATAGATACATATACATCATTGAAATCTCTGATACATGAATTGTGGTATGGACACAACCATCCAAAGAAGATCATGTAAATGGATCCAAGTTATGGGCGCAGCCATCCAGTAAGAAGGATCATATCAAACCCAAGGTATGGTCGCAACCATCTAATAATGAGAAGGATCACATATAACAGACTCATGGTATGGTCGCAACCATCCATCTGAAAGAGACATGTATGTAAGCATGATCATGTCACATTGCTCTGCAACTTGGACTTGTGTAATCTGAGCCCAGGGTCTTGCGCTCCAACATGACCTGATCAAAGTACAAATTCTAGCATGCAAATAGATGTGTTGACGTCGAACATGCTAGAAAATCGCTTGATTACCAGTCAATGATGTGAACTATTAACAAGCGCAAGAGAAACCACCAATAATGACAATGGCTCTCAAGGTACCAACAACATAATTCACAGAGTGTGAATAAGGAACTAAAGTCGAACACCCATGAAGTCACTCGATCGAAAGCCAATGATGGGGACTTGTTGTCGAGTGCAAAGAACTTTCCATTAGGGCATGCAAGCTCTAAGGTACTTGAAGGTAGTCTCCAAGGATAATTTTAGGGGCGAATGTTCGCCCTTTGGCGAAATTAAGGGGTTTTAAATTTTTAATGGGCGAATATTTTGTATCATAGTACATTTTTACAAATCACCTCAAATAGCCCACCTTATTTTAAGGGAGAGGGTAAAAAAGGTAAATTTAGCCCTTGAAATTAGGACTTACAACGTTTCGTTCGCCCATTTTCAAGAATAGGATTTATTTAAGTGAATCCATTCGCCCATTTTCAAGAATAGGTTTTATTTAAGTGAATCCTATGGGCCAAATACCATATTTATAAAAGAGGTATGGTAAATTAATAAAAATATAAATAAATGAGAGGTATGGTAAATAAATAAAACATTTTTTATATTTACTCCATAAGTCACCTTATATACATGTAAGGGTGTAAACAAATAAAAATATAAGTAAAGTGGAGGTATGGTTAATAAATAAAACGTCTTTTTATACTAACTCAAAAGGTATGGTAAATAAATAAAAATATAAATAAACTAGACGTATCATAAATAAATAAAACCTCTTTTTATATTTAGTCCATAACCCTCGTTCTATTTATGAAGGCTCAAGAAAGAGATTTTATTTAAGTGAATCCTACGGGCCAAATACCATATTTGTAAAAGAGGTATGGTAAATTAATAAAAATATAAATAAACAAGAGGTATGGTAAACAAATAAAACATTTTTTTATATTTACTCCATAAGTCACCTTATATTTACGAACACTCAAAAAATGGGTTATATTTAGGTGAAACCTATGGCCAAAATACTATGGGACAAATACCATGGACTAGATTGTTATTAATACTATAGGCTCTAGTGCCTCCTTCCTTCTCCTATTGTGTCATATTTGTAAATCCTTCAATCCTATCCCAAGTTGTTCTTAAGGGGGGATGTTAGGATATTCCGACACATAGGATATAGTTAAGTTCAACTTGGTCTAGTATAGAGTTAGGTTAGAGTTAGGTAAAGTGTGTTTCTTTACCGTTGTACATTTTGTAACTTACAATCCGACGGTCACGATATGTAGTGATCCGACGGTTCACTCTCACCTCGGTATTACCGACACTTGATCCGTGGCTTGACACCCGATTGGTCCATGAGTTCTATTTAAAGCGCATGGAGGGTCATTGTTCGGGTAATTCGTGCATGAGAGAAGCTTATGTAAATTTTCATTATTTGATTAATAAATTGCCTGTAGTACCCACGTTGGGACAGGCCGTGGACTGTTTCCCTCCTTGCACTTTGAGGGTTTTAACCACGTCAAAAATACTGGTGTATTGATTTGAGATCTGGTTGTGAGCGGTGTCCTTTTGGTGTTCTTTCTGAGGAACTTACCTTGTAAATTCCTACATCTTTACATAGATGCTGAAGGGAGCGATAGTTTAAGTGACCAAATCGCTCATGCCAAAGTTTGCTCACTTCATCATTATGAGCAATAAATACTGAGGGAAGATTTGATGACCCAAAGTTGTGAAACTTATACAACCTTTTGGAATCATCAGCAAGACCAGTAGCTAGAATTTGTTTAGGATCTTTTAGATCCTTGATTACAACATCATGAGGTGAAAATTCAACAATTTTACCTTCACCTGAATGAGTTATCTGATAGTCAATGCCTTCAACCTGTGAAAAGCCCTTAGCAACGAGACGAGCTTTATGTTTATCAACTTTCCCATCTGGTCCATACTTGGTTCTGTAAACCCATTTACATCTAACAAGTTTGCGTCCCTTTGGTAGAGGAACAAGATCCCATGTATCATTTGTCATCAATGAATGATATTCTTCATTCATAGCTGCTTCCCAATGTGGATGGCCTGAAGCTTCTGCAAAAGTGTCAGGATCATGATTTACTGGAGCTTGAGCCAGTAAAGAAGAGGCTCTTTCAAACTGAGAACGAGTACGTCGCTGATCTGTAGGATCACCGACAAGATCACCTGCTGCATCCCGAGTAGCACGGACCCATCATGGAAGTTGAGGATTCTGAGAAGGTGGGGGAGGATTATCATCCTCGCTTTCATCATCTGAAGAAGAAATGTTTTCAAAGATAGAAGAGATAGGAAGAGGTGGCACATCCGCCGGACTAGGCTCGCAGGCCGATTTATTTTCATCAAACTTTACATCTCTTCTAATGATAACATTTTTGGACTTAAATGGAATAAGTCTATATCCTTTTACATCTTCAGAATATCCAACAAAAGTACATTTCTCACTCTTAGGTTCTAAAGCTTTATGCTTTTCATCTGGAATATGGGCCCATGCTTCACTTCCAAACACACGAAAGTGACTTACATCTGGTTTAATGGAACTCCAAGCTTCTTTTGGAGTGATATTCTCTAGAACCTTAGTAGGAGTGCGATTGATTATATAATTTGCACAATTAATTGCTTCGGCCCAAAAACTAAGACTGAGTCCTTTAGATTGCAGCATACAACCACACTTTGGTGTGATAATCAAAGTGCCATTCAGCTATGCAAAGATCCAGTCCAGCATCAGCACAGCAAACACATTGAACTACACATGCACTTCATCAGAAAGCTCATTCATGACCATGTTCTTGAAGTGCAATATTGTCCAACAGATGATCAGGTTGCAGACATCTTCACAAAGGCTCTCATAGAGGCGAAGTTCACTAAACTTCGATATATGCTTGGAGTTCAGGAAGTTTTCACTAAGGGGGGATAGGCTCTAGTGCCTCCTTCCTTCTCCTATTGTGTCATATTTGTAAATCCTTCAATCCTATCCCAAGTTGTTCTTAAGGGGGGATGTTAGGATATTCCGACACATAGGATATAGTTAATTTCAACTTGGTCTAGTATAGAGTTAGGTTAGAGTTAGGTAAAGTGTGTTTCTTTACCGTTGTACATTTTGTAACTTACAATCCGATGGTCACGATATGTAGTGATCCGACGGTTCACTCTCACCTCGGTATTACCGACACTTGATCCGTGGCTTGACACCCGATTGGTCCATGAGTTCTATTTAAAGCGCATGGAGGGTCATTGTTCAGGTAATCCGTGCATGAGAGAAGCTTATGTAAATTTTCATTCTTTGATTAATAAATTGCCTGTAGTACCCACGTTGGGACAGGTCGTGGATTGTTTCCCTCCTTGCACTTTGAGGGTTTTAACCACGTCAAAAATACTGGTGTATTGATTTGAGATCTGGTTGTGAGCGGTGTCCTTTTGGTGTTCTTTTTGAGGAACTTACCCTGTAAATTCCTACAAATACCATGCAAAAAACCATTATTAACCCTAATATTAGAATTAATAAAAATAAAAATGGCACATGGTATTGACCCATGGTATTCACCAAAATGGCACATGGTATTGACCCATGGTATTCACCTGGAATGTAGCCTATTTAAATGGGGGAATTAAACCAGCATGTAGCCTATGCTAAGATTCACTAGGACTTTACAAAGTTTTATTATTTAGTGAAAGACTCGCCAAGATCTTACAAGATTTTATAATTGAGTAAAATATTCTCCATGCCTGGTGAGATATTCGCCAAAAAATTATATATACATATTATATTATTGATAAAATCGCCTTCCATTTTTCCTAAATACCATGGAGATTCACCCATTTATTATATTTATAAATTTAGGGGGGGTTCTTAAAATTTTCCCTGGTAGTCTCCCGGCCAACTTCCCAGATAACGAGCTAAAGTCGTTAGGAAGTGACCTTGTCGAAGGAGGGCCATGATGTATCACACATCATCGACACGAAACAAGGGATGCAATGATTATGAATGATACATAGAATCAGGAATGAGTGTAAACTGCAGAAGGATTAACTCTTGAACATATCGACGACAGGACTTCGGAGTTTGGTAGCTTTTGGATCCATAGGATCGGAGCTCTTGATGACATGGCAGAGATCAAATGGAGAGGCAAAAAATGGTAGCCCAAGCCTAGGAAGGTCAATGATGAAGTGGGGATATCCCAACCTGACACGAAGCATAAGAGTGTCATGTTCAAGAGTGACAAGCTACTGAAACAACTGGCAAAAAATTCCATTTTCCCCCACCATCTCTAGTAGGTACCCCAATTATTTTTTATCTCAATCTTGAAGGGGATAACAGATGCTTGCAGTGTAAGTCCATCCTTTGGATGAATCTAACCTAGTAAGATTAATGAGCCCTAGGAAGGAGAAGCTCATGTTCATCATGGTGACGAATCTGATGTCATCTAAATTTTAACGAGTTTGACAAAGGGAAAACTCAATATCTTCTCCATGTTTAGAGAGTTTGAAAAATTCACGGAAAAGAAAAATCCAAAAGGTCCCTTTTCGTAAAGTTGTCTCTCAAGCTCAAAAAGGTAGAAAACAATACTTAAAAGAACCTCTTGATCATGTCAGTCACGTAGTACCTTTTTTGTAAATAGTTTATCCCAGCCTAAAAAAGGGGTAAACGATGTATCAGAACCATTTTATGAGGTCAAAATGACAAGAGCTCAGAAATATTTTCGTGTTTCAAGAGTCGGAAAAGAGCTTAAAGCAGACTCCCCATTTTATTTTCTTTAACGAGTCAAAAAGGGAAAAATACTCGGTGATCTTTTCATTTGAGTTTTGACGAGTCGAGAAAAGAGCTTAAACATGACTCTAGTTTTTCATCATCACCGTCAATCCATCACCTATCATTGCACAAGAAACAAATGTATTATCCGTTTCTAAGGTAAAAATGGCGAAAAATATTTTTAAAACCCTAAAACATGATGAAAAGCTTATAAAAAGGGAAAAAGTAAAACATTTTTTTACCATTTACCTCTTTTACCTCATTTGGAGCAATTTTTACTTATTTGTGCCCTAAATATTCAGGAGCAGATTGTGGTAGATCTAGGAGGTCAATCGACGAACCGTCTATTGAAGGTAAGAGTTGAGGCCCTAAGCTTTGTTTTCATACCTGTATTTTATGCATTTAACTGCTTTTTCAAGTTTTTGAGGGAATTTTTGCAAAAAAAAATCACCCTCGGTCGGCGTGAGAAGCAAGCACAGGATCACAGCGATCGAGGGTTTATAACTCAGGCACTTGCACCATTGGCACTATTATTTTTAAAACAGTCGTGTCGGTGAAACGAATAGATTTTTTTTCATTTTCTCCCAATTTAACTTCTTTTAATCTGAAATTCCTCTTGCAAAAACTGATGTTTAGGTAAATGCATGTTGTTGGCAGGAAAATCACAACAGGAAAGATGGTAATCGAATGGAAATAATGTGAGCACAAAGGAATTGATGCACTAGCTTTGGAGAATCAAAACTATCTAGATGCATTAAGGAACTGCAGGCTCCTCAAGTTCTTTCTTACACTGGGACTTCAGGCTCAACCTGAGTTACTACAATACTTGATCAGTCTGCGGGATGTTGGACGGGAAATATTTGTGATCCGTGATCAAAAGTTGGAGTTAAAGAATTAATACATTTACTTCATTACCGAACTATCTCGCAGAGGGGACCTAGTCCAATTGTATGGAGCCAAGCCCATTGGGGTGAGTGTGAACACACTCCTTGCAGAAAATTGTCTAGAAGCCCTGAAGTCTAAAAGCGGCAAGGTTGACATCATGACCATAGATGACCTTTTATTGAAGGTGCTATTCTTGACTATTAATAGGGTAGCGGGGGCTCAGGCATTGCATGAGTCCAACAAGTCCAAGTTCTAGTATGCCATAGACTACATGGCGCCCACTATGTTCAACTGGGTGGAAACCATGAAGCTGAATATGAAGTGCCAATTATCCAAATTCAAGGCACACAAGCGGAGGCAATTTGGATATGGTTCCGTTATGGTGAATTTCTTTTTGGAACGGATCCCACTGTTCCACTATCAGCTGGCAGAGGTAAATACCCCAATGCCATGAGATCCAGAGATGGTTCGATGGAGTGAATTGATTCCTATAACTGGAGGGGGCCAACACATGTCGTAAAATACCGCTTCCTTTTTGTGGTTGAGGCATCAGTTGATTATGGTAGAGGATTAGCCATATAGTGGGACTGACTTTCGTGACGATCCTGACATGCCGCTTCCAGAGGGGGAGGATTTTGATGATGGAGGTGAGAAGAACAATTTTTATTTTTCATTTTTATTGTTTTTGAAATATATGCATTCCTGACACTTTGATTTTGTAATCGTAGATGTGGGACTAGAGCGACCGGTCGGGATGTCCCCAAATGCTAGACGCATTGCGTGATAGTTGAGATCGCTCCTTATCAAGAAGTAGTCGACAATGAGGAGGAGATTGCATGGAATCTCGATAACCTGACCAGAGGCATCCTACAGTATGCCCAGATGGAGGACATTCCAATTCGTTATCAGCGGCACACAGTGGGATGTCAGATCGCATTCATCGATTACTGCCTCGCATAGTACAAGCAGTGATGTGCTATCATGAGCACAATGTTGAGTAGTCCATAGTTTTAGCATTTACAATTTTGAGGCCTGTGAGCCTCAGATGTACTTCAAACACATATATTATTTTTGGGTTTTGATGTATGACACTCAAACATTATCGATATATATATATATATATATATATATATATATATATGTGCTACATTTTCTATTTACTATGATACAATGTTTTGTTTTTCACATGTTGCGTAAATGTCTGTCTAACACATAATTAGCCAATGCATCTGTTAATGTATTCACATTCCTAGGAATGTGATGATATGTGATATAATCAAAATTTATTTCTAATATACAAATATGCAAATACATTCTCAATATCTGAGGGTTTTTGACAGAATATTGCCCATTGTGATGAAGAACAACAAGTTACAAATCAAGCTTAACAACCATTTCTCGAGTGTCAAGAGAAATGGCTTCTGACAAGAGTTCAATAACTGTGTTATATTCAACAATGTTATTAGTTGTTTTAACTAAATAAATACCTTGAAGATCAATCAAGTCACCATGAGGGTCATAAATAGCCCATGTCGTAGATGATAGATTCTAGGTACTATGGCAAGCACCATCAACGAAACTAACATAAGGAGTCATAGACATCTACAAAGCAGGTGAGGACATAATAAGAAAGAAAGATGCTTGAAAAGAAAATTAAACAAACTACACAAAAATGAATAACACACTTATGTACAAAATTAACCATGCGAGATAACTCAGGCATAGTACTTTTTGAGGTATACCCCATTGTGGGGCTTTTCCAAGGGGTTTCCTCATAATCAATCAGCTTATAGGCCCCTTTTTGAAACACACGCTTGAAAATATAGGGCCCATTCCACATGGGTTCAAATTTTCCTACCCCCAGCTTATCATTAGCTTGGTCATATAGTAAGACCAGATCACCCTCAGAAAAAGCACGAGGAGAGACTGACTGATCAAAATGGGACTTAACTTGCTTTTTATGTGCTTGAATGACTAAAGCAGTGAAGCGATGGGTTTCATCCACTCGTTCTAAATATAAGAGACGCTCTTCTTGAGGCAAGGTTTCGGGGAGTAATTCTACAGCCAGCTTGAGTGAGGGAATTTCACATTCAATCGGTAAGGTAGCTTCTAGACCATAGACTAGCTGGAAAGGGGTGAATCCAACTGCATCTTTAGTCAAGGTTCGGTAGGCCCACTGAGTTGAAAAAAACATGAGATGCCAATTGGATTTGTGCAACCCAATGGTGTGTTGAATCATAGTGACCAACACTTTGTTTGCAACTTCAACTTGGCCATTGGGCTGAGGGTAGTCTGGAGTTGAGCCGTCATGATGCAAGCCCAACATAGAAGTCATCTCAGCCATCATGTAATCACAAAAATGGGAGCCATGGTCAGTGACAATGGCTTGAGGCACTCCAAACTTGGAAATAACATGATTGAATAGAAATTGCACCATCGTTTTACCATCAGCTAAATATGTAGGCATCGATTCAACCCATTTGGTGAAGTAATCCACATAAACGATAATATAACCATGCCCCCTAGCTAAACGAGGGTTACATGTCATAAAAAAAAATGCACCATTTGGCAAAGGGACCAATGGTAATAACGGGGTGAAGGAGAACAGGTGGGGCGCACATTTTTCACTGATAAATCTAGCACTTGTGGCATTTGCGAACAACAAGGATGAAATTCTTAAAGATGGACGGCCAAAAGTAACCAGCACAAAGTATCTTTTGAGTAGTGGCGTAGCCAGATAGATGACCACTAGATGCACCAGAATGGCATTCATTCAAACCTATTTTAGCCTAGGCGAGAGTTAAACATCAGCGAAGAATTGAATCAACACCAACACTGTATAAAGTATCCCCAATGATGCGGTAAGGTTGGGATTGATGCCGAACACATCAGCGATCATTCTTGGACAATGCAGACCAGAAGGTGGAAGTTTGGAGATACACGATGATATCACTGTACTAAGGATTGAGAGTGCTAAATAGAAACAGAGTCTCATCGAGGAGCCTCTCATCAACACTAGTAGGAAGAGAAGTAGAGGGAAGAGAGCAAATCAACTCAGCAAATACAAGTTATTTCTTCAATTTGGCAGTAGTGAACACCAAATAAAATTCTTGGAGGATGACAATCCACTTAGAATACTTTCCCCTAAGTAACCGGTGAGTCAGAATGTAAGTCATGGGGTTACACTCGGAAATCACAGTTGTAGTGCATAGGAGGATATAATGCCAAAAGTGCTGAACAGAAACCAAAGACAACTTCTCAACATGAGCATAACGAGTCTCAGTATCGAGTAGATTGTGGCTGAGGTAAGAAATGACATGTTCATGACCTTCGTCGTCATCTTGCACTAACACCATAGCAATACTGCTAGAAGTTGCAGATAGATAGAGGAAATAATCGTGATGATAGTTCGAAGGATGCAACAAAGGAGCATTAATGAGGACAACTTTCAAGTCATCAAAAGACTTTTGGGCAACCTCATCCCAAATGAAAGGAGTTCCTTTCTTAAGTAATCGAGTGAACCCTAAAGCTAGCTCAGCATAGTTTAGCACAAAGTGACGAAGGAAATTCACTTTCCCTTGCAGACTCTATAATTAATGCAATGAGGAGGGAGGGGATAGATTAACAATAGCCTCGACTTTGAGAGAATCAAGACAAATTCCATATTACGAAACAATAAAACCGAGGAGTCGTCCAGATTCGACGCAGAAGACACACTTATGTAGATTCAGCCAAATCTTATAGTGTCTACAACGAAGAATGATTTGTCGAAGATGACCGGGATGGTCATGGTGCTTACGTGAATGAGCAATAAGATCATCCAAATAAGGCTAAATGATGTTTTTAATGTCATGGAAAGCATAGGACATCAAACTTTGAAAAGTATCCCCGACATTCTTAAGGCCAAAAGGGAGATTTTTATATGTAAAAGTCCCCCACGGACAGATAAAGGTTGTCTTATCTTGATTAGCCGACACAATGTTTATCTAGTTATAACCAGAAAAACCATCCATAAAGTAAAATATCTCACTCCCATCACATTCATCGATGATCTGGTCTATAAAGGGAGTGGGATAATTATCCTTTGGATAGGCACGGTTAAGGTCATGGTAATCAACATAGACTCGAATGGTGCCTTATTTCATAGTCACCGGTATGATATTAGATACCCAAGCTGTCTGAGGTATAGGATAATTAAATCAAGCTTTAAGAAGTTTTTCAAATTCTCCTTTAATGGCGACCACTTTTCTAGGGTGCACTGGAGGAAGTCATTGACAAACGAGCTTCGCATTACGATAAGTCAGAATTTCGTGCAGGACTATAATTGGGTAAATTCCAGGCATATCTTCATATGACCATGCAAAAACATCTTGAAAATCTTGAAAAAGATGAGTATAGAGCTTGATCTCATCAGGAGAACAAGTCACTCCAACATGAACATTTTCAACGATACTAGGTTTGACAAAAATGTCAATAAGCATCTTTTGGGTAATATTACCCATGTTCCCTTCCGACCAAACTTCATGGGTCATGATAGGCGTTTGAAGTGGTTGGGTCAGGAAACGAGAAGAGAACTTCTCAAGACAAGTATAGATGACTGTCAGGCCAGGCAAGAATGAGGAATGATGATGAGTATCATTACATGGTGCTTCCTGTAGAGACATAATTTCCATGATACTTTCATTAGAAGGAAAAGTCTCGGTTAAGGGATCAGGAGAATCTGAAGAAACAAGCCATGGGGATTGAGAATATGCGTCAAGAGACATACACAAAGCAGTATGATTAGTAGGTACTGAAGCTAAAGCCGAAACAATCTCCACATAATTGATCTCGATAGGGCTTAATGACATAATATCATCCCATGTATCAACAAGATCAGGAGAGGGAATGACCCAAGGATCAGACTTAACTGAGATCATGTTGACTGAGGCAACATGCGGAGGTGGGAGAGGAAAAATACCCATTAAGGCAGGATATTTGAAAAGTCCAGCCTCCACACTCTCATAAGGAGCACCAGTATGCGTCACGCAAGGAACATTGGCCTCCGAGGAAGAAGAGGCAAAGAAAGACAACTGGTCGACTGTGACGATTTTCCCTTGATGAGGAAATCAGAGCACATAGAATAGAGAGGAGGCTACAACATGCATAGCATGGGTCCAACTTCGCTTGAGTAGAGGATTATAGTTAAGATTTTCATCCACAATTTCTACCTCAACATTGATTGTCTTGCCTTCCAAGGTAATGGCAAGATTAGGAAGGACACCAAATCGTTGAGAATCACGTCCATCAAAGGCTTCCAATGTGTTAGGTGATTGGTTCAGGTTAGGAGAACCAATTCCCTTCCAACAAGAGACAGACATGATGTTGGTGGAATCACCTTCATCAATGACCGTCCTATGAATGGTATTCTCATTAATGATCACCTAAATGAGAAAGGCAATCTGATGTGGTAAGCGCAGAACATGGTTTTCCAGATCAAAGCAAATGAGATTGGAATCAGATGGATAAATGTTATAGACATTTTTGTGCCTTACAGCTCTAAGCATGAAATGTCCATAAACCAAGGGATCCTAAGTCACTAAAAGTGTTGTTCCTACCCCTAGAGGAACAAGGTCAACCAATTACAGCTTATCCCAGAAGTTCTCCACCAGAAACTGCTCAGAATCAGTCAAATCAGGATCATTTCAGTTGCTCCACTAGCTAGCTGCATTGCATAGCACCCCCGTACACTAGCTAGGTGCATTGCAACACACCTAAATGCACTACCAGGGTGCACTGAGCGGGAAATGACAAATGGCAGTGTCATTCCGCGAGGTGGACAGACAATGGAAGCTTCCAGAATCTTCCCCAATGACACTTGCCTCACTGAGTTCGACCAAGGATGAGTAAGAGGCTCTCAGTCTCCAAGTGGAAGCAAGAACTGACAGAGAGAGGCCACTAGTCAAATCATAAGCTGACTCATCCTCTTTGCATACATCTATATATGGATCCCTCATCCCAGAGATCCACAGGCTGGAATTTTGTACATTGCAGAGAATTGTTGTTGGTTTTGAGATAGAGATCAGTGTATTGGGTGATTTATGCTTTGTTGGAGGTGAAGAGGGGATTCCTTTGCTGGGGTGTTGATGCTGGATCAGGAATCATCGGTTGTAACTCCTCCTGGACCTTCTTGTTATACCAATAAAACTATTTGAGTTTCTCCTACATGCTTGTGTATCAGTGATGTTTTGTTATATTTGCATGTTTAGCTTAAATCTGATCCTAAGCTATTTATGAATATAAATCCATGTCTTTGTGTAGTTTTCCTCTTCTGTGATCTTGCAGGAACTTGGTGAAGCTGGGCAAGTGAGGGAGCAGGTAGCTGGAAGCTGTCAAAGAGGAGAGAGATTGGATCAAAGGACTAGCGCAAGACACAGGTTGGTTCATCCTATTCCTCTTCGTTTATAGTTCATAAAGAAGAATACGAAAGTAGTTTTCCTTGTTTGTTTCTAAGGTACTCTCACACCCTAGTGGGATATGGGTGTTCTGAGTAGACACTTTTCCCGTTAACAAAATGGCGACTCCACTGGGGATCGTGTCTAGTTAGTTTGTTTGTATTTCTCTTGTTGTTTGTTTCATAAACACAGAAGTAGCAATCGAACTGCATTTGCCATTATCAAATGCAAAGTAGACACCTGCTACTTCAATCCTTTCACTGGATTTGTTTATGATTTGAACAGCTGATTCACAAATGATCTGATTACCCTTTGTGATAGCTCTTAGACCTCCTTTAAATCCACCCTCTGATTGTGCATTACTGATTGCTTTTACTCGGCCAAAATCCATAGATTAAACTGCAAACCGTGACCCAGAACCCGGATAGAAGTCTCGTTTCTGCCCCAGCGTAGGCACTGTGAAGAGACTCTGCATTTCAACACAGTTCCCGAGAGGGCTACTTGCGTTGCAATTCAGTTTCTCTGTGTAATAGGTGCACTGATCAACCTAGCCCTATGCAGCTGAGGTTCTTTGCTTCATTTTTTCGGTTTTGTCTCTAATTTTGCAGCCTGTGATCAGTGTGTGTCTGTTTAAAAAACCCCTTTTCTTTGCCTTAATTCCGCCTCCTTTGTACAAAAAGACTGTAGATGTTCTTTGTGTGTTTGTTACATCATTTACAGTTTTCCATTGAAAGAGTAGAATAGTCATACTGTCGTCCTTGGATTTAGATCTGTCGTAAGTGTCGATTTTGATCTTAGGAGAAAGTTTATTTGCTGTTGACAGTCGATTATGCTTTTACTTTTGTCTTTGGTTTGAATTTGTCACTTTCTAGTGTCGAAACGAGTGTTTATTTCAAAATCATAAAGTGTCGTAATCTTCTCTACCTTTTGATTTCGAAAAGAAGCTTGTTTGTGTTTTTCACTTGAAAGCTAATTCAGATTTGTACATCAACTTTCCTTTTAGGCATCAATATTAAGAAAGTGAAAACAAATACATGCATATGTGCATTTGCATATTGATAGTCTGTTTGGCTTGATTTAGGAAAAGTGCATTTACAGTGTGCTCTTTGCTCTTTGAGAAAAGATTGTGTCTTTATTTTCCCCTTGTAGCTAGGATTTTCATTGCTGAAAAGAGATAAAAGCTTGCTTATCATCTTTAGACTGCATTTTAGGAATTACATCTACATCTCGTGGTGATCCCAAAAGGCAAACTTCTAAGAAAGATCAACTTAAAATAAATTGAATGAATCTAACAACGCTTTGGAACTTAACGCACAACATTTAGAGGTCTAGGCTAGAGATGTATTCCGGCGTCGTAAAGCCTGGTAGCTGTTGTCCTCACTAATGGTTGGGTGATTCCTCCACTTTGAGATGATAAGTGCCAGTACGCACTTGTGCTCCCACGTACCGTCGAGTATATATTGGGAGACCCCTATAGGCTTAAAACCTTTTATCCATAGGAAGCCGTGTCAGCCGCCCTACTGATCGCAATGCACCAAACACAGCATTCGGGAAGATTGACTGCCATACCGTAAAAAGTATTCTGCAGTTTTGTGATTGGTTTGGTACTCCCTCTACCTAGATCTCCAGAGCAGTCCCTTTCGTTCCTTTTCAGACTCCTTAATGAAAAAGGTCCATCTGAGCACTTGTCACTTCAGGCTCATTAAAAATCGAAGGAGACTAGAGTCATCTTTTGTCTTTTCTCGACTCTTTAAAACTGAAAAAACAAGTTGTGTCAAAAGCGCCTAAAATTCATTTAATTCGGAAACATAATTCCCCTTTTTATTTTAGTTGATCGAGTAATCCGCAATCGTGGAAGAAAGTCAATTGAAACCCCGTCGTTCGCGGAGGCTTACAAGTCAACCGTCTTTGTCTCCGGAATCGAAACCAGTACGGACAAAGCGAACTCGTTTAACCGGTTCGAAATCTCATATTAAAGTTAGAAAAAGTGTTCCAACAACATCCGAGATTCCGGTTACTCCAAACATTTCTAGAAACCCTGCCTCTACAGAAGAAGTTCAACAGCCACAGATGGATAGTGATACTGATCTTAGTCTGAGAGTAAACACTTGTGTTACCGAACCAGTTCCATCTACAACCGGTTCGGAGAGTCTTGCTCTTCAAACATCTGTCGCTGTCGATTCCACCCCTTCTTCGACACCAGAAATATTTTACGGACTTGACGATCTTCCCCTTCCACCTGGTTTGATTGAGATTGAAGAAATTGTAGAAGATCCTCAAACAAGTACTCCAACGCACTTTGGAGTCGGGGTCACTCTATATCCTTCTTCATCAGAAGTTAGTCTACCACCAGTGGAAGTTCCTGTAGAATCGCTAGGTAATATTTTGGATAGACTACAAATGTCTGAACAACCGTCAACATCTAGGACTGTGTCATCTGACACAGCGACAGCAGAACTCCCTGCCGTCACTCTGACAATGTTCGCCGGCATACCATCTGTCCCAACTAGCTCTCAATCGCTAGAAGGAGCCCACTCAGGGGCTATTTCGACAGTCTGGTCCGTTCCTGTTGGTTCATCTGGAATAATATCCGGAAACTCTTGTGTTGCGTCTCAACAAATTGATCCATTTGGAGGTCAATTTGGGTAGTTTGGTCCCCAAGGGCAAACAATCCCCTTGAGTTCTGGATTACCACCGTATGGCGGGCAGTATGCCCTATCATTATCCCCTCCGGGAGGATATCCATACGGGAGTTCACAGCAATATTCAGGTTATACTGGAATTACCTCAAGTGGTTGGGTACCTATACTACCTCAACAACCACGGGTTGTGTATTCGATGCAACAATGTGTACCTATGTCGAATAGCTCGACTACACCAGCTATCGTGACGATGTCACAAGTTCAAACGTTGCCTATTGTATGTCAACCTCAGATTTCTCAGGTTGTAATGCAACAGCCCCTTGACCCTATGACTCAACCACAATCGCCAACTAGTGGGGCGACACAGGTCCAGATGGGTACAATTACCCCACACCTTGGTCCAACGGTTAGTATAGCGCAACAACACATGGATTCTCAACCATGGCTGGTGCAATACCAACAACCACAATTCCAACAAGTATACCAAGGTTCTGAGCAACAAATCTTTGCGAACAGTGGACAGCCGTACATTCAAAACGGTCAAAATCAACCATTTTACAATGGTCATGTCCACCAACCTTATCAGTCATACCAGCATCAAATGCATTATGCTGGCATGCAAAGACCAACTGCTCAGGCAATCCCATCTTACCCAGGGTATGCTTCACCTAACCTGAATCAACAGTTACCATTCGTGGTAACTTTAGAGTTACCTGATTTAAACCGGTTAACGAACGATCCAATTTCTTACGCCCCTTGGTGGCCAGCAATTCCACATAAAATTCCATCAGATATTCCTAAATTTAATGGAAATCCGGGTGAAGACCCATCGAATCACGTGATGACATTTCATCTATGGTGTTCATCAAACACCCTAAATGATGATTCGATAAGGCTTCGCCTCTTTCAGAGGACATTAACGGGTCCAGCGGCAAAATGGTATATTGAATTGCCTAGAGCTTCGTTCGACAATTTCAATACCTTAGCCACAACCTTTTTAACCCATTTTCAATTACCGATAAGGTATGAAACAGGAACAGAACTCCTTACCAACTTCGAACAGACAACAGCCACTCACATATCTGATCATATACATGAGTGGCGACGTCATCGTAGGATGGTAAAAACGTACGTTCCCGATCAGCTATTAGCTGAATGGTTTATCAAGTCATTACTACCTTCCATTACAGAAGATGTGGCAAAGGGGGGAGTCGTAACGGAAGAAAAAGTTATTGCTCGTGCGCAATATCTGGACTTGATCTATACTCAGTCCGGCACGCTCTACAACAAAATACCTGACGCCCCTAGACCAGAATTCTCAATTCCTCCTCCTCCTAAATCGAACAATGACTCTCACACTAGCGATGGCGTGATCGGCACAACAGACATGAAATCGACAAAGGCTACATCTAAGAAGGCCCGTAAGATTTCAGATCAAAATGCAAAAGACGAACTTCTTGCTTCGGAAGTAAATGCCATGTCGACAGATAAGGGCAAAGAAACCAAACAACCAGGAAGCAAGAAGAAAGGCAAGGGGAAGAAGAAGAAATAGGATGAATCATCACCTGAAAAATCTTCTTCAAACCCTCCTGGAAATAGGAAACCCCCTGCGGGGTGTCATATATGCGATGAGGATCATTGGACGAGAGATTGTCCATACAAAGTTGAGCTTAAGAAAAATTTTAAAAGTTCGAAAACCTCAGCTGTGTTAACTGATCTGTTCCCAAATCCAGGAGCAAATCTAGTTGAGAGTGGAAATGCTTCCCCGTCTCAAGTGCTAATGTTGTCGGTTTCAAAATAGCAGAATGATGCTTTGATTTCGACAAGGAACAAAGATTACGGGAATCCGCAGTTGTCGAACGACAAGGATAAAGATCAACCAAGTAGTTCGACAACAACTTCGACAGAAGTTGTACCACCTATCATTCCTGAATTAACGATAAAACCGCTAAAGGGAGTAGTACACAAGTCGACATTTAATCCCTACGCCAGAGCGGCACAACATTATAACATAGTGGAAGATTTGGCCCAATCGCCATCCGCTATGTCGACTCTTGAAGTACTACAAAATTGCCCATCCCAAAGGCAGGCTTTGTTATCGGCGATTGGTGGGATTGACCCAAAGGATTCCAATATTGTATCCTTCAACCACAAAGGATACGATCCTCAGTTACCGGCTCAACTAGCTTTCCTTGTTCAAGTGAAAGCCCTCAACAAAACTATTCATCGAACAATTATTGATGAGGGGGCATCTACATGCATTATGTCGATGAGTTGCTGGAAAACTTTAGGATCTCCAACCTTGTCGCGATCCTCGACGACATTAAAAGCATTTGACGGAAGGACATATACCCCATATGGTATCCTAAATAACTTGAAAGTTGAACTAGGGGGAAAAACGGTAGAAATAGATGTTGAAGTCATCGATGGGAATCTTAATTACAACATCGAACTACTAGGAAGACCATGGATATATGCCATGGCAGCTGTTGTGTTGACCTATTTTAGAAAGATTGCATTTCCCTTTCAAGGAGGGATTACAATCGTCGATCAACAAAACTTCCTCCCCAATGGTTCTCAAGTTACAGGAAGCATTCCCATGATCCATGGGAGCCCCCATTCGCTTCAGAATATCGGAGTAGGCCTACTAAAAGATCCTATACTAATGGGAACTTTTTCTCTTCCACCTCCAATCAATCTGGCAGAAGTAGCATCGATAGGGACCTGCAATATGATATCTTCAACAAAGATCTCAGAAAACGATATCAACATGGATCATACAATGGTTTTGCCCCCAAGCCCAATAGAAATATTATAGCAATCAATGTTTCTAGCATGGGAGGCAAACCCAAATCAACGCTCATCAAGCGTTTGGATAGATAGGTCTAGAGAATATGGTACTCTTTCAGATCCTTGGTCGCAAGTGCATGTCACCGACGAAGGAATTCTCCAAGCTATGGTAGTTGAAGGAGCACCATGGAATGATTCCCACCATCGTTCCCTTCTTCCGGATTGTGAAGAAGAGACTCAACATGACCTTTATCATCCATCAGTATTTGATTTCCTTTCAAATACTGTAAATACGGTGGATTCTGAGCGAAACTTATCCAACATTGAAGAGACTATAGCTATAAATATCTCGACTAAAGCAGATGTTGTAGAGAATATTTATGTCGGCAAATGTTGTTCTCCTTCAGAACTGGAAATATATAACGCTCTTTTTCGCGAATTCAGAGATGTCTTTGCTTGGTCATACAGTGAAATGCCAGGCATCGACTCGAGTATCGTTGAACATGAAATTAAGATTTATCCAGATGTTAAACCAGTACGACAACGGCTAAGACAGGTGCACCCCAAGAAAGTTGTTGCCATTAAGGCAGAAGTTGAAAAACTTCTCCATGCTGGTTTCATCTACCCGGTTCCTCTAACCGATTGGGTATCGAATATTGTCCCTGTTATGAAGAAACAAGGGACAATTAGAGTGTGTGTCGATTACAGGGATGTAAATCAAGCTTGTCCAAAAGACAACTACCCTACACCCTTCATCGACCAGATAATTGATGAATGCGTCCGATGCGAAATCTTTTTATTCATGGATGGATTTTCCGGGTATAATCAAATAAATATCCGCCTGCAGGACCAGTCAAAGACTGCATTCATCTGTCCGTGGGGCACATTCGCATATCGAAAATTACCCTTTGGTTTAAAGAACGCAGGGGCGACGTTTCAGAGGGCAATGAATTATTCCTTCCATGACATCAAAAACATCGTTCAACCATACCTCGACGACCTTCCGTCTCATTCGCGAAAGCGGACTGATCATCCGCAGCATTTAAGAGCGATATTTCTATGTTGCCAACACTACAAGATAAGACTCAATCCACACAAATGTGTATTTTGCATCAGTTCTGGTCGTTTACTTGGCTTCGTAGTCTCCAAGGATGGGATTCGTCTCGACCGGTGCAAGGTCCAGGCAATCATAAATTTGCCTCCACCTTCAAATTTGCTTCAGATTCAGAAACTCCAAGGGAAAGTAAACTTTCTAAGGAGGTTCATTCCAAATTACGCTGAACTTGCTAAAGGTTATACACATCTTTTGAAAAAGGAGGTACCCTTTGTCTGGGATCAGGTCGCGCAAGCTTCCTTTGATGCTTTAAGAAATTCCCTAATGAAAGCATCTTTAATGTACGCCCCCGATTATCAAAGAGATTTTAACCTGTATCTGGCTGCAACAGATACAACCATCGCAATGGTTTTAGTTCAAGAAGTCGATGGAATTGAACATCCTATATATTATTTAAGTAAGAACTTAAATGATACAGAAAGCAAATACTCTTACATTGAAAAACTAGCGCTTGCAGCTGTTCAAGCGATACAAATATTTCGACACTATGTCCTCTTTCGGAAAACTACCATTCTGTCCGATTGCAACCCCATGACTTATATATTGTCGCGACAGTTGCTGGGGGGCAAATATTCAAAATGGATAGCGATCCTTCAAGAGTTTGATCTGGAATTCGTAAAATCCAAATCGAAGAAAGCTCTAGTTTTTGCGGAACTATTATGCGATCTCCCATCATCGTCCAACGATGAAACATCCGAAGAATCCATCGTGGATGAAAATTTGTTTCTGATATCTACAAGCAATGAGTGGTATGGAGATATAATAATTTATCTCCAAACCCAAAAGTTTAGGCCTAACACCTCACACTCTGAACAAAAACGTATTCGATACCAAGCAAAAGACTACATGATCGTCGGTGATACACCTTACCGTCGTGGTATCGATACAGTTCTGAGAAGGTGTCTCACCCATGAGGAGGCCAAAAAAGCCCTGAATGAGTGTCATTCAGGAGCCTGTGGGGGGCATCAATCTGGATATGCTACAACACAAAAAATCTTACGAGCAGGATACTTCTGGCCAACAATGTTCAAAGATTGCATAACCGCAGTCAGAAGTTGCCATGCTTGTCAAATTTTTGATAGCAAAACCAGAAGACCACCCGCACCTCTACAGCCAATAGTTGCTGTTGGGCCGTTCGCCAAATGGGGCATCGATTTCATGACATGTAACCCCACCTCGATCGGGGGGCATGGGTATATCATAGTCGCAGTTGACTATTTTACCAAATGGGCCGAGGCGATGCCTACATTAGATAATACTGGTGAAACAGCTGCCCTTTTCTTTTTCAATCATGTAGTTTCCAGATTCAGCGTACCACAGGCTATAGTCACAGATCATGGATTGCATTTTCGCAATCACATGATGCTCGAATTAGCTGCCAAACTAGGATTGTCTCACGACAGCTCTACTCTGTATTATCCGCAAGCCAACGGACAAGTTGAAGTGATCAACAAGGTCCTGAAGCGCATGTTGCAAAGGATGATCGGAGTTCACAAAAGAAGGTGGCACCTAATCCTGTACTCAGCCTTGTGGGCTTACCGAACATCGGTAAGGAATGCAACTGGGTTCACACCCTTCCAACTGGTATATGGCCTGGAAGCAGTCTTACCAGTCCAGTGCGAAATCTCGTCTCTTAAACTCGCAATCGATCTCCTCCCCGGAACTTCATAAGAAGAGGCTCGTTTCTTGGAATTAATCCAATTGGATGAAACCCGTCGTGATGTCGCTTTGGCTAACGAAGCCCATAGGAAACAAGTCAAGGCGCAGTTCGACAAAAATGTCAAACCCCGTGTCTTCTCAGAAGCTGACTTGGTCTTGCTTTACGACCAAGAATCCGATAAATTGGGAGCAGGTAAATTTAAGTCTTTATGGATGGGCCCCTATATTGTTAAATGAGTGTTGGCAAAAGGAGCTTACGAGTTAATGGATTATGACGGAGTTCCACTGGTGCAACCTCGTAATGGGTTGTACCTCAAGCGTTACTATGCTTAAATAGTGACCAATATGCTTTTGTTATATTTTGTTTTCGCTAAAATGTTTGTTTTGGTCGAGTAATCCACCTTTTTACATTTAATTGTAGATGTCAAACCTTTTGGAGACATGTGTTGGATATGCCGACGGAGTGAGTCGTAGTTCGCGGAACCTGTCCTCCGCAGCCTGGGCCATTTTTGATCCAAGCAGCGAGTTAGTAAGTTTCAGAGGTGTATGTATTGGTCAATCAACGAATAACATCGCTGAGTATAGCGCGTTGATATAACTTCTCTCTGATGCCATCACCCATGGTATACGCCGACTAATTGTCAGGCTAGACTCACAACTCGTAATACTACAACTCAATGGTATATATTCCGTCCGAAACCCAGCTATTTATCGCATGTTCCTAAGGGTTAAGATTTTGGAAAGACAATTTGATCTTATTCAATACCAACATATTTCCAGAAACTTAAACACATTAACCGACTCATTAGCAAACTATGTGTTAGATAGACATTTGCAACATTTATAAAAAGAAACACATCATCAATGTTTTACATGTGGATCATATAGCTCAACCAAAATAAAATCCCGAAAATCAAAATATATATATAGCTGTTTATGGTTTACATATAATGTTCTGTAACCAAGACAAAATCGGTCACATGACCCAAAAACTCAAAATGCTAGGGGGCACCCTAGTCTAATGATGCTCGTGATAGCAAGTCATAGCCTGTGCGATCATGCGTAAGAGACGAGTCCATCGTCTGGGCACACCAGTAGTATGCCACTGTAACTGCAAAGGTAGCTCGTCGATCCTCACATCTGGAATACCGAGAGTAAGGCTCTCAACCTGCTCCTGCACAGCTGTGAGAGTCTCGGCCACATCGAGGTCACGAAGAATAACCCTCCCGGCGGCCTCTCCTGCTGGGGCAATGGCTGGCACTCTCAGGCGAACTACTGGACGAACAGGACCAACATCTGCATGTACACATGAGTTTGATTAAAGTCTTGATAGAATAAAGCACAAGGACATTATAAATAAAAAACAGTAAACAGTGATATGGTCAAAGATTTTACCAATAGCACCCCACTGCTCGCCATCCGGCAGTACTAAATCTGGATCACCCCGGAAGTCCATACTAGCATATGGATACTCGGCATAAACCATCTCCTGACGATCAAACCACCTAAACAAGGTATCAGAAAACGAAATCTGAGACTGGCCAGCATGCCTAGACATATGGTCAACCCATCTCTGCATACGTGGTTCAGTAGGAGAAGGTAAGTCGAGTGCAATGTACTGCGGCTGCATCAGTGGTATCTTCTCCAAGGCAAAGGCGGTCAAAATAGAACCGAACCCAAAGTTCTTCAACCTCCCGTCCTTTATCTTGGTCAACTGATCTTTCATCACAAGAAGTACTGCGTCGCACCAGTTGAATATTTTCGGTTGGAGACACTCCAAGGCATGCTGCATATAGGATCTGTTGGCTACATGAAGAGACGCACTACCGACCATCCTACCAAAAGTAAACAGGATAGACCTAAGGGACCTGTCAGTGACATCACGGATGATGATCTTGCCGTCTTTACTCGGCTGAGATCCTTCCCTACAATACTGGCGGACATAATCTCTCGCAGAGTCACCTCCTCGGGCCGAACCTGACAAAGAGATGGGGGCACCCCGCCTCGACAAGCCAGTCAATAAGTAAATGTCTACTGCAGTCAAGGGGATAGATTTTCCCCTAATCTGGAAAGCTTGATTGATAGGATCCCAAGCATCGAGCAAATACTGCAGTAAGTTGATCTGCTGTCTCATGCTAGAGATGCGGAAGAACTTCAGCAAGCCACAGTTCCGCAGCGCGTTCACTGTAACCAGATCATGTAGGGCAATCATGTCCTCTTCTTCATGTTCTCATTCTCGCCATGTAAGGGTCATCTTGCTTCGAGATCTCTGAAAAACAAACAAGAGAGGAGCTAGATCCTGATTTTGATGAGAAACAGGCAAAAATTTTCATCAAAAACTGTGCAACAAATTCCCCTTCTACGCCCAACGCACCTGCAGCAGTGTTCCACCTGCGTTGAATGTTAAATTTCCTTCATATTAGCCAACATTCAGCGCAGGTTTCGATGTGCTCAGGGTGCGTTGATGGCAGAACGAACCCATCAAACCCCAGGGACTCAGAAAAGCAGGGAATGAAGCACAAAATGCAAAAAGGAAACCATGAAAGGAAAGAGCTCGGGTTTAGCTCCTACCTGGTCCAGACGGCGCCGAGAATTGTCCACAGAATCTCCTGAAATTAGCTGATGAAAATCAAGGGGGAAAAGGCACCTGCAAAGCTCCAACAAACCAAGTTCAAATGAAATGGTAAAATGAGAGGTAAAAAACACTTTTTGATTGCTTTTACGTAGTTCAAAGTAAAATATTAGCGTTTTAATCTCATTTTCAAGCAAATATTGTTCATTTCTAACTAGTTTGATGAAGCAGTTGAAGATACAGTACTATCTTTGGAAAGACAAAGCTATTTATGGTAAAAATCAAAACAAGACCATCTAATCGAGCAGTTTTAGCACATAGTTCAAGCTCGTTAAAAAATAAACATAAGACATGAGCAAATGTTTCCACCCGCGTTTAAGCTCATTAAAAAATGAACTATTCCCCGGTAAATAACCACCGTGAATGAAGCATTTCAGCCATTAAAGCCTTGGTCGTGTTTGCACCATCACCTCCACTTTTCCATTGGCCGATCATTCACCTCCATTTGATTGTTTACCCATTTTGAGGAACAGCTGCGAAGAGTGATTTCACTAGCCATCCTTGTCACACTACCGTGATTGGAAAATTCCAACCATTACCTGGAATCAGCTGCTACCCATTTTATCACTCGTTCCTCAAAAGACGAGTCTTCTTTAAGCTCTTTTCAACTGACTCGTAAAATATGAAAAGATTGCCGAGTTTTGGCCTTCCAGCTCGTTAAAGCGACCGGAAGTGCTATCCCTCCTCTAGATTTTAATCTTTTTGGACCTGAGGGATTATTGCACAAAAAGATCAAGCGCTTGTTTTGTTCGGCTCGTTAAAACTATCGAAAATTCATCCCTTCTGTATTGTTTTATACTTTTTCGGACTTAAGGGATTAGATGACGAAAAAGGAATTTCGGAGTTACCTTTACGTACCTTTTCAGACTCTCTAAAAATGAAAAGGACCGAGTTATCTTTGTCGTTAAACTCGTTAAAAAGATTAATAGCGAGAAACTTGTCTTTAGACGAGAACGAATTTCACTATCGTTAGGCTCGTTAAAACATAGCGATGGGTTTGCCCGAAGGGCAAATTATAGAACAAGCATATGTTATCCTCCTCAAGCTTGACAAAAATAAAGAGGTACTAGTCAGCAATGACTGGGGAAAAATTGGGAAGAAACTCAAAGAATCTTTATTGGTAGCAAGTCGCTCTTGAACATGACACTTCCACTCCGTGCCTGAGTCGGGTTGGGTTGTTTCATTCACCGGACACATCACCATGGTCACGCCATACCATCCACATTTGGGGTAAATGCTACCAATCCATCACATAAGTGTCGCCGACATGTTCAAGAGAAGTCATCCAGAGAAGTCACCCGTGTCCCATCCACTACCATACATTATACTTCATTCCTTCATGACCACCACCCTGAACCATATATCATCAGATCGTTTTCACCTCCATCAAAATCATTTTCTCCGTTCCGTGTCATTGATGTGGGATTCATCAAGGCCCTCCTTTAACGGATCGCTTCTTTTCGATATCAGCTCATTATCCAAGAAGTTGATCTAGGAACACCCCATTCAGTACTTTGAAGCTTGCATGCCTCAATGGCAAGTTTCTCACTTCCGGCGACAGGTATACATCAATGACCTTCGACCGAAAGATTTTGCGTGGTGTTCGACGCCAAGTCCTTTATTCACACCACGTGAATTGTACTGCAGTACCTTGAGGGTCATCATCATTATCGGTGATTCCTCTCGCGCTTGTTAACAGTTTACATCATCGACTGGTAATCAAGCGATGTCTTTCCATGTTCGACTTCAAAACATTTCTCACATGGATCGACTTGTACTTCGAGTGAAGATCGGATGAGATTGAAGACCTCGGATCTAGTTTCATCCATCCGGGCTGCGATATATATTCAGGAAAAATAAAAACATTGACATGTACAACATTGCAGCACATATAATCATCCTACCAAAAGGATGATGACTTCATCAGAATCGTCAGTCTACCATCAGACGATTGTCTATCCTGTGTACATAAAAAATGAATTTATAAAGCTTAGCATGGGAATGCTCACCTCAGCTAGATCATGAAAACAGTATGAAGATAACGTATTGTATTGTATCTTATTACAGGTCTCCTCCCAACATTGAAAGAACTTCGGATCCTCCTAATAAAGCATTTCACCCGATAAACGGCCTCATACTTTAGGGGGCAACTGTTATAGACATTTTTGTGCCTTACAGCTCTAAGCATGAAATGTCCATAAACCAAGGGATCCTAAGTCCCTAAAAGTGTTGTTCCTACCCCTAGAGGAACAAGGTCAACCAATTACAGCTTATCCCAGAAGTTCTCCACCAGAAACTGCTCAGAATCAGTCAAATCAGGATCATTTCAGCTGCTCCACTAGTTAGCTGCATTGCATAGCACCCCAGTACACTAGCTAGGTGCGTTGCAACGCACCTAAATGCACTACCAGGGTGCGCTGAGTGGGAAATGACAAATGGCAGTGTCATTCCGCGAGGTGGACAGACAATGGAAGCTTCCAGAATCTTCCCCAATGACACTTGCCTCACTGAGTTCGACCAAGGATGAGTAAGAGGCTCTCAGTCTCCAAGTGGAAGCAAGAACTGACAGAGAGAGGCCACTAGTCAAATCATAAGCTGACTCATCCTCTTTGCATACATCTATATATGGATCCCTCATCCCAGAGATCCACAGACTGGAATTTTGTACATTGCAGAGAATTGCTGTTGGTTTTGAGATAGAGATCAGTGTATTGGGTGATTTATGCTTTGTTGGAGGTGAAGAGGGGATTCCTTTGCTGGGGGGTTGATGCTGGATCAGGAATCATCGATTGTAACTCCTCCTGGACCTTCTTGTTATACCAATAAAACTATTTGAGTTTCTCCTACATGCTTGTGTATCAGTGATGTTTTGTTATATTTGCATGTTTAGCTTAAATCTGATCCTAAGCTATTTATGAATATAAATCCATGTCTTTGTGTAGTTTTCTTCTTCTGTGATCTTGCAGGAACTTGGTGAAGCTGGGCAAGTGAGGGAGCAGGTAGCTGGAAGCTGTCAAAGAGGAGAGAGATTGGATCAAAGGACTAGCGCAAGACACAGGTTGGTTCATCCTATTCCTCTTCGTTTATAGTTCATAAAGAAGAATACGAAAGTAGTTTTCCTTGTTTGTTTCTAAGGTACTGTCACACCTTAGTGGGATAGGGGTGTTTTGAGTAGACACTTTTCCCGTTAACAATAAATGCCTCCAATAGCCGATAACAATGCTTTCCACTGAGAAGGACAACTTTGAAGGACCTGGAGAGCAAACATAGCTGATGGCACTTGAGCCAAATCCTCAATAATGCTATAATGCTGAGCAACTCGAGCATTTGGATTATATGAGGAATTTCATAGCAGACCCTGAGAGAGTGGTCGAATAGCGGAATCAAGATTAGATAGCTCTATATGGAGAGGACTAGAGGTAGAAGGGATAGAGGAGGAAGGGGTACTTTCTTTCTCTTTCCCTGTTGTCGGAGTAGGTATTTGATAATATTTTGATCTGGTAGCCACATTTATAGGTGTATTCATCATGAACACTTGGGAACCTTTGGAAGCGGAAGACTAAGGTTGGTCTACCATTTGGGCCTGCAAGGATGGAATGGGATATTTCAAGATAGTCAAGGTCCCTTTGAGAAAGTGACTAACTTCAGATCATTAGGGACAATCTTTAGTGTAACGATCCTCCTCGCAAATGAAGCATGGATACCTAGACTTTCTTTAAGAGGCATTGCCATCATATGACTAAGGAGGCCCTGTTTCGGGGCATCGGCCTTGGCCTTGCCTTTGCCCTTTTTTTCCCTTAGAGGATTTGTCTGCTGCCGTAGACTAGACAACATGAACCTTAGAGGTTTTACCAGGACTAGGTGAATTTTGAGGGGGATCATTTGAACCAGTGTTCGAGACTGATTTCTGCATGGAAGAAGATTTCATGGGGGTCTGCGACACGGAACTAATCACTCCATCAATAGCTGGGGTAGCCAAAGAATTTGATGTTGTTGGTCTTGGAGCATCAGGTAACATATCATATAACGTGCCAGATTGTGAGTAGACAAGGTCTAAATAGTGGGCATGAGCGATGGATTTCTCCTTAGTAACACACCAACCCATAGCTATGTCCTCAACAATTTTATTGATGAATGATTTGGTGAACCATTCTGTCAACAACTGATTAGCAATTTCAAACTTGATTAGGCAATGCCGACGCCTCCATTCATGGATGTGATCAGAGATATGGATCACGGTGTCTTACTTGAATGACACAAGCAGATGGTTTCTAGTTTCATAGTGAACCGATAGCTGGAAATGAGTGAGGAAGGCCATAGCGAGAGTGTTGAAGTCATTGTAGGTACTTCGAGGCAATTCGATGTACCACTTCGCTACAGCACTTATGAGAGTTCGTTGAAAAAGTTGGAGACAAATAGAATCATCAACGTACGAATTGGAGGAACACTAGTGATGATATTTCATCACGTGGGCTTGTGGATCCTCCTTCGCTTTTCCCTGAAAGTTTAGACAATCGCTTAGAATCTTGGATGGAATTGGAGGCTAGTATGGTGAATGAAGAATGGGATCATTCGTAAGTCTAGAAACATCTAGCAGTTCCAATGTGGCCAAGAATGGCAATTGTGTATTAAAAGGCATGTAGGGCCTTTGAGGAGACCCATATTGTGGCATCCATCCTTGTTGGTAAGGAGTTTTACCCCATGGTGGTGGATTCTATCCATATGGATTTTGATTCTACCCCCATTGGAGGTTACCCTACCCATAAGGAGGATTCGGTCCAGGGTAGGTTTGGTACTATCCTGCCATAGGTTGTTGATGAGAAACATATGGGTTAAAAGGTTGTTGAGCCTGTTGACCTTGGACATAAGGATTTTGAAACTGCTGACCTTGGACATATGGATTTTGCACCCGATGCCCTTGGTGATCTAGGAGGATCTCTATCAGATCAGTTACATAGTTTAGCATCGTCGTCAGCAATTTAGTCCGGTGTCGTTCAGTTTCGACAGTGTTGATTATGGTTTGAGTTTTTCAGGTGATGTTAATGATTTTCATGGCGATGGTTTTGTACTTGGCTGTTGAGATGTGGTTGTCATTAGTTCCACCAAGATTTGGTCGTTGACATGTGTTTGTTGTTCACCTCATAGGATTTGGGTTGAGCATTTGCCTTGCAGAGTTTGGGTTGACAAGTGTTCATCGACAGTTCTGCCAAGGTTGATCATCGACATGGGTGTGTCGTCCGTTGCATGGGTTCGATATGGGTTGTTGTCATGTGATGTCATTGCAAAAGTAGCTTGTGTCGATGATATGTATGTGGGTGAATGTCACTTTGTGACATTTAGTTGTAAAGGGGTTTGTTCTTATTTGATGTAAACCTAATACAAACCTTAACCTAGAACTTAATGAAACATTCAAAAATGCATTAAAACCTAAAAAATGAGCCATACCCTAGTCCTAAACCTAGCCCTAACAAGCTATGTTAAAAACCATATATCAAAACCCAATTTCCTAAGTCTAACCCTATATATGAACTCTCAGAACATTAAAAAACATTGCAAATCATAATAAAACATTACAAAATAAATGACACAGTTAACCGTGCTCTCAAAACCGCAGTGGAATCGCATTCATGTGAACGAAAGGGTTAACGCTTAGCGAAGTACACCATAGTTCCTAACTGTAGTCTTAACCGCGGAGGAGACCTCATGCCATGCCATTTGAATGGTTAGTGGTTAGCCATAGGCTTAGTGCCAAGAGTTAACCATTTGGAACAAAGCCTGAACCGTAACTGCATCAGAGGTTGTGTTGTGTGAAGACAATGTAACATAAGCCGGAACCGCCAGAGCACCATCAGCTGAGACCACCTGGGGCAAGCATGGAGGTGGAAAATTTTGGCTGGTCACATGTAACGGCTACCCTCCTTTTCCCAATCAACAAGCCACCAGTAGTTAAAGATTTAATCCAAAGTTTAAAAATGGGTTTTGTTGCGTTTTTTTGGTGCAATCTAATTCCACCACCATGAAACCCTATCCTAAGATGTCAACTAAGCATAAGACTGAGTATATACTTATCCAAATCAAACCCATTCATGCTTATCTTATCCATGGGAGCTTCGAATGTACCTGGAAGGTTATAAATTCACCTTTTTGTCATGAAGAAGGACATTACAGTGATTTTGGTTTTTGTATGCAGATTTTGGAGGTTAGAGTTTGTTTTTGTGTTCAGTGTAACATGAGCATCCAGAGTTGGAATTGGGAACCATGAAAGGTGTTGGAAAGCTGGTTCAGAGAGGTATCCTTTGATGGTGACTAGAAGTGCTTGCGTGAACATTTAGTTTCGTCAAATCTCTGTGTAATCGACTTCTTTTGTTTCAATCCTAATAAAGTGGTCGCCCATCTTGAAAGCGGACTCAGAGATGTAGTCCATCAGGGATGAACTCCGTAATCAATATTTTTGTCTGGTATTACTGTGTTTTAGTTGTTTTCACTTCTTTTTTGCATCTTACTTATGTTTTATCAACTGTCGTAAAGTCTTCTTCTCAAGCATTTCTCTCGATTTTCTCACTTTCAACTCACATTCAATTCATTAATGGCTAATCAATTCTACATCAATTTTAGCTTATGATCATTTTAGATCATATAATTTGGTATCAGAGCAAGTTTTGTTTGTATAATTTTCCACTGAATTTTAACTAGGTCAAAGTCACAACGTGGAGAAGGAATCCTTGAGCAGATTGAATCTGATATTGGAAAGCGACGAGTCGTTCATAAGTCGACCATGATAGGATCTGATGCAGGTGAAAAAACTAAAACTAATATGAGTGATTAATAGTTTCAACAAGCATTCTTGACTATGCAATAGATGTTGGGAGAACTGTACGAAGACAAGAAGGTGAGAGATGCATCTTCTTCTTCAAATACATCGAAGAAGGAAAAAGGTAAAGGCAAGGCTGATAAACTACCTTCACCTCCATCATCTCCATAATCATCTTCTTCTTTTTCTTCCAATGCAGAATCTAAAACAGAAAATAAACCTAAGAAACATCTCTTTCAAAAGTTGATGTGGAATTTGAGTTACCTATTTATGACGGCGAAATGAATCCTGAAAAGCTAGATAACTGGATTAAGCAGTTAGAAGTGTATTGTCGCATTCAGAACATTTCTAACGATAAAACAAAAATTCAGCTAGCTACACTTAGAATGGGAGGAACGACTTTAATATGGTGGGAAATTAAAACTCAGATAGATGTAAAGCGGAAAGGAAAAGTTATCTCTTCATGGTCTAAGTTTTTAAAAGCTCTTAGGAAACAATTCTATCCTTTAGGATACATGCAGAAAGTTGTTATTGGTTGGCAACATCTGAGGCAAGGTAAAGAACAGAGTGTTTAGGAGTTTACTCAGGCATTCAGAAAGAAAGCATTGACACTTGGTATTTCATTGGATACACATGAAACTTTATTAAAATACCTCGGCATTTTACATTCATATTTGCAGCATACATTATTGATATTTAATCTTGATGATTTTGATGAAGTGTGTGTTCAGGCCATACATATTGAATCAGGTGGTAGACCATTAGAGTTTTCATCACAATCATCCAAAGAGCTAGAAATCAAAGATCCCAATGATAATAAAGGGAAGAACAATTCGAAGAGAAATAAATGAATGATAGCTCAGAAGGAAAGACCTACCTATTCTCATTGATAGAGAATCATTCATGATGAATCTAAGTGTTGGAAACTTCATCCAGAACTTAAGCCCAAAAAGTTCCTTAAGGAGAAGGATGAAAGGAAGGCAATTGCAGCAATCCAGCAAGATCTAGGTTTAGATTCAGGTGATGAAAGGAGAATAACTGCTATGGTTACGACAGGTAAAACTTCTAACACTAGTTCAAGTTTGAATACTATTGCATCTTCATCAAACATAAATCCTTCAAATGAGGATAAAAGAGTCGAATTGTTTAACATAAGGATAACTTCTAAGCACACAAAAATAGATACAATGTTTGACAGTGGATCATAGGCCAATCTAATATTTGAATATTTAGTTAAGGGTTTGGGTTTGGAAACACGAAATCATCCAAGATCTTACCCATTAGGATGGCTAAATAAATCAACTCAGATAAAAGTCACCAAACAGTGTCGATTAATATTTTCCATTACAGCTAATTACATTGATGAAGTGGAATTAGATGTGGTTCCAGTAGACATATGTGGAGTTGTCTTAGGAAGTCCTTATCTTTATGATAGTGATGCAATATTTTACAGGAGAGAACATAAATATCACCTTAAGAAAGATGGGGTTGAATTTATTGTCAGGGCACATCAAAATAAAAATAATTTGAATATTAAAGCTAATCAGATGAAGTGATTAATAAGTTCAAATAAGAGATTTGTAATCATGTGTGTAAGGGAACAACATAAAAATTAACATGATGTTTGTTCAGGTTATGAGTCTGAGCTTAAAGATAGTTTTATCAAAGAGATAGAAACTATTCCAATTCTATATAAAACCAAACATCTTACTCATAACCAAGGAATACAACATGAATTATAGTTTGTTCCTAAAGCTCCTCTTCCTAATGTCAGAATGAATCAATTCAGTACAAGTCTGGAAATTAACAGTTACAGGGATACAAGTTAGTATTAGGGAAAGTCAATGTTCAATTTCTCTTGTATTGTGTCACCTATTCATGTTTCAAATAGTTTGGAAGCCTCTTTTCAAGTGGAGAGGAAGCCTATTTTGTTCATATCAAAGCCTTTTCTAAAGAAGTGTCAAAGTATTTAAGGGAAACTTATGCGTCAGGGAAAAGTGCTAATCAATGGAAAAATCGTTTAATGAATAGGGAAAAAGTGATTCAAAAAAATCAATAGCTAATTCAATACTTTCAAAGACAAACTAAGTTGCAGCAATTTTCACCTTACAGCTTGATGGGTTCATTGCAGCAAGTTCACTTAGTAATCAGGAATCAGGAAAGTATAGCTGGTTCGATGTCAAAAATATCTTTGATTGTCTTTATTATTCCACAAAATAGATTGTTAATACATGTCAATGGTATTGAACAATATCTTGTAAAGACTGTTTTCAAAGATGATTATGAATCACTAAATCATGGTAATTCGTGGAAATAAATCAATTGCCATGTTCATAACAGGTTGTTTGACCATCGTCGCAAGTTGTTCGTATTACAGATGGATGGAACAAGTCACCAAATCAAAATGTGCCATGGTCAGCATCATCAGGGTCATCACTTGTAGGTGATTGACTGAATGTATTGGTACATCATCAGGTCAAGGTGGAAAGTGAGGGAGCTCTACCCTCATTGACTATTTGTTTAGTCAAACTTTTGTGGTCCAAAAGCTTTCAAGTGGAGAGGATTGATCAAGGAGGATCTCGTCAGATCGGTTACATAGTTTAGTGTCGTCATCAGCAATTCAGTCCGGTGTCATTTAGTTTCAACAGTGTTGCTTATGTTTTGGGTTTTTCAGGTGAGGTTATTGGTTTTCATGGTGATGGTTTTGTACCTGGATGTCGACATGTGGTTGTCATTAGTTCTGCCAGGATTTGGTCGTCGACATGTGTTTGTCATTCGCCTCATAGGATTTGGGTTGATCATTCGCCTTGTATAGTTTGTGTCGACAAGTGTTCATCGACAGTTCTACCAAGGTTGATCATCGACATGGGTGTGTCATCCGTTGCAATGGTTTGATATGGGTTGTCGTCATGTGATTTCATCGCAAAAGTATCTTGTGTTGACGTTATGTATGTGGGTGAATGTCACTTTGTGACATTTAGTTGTAAAGGGGTTTTTCTTATTTGATGTAAACCTAATACAAACATTAAACCTAGAACCTAATGCAACATTCAAAAATGCATTAAAACCTAAAACATTGAGCCATACCCTAGTCCTAAACCTAGCCCTGAAAAGCTATGTTAAAAACCACATATCAAAACCCAATTTCCTAAGTCTAACCCTATATATGAACTTTCAGACCATTACAAAACATTGCAAATCATAAAAAAACATTGCAAAATAAATGACATAGTTAACTGTGCTCTCAAAACCAAGGCAGAACTACATTCATGTGAACATAAGGGTTAACAGTTAGTGGAGTACACCATAGTTCCTAACCATAGTCTTAACTGTAGAGGAGACCACATGCCATGTGAATGGTTAGTGGTTAGTCATCGAGTTAGCACCGGAATTAACCATTTGGAAGAAAGCCTAAACCATAACTATGTCGGAGGTTGTGTTATGTGTACACACCATAACCACAAGCTGGAACCGCCCGAGCACTGTGAGTCGAGACCGCCGAGGGCAAGTCAAAGGTGGCAGCCTGTGGCTGGTCACATGTAATGGCCACCCTCCTCTGCGCGGTCAACAAGCCGCCAGTAGTTAAAGATTTAATCCAAAGTTTATAAATGGGTTTTGTTGCATTTTTTTGGTGCAAACTAATTCCACGACCATGCAACCCTATCCTAAGGTGTCAACTAAGCATAAGATCAAGTATCTACCTATCCAAATCAAACCATTCATGCTTATCTTAGCCATGGGAGTTTTGAATGTACCTCAAAGGTTATAAATTCACCTTTTTGTCATGAAGAAGGACATTAGAGTGATTTTGGTTTTTGTATGGAGATTCTGGAGGTTAGAGGCTGTTTGTGTTTTCAATGTAACAGGAGCATCCAGAGTTAGAATTGGGAACTGTGATAGGCATTGGAAAGCTGGTTCAAAGAGCTATCCTTTGACAGTGACCAGAAGTGCCTAAGTGCACATTCAGCTTGGTCAAATACTTGTGTAATCGACTTCTTCTGTTTCAATCCTAATTAAGCATCTGCTCATCTTAAAAGTGGACCCAAAGATGTAGCTCATCAGGGACGAACTCTGTAATCAATATTGTTTCCTGGTATTTCTATGTTTTAGCTGTTTTCACTTCTACTTTGCATCTTACTTATGTTTTATCAACTGTCGTAAAGTCTTCTTCTCAAACAGTTCTCTCGATTTTCGCACTTTCAACTAACATTCAATTCATTAATGGCTAATCAATTCTACATCAGTTTTAATGTATGATCATTTTAGATCACTTGGACATAAGGATTTTGAACCTGCTGCCCCTGGACATAAGGGTGTTGCACCTGTTGCCCTTGGACATAAGGATTTTGAACCTGCTGCCCCTAAACATAGGGGTTTTGAGCTGTTGCTGCAAGACTTGACCTTGACCTTGCTAATATGAATACAGGGGTTGCTACTCCCTGGGTTGACCTTGTTGCTGCAAAGGCTAGCTTTGCTGTCGTAAAGGTTGTCCCTGCAGCTATAGAGGTTGACCTTGCGGCAATAAAGGCTCGCTATACTCAGGGTAAGCGCTGGTAGAAATGCTTCCTGCATAAGGGAAACCTTCTGGAGGGAACGAATATCCCTTCTCATCAAATACGTGAGGAGTGTGTGTAGCAGAAACCTCCAAGTGACCCAGAGAGGAGACTGGGATCTTGCCTTCTCATTCCATGGGTGGAAACAAATGATGATGGAAAATTGAAGATGTTCGAGGAGATAATTCCAAAGGAATACCAGGTCGATCGTACAGACTGAATAGACGCTGCGGTGATATCACAACAGGATTGAACAAAGGATTCAGAGGGTAAACAACTAGTCCTTGCTGACCTTTAGGAGTCAGTAGACTCTTGAGAGTCTGAATAGGATTATCCAGAGATTTCAGGCTAGATTCGTAAGGTGACACAATATATGATGGAGGAGGATGAGATGAAAAAGGTTGAATACTCAGAACAATTCTAATTCTAACATCTTGATCATCAAGTGATTGTGAGAGTTCAGGGAGAGTCTCCTCAGAAGATCTTTCAAATGGAGGAGTGGAAGAGGAACTAGGCAAACCAGATGGTTCTGCCACGATGACTTTTTCTCAAACAACAAGAGAATAGAGATTAATTTCAGGGCTTCTTTAAAATATATTAAAGGTATACTCACAATGTGGTCCAGAATAAGACTATTAGGAATGTGATGTTATCACGGGCAAATTTTTTTTTAAGATGTTGAAACAAACTAATGCCTTTTCATGTTTTAAGAGTCGAGAAAAAGGAAAATATGACTCTAGTCACTCTCGGTTCGAACGAGCTCGAAAGGACAAGTGCTCGATGATACTTTAAATTTAAAGAGTCAAAAAGACCAAAATGACTTCTTGGGATAATCTAGGCAAAAGGATTGCCAGGTAACTATGAATTGTAGAATACCTCCCGATGAATCGAGAAGTACGGGCAGTCAATCTTCCCGAATGCTGTGTTTGGTGTATCACGTTTACAAGGAAGTAGACTTGGCTTCCTATGGATATAGGATTGCAAACCTAGTGCGGTATCCCTTTATATACATGACGGTACGGGGAGCACAAGTCCGTGCTAGCGATGCCTAGTGTCGAAGCGAATGACAGTTGCTAGGTTTAAAGACGTCAGAACACGTCTCTTGCATAGACCTCTAAATGTAATCGTTTAGTTTCAAATGCGCCTTAGGTTAATTGAATACATTTTAAAGGTTTATCTTGAAATTAAGTCTCAGTTTTCAGGCCCTATCGATGTCACTTGAAAAACTCCTGTATGCATCTATATGAGACAAAACCCTTTCAATTTGATGAATGTTTACGCTAATTGAGAGTAGAGAAAACAACCAATGCAACAAAAAAGCAACTGAAAGAAAGATGACTCTTCACTACTTCGCTTTTCAAAAAAAAATAATGAAAATTCTTTCCACTTCCTATCTTTCCTATCAAATGCACTTCAACTAGTCCTTTCAATAGTAAAAGAAGTTCATTTCATTTCAAATGCTCATGATGATGCAATTCTAACTTTCAATGATGCTACTTAATGCAACATATCAATTTAACAAACTAGAATGATGTATTTTTTCAATGGAATGATAAAATGAATCTTTCACATAAACATTTCAACAAAAAAATTTCAAACAACCAACATCAATCATATACCAAGCAAGATAAGAAGAACTCCTCTCAAACCAAGCATGCAAAGACTCAATCAAAACAAAACGAGAAATGTAATCTATGCTCAAAAAGAGACATTCAATCAAGAGAAGAGAAATGAAACTTTTACTTGTTCAATTGAAAATGAAGCAATACAAGGACTAAAAGATGAAATGCATGGGGCATCTAACCAACAACTTGTCTTGATGAGCAAATAAAAAGTTGAATGGACGATGACCTAGATTCCCTTGGGAAACAAACCGTCCAAGAACCCAAAAAATCAAGTAAGGAAAACTCAAACCAATCAAGCTAACGAAGCTTTCTAACCACGGAGAATACAAGCAAACAAGCCAAGAAACAAGACTTGTGAGGACAAGACACACTCGCAATGATTCAGGAGAAACCTTGATTTTAACCTACAGGAATCAGCGTGACTACCTAACTGATAGCAAGAGCCACAAGGGGGTACGACATGAATATTCAAGGGTGAATCGCGCTGGTTGGCATGACTGTTAGAAAATAAATAGCGTTGATTGATGATTTCAAAGAAAAAATAAAAAATTTCAACAATCAAAACCAAACTTGTGACTCTAAATTCAAGAATCCAGGTGTCAGATAGTGTAAAGCACATAAAACCAAAAAGAAAGAGTGAAACAAGAAAAGTTGTCGCAAATCATGAAATGAAAAACGGTCCAAAGAGAGGGATGTATCCCCAGTGGAGTCACCAATTTGTGGAGTAGGTAAATCCTCTCTGCAGATAGAGATGATCCCTCTAACCCAAGAGTGGGTCTAGCCACAAACAAGACAATCTAATGTAAACTTCCCTAGATTAGAATCGAATAATAGGGCCTACCTCTTATAGCACTAATACACTTGATGATGATCTTGCTTCCTTACTCTAGCTTCCTTTTGTTCTTTTCTCTCAAATACCTGAAACAAACATGCAAGAGACAACAACAAATGTGATAACATAAAATGGACTTCAATCTACTTAAAAGGTCAAGAATTTTTAAGCTATCAAATGCAATATAACACATGATATAGGAAATAAACCATTTGTTGTATTAACATGAACTTCAAATAGAAATACAACCAGAGCCTTGATGTTGCAAGTTCCCTTTGGCATGTCTGGGTTCCAACACCACTATAAGCATCTCATGATTCACCCTCAAAACAATGAAATTTCAAGGCCTATTTCCTTTCACTCCAAACCAAACACTATAAGCTAATTCTGCCTTCACACACAAACAAGAAGGTTAAGGTTCTCAAGATGGCTATCAAGATTTGTAGATAATTCCAACCCATTCATTAGCTAGCTGAGGGTGTGAAATGAGGAGTTTATATAGCTTTGATATAGGGGAAATGGATCCTCTTATGATGGGATAGGCCTTATCTCTTTGGTTTGTTCCATTTCAATATGGGAAAGGATTCCAACCAGACTCTCTCGCCTCAATCTTACCCAACCATTTACTAGACTTTTGTTCATGAAGCTTCTAGACCTGGAAGCTTCAACTCCATTTTTAAAAACTTGCCAAAAGAGGATCGACGCCGGGGATGAATAGATCACTTGTGTCATTCGGTTCTAGTCCTAGTTTTAAACTCTGCAAATCGGTACAAGGAAGGAACTGAGCATTAGCACCGGTCTTGAAAATTAATCTTGAAGGAGGATTTTTGGGAAATTATGTAAGAGGGAAATGTTTTGCAAATGAAGAGGGATGTAGGGACATGTTCTTTATGGCAAGGAAACATATGAGGGTCACTATAGAGGTCCTCTAGGATCGAGGAACAAAGAGTACAGAGACAGTGTCAAAATATTGTGTAACACACACCCTGCACTGCAATTTCAATCTCCTACTCCTAACACTACTCCGCAAAAGACTTAGCCAAATCTAGGCCACTTGCCCCTTCAATTTCCTTGTGCAATTTCTGAGGAAATTGACTCCTAATGAATAAAAGAAGCCCCTATTTTCTTGCTCCCCAAAGAAGAGTCTCACTTGCTGCATACAAACTATATACACTCTCTAGTATACAATAACAAATACATTGATTCCTTTTTCCTCCACTCAACTAGGCAATTCAAATTCCATGCATGATTGGGTCTATTTTTAGTAAATTGATAAGTTAATTGAGATATAAGTGATTTAACAACTATTATAACTATTGTATTGAACTCTTACTAGCTCTATTCTAGACTAGAGCTCGGATAACTGAGTTTAACTAACAATAACTCCACTAGATTGCTAAATTTTAGCAATCAATCCATGCACAACTCTAATTCTAGCCTACAATTCGAATTTATTTGTTTAACTAGGAGACAAAGCCATGTCACTCCAGCTAACTTCAATCCAATTCATCTTACTGATGTGGATAGTTTAGAAGGAAGCCACAATAGAAAGGAAAATGAGGTTAGAACATAGGCTACAAGATAATGGAGGAGTGAAGAAGAAAGTGATGAAAAGAGATTATGGGGTTTAATCAAAATCCCCTTTCTTTATAAATATTCAATCCTGGACCTGTGGGTTATGGGCCCACAAGTCTATCGGAAGCATTATTGAGGCATTTAGCCTTTAAACCGCGACCATATAATATGTCAGAGCCTTTTATACTATCGGGAGCATTACATTTCTCCTTTACGTTAAAAACCGGGACCACAACACACTATTGCAATATAAAGGGGTACACGGGAAAACCCAGTTCTAATCCTCCACATCAGAATTTAAAATATATAGACGTGCATTCATAAGTCTAATCGGGTATGCTCTTCATATGTCTTTTCCTTTAAATACCTTGGGAGAACATATATCGTAATACAAATGATACACGGAAAATAACGCACCCAAAACACTCTAGCCGGATCTCAAAATTTATTTACCGCATCTATAATGATCGTCGGGTCCACCCATCCTTTGTGCTATTCCTCCATTCTCCGATCGTCTCGATCTCCAATCGCCGATCGGTGACATCGCACAATCACATATCGGCCATTGGCATTCCATTGCACTGTCCGCTCTAAGGCCCTTGACCTCTCGAAATGTGATTAGCAATCCCATCGGGACCATTGATATGGCTTTTGATCTGACGGTTGCGATTAAATCACATATCGCTATCGCTATATTTAAAAGGCTGGTTTTGATATTGCTTAAAGGGTTTCGCGATGCGATATTTCGTTCTGCTCCTCAACGACTAGATCTAAACCGTTTATCTCTGAGATCCAACGGTTGTTGTGCATTCTCGCTGCTTCCTCCTTAACTTAATATCGCTTGCCTTTTGATGGATTTCTGTATTAAACACAGTTCTCTACCATGCTCTGCTACGACATGCACAATATTCATTAATATATATTTTTGGATTGCCATCGATCCTTTAGTGATTGATGGTCGATCAACACACTCACAACTGGGTTCAAGCTCTCAACGTACATATACATAGCAGAATTGGAAAAGGCATAATTACATAACACACATGCACAAAACCCAACACTGAAACACACTTTCTATTATATACAGAACAATCACATGTTAAGGCATTTCAGCCTTAGTACAAACTCCCTCTTGGCTACATTGTATCTATCTCTGTTACACAATTTCTATTCTGTGCTCCCTATATCTATTACTGTCTGAAGATATATATATATATATAGAACACACAGTTTCATCATTACAGGAATATTGGATCGGATCACTGAAACGATTTGATCAATCCTCTCTTGATTTCCTCAACAACCCCTAAATTCTCTATACGCACACATATGGAAGGTTAATTTCGTTAAATAAGTCTTCGAGAAACTTTATCCATTCCATCAATTAAGCTCTGCTTTAATAGAATTTCCCCTGTTTTTCTCGATGGTCCACATCCTCCTTGCTTCCTCTGCTTTGGATTCCTCTTTAATGAGGGGTGTCAGATGCTCCTGCATCAAACTCCCGAGGCACAAAAATTTATGACCTCCTGGTCATATGCTTCTCCTTATCCTTAGCAATTCTACCCACTTCACTTCTTTAGTGGAACTGCCTTCATGATCTTCTGTGAGCTGCACCCAACCTCTACAGTAATAGTCTTCTTCTGCTACATGATACCTCACCAAGCTTTCTCCTTTGAGCTTAGTCTTTTGGCATCCTTCTGGTTCTCTTCTTTGGAACCAATTAAGCACACCTTGCTCTAGGTTGTTGCAAGTCTTATCACCTTCTGCTGCCATTCTCTACATGATAATAAGACCATAAACTCTCTAGCTTTGAACAAGTGTACCCCCTTTCCCTTCTTCCTTCTCGCAGGAAAACTTTCCCTACTCTGATACCACTTGATGAAAAGAGATTCTAGGGTTTAGTCAAAATCCCCTTTCTTTATAAATATTCTATCCTGGACCTGTGGGTTATGGGCCCACAAGTCTATTGGAAGAATTATTGAGGCCTTTAACCTTTAAAACATGACCATATAACATGTCGGAGCCTTTTATACTATCAGGAGCATTACATTGCTCCTTTACGTTAAAAATTGGGACCACAACACACTATTGCAATACAAAGGAGTACACGGGAAAACCCCGCTCCGATCCTCCACATCGGACTTTAAAATATATAGACCCGCATTCATAAGTCTCATCAGGTTGCTCTTTATATGTCTTTTACTTTAAATACCTCAGGACAACATATATCGAAATACAGAGGATACATGGAAAATAACGTGCCCGAAACACTCTAGCCATATCTCAAAATTTATTTACCGCATCTATAATGATCGTCGGGTCTGCCCATCCTTTGTGCTATTCCTTTGTTCTCCGATCGGCTCGATCTCTGATCACTGATCGGTGACATCACGGAATCACATATTAGCCATTGGCATTCCATTGCATTGTCTGCTCTAAGGCCCTTGACCTCTCGAAATGCGATTAGCGATCCCATTGGGACCGTCGATCTAGCTTTTGATCCGACATTTGCGATTAAATCATATATCTCTATCTCTATATTTAAAAGGATAGTTCTGATATTTCTTAAAGGGTTTAACCAATGCGATATTTCATTCTGCTCCTCAGCGACTAGATCTGAACCATTGATCTCTGAGATCCAACGGTCGCTGTGCATTCTCGCCACTTCCTCCTTAACTTAATCTCGCTTGCCTTTTGATGGATTTCTGTGTTAAACACAGTTCTCTGCCATGCTCTGCTATGACATGCACAATATTCATTAATATATATCTTTGGATTGCCATCGATCCTTTAGTGATTGATGGTCGATCAACACACTCACAACTGGGTTCAAGCTCTCAATGCATATATACATAATAGAATTGGAAAAGGCATAATTACATAACACACATGTGCACAATCCAACACTGAAACACACTTTCTATTATATACAGAAAAATCACATGCTAAGGCATTTCAGCCTTAGTACAAACTCCCTCTCGTCTACATTGTATCTATCTCTGTTACATGATTTATATTCTACACTCCCTATATCTATTACTGTCTCACGATATATATATATATATAGAACACACAGGTTCATCGTTACAAGAATATTGGATTGGATCACTGAAAGGATCCAATCAATCCTTTCCTTGATTTCCTCAACAACCCCTAAATTCTCTATATGCATACATATGGCAGATTAATTACATTAAATAAGTCTTCGAGAGACTTTATCCATTCCATCAATTAAGCTCTGCTTTAACAGAATTTCCCCTGTTTTTCTCGATGGTCCACATCCTCCTTGCTTCCTCCGATTTGGATTCCTCTTTAATGAGGAGTGTCAGATGCTCCTACATCAGAAAGGAAGAGATAATTGACTGAGATGAAAGTAGAAATCAGTGAATTGAAGCAATAGTTGCAAGAGTAGACACAATAATGGAAGTGGAAATTGTTAGAAAGATTGAAGAAAAGTATTTATGTGAGAAAAAGAGTAAAGTGGCATGTCAGAGAGTTGTATGTTGAGAAGCTAATGCAAAAAGTAGAGGAAGAGGAAGTACTTAGAGCAACTGAGTATGAAATTACAGAATCCATTTGTGAACCTAAGAAAGGACTGATACTTGGAGAGGAAGATGATGATGGAGAGATTTTGGAAGCATCTTTTGAGACTAAATGGTCTCATAATTTTGGTTTTTTGTAATTACATATTTGTGGGTGGAGAAGAAGAGATGATGAAATTTCCATAGAGGCGGAAACATGCTGGTGAAAGATATTAGATGTTAGCAGAGCTTGAATATGAGCAGTTTTAGGAAATTGTAATAGGGAGGAGAAGTTATAAGAGAATTCATGGTGAAACTCTTCAATGGTGCATAATGAAACTCAAAGGTATGTTTGGTTGGGTTTGTTTCTTTTTGATAAGTTTGTTTCTAGTTATTTTTTAGAATATTAGAAATATTTGGACATAAGGAAAGGAGAGATTGCATAATTTATAGAATGGAGATGATAAGGAGGAAGTTGGGTAGGGTAACCTAACTAGAGGAATTAGCTCGGTAGAAGCTATAAGGAGTCAGGAGTGAGGAGATAGTTTGGAAAGAAGAAGAGCACAAGTGGAGACAAAAATTTGTACATTAATTGAGGATGATTAGGAAGAACACGATATACCTAAGGCTAGAAATACAATGAATGTTTTTGAACACATTTGGTTCTTTGATGAGGAGAAAATAAAAAATGTTGAGGAAATGTTCATTGATAGCCTGATGGACTATGAAGATCAGCTTGGAGATGAGGCAACTGAGGAAAAAATGGGGAGACACATGGTATTGAATCTAATTTTTGGTGTGTATTTGCAGGTTTGACAGGTGAAGACCAACAATCTAATGAAGTGCTTATTCAGGTAGAAGAGGAATTGAGACTCATAGAGGAGGTGGTTGTAATGGAGAAGTTATGTGAGCATTTGTTTGTTAATGATGAAGTTTTTTTAGTAGATGGAATTGAAGTATAGAAGAACTCCATCATTGTTATGAAGGAGGATGGAACAACATCATCTAAAGCTACAAATGAAGATATGATTGAAGAAAGTCTCATGCTTGCAGAGGGAACTACAAATGAAACTGAAGATGAACCTTTGTAAGAATGGCTAGCAGAATAGCTAAGTGATGGATGTTGTATAGAGGATGAGGACATACTTCAAAGTGATTTTGAATTGTATAAGGAATTGAATTCTTCAAAACAGAGAATAGAAACCCAAAGAATGCTCACCGAGGTTGCAAGGATAGAATTGGAGGAGGAATAAAATGCGTTCAAAAATAATGAAGGAAAAAATTCCAAGTGTGAGTAGAAAAGGTATGGATAGCTGATTGACAAGATTTTTATAACTCTCATGAAAAAAAAGGATATGCAATAGTCAAAGGATAGGACTAGCAATAGAATTCAGCCAAAGGAGGATATTGACAAGGTGGTTGATGAAGTGTGTGTGTTGATGAGGAGAGAACCCAAAAGAAGAAGTTATAATAGGTAGAGGAGGATAAAATATAAGAAGGAACAACTGATAGAGGAACTCTACATCAACAAAGCAAGTGGGAAGAAACAACATAAGATTTGGAAGCTTGGAGAACTAGAAGAAACAACAAGACAACATCAACACAATAAGGAAAGAGACCAGTTACAAACTAAAGTGTTTGATCCAAGAGGATTTTCAATAGCATATGAAAGCACATGTTCAAGAGGCCACATAATTTTTCCACCTTAGAAGTATGATGTTGGAGCGTCTTACCTCCAAGAAAAACTTTGTTTGTCTAGACTTAAGGGTTGTTTCATTTACCAAGGGAGTTGGTTCCCTAATTTATGTAATTAAGTCTAATTGATTTAATTATTGCATTTTTCTAAGTTATAAGGATATTTTAGAGAATATGTATAGAAATTGTAATTAGATTTGTTGCTCGAGATAAATCTTGGGAAATTTGAGAGTTAGAGAAAAATGAGGGAAGTTAGATTAGTGAGAGATTTGTGGATCTAAGATTCCTAGATTAGAGATTTTAGGTGAGGATTCTTTGGATATGAACTAAATCAGTTCAAAGTCCCTTTTCATGTAAATAATAGTTAGAATAGAGATAATGTGTGTTTGTAGAGACAAAGTGTGCAAGCGAGAGGCTTGAAGCCAAAACCTGGCTTAGTGCCAAAATCAACCAAGTGATGTAAATTAGGCCATAGAGGGCCTTCTATAAATTTGTATCTATATTCAACAATATATTATTCTTCTTAGTAACTTGTGTGTATTCTATGAATACATATGTGAGATGAATTGTTGGAAGAGAAACCAAGCTCAGGAGGGATCTATGCCTTCATATGCATGAGAGACCTCGAATCTCAACAGTGGAAAATTTGGGATAATTAAAGCTTAGGAGTGATAAGCATTGATCATTAATAAACAAGGATTGACAATCCATTAATCAGAGAAGGGATGTGTAGAGGCATTGGAAATATTGTAGGAGGGACATAAGGAGAGTGCAATAAGAGCAAGAGGAGAAACAAAGACATTCTTTGGAGGAGGAGAGATTAATTAGATTAACTATTAGAACCTAAAGCTCAGAAGGATTAACACATCTTGAGATCTAAGCTCAAAGGAAGCAAATTGAGCATTGTCAGTGATGAGAAGGAAGACAAAGAGTGTAGAAGACTAGGAAGAGTTGGAGGTGAAGAATGAGGAAAAGGCCAAGAAACCCAACATTTAGGCAAATTTTAGTGTTTTGGAGAAGTTCACCAATTTTTTATCTCAAGACTATTTATTAATAGAATTCTATAACAAATTTGTAGCCCAAAAACCTGTAACTCAATTAAAATTAACGAGTCAAAAAGGGAAAAATACTCGATGATCTTTTCATTTGAGTTTTTACAAGTCGAGAAAAGAGCTTAAACATGACTCTAGTTTTTCATCATCACCGTTAATTCATTACCTATCATTGCACAAGAAGCAAACATCTTATCTGTTTCTCAGGTAAAACTAGCTAAAAATGCTTTTAAAACCCTAAAACATGATGAAAAGTTTATAAAAAGGGATAAAGTAAAACATTTTTTTACCATTTGCCTCTTTTACCTCATTTGGAGCAATTTTTACTCATTTGTGACCTAAATCTTCAGGAGCGGATTGTGGCAGATCCAGGAGGCCGATTGGCGAACCATCTATTGAAGTTAAGAGCTGAGGCCCTAAGCTTTGTTTTTGTACCTGTTTTTATTGCATTTAACTACTTTTTCAAGTTTTTGAGGGTTTTTTTGCAAAAAAAATTCACCCTCGGTTGACGTGAGATCCAGGCATGAGATTACACCAATCGAGGGTTTATAAATTTGGCACTTGCGCTGTTGATGCTGCTGTTTTTAAAACAGTCATGCCGACGCAAAGTTTTCATTTTCGCCCAATTTAACTACTTTTAATCCAAAATTCTTCTTACAAAAACCGATGTTTAGGTAAATGCATGTTGTTGGAAGGAAAATCACAACAGGAAAGATGGTAATTGAATGGAAAGAACATGAGCATGAAGGAATTGATGCACTAGCTTTGGAAGATCAAAACTATCTGGATGCATTGAGGAATTGCGAGCTCCTCAAGTTCTTTCTTACACCGGGACTTCACACTCAACCTGAGCTGCTACAATACTTGATCAGTCTGTGGGACATTAGATAGGAAGTCTTTGTGATCTGTGATCAAGAATTGGAGCTAGAGACTTCAGACATTTACTTCATTACCGGACTGTCCCACATAGGGGAACCAGTCTAATTGTATGGAGCCAGGCCCATTGGGGCAAGTGTAAACACACTCCTTGCAGAACATTGTCTTGAAGCCCTGAAGTCTAAAAGCGTCAAGGTTGACATCATGACCATGGATGACCTTTTACTGAAGGTGTTGCTCTTTACTATTAATAGGGTAGCTGGGGCTTAGGCATTGCATGAGTCCAACAACTCTAAGTTCCAGTATGCCATAGACTGTACGATGCCCACTATGTTCAACTGGCCAGAAGCCATGAAGGTGAATATGAAGCACCAATTATCCAAATGCAAGGAAGGCAACCTAAGGCAATTTGGATATGGTTTCATTCCGGTGACTTTCTTCTTGGAACAGATCTCACTGTTCCACTATCAACTAGCAGAGGTGAATCCCCCAAGGCCACGAGATCCACATATGGTCCAATGGAGTGAACTGATGCCCAGAATTGGAGGGGGCCAACACATGTTGTACAAGCCCGCTTTCTTTGTGTGGTTGAGGCATCAGTTGATTATGGTAGAGGATTGGCCATATAGCGGGACTGACTTCCGCGGTGATCCTGACATGCTGCTCCCAGAGGGGGGGGATTTTGATGATGGATGTGAGAAAAATAGTTTTTATTTTTCATTTTTTATTGTTTTTGAAATATATGCATTCGTGACACTTTGATTTTGTAATCGCAGATGTGGGACTAGAGTGACCAACCGTGATGTCCCCGATCACTAGATGCGTTGCTCAATAGTTTGAGATCACTCCTTATCAAGAAGGAGTTGACAATGAGGAGGAGATTGCGCGAAATATCGATATCCTGACCAAAGGCATCCTAGAGTGTGGCTGGATGGAGGACATTCCAAGTCATTATCAGCAGCGCACAGTGGGAGTGTTAGATTGGATCCATTGATTACTGACTAATGTGGTACGAGCAATGATGGCTATCATGAGCACAATGTCAAGTAGTCCATAGTTTTGGCATTTACAATTTTGAGGCCTACGAGCCATGGATGTACTTCAAACACATATATTATTTTTGGGTTTTGATGTATGACACTCAAACATTATCGACATATCTATATATATATATATATATATATATATATATATATATATATATATATATATATATATATATATATATATATATATATATATATATATATATCTACATTTCCTGTTTACTATGATACAATGTTTTGTTTTTCACATGTTGCGTAAATGTCTGTCTAACACATAATTAGCTAATGCATCTGTTAATGTATTCATATGCCTAGGAATGTGATGATATGTGATATAATCAAAATTTCTTTCCAATATACGAATACACAAATACATTCTCAATATCTGAGGGTTTCTGACAAAATATTTCCCATTGAGCTGAAGAACAAGAAGTTGCAAATCAAGGTTAACAACCATTTCTCAAATGTCAAGAGCAATGGGTTTTGACAAGAGTTCAATAACTGCGCTATATTCAGTAATGTTATTAGTTGTTTGACCTAAACAAATACCTTGAATATCAATCAACTCACCATGAGGGTCATAAATAGCCCATGATGTGAATGATAGATTCTGGGTACTACGACAAGCACCATCAGTGAAACCAACATAAGGAGTCACAGACATCTGCAAAGCAAGTGAGGACATAATAAGCAGGAAAGATGCTTGAAAAGCACACCAAACCAAACTGCACAAAAATGAATAATACACTTATGTACAAAATTAACCATGTGAGATAACTCAGGCATAGTAATTTTTTAGGTATATCCTGTTGCAGGGCTTGTCCAAGGGGTTGCCCTCATAATCAATCAGCTCATAGGCCCCTTTTTGTAACACACGCTTGACAATATAGGGCCCTTGCCACATGGGTTCGAATTTTCCTGCCCCTAGCTTATCACTAGCTTGGTCATATAGTAAGACCAAATCACCCTCAGAAAAAGCACGAGGAGAGACTAACTAATCAAAATGGGACTTAACTCGCTTTTTATGTGCTTCAATGACTAAAGTAGTGAGACAACGAGTTTCATCCAGTCATTCTAAATATAAGAGATGCTCTTCTTGAGGCAAGGTTTCGGGGAGTAATTCGACAGCCAGCTTGAGTGATGGAATTTCACATTCAATTGATAAGGTAGCTTCTATACCATAGACTAGATGGAAAGGGGTGAATCTAGCTGCATCTTTAGTAGAGGTTTGGTAGGCCCACAGAGCTGAAAAAGGCATGAGATGGCAATTGGATTTGTGCATCCCAGTGGTGCACTGAAGAATAATGACCAACACTTTGTTTACAACTACAACTTGGTCGTTGGTCTGAGGGTACTATGGAGTTGAGCCGTCATGACGCAACCCCAACGTAGAAGTCATCTCAGCCATCATGTAATCGCGAAAATGGGAGCCATGGTCAGTGACAATGGCTTGAGGCATTCCAAACCTGGAAATAACATGATTGAATGGAAATTGCACCGTCATTTTACCATCAACTAAATATGTAGGCATCGCTTTAGCCCATTTGTTGAAGTAATCCATGGAAATGATAATATAACCATGCCCCCAGCCGAATGAGGGTTACATGTCATAAAAAAATTGCCCCATTTGACAAAGGGACCAATGGTAATAATGGGGTGAAAGAGAGCAGGTGGGGCACACATTTTTCACTGATAAATATCGCACTCATAGCATTTGCGAACAACAAGGATGCAATTCTTAAAGATGGAGGGTGATAAGTAACCAAAAAGGAGTATATTTTGAGCAATGGTGTAGACGAATAGATGACCACCACATGCAACAGAATGGCAGTCATTCAAGACTCTTTCAGCCTCGTCGAGAGTTAAACATTGGCAAAGAATTGAATCAACACCAACACGGTATAAAGTATCCCCAATGGTGTGGTAAGGTTGGGATTGATGCCGAATGTGTCGGCGATCATTCTTGGACAATGCAAACTAGAAGGTGGAAGTTTGGAGATACACAATGATATCATCGTACTAAGGATTGAGAGTGTTAATTAGAAAGAGAGTCTCATCAAGGAGCTGCTCATCAACACCAGTAGGAAGAGAAGTAGAGGGAAGAGAAAAAATCAACTCAACAAATACAAGTTATTTCTCGGATTTGGCAGTAGTGAACACTAAATCAAATTCCTGGAGGATGAAAATCCACTTAGAATACTTGCCCCCAAGTAACTAGCGAGTCAGAATGTAAGTCATGGGGTTACACTGGGAAATCACAATTGTAGTGTGGAGGAGGATATAATGCCAAAAGCGTTGAATAGCAGCCAAAGCCAACTTCTCGACATGAGCATAACAGGTCTCAGTATCGAGGAGATTGCGGCTGAGGTAATAAATGACATGTCCATGACCTTAGTCATCGTCTTGCACCAACACCATACAATAGTGCTAGAATCTACAGCTAGATAGAGAAAATAATCGCGATGATGGTTCAGAGGATGCAACAAAGGAGCATTAATGAGGACAATTCAAGTCATCAAAAGAATTTTGGGCATCCTCATCCCAAATGAAAGGAGTTCCTTGCTTGAGAAATTGAGTGAACCTTGAAGCTAGCTCAACATAGTTTAGCACAAAGCGACAAAGGAAATTCGCTTTCCCTTGCAGACTCTGTAATTGATGCAATGAGGAGGGAGGGGGTAGATTAACAATAGCCTCAACTTTGAGAGGATGAAGACGAATTCCATATTTCAAAACAATAAAACCTAGGAGTTGTTCGAATTCGACGCAGAAGACACACTTATGTGGATTCAGCCGAATGTTATAGTGTCTGCAACGAAGAAAGATTTTTCGAAGATGATTGGGATGGTCATGGCACTTACGTGAATGAGTAGGAAGATCATCTAGATAAGGCTGAACGATGTTTTTAATGTCATGGAAAGCATAGGACATCGCTCTTTGAAAAGTAGCCCCAACATTCTTAAGGCCAAAAGGGAGATTTTTATATGCAAAAGTCCCCCACAGACAGATAAAGGTGGTCTTATCTTGATCAACCGGTGCAATGTTTATCTAGTTATAACCAGAAAAACCGTCCATAAAGGAAAATATCTCACTCCTAGCACATTCATCGATGATTTGGTATATAAAGGGAGCGAGATAAGTATCCTTTGGATAGGCATGGTTAAGGTCACGATAATCAACGTAGACTTGATTATCGGGTGTTGATTATCGTGACCTTAACTGTGACCTTATCCTTTGGACACCCAATCTCTCAGATAAGATAAATAAGTCTAGGTTTAAGAAGTTTTTCAACTTCTCCTTTAATGGTGGCCACTTTTCTAGGGTGCATTGGACGAAGTCATTGATGAATGGGCTTCGCTTAGGATAGGTCGGAATTTTGTGCACAACTATACTTGGGTCAATGCTAGGAATTTGTTCATATGACCATGCAAAAACATATTGAAAATATTGAAAAAGATGAATATAGAGCTTAATCTCTTCAAGAGAACAATTCACCCCAATATGAACATTTTCAACGATACCAGGTTTAACGGAAATGTCAATAGGCATCGGTTGGGTAATATTACCCATGTTCCCTTCCGACCAAACTTCATGGGTCATGATAGGCGTCTGAAGTGGTTGGGTCATGAAATGAGAAGATAACTTCTCAAGACAAGTAGACATGACCATCGGGCCAGGCAAGAATGAGGAACGATGATGAGACATAATTTCCATGATACTTTCGTTAGAAGGAAAAGTATCGGTTAAGGGATCAGGAGAATCTGAAGAACCAAGCCACGAGGATTGAGAATATGTGTCAAGAGACATACTCGAAGCAGTATGATCAGTAGGTACCGAAGCTGAAGTTGAAACAATCTCCACATAATTGATCTCGACAAGGCTTAATGGCATAACATCACCCCATGTATCAACAAGATCAGGAGAGGGAATGACCCAAGGATTAGACTTAACCGAGATCATGTTGACTGAGGCAACATGCAGAGGTGGGAGAGGAAAAATACCCATTAAGGCAGGATATTTGAAAATTCTAGCCCCCACACTCTCATATGGAGCACCGGTATGCTTCACGTAAGGAGCATTGCCATCCACGGAAGAAGAGGCAAAGAAAGACAATTGGTCAACCGTGATGATTTTCCCTTGATGAGGAAATCGGAGCACACGAAACAAAGAGGAGGCTACGACATGCATGACATCGGTCTAACTTCGCTTGAGAAGAAGATTATAGTTTATATTTGCATCCACAATTTCTACCTCAACATTGACTGTCTTGCCTTCTAAGGTAATGGAAAGATTAGGAAGGACATTGAATGGTCGAGAATTGCGTCCATAAAAGGCTTCCAACATGTTAGGTGATTGGTTCAGGGTAGGAGAACCAATTTCCTTCCAACAAGAGACAAACATGATGCAGGTGGAAGCACATTCATCAATGATCGTCCTGTGAATGGTCTTCTCATTAATGATCACCTGAATGAGAAAGGCAATCTGATGTGGTAAGCACAGAACATGGTTTTCCAGATCAAAAAAAATGAGATTGGAATCAGATGGATAAATGCCTCCAATAGCCGACAAAAATTCTTTCTGCCGAGAAGGAGAATTTTGAAGGACCTCGAGAGTAGACATAGTTGATGTCGCTTGAGCCAAATCCTCAACAATGTTATGTTGGGTTGTGTTATATTCTTTCCACGACTAACCTACGTAGTTAACCGGGCAGTTCGAGGGGGGGAAGAGCCCCCCCCTTCGTTGCACCGATTGCGTAGTGGGGGGGTCACAGGGGGGTGGCAGGCCCCCCCCCCTTCGTTGCATCGATTGTGTAGTGGGGGGGTCACAGGGGGGTTTGAGGGGGCCGGGTAGCCCCCCTCTACGGGATCCGGGGCAGTGCCCCGGGAAATTTTTTTTGGACCCTATATTAGGTTGGGCAGACCTACATATGGTTTTTGGCCCATGGTTTTGGACGCGATGGTTTTCGGTCCATGGTATTGGATGGTTTGGCATGTATAAATATGTATTGTAACATTGAAAGGAATATAATGAAAAATCAAGCTGGTAGTCTCGATTTTGGGATCCAAGGGAAAATCTCTATGTATATGTGTTTTATGTGTTATGCTCTCGCATTGTTTATTTTCTGTGTTTTAGAATTCGTATGCAGGTAATTTCTGTATGGGGTTCAAACCTACATTTGGTATGATAGTTGTTTTGGCTTCAAGCGGATGCCTTTATTGCTGAGGGGTTCTGCTTGGGCCTGTGGTAGACCCTGTTCAGTGGGAGATCTGCGGGATCGATTCTGGTGGTGAAAGAAGATGGTGAGCAGTGGAAAGATAGAGTTTAATAAATTTAATGGTCAAAGTTTTGAGTTATGGAAACTCAAGATGGAGGATCTGTTGGTGGATAAAGATCAGTGGATTGCGGTAGATCTAGGTACTAAACCAATGGGAGTGTCTGATGAAGAATGAAAGAAGTTGGATCGGAAGGCAAGGAGCACAATACGATTATGTGTCTCAAATTCAATATTGCTGAATGTATCAGGGGAAGCTACAATGAAGGCTTTGTGGGACAAGTTAGGGACTTTGTACCAATCTAAGTCTCTAGTGAATAAACTGTTCCTACGGAAAAAGCTGTATAACCTGAGGATGAAATATGGAGACTCGATGACAGAGCATCTGAATGGATTTAATAATGTGGTAAGTTAGTTGTTATCTATTGATATTAAAATTTCAGATGAAGATAAGTGCATCAGTTTGTTGTGTTCTCTACCAGATTTGTTGGATAGTCTGGTTATTGCAATAGGTAGCAATGCAACTGCCTTGTAGTTTGATGAAATAGTCTCATCCTTGCTGATAGAGGAGATGAGATGGAAAAATATGGAGAGCCAGAATGGTGATGCCTTTTTTGTACGAGGATGGTCCCAGAACAAAAACAAAAATAAGTCATCGAGTGGGGGATCTAAATCTAGAGGGAGATCTAAATCTCCAGGGAAACCTGTAAAGGTGGTGTGCTGGAAATGCAGAAAGGAATGGCACTACAAAAGGGACTGTAAATCTAAAGCTCTTGACAAAGGAAAGGGATCTGATGATGCTTCTTCTGCAGAGGCAAAAACCACCTCAGATGAAGGTGGGGATGTGTATTTGGCTTCTTCATGTACACATGTAGATTGTGAGGCATGGTTGATTGACTCAAGTGCATCCTTCCACTTCACTCCCCATAGAGAGTGGTTCTGCGAGTATGATAAATACGATGGTGGTGATGTCTTCTTAGGGGATGGAAGGAAGGCTAGAATCATTGGTCGTGGAAAAGTAAAGTTGAAGTTGCAAGGTGGAAGGGTTAGAACACTTCTGGGTGTTCTGCATATTCCTGCATTAGCCAAAAATCTGATTTCTGTAAGCAAGCTGGATGATGCAGGTGTAAAAACAGTGTTCGAGAAGGATACCTGCAAGATGGTTTGAGGAGCACTGGTATTGATGTGGGGAGTTTGGACTGGAACTCTGTACAAGCTACAAGGTAGCACTATTGTTGATGGGTGCAATAGTTTTGTGGTTCCTAAAATTGGAGCATAAAATCTAGTGGTCTCTGGAGAGAAGACCATGATGTGGCATCAAAGGCTTGGACATATTAGAGAGAAGGGCCTTTGAATACTTCATGGTAAAGGTATGGTAGAAGGTATGAGTAATAGATCTATGGATTTTGTTTTTTGTGAAAATTGTGTATATGGGAAGCAGAATCGGGTCAGTTTCCCCTCTGGTGGTAAGCGGGCGAAACAGATATTAGAGCTTGTGAACAATGATGTGTTTGGACCTGTGAAGGTTCCATCACTGGGTAAGTCTGTGTACTATGTATCATTTATAGATGACTTCTCAATGAATACATGGATATATTTCCTTAAGAAGAAATCTGAAGTCCTTGACAAGTTTAAAGAACTTAAGGATTTGGTGGAAAACCAGACAGAGAAGAAAATAAAGGTGCTGAGGACAGATAATGGTGGAGAGTTTTGCAGTAATGAATTTGAAGAATTCTGTAAGAAGTGTCGTATAGCATGGAAGAATACTACTCCATATACACCTCAACAAAATGGAGTTGTAGAAAGAATGAACATGACGTTGATGGAAATGGCAAGAAGCATGCTCAGTGGTGCCAAGTTAGGACAGGAATTCTGGGTAGAGGCAGTGGACACAACATGTTATCTGGTCAACAAATCACCTTCATCAGCATTGGAGGATAAGACTCCACAAGAGGTATGGATTGGTAAGAAATCCTCTCTTTCACATCTGAGGGTATTTGGATGTGAGTGCATCTTTATTGGGTATAAGGATGGTTTAAAGGGTTATAAGCCTTGGAACCTAGCAACAAGGAAGGTTGTGTATAGCTGAGATGTGGTGTTCAGAGAGGTGAAAGATGTTATTAAACATGAAGTCCAACCAAAGGAACCTGAGAAGATAGAGTTTGAGCTAAAGGAGGAAGAATCAGACTCTACAGCAGAGGAGGAATTAGAAGATGAAGAGCCACAAACTCCGGGTGTAAGAAGATCAGTTCGAGAAAGAAGTCAACCAGAAAGGTATAGTCCATCTACTTTCTATTCAAATTTTTCTTTATCTATTACTGATGATGATCCCATAACCATGAAGGAAGCAGTAGATTCAGAGGATGGAAAATGCTAGAAAGAGGCCATGGTTGATGAAATGGCATCTTTGCAAAAAAATGAGGCTTGGGATTTGGTGGAGTTGCCAGCACGAAGAAAACCCATTGGTAGCAAATGGGTGTTCAAGAAGAAGACAAATGCAGAAAGAAAGGTGAAGAAATAAAAAGCTCAGTTGGTAGCAAAAGGTTATTCCCAGGTGTCGGGAATTAATTTTGGTGATATTTTTTCTCCTATTGCCAAGGTAACTTCTATTAGATTGTTTTTATTTGTTGATGCTGCTTTTGATTTTGAGGTAGAATAGATGGATATGAAGACAACATTTCTTCATGGGGATCTGGAAGAGGAGATCTACATGAAGCAACCTGAAGGCTTTGCAGTGAAGGGTAAGAAAGAACTGGTATGCAAGTTAAAGAAGTCTTTGTATGGGTTAAAGCAATCACCAAGGATGTGGTATCAGAAATTTGATACATTTATACGGGGACTTGGATTCACGAGAAGCAAAGAAGATCACTATGTGTATTTTAAATTAATTGGTGACTATGTTATTTATCTAGTATTGTACGTGGATGATATGTTTCTGGTTAGAAATGAAAAAGAAATTATCCAGGATTTGAAGGCCAAATTGTCCTCCAAATTTGACATGAAAGATATTGGTGCTGCAAACTATATTTTGGGCATGGAAATTAAAAGAGATTGGGCAAAGAGGAAGCTCTGGTTAAACTAGAGGAAGTATGTCAAGACAATACTGTAGAGGTTTAATATGCAGTATAGTAAAATGGTGAAGGTTCCTATTCCTGTAGGTGTAAAGTTATCTGCTGAACAGTGTCCTAAGACACAAGAAGACGAAGAGGATATGTCTCGTGTTCCATATGTAAGTGCAGTCAGTAGCCTGATGTATGCAATGGTTTGTACTAGACCAGACATTGCACATGCAGTGGGAGTACTGAGCAGGTTTATGTCAAAACCAGGGAAGGAGCATCAGACAACAGTGAAGCAGGTTTTTAGGTATTTTCATGGCACTGGTGATTATGGTTTGTGCTACCAAGGAAGACTAGGATTGGATAGAGTTTTGGATATTTGTGCCTTTGTTGATGCAGACTGGGCTAGAGATTTGGATCAGAGAAGATCTACAAGTGGGTATGTGTTTAACGTATTTGGAGGTGTAGTCAGTTGGATGAGTACGAAACATTCTATAGTGGCACTATCAACTACAGAGGCAGAATACATGGCAGCCACTCATGCAAGCAAGGAAGAATTTTGGTTGCAGAGATTGTGTTCAAGTATGGGGTTAGTACATGGAGCTATAAGGATAGACTGTGATAGCCAAAGTGCAATTTTCTTGGCAAAGATCCCTGCTTATCATTCAAATACAAAGAACATTGATGTTCAGTATCTCTTTGTGAGGGATATGATAGAAGACAAAAAGGTGTTGCTGGTAAAGATGGACACTTTGAAGAATATTGCAGATGCATTGACAAAATCTGTGATCTCTGAGACATTCTCCTGGTGTAGAGAAACAATGGGCATTTCAGGGCTGGAAAAATGACTAAGCTCTCCTGTGGCCCCATGTTGAAAGAAAACAACAAGTGGGAGAATGTTGGGTTGTGTTATATTCTTTCCACGACTAATTTTTTTTGGACCCTATATTAGGTTGGGCGGACCTACCTATGGTTTTCGGTCCATGGTTTTGGACGCGATGGTTTTTGGTCCATGGTATTGGATGCTTCGACATGTATAAATATGTATTGTAATATTGAAAGGAATATAATGAAAAATCAAGCTAGTAGTCCCGGGTTTGGGATCCAGGGGAAAATATATGTGTATATGTGTTTTATGTCCTATGCTCTCACATTGTTTATTTTCTATGTTTTAGAATTCGTATGCAGGTAATTTCTGTACGGGGTTCAAACCTAAATGTTATAATGTTGAGTGACTCGAGTATTTGGATTATATGAGGACTTTTGCAGCAGACCTTGAGAGGGTGGTCAAATAGCAGAATCAGGATTAGGTTTCTCTACATGGAGAGGAATAGAGGTAGACATGACAGAGGAGGAAGGGGTACTTTCTTTCCCTTTCCCTGCCATCGAAGTAGGTGTCTGATAATCTTTTGATCTGGTAGCCACATTTATAGGCGTATTCATCATGAACACTTGGGAACTTGTGGAAGAGAAAGACTAAGGTTGGTCTACCATTGATGTTTGGTCGGACGGAATGGGCTCTTTCAAGAAAGTCGAGGTCCCTTTGAGAAAGTGACTAACCTCATATCATCGGGGACAATCTTTAGTGTAGTGATCCTCCTCGTAGATGAGGCATGGATACTTGGGCTTTCTTTGAGAGGCATCACTAGTGGATGAATTAGGAGGGCCCTGTTTCGGGGCATCGACTTTGGCCTTGACTTTGCCCTTATTTTTTCCCTAAGAGGATTTGTCCATTGCCGTAGACTGGACAGTGTGAACCTCAGAGGTTTTACGAGGACTAGGTGAATTTCGAGGGGGATCATTGGAACCAATCTTCGAGACTGATTTTTGCTTGGAAGAAGATTTCGCGGGGGTATGCAACACGGAACCAATCACTCCATCAACAGGTGGGGTAGCCAGATACTTCGATGTTGTTGGTCTTGGAGCATCAGGTAACATATCATATAACGTGACAGATTATGAGTATACGAGGTCTAAATACTGGGCATAAGTGATGGATTACTCCTCAGTAACACACCCACCCATAGCTATGTCCTCAACAATTTTGCTAACGAATGATTTGGTGAACCATTCTGTTAACAACTGATCAACAATTTCAAACTTGATCATGCAACATCAATGCCTCCATTCATAGATGTGATCAGAGATATGGGTCACAATTTTTTGCATAAGTGACGTAAGTAGATGGTTGCTAGTTTCATAGCGAACCAGCAGCTAGAAATGAGTGAGGAAAGCCATAGAGAGAGTGTTGAAGTCATTATAGGTACTTCGAGGAAATTCAATGTACCACTTCGCTGCAGCACCTGTGAGAGTTCATTGAAAAAGTTGGAGATGAATAGAATCATCAACATACGAATTGGAGGAACACCAGTGGTGATATGTCATTGCGTGGGCTTGTGGATCCTCCTTCACTTTTCCTTGAAACTTTGGACAATCGCTCAAAATCTTGGATGGAACTGGAGGCCAATATGGTAAATGAAGAATGGGATCATTTGTAAGTATAAAAACATATGGAAGTTCCAATTTGGCCAAGAATGGAAATTTCATATTAAAAGGCATGTAGGGCCTTTGAGGAGACCCATATTGTGGAGTCCATCATTGCTGGTAAGGATTTTTCCCCCATGGTCGTGGATTCTGTCCATATGGCTTTTGATTCTGCACCCATTGGAGGTTACCCTGACCATAAGGAGGATTTGGTCCAGGGTAGGTTTGGTACTGTCCTGCCATAGGCTGCTGATGAGAAACATATGGTTTAAAAGGTTGTTGAGCTTGTTGACCTTGGACATAAGGATTTTGAAACTAGTAACCCTGGACATACGGATTTTGCACCTGTTGCCCCTAGACATAAGGATTTTGAACCTACTGCCCCTAGACATAAGGTTTTGCACCTACTTCCCTTGGACATAAGGATTTTAAACCTACTGCCCCTGGACATAAGGCTTTTGAGCCTACTGCTGCAGGACTTGACCTTGACCTTGACCTTGCCGATATGAATATAGGGGTTGTTGCTGCCCGAGTTGACCTTGTTGCTGCAAAGGCTGGATTTTCTGTCGTAAAGGTTGTCCCTATGGCTGTGGAGGTTGACCTTGCGAGGACATAGGTTGGGATGATTGGTGAACAAACTATGTATGTGGCTAAAAATTTTTCTGCGACTATTGCAAGGGTTGTCCCTACAGTTGTTGCAGTTGTCCTTACTACTGCACTACCTATCCTTCCTACTGCAAGGATTTACCTTGCTGCTGCAAAGGTTTCCCTTGTTGCTGCAAAGGCTGCCCCTGCGGCTGCAAGGGTTGTGCTTGTTGCTGCAAGGTTATCTGGACAATTCCTGGGGTGACACCTTGAAAGTTCTTGAATTGGATCTGGTTGTATCCACTAGGAATGGCGGATGGACCAAGCTAAACATAGGGCCTAGCTTGAGGGACATAAGGTAGATTTACCATCGCTTGTGAACCATATGGAACATAAGGAGGTTGGAACAGAACTTGGGCCACATATGGTTGCTGGTACTGAACATTACTTGAACCAGATGGACTAGTAGGGTTCAACTGCTAGTATGGGACATTACTTGACCCAGATGGATGAGTATGGTTCGAAATAGTATGTAAGAGGTCTGATTCATTCCAACGATGTGAGTTTGTGAGCCGCTCATATTGGTTATGACAGACATGATGGAGATATTCAGATCTTGGTCCCTAGCAGTGGTACAGTCTATCCACTGACTGGTGGGGTAGAAGAACTTACCAAAACTTGACTTGGGACTGTCAGTTGAACCAGAAGAGTTAGTTGAAATGAAAAAACAAGTGGAGTCGGAATGGTGGGTTGCACCGGAACTGAAGTGACTAAAGTTTTCACAATTGGTCGAGAGGTCAGGTTTTGAATGAAAGAACCTAAGGTAGACAAGTGCTTGAAGACTAGATAGGGTTGTGAAATAACGACGAGGCACAGGGAGTGCCCAAAACCAACTGAGCTAGAGAGGTATAACCATGCGGCAATAAAGGCTCACTATACTCAGGGTAAACGTTGGTCAGAATGCTTCCTGTATAAGGGAAACCTTCTGGAGGGAACAAATATCCCTTCTCATCAACTACGTGAGGAGTGTGTGTAGCAGAAACCTCCGAGTGACCCAGAGAGGAGACTGGGATCTTATCTTCTGATTCCATGGGTGGAAAAAAATGATGACAGAAAATCGAAGATGCTCGAGGAGATAATTCCAAAGGAATACTAGGTCGATCGCACAGACTGTATGGACGCTGCGGTGATATCACAACAGGATTGAACAAAGAATTCAGAGGGCAAACAACCAGTCCTTGCTGACCTTCAAGAGTCGGCGGACTCTCGAGAGTCTGAATGGGATTATCTAGAGATTCTGGGCCAGATTCATAAGGTGACCCAGTATCTGATGGAGGAGGACAAGATGAAAAAGTTTGAATACTTAGAACAATTCTAAGTTCAACACCTTGATCCTCGAGTGACTGTGGGAGTTCAAGGAGAGCCTCCTTAGAAGATATTTCAGATGGGGGAGTGGAAGAGGAACTAGACGATATTGATGGTTCTACCATGATGAATTTGTCTCAAACAATAAGAGAATAAAGATTAAATTCAGGACTTCTTTAAAATATATTAAAGGTATCTTGACAATGTGGTCCACAATAAGACTATCAGGAATGTGATGTAACCGTGGGCAAAAAAAAAATTAAGACGCTGAAACAAACTGATGCCTTTTCATGTTTTAAGAGTCGAGAAAAAGGCAAATATGACTCTAGTCACTTTCAATTCGAATGAGCTCAAAAGGACAAGTGCTCAATGATATTTTAAATTTAAAGAATCAAAAAGACCAAAATAACTTCTTAGGATAATATATGCAAAAGGATTACCAGGTAACTACGAACTATAGAATACCTCCCGACAAACTCGTAATTATGGGCAGGCAATCTCCCCAAATGCTATGTTTCGTGTATCACATTTACAAGGCAGCAGACTCGACTTCCTACAGATAAAGGATTTCCAAACTAGTGGAGTCTCCCTTTATATACGTGACAGTACGGGGAGCACAAGTCCATGCTAGCAATTTCTAGTGCTGAAGCGAAGGACAATTGCTAGTTTTAAAGACACCAGAACACATCTCTAGCCTATACCTCTAAATGTAAGCATTTAGTTTCAAATGCGCCTTAGGTTAATTGAATACATTTTAAGGGTTTATCTTGAAATTAAGTCTCAGTTTTCAGGCCCTATCGATGTCACTTGAAAAACTCCTATGTGCAGCTATATGAGACAAAACCCTTTCAATTCGATGAATTTTTACACTAATTGAGAGTAGAGAAAACAACCAATGCAACAAACAAGCAACTGAAAGAGAGAGGACTCTTCACTACTTCGCTTTTCAAAACAAAATAATGAAACTTCTTTCTAGTTCCTATGTTTCCTATCAAATGCACTTCAACTAGTCATTTCAATAGTAAAAGAAGTTCATTTCATTTCACATGGTCATGATGATGCAATTCTAGCTTTCAATGATGCTACTTAATGCAACATATCAATTTAACAAACTAGAATGATGTATTTTTTCAATGGAATGATAAAATGAATCTTTCACATAAACATTTCAATGAAAAAATTTCAAACAACCAACATCAATCATATACCAAGCAAGATAAGAAGAACTCCTCTCAAACCAAGCATGCAAAGACTCAATCAAAACAAAACGAGCAATGTAATCTATGCTTGAAAAGAGACATTCAATCAAGAGAAGAGAAAATGAAACTTTTACTTGTTCAATTGAAAACAAGCAATATAAGGACTAAAATATGAAACACATGGTGAAGCTAACCAACAACTTGACTTGATGAGAAAACAAACAACTGAATAGACGATGACCTAGATTCCCTTCGGACACAAACCGTCCAAGAACTCAAAAAATCAAGTAAGGAAAACTCAAACCAATCAAGCTAACAAAGATTTCTAGCCAGAGAGAATACAGGAAAGCAAGCCATAAAATAGGGCTTATGAGGACAAGACACGCTCGCAATGATTAAGGAGAAACCCTGATTTTAACCTACAGGAATTGGCACAACTGCCTAACTGACAACAAGTGCCACAAGGGGGTATGACGTGACTATTCAAGGGTAAATCGCGCTGGCCAGCGCGACTGTCAGAAAATAAATAGTGCTGATTGAGGATTTTAAAGAAAAAATAAACATTTTCAGCAATCAAAACTAGACTTGTCACTCTAATTTCAAGAATCCAGGTAGTAGACAGTGTAAAGCATAGAAAACCAAAAAAAAGAGTGAAACAAGAAAAGTTTTCGCAAATCATGAAATGAAAAATGATCCAAAGAGATGGATGGATCCCCAGTGGAGTCACCAATTTTTTGAGTAGGTAAATCCTCTCTACGGACAGAGACAATCCCTCTGACCGAGGAGTGGGCCTAGCCACAAACAAGACAATCTAATGTAAACTTCCTTAGATTAGAATCGAATAAGAGGGCCTAACTCTTATAGCACTAATGAACTTGATGATGGTCTTGCTTCCTTTCTCCAACTCCCTTTTGTTCTTTTTGCTCAAACACCTGAAACAAACATGCAAGAGACAACAACAAATGTGATAGTATAAAATGGAATTCAATCTACTTAAAAGGTCAAGGAGTTTTAAGCTATCAAATGCAATATAACACATGATATAGGAAATAAACCATTAGTTGTATTAACATGAATTTCAAAGAGAAATACAACCGGAGCCTTGAAGTTGCAAGTTCCCTTTGGCATGTCCGGGTTCCAACACCACTATAAGCATCTCATGATTCACCCTCAAAACAATGAAAGTTCAAGGCCTCTTTCCTTTCAATCCAAACCAAACACTATAAGTTAATTCTCCCTTCACACACAAACTAGAAGGCTAAGGTTCTCAAGATGGCTATCAAGATTTGTAGATAATTCCAGCCCTTTCATTAGCTAGATGAGGGTGTGAAATGAGGAGTTTATATAGCTTTGATAGAGGGGAAATGGATCCTCTTATGATGGGAGAGGAATTATCTCTTTGGTTTGTTCCATTTCAATAGGGGAAAGGAGCCCAAACAGACTCTCTCGGCTCTATCTTGCCCAACCATTTACTAGACTTCTGTTCACGAAGCTTTTAAACCTGGAATCTTCGACTCCATTTTTAAAACTTGCCAAAAGAGGATCGGCATGGCAGATGAATAGCTCACTTACGCCATTCAGTGCTAGCCGTAGTTTTAAACTCTGCAAATCGGCACAGGGAAGGAACTGAGCACTAGCATCGGTCTTGAAAACTAAGCTTGAAGGAAGATTCTTGGGAAATGATGTAAGAGGGAAATGTTCTGCAGATGAAGAGGGATGTAGGGACATGTTCTTCATGGTAGGGAAACATATGAGGGTCACTGTAGAGGTCCTCCAGGATCAAGGAACGGGGAGTACATGGACAGTGACAAAATGTTGTGTAACACACACCCTACACTGCAATTTCGATCTTCTCCTCCTGACACTATTATGCAAAAGACTTAGCCAAATATTTTCCTCTTGCTCCTCCTATTTCCTTGTACAATTTTTGAGGACATTGACTCCTAATGAATAAGAGAAGCCCCTATTTGCTTTCTCCCAAGAGAAGAGTCTCACCTGTTGCATACAAACTATATACACTCTTTAATATACAATAATAAATACATTGATTCCCTTTTCCTTCACTCAACTAGGAAATTCGAATTCCATGCATGACTGGGTCTATTTTTAGTAAATTGATAAGTTAATTGAAATATCAATGAGTTAGCAACTATTATAACTACTGTATTGAACTCTTACTGACTCTATTCTAGACTAGAGCTCAGAGAACTAAGTTTAACTAACAATAACTCCACTAGATTGCTAAATTTTAGCAATCAATCCATGCACAACTCTACTTCTAGCCTATCATTCAAATTTATTATTTAAATGGGAGACAAATCCATGTCACTCGAGCTAACTTCAATCCAATTCATCGTGCTGATGTGGATAGTTTAGAAGGAAGCCACAACAGAAAGGAAAATGAGGTCGGAACAAAGGCTACAAGACAATAGAGGAGTGAAGAAAAAAGGAAGAGAGAATTGACTGAGATGAAAGCAAAACTCAGTGAATTGAAGCAAAAGTTGCAAGAGCAGACACAGTAATGGAAGTGGAAATTGTTATAAAGATTGAAGAAAAGTATTTATGTGAGAAGAAGAGTAAAGTGGTCCATCAAAGAGTTGTATGTTGAGAAGGTAACACAAAAATTAGAGGAAGAGGAAGTACTGTTATAGACATTTTTTGGCAATACAACCCCAAGCATAAAATGTCCATAAACTAAGGGCTCCTAAGTCCCTAAAATTTTTGTTCCAACCCCTAAAGGAACAAGGTCAACTGATAACAATTTCTCCCAGAAGTTCTCCATGAAAAACTACTCAAAATTGGTCAAAATTGGACCATTTCACCTGCTCCATAGGCAAAGTGCGTTGCATCTCACCTAAATACACTCAGTGGGTGCGTTGCATTTCAAAAAGCCCTTCTATGGGGTGCGATGGGTGAGAAGAGACAAATGGCAGTGTCAATCCGCGAGGTGGAGAAGCATGGAATCTTCCAGAAACTTCTCCTGTGACACTTGCCTCTCTGAATTCGACCAAGGATGAGTAAGAGATCATCAATCTCCAAGTGGAAGCAAGAACTATCAGAGAGAAGACACTAATCAAATCGCAAGCTAACTCATCTCCCTTACAGACATCTATATATGGATCCCTCATCCCAAAGATCCAGAGGCTGGAATTTTGCATCTTGTAAGGAATTGCTGTTGGTTTCTTGAGGCAACATCATAGTGTTGGATGATCTAAGCTTTGCATGAGGTGAAGAAGGGCTTACTTGCTGAGAGGATGATGCCGGGTCAGAACAACTAGTTGTAACTCTCTTGGCTCTTTCTTGATTATCGATAAAGCTATTGAAGTTTTCCTCCATACTCTTGTGTAATTTATGTTTTGTGCATTTGTATGGTCAATTTACATCTGATCCTAGATTGTTTATGATAATAGATCCATGTTCTCGTATAGTGTTATGCTGCTTTGATTCTACAGGTACTCCGTGAAGCTGGGTATACAAGAAAGCAAGTAGCAAAGGACTATCAGAAGAGAGAGGAATCGAGCAAGGAACCAAGCGCAAGACAGAGGTTGGTCTCCTTTATTCTTCACTCATCTATCTTTCATAAAGGAAAATGAAAGTAGTTTTACTTTGTTTGTTTCTAAGGCAGCTACCCGCCTTAGTGGGATTAGCAGTTTCGCATAGACACTTTTCCCTGTAAAAAAATGGCGACTCCACTGGGGAGTGAATAGATTGATTGTTTATCTACATTTGTTTACTTTATAAACTTACAGACGGAGCCTGAAGTCAAGCCAGCTAGCCTTCGAACTGCATTTGCTATGCAAATGCAAAGTAGATCAACGCTGCTTCAGTCAATCTCCAGGTTTTGTTTATGAATTAAACAACTAATTTACGAGCTCTCTAATTGCCCTTGTGGTGGCTCTAGTAACCTCCTTAGATCTACCCCTGTGATTGATTTACTGATTACCACTTGCTCGGCCAAAATCCCTGAACTGAACTGCAAACTGTGACCTGGAACCCAATCAAAGTCTCGTCCCTGGTCCAGTGCACTATCTGTTCTGTGAATCTCAAATTCAGCGCACTTCCTGAGTGTAGTAGGTGCGCTGCATTTCAAATTCACTGTGTTACATGTGCGCTGATCAGACTAGGCATTGTTCCCAAATTTTGGTTTCTGTGTTCACTCTTTTCAGATCTATTCAAGAGTTTTGCTGCCTGGAGTCAGTATACCTCTGTTTGAAACCCCTTTCCTTGTTGTTATTCTGCCTCCATTATGCAAAGAACTGTAAATGTTTTTATGTATTTGTTGAGTCATTTTCAGTTCTCCTTTACAAAGAAGTAACGTAATTGTACTGTTGTTTCTTGATTTGAAAGTGTCGCAAGTGTTGTTTTCAGTCATAGAAGAGGACCTGATTGTTCTTGATAGTCGATTACCCTATTACTATTGTATTTGATCTGAATTAGTAGTTTTTCTAGTGTCGAAAGCAAGTTTTCATTTCCAAATGGCAAAGTGTTGTCGTTGTCTTCATTTTGATTTTGAAAAGAAACTTGTTAGTAATTGTCGCTTTGAAAAATAATTCAGATTTACGCATTAGATTTCTTTTTATCATTCACATATTAAGAAGGCTGAAAACAAATACGTGCATGTGCATTTACATTTAGACTATTTGATTGGTTTGATTTAGGACAGTGCATATAGTGTGTGCTCTATGCTTTTTACTGAAAGAACGCCATTTCTCTTTCCTTAGTAGCTAGGGTTTTCATTGCACAAAGAAGATAAAACGATTGTTTATCATCTTAGATTTCATTTTAGGAATTGTACATCTACATCACGCGGTGAACCTGAAAGGAAAATTTCTTAAGCAAGATCAACTATAAAATAAATTGAATGAATCTAACAATGCTTTGGAACCTAACGCACAATATCTAGAAGTCTAGGCTAGAGACGTATTCCGGCGTCGTAAAGCCTAGTAACTGTTGTTCTCGCTGTTGGTTGGGAGATTCCTCCACTTTGAGACGATAAGTGCCAGTACGGACTTGTGCTCCCACGTACCGTCGAGTATATTTTGGGAGACCACAATAGGCTTAATCCTTTATCCATAGGAAACAGTGTCTGCCGCCCTATCGATCGCAATGCACTGAACACAACATTCGGGAAGATTGACTACCATACCGTAAAAAGTATTCTACAGTTTTGCGATTGGTTTGGTAATCTCTCTGCCTAGATTTCCAGAGCAGTCCCTTTCGTTCCTTTTCAGACTCCTTAACGGAAAAGGTCCATCTGAGCACTTGTCACTTCAGGCTCATTAAAAATCGAAGGTGACTAGAGTCATCTTTTGTTTTTTCTCGACTCTTAAAAATTGAAAAAACAAGTTGTGTCAAAGCGTCTAAAATTCATCTAATTCGGAAACATACTTCCCCTTGATTTTTAGTTGATCGAGTAATCCCCAATCGTGGAAGAAAGTCAATTGAAACCTCGTCGTTCGCGGAGGCTTACGAGTCAACCGTCTTTGTCTCTAGAATCAAAACTATTACGGACAAAGAGAACTCGTTTAGCCGGTTCCAAATCTCCTGGTAAAGTTAGAACAAGTGTTCCAACACCATCAGAGGCTCCGGTTACTCCAAACATTTCTGGTATCCCTGCCTTTATAGAAGAAGTTCAACAGCCACTGAGGGACAGTAGCTCTGATCCTAGTTTGAAGGTAAACACTTGTGTGACTGAACCAATTTCATCTACAACCGGTTCAGAGAGTGTTATTCCCCAAACATTTGTCACTGCAGATTCCATACCTTCTTCGGCACCAGAAAGATTTTACGGACTTGACGGTCTACCTCTTCCACCTGGTCTGATTGCTATAGAAGAGATTGTGGAGGATACCCCATCTAGTACTCCATCGCAATTTGGAGTCGGGATCACTCTGTATCCTTCTTCATCAGAAATTAGTCTATCGCCAGCGGAAGCTCCTGTAGAATCGCTAGGTAATCTTTTGGATAGACTAGAAATGTCTGAACAACCGTCGACATCTAGGACTGTGTCGTCTGACACAGCGATGGCAGAACTTCCTGCTATCACTCCAACAATGTTCGCCGGTATACCATCTGTCCCAACTAGCTCTCAATCGCTAGAAAGGGCCCACTCACGGGCTATTTAGACAGTATGGTTTGTTCCTGTTTGTTCATCCGGAATAGTATCCGGAAACTGTTATGCTGAGTCTCAACAAATTGATCCTTCAGGATGTCAATTTGGGCAGTCTGGTCCTCAAGGGAAAACCATTCCTTTAAGTACCGGATTACTGCCATATGGGGGGAAGTATACCCTTTCATTGTCTCCTCCGGGAGGACAGCCATACGGGAGTTCACAACAAAATTTAGGTTATGCAAGAATTACATCTAGCGGTTGGGTACCGATACTACCTCAACAACCAAGAGTTGTATATTCGATGCAACAATGTTTACCTATGTCAAATATACCAACTACGCCAGCTATTGTGACAGTGTCGCAAGTACAAGCGCTGCGTGTTGTATGCCAACCTCAGGTTTCTTAGGTTGTAATGCAACAGCCTCTTGACCCTGCGACTCAACCATAATCGCCGACTGGTGGAATGACACAGGTCCAAATGGGTACAATTAGCCCTCATCTTGGTCAAACAGTTAGTATCGGGCAAAAGCACTTGGCTTCACAACCATGGCTGGTGCAATACCAACAACCACAATTCCAACAAGTATACCAAGGATCTGAGCAACAAATCTTTGCAAATAGTGGGCAGCCATATATTAAAAACGGTCAAAATCAACCATTCTACAATGGTTATGCCCACCAACCTTACCAAAGTTACCAGCATCAAATGCATTATGCTAGTATGCAAAGACCAACTGCTCAGGCGATTCCATCTTATCCTGGGTATGCTTCACCTAACCTGAATCAACAATTACCCTTCGTGGCGACTTTAGAGTTACCGGACCTAAATCGGTTAACAAACGATCCAATCACTTACGCTCCTTGGTGGCCAGTGATTCCGCATAAACTTCTGTCAGATATTCCTAAATTTAATGGAAATCCGGGTGAAGATCCGTCGAATCATGTGATGACCTTTCATTTGTGGTGTTCATCAAACACCCTAAGTGATGATTCGATTAGGCTTCACCTTTTTCAGAGGACATTAACTGGTCCGGCAGCCAAATGGTATATCGAGTTGCCTAGAGCGTCGTTTGAAAACTTCAGTACCCTAGCCACAACCTTTTCAACCCATTTTCAGTTACTAATAAGGTACGAAATGGGAACAGAACTTCTTACCAATTTCAAACAAACAACGGCCACTCACATATCTGATCATATTCATGAGTGGCGACGTCGTTGTAGAATGGTAAAAACGTATGTTCCTGATCAGCTTTTAGCTGAATGGTTTATTAAGTCTTTATTACCTTCCATTACAGAAGATGTGGCAAAAGGGGGAGTCGTCATCGAAGAGCAAGTTATCGCTCGTGCACAATATTTAGACTTGATTTACACTCAGTCTGGCACACTCTACGATAAAATACCTGACGCTCCTAGACCGGAATTCTCGGTCCCTCCTCCTCCTAAATCAAACAATGACTTTCATGTCAGTGATGGCGTGATTGGCACGACAGACACGAAATCGACAAAGGCTACATATAAAAATGCCCGTAAGATTTTTGGTCAAAATGCAAAAGAGGAACTTCTTGCCTCGGAAGTAAATGCCGTGTCGACCGAAAAGGGCATACAACTGAAGCAACCAGGAGGCAAGAAGAAAAAGAAAGGGAAGAAGAAGAAACAAGAGGAGTCGTCTCCTGAAAAATCTTCTGCAAACCCTTCTGGGCAAAGGAAACCCCCTGTGGGGTGTCAGATATGCGATGAGGATCATCGGACGAGAGATTGTCCACATAACGTTGAAGTTAAGAAACTCTTTAAGAGCTCAAAAACCTCAGCAGTATTGACTGATCTGTTTCCAAACCCGGGAACCAAACTGGTTGCTAACCAAAATGCTTCCTGATCCCAAGTGCTTATGTTGTCTATCTCAAAGCAGCAAAATGATGCTTTGACAAGGAATAAAGATTACCGGAATCCACAGCTGTCGAATAAAAAGGCTAATGAACAACCTAGTAGTTCGACAACAACTTTGACCGAAGTTGTGCCACCCATCATTCCTAAACCAATGATAAAGTCGCCAAAGGGAGTAGTACACAAATCGACATTTAATCTTCGTGCAAAAGTAGCACAGAATTATAATATAGTAGAGGACCTGGCCCAATCTCCGTCTGCTATGTCGACACTTGAGGTACCGCAAAATTGCCCCTCCCAAAAGCAAGATTTATTATCAGCAATAGGTGGGATTGACCCAATGGATTCCAATCTTGTGGCCTTTGATCATAAAGGATATGACCCTCAGTTACCAGCTCAACTAGCTTTCCTTATTCAAGTGAAAGCCCTCAACAAAATTGTTCATTGAACAATTATTGATGAGGGGGCATCTACATGTATTATGTTGATGAGTTGCTGGAAAAATTTAGGCTCACCACCCTTGTCGAGATCATCAACGACGTTAAAATAATTTGATGGACGATCATACACCCCATATGGGATTTTAAGTAACTTGCAAGTTGAACTAGGGGGAAAAACAGTAGAAATAGATGTTGAAGTAATCGACGAAAACCTCGATTACAACATCCTACTGGGAAGGCCCTAGATATATGCCATGGCCCTAGTTGTGTCGACCTACTTCAGGAAGATTGCATTTCCCTTCCAAGGAAGAATTACAATCGTCGACCAACAAACATTTCTCCCCAACAGTTCACAAGTTACGGGAAACATTCCAATGATCCATGGAAGCAATCATTCACTTCAAAATATTGGAGTAGGCCTCCTAAAAGACCCTGCCTTAATGGGTACTTTTTCCCTACTGCCTCCGAGTAATTTGGCGGAAGTGGCCACAGTGGAAACCTGCAATATGAAATCTTCTATATCTAATGGATTCAGAAGATTCCTAAACATTTTGTTAGCATGGATCATCGCCATTTTAGAAATATTGTAGCAATCAATTTTCTTGGCTTGGGGGGCAAACCCAAATCAATGCTCATCAAGTGTTTGGATAGATAGGTCTAAGGAATATGGCACCTCTTCAGATCCTTGGTCGCATGTACATTCTACAGACAAAGGAATCATTCAGTCAATGATGTTAGGAGAGGCACCATGGGAAGATTACCACCATCGTTCCCATCTCCCGGATTACAATGAAGATTATTCCAATAACCTTAATCATCCTTCAATTTTTGATTTTCTATCAAATACTGTAAATACAGTGGATTCTGAGGACGGTTCTTCTCTCGTGTCGACCTCGTTAAAAAATGAAACAAGGAGTCATGAGGATAGTTATTTTACTGTGTCAACCTCATTAAAAAATGAAACAAATCCCGTTCCAAATCTCAAGGGTAAACCTTCATTCCAACCACCGAGTTGAATGCAATGAAGCTTGGGGGGCATGCACCTCAATTTGCGTTATTATGCTAGGGGCATGCAAACTTATCACAAGCAGTGTTACTACAGGGTTCAAGCTCGTTAAAAAATAAACATAAGTCATGAGCAAATGTTTCTCCCCACATTTAAGCTCATTAAAAAATGAACTAATTTCCGGTAAATAACCATCGTGAATGTAGTACTTCAGCCTTTAAAGCCTTGGTCGTGTTCTCATCATCACCTCCACTCTGTATTGGACGATCATTCACCTCCATTTGATTGTTTACCCCTTTTGAGGAACAACTACGAAGAGTGATCCTGATAGCCATCCTTGTAACACTGCCGTGATTGGAAAATTCCAAACCTTACCTGGAATTAGCTACTACCCAAATTTATCACTCGTTCCTCAAAGACGAGTCTCCTTTAAGCTCTTTTCAACTGACTCGTAAAATATGGAGAGATTGCCGAGCCATTGGCCTCTCCAGCTCGTTAAATTGACCGGAAGTGCTATCCCTCCTTTAGATTTTAATCTTTTTGGACCTGAGGGATTATTACACAAAAAGATCAAGCACTTGTTTTGTTCGGCTCGTTAAAAGTACCGAAAATTCATCCCTTCTGTATTGTTTTATACTTTTTCGGACTTAAGGGATTAGATGACGAAAAAGGATTTTTGGAGTTTCCTTTACGTCCCTTTTCAGACTCTCTAAAATTGAAAAGGACCGAGTTATCTTTGTCGTTAAACTTGTTAAAACCTAATAGCGACAAACTTGTCCATAACAGACAAGAACGAGTTTCACTATTGCTAGGCTCGTTAAAACATAGCAATGGGTTTGCCCGAAGGGCAAATTATAGAACAAGCATATGTTATCCTCCTCAAGCTTGACAAAAATAAAGAGGTACTGGTCAGCAATGACTAGGGAAAAATTGGAAGAAAACTTGAAGAAACTTTGTTGGTAGCAAATCGCTCTTGAACATGACACTTTCACTCTGCATCCTAGTCGGGTTGGGTTGTTCCATTCACCAGCCACATCACCATGGTTCCATCACACCATCCACATTTGGGGTTAATGCTACCAATCCATCATGTCAGTGTCGCCAGTATGTTCAAGAGAAGTCGCTCAGAGAATTCACCTGTGTCTCACCCACTGCAATACATTTACGCTCCATTCTTTCATGACCGCCACCCTGAACCTTATATCACCATACTGTTTTCACCTCCATTAAAATCATTTGCTCCGTTCCGTGTCATTGATGTGGGATTCATTAAGGCCCTCCTATGACGGACCGTTTCTTGTCGACATCAGCTCATTATCCAAGAAGTCGATCTAGGAACACCCCTTTCAGTACTTTGAAGTTTGCATGCCTCAATGGCAAGTTTCTCACTTCCGGCGACAGGTTTACATCAATGGCCTTCGACCGAAAGATTTTGCGTGGTTTTCGACACCAAGTCCTTTATTCACAACGCGTGAATTGTACTGTAGTACCTTGAGGATCATTATCATTATCGGTGATGCCTCTCGCGCCTGTTAACAGCTTACATCATTGGCTGGTAATCAGGTGATGTCTTTCCATGTTCGACTTTAGAACATCTCTCACATGGATCGACCTGTACTTTGAGTTAAGATCGAACGAGATTGAAGACCCCGGATCTAGTTTCATCCATCCAGGCTGCGATATATATTCAGGAAAATAAAGACATCAAATGTACATCGTTGCTGCACAGATAATCATCCAATTTAAGGGATGATGGCTCCTCCAAAATCATCAGTCTACACTCAGACGATTGTCTGTCCTATGTACATGAAAATGAGTTTATAAAGCTGAGCATGGGAATGCCCGCCTCAGCTAGATCATGAAAATATTATGAAGATAATGTATTGTATTGTATCTTATTACAGGTCTCCTTCCAGCTTGAAAGAACTTCGGATCCTCATGATAAAGCATTTCACCCGACATAAAAAAAAAATATTAACGACCTCATGCTTTAGGGGGCAACTGTTATAGACATTTTTGGGCACTACAACCCCAAGCATAAAATGTCCATAAACTAAGGGCTCCTAAGTCCCTAAAAGTGTTGTTCCAACCCCTAAAGAAACAAGGTCAACTGATTACAACTTCTCCCAGAAGTTCTCCATGAAAAACTACTCAGAATTGGTCAAAACTGGATCATTTCACCTGCTCCATAGGCAAAGTGTGTTGCATCTCACCTAAATACACTCAGTGGGTGTGTTGCATTTCAAAAAGCCCTTCTATGGGGTGCGATGGGCGAGAAGAGACAAATGGCAGTGTCAATCCATGAGGTGGAGAAGCATGGAATCTTCCAGAAACTTCTCCTGTGACACTTGCCTCTCTGAATTCGACCAAGGATGAGTAAGAGATCATCAATCTCCAAGTGGAAGCAAGAACTATCAGAGAGAAGAAACTAATCAAATCACAAGCTGACTCATCTCCCTTACAGACATCTATATATGGATCCCTCATCCCAGAGATCCAGAGGCTGGAATTTTGCATCTTGTAAGGAATTGTTGTTGGTTTCTTGAGGCAACATCATAGTGTTGGGTGATCTAAGCTTTGCATGAGGTGAAGAAGGGATTACTTGCTAAGAGGATGATGCTGGGTCAGAACAACTAGTTGTAACTCTCTTGGCTCTTTCTTGATTATCAATAAAGCTATTCAAGTTTTTCTCCATACTCTTGTGTAATTTATGTTTTGTGCATTTGTATGGTCAATTTACATCTGATCCTAGATTGTTTATGATAATAGATCCATGTTCTCGTATATTGTTATGCTGCTTTGATTCTACAGGTACTCCGTGAAGCTGGGTATACAAGAAAGCAAGTAGCAAAGGACTATCAGAAGAGAGAGGAATCGAGCAAGGAACCAAGCGCAAGACAGAGGTTGGTCTCCTTTATTCTTCTCTCATCTATCTTTCATAAAGGAAAACGAAAGTAGTTTTACTTTGTTTGTTTCTAAGGCAGCTGCCCGCCTTAGTGGGATTAGTAGTTCTGCATAGACACTTTTCCCTGTAACAAGTACTTAGAGCAACTGAGTATGAAATTACAAAATCCATTTGTGAACATAAGAAAGGACCGATCCTTGGACAGGAAGATGGTGGTGGAGAAATAATGGAAGCATATTTTGAGACTAAATGGTCTCATAATTTTGGTTTTTTGTAATTACATATTTATGGGTGGAGAAGAAGAGATGATGAAATTTCCACAGAGGTGGAAGAATGCTGGTGAAATATATCAGATGTCAGCAGAGCTTGAATATGAGTAGTTTTAGGAAATTGTAATAGGAAGGAGAAGTTATAAGAGAATTCATGGTGAAACTCTTCAATGGTGCAGAATGAAACTCAAAGGTATGTTTGGTTGGGTTTGTTTATTTTTGATAAGTATATTTCTAGTTATTTTTGAAAAAATTAGAAATCTTTGGACATAAGGAAAGGAGACATTGCATAATTTATAGAATGGAGATGATAAGGAGGAAGTTGGGTAGGGTAACCTAACTGAGGTAATTAGCTTAGTAGAAGCTATAAGGATTCAAGAGTGAGGAGATAGTTTGGAAAGAAGAAGAGCACCAGTGGAAACAAAAATATGTACATTAATTGAGGATGATTAGGAAGAACATGATATACCTAAGGCTGGAAATACAATGGATGTTTTTGAATACATTTGGTTATTTTATGAGGAGAAATAAAAAATGTTGAGGAAATGTTCATTGATAGCCTGATGGACTATGAAGATCAGCTTGGAGATGAGGCAACTGAGGAAAAAATGGGGAGCCACATGGTTTTGAATCTGACTTTTGGTGTGTATTTGCAGGATTGACAGGTGAAGACCAACAATCTAATGAAGTGCTTATTCAGGTAGAAGAGGAATTGAGACTCATAGAGGAGGTGGTTGTAATGGAGAATTTATGTGAGCATTTGTTGGTTCATAATGAAGTTTTTGTGATCCATAATGAATTAAACAAAGTCTTTTGATAGAAATCACATGAGAGAATTTTTGGCCGATGCGTTTCAAACCAACAAGTGTGGTTCCACACTTGTTGGTTCGAAACGCGTCAGCCAAAAATTCTCTAATGTGATTTCTACCGAAAGACTTTGTTTAATAATGAAGTTGTTTTAGTAGATGGAATTGAAGTATAGAATAACTCCATCATTGTTATGAAGGAGGATGTAACAACATCGTCTAAAGCTGCAAATGAATATATGATTGAAGAAAGTCTCATGCTTGTAGAGGGAAGCACAAATGAAGCTGAAGATGAACCTTTGTAAGAATGGCTAGCAAAAGACTTGAGTGATGGATTGTGTATAGAGGATGAGTACATACTTCAAATTTATTTTGAATTGTATGAGGAATTGAATTCTTTGGAACAAAGAATAGAAACACAAAGAATTCACACTGAGGTTGCAAGGATAGAATTGGAGGAGGAAGAAAATGTGTTAAAAAATAATGAAGGAAAAACTTCCAAGTGTGAGTAGAAAAGGTATGGACAGCTGATTGACAAGAGTTTTATAACTCTCATGACAAAAAAGGATATGCAACAATCAGACGATAGAACTAGTAGTAGAATTCAACCAAAGGAGGAAATTGACAAGGTGATTGATGAAGTGTGTGTGTTGATGAGGAGACAACCTAGAAGAAGAAGGTATAACAGGCAGAGGAGGATAAAATATAAAGAGGAACAACTGACAGAGGAACTCTACATCAACAAAGCAAGTGGGAAGCAACAACATAAGATTTGGAAGCTTGGAGAACTAGAAGAAACAACAAGACAACATCAACACAACAAGGAAAGAGACCAGTTACAAACTAAAGTGTTTGATGCAAGAGGATTTTCAATAGCATATGAAAGAACATGTTCAAAAGACCACGAAATTTTTCCACCTTGGAAGTATGATGTAGGAGCATCTTGCCTCCAAGAAAAACTTTGTTTGTCTAGACTTAAGGGTTGTTTCATTTACTAAGGGAGTTGGTTCCCTAATTTATGTAATTAATTCTAATTGATTTAATTATTGCATTTTTCTAAGATGTAAGGATAATTTAGAGAATATGTATATAAATTGTAATTAGATTTGTTCCTCAGGATAAATCTTGGAAAATTTGAGAGTTAGAGAAAAATGAGGGAAGTTAGATTAGTGAGAGATTTGTGGATCTAGGATTCCTAGATTAGAGATTTTAGGTGAGGATTCTTTAGATATGAACTAAATTAATTCAAAATCCCTTTTCATGTAATTAATAGTTAGAATAGAGATAACACGTGTGTGTAGAGATAAAGTGTGCAAGTGAGAGGCTTGAAGCCAAAACCTAGCTTAGAGCCAAGATCGACCAAGTGATGTAAGGGCCTTCTGTAAATATGTATCTATATTCAACAATATATTATTCTTCTCAGTAACTTGTGTGTATTTTATGATTACATATGTGAGATGAATCATTGGAAGAGAAACCAAGCCAAGGAGGGATCTATGCCTTCATATACATGAGAGACCTGAATCTGAACAATGGAAAATTTGGGATAATTAAAGCTTAGAAGTGATAAGCATTGATCATTAATGAACAAGGATTGAAAATCCATTAATTAGAGAAGGAACGTGCAGAGGCATTGGAAATATTGTAGGAGGGACATAAAGAGAGTGAAATAAGAGCAAGAGGAGACACAAAGACATTCATGGAGGAGGAGAGATGAATTAGATTAACTTTTAGAACCTAAAGCTCAAAAGGAATAACACATCTTGAGATCTAAGCTCAAAGGAAACAAATTGAGAATTGTAAGTGATGAGAAAGAAGACAAAGAGTGCAGGAGACTGGGAAGAGTTGGAGGTGAAGAACCAGGAAAAGGCCAAGAAACCCAACACTTTAGGCAAATTTTATTGTTTTGGAGAAGTTCGCCAATTTTTGGGCTCGAGACTATTTATTAACAGAATTCTATAACAAAGTTATAGCCCGGAAACCTGTAACTCAATTAAAATTAGCATCAAGCTCCGGGATCCTTCATTTGATAGCATCGAGATACAACATTTGATAGAGCTGAAAGACAAATTTTATAGTATCGGGATGGAACCCTAGCACCTCGTAATATTTGTAAACTAGAAATTCCAAAAACATCAAGTACCAGGGGCCTGTTAGTAGAATAAATGTTTCTTCGTTACCCGAGACTGGTTGTTAACAAAATCTTTTGATGAAGATTCAACCTAGGAGGTCATAAATCTCGAAAATATCAGAAGCTTGTAAACATTTGAGAAATGGAATTTAATTAGAGCATCAAGATCTGAGATTATGGGAAGGAAACCTTGGAAGGTCGAAAACCTAGAACCTCGTAACAAATTTCTAATTGACTTTGAAAAGGACATCGGGGTACTTGGTGGGGCCCACAAGGAGAAAGGCAGAAATGTAAAGAATTCTAGAAAGGAAAAAAGGGACCTAAGGAAGATGTTATAAATGCAGGGGTAATAATGAGAGACGTTATTGGAAGGTGGCCATTGTTGGGAGGTCAAAATCCCGTAAGGTATTATAATTGGAGTTTCAAAGAATTACAGGCTTGTGGGGTTTACGAGAGTGGTTGTATCACTTTGATACAATGCTTTGCCTTTGGGAAAATGAATTAATAAAGGCAAAGGATTAGTGCTTAGTCCCAGGGGCTATTGAGAAGGAGTTAGCTACATATTTTATACAGTGTTGGCTTGCCACTGCAAATTTGTTTAGAAAAATGGATTTTTAATCCTAGAAGGTGACTATAGAAAATATTGAAGGAAGCTCCTTTGAACAAAGGACTGGGCTATGTGTGTTTTTAGCGAAAACTATGCTCAGGTACAAGATTGGGATTACATCATTTGTAATACAAGAATTGGTCCTTGACTAGTCTTCTTCTTTAGCTCCTTAAAGGCCCTCTGTTGACCCTTTCCCCACTAGAAAGTCTTGCCACTTTTTGTTATAGTGTGGAGTGGCATTTTTACCACTAAAAATAAGGATATAAATTTCCTTAGGTAACATGCTTCCCCAACAAAACTCCTAACCTTAGAAAAAATTGTAGGCACTAACCATTTCACTATGTTTGTAGGATTTATGTTCAGATATCCTCTAAGTATCACATATCCCAAATACATCAAAGACTACTTTGCAAACTACCACTTATTGAGATTTTCTAGTAGTTGGTGCTTCTTTAATGTCTCCAACATTTGCATCAAATGTGAGATGTGCTCCTCCTAGGTAGAAATGTATACTAGTATATCATCCAAATATAAAATAGAAAATAAATCTATGAAAGGGTGCAATATATCATTCATTAACATCATAAATGTAACTGGTGCATTGCATAGAAAGAATGGCATGACTAACCAATCATACAAACCTTGCTTGGTTTTGAAGGCAATTTTCCAAGTATCTTCTTCTTTGACTTGAACCTGGTGATATCCATACTTTAAGTCTAGCTTGGTGAAGTACTTCACTTGCTACAATTGATCTATAAAATCATCTATTCTGGGTAGGGGGTACCTATTCATGAGCATGAGTTCAACTCCCTATACTCAATACACATCCTCTAAGCCCCATCCTTCTTTGGAACAATGATGATGGGTGACCTACATGGTGAAGTACTCGGTCGAATGACACCCATTTCTAGTAGTGATTGCAACTATTTCTTCACTTCACTTAATTCTATATTATATTTCTTGTACAAGACAATGTTTGGAAATGGGGAGTGTAGCGACAACTAGATCTTGTGATCCACTTCCCTCTTGGGTGGTAATTGTTTAGGCTCCCAGAACATATGCCTATATTCCTATAGAAACCCTTCTAGTTTTTTTTTCTCTTTCTTAGTACACACCTCGAGGGAAGCCTCGTCTATTACTAACTCTTCTACAAACTTTTTTTCTCTTTATATTAGTAAAACATACATCTTGTTGGAACTTATCAATTTCTTGGCTTGGTTGGCACTTACTAGTGAAATTTTCAACTTTCCTTTGTGCACATTAATGGTGAACAATTTTCCATCCTTGGAGAGTTGGTACTGGTTAGCTTTTTGCATGAATATTGCATCTCTCATGTACATGTAGGGACTTCCAAACACCACTTCACATACATCAAGGGAACCACGTCTAGTTCTACTTCATCAATAAAATTACCTTAAATATAAAATCTAATTTTGCAATGATTTTTTACCTTCAACTCTAGATCCTTATTTATCCATCCCAATGGATATGGGCTTGAATGATCATGAAATTCCACTCCCAGTTTTTTTACCAACTCTATTGCAATGCGATTCACTTGTGATCCTGAATCAATATTTTTCTTCTTGAACTATATCTTTATGTGGAAGAGTTAGGTCATTTACTTCTATTCCTATTTCTAGAGGCTACTTAGATTCACCTCTTTCTGCATTGACATACAAACAATCTTCTCATCCATGTCCGAGCTACTTTCAACTTGGCTGCTAATCGAATTGATGTGCATGTGATTCTTCTTCTTATTGTCTTTCATTTTTTTCTCCAAGTTAATCTATGGATGCAACTTCCAACACTTCTTTGTATGACTGTCAATGTTGTAGTGGTTGTTGGGATCTTTGCACTGGTGTGTTATGATTGTCATCTTTTTATCCTTTCCACCTTTTCGCTTCTTCTTCCCCTCCTTAGAAGCATCATGTTACTCCTGATCTGATCCAGTTGATTTCCCTTTCTTCTGGCCTGTGTACTCCAGTTATTGTGCCTATACACAAGCCTCATCCACGGATATGGGCTCACACAACATCACTTGCTTCTAGAAATAAATGTGTAGATCCCAAATACTTGAAGAATACATCAGGGTTCTTTGGGGAGATACTCAACATTATGGCTATCTTTCTAAATTATATGGTGTACTCATGTACACTTTTCCCCTACTTCTAGGTTAAGTAGTGCACTGGATCCACTGATCCTCTAGATACCTAATAGGGTAAAATTGTGACTTTATGAGGGTTTTAAATTCATCCCACTTAGCCATTGGAGGATGTCCCTCCAACCTCAAGGTATCTGTGTGGCTTTCCCACCAAATAGGGCATGGCCCTCTAATTCCAGCCACACAAATGAAATCTTTTGTTCTTCCTCAATATGATGGACACTAAGATACACTTCTAATTGTTGCAACAAATGATTTAGCTTCAAACCATCGATCTCACCTTGATACGACTTGAAATCGACTTTCACTTATATTTTGAATAAGGATTGTGAATGGTTCACGACACTTGAATTGAGTTGATCTCTTTTTGGGTCCTTTCTTTCACTGGTTCTTTGTTTATTTCCAATCTCTTGATCTCCCCTCTAATATATCCTCTACATTAGAATCCCCATCTTCTCTAAGAAACTTGAGATTATTTTTCAAGGCCAACACGAGGAGATTAAAATTATGAATTATATCTGCAATCTGTGGGTTATTCATAGATTCATTGAACATGATTAAGGTTTTACTTATTTTGTCTTAGCCTAGGTAAATCCCCTAAAATATACCAAAAGAATCATGCTCTGATACAAATATGATTCATAAAATTTCATGGATATTCCACTAGAAATTTAGTCACAAAATATATGATAATACTATATTTAAAAATTTGAGATATACACTATTATAGTTTTATTTCTCCTTATATTTATGGATTTGTAGATTACCATTAATTGTTTATGCATGCAAATTAAAATTATGCAGAAAATAGAGAACAATGAAATAAAAACTCAAAAACCAACATTTGACATAAGATATAATCTAGGAAACCCTTTCAATAGAAAACCCAACTGGTACGTGGGGTCTCTCTACTCTCTGGCTGTGTAAAGGAAAATCCTGAGGTAACATTGAACTAATCTTGGACATCAAAAGCTATCCCTTCCAACTCAGAGAGGGATCTCTCTACAACACAGTTGTCCAATGTCACTTCAACATCTGGTTGTGTGCTTACATTAGTGGATATATATTTTGTAAGGAAGGGTTTCAAATGTGGTGGTAGGCTAAGAAAAAATACATTAGGCATGGAGTCAGATGATAGGATATTAATCAAAGTTCTAAGAACTGGTGAGTAGAACATACAAATCTTAGAGGCAAGGTATACAATATTCTCTTAGAAACTAGATCATCATAGTATGGTGGTGGAATGAAGGAAAAATATCCATTCAAATAGGATAACTAACAATAGAAGAATCCTTCTTAAACTTTAGAAAGAAAGGTGATAATATTTGAATGTAAATGAATGCATAACATCGATCTTGGATGAATTTTGTATTCATATACTTTTCATTCAAATATGAATATAATACATAAAATGAATTACTAAGAAAGGGAACATTCACTAATAAAAACGACTGTAGAAACTGGCTCAAGTATCTCTGAGTTTGAAAATGCTCTCGTACTTCTGTCTTGAGAAACTTTAATTAATATTGAAAATAATAAGTCTATTTACAAAACCCATAGGGCTTCTATCAGGTGACAAATGATGAAATATATATAGCAAGTTACATTCAACGAACTTTCTCAAACTTCTGGGAACCAAATTCTATCAATAATCTAAAAGTAGAAATAAATTACGAATAAGTTGCAAAGAGGTATGGAAAAATTAGACTGGAAAGCCATGAATATGTTGATATTATTTTATGCCAAATATATAGGATGCCACCCATCATTAAAATATGAAATATTCTTCTATTTTTTGCCTCTTGATACTTGGTTTGATTCTTCATATGTTGATTTGTTGAAATTGATTTTGACTAGATCAAATGCCATGAGTCTATGGAGTGCATAGATAGATACTACCTTCAAATTTAGGATTGCATTTTGAACCCTTTGACTACCATTTGTGTATATGTTATCCTTGAATATTAATATGATAAATTACTAGCATTAAATTTGGAAATGATCCTTAGGCTGCTAATAATCTTCCTAGAAATTTGAAGTTGGTTTCTAAGTCCACTTGAGAAAACTATTAGGAGATTTATCACCATTTCTGTGACTAACAATTGAATGTTTTCAATAACTTAGAACCTTCTAAAATCCTTTCGTGTTGTTTTTTTCATATTTGGTGCTCCAAACATGCATTTTTATAGTCTCTATTGGCAATTAGCATACTTTGGCACTTTTTTGACAATATCATGTACTCGGTTGGATGTTCTCTTTTGACAAAGTAGGCACTGGCATTAATATAGGCTTACCAAATAATTTTTCTGATAGCTCTTGAGATGGTACCTTATATATTTGGCAACTTGACTATACTGTAGACTTATGGAATTTAACTGTTTCCCTCTATTTTTCATAATGAAAAGTGCAAGAAATTTGAAAATTAAAGAGGACCTTATATTATTAAACATCTACAAATGAATTTGGGGTTTTAAACCCTGAAAGAAACTAGACCAACATCCTTGACTTTTTCAAGTTTCAAATCCAAAACCCTTACAAAGCCACAAGAGAATGTTGGTTTCCAGAACTCAAAACCTGTTATCAAATGTTGAAAACAAGAGAAATCCAAAATGATGAAAGCCCTTGTTGTAAACTAGCTATTGGAGGAACAAAAGATGGGTTGCTCCTACATAGAACATGGAGACAATGTACCAATGTTTAATCATAAAAACTCTGCTGATAACAACAATAGTGAACCCATTCTTCGAAATCATTTGGCTTATTAAACTTACAATTTAACAATGTCCTAGAGCTTGCTGGTGATTTCCATAAGCATTAAAATGGCACTTGGAAAATTCCATTTCTTAACTCTTGGCATTGAGTTTTTGTTCCTTCTCTCGAAGCTGATTTTTTGTAGTGATTTGTTTGTGGATATATCTTGCCTCTCTTTTTTCTTCTCATTTTCTTATATAAATATGTTGTTCTCTCTACACTATTTCCTAAGGATTTTTGTCTTGATGATGGATCCACTTATTAACCCAAAACATAGACATTCCTACAAAATGACTGTGGTAATTTCGAGCTTCTAGAATGAAAATATCCCACATTGATAAGAAGCATACACCCTTTGGATTGTATATATTCCAATACCTTCAAAATAATTTGATGCATTATGCACTTTGAATGCCACTTGTGGGCTACTTCTTTCAACTTGGTACTTCTGTTGAGTTCTAACTCATGAATTGTAATGATGTTTGCTTTGAAGTGATACTTGGATCATTGTTGGGTTGTGTTAGATTCTTTCCATGACTAGCCCACGTAGTTAACCGGGGGGTCAGAGGGGGGCTGGAGCCCCCCCTTCCTGTGTTGATTGCGTAGCGGGGGGGGGGGTCACAGGGGGTTTGAGGGGTGCAGGTAACCCCACTCTATGGGGTCCGGGGCAGCACCCCAAAAAATTTTGGTTTTGGAACCTATGTTAGGTTGGGCGGACCCACCTATGGTTTTGTGCATGATTTTCGCACATGTTTTTGGACGCGATGGTTTTCAGTCCATAGTTTTGGACACGATGGTTTTCAATCCATGGTATTGGATGCTTCATCATGTATAAATATTTACTATAACATTGAAAGGAAAATAATGAAAAATCAAGCTGGTAGTCCTGGTTTTGGGATCCAGGGGAAAATCTATGTGTATATGTGTTTAATGTGTTATGCTCTCGCATTGTTTATTTTCTGTGTTTTAGAATTCATATGCAGGTAATTTTTTTACAGGGTTAAAACCTACATTTGGTATCAGAGTTGTTTTGGCTTCAAGGGGATGCTTTTTTTGTTGAGGGGTTTCCCTCGAGCCTGTGGTAGACCCTTTTCAGTGGGAGATCTGCTAGATCGATTCTGGTGGTGAAAGAATATGGTGAGCAGTGGAAAGATAGAGATCGAGAAATTTAATGGTTAGAGTTTTGAGTTGTTGAAACCCAAGATGGAGGATCTGTTGGTGGATAAACATCAGTGGATCACATTAGATCCAGGTACTAAACCAACGGGACTGTCCGATGAAGAATGGAAGAACTTGGATCAGAAGGAAAAGAGCACAATACGATTGTGTGTCTCAGATTTAGTATTGTTGAATGTATCAGGGGAAGCTACGCCGAAGGCTTTGTGGGACAAGTTAGGGACTTTGTACCAATCTAAGTCTCTGGTGAATAAACTATTCCTACGGAAAAAGTTGTATAACCTAAGGATGAAAGATGGAGACTCGGTGACAGAGCATCTGAATGCATTTAATACTGTGGTAAGTTAGTTAGCATCTGTTGATATTAAAATTTCAGATGAAGATAAGTGCATCAGTTTATTGTGTTCTCTACCAGATTTGTGGGATAGTTTGGTAATTGCAATAGGTATCAATGCAACTGCCTTGCAGTTTGATGAAATAGTCTCATCCTTAATGACGGAGGAGATGAGACAAAAAAATATGGAGAGCCAGAATGGTGATGCCTTGTCTATACGAGGACGGTCCCAGAACAGAAACAAAAATAAGTCATCGAGTGGGAGATCTAAATCTAGAGGGAGATCTAAATCTCTAGGAAAATCTGTAAAGGTGGTGTGCTGGAAATGCAGAAAGGAAGGGCACTACAAAAGGGACTGTAAATCTAAAGCTCCTGACAAAGGAAAGGGATTTGATGATGCTCTTTTGTAGAAGTGAAAACCACCTTAGATGAAGATGGGGATGTGTACTTGGCTTCTTCAAGTACACATGTAGATCATGAGGCATGGTTTATTAACTCAGGTGCATCCTTTCACTTCACTCCCCATAGAGAGTGGTTCTGTGAGTATGAGAAATATGACGGTGGTGATGTCTTCTTAGGGGATGATAGGAAGGCTAGAATCATTGGTCACAGAAAAGTAAAGTTGAAGTTGCAAGGTGGAAGGGTTAGAACACTTCTAGGTGTTTTGCATATTCCTGCATTGGCCAAAAATCTAATTTCTATAAGGAAGTTGGATGATGCAGGTGTAAAAACAGTGTTCGAGAAGGATACCTACAAGATGGTTTGGGGAGCACTGGTATTGATGTAGGGAGTTCATATTGGAACTCTGTACAAGCTGTAAGGTAGCACAGTCGTTGATGGGTGCAACAGTTCTATGGTTCCTGAAAGTGGAGCAGAAAATATAATGGTCTCTAGAGAGAAGACCATGTTGTGGCATCAAAGGCTTGGACATATTGGAGAGAAGGGCCTTCGAATACTTCATGGTAAAGGTATGGTAGAAGGTATGAGTAATAGCTCTCTGGATTATGATTTCTGTGAAAATTGTGTATATGGGAAGCAGAATCGGGTGAGTTTCCCCTCTAGTGGTAAGAGGGTGAAACATATATTATAGCTTGTGCATAGTGATGTGTTTGGACCTGTGAAGGTTCCATCACTGGGTAAGTCTATGTACTATGTATCATTTATAGATGACTTCTCAAGGAATACATGGATATATTTCCTTAAGAAGAAATCTGAAGTCTTTGATAGGTTTAAAGAATTCTGGCAGAAAACTAGATAGAGAAGAAGATAAAGGTGTTGAGGATAGATAACAGTGGAGAGTTTTGCAGTAAGGAATTTGAAGAATTCTGTAAGAAGTGTGGTATAGCATGGCAGAAGATTACTCCATATACACGTCAGCAAAATAGAGTTGCAGAAAGAATGAACAAGACATTGATGGAAAGGGCAAGAATCACGCTTACTAGTGCCATGTTAGAATAGGAATTTTGGGCAGAGGCGGTAGAGACAACATGTTACCTGGTCAACAGATCACCTTCATCAATGTTGGACGATAAAACTCCACAAGAGGTATGGACTGGTAAGAAACCCCCTCTTTCACATCTGAGGGTATTTGGATGTGATGCATATGTACATGTTCCAAAGGAGAAATGAACCAAGTTGGATAGTAAATCTGAAAATTGCATCCTTATTGGGTATAAGGATGGTTTAAAGGGTTATAAGCTTTGGAACCCAGTAACAAGGAAGGTTGTGTATAACTGAGATGTGGTGTTCAGAGAGGTGAAAGATGTTATTAAACATGAATTGAAACCAAAGGAACCTAAGAAGATAGAGCTTGAGCTAAAGGAGGAAGAATCAGACTCCATAGTAGAGGAGGAATCAGAAGATGAAGAACCACAAACTCCGGGTGTGAGAAGATCAGTTCGAGAAAGAAGGGAGCCAGAAAGGTATAGTCCATCTGCTTTCTATTCAAATGTTGCTTTATCTATTACTGATGATGATCCCAGAACTGTGAAGGAAGCAGTAGATTCAGAGGATGGAAAACTCTGGAAAGAGGCCATGGTTGATGAAATGGCATCTTTGCACAAAAATGAGGCCTGGGATCTGGTAGAGTTGTCGACTGGAAGGAAACCCATTGGCAACAAATGGGTGTTCAAGAAGAAGACAAAAGCAGAAGGAAAGGTGGAGAAATACAAAGATCGGTTGGTAGCAAAAGGTTATTCCCAAGTGTCGGGAATTGATTTTGGTGATATTTTTTCTCCTGTTGCCAAGGTAACTTCTATTAGATTACTTTTACCTGTAGCTGTTGCTTTTGATTTTGAGGTAGAACAGATGGATGTGAAGACAACATTTCTACACAAGGATATTGAAGAGGAAATCTACTTGAAGCAACCTGAAGGCTTTGCGGTGAAGGGTAAGAAAGAACTAGTATGCAAGTTAAAGAAGTCTTTGTATGGGTTAAAATAGTCACCAAGGATGTGGTATCAGAAATTTGATACATTTATACGGGGACTTGGCTTCACCAGAAGCAAAGAAGATCACTGTGTGTATTTTAAATTAATTAGTGACTATGTTATTTATTTGGTCTTATATGTGGATGATATGTTGCTGGTTGGAAATGACAAAGAAATTATCTAGGATTTGAAGACCCAATTTTCCTCTGAATTCGACATGAAAGATATTGGTGCTGCAAATGATATTTTGGGCATGGAAATTAAAAGAGATCGGGCAAAGAGGAAGCTCTGGTTAAACTAGAGAAAGTATGTCGAGACAATATTGCAGAGATTTAATATGTAGGATAGTAAATCGGTGAAGGTTCCTATTCCTGTAGGTGTAAAGTTATATGATAAATAGTGTCCCAAGACACAAGAAGAGGAAGAGGACATGTCCCTTGTTCCATATGCAAGTCAAGTTGGTAACCCGATTTATGCAAAGGTCTGTACTAGACCAGACATTGCACATGCAGTGGGAGTATTGAGAAGGTTTATGTCAAAACTAGGAAAGGAGAATTGGACATCAGTGAAGCGGGTTTTCAGGTATTTATGTGGCACTAATGATTATGGTTTGTGATACCAAGGAAGACTAGGATTAGATAGAGTGTTGGATATTCGTGGCTTTGTTGATGTAGACTGGGCTGGAGATCTGAATCAGAGAAGATCTACAAGTGGGTATGTGTTTAACTTATTTGAAGGTGTAGTCAGTTGGATGAGTAAAAAATAGTCTGTAGTGGCACTATCAACTACAGAGGCAGAATACATGGCAACCACACATGCAAGCAAGGAAGCAGTTTGGTTGCAGAGATCATGTTCAAGTATGGGGTTAGTACAGGGAGCTATAATTATAAAATGTGACAGCCAAAGTGAAATTTTCTTGGCAAAGAACCCTGCATTTCATTCAAAGACAAAGAACATTGATGTTCAATATCACTTTCTGAGGGATATGATAGAAGACAAAAAGGTGTTATTGGTAAAGGTGGACACTTTGAAGAATTTTGGGTTGTGTTATATTCTTTCCACAACTAGCCCACATAGTTAACCGGGCGGTTAGACGGGGGGTGGAGCCCCCCTTTCGTTGCGTCGATTGTGTAGAGGGAGGGTACAGGGGATTTGAGGGGTGCAGGTAACCCCACTCTATAAGGTTCGGGGCAGCGCCCCAAAAAATTTTGGTTTTGGAACCTATGTTAGGTTGGGCAGACCCACCTATGGTTTTGTGCATGATTTTCGCACATGCTTTTGGACGTGATGGTTTTCGGTCCATGGTTTTGGATGTGATGGTTTTTGGTCCATGGTATTGAATCCTTTGGCATGTATAAATATGTATTATAACATTGAAAGGAACATAATGAAAAATCAAGCTGGTAGTTCCAGTTTTGGGATCGAGGGGAAAATCTATGTGTATATGTGTTTTATGTGTTATGCTCTCACATTGTTTATTTTCTGTGTTTTAGAATTTGTATGCAGGTAATTTATATATGGGGTTAAAACCTACAATCACGGACTTGGAAATTGGTTTGACTTTGATGGCATATGTGGCATAGATCTAGACTTGGAGAATGGGCTTATAAGGCCTAATGTTTGTCATAAAACAAAATTTTAACCCTGCAAATCTCAAGAGCACAAAAAGTATTTAAAACCAAAAAAAAGAATTAGCTCGAAGTCTCAAATTTTTTACAAAAAATTATAAAAAATTTGCATGTGATAACATTGCTCCAATGGGTATGTTATCCTCCTTGTGAGGTAGCAAAGAACTCGAAGACTAGTTCTTAATCCATTTATTGTTCAAAATATTTAAAACTAGTTCACTCTCCAAATATGAAATTTGTGACCTGCTTCCAATCCTGAGACTTGTGACCATTTCACTGAAGCTAACCCCACACTGCAATCCATACTACAAAGAAAATCCCCAAGTTGAACTATGTACAAACTGAAAACCTTCTTGTTGCAAATCAAATACTGAAAGGCTGAAAATTGTAAACGTGACAACTCAACTCACCATATATAACTAATCCCTATGCTAATGGACATCGTAAGACTAATATCCTATGAAGATTCTAATAGAAATGCAAAAGCGTCTTCAAAAATATGGAAAAAATTCTCTTGTTGATAAGAAAAAGGCAATTTTCATGTACAACTATTTCTTATTCTATGTCATTAAGTTGAATTTTCCCAAATGGAAATTCAACAATCTACTTGATAGCATCCTCATTCATATCATCTACAAGAGGGATACACTTTGTATTTTCTTGAACATTCTCCTAATTTCCAAACCTAAAGCATGATTTGTTTCCTTTAACAAATCTTCATGCTAATGTTGAAAATAATTTCATAATAGTTATTCTGATAAGGAAAAAATTGGGGTATTCTCTAAGCCTCGAAATATTCAAGATTTATCCCAATTTCCTTATAAAACTCTTCTAAAAACAGAATCTTAGGTTCTGAGCTATAGTTGGATGACTTTAAATAAGAATCTAAAAATGAAGAAAACATTTCATCGACTTCATCATCAGTGTACATATCATTCCATACTCTAAAACCTCTAATAGAAACAAGGTTCGCCACTAACTTTGCTTCTCCGTCCATGCTTCCAAAAAGATAACCTAGAAGGTTGAAATAGATCTTATAGACTTAGTAGGAAAATACTTAGCCCAACTTCTACACTTTCCTTGGAATAAATCATAGAATAGTCTTATGAATACAACTTAATTCTCTACTTTCAGAAAAATAGTAAATTTAGGGAAATTTTCCAATATGTTTCAAAGTCAAACTTAAATCATCTCCACTAAACTTTGAACCATTCCTTAAACAATATTCATCCTTGGGTAAAGGATTATGGAAATAAAAAATCTATAAAATGTCCAAACCTACATAGCTTGAAATGATAGAAGCAACATATGAGTCCCTCGTCAGTCCAGTGGGTCACCAGTGAACTCCTTGAGCAATAAATCCTTCTCATGGTGAAGTTGCCCTTAGTAATTTGATCTGTGGATTTTGCAGATAATGGAGTTGCCAGGTGAAAGATGCACAATCATTGTCATGTGTCTGATTTTTGTTCACCTTCAACATTTAGATATGAAATATTATTGTTCTCCAAGAAAATTTACTTGAAGCCTTCCCCTTCTTGACAATGATGCCATAATGTTATCACTCATAATTTTACCCAAATTTGTAAAGACAAATCTTGAGGTAACATTGAACCAATCTTGGAGATCAGAAGCTATCCCTTCCAATTCAAAGAGGGCTCTCTCCACAACTCAACTGTCTAATGTCACTTAAACAACTAGTTGTGTTCCCAATTCAGTGACCATATCTTTTGTGAGGAAGGGTTTCAAATGTGGTGGTAGGATGAGAGAAAATCCATTGGGCATGGAGTCAGATGATAGGATATTAATCCATGTTGTAATAATTGGTCAGTAGAACATACAAATCTTAGAGACAAGGTAGACATTATTCTGTTAGACCCTAAATCATCATATTATGGTGGTGGAATGAAGGAAACTAATCCATTCAAAGAGGGAAACTAATAATAGAATAGTATTGCTTAAATTTTAGAAAGAAAGGGGATAATATTTGAATGAAAATGAATCCATAAAATCTATCTTGGATGGATTTTGTATTCATATACTTGTCATTCAAATATGAAGATAATACATAAAATGATTTACTGAGAAAAGAATCATTCACTAAAAAAATTGGCTGTAGAAACTAGCTCAAGTATCTATAAGTTTTCAAATGCTCCCATACTTATGTCTTGAGAAACTTTAATTAATATTGAAAATAATAAGTCTAGTTACAAAACCCATAGGGCTTTTCTTAGGTCACAAACCCCCTTACATTACAAATGATGAAATATATATAGCAAATTACACTCAACAAATTTTCTCAAACATCTAGGAACCAAAGTTTATCAATAATCTAAAAAGAAAAACAAAATTCAAATAAGTTTCAAAGAAATATGGGCAAATTAGATTGGAAATCCATGAATATGTTGATCTAATTTGGTGCCAAAGATATAGGCTGCCACCTATCACCAAATTTGGAAATATCCTTCTATTTTCTACCTCTCAACACTTAAAGTTTGATCCTTCTTATGTTGATCTGTTGAAATTTATTTTGACTATATCGACTGCCCTCAGTATTTGGAGTGCATAGATAGATATTGCCTTCAAATTCAGGATTGCATTTTGAGCCCTTTGACTGCCATTTGTGTATAGGTTATATTTGAATCTAAATTTGATAAATAACTAGCATTAAATATGGAAATGACCCTTAGGTTGCTAATATTCTTCCTAGAAATTTGAAGTTGGTTTATGAGTCCAATTGCTAAAACTATTAGGAGTTTTATCACCATTTCTGTGACTAACAATTGAATGTTTTCAATACCTCTGAACCTTCTAATATCATTTAGTGTTTATTTTTTCATATTTGGTGCTCCAAACATGCATTTTTATAGTCTTTGTTGGTGATTAGAATACTTTGGCACTTGTTTGACAATATTGTGTACTCGGTTGGATGTTCTCTTTTGACAATAGTAGGCATTGGCATTAATATAGGCTTACCAAATACTTTTTCTAATAGCTCTTGAGCTGGTACCTTGTATATTTTGCAACTCTACTCCACTGTAGATTTATGGAATTTAACTGTTGTCCTTTGTTTTGCATAATGAAGTGAACTCGAAATTCTAAAATTAGAGTGGATCCTTATATCATTAAAAACCTGCAAATGCATTTGAGGTTTTAAACTGTGAAAGAATCCATAGGTAGATTCACTCAATGAACCTTTGACATATCATGTGCGTTCATGGCATACTAAAAAATACCCTTAATTTGACCACATATTGGAAAAGACCTCTAAAAATCACATTATTTAACCCCCTACTAATATGAACCCAATACACCTTCCCAGTTTAAAAAATGCCTACTTTAAATAGGTATTGTAGGTATCTATTTTTTCATTGACATGTTTATAGCCCTTTATATTTTATCATTAACTTTGAGCTCCATTTTTCATACCTACCAATATAAAAAGCCTTTACCCCTTATTATATGCTCAATATATTATGTCATTTTTTCCTCAATATATATCCCCCAATATGAATGCACATGGTACGATATTGCTCCCCCAATGAATCCCCCGTGAAAGAAATGAGACCAACATTCTCGACTTTTTCAAGTTTCAAATCCAGAACCCTTACAAAGCCACAAAAGAATGTTGGTTTCTAGAACCTAAAACCTATTTTCATATGTTGAAAACAAGATAAATAAAAAATGATGAGAAACCTTACTGTAAACTACAGTGTCAGATGAATAAATGAAGGGTTACTCCTGTGCAGTACATGGAAACAATGTAGTAATGTTTCATCGTAAAAACTCTACTAATAATAACAATAGTGAATCCATTCTTCAAAATAGCTTGGCTTCTTAAGCTAGCAATTTCATAATGTCCCAGAGCTTGTTGGAAATTTCCATAAGCATTAAAATGGCATTAGGAAAATTCCATTTCTTAACTTTTGGCATTGTGCTTTTCTTCCTTATATCGGTGCTTATTTCTGTAGTTATTTGTTTGTGGATATATTGCACAGTGATAGGAAGAATACACATGTTGGCTAAATTTATATATGCCAATACCTCCAAAATTCTTTGATGTGTTGTGCACTTGAAATGCCCCTTGTGGGCTCTTCCTTTCAATTTGGCACTTGTGTTGAGCATTGCCTCATTACTTGTAATGTTATTTGATTTGAAGTGATGCTTGGTTCATGGACCTGCAAATTGGTTTGACTTCAATGATATATGTGGCATAGATCTAGACTCGTAGATTAGATTAATAAATCCTAATATTTTTCATAAAACAAAATTTTAACCTTGCTAATCTCAAGAGTACAAAAAGTCTTAAAACCCAAAAAAAATTGCTCGAAGTCTCAAAATTTAAAAAAATTTATAAAAAATTAGAAGCTGATAACACTTTCTATTGTATAAATTATGATGTAGATTTGAAATTGCTCATGATTTACTAAATCACAAGACTCGAAGGTATTCTATTGGTCTACGAAATTCAATTCACGATCTAGAACACAAATCATAGACATGCAAAAGGAAACATCACACATGCACATAATTTTAGCTAGGGGAAAGCAACTGCTCAAAACGCCTTCCTATTGTATTGCATTAATCAAAGAATATATATGAATACATATGTTACTCAAGCTTGAGCACAACTTGCAAGTGTATAGTCTATCCCTCTGCCTGACTGACTGACTTTGGCCAACACTTAGCCAATTTTCAAGCCCTCCAAGATTCTATCTCCTTGTGTTGTTCCTTGAGGAATTAGCCTCTATTAATTAGAAAATTCCTCATTTTGAATTCCGCAATTCCTTTGGGCTCATCCTTTAATTGCATGCACCACCTATACACTTCAGAATAGTCTACAACTGATAGTACATTTCCTTGGAATCTCTATATCAACTGGGTAACTCAAATTCTCTGCACGCATGAGCTAATTTAGGTTGATTGATCAGTTAACTAGATGATATCTGAGTTAGACTGGTGTCCACCTACTTAACTGACCATCAACTAGTTATATTAACAGTTAGAACTAGTTTAAATGATTGCAACTTAAATTAACTCAACCTAGGCTCCTAAAATTTAGGAATCACTACATACAACTGAAACCACTACATAGCACTAAAATTCATTCCCCTAACTCGAATTAACTAAGCTAGACTCCTATATTTTAAGAATCAACAAAATAAAACTAAACTTCAACTCATTAATGTAGATTTTCCTGTAGATTCACAACTCATATAATTTCCTAAACACAAGACAAGAATCTACTCTACTCTTTATAATGGAAGCCTATAAAGATCGATGAAAAAAGTAATCGATAAGAGGAATATAATCAATGGTACATAACACAATAATTTTCTTTGGGGAAATCCACTACTCAAAACCCCACTTATCTATATTGCATTAATCAGAAATATGAGTGAAGATACAAATCTTGTTCTCCCAAGAACAATTCCACACAAGTATGCTTAATTGTCTACCTCACAAGCTCGCCATTAGCCAACACTTAGCCAATTTCCACTACCTTCCAAGCACTATTCCCGTGCACAATTCCTAGGATGAATATCCCGTATATAAAGGGAATTCATGCTTCCAAAACTATGCAATCCTAGTTAGTTCTTCTTCCTGATTGCATGCATGATATTTACAACTCAGTAAACCATACAACTGATAGTACATTTTCCCTGCACTCTAGTCTCAACTGGGTCTTGCTCAGAAATGATATGCATGAGTTTCTGATGAGTGAATCTTTAGTTATATGGAGTAGCACTTATGGATGCACCAGTGTGCCAACTGACTATTGATCCTCTACTAGTTCAACAAACAATTAGAACTAGTTTAACTGACTATAACTCAGTAAACTAAGTTATCTAATTACAACTCAATCTAAACTCATACTTAACCCCTAAAAGACTGAGCACATGAAGCACTCCCAAACCTTGAGCAAACCCTATCTGTATCACTCTATGACCACTCAAGGGGGGGTTTGGCCCCCCCAGCCTTCGGCCCTTTTGTCTTTGGCAGTCTTCCTTCTAATACCTCCGACACCCCATCCAGCTCTTGATCCAGGGTCAACAACAAAGCCTCAACTGCAAACCACAACCCTAAAGCCAATGGCTCTGCGTCCACGGGGAACATTCCCAGTCAGAACAGTGCGACAGGCCCATCCCCTTGCAAACCCCTCTTGGAGAAAACACCCACATTGATCATCGAAGATCCTTGGATCGACGAATACAAAGATCACATGAGTAAACATGCCCTAATATGCCGATTCATGGGAGTTTGACTCAAGGAAAAGGCTCTTTGTTGGTGGATAAACCAGAAGTGGAAGCCTAAAGGGGACTATGAACTTCAGCTGGGGTCAAGGAGCTTTTTCATTGTCATCTTTGATCACAGGGATGACAGAGATTGCATTTTCAAAGGAGACCCATACTTTTACAACTCTGTAGGACTTTACATGACGTATTGGCGACCCAACTTTGCTCCAAAACAGGAAGATTTCAAAAAAGTTCCAGTATGGATCAGACTCTATTCTCTGCCTGTCGACTACTGGAATAAGCGCATCCTAGAAGCCATCGTGAATCAGCTAGGACTCTTCGTCAAAACCTCAGATCTCACATATCAAGGTAAGTACACTTCCTATGCTAGAATCTATGTTTACATGGATGTATCAGGACCCCTCCCAGGCCATATTGATCTGGTCCATAGGGGAGTTCATTGGAAGCAATCCATTGACTATGAAAACATCACATTTAGATGCCAGACATGCCGACAGCATGGACATCTTAGTCATGGTTTCCCCCTTAATCAACCCCCACCACAACCCCAAGCGGAAAAGGTGGATAATCCACCCCCAAGATTCATCCCAGTATCAGGGAAGAACAAAGAGCAGAAGGGAAAAAATCCTCTGAAACCCTCCACTAACCTGATCCCCACCTAGCAGAATATCTTTGAAGCTCTTGGCGACCTTGATCCAAATTAGAACCCTCTAGAATCTCCCGCCCCCATTGTTCAAGATCTATCCATGATTGTTCAGTTATCAAACCCATCAAACACTTCCATCCTGAACCCTGACTCACACCAAGCCCAGCCACAACAACAAAACCTACAGCCCCTTCCTACACAGAAACCCATTCAAACCAACCATCCTCAACCACTCCCACTAATTCTCTGAGGAGATCATAGGCAACCTAGATCTCCAAAAGATAAATGAGAAATGGTCCAAACTAGGAGTGGATGCCATTCCCCAGGAGAATTTGGAAAAAATAGAAATGGCATACCTGCAGTTGGAATATCTCAACCAGAATGCAACCAAAAAGTAATGGGGAAACAACAGCTAATCGGGCATTCAAGCCAACCTGGATCTGGACCATTATAGGTTGAAAGGTTTGGGAAGGAAGAGGGAGTGAAAATTCACAAAACAGCAAATACAAGAACTCGGCAGGTGCCTAATCAATGAAGGAAAAATCAGGGCCTTGGTCCTATCCACTCCAAAGGTTACTCAATGAAGATCAAAACCTGGAACATCAGGGGGCCAAATGGTACCTCCAAAAGACGAATACTAAAAAACCGTCTTTTCTCACAATCCCCAGACCTTATTCTTCTTCAAGAATCCAAATGCTCATCCAACGACATAGAGATGCTTAAAAAACTCTTTTCAAAACGCTATCATTGCATAAGCATAGAAGCCATTGGTCAAGCAGGAGGGATACTCATGTTTTGGAATAAAAGCAAGTTCTTTATGCAGAATTCTCTGTCCACTAAGCATTCATTATCAGTCATCTTCAACATGCCAGAATCAAGGCATACGATATGCATCACCAATGTGTAAAGACCTTAGTGGATCCAGGAAAAGTTCAATATGCTGGAAGACCTAGACAAGGTCCGACAACACCATGGGGCAAATCACTGGATCTTAGGTGGTGACTTCAACATGATCACCACCCTAGAGGAAAATAAGGGAGGCTTAAGAAGACTGGATAAAGACACGGAAGCATTCAACACCTTCATAGCTGCATATAAACTCATTGATGTCCCCACAGTCAATGGTCTGCATACTTGGAACAATCAACAAGGGGGAATAGGCAAATTGCATCGAGGCTCGACAGGTTCCTTATCTCGGAATCCATCATGCTCCAAAATCTAGATATGGAGGCCAGCATTCTTCCTATTGGGGAATCTGATCACTGGCTAGTGCAGATTCACTTCACCAATATGGACAGGCCTCACAATAGACCTTTCAAATTCAAGGATTTTTTGATAGATCACCCAACATTCATGCAAAATATACAGAGCTGGTGGACTTAAACCACCATAGAGGGCGATAATATCATGTACATCTTCCAGCAAAAGCTCAAGATCATCAAAGCCAATCTCAAACGCTGGAACAAGAACACCTTTGGCAACATTTTTCAAGCCAAAAGAGAGCTCGAGGAAAAAATGGTGGGCCTCCAGCAAACAATGATCAAGGAAGGGCCCAATGATGAAAGGTTGGCTCAGGAATCAAACCTACAAAGGCAATGGGAAGAAAGGCTAAGACAAGAAGAGCTGCTTTGGAAACAAAAATCGAGGGTGCAATGGTTAAAACATGGAGAACGCAACACAAGTTTCTTTCATAAGTCAACCATTCAGCACAGAGCCAACAATCGTATTCTATCCCTCAAAAAAGTTGATGGCGCTAAATTTTATACCAAGGAGCAAATAGGAACTGAACTTAACTCATACTTCAATTCACTTCTCAAAGATCCCATTCATGATAGAACCCAAGCCATCAGTGAAGTCATCAGTGCTATCCCCCCTTTAGTTACGAAGGAGCAAAACTCCCTTCTTTTAAGAGAGTTCACTGAATAGGAGATTGAAGCAGCTGTCTTCACCATGGCTATTGACAAAGCTCCCAGACTAGACGACTTTACAATTGAATTCTTTAAAGCTTGTTGGCCCATTATCAAGGCCGACCTTTCCAACCTTATAAAGAACTTTCACAAAACCAAGAGAGTGTTGCCTACAATTAATGCCACCTTCCTTACCCTAATTCCAAAATCTGATCAAGCTGACTCACCCGACAAGTTCCGGCCCATAGCCCTTTGCAATGTCATATATAAAATCCTATCCAAACTGATGGCTAACAGACTTAAACCCATCCTCCCCTCAATCATATCTCCAGAGCAATCAAGATATGTTGAAGGCAGGCAGATCACCGACAACATAATCCTCACTCAGGAGGTTCTGCATTCTATCAAAACACAGAGGATTCCAGGTATGCTCATCCAGCTTGACCTTTCAAAGGCCTTTGATAAAATCAGTTGGATCTACATAAGAGCAATCCTCCAAGCTTTCAGCTTCAGTCAGATTTGGATAAATTGGATAATGGAATTGGTCTCGAGAGCATTCTTTTCAATCATGTTGAATGGAGGGCCCCTACAACCCTTCCTTTCGTCCAGAGGTATAAGACATGGAGATCCCCTATCTCCTTTTCTCTTTGTTTTTATGGCAGAGGGTCTGGGAAGATCTCTATCCAAAGCAAACCAGAAGAATCAGCTCAAAGGCATCAAACCTGCACCTCACGGCCCCATAGTAACACATCAACAATTTGTAGATGATACAATGCTCATGGGCTCCCCCAAAGTGCAGGAAGCTCGAACGATCAACAAGGTGCTAAAGACCTTCTTGGAGGCCTTAGGTATGGAAATCAATCTCACAAAATCCAAACTGTTTTTCTTCAATACTTTCGTTCCTATGCAGAGAAATCTTAGCAGAATTCTTAATATTCAGAAGAACTCCCTTCCAACCAAATACCTTGGCATTCCACTCTTGGAATATGCCCCCAAATCTGCAAACTGGGAAGCCCTCCTTAACAAAATGAAGGCCAGGTCAAGTAGATGGACTCACAGAGCCCTAAACATGGCTAGCAGACTAGATTTGGTTAAATAAGTTCTTCAAGCTAAGCCAGCCTATCTATTCTCGGCCCTGGCAGCTCCTAAAGCTGTTTATAAATCCATACGAAACATCCAGTGGTCCTTCCTCTGGAATGGAGCTTCTAAGAAATCAAAGTGGGCTCTCCTGAAGTGGATAGATATTTGTAAACCAAAATTGGTAGGAGGACTGGGCCTAAGAGATCCTGAAATCCTAAGCAAGGCAGTAGCAACGAAAATCTGGTGGAGATGGGTGGAAAATCCTAATTCCCTCTGGGGCACCTTGTGGAAAGTGAAGTACATGAATCAAGTCAGGGAAAAAGACCTCATCAGGCTCACTGGCAACACTCAAGGATCCCCCCTCTAGAACAAAGCATGGGAAAATCGACATATTGTTCAGAGGCACAACTTCTGGGAAGTGCACCAAGGCAACATCGCCCTCTTTTGGGAGGATGCCTGGCAGCAACTCCCCCCCCTGGACCACCCAGATTGGACTACTCTTAAAAGGGACATGCAAGAAGCAGGGTTGGTAACTGTAGCAGACTACTAGCAACCTATGAATGCGGCTAATACATGGAAAAAATGGCTATCAAGAGAGCAATGGCTCACCCAAGACCACCATGTGAATATAGACCCTCTTTTATAAGACCTAGATCAGCAGATAATCCTCACATCAAATAAAGAGGATATCCTTCGATGGGGAAGTAATCCTAAAGGAACCTTCAACCTCAAAGAAGCCTACAAGATCATGGCTGCCTCTCCTGACTCACAACCAGACCCCAAATGGCACGCTCTTTGGAACAGAGGATCCTGGCCCAAAATCACCCTTTTCTCTTGGCTAGTCTTGCATAATAGAGCACTCACATGGGACAATCTTCAAAAACAGGGTTTCATAGGGCCTTCCCATTGTGTCCTCTGTGAGAATGATTAGGAAACTCTCAATCATATTCTCAACACTTTCCCCACTGCCTGCTCTCTTTGGGATGACATGGCCATTGTCTTCAGACAATCCGACAGAAGCAGGAACTCTATCTATCATTCACTAAGCAACTGGAGATCCTCCATATCCTCCAACCCTCTGGTCAACAGAGCTTGGAATCTCATTCCGGGAGCCATAGCATGGATCCTTTGGAAAGAGAAAAATGCAAGAATCTTCAAGAATTCGATAATGACAGTGCACATGTTAAAAGGAAAGATGCGATAGCTCATTATGGAGTCGATCAATGTCATGGGTATATTGCAGCCAGAGGGAGGCACATCTCCGAGTGACCAAAGAATAATCTAGATCCTAAATCTCAAATCCTCAAGCATTCATACTGGAAGGAACCAGGCTTTAGTTGCTATGTCACAGGTTAAGTGGTGTCTGCCTCCATTTCAAACATTCAAGCTGAATTTCGACGGGGCGTCAAAGAAAAACCCGGGAAACGCTGGTTACGGTGGAGCAGTCAGGGATCATGCCAGTACCATCCATCTCATCTATCATGGCAATCTTGGCATGAACACCAATAACGTTGCAGAGCTAATCGCTCTCATCTGAGGCATCACCCTGGCTGATCGCTACAGACTTCTACCTCTGGTGGTGGAAGGAGATTTGGAGATTTTCATCAGGTTGTTGTGAAAACTCCAGACTGGCACCCAGGTAGACAAGATAACACCAAGCTGGAGGCTCTTGGCAATCCCGAGGGACCTACAAGGCCACCTCAGCAATATTCAAGGTGTCACCTTTCAAATGGTTCAAAGAACAACCAACAAGTTGGCCGATGCCTTGGCCAATGCTGGCGTTCAGTCCAATCTTGAAAACTATCACATCCTTTGGCGAGATTTAGAGGATGGGGAAATCAAAGCTGCGTGCAATACCATTAACAACTCGGATCTTCGGGCCATGTAAACATGCAGAGCATGACTGTCACTGTTTTTCCTTGTTTCTTCTATGTATGCATCTATATCGATAATTTCACCGGATGTAAGTGTACTATTAGAAAAAATACAGAGAGTATTTGTTGGGTTCTCAGACCAGGTCTAGGTAGTTTTGTAAAGGCAGAGACAGGGACGTCCCCTCGACTCCCACTCTGCATTTTGTATTTTATTGTATTCTATTAATATAAATTCCCGCTTAACCTTACAAAAAAAACCCTAAAATTTATGGAGAACACTTACATGACTTCCAAAAGCCTTCCAACTCGAAATTCCTAAGTTGATTCTGTTAATTAAAATTAATTAACTATTTACAAGTTGCTATGAGAATAGAATTCGATTTTAATTCACAATTTAATTCAAGGACAAATTAAATTAGAATTTCTGGATTCTATTTTTAACATTTCTTGTTGCTATTTTCAACAATTAACTCGAATCGAGTGTTCTTAACTAAGTGACAATATCCATGTCACCTCAGTTAACTCCTCCATTGAAGTTGTCTGCTGATGTGGAATTTCAAATTTTCTCAATTTGATTAAGGAAAAATAAAAATTGAGACTTTCTTGTTACATTTTCAACATGTATGAATAAAAAATGGTTGTGAGTACAAAGAAGTATGGCCCAAGGTCCGTGAGCTACTATAATGCACAAATCATCTCTTTGTTCTGTATTTCCCTTCCCTCGGCTATTTTTTGCTCATTTCTGGAACAAATTCACTCAAAAGGAATGGAACCCTTTTTCCTCCTAGTGGCTCAATTATAACACAACCTGATAGCCTACTGGTGGTTAGGTTTAACTCCCTTAAAACCTTAACCAAAGTTAAAATATAGACTCTTCTTCATCATAAACATGTGGCTTTCCTCTTTTCCCATGATATGTGGGGGTTGAAGTGGCATCCTCTCGAATTATAGGAAGGTCAACTTCTAAGTGGCATAACTTTTACATAAGGGATCTAATTGAGGAAACTTTTGGGTTGTTGGAAAGGTATCCATGTGTAGAATATGGGAAAAATGTGCCACACTAGAGAAAAAAAAATATTATCTCCAAATAACATCATTTGATTCCTCAAAATGCTCCTAGAAGTTTTAAGACACCAATTTTCTAAACTAGGTCCTGTTAGTAAAAATGGTCTTGTGAGCTTATTCTTCCACCTTTTCCACTCTGAAAGCATCGAGATGGATGACAAAAAATATAATGATCTAATTAGGATCAAGAGTTGTATGAAATTAACCATATGAGCTATTTGTGTATTGTGAGCTTATTCTTCCACCTTTTCCACTCTGAAAGCATCGAGATGGATGACAAAAATTATAATGATCTAATTAGGATCAAGAGTTGTATGAAATTAACCATATGACCTATTTGTGTAATATTTTAATTTCCATAAAAGATCTTGGAATTGTTTAATATTCATTCAGATGGAACCTTTACAAATATTGCAAATCGTGTTTTAAAAATATAGAGTAAAACTTCATTATTAGCAAGTGAAATTAGCAGAAAAGCTTCTTATACTAGTCTTTAATATTCTAATATAAAAATAAATTTGTAATGTCCCCAGTCTCCTGCTGGGAAATGCTGCCACAACCCAAACACCTAAAAACACATGATCTCTCCACGAAGTCAAAGCCCTAAACCTTACCACTGCTATCACTATGTTTGGAAGTATTCATTTTACATGGATGTAATTACATAATGTTTGTAATGCCAATCTTAACATGTATATATATATATATATATATATATATATATATATATATATATATATATATATATATATATATATATATATATATATGGTAATTATGGTAATGGTACCATAATTACAACATGCACAACGGAAATGGAAATTAATGATAATTAAAAATCTCATTAACCAACAAATATAAATGCATGCACAATGAAATATAAGGAATTATAACCATTTGTAAACAAAACCCAAACTAGGGTTTCAACCATAAATTCAAGAATACATGAAAGAGACATATAAACACATGACATTAATTAACATGACACATAACGTTAAACACTTATCTTTCCAAGGACATTCGACTAGCTACAGGCTCTCCACATTCCACCCTAAAATAGACTGCATGCTTCATGAATTTTAACTGTGGGTGTCAAACCCTCCTCCCACATTTACCCAAGTTAACTGGTATTCTTGGTAAAAATGTGATGAGAGGCTACTACAATCTGATTCAACTCGTCATGTATAGTTAAGGAAGTGGAATTGACATAACACAACCAATCTGACCTTCTGCACATACCAAAGAACCTATAAGAGCCAACCAACCCTTCTAGGTGATCAAACCCTACAAAAACTTGACACTTCACTACCCTAGAGCCTTAGTCTCTCCCATGACATGCATATGCATGTGACTAGGGTCCTTGAGTCTCTCTCATAGCATGGGCATGCAAGTGACTGGGGTCCTCTTCAACTAGTTATGAGTCTGTGACCCCAGATTTTGTGCCACTTTTTAAGGGTCAGGACTCAGGCCACAACCCAGAACTCCCTGAAACTTTAAGGAATGAAAAGTAACATCAAAACAATGATACAAATGAAAATACTTGAACAAATGCTTGGCTGGACCCCTACTAGCCATGATAGGTGTTTCGTCAAACACATCACAAATATGCATTCTACGGGTCATAACAACAAATCTGAGCATAGGAGCCTCATACTTATCTGAGAATCGCTAAGAAGCATTGATTCGTTATCACATTAGCTACATTATCATCTATTAGGTCATATATCCATTGTACATTCATTTACAATTCAAAACATGATGAGAGTCACACATCATCACTGTCATAAAATATGCTCATAACCAACATATAACCAACAGAAATAACAAGGATACATCATTCATAAATTCCTCATATGAACCAATATGTTTTCTCATAAAATACCACAGAGAAATAGTTCTTATTAATCATTGATTAGGCCAACCAGGTTTGGGACTTCCACGTACCACCCGACAATAGATTGGATTAACCACATCTTTCTTTCAGCCAATCATCCCTGTGCCATATTCCAAGCATGAATGTGTGAATTATAACCAAAATCAACTAGGGATTCCCGAAGCTACACCGCCTCACCCTCAAAAATAGAACCAGACTTTACATTAATCCCCACTGGATCATTAGGCCAAAAACAAACATGGATGACACCGTATATCTCCACCTACACCATGAGGGATTTTTCCATCCCAACCTCTCGGCTTTACCGTGTATCCCTCACGTATCCCTCCATTACTGCTCAAGGGATTCCTAAGCCTAAGAGGTCTCCACCCCATGGGATTTACATGTATCCCATCCTAGGATTCCTAGGCCCAATCAATGGTACTTACCACTTAGCTTTACTGTGTATCCTGCCATTCACCGATCAAGGGATTCTTAGGCTCAATCAAGGTGTTCACATTCAAGATTTACTGTGTATCCCATCCTAGGATTCCTATGCCTTGTGAATAATCCTAGGAGCACACCACTCAGCTTCAAGTCCATCCATAAATCCATCTCAACCACATACAAAAGAACCCACCACACCATGTCTATCCGAAAATTACAAGGCTAGCCTAAAAAAAGCTTTCACACTTGGAAAAGCCCATGCCCATGACAACAAGAGAACCAAGAACACACATGCATAACCATGCATGCTAAATCTAGCAAGGAAATCACACATGCAAATTGATACCTGTAAATAATCCCTTTATAGTTGTTAGATCCTGCTCTTCCTTACTTGATATTTTCTTCCTCTTTTTTCTTTGCTTTTCTTGATCCAATGTTGAAGTGATCCAAGAAAACTCTAAGTTTCCAAGAGTGAGAGAGAGAGAGAATAGAGAGAGAGCTCCAAAACTGAACTGGCAAAATGTTAATCTGACAAAGGTACCAATTGATCCTCAGAAGAATTTTTATTAATGAGGCCTCTATTCTCTTCATTTTCCATTATTTTCCTTCATTTTCCTCCTCACATGAAACTTGTGACCTTTCACCTCCCTTTTCTCCTAATTTCCTTTATTTTCATAAATAAAATGCCAATTAATGCCTTTTTCCTTTCCAAATCCTCTATCATTGCCTTTGCCAATTTCCTTAGCCATAATAAACCAAATGAACACCCACACTAGGATTCCTTGCCCAACATCCAACTTGGAATATGTGCCATAATCGTGGTTATTATTTTCCCTTTATTAGCTTTTATTACATGGAATTTTCAACAGGGCTATTATAGAACCCTCCCCCTTGGGGGAACACTGTCCTCGGTGTTCAATGACACCTACAACCAACAAGGTTGCTGAAAGAAAAACATATTGCCTATGAAGCTTTATAACTTAGCTTGGTGCAGTATTTACAATGATCAACCTACTGAGAAGCAAACCAGCATGACAACATAAATACATGATAACAATAATGACATGGCACACATACCGCTTATTGGAGCTTTATAACACAGCTCATGGTGGTATTTACATCCATATACATATGCATACACATACCAAAAAAATCATACCAAACATATACCAAAAACATCACTCAACCAACGAATAGAGAAGGATACATATCCCGCATGTGATCAACCATCTCCCATGTAGCTTCATCGGGCTGAAAGTGCTTCCACTACACTTTAAACTGCTTGATTGCTTAGTTTCAGAGCATGAACATCTTTCTATGCAATATACACTGCGGTTTTGGTTGGAATTCTCCTTCTGGCTCCACCTGCAATAAAGACCAGTAAATCACATGATCAACAACTTTAACATACTTCTTAAACAATGACACATGGAATTTCACTATTGGGGACGGTAAAAGTCGATAGGCTATTGGTCCGATGTCCACAAAACCGAGGAGCCAGCTTGGCACATGATATAATCCTCAAGGAACTCTTCTTGGGCTTGATGCAAAAGTACACATGTTCTCCAACCTAAAACTCCTTAAACATCCTATTCAAATCTAAATAGATTTTCTTCCTATCCTGTGCTGCCTTTAGATTCTTCTTTATTACTTGCATTTCCTGTTCCATCTCTACTAATAGATCTGGTCCAATCAACACGCTATTCACTTGATCACTACAAATGATGGGAGTATTGAAACTCTACCCATAGAGTGCCTAAAACAAACTCATCCTCAAAGACTCCTGATAACCATTATTGTAAGTCAACTCAACCAATGGAAGGTACTCCTTCCGTCTCCTTTGTTGATGCATCACATACATCCTCAACATGTCCTCCAATATCTGATTAACCCTCTTTATCTCTCCATCTGTCTATGGATGATAAGTTGTGCTAAATGCCAACTCTGTACCCAACCTGCAATAAACTCTTTCTATAATCTAGAAGTGAACTTAGCATCCATGTCTGACAAAATCTTCTTTGAAATACCATGAGATTTGACCACATCTTTGATGAAGACTTATGCTACATCACTGGATGAATAAGCGGAATTCACTGGAATGAAGTTTGTTTCCTTTGTCAACCTGTACATCACAACCATGATGGAATGATGTTGTCTAGATGTCCTCGGTAAACATGTAATGAAATCCATGGAAATGACCTCCCATTTCCACTTTGGAATAGGAACTGGTTGTAGTAATCCACGTGGGTGCTTACACTCTACCTTCACTTACTGATAATACAAGCACTAAGCCACAAACTCTACCACATCATTCTTTAGATTTGGTCAATAATAGAACTTCTTCACTATAGTCAATTTCTTATGATATCCTGGGTGTCCTGAATATGGTTTTAGACAAAACTTCCTCAAGATAAACTTCTTGAGCTCACTATTGTCTGGAACATATATCCTGTCCCTAAATATGATCAATCCATTTGTTGAGAGATGATAGTCCACATCTTGTGCACCTGTACCACTACCTGTACCTGTACTTTGGTGTAACCTTGCATGAGCTCCATGTACATGTTATATTTCTAACCTGCCTGTAAGATCCAATCCTATAGATATGTCCCATAAGAACTCATAGTTGCAATGTTATTTACCTGTACCTGCCTGCTAAGAGCATCTACAATCTTGTTCTCTTTACCCTTGATGTACATAATCTCAAAGTTAAACTCACTAATTGTGGCCAACCATCTAGCTTTCTTGGCATTCAAATTCAGTTGGTCAGATAGGTACCTCAATCCATGGTGATCACTCATCAATACAAACCTCCTACCAAGAAGATAGTGCCTACACATCTTCAACGCGTGAATTATCACTACTAACTCAAGATCATGAGTCAAATAGTTCTTCCCATTCTCATTCATTTTCCATGACTTGTAGCACACTGCATGTCCCTCCTACATAAGTGTTATAGACATTTTTGTGCCTTACAGCATGGAGCATGAAATGTCAATAACCTGAGGGATCCAAAGTCCATAAACATGTTGTTCCTACCCCTAGAGGAACAAGGTCAGCAAACCACAGCACTTCAGATCAGTTCTCCACTGAAAAACACTCAAAAACAGGTCAATTTTGGATCAAAGCAGCTGCTCCACTAAGCATCTGCGCTGAATGTCAAAAGCTCCATGGTGTACCTGCGCTACATAGTAGGTGCAACAAAGGCTACCTGCGCTGGGCGTACTTTGACATGTGGAGGAATCTTTTCTCAATGTGCCAGTGCCCAGGAAGCTTCCAAAATGACACTTGGATCAAAAGATTCGCCTAATGATGAGTAAAGAGGTTCTAAAACTCCAAGTGGAAGGTAGAAACTCCGAGTGGACTCAAGGACTAAAGAACAACTGGAGTTGAAGAGGACAACAAGTCACACATCAAGCTGACTTATCTTCACTCCAAAACTCTATATAAGGATCTCATCCCATGGGATCTAGAGGCCGGGAATTTTGTGCAAAGAATTGCTGTTGGTTTACAGTTGTGAGTATTGGGTGATTGCTTGAGGGAGGTGAAGAGGAGATTTCTTTCCGTCGGGAAGGTGATGCTGGATTGGACCTCTCACGGTTGTATCACCGCCTGAACCTTACTTCCTTATATTAATAAAGCATTTGAGGTTCTTCTATTCGCATGTGTTTCAATGGTGTATTGTCTTACTTGCGTATTTGATTTATGCTAATCCTTGAATCAATTATGAATGCATGCTTCTTGTAGTTTCTTTTTCTTGTCTTGTTCGCAGGATCTCGTGTAGCTGGGCCCGTGAGAAGACTTGGAGCTGGGAGCGAGCGGCAAATAGAGGAGATTGGATCGACCATTTGCGCAAGACATCGGTAAGTGGATCTCTTCCTTTCATCTCTGGCATGTCATAAAGAAGTAACTTTAGATAGCTTTGCTTCAGCTGTTGCTAAGGAACTATCACCCTTAGAGTGGGATAGGGTCATTCCGTGTTGGATACTTTTCCCCACAACAGACTGGCGACTCCGCTGGGGACCATGTCTTGTTGGTAGCTTGTGTTTCTTGCTATTCATTTCCTAAACAAAGGGAGTACCGAATCGAACTGCATTCGAATCCTTCGAATGCAAAGTAGAGGGCAGTTACTCTAGCTCAGTGCTGGGCATGTTTATGATTTAAAGAGCTGATCCACAAGGACTCTTTTTAGCTCTTTGTGATAGTGTTCATCTTCCTTAATCATCCTCTAGTGTATACTTGGCTGATAGCCTCTGATTTGGCCAAAAACCATTGATTTTTGAGCAAACTGTGACCCGGAATCTGAGAGAGACGAGAGTTGTCTCTTCAGTGCAGCTGCAGCAAAGGCTACCTGCGCTGCAACGCAGGTCCCAAAGGGGCTACCTGCGCTGCATGTCAGATTGACAGTGCAGTACCTGCGCTGATCCAGTTTTGCCTTGTGCAACTGGGGTTCCCTACTGTCTGTTGCCCAGTTTTCAATATTGTTTTTGCAGCCTGTTGTCAACCTGTATACCCAACTAAAACTACCTTTCTTTGCCTTCATTCCGCCTCAGTTGTATGAAGAAACCGTGATTGTTCTTATTGTATTTCTTGCTTTCATTCACAGTTTCCCGTAGCGAAAGTGAACTAGTCTTGCTGTGACCTCTTGGATCTAGGCCTGTAAGAAAGTGTCGTTGTGATTCTAAGAGCTAGTTTATTACTGTTCATAGCTGCTTGAACATTTGCTTTCGTTATATGGTTCGAATTTCAGTATTTCTTGTGTTGAAACGAGTAAATCTTAAGGTGTTCTTTTGATTATTGGACAAAAACTTGTTTTCTTTCACTTGAAATTGAATTCGAAATTATACAACAGCTTTATTTTTGTAATACATCAACATTAAGGAAGAAGAAAAGAAATACTTGCATTGTGCATGTGCATTTTGACAGTTTGCATGTCGATTTAGGAAAAGTGCATCAGTGTGTGCTCTATGATCTGTTTGAAAAGATGATGTCTTTCTTTTCCCTCAGTAGTTAATATTTTCATAAGTTGAAGGAATTGAAAAAGCTTGCTTATCATTCTTAGACTGCATTTAGGAGTTGTATCATACATCACGTGGTGATCCATAAAGGCAAACTGCTAAGCAAGATCAACCTAAAAAGAACTGAATTTATCTAACAACGCTTTGAAACATAACGAAACACAGTAGAGGTCTAGGTAGAGACGTGTTCCGGCGTCGTTAAACATAGTGACTGTCGATCTCTACGAAGGTGGGTGATTCCTCCTGAGGGACGATAGCACTAATATGGATTTGTGCCCCCGCGTACCGTCGCGTATATTGGGGGACCCCTATAGGAACAAAGCCTTTATCCATAGGAAGCCGTGTCGGCCGCCCTACTGATCGTGATGCAGTGAACACAGCATTCACGAAGATCGACCACTCGTACCGTAAAACGTATTCTGTGGTTTCGCGAAAGGTTTGGCACACCCTCTGCCTAGAACTCTAGAGTAGTTTCTTTTGGCCTTTTTCAAACTCTATAACTGAAAAAGTCCATCCGAGCATTTGTCACTTCGGGCTCGTTAATACATCGAAGGAGACTAGAGTCATCTTTAGCTTTTTCTCGACTCTTAAAAATTGAAAAAGCAAGTTGTGTCTAAAGCGTCGTCATATAAAATTCATTCTAAACGGAACATAATCACCCCTTATTCCTGCGTTGATCTTGAGGTTGAGAACATGGAACACGCCAACCAAGGGATTCCACATGATGGGAACCCTAGCCCTTTCTCCTCTTGGGGAGAAGTTGGTGCTCCCCACATGGTCACGTTGTCGCTTCCAGGACTGACAATTGGCCTGCCAGTTTGGCTATTCTCAACCACTGTAGTTCAGAACAACACGGTTCCTGAACAGTCGAGTCAACAGTTAGAACAGTCTAGAGCTACCCTCCAGCCTTCCACTTCTTATAAGCCTTCCTCCGATCCTTCTTCTTCGAAAGGTCAAGCCGCCGAAAGCGGAGCTCCCATAGAAAAGAAGAAGGAAAAGAAGAAGAAAGAAAAGAAGCAGAAGGAGCCAAAGGCGCCTGGGGGCAAGCAAAAGGCATCTAACAAAAATCCACACACAGCACGGACCGGGCCCAAATCGCCATGTGTCATATGTAGAGGGGACCACCTCCACCGTGATTGTCCTGGTATTCCCCGGATACTAAGGGACTGGTCCCCTCGTTTGCACAGTTCGGAAGCGTCAACCTCTGACAACCAGGTGGAATGCTTACCGTCGACCAACGAAAGTGAAGGTTCTAGACAACGAAGGGGAATGAGATTCCCCTGTGAACTGTGTGAAGGCAATCACACCCTCCGCCGTTGTCCCTTTTTAGATGAAGCAAAGAGAGTTTTGGGAGATCAACCGGTTGCACCGTTGCTACTTCCTCCTGGATACCAAAAACTCACGCCAAGTCCTTCGTTGGTCGAAAATACAGCTGCCCCGCTCATAGGGCCAATTGAAGTGTCAGTCACTGAAAGTGAACCTACTGAATCTGGACCGGACGAAAGTCCAAAGGTCGAAACGGCAGTTGACCCGGTTCTCCCTTCAGAAGTTTCATCTTCAAATACCACATTCACTGAGGATTCATCTTCAGCTGACACCCCTACCGAAGAGAGTAAGGATGACACCGTCCAGATTCTTTTCATCAACACCGATTCTGATGAACATCAGGGCAATGTGCCCACTCCTTTATCGCAGGAAGGAGCATCGTCAGGATCATACCCGGCCGTATATTCGGTCCCACCACCAAGCAACCTGGTTGTGTCCTTTGATTGGAACCAACTAGGCAGACCCCGATTACCAGCCAGTATACCATTTAGAATTATAGTCCAAATATACAAAATGGTGATGGCTGGGACTATCATTGATGAAGGGGCATCTGTGAGTATCCTGTCCTCTATTTCTTGGAAAGCACTGGGTTGCCCAGCGCTTTTGCCTGAGATAAGGAATCTCTCGGGTTTTGACAAAGGAACCAGTCGACCATTAGGGATTCTACCTAATGTGCCTATTACATTGAAAGGGAAGGCTGTCAAGATGAATTTGATGGTCGTCCAAGGACCCTTGGATTATAACCTACTCCTTGGACGAGACTACATATATTGCATGGAAGCAATAGTCTCCTCACTCTTTCGAATAATGTGTTTTCCATATGAAGGAAGAATGGTCAAGCTCGTAGACCAACTTTCATTTCCGGGATCACGCATCGCAAATAGTCACATACCTATCCTGAATGGTCTTTTCGATCAAGAAAGGTCTCTACCTCCGGTTCTTCTTCCTGATGAGTGCGAGTGATTCGGGAAAGTAGGGCCGGAACCCAGGGGGCATGCATCCTGGTCTGCTAGGGTCAGAGAAAACCTTGGGTGTAAAGTAGAATTTCCGCGGGAGAATATGACTAGTCCATGCCCCGTCCCCTCCTTCATCTTCATAAAACAGAAGAGCCGGCAAGAGCTCTCATGCAGAAGAAGGGGCAGTTAGGAATGGGGTTGTTCTGGAAAAGGATTCTTTTGTCAAGGTTACTTGTTTGACAAAGGTCATTCACCTTTGTCTAAATAAGTAGGCTCTACCAAAGAAGGGGATCTGTTTGCGGCAGCAAGTAGTAACCATCTTTGGGTAAAAGGCAAGCCTCACCCATTAAAACAAATGATTTAAAGGATAAGTAGGGGCAGCCTCCAAAGAAAGAGATTCTATTGCTGCAACAAATTGTAACCATCTTTGTGTAACCTAATGATAGACATCGCCGAAGAAAGAGTTTCATTTGCGGCAGCAAAAAAAACCATTCTTTGGGTAACCAGAAAGAGGTAAGCCTCACCCGTTGAAAACAAGGGTTTTTGACGGACAAGTAGGGGCGACCATGAAATTAGACTTACACCTGGGGGCATGCAAACCTCTTGGAATGCAAGCACGGGCGGCTATTTTGTTTTTTAGTTTTTTAGGTCCCCCCTTTAAACCTGTAGGTCTAACCCGTTAAACTCGTAGGATTAGCCGATACCCAGCTTGCATAAAGAGAGGATATGGAGCAAAGCATAGCGAGATGAAGCTCCTTAAAAAATAGCGAGCAACCTACCAGGAGACCTTCCTACTTTATGACTGGTAAAAACACGAGCAGTTTTGGCAAAGTTCATGCTCGTTAAAAAATAAACGCAAGATCCGAGCAGTTTTAACGCGGAATTCATGCTCGTTAAAAAATAAACATAAGCATGTGAGCAGGTTCCCCCCCAGAGTTCAAGCTCATCCAGAAAAAATGAACCGGTAAATAACCATTTGAGACCGTAAATTCATCAGCCATAAAAGCCTTGGTCGTGTTTGTGCACCGTCACCTCCACTTTTCATTTGGCCGATCATTCACATCCACTTGATTGTTTACCTATTTTGAGGAACAGCTGCGAAGAGTGATTTCACCTAGCCATCCTTGTGACACTGCCGTGATTGGAAAATTCCAACCTGTACCTGGAATCTGCTGCTATCCCTGTTTATCACTCGTTCCTCAAAATACGAGTCTTCTTTGAGCTCTTTTCACTGACTCGTAAAATATGAAAAGTTTGCCGAGTTTTGGCCTTCCAGCTCGTTAAAAGGACCGGAAGAGCTATCCCTCCTCTAGATTTTAATCTTTTTGGACCTGAGGGATTATTGCACAAAAAGATCGAGCGCTTGTCTAGTTCGGCTCGATAAAGATATCGAACATTCATCCCTTCTGTATTGTTTTATACTTTTTCGAACTTAAGGGATTAGATGACGAAAAAGGACCCCTGGAGTCCACTTTATGTACCCTTTTCAGACTCTCTAAAGATGAAAAGGACCGAGTTGTCTTTGTCGCTGGGCTCGTTAAAAATATTAGATAGCGACAAACTTGTCTTTAGACGAGAACGAGTTTCCCTATCGTTAAGCTCGTTAAAACATAGCGATGGGATTGCCCGAAGGGCAGGTTATAGAACAAGCATATGTTATCCTCCTCAAGCTTGACAAAAATAAAGAGGTACTGGTCAGAAATGACTGGGGAAAAATTGGGAAGAACCTCAAAGCTTAATGGTAGCAAGTCGCTCTTGAACATGACACTTTTGCCTCCGTAAATATCGGGTTGGGTTATTATCATTCACCGGTCCCTTCACCATGGTCTCTCCATACCATCCATACATGGGGTAATGCTACCGATCCATCACATCAGTGTCGTTATATGTTCAAGAGATGTCATTCAGAAAGTGTCAACCGGGTCCCATCCACTACCATACATCATCTTTCATTCTTCCATGACCGCCACCCTGAATCATATTTCGCAGATCGTTTTCACCATCATCACTAGCTCCGTTCCGTGTCACTGATGTGGGATTCATTAAGGCCCTCCTTTGACGGATCACTTCTTGTCGACATCAGCTCACTATCCAAGAAGTTGATCTAGGAACACCCCCTCGGTACTTTGAAGCTTGCATGCCTCAATGGCAAGTTTCTCACTTCCGGCGATAGGTATACATTAATGACCTTCAACCGGGAGACTTTGCGTGGTGTTCGACGTCAGATCCTATATTCACGCCACGTGAATTGTGCTGCAGTACCTTGAGGGTCATCATCATTATCGGTGATTCCTCTCGCGCTTGTTAACAGTTTACATTATTGACTGGTAATCAAGCGATGTCTTTCCATGTTCGACTTCAAGAAATTCTCAAATGGATCGACTTGTACTAGAGTGAAGATCAGACAAGTTTGAAGACCCCGGATCTAGTTTCATCCATCCGGGCTGCGATATATATTCAGGAGATAAAAACATAGACATGTGCAGCAGATGATCATCTTACTAAAAGGATGATAATTAAAAGCAGAGAATTATCAGTCTATTATCAGACGATCGTCTGTTTATGTACAACAAATGTATTTATAAAGCTGAGCATGGGAAATGCCCGCATCAGCTAGATCATGAAAAGAAAGTATGAAAAGATAATGTATTGTATTGTATTTTGTTACAGGTCACCTCCCGACGATTGAATGAACTTCGGATCCTCCTAATAAAGCATTTCACCCGATAAACGACCTCATACTTTAGGGGGCAACTGTTATAGACATTTTTGTGCCTTACAGCATGGAGCATGAAATGTCAATAACCTGAGGGATCCAAAGTCCCTAAACATGTTGTTCCTACCCCTAGAGGAACAAGGTCAGCAAACCACAACACTTCAGATCAGTTCTCCACTGAAAAACACTCAAAAACAGGTCAATTTTGGATCAAAGCAGCTGCTCCACTAAGCATCTGCGCTGAATGTCAAAAGCTCCATGGTGTACCTGCGCTGCATAGCAGGTGCAACAAAGGCTACCTGCGCTGGGCGTACTTTGACATGTGGAGGAATCTTTTCTCAATGTGCCAGTGCCCAGGAAGCTTCCAAAATGACACTTGGATCAGAAGATTCGCCTAATGATGAGTAAAGAGGTTCTAAAACTCCAAGTGGAAGGTAGAAACTCTGAGTGGACTCAAGGACTGAAGAACAACTGGAGTTGAAGAGGACAACAAGTCACACATCAAGCTGACTTATCTTCACTCCAAAACTCTATATAAGGATCTCGTCCCATGGGATCTAGAGGCCGGGAATTTTGTGCAAAGAATTGCTGTTGGTTTACAGTTGTGAGTATTGGGTGATTGCTTGAGGGAGGTGAAGAGGAGATTTCTTTCCGTAGGGAAGGTGATGCTGGATTGGACCTCTCACGGTTGTATCACCGCCTGAACCTTACTTCCTTATATTAATAAAGCATTTGAGGTTCTTCTATTCGCATGTGTTTCAATGGTGTATTGTCTTACTTGCGTATTTGATTTATGCTAATCCTTGAATCAATTATGAATGCATGCTTCTTGTAGTTTCTTTTTCTTGTCTTGTTCGCAGGATCTCGTGTAGCTGGGCCCGTGAGAAGACTTGGAGCTGGGAGCGAGCGGCAAATAGAGGAGATTGGATCGACCATTTGCGCAAGACATCGGTAAGTGGATCTCTTCCTTTCATCTCTTGCATGTCGTAAAGAAGTAACTTTAGATAGCTTTGCTTCAGCTGTTGCTAAGGAACTATCACCCTTAGAGTGGGATAGGGTCATTCTGTGTTGGATACTTTTCCCCACAACAATAAGGACTCCACCAAGTCCTCTCTTGCAAGCATCTGTACATACCACAAACTCTTTGTCTGGATCTACAATCTTTAACACTGGAGCATTTGCCAATAACTACTTTAACTGCTCAAAACTTGTTGCACATTCCTTACCCTGCTTTTGTAGTGACATAATAAGATATGAAATCCGGGAGAAGTTCTTGATGAACCTCCTATAATAACCTGCTAACCCCATAAGTGATCTTACCTCTTCCATATTTCTCGGATTTTCCCACTCCATGATAGCCCTTATCTTCTCTGGATCCATTGCTATGCCTTCTTTGGAAACAACATGTCCCAATTAATGCACCTTTGTCTGAAATAAACTGCATTTACTGAGCTTATCATACAACTGATGTTCTCTCAACAATCTCAATATTGCTACTAAATTCTCGGCATGCTCTTCCTCATTCTTAGAATATATCAATATGTCATCAATGAATATAATAACAAACATGTCTAGATAAGGACACAACACACTATTAATCAAGAACATAAAGGTAGCTAGAGCATTAGTCAAACCAAATGGATATAAAACAAAATCATAATGCCCATATCTAGTTCAGAAAGCTATCTTGTAGATGTCCTATTTTTTAATGTGTACCTAATGGTATCTGGATCTTAGATCAATCTTTGATCAAACGAATCATCAATCCTCGACAACGGATACCTGTTCTTGATGGTCACCTTATTCAATTTCCTGTAATCAATGGATAACCTAAGAGTACCATTGTTCTTCTTCACAAACAATACCAGTGCACCCAAAGGTGATACACTTGGCCTAATATATCCCTTGTCAAGTATTTCCTTCAATTTTAACTTCAACTCTACCAACTCTAGAGTTCTCATCCTGTAAGGTGCCTTTGCTGCTGGTGTTGCCCCTAGTACCAAATCAATAGGAAATTCCACTTCTTTATGAGGAAACAAATCCTGAAACTATTGTAAAACTGGGTACCTACTCAATACCTCTACATCCTCATCCTCCTTACCTTTTTCACTAGAGATATGTATTGAAAATAATACACACACTTTTCTGCAACTATGCTTTTCCTGCATAGTTTTCATCATCCTAGCTGATGTTGCCTTCTTCTTACCTTGTAATATTATCTTCTCTCCATTGTCATCCAAGTATTCAATGGATTTGTCATAACAATCTACCTTGGTCCTATGAAGGTACAACCAGTCCATACCCAACAACATAATTTATGATTCCAATGGAAATACATTTAAATGTGTTGATGTAGGCATACCATTCAGTTCAAATGCACAAGCTCTTACCCGATGATGAACTCTCTTCTTTGTACCTATTTCCATCTATACTAACCAAGATTATGCATGCACTTCTTTATTCTAACCATACTTATCCACCAAGTTAGGACTAATATAACTATAATTAGATCTAGGGTCAATCAAAATAGAAACAAATTGATCACAAAGCTTACCATCCATCTCAATGATATATGTCTGGTGATCTACCTGCATGCATACACAATACATACAAATACTGACATGCATAACCAATGCATAACTAACCTATGCTCATGATAAACACATCCAAAAACACACCACCCATTTTCGCATGGTGACATCATTGCAACCATAACCAACACCATACATATGCAACAAGAACATAAGCTATAAGTATAAGTAACACATATGCAACTGACATGAATGCATGACCAACACACACCACCCATCCAATCCAAGGGGTCAACCATGCTCTGATACCACTATGTAACACCATCCTCCCACATTTACCCAAGTTAACTGACCCATTGGGGTAAACATGTGACAATAGGCTACTACAATATGATTCAACTCCTCATGTATAGTTAAGGAAGTGGAACTGACACAACACAACCAATTTGACATTCTTCACATACCACAGAACCTACAGCAGCCACCAAACCTTTCTAGGTAATCAACCCCTACAACAACTTGATGCTTCACTACCCTAGAGCCTCAATCGCTCTCATGACATGGGCATCCATGTGACTAGGGCCCTCCAGTCGCTCTCATAGCATGGGCATGCAAGCGACTAGGGTCTTTTTCAGCTAGTTCTGAGCTTGCAACCCCAAATTTTGTGCCACTTTTTCAGGGTCAGGACTCAATCCACTACCCAAAACTCCATGAATCTTTTAGGAATGAAAAGTAACATCAAAAAAATTATACAAATGAAAATAATTGAACAAAGACTTGGTTGGACCCCTACTAGCCATGACAGGCATTTCGTCAAACATGTCACAAATATGCATTCTACAGGTCATAACAATAGATATGAGCATAGGGGTCTCATACTTATCTAATAATCACTAAGAATCATCGATACCTTATCACATTAGCTGAATTATCATCTATTAGGTCAGATATTCATTGTACATTCATTTACAAATAAAAACATGATGATATCCATACATCATCACTGTCATAAAACATGCTCATAACCAGCATATAAACAACATAAATAACAAGGATACATCAGGCATAAATGCCTCATATGAACCAGTACATTTGCTCATAAAATACCAAGGAGAAATAGTTCTTATTAATGAATAATTAGGCCAACCAATTTTGGGACTTCCACGTACCACCCGACCATAGATTGGCTAAACCAAATCTTTCTTTCAACCAATCACCCCCGTGCCATATTCCAAGCATGAATGTGGGACTTATAACCAAAATCAACTAGGGATTCCTGAGGCTACACCACCTCACCCTCAACAATAGAAGCAGGCTTTACTGCAATACGCATCGGACCACTAGGCCATAAACAGTAAACATACAATACCAGGCTTTACCGCAATCCTCATAAGATCACTAGGCCAAAAATAGGCATGGATGCCACTGGATCTTACCACCTACACCGTGAGGGATTTGTCCATCCCAACCTCTCAGCTTTACCGTGTATCCCACCATTACCGGTCAAGGGATTCCTAGGCCTACGAGGTCTCCACCCTCTAGGCTTTACACTGTATCCCATCCCAGGATTCCTAGGCCCAATCAAGGGTACTTAATACTGAGATTTACTGTGTATCCCACCATTCACTGGTCAAGGGATTCCTAGACTCAATCGAAGTGTTCACATTTAGGCTTTATGTGTATCCCATCCTTTGATTCCTAGGCCTTCTGAATAATCCTGGGACCACTCCACTCAGCTTTGAGTCTATCCGACAATCTAGCTCAACCACATAAAAAAGAACCCAACACACCATGGTTATCCGGAAATGGAAGGCTAGGATGATAAACACTGTCACACCTAGAAAAACCCATGCCCATGACAACAATAGAACCAAGAACACACATGCATAACCATGAATGCTAAATCTAGCAAGGAAATCACACATGAAAATTGATACCTAAAAATAATCCCGCTATAGCTATTAGATCCTGCTCCTCCTTGTTTGATCTTTGCTTCCTCTTGTGTTCTTTGCTTTTCTTGATCCAATTTTGAAGTGCTCCATGAAAACCCAAAGTATCCAAGAGCGAGAGAGAGAGATAATAAAGAGAGAGCTCCAAAACTAAATTGACAAAAGGTTAAACTGAGAGAAGCTACCAACTAATCCTCATAAGCCTTTTTATTAATGAGGCCTCTATTTTATTCATTTTCCATTATTTTCCTTTATTTTTGTCCTCACATGCAACCTATGACCTTTCACCTCCCTTTACTCCTAATTTCCATTATTTTCATAAATAGAATTCCAATTAATGTCATTTTTCCTTTCCAAAGCCTTTGTCATTGCCTTTTCCAATTTCCTTAGCCATAATAAACCAAATTAACACCCACACTAGGATGTCTTTCTCAACATTAAGCTTGGAATATATGTCCCATAACTGTGGTTATTATTTTTCCTTTATTAATTTTTATTACATGGAATCTTCACCAGGGATGTTACAATGGTTCACCCCTTAGCAAGGGATAAAAATCCACAGAAAATGGTAAACTAAAAACACAACATATTTGTGGCCAAGTTACTAACCCAATAATCATGATTCCAACCACCGACTCTTCTTCCCTAAACCTACGCCCAAATGGTGCCTTATGGCTAGCCAGGAATGTCTCAACTCTATGATTTCAAGAGCACATATTTCTCTAAGGTTTCCAGGTACCATATAGGCCATAAAATGAAACAATTCCTACCTAGTCCAAAGCCTAATATCTGGTCTCACAAACTGGTTGCTCAGAACCAACATCCAACCATAAACCTCCTCATAGTAAAATCAAAATGATCATGATCATTCTAATCCATCCAATATATACTCTATATCACTGCATCGTCTCTCTAATCCATGTGGCACACCATGAAGCCACATGAGCCCCATGTGTCCTCATCATCAACACACCATTTCTTATCACCGTGGAGTTCAACAACCCCCCATACTCTTACTATAGAGTGGGATCTACAACTAGACTATTTTATATTATTGTAAAACATATGTACATCAATTACATCGTATTTACAATCTTGGCCCTCTAGCCACTTAACCAAAACCAACATATATGCCACCTAGGCATGTTGCCCTTAAAATAAAAATAAAATAAATATGCATGCAAGCCCGCAAAAAGGACTATAACTCACTAGCCTAATATCAAGGTGCATAAATTTACATCATAAACTGACAATGGTATTACATTCCTTCCCACTTTATTTTATGCACTCTCCTCAATGCAACATATATACATGTATATATAGTACATCAGTAAAAAAGATGAGGGTAGTCTTCCCTCATTAAATCTTCCTTCTCCCATGTGGCCTCATCATGATTGAACAGGGCCCATTGTACCTTCACCATGCTGGCAATTTGATTCTTAAGCACCTTGACCATCTTCTCCAAACTTTATATGGGTTGTACTTGAAAATCATCCTTTGGGTCCACCTGGATCATATGCTAATCGATCATGTGATCAATAGTATGAAGATACTTTTTAATCAAGGACACATGAAATACATCATGAACATGCATGGCTACAGGAAAAACAAGTCTATATGCAGCTAGATTGTTCCTCTCAAGGATCTCGAATGGTCCACAATGACGTTTTTCTAATACTGGACAACCTCCTAGCTTTAATGAGCTCTTTTGTGGTATAAATTTTAAAAACACATGATCTCCAACTTTGAATTCTTTGTGAACCCTATTCTTACTCACATAACTATTCTTCCTGTCTTGGGAAGCCCTAATATTTTGGTTAATTCTCACATCCTTCTCTTCCATTTCTTTGAGAAATTTTAGACCAACCATGACTCTATATACCATATTTCTCCAACTCATAGGAGTATGGCATCTCCTGTCGTATAATGCTTCAAATGGACTCATCTTTAATCAAGCCTAATATTCATTATTGTACACAAACTCTACCAAATGTAGGTAGTCCTCCCATTTGGATGGTTTATCCATGACATACAATTGCAACATATCTTCAATCACTTGATTTACATGCTCAGTCTATCCATCAAACTCCGAGTGGTATGCAGTACTAAAATTCAAACTAATACCCAATACTTTAAATAATCCCATCCAAAAATTAGAGGTGGACTTCAGATCTCCATTTGAAATAATTTCCCTAGGCACATCGTGCAACCTAGCAATTTCTCTCATAAAAATACCAACTATGTTAGCTTCTTTATGTATTGATTTCACCAATACAAAATGGGTATCTTTGGTAAAGCTTATCAAGCACTACCATAATCACATCATTTCCTTTTGGTTGTCCTACGAAATTTTGTAATAAAATCTATCGACGTGACATCCCACTTCCTCTCAAGAATGGGTATGGGTTGCAACAAGTCTACAGGGTGCTTGTGCTTAGTCTTAACTCTCTGACGTTCCAAATATCTTGTTCTGTAATTCACTACATCCATCTTTAAGATAGGCTGAAAATACTACTTTTTGACCGTTGTAATAATCTTTTGGTGTCTTGGGTGTACTGCATAAGGCACCCTATGCATCTAATTCAGAATTAACTCTTTGAACTTCTACACATTTGGCACATATATTTGGCCTTTATAAAGAAGGAATTCATCTTCCCCAAGCCCAAAATATAAATAGTTTGACAACTTTTCTTCTTGTTATACAATTTTCTTAATGGGAAAATATTGTTGATCCAAATTTACAACTTCTTTAACTTTGAAGATTATTTTCCTGACATACACTTATTGTTGAAGCATGCATAAAATGCTGCCTTCGACTAAGGGCATCTACCACTTTGTTCCCCTTTCATCTAATGTACGTGATGTCAAAATCACATTATACTAACAATTCTAGCCACCTGATCTATTGAGAATTTAGATTCGGTAGCTTGAACAAGTGCCATAAACCATAGCAATCTATCTATAATTCAAATCTTTGGCCTATAAGATAATGTCTCCACATCTCAAGAGCCTAAATGATAGCTACCAATTCTAATTCATGTGTTAGAATTTAATTAACAGAGTAATGAAATACACAAAATATTGCAAAAGCACAAATACAGAAACACATAAAACAAGAGAGACATAGATATACGTGGTTCACCCATTTTGGGCTACATTCATAGAAAAACAACTAGTCCACCCTTTTATATTATCCAACAAAATGAAGAGATACAACCTACAACAAGTCTGTTGTAATTTCCTCTTAGCTCTCACATAGTCTCCTCTCTCTCTCTCGCTCAGAATAATAATACACAATCGCAATACAATTCCCTCATATAAACCGAGGGTTGACTTCTAGGGAAAAAAACACTAGACTAACATAACTTCTACCATCAGATCATCTGCCTAATGAATGGCTCAGATTGACTACGGAATTACAATATTTTACAAGAAAACTTTTCATCTATTTTTACCTTTAGGGAAGCTGCCCCCAAAACCCCATTAGGGGGTGGGGGGGGTCATAAAAGTCATCATCTGCCCCCCCTTTGGACCCCTCTAAAGACGATTAAAAGGGTGGTGTTGTTTCCCTATTAGGAACAAGGACCAAATGTGACTAAAACAAAAACCTCTAAACAATCAAGAAGATAATCATGCTCCACACCCAACAACATGTGTAACATAATTTTTCTCATGCTCCTTCAACTTCCTAGATTCATAACACACCACATGCCCTTTTCTCATAAGCACTCCTCTTTAACCTTCTTGAGATGCATCAATGTATGCCAAAAAATCTTCATTTGGATCTACAATCTTCAATACCAAAGTGCTTGTTAACAAAGTTGTAACAACCCTTGGTTAAAAGTTCATGTAATGAAGTTAATAAAGGAAAAATAAAATCAAGGTCATGGGACACATATTCCAAGCTAAATTTCGGGCAAAACATCCTAGTGGGCATCACTTGTTGTTTATTATGGCTAAGGAAATTGGCAAAGACATTGGCAAAGGCTTTGAAAATGCAAACATGTATTATTTGGCATTTATCTATGAAAATAAAAGAAAATAGGAGAAAAGGGAGATCGAAGGTCACATGTTGCATGTGAGGAGGAAATTGAAGTTAGATAGAGGAAAAATGAAGAAATTAGAGGCATTAATAATAAAAAGACTTGTGAGGATCAATACACAACTTTTTTTAGCCTTTTTTAAGTTTAGTTTTGGAATTGGTTTCATAGAGGAGAATATCACCGAGAGGAGGAAGCAAGAAAGCAAGAAAAGGAAATAAAGGACAAGCAAAGGAAGGACAAGAAAACAAAGGAAATCAAGGATTAAGCAAGGAAGAGTTGGATCAAGTGACTACAATGGTATTATTTGTAGGTATTGAGTTGGATGTATGATTTCCTTGTTAGTTTTGGCATGCATGGTAGATGCATGTGTGTATTTGGTCCATTTGTTGTCATGGGAATGGGTTTTTTTGTGTTTGACAGTGGTTTTAGCCTTGGATTGCCAATTCCTGGATAACCATGGTGTGATGGGATTCATTCTTGGTTGAGCTTTGGATTCCCAAAAGGTTTTGGATCCGAGTGAGGCGGTCTCAGGAAAATCCCAAGGGTTGGGGTTGGAGATGGTTTTCTCTAAGAAACCCTCAATAGGTGGGTGGAGATAAGAAATTTACTCAAGGGATGGTGAAGGAATTCTGAGGAATCCAAGCTTGGTTTGGTTTTATGATCTCGAGACCGATTTAGGTGAGATCATGGTAGTGTGGGCGTGGAGATGGTTTAACATCTAGATTCCCTTGGTTGTTTATGGATTGGTTTATCCCATGAGATCCCACATTCATGCTTGGAATATGGCATGGGGGTGATTGGCTGAAAGAAAGATTTAGTTCAACCTAATCTATGGTCGGGTGGTAAAAGGAAGTCCCTGACTAGGTTGGATTTTGCATATGTTAATAAGAGCTATTGTCCTCTTGTATTTTATGAGAAAATGTACTTGTTATTATGTGGCTTTGATAGATGATCTATCAATATTATTAATCCAGTTATATGTTGGTTATAAGCATGGTTTTATGACAGATTCCAATTATGGTTCTTATCACGTTTTGATTGGTAAATCAATGGTTATTGAATGCATGACCTAATAGATGCTATTGCAGCTATTAAGAAAGGGAATTCATTAGGGGAATTTTGAGGTCTAAAATGGGCCTCCTACGGAAATTATAAAATAATAGTGGAAATAATAAAATAAGATTAGATTACATCATTAAATTTTAGAGGGAAAAAAGAAAAAACTATTTTTTCAGCTCGTTTTTTCAACTTATCTCCTTATGGGTTTTCTCAACTTTGGAGTGGAAACACTCGTTGGATGCAAAATTTGATTCCTCATATAAGGAGTACCCATGTTGCATACTTTTTATGTACCCAACTACACGAAAAATGAGAAATACATGAAAAATGTGATTGCAATCACGTTTTTCCTTGTATTTCTCATTTTTCATGTAGCAGGGTCAATCAAAAGTATGCAACATGAGTAGTCCTTGGACGAGGAATTAAATTTTACATCCAAAAAGTAATCTCGCATGAAATTTGAGTAAAACCTTAGGGAGATAAGTTGAAAATATGAGTTGAAAAGGTATTTTTATTATTTTTTAATATTTTTACTTTTTTACTCCAAAAATGGTGAGTCATCCCCAATGGTTGACATCATCATCTTGAATCCTATTGGTTATTATAACTTTTATTTTGGTTGTACATTTTTCTTAGGAGGCCCATTTTAGACCTCAAAATTCCCCTAATGAGACCTTCTTGATGATTCTTAGATAAGTATCAGACCCCTATGTTTAGATATCTATTCATGACTTGTAGATTTCATGTTCACTATGTGTTTGACGAAATGTTCATCATGGTTAGGCTTGGTTAGGTCAAGTTATTGACTAAGTTTGGTATTAATGGCTTTGTCTTGGTGTCATTTTTCATTATGGAAAGCTATATCAAGTTTTGGGGAGAGGTCTAGATACTAGCCCTGAAAAATTGGCTCGGATTCTAGGGTCACATGCTTAGAAATGGGAAATCTAGACTGTAGTTGTTGGGAGGCAGGGTTATCCATGCGATTGGAGGCTTATGGTCGTTATATTTCCTTTTTATGCAAGTGAATGGGAGTCCATATCACTCAAAAAACAAGTTAACTTAGGGTTATGGCACTTTGAGTGGTTTTTTGGCTCTTGGAGGTCTTGTAGTTCTTAAGGAAGGTTAGTAAAGTTTTAGGTTGTCAATTCCACTTCCCTAACTATACTTAGGAGGTTGAGTCATGTCATAGTAGCGCTCAGCTCATGTTTACCCCAACAGGCCAATGAAAGTGGGTAAATGTGGGATGGGTTATTACAAGAGCCTTCAAATGCTAAAAGGCTTCCTCACATTCAAAGGTCCATTCAAATTTCAATACCTTTCCTTAGCAACAAAGTGATGGGATGAGAAATCCTAGAAAATCCTTTAATGAATCTTCAGTAATAACCAACTAAGCCAATAAAATATCTGACTTCTGTAACATTCTTCATTGTTGGCGATTCCTTGATGGCCTTAATATTATCTAGGTCTACAACTTTCCTATCCTTCAAAATAATATGGCCCAAGTAATGACATTGCTTCTGATAAAAATAGCACTTACTGATCTACACATATAACTAGTGTTCTTGAAGAACCTATAAAAATAGAATTAGATGTTTGTCATGCTCCTATTCTGAATTAGAATATACCAATAGTATCATCCAAAAAGACAATAATGAACTTATCCAAATCTTCTTAGAAGAATCCATTCATTAAACACTTGAAAACACTTGGCGCATTGGTTAGTCCAAAAGGAACCACCATGAACTCATAATTTCCATAACAAGTTAAGAAAGTTGTATTACTAATATCTTCTTCCTTAATTCACAATTGGTGATGTATTGACCTCAAGTTAATATTGGAAAACACCTTATCTCCTTGAAGTTGATTGAGCAAATCATCTATCCTAAACAATGGATATTTATTTTTGATAGTCATTTTGTTCAATTGTCGAAAATACATACGTAAATAGAAATTTCAATCCTTTTTCTTAACAAGCAAGACAAAAGCATCCCATGGCAATACAATCGGTCGTATATACCCCTTTTCCAAAAACTCCTCCAATTGCATTTGTAGTTGTATGAGCTCTAGAGTGTCAATCGTGTAAGGTGTTTTATAAACCAGAGAAGCTCTAAGAACAAAATCAAATGAGAAATCTATATCCATCCTTTGAGGTCATCCTCGGATTTCAATAAATACATAAACATATTCTTTTAGTACTGGATAATCCTAAAAATTAGCCCGTTGGTCCCTATTGGGTTCCTCCAACTGCACTTCCATAATCTGACATCATTTTCTAAAATTATTTCCTAATTGCAGGGTTGATATCTCCAAGGAAAATTTTAAGGATGAAAAATTATCTCAAAGTTTATAAACCTTGGTGAATATTACTAGCCCCTAATATGCAAACTGTAAAATTTTTGGTGATATTTTGTAAAAATATTCAAATTTCCAATGATTTTGTATATAATCTCTATAAACTTTTTGCAATTACTAAAGTAAAATAATTTTATAATACAAAACTTGGGTGATTTTTTTTATAGAATAAATGGAAATTAGAGATACCATTTTTGAAAAACCATGGAGAATTAGCCCACTTATGAATATCAGCCCGTAAACATTTCCCTAGTCATATCTATCTATCTAATCGGTATCAGTCTAGGAATTATATGGACTTTACTCTGCTAACTTTCATCATTAATACAAGTGAAATATTTATTATACCAATATAAAATTATCACATGATGCTTCTCTAACCAATCCACACCAATCAAGAAATAATAATATATTAAAGAAATGACATTAAGCTCAACCTTAGTACTAAGTTCTTTTAAATCAATTGGACATTATTTCACTAGTTCTATAACTCTTCTCTTTACTCCTGTGGCTAATTGAACCAACCATGCCTTTCGGTGCTTGGTCTTCTCCAAATTAAATTTCTCTACTAATTTCAGGTCAATGTAACTAAGACTAGGTCTTGAATTGATTAAAATAGCAATAGGATGATTATGCAACTTACCTTCGATTTTTTTCACATGCGTCTGGTGTTCAACCTGCTTGTTATATAGCACAACATAGATCCTAGGCATACTTCTTCCCACTCCCTCTATTGGGTCCCTATAATACTAGTGATTAGCCCATTACTATTGTAGTTGTACCCCTTATTAATATTTTTGTGCCCCTATTATCCCCATATTGTTATTACTGTGCCCCATAAAATCCCTCTATTGTTATTGTTGTGGCTTTATATTATTATTGTTTGGTTGGCTGGGTTATATTGTGACTCCTTAGACTCCTATATATAGAAAGGAGGTTTTGTCATTTGAATCATCCAAGAATTGTTCATTTATGTAATGTAAAGGAGGTTTCCCCCTCGAAGAGGCTGAATTCTAAGGCGTTGATCTATCTTTTCTATCTTTTTCTTGAGCTGGTTTCATAACATTTGGTATCAGAGCTTTGGATTCTAGGGTTTCGCTGCTCCAAACAGGTCATCGTGGCATTTTCGCTATAACTTTTTTTCTGCGATGTTTTAGAAGTTGCAAAAAAACCCATTTGAGAAGAAATCACGCTGAACCTCGGGTCCGAATTTCAGAGCTGTTCGCGCTATATTTGCGGAGATATGATCTGAGGAAGTTGGTCTTTTTGCAGACTCCTGAATTACATTCCAAACAAGTGACCTGGGGAAAAGCATCATAACTTTCTCTCTGGGGATCGGATTGAAATTTTGTAAGAAGGTACAGAAATAGGACGGACTGTAGTTTCTTGTATGCATTTTTCAGATCCAAAGGTCGAAACAGTGACTCGTGGCAAGTCGTACAAGTTCGCTCTACTGAACTAGTCTATAATCAAGTCACTGTGGGAGATTTCGCATAACTCTTCCTTGGAGAATCCAATTTGGGTGAGACTTGTGGCATTGGAAAGAGGACACAGAGGGCTACTGCAGGTCACAAATTCAAATCTAGATGATTGGAAAGTACAAAGATACATCGGAGGCAATATCGAGCTCTTACAAAGTGAAAAAAGGTGTGTAGATTTTCTTAAATTTTTGCTTAAGCTTGGTTTGAAAATTTATTTTGAAGGAATTCAAAGGGCATAGTAGAGCATTATTATCGGTAACTGATGCCCCGAGGAAAAAAAATGCAAACACCTAGTAAGGAACCTGAAAGCTCTAGCATGACTCATGAAGAAGAGGAAGAAATGCAACATGATATATCAAAATTACAAGACCAAGTGCAACAACTGTCCCTTGCACAAAAAGGAACATAATCTAAGATGGATGGTTTAAAGAAAGGTGTAGAAGCTAAGATGGATTGTTTAAAGAAAGGCGTAGAAGCTAAGATGAATGATGTGGAAGCTAAGATGGATGATTTGAAGATAGATTTGAAGACAAACATGGAAGAATTGAAGATAAATATTAATAAATTTCTACAAGAAAGGGTCACTAATGGTGAAAGGGTAGTAAAGGAAACTCATGATGAGAACAAAAGAAATGTTAATCATTATTCCATAGACTCTAATGTTGTATCAAAGACCCACCATATTCCAAAAATCAATATGAGGAAGTTTGATGGCAAGGATCCCGCAACATGGATATTACAGATGGAGCAATTTTTCAATCTCAATAATGTGCAAAACACACAAAAGGTATGTATGGAAACTTTATATTTGGAACCAAATCAGTTTGTATGGTATCAATGGCTTTGCTCTCGTAAACAATTTATCACTTGGGCAATTTTTACGGAAGAATTGAAATCACATTATGAGGATACAAAAAGCAACACTTTTTTTAGCCAATTGATAAGTCTCAAACAAAAGGGTTCAATAATGGAGCACATTGAGGAGTTCCAAAAATTGAACATAAGGGTAAAAGATATTCCAGAGGAGCATAGGATTGATGTGTTCATAGGGTCTTTAAAGGATAATATCCAACATGATGTTCACCTTTGGGAACCTGATTCATTAGAGAAGGCATTCAGGTTAGCAAGAAAAATGGAAAGAAAAATTATGGCAACCAGGAAGCATACCACTCACAACTATAAAGACGGAAGTGTTGTTGCCGCTAGTCTTCCACAACCTATAAGGTTGACACCACAACAATTGGAAGAAAAAAGAGCAAAAGGGCTTTGTTACAGTTGTGATAGCAAATACACTAAAGGTCATAAGTGTGCTGAGAAGAAATTATTCTACATAGATTGTGAAGAGGAAGAAGAAAAGGAGCAAGAAAGGTCAAAAGAACAGAATATACTCCAGGAACAAAGCCTAGATAAAGAAGAAATGAATCCGACCATATCTTGTAATGCATTGGCGGGAATTACCACTCCTCAAACCATCAAGATAGAAGGACAAATCAAGAAGAAAAAGGTAATAGTGTTGATTGATTCAGGAAGTACCCACAATTTTATTCATTGTAAGGTAGCAAGAGAATTGAATTGCTTCTTATATCCAGCACCAGAGTGTCAAGTGATGGTTGCAAATGGAGGAACAATAAATTGCTCTGGAAAGTGCCATAATATCAAGCTATCCATGGGAGAATATGTATTGACTAGCCCAATGCTTTCCATTCCAATGGGAGGTGCTGATGTTGTACTAGGAGTCCAATGGCTACAATCCTTGGGTACAATAGCTTTTAATTTTCAAGAACTTTTCATGAAATTTTCTGTGGAAGGAAAGGAAGTTGAATTAAGGGGTATTGCAGGGAAACCAGGAAAGATAATCAGCTCTAATGGTATGAAAAAGCTTCTAAAAAAGGAACAAAGAGGTGTAATTGCACAATTATGTTTGCTAGATGTTTCCACATTGGAATCATCTATTTCTCCAGATCTCCAAAAAGTCTTGGACAATCATTCCAAGGTATTTGAGACTCCCAAAGGTCTCCCACCTATTCATGATCATGATCATGCTATTCATCTGATTCCAGGAAGTGTTCCTCCAAACATCAGGCCGTACAGATATCCCTATGCCCAAAAGAGTGAAATTGAACGTATGGTTGCAGAAATGCTAGAGGCTGGTATAATTCAACCAAGTCAAAGTTCTTTCTCTGCTCCAGTCATTTTGGTGCACAAGAAGGATGGATCATGGCGCATGTGTCCGGATTATAGGGAGCTCAACAAGCTCACTATTAAAGATAAGTTTCCCATTCCTGTCATTGATGAATTACTGGATGAATTGCATGGATCAATTTACTTCACCAAGTTGGATCTTCGTTCAGGATATCATCAAATCAGAATGAAGATTGAAGACATTCCAAAAACCATTTAGAACTCATGAGGGTCATTATGAATTTTTGGTCATGCCTTTTGGCCTTACCAATGCACCTTCAACATTTCAAGGTTTGATGAATTCAATTTTCAAACCATTCCTTAGAAAATTTGTGTTAGTATTTTTTGATGATATACTAATCTACAAGAAGTCTTGGAAGGATCATGTTGAACATGTTGACAGGGTGCTACAACTATTGGAGGAGAAACAATTATATGCAAAAAGATCCAAATGTTTCTTTGGAGTACAAGAGGTGAAATATCTGGGTCATATTGTATCTCATGAAGGAGTTAAGGTAGACCCTAGCAAAATTAAAGCCATTAAGGAATGGAAAATTCCCACATCCATAAAGCATCTGTGAGGATTTCTCGGGTTGACAGGGTATTATCGCAAGTTTGTTAAGAATTATGGGAGAATAGCAGCACCTCTAACAACATTATTGAAGAAAGATGTATTTTCATGGACTCCAGAAGCAACAAAGGCATTCAAACATCTTAAAGAGGCAATGTGCCAAGCACCGGTCTTAGCTACACCGGACTTCACAAAAACCTTTATTGTGGAATGTGATGCTTCAGGAAATGGAATTGGTGTTGTATTAATGCAAGATGAAAGACCCATTGCTTTTGAAAGTCGTCCAATCAAGGGAAAGTTTTTACACAAAGCTATTTATGAGAAGGAAATGTTGGCAATACTCCATGCACTTAAGAAATGGCGACCCTACCTAATGGGAAGACACTTCAAGGTAAAAACGGATCATGATAGCCTTAAATACTTTTTAGAACAAAGATTATCCTCTGAAGAGCAACAAAAGTGGGTCACAAAGATGTTGGGTTATGACTTTGAAATCATCTACAAAAAGGGGAAGCAAAATGTGGTGGCAGATGCACTCTCAAGAAAGGATGAGGATGTGGAAGCATTGTTGTGCGCCATTTCTATTATCCAACCAATTGGATAAACGAAGCAAGGGAGGAATGGAAGAATGACGAAGAAGTGTGGGCACTTATTCGAAAGTTACAACAAGATTCCAGTATGTCTGATACATTTAGCTGGAAAAATGATTCGTTATGGTACAAAGATCGCTTATACCTCTGTAAGAATTCCCAGCTAAAACAAAAGATTCTTATGGAATTGCACACTTCTCCCTTAGGAGGGCACTCAGGATTTTTAAAAACTTACCACAGGGTTAAGAAGGAATTTTTTTGGGATGGCCTTAAATCAGATATTCAAAAGTTTGTGGTGGAATGTTTGGTTTGCCAACAAAATAAAGTTGAAACAATTAAGACACCGGGTCTATTACAACCTTTATCCATTCCAAGCCAACGTTGGGAGGAGGTTTCAATGGATTTTATCACAGGTTTACCCAAGTCTGAGGGAAAGAGTGTCATCATGGTGGTAGTTGACAGACTTACCAAGTATGCACACTTTTGTGCATTATCACATCCATTTAAAGCCAGTACAGTTTCTACTGCATTTATGGAAACTATTCAAAAGCTACATGGAAACCCAAAGATTTTTGTAAGTGACAGAGATCCCATTTTCACTGGAAATTTTTGGACAGAATTATTTTCTTGTCTTGGTACTCAGTTAGCTCATAGCTCATCTTATCATCCTCAATCTGATGGGCAAACTGAGATAGTAAACAAATGTTTGGAAGGATATCTTCGTTGCTTTGTATCTGATAAACAGACACAATGGGTCAAATGGTTGCCTCTGGCTGAATGGTGGTATAACACTTCCTTCCATACAGCAAAAAAAATGACCCCATTTATGGCACTTTATGGGTATCAGCCACCATCCATCACATCATATTTAAGAGAAAATTCTAAGGTTCAAGCAGTGGAACATCACATTGAACATCAACAACAAGTCCTCCAACTCTTAAAGGATAACCTCGTGTTGGCACAAAATAGAATGAAACAACAGGCAGATCAACATCGTAGTGAAATAAGTTTTGATGTAGGTGATTGGGTATTCCTATGGCTACAACCATATAAGCAAATGTCCCTCAAGCAAGCTAAGAAGGATAATAAATTATCACCAAAGTATTATGGTCCATACAAGGTGTTGCAAAAGATTGGTACTATGGCATACAAATTGGAGCTTCCTGCAGCTTCTCGATTGCACCCAGTTTTCCATGTTTCATGTTTAAAGAAGGTTATAGGCGACAAGCTCCCAGTTCAAACAATATTTCCAGAACTTGACGAGGAAGGAAAAATTATATTGGAACCGGAAGCAGTCACGGAAACAAGAACTCAACAGCTACGAAATCGATCAATTTTGGAGTATCTTATCAAGTGGAAGAACTTATTCGCTGAAGATTCCACATGGGAGGATGAGAATTTTATACAGAAGCATCCAGAACTTCTCAAGCGTTGAGGACAACACTTTTTTGAAGGAGAGGGGCATGTTGGGTCCCTATAATACTAGTGATTACCCCATTACTATTGTAGTTGTACCCCTTATTAATATTGTTGTGCCCCTATTATCCCCATATTGTTATTACTGTGTCCCATAGAATCCCTCTATTGTTATTTTTGTGGCTTTATATTATTATTGTTAGGTCGGCTAGGTTATATTGTGACTCCTTAGACTCCTATATATAGAAAGGAGGTTTTGTCATTTGAATCATCCAAGAATTGTTCATTTATGTAATGTAAAGGAGGTTGCCCCCTCGAAGAAGCTGAATTCTAAGGCGTTGATCTATCTTTTCTATCTTATTCTTGAGTTGGTTTCATAACACCCTCCATTGTATCAACTTCTTGCATACTGTGCATCATCTTCTTACTTCCACCCTTATAAGGACATACTTGAAATTTATGATATCCCTTACAATCCCAACATCTAATAGTTTGGACTAAGGGTTTCTTACCTGAAAATTCACTGCCCCTAAGTTCACTAAGAAATGGGGCTGACTATTATTTCACTTGTGACTCATTCTTGAATGAAAATGGTTTGAACCCATTATTTCTTTGCTCCTTGAAATTCTACTTGTTCTTGTCCCATTTTTTTTGTACAATTGATTTAGATATGTTCTCCTCATATACTTATTTAGCCTTCCTCATTGCAACAACCCCTAGTTTATTTTTTATGTCAATAAAATAAAACCAAGGCCACAGGACATGTGTTCCAAGCTGAATGTTGGGAAAAACACTTTAGTGGGCATCACTTATGATTAATTAATGGCTATGGAAATTGGAAAAGGCATTGGAAAAGGCAAAGAGGCAATAATTGATATTTAATTATGAAAATAAAGGAAAATATGAGAAAAGGAAGATGAAGAGATAAAAAATTTCATGCAAGGGAAATTAGAAGAAAAATGAAGGAAAATAAAGAAAATAGAGCCAACAATGATAAAAATTCTTTAGAGAATTAATTCACAGCTTTTGGTTCAACTTTTGGTCAATTTAGATTTTCTCTTTCCTACTCTTGCACATTTAGAGCATTCTTGGAGCATGCTTGGAACACTCTAATATTCACTTGGATTTGGATAAAGAAGGAAAAGGAAAGAAAGGGAGCGTTAGGGAACAATTGGATCAACAACTACAACTGGATTGCATTGTAGGTAATAAGTTGCATGTGAGATTTCCTTGCTGATTTCTAGATGCATGTGATTCTCTGGCTATGTGTTATCATTCACATGGAGATTTGCCTGGATTGGAAGTGGTTTTATCATTGCCTTTCCATTTCCTAGATAGCCATGGTGTTGTCGATTTTCCACTTGTTTTTTCTGATTGGTGCATAGGTTCCTTATGGTTGTGGATTAGAACAAATGCTCTCGAAGCCTTGGAACAACTTCGATTGAGTTACTAGTTCCTATAGTTGTAGGTTAGGAGAAATTCTTTGGAGCCCTTGGTGGGTTGAGTTACTAGTACCTAGAGTCATGGTTGGAACAAACGCTCTGGAGCTTTGGAAGGCTATGGGTTGAGTTACTAGTTCCTCTAGCCTTAGACATCTTGGGCAGAGACCAATCGGGTTGATGTTAGTGATTTACAGACCATAGAGGTGGAATCATTGTGGATGACGGTTGAGGTGGTTTGGGCTTTAGAAGCCATGGTTTGGTTTTGTTTTTATTATTCCATGAGATCTCACATTCATGCTTGGAATATGGCATGAGGGTGATTGGCTTAAATAAATATTTGGTTCAACCCAATCTATGGTCGAGTGGTACATGGAAGTCCCTGACTTGGTTGACAATTTCGTATGTTAATAAGATTTCTTTTTCCATTGTGATTTATAAGCACTTGTACTGGTTATCATGTTGAAATTGTGGTTGATTTTCCATTGTTTCTATGCTAGTTATTTGTTGGTTATATGTTGTTTATAATATGCATGTTAACTATGGCTCTTGTCATGATTTGTTAAGTTATCGAATGGTTGATGAATATATGGACTAATTAGTGTTTTTGCAACTAGCTTGAGATGGCTTAGATACTTCGTGGTGATTCTCAAATGAAGACTATCAGTTTATAATTAGATATGCATTCATGACTTGTAGCTTACATGTTTGCCATATATTTGATGAAATGTTTGTTATGAATTAGGCATATTTGGGTCAAGTTCTTGCTTGAGTTTTGATTGGGTGGATTTTTCGTCACCTTTGATTATATTCTGGAAAGTTTTAGGAAATTGTGGGCAATGGTCTAGAGGCTAGCCTGAAAGGGTGGCCCAGGTCCCGGGACCGCATTCTCATAACTAGAGGATTTAGGCCATGATCGCATGGAAGGAGGATTGTGCGTGTGGTTGGAGGCCTATAACCACACTCTTGCCTTATTGTGCATGTGGTTAGGATGTTGGGTCAGAGAAAAATGGTTCCAACTCAGGGATTCATCACTTGGGGTGGCTTTCCAGCTCCTGAATGATCTATAGTATTTGTGGGAAGTTAGTATGTGTTCATTTTGTATGCCCCACTTCCTTAACTAGAACTTGGAGGTCGGGTCATGTCATAGTTACAATAGTCTCATGTTTACCTTTGCGAGATTGTGAATTTGGGTAGATGTAAAAATAGTTTAACAATATGGATATTAATTTGTATTTTAAAAAATATTAATAAAGGAAAAATAATACCAAGGTCATGGGACACATATTCCAAGCTAAATTTTGGGCCCTAGTGGGCATCACGTATTGTTTATTATGGCTAAGGAAATTGGCAAAGACATTGGCAAAGGCTTTGAAAAGGAAAAAAGGTATTATTTGGCATTTATCTATGAAAATAAAAGAAAATAGGAGAAAAAGGAGATGGAAGGTCACATGTTGCATGTGAGGAGGAAATTGAAGTTAGATAGAGGAAAAATGAAGAAATTAGAGGCATTAATACTAAAAAGGCTTATGAGGATCAATACAAAAAAAATTTCAACCTTTTTTAAGTCTAGTTTTGGAATTGGTTTTAGAGAGGAGAAGATCACCAAGAGGAGGAAGTGAGAAAGCAAGCAAAGGAAATAAAGGACAACCAAAGGAAGGATAAGAAAACAAAGGAAATCAAGGTTTAAGCAAGGAAGAGTTGGATCAAGTGACTACAATGGGATTACTTGTAGGTATTGAGTTGGATGTATGATTTCCTTGTTAGTTTTGGCATGCATGGTAGATGCATGTGTGTATTTGGTCCATTTTTTGTCATGGGCATGGCTTTTTTGTGTTTGATAGTGGTTTCAACCTTGCATTTCCAATTCCTGGATAGCCATGGTGTGATGGGATTCATTCTTGGTTGAGCTTTGGATTTCTGAAAGGTTTTGGATTCGGGTGAGGTGGTCTCAGGAAAATCCCAAGGGTTGGGGTTGGAGATGGTTTTCTCTAAGAATCCCTCAATAGGTGGGTGGAGACAAGAAATTTCCTCAAGGGATGGTGAAGGAATTATGAGGCATACAAGCTTGGTTTGGTTTTATGATCTTGAGACCGATTTAAGTGAGAGCATGGTAGTGTGAGGGTGGAGATGGTTTAACATCTAGATTCCCTTGGTTGTTTATAGATTGGTTTATTCCATGAGATCCCACATTCATGCTTGGAATATGGCATGGGGTTGATTGGCTGAAAGAAAGATTTAGTTCAGCCTAATCTATGGTCGAGTGGTAAAAGGAAGTCCCTGACTAGGTTGGATTTTGCATATGTTAATAAGAGTTAATGTCCTCTTGTATTTTATGAGAAAATGTACTTGTTATTATGTGGCTTTGATGGCTGATCTATCACTATTATTAATCCGGTTATATGTTGGTTATAAACATGGCTTTATGACATATTCCAATTATGGCTCTTATCACGTTTTGATTGGTAAATCAATGGTTATTGAATGGATGACCTAATAGATGTTATTGCAGCTATTAAGAAAAGGAATTCATTAGGGGAATTTTGAGGTCTAAAATGGGCCTCCTAAGGAAATTATAAAATAATAGTTGGAATAATAAAATAAGATTAGATTACATCATCAAATTTTAGAGGGAAAAAAGAAAAACTATTTTTTCAACATATCTCCCTATGGGTTTACTCAAATTTCGAGTGGAAACACTCGTTGGATGAAAAATTTGATTCCTCATCTAAGGAGTACCCAGTTTTTTATACTTTTGATGTACCCAACTACACGAAAAATGAGAAATACATGAAAAATGTGATTGCAATCACATTTTTCCTTGTATTTCTCATTTTTCGTGTAGTAGGGTCGATCGAAAGTATGCAACATGAGTACTCCTTGGATAAGGAATTAAATTTTGCATCCAACGTGTAATCTCGCATGAAATTTGAGTAAAACCTTAGGGAGATAAGTTGAAAATATGAGTTGAAAAGGTATTTTTATTATTTTTTAATCTTTTTACTTTTTTACTCCAAAAATGGTGAGTCATCCCCCATGGTTGACATCATCATCTTGAATCCTATTGGTTCTTATAACTTTTATTTTGGTTGTACATTTTTCTTAGGAAGCCCATTTTAGACCTCAAAATTCCCCTAATGAGACCTTCTTGATGATTCTTAGATAAGTATCAGACCCCTATGTTCAGATATGCATTCATGACTTGTAAATTTCATGTTCACTATGTGTTTGACGAAATGTTTGTCGTGGTTAGGCCTGGTTAGGTCAAGTTCTTTACTAAGTTTGGTATTAATGGATTTTTCCTAGTGTCATTTTTCATTAGGGAAAGTTATATCAAGTTTTGGGGAGAGGTCTAGATACTAGCCTTGAAAAAGTGGCTCAGATTCCAGGGTTACATGCTTAGAACTGGGAAATCTAGACTATAGTTGCTGGGAGGCAGGGTTATCCATGCAACTGGAGGCTTATAGTCGGTAGATTGCCTTGTTATGCAAGTGAATGGGAGTCCATATCACTCAAAAAACACGTTAACGTAGGGTTATGGCACTTGGAGTGGTTGTTTGGATCTTGGGGGTCTTGTAGTTCTTAAGGAAGGTTAGTAAAGTTTTAGGTTGTCAATTCCACTTCCTTAAATATACTAAGGAGGTTAAGTCATGTCATAGTAGCCCTAAGCTCATGTTTACCCAAAAAGGCCAATGAAAGTGGGTAAATATGGGAGGGGTTATTACAAGAACCTTCAAATTCTAAAAGGCTTCCTCATATTCAAAGGTCCATTCAAATTTCAACACCTTTCCTCAGCAACAAAGTGATGGGATGGGAAATCCTATAAAATCCTTTAATGAATATTCGATAATAACTAACTAAGCCAATAAAATATCTGGCTTCTGTAACATTCTTCAGTGTTGGCAATTCCTTGATGGCCTTAATATTATCTAGGTCTACAACTATCCTATCCTTCAAAATAATATGGCCCAAGTAATGATGTTGCTTCTGATAAAAAGAGCACTCACTGATCTATGCATGCAACTGGTGTTCTTGAAGAACCTATAAAAATAGAATTAGATTTTTGTCATGCTCCTATTCTTTGTTGGAAATAATACTGAGAGGGGGGTGAATCAGTATTATCAAGCAATTTACCAAATCTTCCTTATTTGATCTTTTGAATTATTCTTGCATATCAGTACCATAAAATAATGAGCATGAATAAAGAAAATAGACAGTCACACCAAAGAACACAAGATGTAAGGTGGAAACCCAATGCGGGAGAAAACCACCTACTGCAATATGTCTCTATCTTCTTTCAAGAAATTCTTTTTACAATGATTTTGTACTGGTGCAGTCCTTTACCAGCACGCAGGCTGCAACCTGCAGAGAGCTACAACTCTCTCTCGTTTTCCAGTCTCTCCTGGAAGGGAGCTACAACCCCCTACTTCTTTTCATGAAGAATCAAATGATCAACAAGTATACAACAGATACAGTCCACTACAGATATCAGATCAGTAATTACAGAAATAACCCAGAACACCTTATGAACAGAAATATACAGTCAACAGATCATCTTAAGACAGGGACGCATATTTTCTTTCTGTGACCTGCGACTGGACGCAGTCTACCTTCCACTGTTCTGCGTGCTGACGCACTGTTCCTCTATGCTTTGCTGCGACCGGCGCACCCAGAAACACTATCGCGCCGCGTCTTTTGCTTCAGAGACGCACCCAATAACACAGTCACGCCGCGTCCTTTGCCTCCGAGACGCACCTGAGCCTTTACTGTACTGCGTCCCGGCGCACTTTCCCTTCACTGAACCTGCGTCCCTTCAGATATAAAAGATATGAGGACTTCAGAACCAACCCAAACACTCAGATCCACAGATCTGATCATGCGCCATAGAGATCACAGTCCATTAGAAGATTCGCCTTCATAGATCTGGACTAGATCTCACCAAAAGATATTCAACCAAGATGATGCTTAATCCAAATGAACTCCTTTGCTTTATATAGGCAAGCTTCTCCCCAAAACATGGAACAATACCACGAGCCGACACCATAGAAACACAAAAACGTCGGCTAGATACCACGCAAGAAACCCCCACGTGCTTTTCTCTGCCTTGAAATGTGTGCACTGGGCGGACGCACCTCCTGAACGGCTGGCCGGCGTCCCTGGACGTGGGTTCTGTATGGTATACCTGCGGGGACGCACTTGCTGAACATATTTCCTGCGTCCTTCTTGATTTATCACCTGAAAGGGTTTGCCATCAAGGACAACACCTGAATCATAATGCCAACAATCTCCCCCTTTGGACTTGATGGCAACCACATAATCTTCAGCTTCATTCTCCCCCTTTGACATCAAGAGCAAAGGGTATGCTCCCCCTATGCTCATGCATCTCCAGATCTGTAACCAGAAATCCATCATGAAGGAGATAGAGACATATTGCAGCTATTTCCAAGATCTCCTTTTCCATAATGCCAACAATGCATTATGTGCTCCCCCTGAGCCTATACCACCAATAGGAAGATGATCAACAGTAAGATGATGTATCAACAACCCCCAGCTTTTGCCTGGGGTATTCAAAAGTGTCCCTGGGCAATGGTTTGGTGAAAATATCAGCAACTTGTTCCTTAGAAGGAACATACTCCAACTTGACCTTCTGTTCAAGTACTTGTTCCCGGAGAAAATGGTACTTGATTGGTATGTGCTTGGTTTTTGAATGCATAACCGGATTCTTTGAGATGCTGATTGCACTTGTGTTGTCACATAAGATAGGGATTGGAGGAGTACAAGTGATTTGATAATCCTGCAAATTCTGCATCATCCAAAGGAGTTGGGTGCAACAAGATGCAGCAGCAACATATTCTGCTTCAGCTGTAGACAAGGCAATTGAACTCTGTTTCTTGCTGAACCAAGAGACCAGTCTGGGACCCATAAAGAACGCACCACCACTTGTGCTTTTCCTGTCATCCACGCTTCCGGCCCAATCTGCATCTGTATAGGCATGAAGAGTAAGATCTGTATCTCTAGGATACCATAAGCCATAATTTTGAGTCCCTTGAAGATATTTGAAAATTCTCTTCACTGCTTGAAGATGAGTATCCTTTGGATTTGCCTGAAATCTTCCAACTATTCCAACTGCATGCATGATGTCTGGTCGGGTACCTGTCAAATATAGTAAACTTCCAATCATAGATCTGTAGGTTGGTTGATGTACTGCTGCAGATTCATCATTTGCACTGAGACTACATCCTGTGACCATGGGTGTACATACTGGTTTTGCATCTTCCATGCCATATTTCTTCAAAATCTGCTTGAGATACTTGGTTTGAGATAAAAAGATTCCTCCTTCCTTCTGTTGGATTTGCAAACCAAGGAAATATGTCAGTTCTCCTAGCAAGGACATTTCAAATTCTTTCTGCATGACTGAGGCAAAGCTTTGACTCATAGCTTCTTCATTGCTGCCAAAAATAATGTCATCTACATACACAACAAGTATTAGCAATTTGTCATTTTCAACTTTTATATACAGATTGCTATCTGCTGAACCTTTTAAGAAACCTTGTTGATGAAGATATTTGTCCAACCGGTAGTACCAAGCCCTTGGAGCTTGTTTGAGACCATAGAGAGCCTTTTTCAATCGGCATACAAGATTTGGATCATTTCCAAGAATGAACCCATCTGGCTGTTCAATGTACACTTCTTCTTCCAAGTCTCCATTCAAAAAGGCTGATTTCACATCCATTTGAAATACTTTGAAGTTCTGAAAACTTGAGAGAGCAAGGAACATTCGGATGGCCTCAAGTCTTGCAACAGGAGAAAAAGTTTCTTCAAAGTCTATTCCTTCTTGCTGCGCATACCCTTTACAGATGAGTCTGGCTTTGTTTCTAATTACTTCTCCATTTTCATTCAATTTATTTTTGAAGACCCATTTTGTTCCAATAACATTCTTATCTTTTGGTCTAGGAACCAGCTCCCAAGTGTTGTTCTTTTCGATTTGCTCAAGTTCTTCATCCATTGCTTTCACCCAATATTCATCTTTGCATGCCTCTTTCACATTTTGTGGTTCGGTGGAGGAAAGTAATGCCAAATAGCTTGAAGCTTCTGCAACTGTTCTTCTAGTTTGTATACCTGCTTCTTTTTGTCCCATGATCTGAGATTCTGGATGGTTCTTCTGAACATATCTGGATGGAGTCTTTTCTTCTATTCTTGTCCGTTCTTCTGCTTCTTCGTGAGGTTCTTCTTGAGATTCTTCTTGAGGTTCTTCTTCTTCATCATTCTGTCTTTGAGGGTAGCTCTCATCTTCTTCGATGTCTTCACGATGTATTTGCCTAGGAATATATCCCTTTTCATCAACCACTACATCAATGCTGTCAACAATTCTGCCAAGTCTTTTATTGTAGCATTTGTATGCTTTGCTATGTGGAGAATAGCCAAGAAGAATGCCTTCATCTGCTCTAGGATCAAGTTTGCCAAGCTGCTCCTCAGTATTCTTGATATAGCATTTGCTCCCAAATATTTTGAAGTGCTTTACCGAAGGAGTTTTACCACTCCAGAGCTCATGAGGGGTTTGAGTGCTGTTCACCCGGACATTTGTCTTGTTGAGAATAATAACCGCAGTATGTGCAGCCTCACCCCAGAAGGTTGCGGGGGTTCCTGATTCATCAAGCATAGCACGAGCCATTTGTTGGATTGTTCTGTTCATTCTTTCAACAACTCCATTTTGCTGAGGCGTTCTAGCTGTAGAGAATTCTCTCCTTATCCCATGTTCATCACAGAAATCGAAAAATTCATTTGAAGTAAATTCCCCACCTCTGTCAGATCTGAGGCACTTAATTTTGTGACCTGATTCATTTTCAGCCAAGGCTTTGAAGGTTTTGAATTTTTCGAATGCTTCATCTTTGTGCTTCATAAGACCTAACCAAACAAACCTGGAGAAATCGTCAATAAATAATATCAAGTATTCCTCTCCTCTAGGTGTTCTTTTTCTGAATGGTCCACATACATCTGTATGTACTAGCTCAAGAGGCATGCTGGCTGATCCTTCTTTCTCTGGAAAGTTAGTTCTGGTTTGTTTTCCAAATTGACATGATCTGCATATGGTGTTGTCAGGAATTTTGATATCTGGAAGATCGCGAACTGCCTGATATTTGCAAGCTTTCCTTATTTGTGAGAAGCTTAGATGTCCCAACCTTCGATGCCATAACCAGTGCTCTTCATTCTTGCTTAGATAGCATTGTTGTTGTCCTTCATCAAATATGTATAGATTATTTGGAGTTCTCTTTCCTTTGAGAACTGTTTTACCTGTATCAAGATCACGAACAAGGCATCCATTTGATCTGAATATAACCTCGGTTCTTTGATCACACATCTGGCTGACACTTAGTAGATTATGCTTCAATCCATCAACAAACAAAACATTTCCAGCCTTAACATCTTCTTTTAAAGGAGCAATACCTTTTCCTTTTATAGTTGCAGGAGTATCATTTCCAAAAGAGACTTTCTTTCCCTTTTCTAAATTAGAATAAGACTCAAGTTTTTCTTTATCACCTGTCATATGCTTCGAACATCCACTGTCAATGTACCATAGATTTTCTTGTCCTTCTGCATAAAATGCTATCCCACATCTTTCTGTTTGAGGTTCCTTTATTCTCCATGTTTTGGCGCCTGAGGCTTGTTCCTTTTTCTGCTCTTGTACCTTTCTTTCCGGAAACCTGCTTCTGCATTCAAAGTCTTTATGTCCAAAATTATTGCAAATAGAACATTCAACTTCATTTTCAAGAGCTGAAAAGTTGTTATAGGTCCTTTTTGTAATCCCTGTCATACTTCTTTGTTTTTGAGCTTCCCTAGTCATGATTGTTTTATACGCAACACATTGAGCTGCTTTGTGACCAAAGTTATGGCAAGAAAAGCATTGTCCATTGAAGAAGCTTCTGCGATTATTGGATCTACCAGCCAACTGATTGTAATTTCTATTTTCATCTATTCTTGAACCAAATTGAGAAGATTTTACCTGTGGCTGGTTGTGGCTTTTGTTCACCCTTAAGCTGGATTGCCCCTGATAGTTTCTGCTTGACATTTGTCCCTGCTTTACCTGATGATCTTCCTTGTGCTCTTGCTCATTTCTTCTTGCTGCATCAAGATAACTTTTTGAAGTGGATGCTTGAGAAGTTTCTCCATTATAGCCCAAACCTGTCTTATTTAGTGGAGACCGCTGCACACTGATAATCTCATCCAAAGTTTCAGATCCTTTGACAAACTTGAGATTAATAGTTTTTGTTTTCTCAATTTCTTTTCTAAGACCAACAATTTCACCTTCTAATTTTTCAAGATGTTTTTCCTTTTCATCAATTTGGAATTGTAGAGTATCAATAATCATGTTCTTTTCTTCTATGCATCTCTTGAGTCTAGTAATTTCATCATAAAGGTTATCCACATCTACAGCATCCTCATAATCATCATTTTCAAATGCCATTAACAACCTATATTTATTACCTTGTTCATCTTCATCACTGTTTGATAAGCCATCACTATCTTCATGGGTGTAGTAGCTTTTCTTATTTGCGCTTTGTTTCTTGTTCCATCTAACTGGTTCCTTTCCTTTATCCTTATAAGAGCATTTTGCAGCATAATGACCTACTCTTCCACAAGCAAAGCATTTGAAAGGTAGCTTACCTCTGAACCTTCCAGAACCTCTTTGAAGATTTTTGACAAAATTTGATTCTTCTTCCTCTTCTTCTGGATCATGGCTTGCTTCATAGTAATCTTCTTTGCCTGATGCTTTAAAAGCAGCCTCCCTTCTGTCTGATGGTCCTCCCTTTCTCATTTCATAAGCAGTTAGAATTCCATGTAGCTGAGACATAGTAAGAACACGAAGATTTTCTTTTTCTTCTATTGCAGATACTTTGGATTCAAACTTGGGGGATAATGATCTTAGAATCTTTTGAACTACTAGAGACTCCTTTACTTCTTCACCCAAATTTTTCATACAATTTACAATCTCATCTACCCGAAGAAAATAATTAGCCACACTTTCATCATTATACATCTTGAGAGTCTCATATTGAATTCTGAGAGTTTGAAGTTTGGCTTGTTTTACCTGTTCATCTCCTTCATAGCTTGTGATCATTTTGTCCCATATTTCTTTTGCTGATTTGAAGTGCATTACCTTCATGAATTCTGTTTGGGATATACTTCCTAATAGAGTACTGACTGCTTTTGCATTTGTTTCATACTTCTTTTTCTCAGCTGGATCTGTAGGAGTAGCTGAAGGAAAAGCATAGCCTGTTTCTACAATGTCCCAAACTTCAGTACCAAGAGATTGAAGATATGCAGTAACTCTTACCTTCCAATAATTGAAGTTTGTCCCATCAAAAACTGGTGGCCTGATTGATGCTTCTCTCTCGTAGTTGCTCATGATGAACGATCTACCTTCAAGCGATCAAGCTTTTCTGAAGGACCTGCTCTGATACCAATTGTTGGAAATAATACTGAGAGGGGGGGTGAATCCGTATTATCAAGCAATTTACCAAATCTTCCTTATTTGATCTTTTGAATTATTCTTGCATATCAGTACCATAAAATAATGAGCATGAATAAAGAAAATAAACAGTCACACCAAAGAACACAAGATGTAAGGTGGAAACCCAATGCGGGAGAAAACCACCTGCTGCAATATGTCTCTATCTTCTTTCAAGAAATTCTTTTTACAATGATTTTGTACTGGTGCAGTCCTTTACCAGCACGCAGGCTGCAACCTGCAGAGAGCTACAACTCTCTCTCGTTTTCCAGTCTCTCCTGGAAGGGAGCTACAACCCCCTACTTCTTTTCATGAAGAATCAAATGATCAACAAGTATACAACAGATACAGTCCACTACAGATATCAGATCAGTAATTACAGAAATAACCCAGAACACCTTATGAACAGAAATATACAGTCAACAGATCATCTTAAGACAGGGACGCATATTTTCTTTCTGTGACCTGCGACTGGACGCAGTCTACCTTCCACTGTTCTGCGTGCCGACGCACTGTTCCTCTATGCTTTGCTGCGACCGGCGCACCCAGAAACACTATCGCGCCGCGTCTTTTGCTTCAGAGACGCACCCAATAACACAGTCACGCCGCGTCCTTTGCCTCCGAGACGCACCTGAGCCTTTACTGTACTGCGTCCCGGCGCACTTTCCCTTCACTGAACCTGCGTCCCTTCAGATATAAAAGATATGAGGACTTCAGAACCAACCCAAACACTCAGATCCACAGATCTGATCATGCGCCATAGAGATCACAGTCCATTAGAAGATTCGCCTTCATAGATCTGGACTAGATCTCACCAAAAGATATTCAACCAAGATGATGCTTAATCCAAATGAACTCCTTTGCTTTATATAGGCAAGCTTCTCCCCAAAACATGGAACAATACCACGAGCCGACACCATAGAAACACAAAAACGTCGGCTAGATACCACGCAAGAAACCCCCACGTGCTTTTCTCTGCCTTGAAATGTGTGCACTGGGCGGACGCACCTCCTGAACGGCTAGCCGGCGTCCCTGGACGCGGGTTCTATATGGTATACCTGCGGGGACGCACTTGCTGAACATATTTCCTGCGTCCTTCTTGATTTATCACCTGAAAGGGTTTGCCATCAAGGACAACACCTGAATCATAATGCCAACATTCTTATTTAGAATATATCAATAGTATCATCCAAAAATACAATAACGAACTTATCCAAATCTTCTTAGAATAATCCATTCATTAAACACTTGAAAACACTTGGTGCATTGGTTAATCCAAAAGGAACCACCGTGAACTCATAATTTCCATAACAAGTTAAGAAAGTTGTCTTACTAATATCTTCTTCCTTAATTCACAATTGGTGATGTATTGACCTCAAGTGAATATTGGAAAACAACTTATCTCCTTGAAGTTGATTGAGCAAATCATCTATCCTAAACAATGGCTATTTATTTTTGATAGTCATTTTGTTCAACTGTCGAAAATACACACGTAACTAGAAAGTTCCATCCTTTTTCTTAACAAGAAAGACTAAAGAATCCCATGGAAATACAATCAGTCGTATATACCCCTTTTTCAGTAACTCCTCCAATTGCATGTGTAGTTCTATGAGCTCTAGAGTACTCATCCTGTAAGGTGTTTTATAAATCAGAGTAGCTCTAAGAACAAAATCAATTGAGAAATCTATATCCGTCCTTTGAGGTCATCCTCGGATGTCAATAAATACATAAACATATTCTTTTAGTACTGGATAATCCTAAAAATTAGCCCGTTGGTCCCTATTGGGTTCCTCCAGCTGCACTTCCATAATCTGACATCATTTTCTAAAATTATTTCTTAATTGCAGGGTTGATATCTCCTAGGAAAATTTTAAGGATGAAACATTATCTCAAAGTTTATAAACCTTGGTGAATATTACTAGCCCCTAGTATGAAAACTATAAAAAATTTGGTGATATTTTGTAAAAATATTCAAATTTCCAATGATTTTGTATATAATCTCAATAAAATTTTTGGAATTATTAAAGTAAAATAATTTTATAATACAAAATTTGGGCAAACTTTTTTTAGAATAAATGGAAATTAGAGATACCATTTTTGAAAAAACATGGAAAATTAACCCACTTGCGAATATTAGCCTCTAAAATTTTCCCTCGTCATATCTATCTCTCTAATAGGTATCAATCTAGGAATTATATGGACTTTACTCTGCTAACTTTCATCATTAATACAAGTGAAATATTTATTATAGCAATATAAAATTATCACATGATGCTTCTCTAACCAATCCACACCAATCAAGAAATCATAATATACTAAAGAAATGACATTAAGATCAGCCTTAGTACTAAGTTCTTTTAAATCAATTGGACATTCTTTCACTAGTTCTGTAACTCTTCTCTTTACTCCTGTGGCTAATTGAACCAACCATGCCTTTCGGTGCTTGGTCTTCTCCAAATTAAATTTCTCTACTAATTTCAAGTCAATGTAACTAAGAATAGATCTTGAATTGATTAAAATAGCAATAGGATGATTATGCAACTTACCTTCAATTTTATTCATGTGTGTCTAGTGTTCAACCTGCTTGTTATATAACACAACATAGATCCTAGGCATACTTCTTCCCATGCCCTTCACTATATCAACTGCTTGAATACTGTGCATCATCTTCTTACTTCCACCCTTATAAGGACATACTGGAAATTTATGATATCCCCTACAATCCCAACATCTAATAGTTTGGACTAAGGGTTTCTTACCTCAAAAATCACTGCCCCTAAGTTCACTAAGAAATGGGGTTGGTTGTTATTACACTTGTGACTCATTCTTGAATGATAATGGTTTGAACCCATTCTTTCTTTGCTCCATGAAATTCTACTTGTTCTTGTCCCATTTTTTTTGTACAATTGATTTATATATGTTCTCCTCGTATACTTATTCAGCTTTCCTCATTGCAACAACCCCTAGTTTATTTTTTATGTCAATAAAATAAAACCAAGGCCACAGGACATGTATTCCAAGATGAATGTTGGGAAAAACACTTTAGTGGGCATCACTTATGATTAATTAATGGCTATGGAAATTAGAAAAGGAAAAGAGGCAATAATTGGTATTTAATTATGAAAATAAAGGAAAATATGAGAAAAGGAAGGTGAAGAGACAAAAAATTTCATGCAAGCGAAATTAGAAGAAAAATGAAGGAAAAGAAAGAAAATAGAGGCAACAATGATCGAAAGGCTTTAGAGAATTAATTCACAGCTTTTGGTTCAAATTTTGGTCAATTTAGCTTTTCTCTTTCCTACTCTTGCACATTTAGAGCATTCTTGGAGCATGCTTGGAGCACTCTAATATTCACTTGGATTTGGATAAAGAAGGAAAAGGAAAGAAAGGGAGCGTCAGGGAACAGTTGGATCAACAACTACAACTGAATTGCATTGTAGGTAATAAGTTGCATGTGAGATTTCCTTGCTGATTTCTAGATGCATGTGATTCTCTAGCTATGTGTTATCATTCGCATGGAGATTTGCCTGGATTGGAAGTGGTTTTATCGTTGACTTTCCATTTCCTGGATAGCCATGGTGTTGTGGGTTTTCCACTTGTTTTTTATGATTGATGCACAGGTTCCTTATGATTGTGGTTTAGAGAAAATACTCTCGAAGCCTTGGAACAACTTCGGTTGAGTTACTAGTTCCTGGAGCTATAGGTTGGGAGAAATTCTCTAGAGCCCTTGGTGGGTTGAGTTACTAGTACCTAGAGTCGTGGCTGGAACAAACGCTTTGGAGCTCTGGAAGGTTGTGGGTTGAGTTACTAGTTCCTACAACCTTGGACATATTGGGTAGAGACCAATCAGGTTGATGTTAGTGATTTACGGACCATAGAGGTGGAATCATATGGATGAGGGTTGAGATGGTTTAGGCTTTAGAAGCCATGGTTTGGTTTCGTTTTTATTTATTCCATGAGATCTCACATTCATGCTTGGAATATGGCATGAGGGTGATTGGATTAAAGAAATATTTGGTTCAACCCAATCTATGGTCGGGTGGTACATGAAAGTCCCTGACTTGGTTGACAATTTCATATGTTAATAAGATTTTTTTTTTCATTGTGATTTATGAGCACTTGTACTGGTTATCATGTTAACATTATGGTTTATTTTCCATGGTTTCTATGCTAGTTATTTGTTGGTTATATGTTGTTTATAATATGCATGTTACCTATGGCTCTTGTCATGATTTGTTAAGTTATTGAATGGTTGATGAATATATGGACTAATTAGTGTTTTTGCAGCTAGCTAGAGAGGGCTTAGATCCTTCGTGGTGATTCTCAGATGAAGACTATCAATTTATAATTAGATATGCATTCATGACCTGTAGCTTACATGTTTGCCATATATTTGACGAAATGTTTGTTATGAATTAGGCATATTTGGGTCAAGTTATTGCTTGAGTTTTGATTGGGTGGATTTTTCGTCACCTTTTATTACATTCTAGAAAGTTTTAGGAAATTATGGGTAGTGGTCTAGAGGCAGGCCTAGGTCTCGAAACCGCATTCTCATAACTAGAGGATTTAGGCCATGATCACATGGAAGGAGGATTGTGCGTGTGGTTGGAGTCCTATAAGCATAACCACACTCTTGCCTTGTTGTGCATGTGGTTAGGATGTTGGGTCAGAGAAAAATGGTTCCAACTCAGGTATTCATCACGTGGGGTGGCTTTCCAACTCCCGAGTGATCTGTAGTCTTTGTGGGAAGTTAGTAGTTGTTCAGTTTGTATGCCTCACTTCCTTAACTAGAACTTAGAGGTCAGGTCATGTCATAGTTACAATAGTCTCATGTTTACCTTTGCGAGCTTGTGAATTTGGGTAGATGTAAAAATAGTTTAACGGTTTGGATATTAATTTGTATTTTAAAAAATATTAATTAACGTTAAAAATTAAATGAAATATTTTATTAATTTTATTTTTATCACATTAATAATATAAGTTTATTTTTATAGTTAAATATTTTATAAATAATAATAGTCTAATTTTAAGGTTTGGTTAAGCTAGATATCAAATCAATGTATGAAATATTTTAAACATAATTCATGAAAACACATAATTCATGAAAACATAAAGGTAAATAACTTAGAAAACATAATAAAATGGGTAATGGGTAAAGTAAGGTAAATAATTTTAAAAACATTAAATAAGTTAAAAAAGAAAACATAATAAAATGGGTAAAGGGTAAAGTAAGGTAAATAAATTAAAAAACATAGTAAAATGGATAATGGGTAAAGTAAAAAAACTTAAATTATGATAAAATAATAATAATTTAATTTTAAGGTTTAGTTAAGCTAGATATCAAATTATTGTATGAGCTCTTTTATATATTTGCTCTCTTATTATTCCCTGTCACAGCAGGGTAATAATGTATTCAAAAAATATTGATGTTGATAATAATTTTAGATTTACCAAAAATTAAATGATTTTATTTAATGTTTACTTTTGATTTTTTTTTAAATATATTTATTTCAATTTTGATTGGTTCACTTCTTATTTTACAATGATTACATTGTACCACAAAATCTGTAATTTGTTGTACCATAAAATATTTTGTTGTACCAATATAATTAATAAAAATCAGTAATTACAATATAGCTCACAATAAAGTACTGGTGTCACTCCATTCTATTTACCAACTCTACAACTAATTTGTATGTTTGCAATTAACAATCAACGAGAATAAAGAAGAGAAATATATTAATAATTATGTGTGGTAAGAACATTATAAAATGATATTTATAGGTGCTCATTAAGGTGAGAGTAACGAATGATGACATAATAAATTAAAACATGTGATAGAGAGAATAGGGCATCTCATTACACTTCATGAAATAAAGAATAACAAGAACAACCATAAGCATGTGCTTAAATGTCTCACAGACTTGTTTCAACTTTTCTTTAAAAACTAAATTTGTTACGTGAACGACAAGAACATGTGGTTACTAATATTACATGCTTATCGCTTCTCCTTTTTAATGGAATTTTAATTGTAATTTGATTATTTAAATAGGGATGAGTAACTATTATATTAATTTTTAATAAATTTATTACTAAATAAATATATTTTAAAAATAATTATAATTATTCTTATTCCACCACAGTAGGGTAATAACGTACTCAAAAAATATTGATGTTGACATTAATTTTAATTATATAAAAAATTAAATAACCTTATCTAATGTTTACTTTTGAAAAAATTTAAATTTTTTTTTTATTTTGTTTAAATATATTTATTTCAATTTTGATTGGTTCACTTTTGATTTTACAACGATTACATTGTACCAAAAAATTTGTACTTTGTTGTACCATAGAATCTTTTGTTATACCAATGAAATTAATAAAAAACAATAATTACAGTACAACCCACAATAAAAGTAATAAAAGTACTCGTGTCACTTCATTCTATATACCAAATCTACAATTAATTTAATAAAAATGTCACATCATTCTATATATCAGCTAATCAACACAACTCAAGCAATAATGAAAATTGACGAATCAACTCATACAAGAATATCGGGAGTGTGTGATTTGTTTATTGATATATTAATCGTGTGATCGGTTTATTGATATTAATTGGAGCACCTTCTCTATATTTGGCAAAAGTAAAAAAAAAAATGAATATATTTTTAAAGCAACAATTACTCTCTATCATTTCGCATAAAGTCAAAGATAATTTTTTAGCGTTGCAATTTTTTTCAAGCCCAAACTTTGAAAGTGACCGCGACCACAAAGAATACCGATTGTGCAAGTGTGAAGAGAGGCATCTAAATGGATGATGAATATCACAACCATGTAGGATAGAATTAAGTTTAAAAGCTTTGAAATTTATTTAACAAATAAAAAAGGGGCACGATGAATTCTATTTTAGCAGACAACCCTTTTCATGGCAGTCACGAATTTGTGAATTTGTTTTCAAAATACTAAAAAGGTATTTACAAATTTGTTTGAATGACTTGTATTGACCAATTTATTAAAAAAAAAATAACATTTTAAAATAATGTGCTAAAATTTAGAAGTATTTGTTAATACATTTATTTTGTATTTATGATAAAGTATATAAAATATTTATTTGAGAAATTATTTATGTAAATAAATTTATGTTACCTAAGAGTTCAATATCATATGGTGCTTTTCTTAGTTTGGTATCTTGGTTTCATAAAGATAGATATGTCATATCTTTATAACATGAAATAGCTTAAATTTAAATATGACATTTCTAATTAGTTTGCAAAGTGAATTTCTAATTAATATGTAAATTGAAGAGTCTTTGAATTTTTAGATAGTATAAAGATTATTAAAATAATTTATTTATAATGTTGCCTAATTTAATATATTTATTATAATTTGTAATCTAAAATAATTAAATAAATAAAATTAAGTATTAAGAACATTACATTTTTCAATCCACATTATTATTGTTTTGATTTTTTAAAGCGAGAGCAATTAGAAGTATTTAAATAACTCACACAGTTATTTTGATTTTTTCTTATGTTTTAAATTTTCATCTATTATTATTTTTTTAAGCTTGATCGACGATATTAAATTTGTGTCATTATGATTTTTTAAACAATTTTAATAACAAAATTATTAATATTTTAATTGTATTTATTCTTATTTAAACTAAGCAATAGTACTCACTACTAATGATACAAATTTAATATCGTATATAAAGCTTAAAAAAATAATAATAAATGGAAATTTAAAACATTAAAAAAAATTATAATCATATAAATTTAATATGGTGGATAAAGCTTAAAAAATAATAATAGATGAAAATTTAAAACATCAAGAAATAATTAAAATAACTTTGGTGAATTATTTAAATAATTTTAATTATTCTTACTTTAAATTGTAGTGCAAAGTCAATTTTCCAAATAATATAGATTGGCGTCTTCAACTTTCTGACTCGTTTATGAAAGCCTATCCAAACAGTTTACAATACACTAAGAATCCCAAAGTGAAACATTCTATGCCAATTTAAGATTTCAATATCAAGCCTAAGAAATAGCCAATATAAATGTCTTGTAGAGCCAATATAAATGTCTTGTAGATACAAGTTCGACATCAAATAAAAGTAGCACAGGAATATATTTTTACCTCTTTCAACCAACCAATCAATATTGCTCTCATTTTCTCTTTAATTTCAACCTACGTTGTCATATAATATGGAGGTATGCAACTAATGGTTTGGACATATGGACATATTGTGCTACAAACTTTGACTAAAAAGAAAATAAAAAATTACCTTAACATTCCCAAAAAACTGCAATAATTAACAGAGACACACTTCAATCTTCCGGTTGAAGTTTTATATATCTTCAACATATTCAACAACATTCAATTGATTTTCAGGGTCTCCATCATCCATGATAGGAAGAGCATTGTGGCAATTGTTGTATGCATCCTGAAATTACGCTTATCAAGATTATTGAACTTTTTTTATCCTACTTACATCATAAATATACACAAAGATATTTGAAGTCTATAACACTTGCTAGTAATTTGGTGTGGACGTGGGTACTTAAAATAAGCAAGAATATCTACAAAGTAGCCCTTGTTCAAATACAATCATTAGTTCATACATTTCAAAATTCAATAATTGAACTAAGTGGCATGGAAACGCTAGCTATGTGGCCTTGTTTATGGAACAATAATGGATGATTCCAAAAGTTTGGAAAAAATAATGTCAATGCCATGAATGTGGAAGTTTAATTTCAAATGTAATCTCCATATAACTAATTAAAAGTCAAAACCTCTAAAAATGTAAATTGTCTATCCCCTTTATATTTGAACCAATAACTTTTTATAAAAATATTATTATCTTATTAAATCAAATTGTTACAATAATTTGAATTTATAAAATATATAAAAACATTCAATTTATTTGATATTTCAATTCTTAAGATTTTATATTAAGTGAGATTTAAATTTAAATTTTAAATGTAATAATATATTAACTTATCTATCAAATTACAATTAAAAATTAAAAAAATATATTTAATGCACATCTCAACTATACTCAAATAATTTATAAATAACTTACAAATAACTAAATGGAAAAACAAATATGTCCTATCTCTTCAAAATAAAATCAATTATTATATTTAAAAATAAAAATTAATAGAAATTATAAATAAAAATTTAAATACATCATAGTTTATCGTTCTCAACACCGAATTATATATAACCATTTAAAACAATTTCAACACAAATATATCTAAAAACAAATATATAATATCAAAAAATAAAAAACAATAAAAAGCTCTTGACATTGGAATTAGGCAAAGCATCATAACTCCTATGCATTACGGTGATAACAAAATTCTTCATTCTTAACTCAATAAAGTAATTTAAAACAAATTTTAAGATATATATTATATCAATTTTAAATTTAAAAATATATTAATGGGCCATCAAAAACTTAAAAATAATTCAAAGTTGGGATATTTTCTATAAAATAACATTAAAAGTTAAATAAAATATTTTAATGATTTTATTTTATTTCATTAATAATATAATTGATATGGAATAATTTGGTTCACTTTTAAAATTAATTCAGTGTATCACACATTTTCGATCTCCTTAAATACTTGTTTAAAAATAGCAAACACAAATTGGTAGCTCATTTGCCAATCCACACATTCACATTTGCCAGGCAATAACTTTATGTAATTGCTCTGTGGACACATATCAAATCATCCATCTAAATAATAAATACTCCATTGTTGACTCTATTATGACATCAAAACGCAAAAACCAAAATGTTTTGCGCCCAAATATTCAACCCAACTTCTCATACATGAACAATCTCACTTCACTAAAACCTCTGGCCTTGAACAACATCTAGCTTCAAAATGAAGCCAAATATTTCACTTTGCTAAGGGACTCGATGACAATAAATTTTCTCAAAAGAGAATCGAAGGCACAAGATAGAATTCAAACCGTTTAGGCTGAAAACAACTTCCTTATCTTGATTTCATTTTCTCATAAACATAGAACTCAAAAGGATTCATGTATATCCGCTTCCAACATAGAAGTAGTGGTTCGAATAAAACAATAGACAATGTAGACATAATAGAGAGAATACCTCATATTGTCCTAAACATGTATTTCTACAGATTCACCAATGGTTTGGATCCAAGTTTTTACCATGTAGTTTTAGGGTCCATCAGAAGATGTGAATGAATCAACGAACCCAGTTGGATGTGTCGAAAGACTTTCTTGGCTATCATCCAATCCGCTTGCACTTTTGTCCTCGAATGCTTGCCATTTCTTTAGAGCCCAAGGGAGACTCATCTCAAAATCAATTCCCCCAGAAATCATCATTATCTAAATCTTTGGGCTTCCATTTCTGAGGGTGATTAGAAGATGAGACTTGACCTTCTTTCTTCATGACAGTGATGCTTGCATCACTTTTCTCTTTGCGCTCATCCATCGCTACCATCGCTATCCCTGCTACCCGCATTCTAGGCTGTGTCACCTCTTCCCATAAAGGGGAAGCATTGAGGAAATGGGCAGGCTCCATGGGTTTTCAGGTTCATAGTTCAAGTGGTTGATAGTTGAACCTCCTTTCTTCATGCTAGTGATACTCACAACACTTTTCTCTTTCAGGCGGTTGACAATTGAACCTCCCTTTCTCTTTCAAGCGGTTGAAAGTTGAACCTCCTTTCTTCATCCCAGTGATGCTCTCAGCACTTTTCTCTTTGTGCTCATCCATCGCTCTCTGTTGCTGCCGACATTCAGGGCTGTGTCACCTTTTCATAGAAAGGGGTAGCATCTAGGAAATGGGCAAGCTCCATGGATTTTCAAGTTCACGGTTTAGGTGGGTGACAATGAGAGTTCAATTTTTTTTAATCGTCTAACAATTAATCAAACGATAGAGAAAAATATAGAGTGGTAACCTAGGGGAGATCTTCCGATAAAAACACCTTAAAGCGTAATAAATATGTGCTGCCTACAATGTTTAAACAACCACAACCAAGTAGAAAGACATAAATTAGAAAATATATAAAATATATAAATGCATATCCTTCTGGTTCACGATCCTTAAACAAAAACTATATATATGCTATGCATATATAGATATATATATACATGCATACATGTTCTCCCATGGATAACTAGACCCTTACCTCACGTATTACTCTATTCATTTCCCGCCTCCACGTCCCACGAGTAACATGATCTTGGGTCCACGTCATATTATTCACACCATCCACGACCTAGGCAAGCCATATTTCCCATGCTATCGGGCCATAAATGAACGGTGGGTGTATATGCCCACCATTCAATTTCGGCCTTAGCAAAATCGAACGGTGGACATATACACCCGCTGTTCATTTATGGCCCGATAGCATGGGATTTATTGACGGCCCACAACCTACACGATTATTATAATACTACCTTCAGGCCCTCTCCAATAAACCATCGGTGGTGAATGCAACTGGAAACTGACGACAAGGATTAAATAGTGAATAATGGGGGGCATCCAATGATGAAAGACAGAGGGTGGGGGGTCGCTATCATAGGTCCACCTTCCAATTACGGCCCCTCCATCCGAACGCTATCAATCATCGAGAGAATCGAACAACTCACAGAAAAAGCCACGGGGTGGGGTCCGATATTTTCACCCCTCCGTTAAACCCTTCCATCTCCCTTAGTGTTCTGTCTTGGAATAAAGTTCTGGTCTCGTCTATCAACACCACACCTCATTAGGGACCTCCACCGTAGCTACGACTTAACTCTGCCTTCGCGGCTTGTGCCCATAGCTTGAGCAATGCTGGCTATCGACTGTGGTTCCATGGCTTGGATCTACGCTAACTTTCCATAGTGTCGAGTCTCGTGGCGTTAAGGCTCGCCACCAATGCCTATCTCTAGAAGGCCCTCGAGGCCCCTTCATGCTTTACACCAACCTCTGCCCAAACGTTACAATGTTTAAAATCTCAACCTTCGAACAGACGTAATACATTCGATGGAGTGTGAAAAACACATGCTATAAGACATATGCAGAGCGTTTTGTATAACAATGTATATAAAACAATAAAATTTACTACACGTTATATAACTCCCTACATTCGAACATACACACATATATAGATAGATACACGCATTAGTCGAGGGGTATAAAACACTACAATATGAAACAAAAATATTTAATATAAAACATTATGTATATAAAATAATTTCTTATCTTAGCTTCATCTTAGAATTTTTTTTTCTTTATTCGCAATAATTTTATGTTGTTCTTGGGCACTTATGTGTCTTTAGGTGAATTTTGATTATTTTCACTAAATAATTTGTGAACAATCTGTAATTTCTTATTTCGCCTTCAAATCAGGTCGAACCAAACCCAATGATATAAATTGAGCTCTAATACCACTTTGTAATGTCCCCAACCCCCTGCTAGGCAATGCTACCACAGCCCCGACACCTAAAAACACATTATCTCTCTATGGAGTCAAAACCCTAACCTTATTACTATTGTACCTAAGCCTAACAATATTCAATTTACATGGATGCAATTACAAAATGCTTGTAATGTCAATTTTAACATGTGTGTGTGTGTGTATAACACGCACAACGGAAATGGAAACTAATGGTAATTAAACGTCACCTTAACCAAAAACTACAAATGCATGCACAACATTATATAAAGGAAGTATAAGCATTTGTACATGAAACCTTGAACTAGGGTTTCAATAATAAACTCAAGAATACATGAAAGGGGCATAGAAACACATGACATTAATTAACATGGCACATAACATTAAACACTTATCTTGCTAAGGATATCTAACTAGCTACGAGCTCTCCACGTTCCACGTTGCGATAGACTATGTGGTTCATGAATTTCAACCATGGGTCACCTCCAAGCTGGGGCTTCAACTCCACAAGCAATGGTAAACTAGAAACACAACATATCGGTGGCTAAGGTACCAACCCAAAAGACATGAATCCAATCACAGGCTCTACTTTCTCGAACCTGAACCCAAATGGAACCTTACAACTAGCCAGGATTGTCTTAGCTCTGGGATTTTAAGAGCTCATGCTACTCTTAAGTCTTCTAGGTATCCTCTAGGCCATAAATAGGAACAATTCCCAACTAGTGTAGAGCCCAAGCTCAGGTCTCACCAGTTGGTTTCTTAGAATCGACATCCAACCATAAAAATCCTTAGAGTAAAATCAAAATGATCATGATCATCATAATCCATCCAATATATACTCTATATCACTGCATGGCCTCTCTCAGCCATGTGGCATACCTTGAAGCCACATGGGCCCCATGTGTCCTCATCATCAACAACCGTCATCAACAAATCATTTCCTATCACCATGGAGGTGCACAACCTCCCATACTCTTACTTTCGAGTGGGATCCACAACCAACCTATTTTATATTATTATCAAAAATATGTACATCAATTGCATCATATCTACAAGCTTAGCCCTTTGGCCTTAACCAAAACCGGCATATATGCTTGGGCACACTCACCCCCCCAAAAAAAGACACATAGACACACAAGCTCGCAAAAGGGACTCTTGTTCACTAGCCTAATATCAGGGTACATATATTTACATCATAAATTGGCAAGAGTGTTACAAAATTATTCATGGATTTTTTAAACATTTCGTAAGGGATCCATATAGCAATGTTTTAGCACCAAGACATTTTCCATATATACACACATCAAACAATATTCCTAAAACTCAATGAAGCATATAGGTAAATAATATGAGATTATAATAAATCAACTCTAATTGGCATTGAGTACTCAATTCTACTCACATTTCATTCAATTACTAATAAATTAATATGATATTGCATATGGATTGAGTGGGGTGGAAGAAAATATATCTTTTATATATTAAAATGTTAAAATAACAAAAAAATATAATATCTCATCGTCATTGTTGATACCTTCATTATTTATCTCTACATGTTTCTACCCTATGCCACTTATTTAACTTCAACTCCATTAACAAGTTCTATTTTTACTATTAAAGCGAAACTCAATAATAGTTTAGACCTATGTCAAAACTAGCCTATCCCAAAACTGAAATTGTAATAAAAATCAAGTACCTATAACGTTCAATAATCCTAAAAATCCTGGGTAAATAATTTTCGAAATAATTTCTAGCAATGTGCCTCAACTAGTCAAGGCCCTTTCTCCCAATATGCTCTTATTATTTATAGAAGTAATTATTTAGGTCATTAAAGTTAAATTTCATAGATATATTAGTGCACAACCTCTACGATCCCCACTAAAGATGAGATATCTTACATAATTACTACTTTATTGGCCCATTTCAAAGGATTTTGCAAATTGAATTAAGGATAAACTTTTGAGGAAGTCACAAAGCTAAAACTTATATAAATAAGGAAGCAAATGTTAGATGCATAGTAAATGAATGGAAATATAAAATTATATGTAACTAAATATAATTATACTAGTAAAGATTATGAAAATGGTAACATTAAACCTCAACAAACATAGAAATATAAAAGAGAAATGTTAAGAAGGGCAAGTTCACAACTAATATATCTTATATTAAATTTCAAAAGTATATATCACTAAAAGAACTAAAACTAAATTATAAATTTAATAAATATTTAAAAAAATATAAAAACTTTAAAATTTAAAATAATAAAATATTTTTAACATATATATATTCTAAGTATTAATACATTTTAAAAAATCACAATATATAAAATTACTAAAAAAAAAATAAGTTAAAATACTTATAAATATTTAAATTCATAACTTTTTAATCTATTTAAATTAATTAAAATAACAACCTAAACATGATTGTAATTTCATTGTGAACCTCCTTTTTAACTTAATACAATTTTAAAATTAAATAATATATAAACATAAGTAACAACATTTATTTAATTTTTCAACTTATTAAAGAATATAAGGATGTCTACCGAGAAAGAAAATATAGCTCATTTTTCTCTTTAATATTGAGATGCAAGTTGAAGCACAATTTTATTATTCCATGGCTCAATAGGGATTATAACACTCGCCTCAGTGGTTAAAGTTTCTTGAGTCTCGATTAATTTTCCAAGTTTTTATGGTTTTTTAGTAACTTTAATCAAAAGTTTCAGAAAATGTTAAAAATTTTCATTTTCCTTTCAATAAACAAATCACATATTCTCCTACACTATGTTTGATAGCTTCATGTCTTGGTATTGACAATTCCCATATATTATGTGAATTTATGAATTAATACTTATTATACACTATTAAATGAAGTGTCTTTTTAATGTGTGTGAGGAATAAGTGTTGAGTGCGTGGAGCAAGGAACACAAACTTTCTTTCGTAATGTTTCATATGTCTACATACATTCTTGCACACCTCCCTCCCGTACAAAACTACATATTAGTCAATTAATTACAGTTTTTGTCTTATTAAAGTTTGAGGCATGAAAAGTTTGAGTTACTTAAAAGATTTATCAAGTAGAATCAACAAATATTAGTATTCATGGTTCCCGATTACTAAGTGCATTTTTCATGTCACATTTGTGAATTAAATACTTATTATCCAATATTAAATGAAGTATGTTTTTAATGCATGTGAGGAAGAAGTGTTGTGTGGGAGAATGGGTGTTCGGAGAAAGGAACATAAAATTTCTTTGAAATGTTCCATATGACCATATAGATTCCCCCTCCGGACACTTCTTCCGCACACCTACCTCCCACAGAGCACTAGATATTAGTGAACTAATTAGCAGTTTTGTCCTGTTAAAGTTTGGTTTGTGTATATAGTGGTGTGAATCTTAGTATACATGCTTCTCGAATACTAAGTGCATTTGTGATTTAACGTTTGTCAATTAAATACTTGTTGTTCAATATTAAATGGAGTGTCTTTTTAATGTGCATGAAGAAGAGGTGTTGAGCGAGAGAATGGGTGTACAAAGCAAGGAATAGAAACTTTCTTCTGCAATGTTTTGCACCTCCACATACATTCACGAGTCACACACTTCTTCTACATATCTCCCTCTCATACAATAGTACATATCAATAAATCAATTATCATTTTTTCTTATTAAATTTTTGAGCATGAAAAGTTAAGTTTGCATGTATATCAGTGAGAATATTGGTATACACGCTTTCCAAATACTAAGTGCATTTATGATTTCAAATTTGTCAAAGAAATACTTATTATCCAATATTAAATGGAGTGTCCTTCTAATGCATGTGAGGAAGAGGTGTTTTGTGGGAGAAAAAGTGTGCAGAGCAAGGAACATAATATTTCTTTCGCAATGTTCTGCATCTTCGCATACATTCACCTTTTGCACACCCCTGTAAAGTTTCTTAGGGCTATGTTATTCTTTGCTTTGATAATTTCATTTTTTTCATTTACACATTAAATTCAACACATAGCATCATATCATTATTCATATCTATAATAATTATTCAACAACATATGTAATTATATAGAAAGAATAACATCATCATCAATGCAGCAGACCATAAAGGAACAATATAAGAAAATCATTCACACATAAAGACAGCAGGATTGGTTGGAGACTAGGGAAAAACCAACCACGGGGGAAACCCTTTCAAATTATTATTCTTATTAGATTTTCATTGAATGATCGAGAAAAAGAGAGAGTACAATGATCCATATCTTCTGCAATAATCCTATCCAGCAAAATCAACTAAACAACATCATAAGATGAGCCCAACAATACCAATATTCAAAACCCTGATTCAGAAGCCTACGAAATACTATCACTGTTTGTGGTCAACTACCGAACTCTGTGGTCAAATGATGAAATATTCGGTCAAATGTAAAATTCAACCCTTATGTCCCAACCACACAAAGACAATATCGTGTGTGCAACTAAAACCCTACAACCACATGCATAGGCTTGCATGCCTGTAGTTATGACTGAAATTTATTTTTTGCATGCCTGCGGCTAGGAACCAAAAACCCTAGAACACATGTGCGATCTTCGTACCCTACAATTTTGGACCTGTGCAAGCACATCTCTGCGAACTGCCTCAGACTTGAGCGAGCCAAAACAAAAGAAGAGAATAGAAGAATACTTCATGATGATGTAAAAATGAGGTTAAGGTCACTTGTATTTATAGACATCCAAGAGTGTCCAATTTTCTTTAAGGTTAACCTGATCAAATGTGCACATGTGAGATTTAATTCAAAAATACACTTTCCCTTATCCAAGTTGAGTTCTTCAGTAGTCAACATTGGTCTTCTCAAAAAGAGGAATCTCATCCCATGGTTGGAATTTGCCACTAAGATGCCAAATTAACACTCCCGCTCAGCTAGGGAGAAATTCCAACTACATCATATAATCATCACAAGTATCCTATCATCAAATCATGACCTATCTCAAGTATCTCATCATAAAATGTCATCACTTCTCATCTCGGTTCATCTTTTCTTATTCCTTCTTATCTCTTGATTTTCTCTACTCATATGTTGAGCATTAGCGAATCTAAAAGAAGAAAAATTTGACATTGGAGGGGAGCCTAAGCTACCGAACTATATCCATCGGGGAGCCACTGCTACCACCTGGAATCACTACCTGTGGGGAGTCCAATGCTACCACCTTGGAAACATCAGAGAGCATATCACCAAGGAGCACTGCTCAACCTAGAACCACATAAGGGAGCACATCTCAACCTAGAAACCAATGAAAATGAGGAAGGTCCTATTGGAAATTCTCACCTCATGTCCATGATAGTGGGGAAGGTCCTATAGGACACTCTCACCCCATGTCAAGCAATAGCCAAGATACCACTTACCAAGTAAGGATCACAACCATCCCATGATGCAATCAACGGGAAATATACCAATTTATATACGAGGTACAAATCACAACCATCCAATTGCTTGGTTATATTCCCAAAAATGACACTCAATAGTCATGTGGTAGAACACCTGCATCATAATTAGCTTGGGTTGCACACCTCCAAGCACACTCTTAGCCTATTGGCCCGACATGGAGTGGTATTCCTAACAAGCCCAACTTGTGGGTATGATGCCAACTGGGGTATACTCTACATAGACCAATATAGGGGAGAAATATATCTGACCCCATGGGTAAGAGATAGGGGTGATACCCTATTGTCAATATATCCCTCAACCCCAGGAGCCTTTATCTCAATTACACACACTGGGAGCCTAGACAAGGATGAAGAGTTGGGTTAGTGTCCTCGATCATCCTTTCTCTCTATAGGTTAGAAACATATCATTGTGCTAATATCTGGTATCGTCATAAACAAATCACTGAAGATTTCAATCATAATGTCTTAATAGAAGCAATCTCCTGTGCTTTATGCAGATTTTTGGTCAATTTTGAGACAAAATCAAAGATTTAATGAGCACTTGGCAGCCAAATTCGTGGAAGAACAAGGGAGAGGATTTGTAGGAAGGTGTCCCCTTCATTTATGAGCCCTCACCTCGAATTCTCCATCAAAAACTCAGATCACAAGGGGCAGCCAAGCAAGTCAAGTAGGACTGCTGTTAACTGCAAGTTTTGGCAGCCGAGTTCCTAAAGTTGAGGAGGGTTGTTGGGGTCCTCAATTTGTATAAATAAGAAGGCTTAGGGCCTCAACTCAGTTATTCAGATTTTAGTCAGTTTTTAGTCAGATTTTAGTCAAGAGTTAGTCAGATGTTAGTTAGATTTTAGTCAATAGGTTAGCTCTGCCTTTCAGCACATTTTCAATTGTTTCTTGTAGACAGTTTTTGGGATGTAACTATTATTTATTGATCAATAAAGATGAATCCAGCTTTGCACCAGCTCTAATCTTTCTTAGGAGGCTGTAGCTCTTGGGGTTGGGCCCAACCCAAGTGCCCAGTACCTCCTTTGTGTACTTTTATGTGTCTTTGCTGCATTCATAGAATAATTTCTGTTATTTAGGTTAAGATCTTGCTTTGTTACTTAGGTTGTTTTTGATGATTAAACTAGCTTTTCATGTTCAGGTTGATTTGATAGGTTGGTAACAGAAAATATCTTCGAAAAAGGCCATCAAGCAACCCTTGATCTCACCTCTCCCTCCTCGGGACCATGAGCTAAGACCAAGGTGTCCTTGCTGCCACAAAAACGTTGTTCTTACTTCTTCATGCAATTGCTAGTGTTAGATTCTTAGTGCAGAAGTTGATACCAGTTGTGATTACATGCCTAGATCTGTTCTCACTTCATTTTCATAGTTATCTTACATGATTTTCTACCAATAAAGTTATGTTCATCATGATTGCTGGGTTTCTAGGTCAAATTAGGTCAAGATAGCTAGATCTTTGGTTTGCATAGTCTTTGTTTGATTAGTTTTAAGAAATAGTGTGCAGATCACTTGTAATACATCCCTACCTATCCTTCCTTCATCATACCACCTGATCCAACCCCTAATTCCAGATTCCTTCCCTTCACTCACCACCCTTTTCCAACTTGACCTAATTTCTATATCTTTGTGCAACCTTGCTCCTTCCATCCTTGAATGAATCCAACCACCTTAAACACTTCTTAGCTTCATCTACTATGTCTTAAACCCCTTCACATCCTCAACCATCCTCCATTTCCACTTTCCCACCATTTTTCCACCATTAACCCTCCAAAATCATCTCTCGGCCCTTCCCTTAGAACATCCTGTAGAACCCCTGCAGATTTCCTGTAGAAGATTACGTGAGCAGTTTCTCGAGATCTGATCATTGTGAAACTCTCTAGAAGGGTGCTAGGGACCCCTTAGGCTCTCTTGTCACCTTCCCAATCTCCTGCAAATTCCCACTCCATTTCCTTTCACCAATAAATCCCTGCACAGTTAAACATAGTTAAAGCACATGCATAATAATATTGCAAAATTACTCAAAAGTACAAAAAGATGTTTCTTCCACATTTTCCTTCAGAATTAGCTTAAGTACATGCATTTCATATTGACAGTAGTCCATGGCATCCATTTCAGTAGTTTCTCTCTTTTTCTTGCAAAGGTAGGGTTAATGGGTAAAACTAGTGTTTTCTAGGGTTTGCGTTTCCTTTCAGCTTTCATCTTCATTCTGCAAGTAGAATAGCCCTTTTGAGATTAGCTTTCTTCAATCATGATTAAAATCTTCTTCTGAGAACTCATAGAAGTTGGCTTGAGCTCCTAGCGAACTTGTGCCAGCTGATCAAGTGACAGTCGCGGCAAGAGCTAGTACTTGTGCATATAGCAGCGTCGCTTCCAAGTTTGTTACGAACTACCGGGTTGATAAAAGTAAAGAAGGGAGTCCCAGGAGTTGCAACATTATTGATGCAATACTGGAGCCCACCATCTATTTGGTGCCGTTGTCAGGGAAGCGTCAGAGTATTGGTGATTGCTGCTTTTCTTCTATTTTCTACTACAACCTTCTGCTAAGTAGTTTATTTTAGCAAGTGTAGAGTAGATTGTTTCATTTCCATTCTGTAATTTCAATTCTGTAAGCATAGATTAGCATTTCAATTCCGCAATTTCAATTTTGCAAGCGTAGCCTAGCATTTCATTCCTGCAATTTCATTTCAGCAAAATAGATTAGTCATTTCCTGCTTTCATTTCAATTCTACATTTTCATTTCAGCAAGATAGATTTTAGTTAGTTGTAGTTCAATCTATTTTAGTTTTGCAGGTACAAGCAGAAAAAAAACAAAAATCAACCAAAAATATTTCCTTTCATGCCTTGTAGGAGTAGAGATAAGTCAAAAAAGTTTGCACAACACCCCCACTGCTACACACAACCAACATTCTCTCTTCTTCGATGGTTGTGATTAAGAAGAACCCCTAGGTGGGCAACAAGACATATTTGAAGAACCTCTAGGGTAGAAGAAGAAGAAAACATTCCTCTAGAGAAAATGGCTACAAGCAGAAATGTTGGGAGCAGTACTTTATCCAAAAACGAATTTGCAAATCAGATGGAAGATTTCAAGAGCGAGGTGAGGCAGTTTCTTGCCATGCAAATGGATACCTTGTGGATCCAAAGGAAGCAAGAGGAAATCAAGAGGGATTTGGCCATCTTTTGTCCTAGGTGCACTAGAAAGCATCCTAGGAATGAATGTCCATTGCACTCCATAGAAGTGTGTTTTGTCTATGAAAGAGACCATCCTACGAATCAGTGCCCCTCCTTGCTCGGACTTAAAGCTACATATCAGAGGGCCAAAGGAGCCACTACACCAGTCTATTATATGAACCAAAGGAGGCCACATGGACCCATACCTTACCAGCAGGGAATGCAAGGGACATCCCAGACCTATTACGACCCCTATCAAGCCACTTCCATGCCTTCTTGGGGTCCCCTTGCTCATCCTTCCTGGTCCACACCTCCTCCTCTGTCCTTCACATATCCATATTATGCCCAACCAACTGCTCATTCATTTCACTCTTATGCTTAGCCATAGCCTCAGTGGAATGCACCTCATCAGGGGTGGAGGCCCCAGTATAACACTCTTGCCACTCCTTTTCCTCCACCACCTGCTCAATCGCAACCATCGCCTCCTGCTCCACCAAGGCAACCCAAAATGCCTACCAACCACAACCCCATCCACATCCATCTCAAATATACACCCCCACTCAACTACTCGTACCACCATTTCAAAACCCGCACATCGGAGTAGCTCAACCCAATTACAATGCTAAGACACAACATTTCCAAACAACTCCATTTGAGCTCAATGATATTCATCATAGCTTAGAAAGAGTATTGCAAGAAAGAGATTATCTTGATAGCATTGAAGGGCCACATCCAACAAAAGAAGATTCAAAAGAGGAGATCAAAGAACCATGGGTTTCACTTGATGAAGAGAAGACATTAGAATCAGAGATCGAGAGAGCTCCCTAATGGTTACCATCAAATCCTCCATGTATTCAAGAGAAAAATCAGCAAAAAGAGGAAGATGAGAAGGTCATGGTAGAAGGTGACATGAAGAATGATCCAGATCAGCAAAAGGACCAAGGATATTAGAGCTATATTGAGATATGGTTCCAAAAAGTCACTAAGTTGCAACAGTACTCTCTTCCTCAGCTATGTTTGATCCCTTCAAAGTCAAATCATTTGGTCTCTGAAATCTGGATACTTGTCTAAGCATGCATTTCAAGCCTCCACATCATTTTGTCTATCATTTCGATGTGCACATGGCTCCATTGGAAGTATTATTATACTTGAAAATGATTGTCTTTCAAGTAGGGTAGGGTAGGAAAAAAAAAATGAAAATAAGAGGAAAATAAAAATCTAAGGTGAAAACCTTCTCTGAGGTGCCTCAGATTGGCTCATTGATTGAAAACCTCCATGAGGTGGTCAATGGGTTGGAAGGAAGAGAAAAGGAAAAGAGAATAAGATCCCTGGGTGAAAACCTCCCTTGGAGGTGCCTAAGGTAGGCAATTAGGGTGAAAACCTCCTTGAGGCACCCTAGTTGTTTTCAAAAAAAAAAGGAGAAAAAAGAAAGAAGAAAAGAGAAAAAGAAAAATAAACCTAATTTCTATTGAATAATTGCAGGTTGCAGGAAAGACATTGCAGGTTAGGAGGATCGCACAAGACAAAGACAGAGGTCAGCACCAGGCTACACACATCCCTCACAATCTATTCCTCCATGACCACTACCCTTTCCTAAGATTTGGTCTCATTCGGACTGAGATTTCACCTTCTACAGGAAGTTTCAGGAAGATCCTGTAGAGCCTACAAACAAGCCAAAATCGATCTCAAAAGAGGACCTGAAGGTTGAGAATCTTTCTATGAGGCCTATAAACATCTCTGTTTCCATCCCTCACCATTCTCCATCATTTTTTTCACCTCATTGTGCTTCTTTCCTGAAAACTGTGTTTTCTACAGGAAGTTCCTGTAGAAATTACAAAGAGCTAGAAATGGATCTTAAAAAGTAGTTTGGTGAACATGGAAGCTTCATAAAGGGTTCATAAATCCTTTTGCAATCTTCAAACCTCTCTCCCATCAATTCCAAATCTACATTATAGCCCAAGCTCATTTTTTCTTACTGTGCAAAAAACTGCAGAATGCTTTGAAACAAAAATACATAGAGCAGAAATTTGTTTTTCCCCTAACTTGAAAACCGTGCATCCATTTAAAAAACTGTTCTATGGGGAGTTGTATATGGATGATGGAAACATGCCCGAGCAATTTCAGCCAATTCCAGTGCATGGTTTCCAAGAAATCAACCTCCATCACCTTCAACAATTTTTGCATTTTCTCCATATCTGAGCATCCATTTCAAAACTTGTTTCATGAGGAGATGCATATAGGTGATAGTAACCTGCCCAAGCAGTTTTAGCCAATTCCAGTGCACGGTTTTCGAGAAATTGACCTCTATCATCTTCAGCCATTTTTAGTTTTTCTCGATATCCATGCATCCATTGACCACAATTTTGCTATGGGAGGTGCATAACGATGATAGAAGCATGCTCAGAAAGTTTCAGGTCAATCCGATCTATCGTTTGGGAGCTATGGAGAAAACAAGTTGCTGTCCTGCAGAAATCCAACATCAACAGCATGAGGGTGCAAATCTGAAGGATGAAACAGACTTCTGCAGCTTAGATCCAGCCAGAGGATACCTGCACAAGAAAAATAGCCACACATCAGACAACAAAAAGCATATAGCATAAGGGATCCAGGCATGCAGTAATGGAATATGAGCATGCAGCAGCAAAAAGAACCAAGCAGCACGTCAACTTACAGGTAAGTGTCTAAACCAGTTCCTCTATTTGCATCTGTGTGATTCGAAAGTGCATGAATAAATGAAATGGTTGGATTAAGATAGAAAGCTATCCAGCTAACCTGACACCCTCAGCTAGATTGATTGCACTCATCCAGTGCACGTGTCTAGTCAACTCACGAGAAATTAAAAAAAACATGTAGTGGCAGATGTTCTGAACTCCAGAGCACATGATGTCAAGTGATTAACAGGTAGAAAACATGAAGTTTCATGACAGCACTGCAGTCTGCATGGGGCCAACGCACATTTCTGCCACCTCATCTCCTCACCATGAATCACACCAGCAATTAAAAGACAGCTCAGTTAATGCATTCACCACTATTTGTTCATTGTGCCTTCACGACGTCCCCAACTGGAGTACACGTCTACCACTTCCAAAGCAGCTAACCAATGGTCCTCTACAAGATTTCTGCCTGATTTTTCGAGATTTCTACCTGTTTTTTTTTTAAATCTCTTGCCTAACGGGCTCTACAGGAAGCGTAGTTTCGTTCTACAGGAAATGAGAGCCTTCTACAGGAAAGGCAGAAAACAACCCTGTAGAAAGAAAACCCAGGATTTTCAGCGAATTTCAAGCTCAAAACAAGGTAGGATCTAAAAAACTCCTCTATGCATGGTATGTTTGTGCAAGGTGGTGAATTGAACAACATCAGATTGGAAAATCAGAGGAAAAGTCTGCCTATGTAGTGGAAGTAAAACATTTTCCTGCATATTGCACTGAGTTTCCCCAGTTTTCCTGCATCAAAAATCTCCTCCACGTTTTCTTTTTAAATTCTCCTATAGGGAAGATATATGCAGCCGTGGAGGCCAGCCTATGCATGTGTAAATTTTTTTTGGATTTGCATATCTGTCTGTGTGCTGAGAAGAGAACCTGATCCTTGTCCTCTGCCTGTAAAAACAAAATTCTTCATTTCATAAGAAAACAGTCGAGTTCTGGGTGACAGCAGTCTTAAAACAAGGGAATTATTGCTAGTTGATATTAGACACACGAGAAATTCCTTCTTAGGTTCAGGGGAAACCAAATTCAGCTATCCTCTGTTTCAGATTGACTGTTTGGTTGCTTGAGCATTTCCTTTTCTGATTAAAAGATAAAAAGAGCACTCTCACCATGCCAGGAGGATTCATAAGGGGAGAACACACTGAAGAAGGTGAGAAAATGAATGATGAAGAAACACAGGACATTCAAGCACATAAAGAACAGAAAGAAAAAGGGGAAATGGGCTATATTGCTGAGCCTAAAACAGAGGAAGAAACAACAGCAAAAACACCAAGGAAAGAGGATGCAGAGTAGGACAGAGAAGGCCGAAAAAGCCCAAACAAAGGCTGCCACAGCCAAAGCAGGCACACAAAAACAAAAGGAAAAGACACACCCTGAGATCTCAGCAACACACACAGAAACAGTTGACACAGGGATTTCTATAGGAAGCAAGGAAAAGGAACAGAAAGCGGAGAAATCACTTGAGATATTGGCAAGGGAGGAAACAACTATGCTGGCTGCATTAAGCACACCTACAAAACAAAAAGAAAAAGGAAAAAGGCAAACCTCCATGTATGTTAAGGCAAAGAAAAGCACAATAATTCAAACAAGCAGAATAGGAGGAGCAGTGGAAGGACATGGACAAGAAGGCAGAATTTTATGGCTCACATGAGTAGACCACATTAGAAGCTTGGGATGATAAGGAGGCCACCAGAGCCAAAAAGAATGAAGAGATAGATTAGTTGCTCAGAGGATGAGCAACACCTTCAGTAGGGGGTGATGATAAGCCCCAGAAATGGGTAATTATATGGGCTCATTTAGCCTCCTAATTCGACTTAATCCACCATTATCATTAGTTTATTGCATTTTTTTATATTATATTTATGCTAATAGAGTGAATTGGGTTAGTCATTATGCCAAAAAGTTTAATGTGTGCTTTATGCAGATTTTGGGTCAATTTTGAGACAAAATCAAAGGTTTAATGAGCACTTGGCAGCCAAATTCGTGGAAGAACAAGGGAGAGGATTTGTAGGAAGGTGTCCCCTTCATTTATGAGCCCTCACCTTGAATTCTCCATCAAAAAATCGAAGCACAAGGGGCAACCAAGCAAGTCAAGTAGGATTGTTGTTAACTGCAAGTTTTGGCAGTCGAGTTCCTAAAGTTTAGGAGGGCTGTTGGGGTCCTCAATTTGTATTAATAAGAAGGCTTAGGGCCTCAGCTCAGTTAGTCAGATTTTAGTCAGTTTTTAGTCAGATTTTAGTTAGGAGTTAGTCAGATGTTATTTAGATTTTAGTCAGTAGGTTAGCTCTGCATTTCAACACATTTTCGAGTTTTTCTTGTAGACAATTTTTGGGATGTAACTATTATTTCTTGGTCAATAAAGATGAATCCAGCTTTGCACCAGCTATAATCTTTCTTAGGAGGCTGTAGCTCTTGGGGTTGGGCCCAACCTGATTTCCCAGTACCTCCTTTGTGTACTTTTATGTGTCTTTGCTGAATTAATAGAATAATTTCTGTTATTTAGGTTAAGATCTTGCTTTGTTACTTAGGTTGTTTTTGATGATTAAATTAGCTTTTCATGTTCAGGTTGATTTGATAGGTTGGTAACAGATAATATCTTTGAAAAAGCCATCAAGCAACCCTTGATCTCACCTCTCCCTCCTCGGGACCATGAGCTGAGACCAAGGAGTCCTTGCTGCCACAAAAACACTGTTATTTCTTCTTCATGCAATTGCTAGTGTTAGATTCTTAGTGCAGAAGTTGAAACCAGTTGTGATTACATGCCTAGATCTATTCTTGCTTTGTTTTCATAGTTATCTTACATGATTTTCTACCAATAAAGTTCTGTTCATCATGATTGCTGGGTTTCTAGGTCAAATTAGGTCAACATAGCTAGATCTTTGGTTTGCATAGTCCTTGTTTGATTAGTTTTAAGAAATAGTGTACAGAGCACCTGTAATACATCCCTGCCTATCCTTCCTTCATCATACCACTTTCTCTAACCCCTAATTCCAGATTCCTTCCATTTAGTCACCACCCTTTTCCAACTTGACCTAATTTCCATATCTTTGTGCAACCTTGCTCCTTACATCATTGAATGAATCCAACAACCTTAATCACTTGTTAGGTTCATCTACCAGGTCTTAGATCTCTTCACATCCTCATCCATCCTCCATTTCCACTTTCCCACCATTTTTCCACCATTAACCCTCCAAAATCCTCTCTCGGCCCTTCCTGTAGAACATCCTATAGAACCCCTGCAGACTTCCCGTAGAAGATCACGTGAGCAGTTTGTCGAGATCTGATCATTGTGAAACTCTTTGTAAAGTTGCTAGGAACCCTTTAGGCCCTCTTTTCACCTTCCAAACCTCCTGCAAATGCCCACTCCATTTCCTTTTGCCAATAAATCCCTGCACAGTTAAACATAGTTAAAGCACATGCATAATAATCCTGCAAAATTACTCAAAAGTACAAAAAGATGTTTCTTCCACATTTTCCTTCAGAAATAGCTTAAGTACATGCATTTCATATTGACAGTAGTCCATGGCATCCATTTCAGTAGTTTTCTCTCTTTTTCTTGCAAAGGTAGGGTTAACGGGTAAAACTAGGGTTTGCATTTCTTTTCAGCTTTCATCTTCTTTCTGCAAGTGTAATAACCATTTTGAGATTATCTTTCTTCCATCATGATTAAAAGCTTCTTCTGAGAACTCATAGAAGTTGGCTTGAGCTCCTAGAAAAATTGTGCCAGCTGATCAAGTGATAGCCGCGGCAAGAGATAGTACTTATGCATATAGCACCGTCGCTTCCAAGTTTGTTACAAACTACCGGGTTGATAAAAGTAAAGAAGGGAGTCCCAGGAGTTACAGCATTATTGCTGCAACACTGGAGCCCAGCACTAAGGGAGCACCCAGATGTTCTCATCTTATCAATAACGATCCCAAACAACATCAGTACATCCATGCAGTCACATATCATAAGAAGAATATCTCAGACAAGAAAATGATTGTCTCATGCAAATATTTGGAAGGGTGCTTGGCGGAAACTCAATGTGTATGAAGTGGCTCAATCATGAATTCACTCAGGTTGCTCTCTCTCTCCTCTCTCTCTCTCCCTCTCTCTCTCTCTCTCTCTCTCTCTATATATATATATATATATATATATATATATATATATATATATATATATATATATATATATATATGTTCACATAGAACATCAATTCTTTGATCAACTATTGATTTCCAAGTCAGGTTCAACAATATCTCTTCATAAATTCTTGAAATTCAATCGAAGTTTCCAAGGATTTGCATTTCCACTTTCCAAAAACTCTTCAATAGCTTCACAATATAGATTTTCTTTTCCAAACTTCAGAAAGTAATTCGTCATTCCATGATTCATCGTTTCGGTATTCAAAGGGAAACTCCCTCATAATTTGATCATCAGAGGCTCATTACCTGTCAAGATTAGACCATTATTATATAAAACCAAAATCAATGTCATACCTTGCACCAATTTGAATTAGAGGTTTGGATCGACAAATCTTCCTGGCTTCACCAGGTAACTGTCAATGCAGACATACTAGGCTTGGGAAGCTTGCTTCAAACCATACAATGTTATTTGCAAACATTATACTGATCAAACCAACATAATCAGCCTCACACAAATCAACACTATATAATCAAATTAACTAAGTCGACTTATCAAGCCTTAGATGCCAAATGAAAGATAATATCAAAGTCATATTTTTTTTTTCCAATATCCCTATGAAAAATAATTTGGTCCAAGTGTCAGGTAGAACTCACATCCAAATACCAATTCATGACTTCATATATTGTCATATCAATAAATTATTATTAAGTAATATCAAATTCCACTAGGCGATCCACATAATATGAATTATTTCTTTCATTATACATCAAGGATATTTTTCATGCATCCATTGTGAGATTACTACATATTGAATCACAACTTCAACCAATGTGCCAAATCCAATGATACCAATACATAATCACTATTGAATACCAATATTAGTCATTGAAAGTCATTATGCCCACATAACACTATAATCAAGGCAAATCATCAGTTATCAAGTCAAAACCCTAATTTATTATTGTGAGTTCAATCAACCCATGAGCCAAAACATATCTATGAACTATCGTTTCAAAAATTACAATGCTTCTCATCTATATTAAACCAATAATATAGATCTTATCAAACCCCTACAATTTTTATCAATTCCTGTCATATATTAACTTCAATGATTAAATCAAAATGACATATTGATATGCATATTATGGTCCCCTGCAAACAAAATTTTAGTCAACACATTCACATTCTCTATAGTAGGTCAAACATTCAAACTTCCCTGACCACTTATATTTCCTGCTTCATATCTGTAGGACAGTCATACTCCTAGTGCACTCCTCATTTCATGCATAAAGCTTCAGTTTTGTGACCTACAGGCATAACCGTGCCCATAGGCCTTCTTCCATGTGGTTGGGAGGCTATAACTATTGTATTAAGCCTTCTTCCATGAGGTTGGGGCTTAAAATAAGAGAAACCCTCTCTTTTCAGACTAGAACTTGTTGCAGACCAACAACATCAGATATTTGTCTATTCATGTAAAAAATATTACTTCAACAGTAAATAATCTTTTATACATTTAATGGAAATGATAATAGGTGTATGGATATTATGGAGAGTTTCTCCCTCTGAATGGGAAGCCACTTCAGTCATCATCATTCAAAACATCAACTTGTCTATCATAATATGATCATGCATGAGCAAAACTGTTAAATCATGAAATCAAGCTATATCAGGTTCTAAATCATATGGCCATACCATGTTAGTATCAACTACCTCATCATCACATATGACATCAAAATTTCATCAAGGGTTAGTTTCATATAATTAGGACAACTAATAGGTGTATCATTATAATTCAAAGATTATAATCGCTACATCACTTCTTCATCATCAACCATCAAGTTAGGGCATCCAATTTTACCATATGTCATTATTACTAAGCTAACCAAGGTCAACAAGAAGATCCTAAATATCAATCTTATTTTTATACTTCTATCATGATGGTTATCATGCTTATCAAAAGCATTAACAATAATATCAAGCTACCATATATCAAATAAAATGTATCTAGCTAGCATCAATAAAAACATGTGATATTCTTTTCCAAATATCAAGTATACTAATATATCAAAAATCAATGTTTCTAGGTAGTATTTCTATGGATTAATAGAATGTAAGTTATTTGTCCAATACTAACTACACCATCTCATCATGACTACCATGAGTCAAACTTAATTTCATATGCATATATGAGTCATTCATGAAGGTGATATTACCATCATACCTTTGGGCTTACCTTGCCATCCAATATTGTATCTAATTATAACATTGAAACAATACAACATACATACCTTATAGTATTCAGATACCTATGCATCTTGACATTGGCAGCTGGAACACTTTTTCAACTTTTCATTAGGTGCATCTTTCCTTTTTTAGCACAAACTCTTCTCTTCCTACACTAGTCATATTTTCCTGGACCTCAAATGATCCTCAAGAAGGATCTACTTATCACAACTCATCAAGAGGTTAGAAGTATCAAATACTCAAATATACATGCATGAAGTGTAACAAATGATCAGGTTAATATATCTAAACAAAAATAAATACATAAAGAAGTAACATAAATCGAAAGAGTATTTATCTTCAATGATAGGTGATCATCTCCCTCTTGAACCAATTTTCAAGATTCATGACTATCCATTGTCCATATAACATTGATGCCTTCCTTATGTTTTAACCAACTTCATCAACAACTAGGCCTAATTGAGACTATCCCATCTAGTGTTACAATAAACATCTCACAAGTGCTAGAACATCTTCACATCAATCATGCTAGGGCTTCTAGAGTGCATATCTCAAATATTTTTCATAATCTAGGGTTTCTTCCAAACACTAACCTCATAATATCCATCAAACCCTAATAACCAAATTGCTTAGGGTTTCCTTCAAACCCTAGTATTCTTTTAGGTCTCCTCCATCTTCTCTTGCTTCCATTAATGGTGTATTCATAGGGGTGATATTTAATGACTTTTCTTCAGCCCAAATCTAATTCCATGTTAAATTTTCTTAGGGCTATATTATTCTTTGCTTTGATACTTACATTTCTTCATTTACACATTAAATTCACCCTATAACATCATATCATTATTCATCAACATATGTAATTATAGAGAAAGAACAACAAAACTATTAGTGCAATAGAACATAAAGGAACAATAGAAGAAAATCATTCACACAGAGACACCAAGATTGGTCGAAGGCCAAGGAAAAACCCACTACAGGGAAAACCCTTTCAAACTCTTGTTCTTATTTGATTTTCATTGAATGATTCAACAAAATAGAGAGTACAATGATCCATATCTTCAGAAATAATCCAATCCAGCAAAATAAACTAAGCAACATCATAAGATGAACCCAACAATGCTAATAATCAAAACCCTATTTCAGAAACCTATGGATAATTGTCACTGTTTGTGGTCAATAACTGAACTAGACTGTCAACTGATGAAATCTTCGTTCAACTATAAAATTAAACCCTTATGTCCCAACCCCACAGAGAGAGTACAGTGCATGCATCTAAAACCATTCAACCACACACATAGGCTTGCATGCCTATGATTATGACTAAAATTTCTCTGCTGCATGCGTGTGGCTAGGAACCAAAAACCCTAGAACGCATGTACGACCTTCGTACCCTACAATTTTGGACCTGTGCAAGCCAATCTATGCAAACTGTATCAGACCTGAGTGAGCCAAAACCAAAGAACATAATACAAGAATGCTTCATGATGATGTCCAAATGAGGTTGAGGTCACTTGTATTTATAGACTTCCAAGAGTGTCCAATTTTATTTAGGGATGACCTGATCAAATGTGCACATGTGGTCTTTAATTCAAAAATACACTTTCCCTTGTCCAAATTGAGTGCTTCAATATCCAAAATTGGTCTTCTCAAAAAGAGGAAACTCATCCCATGGTTGGAATTTGTCACTGAGCTACCAAATTAACAACCCTCTCCCGCACAATAGTACATCTTAATTAATTAATTAATCGCAGTGTTTCCCTATTAATGTTTTGGGGTATGAAAAGTTTGGGTTACATGTATATTGGGTGGAAAATAAGGGTGGGAAATTAACTACTTCCACTACTATGTCGACATGGGATCATTTTATTTAATATTTCTGATTACTAAGTGCACTTGTGATTTCACATTTGTCAATTAAATAGTTATTATCCAATATTAAATTAAGTATATTATTAATGTATGTTAGAAATAAATGTTATATGGGAGAACTGGTGTGTAGAGAAAGGAATAAAAAATTTCTTGTAGAATCTTACATACCTCCACATATATTCCCCCTCGCATAGTTCTTTTGGGCACCTCCCTCTTGAACAACACTACACATTAATCAATTAATTAAAATTTTTGGCTTATTAAGGTTTGGGGCATGAAAAGTTTGGTTTACGTGTATATTTGGTGTGAAATAAAGGAAGGTGATTAACTGTTCCCATTACTATGTCAATGTGGGCTCATTTTATTTGATATTAGGATGCAAAAGAGCTCTGATAAAACTTCTTTGTGAATGCTCTAATACATAATTTTCAAAACTATGTTCAAGGGCTCTGATCATTCTACCATAATCAATGGTTGATATTGAGTGTGGGGTCCCTCTTCTAATCTTAATAAGCTTCTCATGAAGTAGATTGACATATATTAGTATGTAAGTATTTTTGGCATTTATTCGGCGAATCAATGCGTAATCTAGACATCATTTGAGTAGAATCATTTACAAAATTTATCAAAGTGGAATCAATGAATATTGATATTCATGGTTCTCGAATACTAAGTGCATTTGTGATGTCACATTTGTGAATTAAATATTTATTATCCAATATTAAATGAAGTGTGTTTTAATGCATGTGAGGAAGAAGTGTTGTGCAGGAGATCGAGTGTGCTAAGGAAGGAACACAAATTTCCTTCCAAAATGTTTTGTACTTTTTTATACAGTCCCCCTCCACACACTTATTTTGCACACCTATCTCCCACATAACACTACATATTAATGAATTAATTAGCAATTTTGGCTTATTAAAGTTTGTGGCATGAAAATTTAGGATTATGTAGTGCATATCTGGTGTGAAATAAGGGTGGGTGATTTACTAGCCCCACTACTATGTCGACGTAGGCTCGTTTTATTTAACAAGTAGAATCAACCAATATTTGTATAGACAATTCCCAAATACTAAGTGCATTTGTGAGTTCACACTTGTCAATTAAATACTTATTATCCAATATTAAATCGAGTATATTTTTAATGTGTACGAGGAAGAGTTGTTGTGCGAGAGAATGAGTGTGCAGAACAAGGAACATAAGATTTCTTCCACAATGTTTCACACCTATTCATACATTCACCTTCTGCAGACTTCTTCCGCACACCTCCCTCCTGCACTACAATACATATTAAGTAATTAATTCACAATTTTGGCCTATTAAGGTTTTGGGCATGGAATGTTTGATTTGGGTGTATATTGGTGTGAATCTTGTTATACACGCTTCCTAAATACTAAGTACATTTGCAATTTCACATTTGTCAATTGCATACTTATTATCTAATATAAAATGGAGTGTCTTTTTAATGCTTATGAGAAAGAGGTGTTGGATGGGAGAACGAGTGTGAGGAGCAAGGGACATAAACTTTCTTTCACAATGTTTCGTGCCTCTTCATCATTCACCTTTCACATGCTTCTTCCAGACAACTTCCTCCTGCACAATAGTATATATTAATTAATTTATTAGTAGTTTTGGCCTATTAAATTTTGGGAATGAAAATTTTGGTTTGCGTGTATATCGAGTGCAAAATAAAGGTGGGTGATTAATTGTTTCCACCACTATGTCAACATAGGCTCATTTTATTTGATATTTGGATGCAATAATGGTGTCAATGAAACCATGTACATTTCAATATTTCTATTTCATTATAACTGCAACTTTGTTTAACTATCTATGTCAATTTGAATATTTATGATATTCTGTTAGCTTATTTAGATGGGGAAATGCAATTAAAATTAATGTGACATGTCAATTTTCTAAATAAATGTCAAAAGGATGTAGATTTGTCAATAGCAATGTTGATTTCGGTTTTCTGGTAAGATACTTCTCTACATAAGGATATGTGAAAAAATGGGAATGTAAGAGAGACTTTTTATTCCCCCATTTCCGCACCTCCACACACTTCCACAAAATTCCATCCCACACAACACTTTTGAATGTTAATTTTCACATTATTTTGAATGGATATTGTGATCATGGTAAATGAGTAGTTATAGTGATGTAGAGAGAAGCTAACAAAATTTTAAAAAGTAACGTGTCTGTAATTGCATTGGCCAGGTTTTTATCATGCACTTTTTGGCATGCGAGTTTCCAATGCATATTCAATTAGTTCTCAAAGGGGCTTGTTACGAATGGTTACTCCAAAATGTTTTGCTAAGTCATTTTATAGGTTTTCCTTTTGCTAGTTATCGAAAGGAGCAGTAAATAACACTCTACTAGGTTGTTATTTTGCTAGTTATTAGAATGAGTAGTAAGCACTGCTCTAGTAAGTGTTGTATGCATTGGTTGTTAGTGTAAGGAATATGAAAAGAAGTTGTTTTTGAAGACGTGGGAATTTTCTATGATATTTTTATTATGTACATTGTGGTTCCTTTGTTTTGAATGTGAGTGGTTATAGAATTTACAAAATATACGTAGAAATAAGCAGGGTTGATGAGATCCATGGCTTAGTTTGTTACAATTAACTTCTAAATTTGGTTTCCGATTATGTAAATTCTAAAAGAAAAATTGTACGTGTACAAAATGGATGGAAATCCATTTTGAATGAATTGAAAAGTTGTATTGAGTGATGTAGGTTTATAGGGAATATGAGTAATTGTAATAATTATTAATTCATTTACCCTATGAGAAGATTGAGTCATGTAATTTAATCAGATTAGACCAAAATAACATAAAATTTTATCCACTCTTTTCAAGCAAAGCTGCATCACTGATATGGGTATATGCATATGCTATTAATGTATATATTGTCTATTACATTATTGTCTTTATCATCTATAGCTATACCGTGTTGTTCATTTTCTTGATTGTTCTTTATTCCAAATTTGTTGTCTCATAGATATTGGATTTGCAAAGACAATTAACCAGTGAATTCAGAAAGTATTAATTTTTTTGATATTGAGCACTAATTGAATAGAGAAATAATAAATAGTTACATGAGAACAAATCCATAACATTAATTTTCTAAAGAGTAGTTGTGTTGTGGTTATCATGGAGCGATAGGCCATAGTGTATTTAGAACATCTTTGAAGCATGATTGCTAAGGCATTAATGGAGAAGCATATGTTTTCTATAAAAAGGGAATGTATAGATGTAATTATATGCTAGCATAATCTATTTCCTTTAAACAATTTTGCATATGATGTAGGAGATTTCCTATTTGATGCTATGCAAATTCTGTTGCATTTTAGATACATGTAATGTCCCCTAATAGTAATAAAAATAAGAATAATAAATAAATAAAATAATATTAAAATATAAGTAAATAAATTATAAACAATAAGGAAAAGATAATAATGGTAAATAAATAGTAAAAAATAAAGAAAATATAATCATACTAAATAAATGATAAATAATAAAGAAAAGATAATAATAATAAATAAATAATAAATAATGAAGAGAATATAATAATAAATAAATAAGAAAATAAATAATAAACTACAGTTCTAAATAAATATATATAAAAGTAAACTATAAAAATAGTAAAAATAATTAAAGTTAACAAAAAAGTAAAAATGAAAAAAATAAGAAAGAGTTAAATTAAGAGAAATATTAAATTAAGACTTAAAATAAAGAAATAAAAGTTGCATGTTGATACATGGAATGTGTGCATGCAGACCCGTTTCCATGTTTTGGTCTATTTAATGGATGATGAAGAGGACGAGATTCATCCATTCCTTGGGAGAAAAGTGTTGTGAGACAAAGGATTCCCTGACAATAGTACATTGAGTGAGGGCTCGGGGGTGGCCATCTGTAGAAATATTATGTGCAACTGAGTCTACGGTTGGGTGGAGAGTCGTCTCCAAAACTTTGTTGCAGTTAGCAAGATTCAAATAGCGTTTAACTCTGAAATTACAGGTAAGGAATATCATCGCTACAGGTAAGTTGTTTTTGCTCATATTTTTCAAATTTCTATGCTAATTAGTTGTATATTGTGGGTTGTTAAATATGGTATCGGAGCGAGGTCGACTCTATGTGACTTGTAGGTAAAAGTTTGAAAAAAATACTTAATTAAATTCATTAATAATTTCGCTTGAGATGACAAGGAGAAATTTAATGAAAATAAATTTGAGAAATAAATATATTTTTCTATTTTTTTTTCTACAATAATTAATATATAAATTATTAAATAAATATCATTATTATTACAATAATTATTATGAAAATTATTAAATAATATCATTACTTTTATGAAAGTAGATAATTTTTTATTTTTTAATAATTTTTGGACGTATATACATACTCTACAATATAGTAACATGGATACTCTAAATATATTATTATAATTTTTTATTTTTATCTTTTAAAGTAAATAAGCAATTAATAATATATATGCATATGCTATTAATCTCAAATTATAATTTTTGCATATTAAATATAAAAGTGAATTACTTGTCTTTGAACTAAAATTTTATTTTAATTAATTAATTAATTTAAATTAAAAATATTTTAAGTTAATTGTTTATATAATTGTTATTAAAAAAATTGTGATTTACTTGTGAAGTAAAAAAATATTAAAATAAAACAAAACTAATAATAGTTATATTTCAAAGTGAAAACTAGTTATTGATAATTAAAAGTTATATTTCAAAATGAAAACTAGTTATTAACTAAAAGTATTTTGAATTTTATAATTATTATTTGTTTAAATGAAAAGTTATCTTAAATTAGTTATATATAATTGGTCATAAATAAATAAAAGTTATTTGATTGTTATCTTAAACTTTATGATTTATTTTTAAATTAGAAATTATTTTGGAAATAACTAAAATAAAAGCTAATTATAAATAATTAAAATTTATATTCTATATTAATTATAGATAACTAAAACTATATCTCAAACTGGAAACCAAAACCCAAAACTTAAAGAGAAATTATAGTTGATTTGTTATGGCATATATAATTATTAATAATATAAAAGTTATGTATTCGTAAAAATAGAATAAAGATGATATAACAACATTCTAAGAGAGGTTTATATTTTGGTCAAGTTTATATATATATATATATATATATATATATATATATATATATATATATATATATATATATATATATATATATATATATATATGAGATAAATATCTGTATTAAAAGAAAAGATGGAAATAGATGATTTTTGTAAAAGTAATTGGGAGATGATTGAAAGAAAAATTGTGTTTGTGAATTGATTTTTTTTTATAAGTATACATGATTTTTGAGCCATACATGTCAAATTCAATTTGTTAGGAGGATCGTAAAAGGGTAGTGATTTTTCTTTTTACTATGGATAGGTTTTCATGAAAATCATATCAATTATTGAATGTAGAACATGATACCTTCTTTTTAGTTATGTCAATCTTTTTTATATTGATTTATTTCTAATTTTATTATTTAAATGATCTTTTAATGAAGGTAATCAAGATTTTGAGTTTTTGAAAATTCAAATAAGTAGTAAAAAAAAAATCAAGATGAGAAATCTATGAAAATTGTTAGCCTGCCTCCAATGCTCTCTCACTCTTCCCTCCATTTGAATCGATCATAAAGATGGGATACAGATAAAGCATAATAATTCAAAGTCAGGGTTTTAGTAGCTTGTGAAGCAAATTCAAATCACGTGAGCAACAAAATTTTCTTGCTATACTAAATAAATAAATAAATACTAAAAAAATATTTAATTTAAATAAGGTTAGGGATAATAAAGATTTGTGCCTAAAATTTAGCTTTTGAAGGAGTTTGTTACTTGGAAAGGTAAATCTAGTTATATAATAAATAAAGAAAGGATGAGTTTAAATATTAATAATGAGTGTTACGTAGAATATATATTAATATATAGTATAAAAATGAATAGAAGTTTTAAAGATTGGGAAGAAATTTATAAGATGTGGCTTCATCCATTTAATAAACTGGATGAAAGAGCTTGAATTTGTTTAATTATTATTAAAGTACTATGTTGAAATGGGTAATGAAGGTTGAATTTCTTTAGTTAATATTAAAATATTATCTTAGGATTGATAAGTTATTATTCTATTTTATTATTTATTAGAAGTACGTTGTAATATTTCATTGTATGAAGGTTTATAAAATTATTATTTATAATAATTATGAGTGTGGTATTTGATTTAATAAGAAATTTGAGTGTAAATTAATAATTGATAAAGAATTTATTTGAATATTAAAAAAAAAGGATGAAATAAAAGAAGAAAAGATGCAAGGATTGAGATCATATTTGATTACTTACATTGGAGGAGAAGTGAATAAACAAAAACCTAGTAATAATGATGTGGATTAATTGGTTAAGTAAGATGGAGTGATTGAAATTTTGGATTCATGGTCAATATTGGTAGTTTGTTGGTTGACTTTTCTCTAGGCATGTAACCTCTTGAAGAAGGAAAGAATGGTAATGAAATCCTAACTATGAACATTAGGAAGAGGAAATCCAATATGAAGTCACATTCAAGACTAATAATAGGCTAAATTTGCCAAGTTACATGCAAAACTAGGTGTGGAAAATCATATTTGAGTGAATTAAGGTGGATTATGTACAAATTGATTGTTTTGAAATTAATGTAAGTCATGTGTATCTTAAAGAGGTTGTATTAAAAAATAACTATAGCAATTGCACTTCTTAAGAGGCACACCTTTTAGAGTGATGCATTGTGGAAACGTAACGAAATATTGGAAGGTTGAAGTGTTTTATGATTTTTTATATCCCAATGGGATGAGGACCAATCCACAACAAAATTTTGAAACTTATTTATGATGAAACTATTGGGTGATGATTACTATGACAACCTACTAGGAATGATGTAATTTGGAAGTGAGAATTTAGTGATATAAATGAAAGGAGGTAATGTTTATCAATTATCATGTTTTCTTATCAAAGGGAAAATATTAGTACGATATACAATCCATAAAGAATTGGGAGTTTCATGTGGAAAGTATTTAAAGTGGATGTGGAATATATTTAAAGTGCCTATAGAATAGATTTGAGATGTTATGAATTTGTTTCGAGGATATATCCTCTTAAAAAGGGGAATGAAAATGATACAACATTGAAATAATAGTGCTAACAACCAACATTGTGGAAAAATAAGTATAAGGAGATAAGGGTATTAAAAATTATTAAAAGAAAAAAAAAGAGGGGTTCTAAGATTGCTCCTTAATATTAACGATATATGTTTAATGAAGTTATATAAGAAGGAATGACAATGGAGGAACTTACAAATTTATTATTAATGATAATGAATGGTAGTCGTGGTGACCATGACCAACTTGGAATAATGAGATAAATAGAGAATATTGGATAAATACTTAAGGGAATGAGTGGAATTTTCACGAACTAGCATAAGAAATCAATAAGAAGTAATAAACTGTCCTAGAATATGATGGAAGATTTTGCAATAGACATTGATAACAATTAATGAAGTTTAATGATCGTGATGACTATGAATTTAATTAGAGTTATAGGAATTATGGTAACTTATGATTACATAATCCATGAATATTTGTAGGATGGGAATAAAGAAGATAAACATAAAAATTGGGAAGAGTTTGCTAGAATAAACTGGGAAAATGCCTTAGCATTAAGGTATTGTTTTCATGGTAAGTCCAAGATTAGTGATAGCGACCATGGTGCTAATGTGAATAACAACAATATGAAATTTTAAGATTGGAGTAGATAATTAAAGTTCATACAGTTCTTAAGGTGCATAACATTAAAGTGTGAAGGGAACTGTGAAAATGTAATAATGTCTAGGGCTAAATTATGGGGTCTATCTCTGGAAATTTCTCTTAAGGATATTGATGAGTGGATTTAACAACATGATTGGTATGGGTCATAGTGATGACCTACAAAATTTAAAAGTGTCAAGATTGGAATTTGTGAATACTTGTAATTGGTGAGAAATGACAAGTGATAAACTAGAGAAATGTTTCAAGGATAACAATTGTTTAACTTTTGGAAAAAGGAAATAAACTATGTAGACTAATGAGAAAAAATTGAGTCTGAAGAGAGGTGTGATGGATAAATAACCAAGGGACAACAAGCCCTCATGAAGGTGGATTAAACATGACATATGATCCAGGTGGATAGTGGTGGCCACCTGCCAATTCCACTTGGACCCCCACCATTGTTTCTTTCAGTTTTTCAGTTTCCTTAATTGTAGCACAATTTACATTTGTTAACAGTTTTTCGGGTCCTAAAATTCCGGAGCCGTTTTGAGGCCCTAAATGATGTTTTCTTGGGAATATACCACCATCAACATTTTTAAGTCATTTTTTCATTGTAGTCCTCAAAGAGATCTTTCCAACGAGATGTCATGCACGTCAAACGAAGATATTATGATCAAGTCACAACCCCAGGAAGTTGGCTGCCCAACTAACCCCAACGGGGGCCATAAACTCTTGGTGTTACATCTCCTCGGGTTAGGGTTTTGGTTGTTTAGGGTTTGATATTATTGTTCAATAATAAAAAGGCCCTTCAGCCTCATTTTAATGTAGTTCAGAGGCATGTAGCCACCACATCTCTTCTCAGAGATAAGATACCATCGCTGAGCTAGTCTCATTTCCATAATGTTTGTAAGAAAAATTCATTATTTGATATTAATCAAAGGAACTGTTATTTCTGCTACATCTCTATATTTATGATTATATCTTTAATTTGTTGTGTTCCTGTTTAAATTCGGATCAGTGGTATCAAAGCGGTCTTCTATTTCTATGTTTTTCTTTGCATGTCCCCAACGAGGTTGAGATATAAGGAGTTAGGGCTTGAACTGGTCGAACCTTTGCAAGACCAGCCTCGCAAATTTTGATGGCCTCCCATGGCAAATGAAAAGAAAGATGAGGGGGCAAGAGATCCTATCAAAATATTTCTTGAAGAAGCCCTCGAGCGACAAAGGAACATGATGATGGACACCTTTTCTGAGATCCTTCAGCGGCTACCCAGGGGCGACGCATCTGCTTCCAACAGCTACTCTAGAAACGCCACACCCTTCAAGGTACAAGTTAACTTTGAAATCGCCATATTTGAGGGTGAAATAGATGCAGACAATGTAGATAAATGGTTGAATATTCTAGAAGGAAATTTTTATGTTCATGATTTTTACAGCCAAGAAAAGATTACCTTTTCTCTTCTCAAAGCTGCCCCCCACGTCAAGGACTAGTGGGAAACCTATTGTGAATAAAAGAATGAAAGTACAAATTCACTTTTTTCAGTCACTCCCACTTGGAATTCACTCCGGGATGCCATCAAGGAGTAGTGCTACCCTATCTGGAGCTACGAGGACAAATATATAAAGTGGACCATGCTGCGGCAGGGAAGGGACCAAGATGTGTCGGAGTTTACCAATGTTTTTCATACCCTGTGCACGAAGTTGGGTATCAAGGATTTTGAGAAACATTTGGTACTCAAGTACCGCGGCTACCTACATAGATACATCCAAGATGAGATGGAGTTCCTGGACATATCCTCTCTCGACACAACATACTGATACACTATTAAGATCGAGCATAAGTTTAAACAAAAGAAGCGAGGCTTTGGATTCACAAATCTGAAGCAAGGGAAAGGCTTCGCCAAACCACATAACCAAAGAGAAAGCCAAGATGGTGTGACCAAAGACAATCCGTCAAAGCTGCAAGAAAAGGACACCACAATGAAGTCAAATAAGGACACAGGAAAGCGGTGTGAGTTCCACAAGATCCCCACTCATAGCACAAGTGAGTGTCGGGCCAAGTAGTCGCTGGTGGCCAAGTTGAAGGCTTCAGAATCAGATGCATGTTCCAACCCTGAGTCAAAACCTGACAAGAGGAATGGATAAGGGTAGCAGATAATTAATGCAGAGCCCAACACCAATGTTACCACCACCAAGATCTAGAAGAATGATCCCAAAGATCCAGAGGAGGGGGAGCGTCTTTTTCACTCACAAATGTGGGTGAAGGGTTCACTGCTGTAGTTCATTGTTGATAGTGGGAGCCAAAAGAACCTCATTTCAGCAGAGGTCATGAAGCAACTAGGACTACCGACCATACAACACCCGCAACTGTACAACATCGGGTGGCTTCACCAAGGATGAGATCTATGAGTCTGCCAGTAGTGTCGCCTTCCCTAAAACATCAAGCCCTTCACAGATGAGGTATTGTGTGATGTTGCACCTCTTGATGTTTGTGATGTATTATTAGGCCAACCATACTTGTGGAAGTGACATGCTGTGTATGAGTCAAGGCCTCGCGCTATTATTATTTCTTTGTGTAATACATTATACAGGATACCGGAGGTAGCCCCACCTACCGCCACTTCTTTGATCTCTGCTAAGAAAGGCAATAAGATCATCTCCCAGACTAGGAAATTTATTTTCTTTCTGGTTCGATCTCAAAATAAGGGGAGGATCGTAGGCACATCCATGGCCCCCGGGAAGGGTTCCTCCATGTAGTAGAAGCAGGTGGATACGATCATGAAAGGACACATGGACATCTTCTCCTCACTGAAAAGGGTACTATTACACTGTCAGGTCAAGCATTCATTTGATCTGACTCTCGGAGCACCTCTACCCAATGAGCCGATATATTGCTACTCCATTTTGGAAAATTCCAAGTACAAGAAGCGACATGATCAACATCAGGTGTCACAAAATTTTCAGGTGGGTGACAAAGTTTGGTTGCATTTGCAGAAGGAATGCCTTACCAAAGCCCATCGGAAGCTCATACCACTACGATATGGTCCTTACACCATTAACAAAGATGTGGGAAATAATGCTTTGGAGCACTACATTCCCCCATTCCTTGGATTGCACCGATTGTTCAATGTGGATTGCCCTTGACCATGCTTCCCACAATTATTGGACACATTAGAGATTGTTGAACAACTCATCAGGGACCAAGTTCAGTAGAAGTTTCCCCATCTCATGGAGGAACTCAACACAATGGGGACCATTTCTTCCTAAGGCAAGAGGAATGATCTAGGTGGATAGTGGTGACCACCCGCCAATTCCACTTGGACCCCCACCATTGTTTCTTTCAGTTTTTCAGTTTCCTTAATTGTAGCACATTTTACTATTTTTAGCAGTTTTTCGGGTCCAAAACTTTGGGAGCTATTTTGAGGCCCTAAATGATGTTGTTTTGGCAATATACTACCAGTGGCTCTTAATAAGTCATTTCTTGTCGTAGTCCTCAGCGAGATATTTCCAACGAGATATCATGCACGTCAAACAGAGATAATATGACCAAGTCACGAACCCGGGAAGTTGGTTGCTCAACTAACCCCAATGCAACCCATCAACTCTTTGTCTTACATCTCCTCGGGTTAGGTTTTTTGTTGTTTAGGGTTTTCTCTTATTGTTCAACAATAAAAAGGCCCTTGAGCCTCATTGTAACGCAGTTCAAAGGCATGTAGCCACCACATCTCTTCTCAGAGATAAGCTACCATCGCTGAGCTAGTCGCATTTCCATACTGTTTGTAAGCATATTTCATTATTTGATATTAATCAAAGGAAGTGTTATTTATGCTGCATCTCTGTATTTATGGTTATATCTGTAATTTTTTGTGTTCTTGTTTAAATTCGAATCAACATAAGACTTAAATAATGATGACCTAGTGTATCTGTGCCATTTGGATAAGAAAAATATGTATAGTGATCATGGAATTTTAATTGATATTGATAATTTAGAGAATGATTGTACAACCAAGAATATCTTAACAATGAATTCCACTAAAATTTCCTTGGGGAAGGAAGATTACATGACAAGAGATTAAGTCTCAAGATAATGAGGCTCATTTGAAATTTAATGATGTACTTAAATCAGTATACCTACGGTGTAAATGGTCAACTTCCTAGTTGACAGAAGTGGAAATGATTATTGAAAAGTAATTGGTATCTTGATGAAAACATGACACTAATAGTATTGGTGAGATAGCCTACAACCTAGAGGGATGTTGAATAATCTTATTTCCTAGTTGGTATTCATTGTTTATACAAGCAAATGAAATTGATTTTGATGAACTATGATAAGAATGCTTATAGTGTATTATTGTTCTATATCTGATAAGTATTGAGATGATTCTCATATTAATGATGTTTCATGACGTGATGGTATGTGGTAAATGGTATAGTTATGATGAGAGGTTAAGGATGCATATGTTGTTCTTATTTATTTATTTGTTATGATAATGATGTTGTATGTTTATGATGAATATGATATGCATAGTGATTATTATGTTACGATCTGAGTTATATTGAGATGTGCATTTATTATGTGATGATATGTCTTTCATCTTGATATGTTGATTTTATAACTTAGGAGGATATTATGAGTTGAAGCATGTGGTAATTGTATGTAGATTTATGACATGCAAAATTTTGTGATAATAAGGATGTTATGTTCTCATGATGACATGCAAGAGTTGGCATGTGCATTATCTTCTATGATATTATAATTATAACTAATGCATCAGATGTATGTTTAGATGTGGTGATTGACAGGAAACCCACAAATGGGTTGTGAGGGCCGGTTTATTTCATGATCTCGTGGGCACCCATGCCTACGAGGGAGAATATGTAACACCATATGTGATAGGGACAAACTCAACCAACGCTACTTATGCTAGCGGTTCCTTTGTCTTGTATAGCTCTTGAGGGGCTATGGGACCATCTTGAGGAGGTCAAGAGCCAGATATTGTAGGCCAAGTGCCTAATAATGGTTTGGGATGCCGAAGTCTAGTGGGGGTGTAAGTACTTCGATGCCTGGGGCTGCACACCCTAGTGAGTGTGTAGGGAGTGGGCCAGCCTTTGGAGATGCCTAGAGTACTGAGTTGGGTGCTTGCCTTGGGGTAGATGAGGTCTGAACTGGGCGTGAGACTTGAGGCCAGCCTTGGGCTATGGTACAGACTAATGAGGCTTATGCCTAGTTATGAAAGTGGGAAAAAGGACAAAGATTCCTTGAGATTTCCAGGGTATTGTGGAAATTTTCGATGCTTGATGGTTATACTAGTTCAGTAGAGGGTGTGGGGCAAACATGAAGTAATAAATAACTAAATAAAATAAAATGTTAAATGATTCAACTTAACTTTGGGATGAAGTTCCTTAAAGAGGGGGAGTATGTAATTTCCCCTAATAATAATAAATAAACAAAATAATATTAAAATACAACTAAATAAATAATAAACAATAAGGAAAAGATATAAATGGTAAATAAATAGTAAAAAATAAAGAAAATATAATACTAGTAAATAAATAATAAATAATAAAGAAAAGATAATAATAGTAAATAAATAATAAATAATGAAGAGAATATAATAATAATAAATAAATAAAATAGTAAATAATAAACTGAAGCTCTAAATAAATATATATAAAAGTAAACCATAAAAATAGTAAAACTAAGTAAATTTAATTACAATTGGTTGAGGGCTTGGGGGTGGTCAACTGTAAAAATATTATGTGTAGCTGAGTTTGCGGTTGGGTGGAGAGTCATCCCCAAAACTTTGTTGCGGTTAGCGGGATTCAAATAGCGTTCAACTCTGAAATTACAAGTAAGGATTATCATCACTATAGGTAAGTTGTTTTTTCTCCTATTTCTCAAAATTTTATGCTAATTAGTTTAATAGAGGTGTGTTGATTATAAATAACATAATTGATCTAATTAGTTGTATATTTAAATTGTGGGTTTTTACATACGTCAATAGAATAATGCGAAGGAATAATAGATATCAAAAATTGTTTAGACCGAGGGAACACTAAAGTAGTATTATCTTATCAACATGAATTGAACATAGATGCATTGATAGAGATGCATGGTATAAGTAGCCCAAATGTTTATTTGGAAAGGATGACAAAATCAACTTCAACTTTTATAATTTCAGAAGAACGAGGACTATGGGGGGACATATTTTATATGCATTGTTTATCGAATTGGATAAAAATATCAATAAGACTTTCAAAGTCAAGAATGAAGAGTTATTTGAATTTTAATTCAAATTTATGAGAAGAAAGTTATGACATATTGTTCCAGGAAGAAAATCCATTTTTTGAACATTTTGAGCCACTTTTGTCAAGAAAATAAGTTTAATATTAATTTATAATTAACATAGGATGAATATAGAAAAAAAAACATAACCTAAATGGATGTAAATATAGGAAATTATGAGGAGAAATAGGTTTGAGAGGTTGTATGGGTTCAAGAGTATTTATGGTGAATGTTATTTTGAAACAATATGCCAATTGACACATAATGAATATGATGTGCCCTACTTATGATGCATAATTGCGTAGAATTTTTGCAATGTAATTATGCATAATGATTCATTCACATTAAAGTGCATAGAAATATACATGAAAGAAAATTCAATCATGAATTCCTTGGAATAGTAAATTGGCAAGGATACATTATATAATTGGCAATGACATATGAAAAAGGGAAAATAAATGGTGGTCTTTTTGTTTATTATTGGATATGCTATATCATGAATATAACTATATACATATGGTCTGTTGATACGTTGACGGTTGTGGCTGATTTTTGCTCATTCAAGGAAGGTGCAATGGTATTACATGTTATTCAATTTTGAATGAATATAAATCATTTTCATTTTGAACATCTAAAATAAATAGTACAAGAGAAAAATAATTTATGTGGTATTGAAGTGGTTAATGAAGAGAAATATATAGAATAATTATATAAAAAACATAATGGGGATAATGCGAATGGATTTAAAAACGTGAAAATAGATGAAGATATCATGGAAATTAATATATATCTTATCAATGCAAACAAGTGATCACACTTATCATTGCATCAACTCAAAAAACATATAAGAAACAAGGATTTTGTCGCAACAAGTCTAATTAGAAAGGCATCAAAGGAATCCAATTTCGATATGAATATAAATCATTTTCATTTTTAACCTTCGAAAGAAATAGAAAGAGTGAAAAACATTTTATGTGATATTGGAGTAGTTAATGAAGAGAAATATATAAAAGAACCCTATAAAAAACATAATGGGCATAATGTGAATGAATTTAAAAACATGAACATAGATGAAGATGCCATGGAACTTAATACAAAGCTTATCAATGGAAACAAGAGATCACACTTATAATTACACCAAATAAAAAAAAAATTAATAAACAAGGATGTTGTCAAAAAAAGTCCAAATAGAAAGGCATCAAAGTGATCAAAATCAAGACAGAATGCGATACCATCAAATAAAGATAATGAATCATGACAAATGTTTGATTATACATTCGAAACAATAGCCAAACAACAATATTTAAAAAAATACAAGATGTACCTATTTATGATTGTGTAATATGCAACCAAACTTGGTTTAAATAAGATATCATAGAACAAAATATAACCAATGTTTCCAAAAATAGGTGTATGCAAAAAATGCAAAAAAACATTAGACATTGACAACACTATCAAATTTGCAGTTCCAAAGTAGATTAAACAGATTCAAAAATACCCATAATGAAAGAACTATAAAAACTGGAAGAAAGACTAATATCACCAAGATTACCAATTTTGCAAATATGAGAATTTGGGCAGTGTTTTAGAATGCTACAATTAGCATTGACTAGTGGACTAATCAATATGCCTATTGACACATCTCAAATTCAAATTTCACTTCCTTGTGACATAAATGAATCTAGTACAGTGACTATGGAAATTAAAATACGTATAGTGTTTAAGAGCATATTTGTTGTTGGGAGAATATATGCTCATAAATTGATGATGGAATTGAAATGATTGTGTAAAAATCTGCTTTATAAGCTAGAGAATGTTTAAAAAAAGGACTGGAAGCAAGTCTTTTATCAGAACAAGGATGCATATGCATGTGATATAAATACAAAAAGCAATGATAATAATGATGACTATGATGAAGAACCAATCACAAAAACACAATTACATGGATTTAGCGATTCATATAGTATTTATGATCTTCATAATAATCAAATAAACATTGTTCCTAGTGAAGGCTATATGTCTTTGGACATATTTAGAGATAGAGATTTGGAAGAGATGAGTTTTCTCACATTGTTCTATGGGAAAAGCGACCAGATAATGTTACAAAAAAATTTACATACCATGATATTGGTTGTACAAAACTGTGAAAATTATCCTCAATCAAGTCTTTAGTTGTATTTTGATTCGAATAATGAAAGGAAAGTTAAAAGGAAAAAATCTAACAACTAAAGATGTTAGAACAAAGGAAAACTTGAAACACATTCTAAAATCGAACATTGGGTATATAGATCTTAGAAAAATACAGACATTGTTGGACTATTTTTTGCATTTGCACAAGAAATTATATGCAATGATTTGAAAATTGGGTCCAATGAATTTCATTGTTTCATTTAGTAGTGTTGAGCATCTATGGGAGCCTTTAGTAAAGAATTTTCAATAAATGAAGTCAAAGAAAAGATTGTCCATTGAAAACTATGTAGAGGAAGATTATATTGATATGTTGATTAGATGTGACCCTGTTACTTGTGTGTGATATTATAGAAGTAAAATGAATGCTCTACGCCAATTAATTTTAAAGGAATCCAAGTAATTTGGTGATGTTATTAAATATTTATTTGTAACAGAATTCCAAAATCGAGGAAGCCAACATGAACATGGATTACTATAAATAAAAAATGCTCCTACCTTGGAACAAGTACAAACATTGAAATTGAAAATCTCATTGACTAGTACTTATGTTGTGATTCAAGTAAAATTCTTGCAAAACAGAAAACTATCCAACATCATCATAATACAAAAACTTGTAGGAAAAGAAAACAGATGCATTACAGGGTTAATTCTCCAAATTCACCAATGTGAAAAACACAAATACTTGAGCCTATGGAATTCAAAAATGTGATAACAAAAGTGAATGTAAGGACAATATTTGATTCACTAGAAAATATGGAACATGAAGAGACATATACATTTGATAGTTTTCTTGAGAAATTAGGTATAAGAAAATGTGACTACATCCATGCAATCTAATGTACTCTGAAACTAAGAACAATTCAATTGAAAATAGAGCCAACAAACATGTGGATTAATATATTTTCTTAGCATATTACATTAATCTGGGTTGCAAATACTAATGCTCAATTTGTACTTGACTCATATGTAATTACTAGTCATTGTAGTTCATACATGAAAAAGTTAAATAAAACAATGATGCCAATGTTTAATTGTATACAAAATAAATGTCCAAAAACTGATCTTGATGTCATAGAAAAAATTGCAAGACTTGGAAACACTTTATTGAACTTGCAAAAAATGTCTACACAACAAGATATATATATATATATATATATATATATATATATATATATATATATATATATATATATATAGCGTTTTCATTTCCACTAAATACTAGTTCAATAAAATTTATATTTATTAATACTTCAATAATAGATGATCAAACATTTGTATTAAGAAGACCAAAAGAGATGTAAGTTGAACCAGATGATTATGAAAACATAGCATGCTTATCAATTATCAATCACTATGTACAAAAATTAGAAAAAATTGAGGATGTATTCTTAGCGAAATTTGCATTATGTTATATATCACAAGGCAAGAAGAGAGGAGGTGCTGCGAAATCATACATTATATTATATAGAAAGTACAATAAATATTTTGATCCTAATAAATTTTACAAAGAGTGATTGATGATGTATGTCTCATATCATATTGACAAGAACAATTTTAAAGAACAACATTCAAGTTGGAAAAATGCTTATTTATTATTTAAGGAAATCATAATATGCAATGAACAAAAATTCATAACCAAAAGCATAACATTGTGGACTGATATTGAAAATATACTAGTTGAACTTGAAAATAAAGGCAATGAATTGTTTGAAAGAGATTCACTTACATATCAAGAAATAGATAACGAAATACATTATCAAGAATACAATATTGAATCATATTTTAAATATTTTCACATGTTTAGAAATGAGAAATAAATAGTTGACAGACCTTACCAAATCAGAAAACAACCACATACATTAGAAGAAGTATAATTATATCAATTCATGAGAATGTTGAATAAAGTGCGTGTTAGAATATTAGATCTACTAAAATAGCTATCTATCTAAGAAACCAACAATATATGAACATATAATAAGAACATAAAGAGAACAAGGAAAAAATAATACAACATATATACATGGTTGACCCAATTGGGCTACGTCAATAGGAAGGTTGTCTTCTATTATCTCCATAAATCCCCTACAATCTTACAAAGAGAGCAACTACAAATAACCCGATACAACTGGTAGTATGCTATGAGCATAGGATAAGATGTGATGGTATCACAAAATGGTATCTTCCTTAAGAGGTTCCCTTGACCCTATTATATACCCATAGATGTGGAGGAATTACTCTCACATATTAAATGTGGGATAATATAATTCTCCAAAATAACACCTCTTTTTATAATAAATGGATACAAGAGTATACTATGCCATAATAAATATGGGATGTAATGTATTAATCTTTTACGTAAGATTGTGGACAAATTTCGATTATTACCTTCTAAGGAATATAGTATATTCTAACACTCTCCCTTAATAATGGATGAGAGAAGGGCCCATCCTAACACTAAGGAATGAAGGAGTCATTATTGCTCTCCCTTGATGACAACTTCCCTCATCCCAAGCAAAGAATGAAGATGTACATATATTCTAACACTCCCCCTTAATAATGGATGAGAGAAGGGCCCATCCTAACACTAAGGAAGGAAGGAGTCATTACTGCCCCCCCTTGATGCCAACTTCCCTCACCCCAAGCAAAGAACGAAGATGCACATACTTCACTTCTGTTAAGGATTTGGTGAAGATATCGGTTTCCTACTGCTTGGTAGGACAATACTCCAGAGAAAGAATACCATCGACGACAAGACCTCGAATATAATGAGCATCAAGGTCGATATGCTTCATCTTGGAGTGATATACCGAATAATAAGCAAGCTGAATTGCACCTTGATTATCACATTTCAACACAATGGGCGATTCGGAACCAGACCAAGCTCGGTAAGAACATGTGATAACCAAACAACTTCTTTAACTTCTTCTTTGGTTGCTCTATACTCTACTTCACATGAAGAAAAAGAAAGAGTCTTAATCGTCTTGTGTTGGATATATTGGGGGGGGGTGAATCAATATTTTCTTTCAATTGTTATTATTACCAGTTTAATTCTTCACAATTTAAATAGAGAAATGTATAAGTATAATTTTATGGAATAAAATAATAAATACAATATAAATTTGTTCCAAGCTCCAACTTGGTTTTGATGAGGCTTCGACCTCTAGGGCTTCGACCCTATCTTATCAAGGCACCAACCTTAGATTTAGGAGCACCAACTCCAAGGACACCAATCCTTCCAATTCTGAGGTATCAACCCCAGGGCTTCAACCCTATCTTTCAAGATGAATCAGGTCAAAAAGATTTTCCTCCCACTCTGTCTTCGGCTTCCTTCTTTGCTTGGCCTTCTACTTCTACTGCACCTTCTACATCTGCCAGACATTCAGCTTCTATTGCACCTTCTGCATCTACGAGACCATTGGCTTCCTCTGTTTCTTCAAGTTCACAAGTTGTGAAATTTCCTTATTCTCTGTGATATATGCTTGATACGCCTCGCTTAAATGAATCGTTTCAAAAGGTGAAGTGGCCAACATTTATATTAAAATTATATATCGAAGAGTCTTTTATCCATAGACTTGATTTTTCACAGAAATCATATAAGAGCTGCTATACCCACATGGAGGTCCCACATGCCATGTCATCACCTTTAATTCCACAATCACAACTTTTGGATGTTTGCACATAACATATCCGATTCCCCTACTACCAATGAAGTGAATGCGATATTTCTTTAGGGCGTGTTATAATAGGACCATTGGGTCCGGAACTTATTGAATTAAAGCCTGATCACTTTATGACCCGATATCTGTTGGATATAAGAGGCCATCAAATCTACGACTTGTGGGAGTCTAGCCAGCACGTGGATTAACAATGGCTTATCCCCCCGCAGTTGACTTTGACCAAAAAGTTTGAAAATGAGATCGACGGCTAAGAGTGAACGCAGGGCTTCAACCATAATCAGGAAATTCGTACACTCCTACCTCCTGCAGTTGCTGATCACTGTCAATCTAATGGTCCAGATCTATTCCTCCACCATTTTCTTCTACCATTAATATCCACTGGTCTCAAGGATCCGATGGTTCCCGTTCATCATCACTTCATTTCTCTGACCTTCCTGATATTATATACTGCTGATATGATTTCTCCGATTACTATGTTTATGCTCCTTCGTTATTTTCTTCTTTACTCCTCGGTTCCACTGTTTCTATTATGTCTGTATTCAATCCTTGGATCCTCCATGAGTAGTGTTATGATCAAAGGGCATCAATGGGAAACCACACATGTCACAAGAAATTTCCATCACAAGCAGTGCTATATTGACATCAATGATAACCTAGATTAACATCTTGCTAGACCAAGAGATCGGACTTGAACCAAGTTGAAATATGTAACTAGCAGCTGACCATCGATCAAAACTATCACCTACCCAATAAAAATCTGCATAACCAAAGAGTAAAATTGTAACATTGCTCAAATAAAATGCACCATAATGCAATATCCCCAGTAAATATCGCATAATTCTCTTGGTTGCCTACCAATGAATTTCATGAGGTTGTTGCATATATCGAGAAACCATAGTGATCGTAAAAGAGAGATCTGGTATGTTGTGGGTTAAATATATCAAATTTCCAACGAGCTAATGATAAAGATTAGCATCAACTAGTGGAGTGGTACACTCAACAATTAACTTTACACCGGATTGAAATGATGTAGGAGGAAGTTTACAATCAATCATATGGAAACAAGCCAATAAATATGTCTCATACTTAGGCTGAGAGAGAAAAATACTATCAACCATATGCCAGATTTGAAGACCCAAGAAATAGTGCAATGTACCGAGATTTGTCATCTCAAACTTCTTCTGAAGAACAATTTTCATACCCTGAATTAACACAAGCTAGCTGTAAGTGATAATTAGATCATCCACATATAAAACAAGAATGAGGACATTATCACCAAAGTCTTAACATACAAATTTGGATAATATATACAATGCTTAAAACCATTATTCAAGAAATATGCATCAATTTTATCATACCAAGCCCTTGATGCTTGTTTGAGACCATATAAACATTTGTGTAATTTTCATACTAAACTTGAGGATTCAAAAGAAATAAAACCAGGAGGTTGTTGCACATAAATTTCTTCAGTAAGGTAACCATTCAAAAAGGCATTTTTAAAATCCATTTGATGAATTTCCCAATTATAAGATGCAACAAGTGATAAAATTCTTCTTATTGTGTTCATTTTATCAACAGGAGAAAAAGTTTCATTATAATCAATACCTTCAAGTTGATTAAAACCTTTTGCAACTAATCTAGATTTATGCTTTTTGATTTGTCCTTCTACAGTGAACTTAGTTTTATAAACCCATTTACAACCAACTAAATCTCTCCTAAAGGAGGAGGAACAAGAGACCAAGTCTCGTTTCTGAAAAGATATTCATATTTAGCAGACATCACTTGTTCCCAATGAGGCTTACCCTTAGCTTTTACATAAGTAGTAGGATCATCTGTGACCAAAACTTTGGTCATAAGAGAAAATTTAGATCTAGTTCGACATGTGTCAGAAGGATTTCTGATCTCACTACCTGCAGATTCGAGAGTTTTCCGAGCCCAAACATGAAGAGTAGAAGGAACTTGAGTCACTTTAGGAGCTTCATGAGTTTCAAGTGGAATACTTGAGGGAGAGGAAGAATCAAGATCAATAAGAGAGACATAACTAGAAGGAGTAACAAGAATAGGGGTAATAGGTGGTATTAGTAAATTTAGGGTAACATGAGATTCTACAGACTCAGGTGGGGAAGAGAATTCATCAAATTGAACATACCTTCTGATTATGACACTTTTATTAGAAGGATCAAATAACCTGCAAGCCTTGGACTTATCATCATAACCAATGAAGATACACTTGTGAGATTTGGGTTCTAACTTTTTCCCTTTTTCATCACGAATATGAGCCCAACATTCACAACCAAACACCTTAAAATTACTAATATCGAGTTTACGTCCATTCCATTTTTCATCAAGGGTAACATTCTTAACAACTATAATAGGAACTCTATTTAAAATAAAATTATCACAACATATGGCTTCAGCCCAAAATTTCTTATGCAGTCCTTTAGAATAAAGCATACATCTAGCCATTTCAACTAAGGTTATGTTTTTCCTTTCAACAACACCATTTTGTTGAGGTGTGTAAGGAGTAATCTTTTGATGTTGAATACCATGTTTAGATAAATATGCATCAAATTTGTGCTTAACAAATTCCCCCCCATTATTAGATCACAAGGTTTTAATACTCTTACAAGATGCATTTTCAACCATGGATTTAAATTCTTGAAATTTTACAAATGTTTCACTTTTATTTTTCAAAAAATAAACCCAAGATTTTCTACTAAAGTCATCAATAAAGGTAATAAAATAAACTGCATGATATATTGAAGGAACTTCAAGAGGACCACATATATCACTATGAATTAATTGCAAAGGTGATTTAGCACGTCAGGCCTTCCTTTATCAAACATTTCTATATGATGTTTACCAAGAACACATTCTTCACAAACGCGAGTAGTAGAATAAATATTAGGAAAACCATGAACCATTTTAGTTAGCATTTTCATTTTACCATAATTCAAGTGACCTAATATTTTATGCCATAATTGACTTAGTTCATCAACATGAGAAACATAGGAATAAATTTGTTGTCTCTTAGTTGAATTAAAACCAGCAAATTTATATAAACCAACTGTATGATCAACAGGGCCAGAAGAGACTACTTTGAAATTTTGGTTGACATATTTAAGAACATATTTATTAGGCCAAGCTTCAAATTTGGAACCTTTCTGACATGCACGATAGATAGAAACTAAGTTGATGGGCATGTTTTGAACATGAAAAACATCTTCCAATTGACCATTAGCAATATTAATATTACCAGAACCAATTACGGAAAGTTGTTTACCATAACCAATAGAAACTTTCTGAGATGAGTGCTTATTAGTGTGATAAGATGTAAATAAAGAAGCATTAATAGTCATATGTTTAGAAGCACCTGAATCCATTATCCATTCCACATAGGAAGAAGAATTGTTAGACGAAACAATAGATGCACATAAATCTACTTGAGATTCATTGGAATTTTTCTTGTTAGCTTTAGCCATTAAACATTTCCCTTTAAAACAATTCTTTTCAGGATGGTTAGTTTTACCACAATTATTACAAGGATCATACACTTTCTTCCTCTTACTAGTTTCACGTTGTGCATTAGAAGCATGACCATTATTATTAGTATGCTTAGAAGTGTGTGAACAAGAACCTTTAGCATTATTAAAACTTTTCTTAGGATTCTTATTATGTGACATAAGAGATTTATTAGGTGAGACTTGTCCTGAAGCAATCAACCTTTCTTGCTCATTTATCAACCCTTTACAAAAATCACCAAAAGTAGGTTTTCTAGTACTTTGAGACAATTCAAGAGCCCTATTCCTAGTTTGGATGAACATGTTAAAACAAGATGACATTTTTTGTTCTACAAGAATGATAAGAGCAATGTCTGTTTTATTGTAATCTTTACCACAATTATTTAACTTTTCATTTAAGGTTTTCAATTCAGCAAGATATAATTCTAGTATATCAAAATTAGTAGGATCTAGCTCATGAATCTTTTTTTCAAGGTAATAAGCAGAAACATCATCAGATTTATCAAATAAAGAAGCAAGAATTATCCATACCTCAACCGAGTTGTCTTATGCCTCAATACTTACATGAAGACTATCTGAAACCATTTGACCAATGAGACCTCTTGATTGATCACACTTTTCTTCCCATTTAATCAAGGCTTGAGCATCTGTAGGTTTCTTGTGTTCACCATTAACCAACCTCCACAGGTTCTTACTCCTGAAAAAATCAATCATTTTCCTTTTCCATGCAAGATAGTTAGAACCAATAAGTTCAGGAAAAGAAGATACTTCTAAAGTCATAGTGATAGAAATTTTCACAAGAAATGTAAACCCAAATGCAATAAATGACAAGAGAAAAAGGTGGATGGAACACTGCAAATTTCAGCAGTTCATTCTACCATCACCAAAAAACCTGAAAAAATTGTATATCTTAAATCAGCGATAATTTTTCTTTCGGTACTCCATTTTAGTTGATTTATTTTTTGAAATTGGGTAGATCAGCGAGAGGAACCCAAATATCTACTATGTTCTATGAAATTCTGCACAGAAGGTAATAGACCTGATAAAAATTGCCAGGTGTCAAAACGTAAAAAAAAAACTCAATAATGATCCAAATGCTTAATATAACTAGTTTTTGGAAATGGCACCACCACTCTGCATCCACTTAAATTCTAATCTGATCCCTTGGTCTGCCAATCTTCTGCCCTGCAAAGAAAGGACCAAAAAACTGGACGAAAATCACAAATCTTACAATCGAAAGATAGATCTCCTTGAGCAGAATCCAAAAACCATATGAATCTTACAGAAAAAACAATCAAGAGCCCCTTGAATTATTTTTTTTTGCAAAAAACTACATAATAAAACTAGGGTTATGAGTAAAAAAATCAAATATGTAGAATCATGCCCAGATCTGAACAGAAACCTAATGGTGACCAAACAGAAAGCAAATCTACAAAATATAATGAGTGCCCAAATAAAAAAAATTGAAGATACACGTTGATGGTTAAACTCAAAGAAGATACTAGATCATAGAAACTAACAATATATCAACATATAAATAAGAAAAGAAAGAGAACGAGGAAAAAAGTACAGCATATATACGTGGTTCAACTAATTGGGCTACATCCATGGGAAGATTGTCTTCTATTATCTTCAGAAATCTCCTACAATCTTACAAAGAGAGCAACTACAAATAACCCGATACAAATGACAGTATGTTGTGAGCACAGGATAAGATATGATGGTATCAAAAAATGGCATCTGTCTTAAGAGGTGCCCTTGACTCTATTATATACCCAGAGATGTGGAGGAATTAATCTCACATATTAAATGTGGGATAATATAATTCTCCAAAATAATACCTCTTTATATAATAAATGGATACAAGAGTATACTATGCCATAATAAATATGGGATATAATGTATTACTCTTTTACATAAGATTGTGGACAACGTCTGACATAATACAAAGACATTATTCCCTTCCAAGAAATATAATATATTCCAACAGTGCGAGAAAAAATAGTGAAGGAAATATTGGCAAAAAAAATCCTATTGGTCAACATATGTATTTGTATCAAGTGGTGTTGGCAATGGAAAAACATTTACTGCAATAGCATTATGCCAATGTCTAATTTGCATGTACAAAAACATATTTGAATATGACCTAGCTCAGCTAAAAGGAATCAGGATAACATAAATAGGGGAGGAAAGGTTCAGTGTAGGTGGTATTACATTACAATTTGCATTCCATTTTCCAGTTAACGAATGGGAATATATTTCTCTTAAAGGTGGAAAATTAGACACATTCACAAAAAATTGCAAACAACTTCGTGAGATGCTTATTAGTGAGGTATGTTTGATAGGTGCAACATTATTATACCAAGTTGAAAAACATTTATGGGAAATAAAGAACAATCCATTAGCTTATGTTAGAATTAATGATATAATATTTTTAGGTGATTTATTTCAAGCACAACCCATCAAATATTCTCTAATTTTTTACCATTCAATCTTAGCGAAGGAAAAAATAATATATGACTTTTGGAAGGAAAAAGTAAAATACTATGGATTACATATCACAATGTGTGGAAAATACAAAAAATTCATTGAAATCCTTAACAAAATGCAAGTGAATGAAAAATCTAATGGAAACACAGAATATATAAACAATAATTTCTATAGACCCACACCACTAGATCCATTATTTCCATACATATTTCTTAGGAATAAGGATGTACAAAAGCACAACAAGAAAATGTCCTTATATGTAAGGGAAGAATAATAGTTCTTGACGTGATTGACAAAGATGAGAGTAAGGAACCTTGCACATTGATTATGTTTCTGGAGATGGCAGAGCTAGGGTTCTGCTAGTACTCTGATTGTTCCTTCGACGGCACCGACAGTAACCCAGTCAAGTTCATCTCTGTAGAGGAAAGATCGCTGCAGCGGCTCGGATCTGCAGAGTGCCAGGGGCTCACAATGACCCAGCCGCAGGGGGGGGCGTCAGAGCCCTCCCCGATGTAGCCAGATCCGGCGCAAAGCGTCGTATTCGGGTCAGTGGATGGAGAGGTCCTGAACGGAGGGAAAATACCCCAAAACGACAACAAAGGAAGTGGAAATTGTAAGGAAGATGACAGCAATCCTCAGCAGGGTACTGAAAAGACAGAAGAAGGTCTGAAGGTCACCTCATCAACCTGCAGACCAGTTGCCAAAGAAAGACCACGCATCGAGCTGCCAGGAGACTTGATAGACAGAAGAATCGAGTTTATGCGAGACCATGCCCTCATCGGGAAGTTCATAGGGTTCTGGCCTACCGAGAAAGCTCTGAATGGATGGATAGCGGCGAAATGGAAACCGAAGGGGGATGTCACGCTACAGCTTGGGCCGAAGGGTTTCTTCACGGCAATATTCTACTGCTTGGAGGACAAGCATCGAATATTAGTGGGAGGGCCATACTTTTTTAACTCGGCCGGTTTGTATCTGAGGGATTGGATACCCAGATTCAATCCAGATAAGGAAGATCTAACCTGGGCACCGGTCTGGATTCGATTATACTCTCTCCCGGATGAATATTGGGAGGAGGAAGCTCTCAAAAGGATAGGAGATGGGGTGGGTGAATATATCAAAGCAGCGGAAGAAACCAAGTCTCGTAAGTTTACCTCCTATGCCCGAATTTGTGTTTTTATCCGTCTCAATGAAGCCCTACCTGAATCGGTCACTCTTGCTCACCGGGATGAGGAATGGATCCAGACTCTTGACTACGAGCATGTTCCTTTTCGCTGCCGTAAGTGCCATACCCTTGGTCATCTTTTTAGGGATTGTCCTCAAAACACCCAAAATAGCTCTCCCGACTCCTCTGCCTCCCCTGCCCAGGATGGTTTCATCAAAGTCACAAGCAAGAAGCGTTCTCACAAAAAACCCCAAAATGGGTTCAGACCCCAGCCCCCTAAGTCTCATGGCCCAGTAACCAAGAACAGCTTTGACGTTCTTGGCCAGGCCTCTGAGAATCAGCCTCACAGCGCTGAGGCCATTCATGATCACCCGTCCTCCTCGTCGCCTTCCCCTCCATTGCATCCCCCCCCCAAATCCTCCTCACATGTCATTTCCCCTTCTATTCTCAAACGGGATCAGAAAGACTCTCCGGAAATCATCAAAGAAATGGAGGTTGACGGAACATCGGAACGCCCCCAGAACCATGAGATCAGCACTGAAGAAAGCGATCAAGTGCAAGTCATGGATGAAGAGCCCGAGAGTATCAATATGCACGATTTAGACCTCCTAGAGCTGGAAATAGCTTGCAAAAAAAGAGCGTACGATGCGATACCAGAACTCCAACTCAACAAGCTCGAACTGGTTATATCTCGAGCTTATTATCAAAGCCAACTTGGCATACAAACAGGCAGTCAATGGGACGGAAGTCCATGCACAAAAGACTCAAAGAAAAGAGGCAGAAAGACTGATCTGCAAAGGACCATAGAGATCGGGAAAATCCTGGTGGACTCAGGCAGATATGCACAGTTGACAAAGTACTACAAACCCTCCATCAATAGTTAATGATGAAGCTGGTATCATGGAATATAAGAGGGCTTAATAGTCCTGGCAAACTCAGGATGTTGAAATACATGATAAAAAAGGAAAAGCCACATCTGTGCTTTCTCCAAGAAACCAAGTGCAACACTACAACGCTAGGCAGCATTCTCTCGAAAGCCTGGCCTGGCTGCAGATCGGTAGCAGTAGATGCCTCCGGGGCCTCAGGAGGTCTAGCTATAGCATGGAACACCCAGGCGGTTTCCCTCTCAGATTTTCATGCGGCGCACCACTTTATTCAGGCAACCTTTCATATCTTGGGCACCAATATCTTTGGGAATTTGTCAAATGTTTACTTCCCACAAGACGCCGGAAGAAAGACAGCGCTTCTAGACACAATTGAAACTCTTAGCAACAGCAGAAAATACCCACTCTGGCTCGTAGCTGGGGATTTCAATATGATAACTAAAACTGAAGAGAAGCTGGGAGGCAGACGCAGATTGGAGCAAGAAGACAATCACTTCAAGGACTTCATCCAAGTGACCTCACTCATAGACATGCCGTTTTGCAATGGAACCTTTACTTGGAGCAATCGCAGGGCGGGAAAATACCAGATAGCCTCAAAATTGGATCGCTTTCTACTTTCTGACAATGCGGTCCACTTAGGAGGGGACTTCTCAGCATCCATTCTCGCTCACTCCGGTTCGGACCATTGGCCAATAGCACTACAATGGCAACGGCCAGGTAATCTAACCAAACGACCCTTTCGATTCGAAGGTTTTTGGCTCACGCATCCTACTTTCAGGGATTTTGTGAAAACCTCATGGGCCTCATACACTCCCCCAGAGGGATCAAAGATGTATCAATTCCAGCAAAAGTTAAGATTTCTCAAAGAGCAATTGAAAAGGTGGAACAGGGAAACCTTTGGAAACATTTTCAAAGAGCAGCAAAAGCTCACTCAGGACCTGGAAACTCTTCACCAAAGGGTCATTGTTGCAGGACACTTGGAGGCCACCTTGGAGAAGGAATGCCTCATCCATAGCCAGTTGGAGAACAGAAGGAAGCAGGAAGAAATTTATTGGAAACAAAAGTCAAGGGTCAGGTGGCTGAAGGAGGGGGATCGCAACACAAAGTTCTTTCATAGAACCACTGTTCAGAGAAGAATGCACAATAGCATTCCCTTCATCCAAAATCAGTCTGGAGCAAAAGTAGAGACCCATGAGGAGATTGAAGAGGAACTCCTCAACCACTTCAAACAGATCCATCAAGACCAAAAAGAAGACCGGCGACAGGCCATTCGCAAAATCACGGGCAATATCCCAAAAATCATTACGGAGGAACAAAACGACCTCCTAATGTGCCCTATTCTTCTGCAGGAAGTGGACGAAGCTATGAAGCAGCTCAAAGAAGGTAAGGCCCGGGGCCCGATGGATTTTCTACTACCTTCTTTCACTCCTTCTGGGATATGCTAAAGGAAGAGGTATGGCAGATAGTTGAAGAATCTAGGGCGACCCGTTGGCTCTTACCATCTCTCAACGCTACCTTTATAACTCTCATCCCCAAAGAGGAGGACGCCATCACCCCTGACAAGTTCAGGCCCATTGCGCTGTGCAATGTCATCTACAAAGTAATATCAAAAGTCATAGCAAATCGACTCAAGCCTCTGCTACCTGGGCTCATCTCCCCCGAACAGTCAGGGTACGTGGAAGGGCAGCACATAATGGATGGCATCCTGCTCTCTAACGAAATCATTCATTCCCTCAAGCACTCTAAGCAATCAGGTATGCTTCTCAAACTTGACCTCTCCAAGGCTTTTGACAAACTAAGCTGGAATTACATTCATAGCATGCTTACAGCTTTTGGTTTCTGCTCTCCTTGGATCCGCTGGATTATGAACCTGATTACCTCCACGCATTTCTCCATTCTCGTCAATGGCATCCCCTCCCGCCCCTTTAATCCTTCAAGAGGCATCCGTCAAGGGGATCCCCTTTCCCCCTTTCTCTTCGTCCTTATGGCTGAAGGGTTAGGGCGGCACATCAAGCAAGCCCTCCTCTCTCATCAGATCAATGGCATCTCCGTGCATAACTCCCCTGCCACTTCACACCAGCAATTCGTCGATGACACGATGCTTTTTGGGTATCCCTCTGCCCGTGAAGCCCACCGTCTAAAATCCCTCCTTCATGATTTCTCGGAGGCCTCAGGCATGCACATCAATTGCGCTAAGTCCCAGATCTTCTTTTTCCATACTCCGCCCTCTGTCAAAGCTGCTGTTACGCGCATCCTGGGTTTCCCTGCGGCCACTCTGCCCTCTAAATACCTTGGTGCTCCTCTTTCGGCTTCTGCTCTCAAGCAGCCCGCTTGGCGCTCCCTTTTGGAGAAATTAGAAAATCGTCTCAATCTCTGGACTTACAGATCACTTAATTTAGCCAGCCGAATTGTCCTCATCAAATCGGTTATGCAGGCAATGCCTCTGTACTTGTTTTCCATTCTTGCAGCGCCTAAATGGGTTTTAAAAAGTATAAGAAACCTACAGCGAAATTTTCTGTGGAGTAGCGCAGCTACCAATCGCAAATGGGCCCTGGTGAAGTGGACCAATGTCTGCATGCCAAAAGAAAAGGGAGGCATTGGATTAAGGGATCCTGAACACAGCAATTCTATTATGAACGCCAAGATCTGGTGGCAATGGATCACTAGTCCTGACAAGCCTTGGGGGAAAATATGGACGGCCAAGTATGCCGGCAATCGACCTCAAGAAGAACTCATTCGTTTCATTCCCACTGAAAAAGGCTCCACTATATGGAATGCGGCCAAGCAACATCACCAGCTAATTCAGAAGCATAGCTTCTGGGAGATAAGGAACGGATGTACGGAAAGATTTTGGACCGATGCCTGGAATCAACAGCCTAAACTCCAAGACACACTCCACCCGGCGCTAATTCCTGAAGGCCTGGATCAGCAGCAGAAAACAGTTCACCAATTCTGGTCTTCAGAGATAGAGCATAGCTTCAGAAAATGGAAAGGAAGTGACCTAATTCTCCACAATGCAGATTTGCAGCAGCAAGAAGAGCTTACGACCGAATTGAAGAAAAGAAGCATCAGGCAGAACAATGGCAGGGACATTCTGAGATGGGGATACCTACCCAAGGGATCTTACTCTACTTCTGAAGCATATAGGTTGTTATGCAACTTCCCTTCCCCCCCTGACCCTGTATGGAGTAAAATATGGAAGCTAGGACCATGGCCAAAAATCACCTACTTTCTTTGGTTGGTGAGTCATAAAAAAATACTCACCTGGGACAAGCTCCGAAAGCGGAACTTCCATGGCCCCTCTATCTGTCTCAATTGCTCGCAAAATGAGGAAACCCTTTATCATCTTCTAGATACCTGCCCGCTAGCCAATCAATTATGGAATAAGGTCAGTTTCAGATGTCAGAAAAGCGGCAGGGGAGAAGGGGATATCATCAGCTCCTTAAGACTTTGGCCAATGCAGCCCTACAACAGCAGGATCCTTAATCATCTTTGGAGTATTGTTCCGGGAATTGTCCTCTGGAACATCTGGAAGGAACGCAATCAGCGCATTTTCAAAGACAAGAAATCTCCTTTAGAGGAAACCTGGAACAAGATTCACAAGAACATTCAAGAGACTATGGCGCTTCAGGTTTGGACCAAGGAGGATCTTCCCTCCACTGATAATGAGCACAACATCCTAAACAATTGGCAGCTGAAGCTTCCCCTTGACTCCCCCAATAGCAGTGCTCTCAATAATAAAAACAAGGAATGCTGTCAATGGGAAGCCCCTCCCAAAAATTCATACAAGTTAAATTTCGATGGGGCTTCCAAAGGAAACCCGGGTGTAGCAGGATATGGGGGCATAATACGGAACTCTGAGGGCAAACCCATACGGATTTATTTTGGGAACATAGGGTGGGACACTAACAACTCAGCTGAGTTGGAAGGTCTTTGGCAAGGCATGTTACTAGCAGGGAATCTTCACCTACAGCCCCTAATTGTGGAAGGAGACTCCCAAATTCTTATCAATATAGCCACTCGTCTTCAAAATGGTTCAAATGCCAGGAAAGTCGCACCCAGTTGGAGGCTTGAAGCAAGATTAAATGACTTAGCACAGAAGCTCAGCAATTTTCGTGCCATCTCCTTCACACACATTAAACGGGAGGGCAACAAAATTGCGGATCTCCTTGCTAACATCGGGACAGAGTCAGAACACTCTCTATCATCGGGAGACATAAACCTCATTACAAACAGGCAGCAGCTCCAGGAATGCCAAAGCCTGATCCTTGTAGAGGTCAACACCCCGGATGCGGGTGGCATTGTGACATTCAATGGCGAGCCACATGCCGGGCATGGGCTACCACGTGATGGTGCTTCAACCTTAAATGCGGCAAGCCGCCGAAACTTCACGACTGAAGCGGCCTCTGAGCATCCTTAATGGAGCCGAGGGAGGGAATGGCTATCCAGCGAGGGGCATTCAATGCTGGTCTTTTCATTGGTAATGCAACGCGGTTTAAGTATGTGGATTGCTTGGGGAAGGGAGCTCATTCTGGTGAGGGGAATTTACAGAGAGTTGAGCGTCTGTGCTGTGCGCTGGAGGTTGAGAGTTGGGGCGAGGTTTATAACATACCTGCGTTCCCTGGACTGGTTATACGCCTATTTATGCTTTGCTCTGTCTCTAACTGGGGATTGCACGTTGTGGGGAGGGCTCAGACACAGAGCCGGACCTCGTCTGCCGGGGAACGGAACAAAGGCTTGGTGGCTATCATGGTGCGGGAGAGGATGCCTTGTCGCAGAGGACCCGGGCGTGGAGAACCCTCTCGCCCCCCAGCTGCAGATGTACATCATCATTGTTGTTGTTGTTACTATTATCGTAGGATGGGAGCCACCCCTATCCCGGCCCGTCAAGTCATGGAGGTGGGCAGCTCTAGTGGAGGGGAGCCCAAGCTACCTGCATTTGGTTTAGTTATATTTACTCTGGGCAGCACTGGGGATAATCCAGGCATTAATGCACACATCTCTGTGCTTTTCACCCATACTCAGGAGGAGAACGCAGAAGAATCGTCTCTGGTCCTGGCAGAAGACAATAATGTGCGCGGTAAGGGGAAGCTCCCAATGGGGGAGCCGTCAATTGAAGCGGAAGGTTCAGCAAATGTTCGAGGGAAGCTCCTAGTGGAGGAACCGGCGAGTGAGGAGAGCAATACAGGGACAGAACGCTCTCATTCCCCCACCCAACATCGAGCTCTCGAGCAACCAGAACCAGCGCACAATCCGTCGGCGATGGAAGAAGAGCCAAAGGATTAGCTCGGGTTGGTGGTCCTGTGTTTTTGCCGTCCTCTCTCAAGTCGGGTTTCGGGGTAGGAACAATTTCAATTTCCTGTTTCACATGGTCGTCTGTGTTTTTTTGTTGCTAGTTACCGTATGCAATCTCCACCATTGCAGTGGGGACGATGTCTCCTGTTGGGCGCAAATCCTTGGTGATTGCCTGGTTTTTTGTATGTTCATGGTTATGTATTCAGTTACCATAGTTTGTCTGGGTTGTATGTCTTTTTGGAATTGCCCCTGCGAGGGCCGTTATGGAGCCATTCTGGAAACTCTCAGCTTTTTGAATTTTGGTCCTTCTGTTCTTACAGCCCTGCGAGGCATTTGTATAAGTCTAAACATGCAGCCCATGAGCCGCAGTTGGCCTTGGGCTGCCAGCTTCCTTGAATGTAAAGTTATCTGTACATATTAATACATTAGTTGTTAATCTTGCCGAGAAAAAAAAAAAAGATGAGAGTAAGGAAATAGGTTATGTACCATATAAGAAAAAATTGAGATTAACACCAAAAATTCTTATCAAATGCAATGTTCATGTTGAGATATATGAAGGAAACTATAACACAAAGGATGACCTTGTTAATGGTGTGGATGGAAAAGGAAAAAAGTATACAAAAAATAGTAAATATGTTGAAGTAATATGTATAGATTTGGTAAATCTAGACATTGGTAAAATGCAAAGACACAAGTGTCATGAACTATATGATAAAGTCATCTCACTGAATTGGATTCCAATACTACTCTCATTGAATTGCACTCCAATACTACATATTTCAAAATCATTGGCATGCCATAGCAAGAGCTCTAAGACTATAGTACATAAACGATTTCCAATACACTTAGCTTGTGCTAGAATAATACATTGATCAAAAGCTTTAACATTAGATGGGCTTTCATTTCATCTAAATGGTATATCTACACATGGACTAGTGTACAAAACTTTGTCATGTGTTAGCACCATGGAACCGTTATATCCTCTTGATAAAGTAACACAACATATTTTTTTTGAATAAGAAAATATTAGAAGAAACAAAATGCTTAAGAATTCATGCGTTGTGGAAACCAAAATACATACACAATACAATAAGAAATGCAATTACCTTAACGATTTTGAATTTGAATATACAAATTCTATATGATCATGTCAATGACATTATATGTGACAAATATCTATTGAGTGCCGCGATTTTTGGTATCTAGGAATGACATGTAAACTTTTTGCTATCAAATAATGAATTTTGCAAATTCAATTTCAACATATCAAATCATTTTCATGGAGTACTTACTTGCACAGAATAAAACATAGTGATCATATCAACCAATAACATTTGAAATAATGAAATTGAACTTGTTTTGTCATAAATCTATTTCCAATACTGAATATGCATAATAAATGTATATGTTGCACCACTTCTGTGTGTTTCAATAGTTGTTGAAGCAATTGCAATAGCTAAGGCACGATTCATGCATAGTGAAGATATTTTTATAATTATTAGAGATTGGAGTATTGACATCAATTTAGATATCAAACGAAGTAGACATTTATTAGAGTACATGAACTCGGAATGATTACAAGAAGTAACAAAAAAGTTTATTCCTGGGAATAAAAAAATTATTGATCACATTTCGACAAATTTTCCTACTGAACAATATCATGTCCATATTTCACATTCATACTGGTGTGATTATGATGAAGTTCATGCTTTTCTACACTTTATCTGATTCTAATGATGCATAAGCTATGAATTTTGTTTTGAAGCCATAAAATTCACTGGAAAATATTAATGTAACACAACAAGTTTTTGTAAAGCCTACTTGTTTCATAGAGATTGGAACGACACATTTCTTTTTTACATTCTGAGTTGGAGCCCGGAATGGGGTAGTAATTAATTTAATTTTGGCAATGCAATAAGGTGTGTAGATTGGAGGAAAAATGAGAATTAATAAGCTAATAAATTTAGTTACCTTGAATATTTCTAAGGTGTGAGTATTATTAAATCTTCAAGAATTTGTTTTGGTTTTCTTTCTTTACCTTTTAAACATTTAATGATTCAGGTTTGTTTATTATGTTATCATAACTTAATCTAATGAATGGCTACAGTCTATCGAGTGGAGGGCACCTTCCTTGTGATGTTAGTGGAAAATGTGTTAAATGAAGAAGTGTTATGCAAGAGATACAAAAATCCAGGTGTCTCTTCCACACATTTCTCTATCCACACATATTCATCGCTTCACACATTCCTTTTGCACACCTCCAAAATTTCCATTCCCCAAACCTTAATAAGCCAAAACCACTAATTAATTAATTAATATGTAGAGTTGTGCAGGAGGGAGGTTTTCAAAAGAATTGTGTAGGGGGGGGCGATGTATGCGGAGGTATAGAACATTCTAGAAGAATGTTTCTTGTCCTTTCACTGCACACCTATTCTCCCACACAACACGTCTTACTCATATGCATTAAAAAGAAACTTAATTTAATATAAGATAATAACTATTTAATTGAAAAATGGAAAATCACAAATGCACTTAGTAATTGGGAAGCTCAAATAAAAAAAGGATGTCTAGTTATTTTTCTAGTAAAATATATTTAGGGGTAATTAACGTTGAGAAGATCAATAGTAGATTATGTACTTTCTAAGAAATAACATAAAATGGTTGATAGATTAGAGATAAAAACAATTTGCAATGATTGGCGAATGCTACATGTGTTTCTGAGGTTTCTGTTTGCATTGACATTTCCAAATTTTCTAGTGTATACGATCTTATAAATTTTGTTACCAAAATACGACACCTATTTCGGTTTTCTAGAGTTCCAATCCAAATATTCATTTTTTCCAACTAAATTTATGTGTCTCGAGAAATTTGTTATCTGGTGCATAACATATATAGTAAATATTCTTTTCCTAGTTCTCCTTGCACGATTTTTGACATAGAGTTATTATTAATATTTTGTTCGTCAAGTTTCATGATCACAAATATTTCACCTTTATTTTACTTCATAAATTTATGCCACTTATGGTATGATTAAAGTTAAATAATGTATTAATATATAAAAAGTACAAATTAAAGTCTACTCATAGTATTAACGAAAAGCACTTTTGCAGGAAAATATAAGTCTTTTGAACATTCACGTAGCATCAGGTCATCATTTTGCAGGTTTTTCACACTGCTTGAATTTTAAATTTTGTTTACTGTGAAACATTATGAAATGATGGCTAGTTTTTGAAATTATCAATAAGAATTGTAGTTGTAAACTAGATTCATAATTATGTTCTTTTGTTCTATTTTCACTTAGGTTCCAAGCTCCTCAAGATTTTTAGATGCTCTGTGTATTTTTAAAAATACATGTGAACTAACATTTATCATAGTACAATATGTGGAACATAAAGCTATAGACATAAACTATTAATTCACTATTGATGGAAAATAATTATGTAGGTGTGAGGAGGTAGAGATAAGTTTGGGTTCGGGATTTTCAAGAATAATGTAATAAGGGAATCCTTCAGTGTATCATGATAAATTTTTGTTCAATATTTCGTATTTTGATGACTACCAATTTTATTAAAAATTAAGAGAACGAAAAAAATTGCAATGGTTGATGAATTCTACATGCATCTCCAAGGTTTCTTCTTGTATCGACATTTTTGAATTTTCTAGTGTATTTGTTGTTAGCACTTTTGTTACCAAGTACAAAATGTTGAATATAAAGCTATTGGCATAACCATTAATTCATTGTTTATGGAAAATCATTATGCAAGTGTGAGGAGGTGGATACAAATTAGGGTTTATCATTTTCAATAATAAATGTAGTAAGGGAATACTTCAGCGTATTGCGATAATTTTTTGTTTAGTATTTCATATTTTGATTGGTGCAAATTCTTGTCTATGTTCAAAAGTTAGGGTTTTTGGATACCTTGTATATGATTTTCCTTGTTATTGAAATCTAACACAGGTTGGAGATGACATTCCGGATCAATTGGAAATTAAGGATGTACTTTCTAGGAAATCATGAATGTGAAAGATATTTGACACTTAAACAATCACAATTATTGATTTCATATGCTGTGAGTATTCTTAAATCTAGAAGCATTTTTATTTTTATTTTTAATTTTTTATGGTTCAAGTTCTTTTATTGTGTTACTATGAATTAAGCTAATTTCTGGTTAGAAGGTTGTTGAATGCACAACCTCTGCCTTGTTATGTCAAGAGAATATGCGAAAGACGAAAAAATGCTATACGAAAGGTGTGAGAGTTTAGGTGTATATTCTCTATCTTCCTCCTTCTGTACATATTCACCACATCACACATTTCTTCCATACACTTCCATATCCTGCAACACTTCTTCAATACTTTCATAAGTTTTTTTTCAATGGGATTATTTTTTCAACTAAACTTTATTTAGGGGCAAGTAGTGTTTAGCATGTCAATAGTAGATTGTGTATTTTTTAACAAAGATGAAATATGGTTGATAGATAAGAGAGAAAAGAAATTTGCAATGATTTGTGAATTCTACATGGGTCTCTGAGGTTTTTGATTTCAAAGAAATTGTGATATTCATTTCTCTTTGCATTAACATTTCCAAATTTTCTAGTATGTGTGATCTTAGCACTTTTGTTACCAAAATCTGGTAATTGTTCCTGTTCTTCGAAGTTCCACCTCATCTCTTCATATTTTTCAGCTAAATTACTGTGTGTCCATAAATATGTTATTCGATGTATAACATATCTAGTGAAACAAGACAAAATCAACTCAATCAACTTGAACACGCTGTGACAACCAACTTTACACCCTAGTTTTTAAAATTGTGTGTCAAATTATTTGTAAGTCAAATTTGGTGCAACTTTTCTGTAGTTTGATATGAAATCAAAAAAATCGACATTGAAATAGTGGTGGGGACCAAACCAACCATGAAGTCACTTCATAGTAGAGGTAGTTGACCATGTATCTGCACAATATTTATTTTTGGTTCTCCTTACATGCTTTTCAACTTAGAGTTATTATTGACAACCTGAAAACTAATTGTCATGATCCCAAAAATTCATATTTATTTTATATCGTAAATTTTTATCACTTTGGGTGTGAATATCGATGATATTAAAGAAGGAGAAAAGTGTAGATTAAATGGACAAGATGGTTTTGGAAGTTTGAGATTTACTTCCACTACTTGCTGTAAATGTTGGCTTTCGTATCTTCAATTTCTACTTAGTGAGAGCGTTGTGTATAACAATTTTTACATGTGAAATAGTAAAAGCTAGTGATTATATAAGGAATCGAGAAATGTGTAGTTAAAATACATTGAGAACGATATTGATTAAGAAAGTATTTTTAAGTACAAAGCAAAAATGGCTAGCAGAGAATGAAAATAGGTTATTTCCACTGATGTGATTAACTCATTTTCTCATATTGATGAGAACTTTCACTAGTCAACTGCGTATGAGTGGTATGAGAATCTACCAATAGAAGAGAAGAAGAAAAATAAGATTCAGACTAGTGGATTGGGGAATGTTGCATGTATTCCCAAAGTCTTTTATTTCATAGAAATTGTTTATTTGTGTGAAAATGCTAGCAACAAAGAAGATTACTCTAAATCCCAAGACATTCAGATGGATATTCAAGCTATTAAAACCGTATAAGTTCTTAAAATTGTTAAAAGAAGATAGTTTCCTGAAGTCAGAAGCATGCAGGGATAAAATTATTTGATAGTTCATTTCCCCACCTTCTAAGGTTCCTTTTTGTCTTTCCCTCCCAAATATTTCTGTGTTTGTATAGTCATTTAGGGAGTTTTGTTGGATTTATGCCCACATGATGGGCCGAGAAACTACAAAGAATGTCCCAAAATGCATTCTCTATCTTATTTATCACTCATACAAAAAATATTGTATATTTGAATGGTCTAATGCCATTTCCAATGAATTAGTTTTTCAGTTAGTCAGTTTGTATAGAAACAATAGATTCATTATGATGGCATACTTGATAGTAACCCCTGTCTCTAGCCATGTATTTCACAACCTACACTATAATCCTAAATTCAATCTCAAGTAAGAACCAATGTAGTTCTGGTATCCTATATTGTGCAAGAACAAAGCTTCTTTAATTTTTTATCGAATCCAAGATTTCTTTGTGAAGCAAGTTAATTACATGATAACTGGACAGGATCCCCATCGAATATATGTGAAAGCCCAAGTTTTCTATGAGACAAAGGGATGCATGAAGAAAGAGAAAGTAATATAGTAATTTGAATTTATGGTTTTGAAGGTAAGCTATTGGTGCTGCCAAAATTTGTTATAGATAGGTATTTTGTTGTTGAAGTTTGTAGGCAATACAATGAATAACTATTTATATTTGAACTAAAAAAGAAGAAAAAAAATATTTCTTTTTCGTTCATTGTTGGAGAAGTCACTATGATGAATTTGACTCATGTTGTAGATCTTGTATAGTGTTTAGATTATTTTAAATTAAGTGAAGTTGAAGCCCTTCAATCCATTGATCTAGAGGACCTATTGAACACACACCTAGATATGTTTAGGTATATGAACTTATTTCCAATAATTACATAGAAAAGTGAGGTGAGTCAGAGTGAAAAAATAAAAATTAAGAGGTGGTAATAGACATTGAAGAAATTGTTGAAGAATCCAACATCAACACAAAAGGAAAACATAAGAAAAGAGGCACAAATCCTACACAACAATCTCCATCTTGCACACCTAGTACTAGTCCAAGTTCATCTTCTTGTCAAAGGAAGAGCAAAGAAACTGCAAGTGGAAAACATGTTGATGGTGGTTTACCAGATGGCAGAGATGACAAAGATCCTCCTCAAACATTCACACTAGAAAGAGAACAGATAGTTAAATCATCCAAATCCAAAACTGCCCCCTAAAACATGAAGCATTGAAGAATCTATGGATGTGGAAGTTGACAAAACTATACCATTTGATTGGGTTAGTGCTTGTTTAGCATAAAATAAAAAAATAATGGAGAAAATTTCCAAAGAATTCACTAGTTTTGATGATTGCCCTATCACATTGCACAATGCAAAGTGTGACAAGGGTAGTAATAAATTGAGAATTTAAAAGTAAATGTTCATAACAAAAAGGTTATTTATCAAGAAAAAATGGATATTGATTTGTCTAAGGTTGGAGCAATAGGGATTGTGAAATTACATTAGGCTACTAGTGACGCACTTGTAAAATCTATTAGCAAACAAAAAGTAGAAAACCTAAGACTAAAAGCAAGAATAAGAGAGCTAAAAGATGCTCCGTATTCAGGACCTTCGCTAATGAATTCACTTGAAACACAGGAACACAATTGGAAATTTATACCCCCAGTACACCCCATATATTTAATAAACCCGTCAACCTTCTAAATGTAATTAAATCATATATTATGAGTAAAATATCCTAAAGAGTTAAAATTATTGAACATGCATGGAAAGAAGTCTATTATTTCTGCCATTTAGTACATAGAATAAAGTCATTTTTCAAGTGGGTTAAAAATGATGTCTATGGAGATAGGCATTTCATAGACAATGACTTCCTTTTAGTTAGAAGTTTGATTTACTCTTTGATATAGCAAAAAAAACAAAACAAGGACTCCAGAATGCTAATCGAATGAATCAAGTGAAATTTAGAGAGAATTAGGACACTAGAGAACATTATTTATGAATGTGAAAACATAGAAAGTAGAAGAGGTGATTACTATGTCAAAGCGGTAGAGATTGTTAGAGATCTAAACGATTTGTGCATCACATGTGACACTAGATTAATTTCAAGAGACATGTTAATGGTTGAATTGGAGAAGCTAAAACAATCAAAGGAATATATTTCAATAGTATAAATGATTTTACTTTAGATGAAATTAGCAAATAACTAATTACTTTTATTAGTGTTAACATGCAAAAGTCTATCTTGGTTGTGAATTACAGGAAGAGCCTAGGGAAATTGAGGAGGAGATATTCAATGAACGTGTCAAACATGAGTTTCAAGTCCCTTCAATGAAAGATTTCATTAAAGCTAAACTAAAGAAATTCCTTCAAGAAATCATGATTCTGAAAGAAAACTGACAATCAAACAATCATGATATATTATTTCACATATTGTGGATGTTCTTAAATGTTGGAACATTCGTTTTTTTATTTACTAGTGTTTAATTATTCAAGTCATTGGATATGTTATCATGAACTAATCTTATTACTGGATGTAATTTCTTGTTTTTACTTACAAGTACCTTTTTCACATTACGATTCATGGGAGCCCAATATTAGTCCCCATTGGGATGAATGAATTTACTTTTGCGATTATGTATCAGGATTTTGATAAGTGATTTAGGCATCAAACATTATTCTTTGCACCAAAAACATTTTATTTAATATGTAAATGTAATCTTAGTTACATAACGCCTTCCATTAGCACATGCATTCCTTTCTCTAGATACCTTTGTTTTAGAGTTAAATTATCATTTATTACATGTACTCAATTTATCATAGAACCATTATTGCTATTTTCTTGGAATGTAGGGGTCAATAGTTAGAAAAAGAAGATGCCAGATTGACATAGTGAATGAGCCATTGAGATGAGTTATCAAAAGATTCCCATTAGCGATATAATAAACCTATGGGATAAAAAATATTGATCATTGTAAAGTAGGGGTGGCAAAGTCTCTAGTCAATTTTGGTTCCAATTCTAATTACTCTGTTCCAATTCCAATTCTATTTATCAATTTTTAAATAATTTAGTAAGAAAATAAGTTTGAATAAGATCTTGTAAAAGTCTAAATTCTATGCATTGTTTAAAAACATTGATTGACATAAGTTTCCTAGGATTTTATTTGAACTTTTATATTATATCTAATGTTTTGTAATTATACAATGAAAATGAGCTTTTGATTACTCTATTCCAATACTGAGACTGTTTACCAATTTTGTCCAAGAATTCTAAGATAATATTTTGTATAAGATCTTGTGTAGGTTTGAATTTTGTAGCGTTGTCCAAAAACATTAATTGAACATAATTTTTTGAGCATATGCTTTGATCTTTTATATTATATCTAATGTTCTGTAATTGATCACAATGAAAATGAACATTCAACAATAGTTTTGGATCTCAAATATGTGTTCCATTTGCAATATTTATTTTGATCATATCTATGATGATTGTCATTTGAAACTGGATATAGTTATTTTTACTGTAACTGTGTTGGTTACTGTATAAGACTTGACAAGAAAAAAAATTGATTACTCTGTTCCAATTCTAAATCTGTTCACCAATTTTTTGAAGAATTATGAGATGACGTTTTGAATAAGTTTTTGAGGATATGCTTCGATATTTTATATTATATCTAATGTATAATAACAAAACCAACTTGTGCAAGAGTGCGGAGGTACAAAGGAAATTTTCATTGAGCTTCCTCCACAGTCCATAATGAAATATTCCTTTACACCTCCACACTGTGTACAATGAAAACACCTTTGATTCCTCCACACCTAAAATCAAAGCACAAGAGAGAATCAGAGAATCAAAATCCTACAAATTATAAAATACTTGTCTATAACTTAGGAATCCCCACTTCAATATGACATCATGAAACATCTCATGCATACATTTGAAAAACACAGAATGTATCATAAATTTAAACTAGTTTTCCATCGTGACCAGGAATAGCAGTTTTTGTTCTCAGATATATGTTACCTCTGTAGTATTTATTTTAATCATAGCTATGATGAATGGAATTTGACTATGGATAAAATTCTTTTTACTATAACTGTGTTGGTTACTATTCAAGGCTTCTCAAGCACAAGGACTGATTATGAATTGATTTTTCATAGTAATTGGCTTAGAAAATTCTTGTGTGGGACAACATTTCCCTTTGTGCCACATACTCACTTTTGCATGTACGTAGAGATTCTTGTCTCCACACACTTCATTGGTGTGCCTATATGTCACAGAGCACTTGTTTTTCATACACATAAGTTTTGCAGTTATGTACACATTCTTCCCTTCACACATTCTCATCACACACAACACTTTTACCAAAATTGATTATAAATTTATTATAAATTGATTATCTCCATATTGGTTCCATCTTTTGCAAAGCTATGAAACTTAAATTTTTTCCTTTGCACATGCAATATGTGTTGTTCACATATTTGATTTAGCTCTACACACATCTTGGTATGATAGTCTTTAATTCACATATGCCTTAGCTTCACACGTATTATTTCACACATCCCTTACATGAGAAACGACTACAATAATGTTTTCATTTTGTTAAGGGGAAGGAGAGATCATATGTGATTGGGTCAATAATCAATGAAATTTGTGTAAATGTTTTACTATTGTTTTCTTTAATAGAGAATCTATTTAATTCTCACATTTAAGAGAAATAAGAAATGTACTCACTTTCAGTTATTGGCCATCACGAAATAAAGCATTTTTCTTCAAAAAAAAAAAATCATAAAAGTAGGTCATAGACTATAGAAACACAATATGCATTCACTGGTTACTCTTGCGGATCGATGAGTAATAGGCATAACCGTAATTATTGTTATATACATTGAAATGAAATCTAATCCAAAGCATTGTGTTATGTATTTACATGGAAAAATAGTAATTCAATGGAGGTTTGTTCACACCTTTGATATTCAGAGGCTTTTTGTGTGAAAAATAAAATATGTGCGGAAGAGGGGTATGTGTGAGAGAACCTTTATTCACACTTTTTCACCTCCACAAACTTCCATCACGTACAACACTTCTTTTGCACACCTCCATCGTGTATATTTTTGTTTTCGGTTACTAATTTGTATTTCATTTCATTCCCTTGATAAAATTGGATCAATGGTGTCAAAGAAATATTCTCTTTCTCTACTTATTTTGTGTGTCTCGCCAAAGTTTCAATTTCCACGGTATTTGACACATGCGAAATGTCACATAAACTTAATTAATCTACCATGGTGCGGACTAACATCTATTAAAAAGAATTTAAGGATTAATTTTATGACTAGCAAAAGCTACACTCTCCGTAAAAATAAATATACTTCTTAAATGTATATAAACATAATACAAGAGATCTAATAGTCCAAGTAGTACCTAATCGACATGTAATCAGGACATTGTTCAAGTGATTAATAGCATTTATTTTGATGCATTGTGTAATGGATATTGGTTGTAAACAAATCAAGAAGGTATACAGGACTCCGCACCCAACATTAAAAAAATAAATAAAGCTTAGTCTTTCTATTAATAAAGGATCCACTATTGGAAAATGTAGGAATTTTTAGCTTTTTTCCTGCGAATTTACGAATCAACATGTAATCAGGGCATCATGCGTTCTACAACCAGTATATGTTGAAGTGGATTGCAGAAACGGGAGGTTTTGCCACATACAAAAAGTCATTTTTATCAAATAGAGTGAGTTGACATCGATATAGTGATGGGTACGAACCCAACCATCAAGTCGATTCATAGTAGAGGCAGCTGGCCATGCATCCAAAAAATATTTATTTATGGTTGTGCTTGCACGCCCTTCAACTTAGAGTTATTATTAATCTTGTATACTAAATGTCATGATCATGAAGAATTCATATCTATTTTAGTTCATAATTTTTTTCACTTAGGGTACATATATCAACTATATTAAAGCAGGAGTAAAGTGCGAAGTAAATGAACGAGATGGTTTTGGAATTTTAAGATTTAGTTCCACTACTTCTCATAAATGACAACTTTGGAATCTTTTATTGTTATTTATTGATAGTGTCCTATATAAAAGATTTCACATTCTATATATAGTTAAATGACATTGAGAACATTATTGATTGAGAGAGTATTTTTAAGTAAAAAGAAGAAATGGCTAGCAAAGTAAGGAAATAAGCTATTTACATTGATACAATTAACTAACTTGCTCTTATCGATGAGAAATTTTAGCGGTTGACTTCATATGATCTATATGTGAACATGTTAATAGAAGAGAAGAATAACAATAAGATTTGGACTAGCAGATTAGCCAATTTTTCATGTGTTTGAGAAGTATTTGATTACAAAGAAATTGTTTATTTGTGCACAAACAATTTTGATTTAAGCAAAATAAAAAGTATGTTAGCAGTGAAGAAGACCCCAATTCCTTTGACTCCCAAGGCATTCAAATGGATATTCAAGCTATCAAAACCACATATGTGCTTAAAATTATTGGAAGTAAATATTTTTTATAGGGTGACAAGTAGGTAGGATGAGCATTATTCAAGAATTCATTACCCGAACTTCCCAGGTTCATTGTGATCTTTCTATTCTAGATATTTCTTGGTTTAGACAACTGTTTAGGGAATTTTGATGGATCTATGCCCACTTGATTGGATGAGAAACTACAATGAATGTCCCAAAATCAATTATATATCTGCTTTATTACTCATAAAAAAGAAATTTATTTATTTGAGTGGTTTGATATCATTTCCAATGAATTATCTTTTCAGTTAGTCAATTTTTCTGGGATCAGTAGATTCTTTATGATGGCCTACTTGATAACAACCCTTGTCTCGAGCCATGTCTTTCATGACTTACCCTATAAACCTCAATTTAATCCCAAAGAAGAACCAATGGAATTTTGGCATCCCACACCTTGGAAGCATAAATTTTCTTTGTATTTCCTCTAGTCCGAGATGTCTCTGTAAAGTAGATCGTTTACATGATAATTAGATAAGAGGCTCATCAAATGTATGTGCAAGCCCAAGTTTTCCTATGGGGAAAATTAGCGCATGAAGAAATATAAAATAATATGGTTATTCGAATTTATGGATTTAAAGGTAAGTCATAACTACTGCCACAATTTTGTATAGATAAGTATTTTATTGTTGAACTCTATAGGAGATACCATGACTAGCTAGTTGTATTTGAATGCAAAAAGAAAAAATAATTTATTTATTTTTCATTTAGTGTTGGACAAGTCATTGTAAAAAATGTGGCACATTTTACAGAGTTTATAGTCTTTAGATTCCTTTAACTTAAGAGAAGTTGAAGCTCATCGAGGCTCTAATCTAGAAGGCCTGTTTACCACACACCTAGGTATTATTAGGTACGAGATCTTGTTTACAAGAGTTATAGAGAAAAGGGAGGAAATTCATAGTGCTCAAACCAAAAATCAATAAATGGTAATGGATACTGAAGAAATTTCTAAGGAAGCCAGTGTTAGCACTAAAGAAAAATAGAAACAAAGAGGTGCATATCCTACGCAACAATCTCCACTTTGCACACCCTATATTGGTTCGAGTTCATCCTCTAGCCAAAGGAAGAGAAAGGCTGCTACAGGTGGAAAACTAGCTCATGGTGAGATATCAAGTGGAGGAGATGATAAATATCCTCCTTAGATATTCACTCCAAAAAGAGCTCACATGGTTGAATCAACCAAATCCACGAGTCTGCCCCAAATAGGAAGCATTGAACAACCTATAGATGTGGAATTTGATAGAATTATACCATCGAATTGGGTTAGTGTTTGTTTAGTAGAAAATAGAAAAATAATGGAGCAAATTTACGAAGAAGACACTATTTTTGATGACCGCCCTGTCACATTACAAAATTCAAACTATGAAAATGGCAGTAAAAAATTGAGAGTTGAATAATTAAAGGTCCATAATAAAAAGGTTATTGATAAAACATAAATGGATGTTGACGTGTCTAGCATTGGAGCCATGGAGCTCATGGAATTGCATCAAGCTACTCGTGACACACTTTCATATTCTATTAGTTAATAGGAAGCAAAGAACCTAACATTGAAAGCAAGAATAAAAGAACTAGAAAACACTCTAAATTTAGGTCCTTTGTTAATGACTCCACTAGAAATATGAACAACACCATTGGAAATTTCTACCCCTGTTACACCCCATAGATTTGATAAATTCATTAATTTCCTTAATGTAGTAAGATAATATATTATCACCAATATATATATACCAAATATTGGAAATTATTGAAAATGCATGACAAGTTGTTGGCATGAAATGTTCTCTAAGGCAAGGGTTAAGAGCCTCAACAATGAAAGATAAGATAATCAATAAAGAAAACTCAACCAAGCATGCCAAATATTCAAATTATCAAACTTGGATTTGGAGACACACCAGAAGGTCCTACATTTGAAGATGTTCTTGCAGGGTCCAAACCCTCTGATTCCTCCAAGATGTGCAAACCTACAAATGAATCACAAAAGCATATACATAATAGATAATTCAATGTGCGTACATAAGAATATGTTATATCATCATATATAAAAATTTAGACTATCATTCATAAGATTACAACACATATCAGAAACAAGACACAAGCTTCTTTACCGATTAACAATAGTAAGTACATGATAGATACAACCTGATCTAGGTCAAAAGCACCGACGAAGCCTTCCTTTTGATCCATCCAGCCTGAGCCCCGAGAAAAACCTCTCCAATAGGTGCAAGAAGATGCTAGATAATGTTGTTGAGCATCTTTGCAAAGGAAACCATGGTTTCCTAGAGACTAGGAGTGTAGGAGGCACAGGAAAAGCATACTTGATTTGGGAGAAATGGAGTATAATGCTGATATCCTTCTCCTCTTGTTATCATTAGGCCTACCCAAGGGGTGTATGTATACCACCTCAACTTGGTTATTTAATTTAGGACACAAGATCTGGTAGGTGGGTTCTCGATAAAACCCATAAACCCCACCCAAGAAATAACATTTTATTTTATTTTTTCATATTTTAAATTGTATGTACACGGGTATAGTATTATGAGACCCATGTATATACGTGATTTTCTATGGGCAGAGTCATGTATGGATTTTGAAATACTATTTTTTTAGTATAAATTCAAGTTTGCATGGGAAAAGGGACTCCCCGAGGCCATAAAAGAGCATCAGGTCTACTAGAGTGTTGAATGGTGCTATAACAGATGCCCCCTAATATATGAGGTCATAAGGGGAACGTGATGGTTGAAATATATTAAGTATAGAGAGAGGAGTCATTTGAAAACCTAGGAGGAGATCACCAGATTCCAGATCATCGAATAAATGTGGAACGAGTCAGAAAGAAAACTGATGTCTAAGGCAAGCATACCCATGCTCTGAAGTAATAAAACATGTCCACTGATCAAGTATAATGCAATCAAGAATGTATATATAAGTGTACAAAATGAGCTCAAGAATACATAGTGGATCATCATATCATAGCCACGAAAGAACACAATGGAGTTATGTCTAAATATCACATATAGAAGAATGTCTAATCAATGATGTTGCATAATTGATCCTCATAAAAGTACCAAGTCATATAGGTGGAATAGTGGTAGCGCATAAACTTGGTTTTCAACATATAAGATGTTTCCGTGAAAGACTATATCATATAGAGAGGAAACGTATCACTAGCAGAAAACTGAAGGAGTTGTCAAGTGAATCAATATGCTGACAAAAGCTGAGGTCTTCACCTACCATAGATGGTACATTTATACACCATGGTAATAAATGAGTTGAAGTCAACCATGGGAGAAATAGTTTGATTACTAGTTATTGATGTATATCGTTAACAAACGCGAGACAACTCACAAATAATGATAATGAGTGTCAAGTTACCCCAGTACAATCTAACAAGTGTGAATAGATGTGTAGAATTCGAACACCTGAAAGAATCTACCAATCAAGAGGCATTGATGTATTCTCACTGTTGGTAGCGAAGAAGTTTGCTACTGATGACTGGAAACTCTAAGGTACTAAAAAAAGACTCTAGACCTTGCTCCTAGAGAATTGATTTGGAGTCAATGGGAAACGATACACTGGAAAGAAGGCATTACAACATCCCACATCAACCAACACAAGTGTAACCTGCAGGCCAATAATTTGGAAGAACTCGGACAAAGAGGTATAAATTAACCATTTTGAAGTACATTTCTAGCATACACAAGATGTAGCTAGCATACAACAAAAGTCCTGTAAACCAACCAATAATGAAAGCTGACACATAGGCGAGGAACCCACCAATAGGGTCAAATGGAAACCAAAGTACTGCACGAATCCCAATATGTGATAATGTAAGTTGATGTCAAACACAAAGGAAAAACTACTTAGTCAAATACCCATAATGTTGTTCGATGCTAAGCATAAGGTCACTTATCAATGATGTAAATAGGGCCAGGGTGCAACTCTAGGTCTACTCTCAGAGAAATTTGTCGGAGTCGGTAAAGAGGATCCGCTAGTAAGAAGACAATGCAGGCCTTCTTAACCAACATGAATAGAGGACCATGACACTGATGTGATACTCAGAATAACTTGATAGACTAGGTATGGCCGACAGAAATGAATCAAGAGACACTACAAAATGGTCAACAACACATCTACTTCCGTTGAACAAAATCACGACTTGATGTGACTTTATGGCAACATAAAATAACTTTTCATAAGTTTGCAATTCAAGATACATTAAAAAACTTTCCATATGATTGGAAGTGGTAACCAATCGGTGGAGGATGGACTCAAGAACAAGGTTATGTCTTATCTAAATTCAAACTAAGTCTCATCCTGATGGAGGAAAGACTCATTTTAAGTGCTTTTTTCAAGGGCGATTCAACTGACTCTTGCTTCCATTAAATGATGAAGAAAATGTCCCATTCCCGCTCTTTTTTTTTCATTGTTTTCATATTTAAAGCTTGAAAAATAATAAAATAATGCCTATAGTATAGTGGAGAGAATGAGTGTCAAGGGAAAGTGCACTAGCTCTTGGGACTGTAACATTCCTATGCTCAATGCAAGGTGGAAGATACTGGTCATCGGCACTCAGGGATGTTCCCTCCATGGAAAAGGGTGTCAAGTCACAAAGGCTAATGAATTCATGGTTTGAACTTATAGAAAATTAATGGTCAAAAGTGGCTTAAACACGAGTCCAAATGAAGTCGAATTAAGGCCAAAAGGGGTGCAAGTGGTCAATATGCAATGCAATAGTATAACTCAACACATGGAAGCCTCTATGGTACAAATTCAGAATAATAGCGAAGAAGAAGAAGAATGGGACTTCAAAGCAAAGTCATGGTGGGGCTAAAGAGGACACCCGAGTGTACACAATACTAGCAGCATGGGAAACATATGCTAGCGAGGTTCTAACTAGGAAGCCCATGGAAGGAAAGGCTCTACCACTATGTTACGATTTTACAAAATAACGAGTGAAAGAGGTTAAAAATCACAATATAGTGGGGTTGACCCTATGTCTAAATATCATAGTATGAGGTCAAGATGCATAATGCAACAAAAAAGGGATGTCTTAACCAATATGCCAGTTTAGAATACGATACCTAGAATGATATGTCAGCAATTGTAGAATCAAAGCAGTAGGAAAAATATCAGTAAGTGATAAGAAAGTCTTTGTCACCCTGAAAAATACCTTTCCCAACACTTCAAGAAAAGGTCAAAAGTTCATAAAAATAAAATAATAAAGTTAAAAATGAACTTTAGGAAAGTGGGTTTCAAATTTTAATTATAAAATCGAATTTTGGACTCACCCAATTTCACTTTAACCATCCAAGTGTTGAGGAGAGAGTTTTTGGAGTGAATTTGGGCAAGAAAATCTAACTAATTCCACCAACGAATCTGGTCGTGAACTCCAGGTTATTCATGACCTTAAACTATTCCATTTGATAGAAAATTTAATAGATTAGATCACATTTTTGAGCGGATTTCTTAAACTACAAAACTAGTTATGCATGTAGGTGGGTTTGGGTTTATAAAGCCGCATATAGAAAGCCCTATACACGAGTTATTAAAGTGAAAGTCACATATATACATGATTTTCTCTTGCAGAAATCGCGTATGCATAGAGAAAAGTTTGTCAATTAATATTTAATTGATGAAATCTCTCAATTTTTTAGGATGTCAATCATTTGGAGGGAAAGAGAACACAATGATGTGGATAATGAAGTCTTAGAAGATCAAGCATTGTTGGATGTATTGAAAATTTGTGGTTTGCTCAAATTATTCATAATGCCCAAAATGAGAGCTCAAACTCTATTATTGGAGATGTTGATTCATTACTGGGACTTGGAGCAAGAGACATTCATCATAGACTTAGTGTCTTGACAGATCGAAGTGGAAGATATCTACTTCATTACAGGACTCTCCCGAAGGGGAGAAGCAATCAATCTAAAAGGAAAGGCTAGCGGGTCCTTAATATCGCTAATTACATTACTGTATATTGTGCATCAATCACTAACAAAATTGGTTCACAAGTCCCAATAAAAAAAATTACGAGCCTGCCTATTAAGATAATCCTTTTTACTATTTCTAGGATATCACACTCAACTTCGCTGCATCAGTCCTCATGACTAGCTATGTTCCTAGCAATGGAATATGTAAGACCAGTAGTGTATGATTAGTGTACAATGCTCTTGGCTAACATGAAGAAGAAACTGACATCAGTGAGACAGTGGAAGACAAAGCACTTTGACTATGGCACCATCCTTTGCTCATTCTTCTTTGAGAGGATTCCTGTGCTACGACCCATAGTAGCATTTTCCATCAATAATCCTAGAGATCCAAGGATGGTTAGATGGGAAGACTTGATCAGGAGACTTGGTGGAGGTGAAGTCACCCAGGAAACGTTTGACGATGAGATCTTCCGGTGATGGGAGAAATAAGTCATGGCCATAGAGGATTACCTATATCCAGGGCTAGACTTCTGGGGACCCAGAGTTAGAAATTCCTGAAGGAGTTGCATGGGACAACATTGGTAAGTTTTTCAATTTTTAATATATTTGATTTTTTTTGGATTTTTTAAGATAATCTCAAGAAATATAAAGTCTTTTTCGTGAAACAAAAATCCTCACAATATTAAATGATCATGAAACAAATGTGGGATTAGTGAGACAGGAGGGTCTACTAAGGAATAGGAATCGCAACAGAGATGCGTAGAGAGCAACAACTGAGTATGAGAGGGTCCTCCATAATGTACAGAGGAACTTGGAGAATTTGACTCGTCAGGTTATAATGGTAGCGGTAGAGGATCTTCCCGAGGAAATTCAGAGACGAGTAGTTGGAGTACCATGAGAGTGGGTGCGACTCTTCTAACGAGTGGTGAATTCCATTGTCTTCTACCAAGGTGCTCATCCAGGGTAGGGCCCACAAAATTAGATTTTAGATTACTGATATTTTTTATATGGACATGATCAGGCTTTGAGCCCTAATTTTGTAGGACATTTGTCCACTTTTGTAATATTTTGACACAGTTATCTATATATATACAAAGATTTCGTGATGACTTGATCATATCTACAGATGGTTTTTTAATTTTTTGATTTAATGTGATGACTGATTGATATCCCAATCCAATTCTTGGTTAGCTATAGAATCAACAAATGCATTATCTAGTCATGGAATGTGAATGTAAAGTAATAAAATTAAATGGTCTATGCAATAATCTCACTCTCAGAAATTGATGATGTAATAAAGGATCCCACGATAAATATTGTTTAATTGAGACATAACCATTTGCAAGTCCAAGTAAACCATTAATAATTTTGTCCATAGGGAGTGGATTTTAAACCCATTCAGTTAAAGGAGCAGGGTAGATGAAACCTACTTTAAGCAGCTTCTCTACTTCTGCCTTGACAACCACAACATTCTTAGGGTTGAACGAATGAAGCTTTTGACGCATAGGCTTTGTGTTTTTATAAGTCTTAATCTCATGTTGAACTATACTAGGATCAATCCCAGGCATTTCCTCATAAGACCAAGTGAATACATCTCTAAACTCTTTGAAGAGATCTATGTAAATTTTAATCCCTTCAGGGGAACAATAAACTTTGATGAAGATATTCTTGATAATGTTGGGATTATTGGAAAATATTAGCCATGTTACCTTCAGCAAAAATATGTGCTAGAGCCAAACGGTCTACAATTTTATGAACACTTCCATGAGAAAGAGGACTAGAAAAACATGATTTGACTTTATGCAATTTAGGGAGAAAATATGACCGATGATGCAAATCATCCCACGGTCTCTCTATACCAGTCATTGCTTCTAAAATTTCCTCGGATGGTAAGTCAATATCAAGGAAATCCATAGCCAAAGTGGAATCAATTTTCTAGACCGATGCCACATCATCATCCACATCTTTTGATGAGACTGGGATGGGATCAGAATCTGCAGAATTAACAATGGATTGATATGTAATTTCTACTGCAGATATAGGATAAGCCATTCCACGCACTTTCCCTTCTTCTAATGTGGTTGTAGGAGGGGGCAAGGGCCAAGGATCTGGAAAATAATGTGTTCTAAAAGAACATTATTGAGGATCCATCCAAGAGGATGGAATGGAATTAACATGAGAAACAAGAGGTCGAAGATCAAAAGTACCCATCAATAAGGAATACATTCCAACTCCTAGATTCTCAATAGGCTACTTAGTATTCTTCACCAAGGGGATAGTAGAGTCAGTAGATGCATTAGGGTCAGTGGGAGAATAGACTAAATGATCAATCATAACAATTATCCCTTCATGAAGAAAACATAGGATGCAGAATAAAGATGAGACTATGACATCCATCAAATAAACCCAGTTATGACCTAACAAAATATTATAATCAAGACTAGCATTGACTAGTCTACTTCCATGTTAACAGTCTTTCCCCCTACACAAATAGGGAAGGAAGGTAGAACCCCATGAGGCCTATGAAAATGACCATCGAATGTGGTTAATAAATTAGGAGAGGGAATAACTTCTGGGGACCTGGTAACTTTCCAACATGACATATGTGGAATCACCTTCATCAACTATGGTTCGAAAGATGGTATTATGATGACACGTAGATTTAATCTAAAAATCCATATGATGAGGCAGTCTCATTTTAACATTTGAAATATCAAATGTTATCACTAGAGATTTTTTCGAGTCAACTGCTCTAATTGTAGTGAGAAAAAACTCCTTTGCGTAGGAGTACACGACTGGAATAACTCTAATGTCGACATAGCATAGGGGTTTTGAGCTAAATCTTGAACAATGGAATAGTTCTAAGCAACCATATTATCTGGATTATAAGTAGACTGTTTTGAGGAGCCTTTCAACATTCGAGGTATCGGTTCAACTGTGGGCCTCTGTATATGAAGAGGTTCTTGAGTATTAGAAGCAGTTTTAGCCTTATAAGGCTATGGCTCTCCATAATCATGAGCTCTATTTGAAATATCGACATGAGACTTATCCATATACACATTTGATTCAAATTCCCCTTCCTAGTTACCCCCTATAGGGGCTCCAGTATTAGAATACGAGCCAACAAGTAATTGATACCCTTAAATAAAATGGTTAGTAAGCACAACCTGAGAAGCTATCGAAATAGGAAAACACCCTAACAACCTTAACCACTATAATGGTTGGAAAATAACTGATAATTGGATCTCCACTCTAACCTCATACTCCAGCTTCTCCTAGCTGCGCCCTGCCCTCTTATCGCCTAATGTGGCCTTTCAATGTCTTCCTTATAGGGTTTATACCAACCCTAAAATTTGTATTAAAATATTTTAATAAAATGTAATAATCAAAATTAATAATTAATAATAATAAATAAAACTTAAAATAAAATTTTATTATTATTTTCAAATTAATTTAATTTAACTAAAACTTTAGTTCAATTTAATTTTAATCATTAGATTCAATTTTAAAATTTAATTAATTATAATTTATAATGAAATAATAAAATGTTATAAACATTTATACTTTGGAAAATCATTAACAAATATTAGTTACTAATTATTATTAATTAAAAATATTTTTGTTTTCAAATTAAATTCTAACCAAATAATAAATAAATAAATTTAAAACATTAAATTCAAAAATGTTTATTTCGAATCTTAATAATTAATAAAAATTAATTAATAATAGAAAGGAATAATAAGTTTAGTTCATAATCATCAATAAATATTAGTTATTAATTATCATTTCATTCTAATCATTCATTATGAAAAATAATGTATTTTAAACAACCTATTAAATATTATGATTAAACATTAGTTACTACAGTCAATTATTAAACATCATGAATTATTAATAAACAATAATTCATTTATTCACAGTTAATTTGTGAATTACCTTGCATAAAAAATTTAAAGGAACTTTTATTAATATTTAAAAGAAAATATAGATTAAAATTAAAACTAACACTAAATTAAAATCATTATCAAATTAAAAATTAAAAATAAATCCGAATAAAATCATTATCAATTAATTCACGCTCCTTCCTTCGGAACTTGTCGGCTGTCATTCATTCCCTTCCTAGCCCTCACTTGTATTTATTACGATGTTTATTTCTGACTTATTCACTCATGGATCTATTCTAATGACGAACCCCAGAGGATGTTTCGAAATGTCGATTCCAAAAATATGAATGCGATGAATCCGGAAGATAAAACCACACAAAATACAAATCGTAGAAACGTCAAATCAATAGAAGAACCTTGTTGGGCTAACACGTGTTGAGCATATTGAATCTTGGGGAAAATATGAGTGTAATGATCCCCATTGCATAACTTGCATGGGAATTTAACTTTCTTTTTAGTCTCCTTCTTTCCCTCACTAGTGTCCTCACTAGGTTTATTCACATTTCCATTGCCTCCCTTATCTTTCTTCTTCCCATCATATTTTTTATGTCCTTTGGGGTTCAAGGTCTGAACAACATTAACCACTAAATTTTGAGAAGGAAGAGACACTAACGACACAATTAGTGTCGTAAAAGCATATTGTAATGACAACTGTTGTAATTGATTTAACAAACTAGTCGTATTACTATCAATTGTTCCTACAACTCCATCGACATGGGGGTCTGGTTTTTATTTGTTGAGAAAAATTTTTGATCTAGGAGAATTTTGGAAATATCTTATAGAGGACTCTAAACTGGGAATACACAATCTTTAATTTTTGGGCTCTAAAGATAGCCTATTCTTCTATGAACACTCCTAAAAGTGACACATCCTTAGATATCTCTGGTTGTAATGATTTCAAAAACCATTCTAGAAGAAATTCATTAAGGATATAATCCGTGATAAATCTCTTCCTTTTGTGCCACTCCTAAATGTGGTGAGAAATATGGGTGGCCTTGTCCTCCTCAAAATTGGTCCGAAGTTTAGTTGTGGTATCATAATGAACAAGCAACTAAAATTGGTTGAGAAACATTGTAGCCAACTCACCAAACGTAGAAAACAACCCACCCTTTAATTCGATATACCATTTCACTGCATTTCCAATTAAGGTGCGTTGAATGAGTCTTAACCTAATTGAATCATCAATCAAGGAGTTTGACGAGCACCATAAGTGGAAAGTGGTTACATGGTCTGCTAGATCCTCACTAGAATTCCCTTCAAATTTTGGTATATTAGACGGAAGTTTAGTAGGGACCGAAGGCCAAGATGGGTTGTAATGTATCAGATCATTAGTCAATTTTCAAATACCTAGAAAATTAAGAGTTTCCATGAATGGTAAGTAAGGATAGACAACATAATTCCAAGCTCCAAGAGTGGAATTCTGAAAATTTGAAAAATAGTATCCTGGATTTTGAGAGGCATGAGGCTGCCAAGGATTACTCATAGAAGCAATTGAACTATAAGGAAAACTTGGTATTTTAGGGGTATATTAAGGGTATCCAACCCCTACTAAAGGATTATTAGTCATAGGAAAAATTCCTCCCGAAAAAACATTATATGAAGGGGAGAGCCTCCGGTAAGGATTCCAAGCAATAGCCAAAGGAGGACAAACATGCGAAGTACCAACAGTAGGGAAGGGCATACTCTCCTATTGATCAAATAAATGAGAGAGTTTCCAAAACCCACTAACATAAGGATATATCAAGCACTATCTAGCTAGAAAAGGATTAATGTTTTGAGCATGGCCAAAGAAAGGCATTGATCATACATTAAACAATGGGTTGGAAGGAGGAACATGTCCACTTCCAAATGAAAAATATTGTAAAGATGTTGAACCACTAGCCATCAAAGTCATAGATATCGAATCAACAGAAGGTAAGGTTGATGAGATTGAGGGAATACCACTAGATGTCATGCCAAAAGGATAAGCACGAGTGGAAGGAGCAGAAGGTTGGGTTTCCCCACCCAAACCTAGGATGGAGGTAGTGGCAAAAGATACCATATTATGTGTAATAATAGGGATAGAAATATTACCTCCTCCTATAGTTTAAGAAGGAGTATGTAAACTAGCCATATCGACAACCATAGTTGTGTCGCCAACATTGGCCATTAAGAAGAAAGGAGTATGTAAATTGGCCATATCGACAACCATAGTTGTGCTGCCAACATTAGCCATTAAGAAGAAAGAAGGAGAGTGACAAGGCAAGTTGGCCTATGATTTGGAGTACCCACATATGATACAACGTAAGGAAGATGAGAAGGAAGATGTTCTGTAGGAGTCATAGGGGACTCAGAAACATCTTCAATTTCTACTTCGTCTTCCTATTAGAAGAGTACTAGAGCGAGAACCAGAGTGTTTTCACCCGAACTATGGACTAGACTAAGTTCACCTTGTGAAATACGAGCCCTCATAGAAGGATTTGTCTTTGTTGCAGTAGCTGGAACGGGTTCAAAAGAACCAGCAGAATTACTCCTACGTTTTCTAGGTGAAGGCTCGACACTCGGAGGTGAAAGCCCATGAAGCCTTATGAACCGACGAACTGGTCGATCAACCACCTTTGTATATAAATAAAAATTAAAGACTCAAATCACCTATGGAAATCTAGGAGCATAGAGCACTCTATAAAAAAAAATCCTAAAGATACATCCAAGAAAACAAATTCTAATTATTTCCACTCCAAGTGATTAGTAAAAAACACCAAAATGCAATAAAGCAAAGATAAGGACCTCTCGAAGGTAGTTTGGGATGATGAGGGCCTAAGCCTACCAGAAAAGGTATCAGAAGTAGTTATGTTGACCTTCAACAATAACCTTTTTCGGTCCAGGTACCCAAGCTTCAGAAGGGCACCCTATAGAAGTAATATGAAAGTGATGCAACATCTGCCTCAGGCACCATAGGAATCCCCCCCTGCCCCCGCAATCATCTGTGTGGTCCTTGGGAAAGGAATTTATTGTCACCAATTCTTGATCAGAAGTTGGGAGAAACAATTGTGGGCATGTGATCCAACAAGTAGGAGAGGGGGTATCTATCTTTCCTTATCTTCACATGACCTCGTGCTTGACTCCTCTGTTAGAGGATATTTCTCGAACAACTTAACGACACTAGATTTCTACTCATTAATAAACTTATATACTTTCAGTTTAAGTGGCCTTGGAGAGTTTACTCTCCACACACCTATTCCAAGGCCCTAAATGCCCTAGACTAGCTGATATTGCTATGAAAAAAAGATAAAGTCTATTTCATTTTAATTTTAAGCGCTCATTTTTGTTGGTTGTTATCTAAGACAAGGGAAGTGAAAGTGAAAATGATGATGTTTTGATGCAAAATAAGTCAATAGAAAACCTAGGCTACATGAGAATGCAGCACTTCTTTTTCTTCAATGAAAGATATTTCTGCAAGAGTTCTAAGAGAAACATAAGAAAGAAAAAAAACTATTTTTATTTTTCAATTAAGCACTCAAACATTCAAAGTCTAACAAAAAGGACTAAATGATGTCTAAAATGCATCTAACCTAATGCACACTATCATGTAAATGCAAGATTCAAAGAAAGGCTTAAAGATGAACAAATGTGATCACAAAGGTAAAGGTCAATTCAACAAGCAAAGAGAAGAAAATCCCCAAAATAAAAATCACTCCTCAAAGAAAAAAAACCCTTAACCTTATAACAAGAATTGACACATTTTCCAAAAACCCAAAAGACTACAAAGCCAAAAAAAAAAAAAGAAACTCAAAGAAAATGTTTTTATTTTTCTCTTAAAAACTTAAATAACTAAAAAGTTCAAAATTTACAAACAAATATCTCAAGACCAAAGGAATGAAAAAAATCACATCCAACTAGTCACAAATGATCACAAAGATAAAATACTAGTGCAAATGAGATACTTAATCACTTCAAGAATTTGGCCAAAAAGATACAAAAGACTCTAAAAATTAGAAAGACTATAGAGAACTAAAATTTCTCATTCATCTAAGAATCACAAGCCCCTTTTGAAAACAAGAAAGAGAAAGCAAAAAGAGGCCAACTTCTACGTCACAAAAGAAGAAAATCAAAGACTTGGTTATCAACAAGTTTAGAAGCGACAAGACCCATTCCAGAGCCACAAAATAACTAGATACTTCACCGAGAAGATCTGGAACCCAACTTAAAGCACAAAAAGATTCAAAAATTGAAAACCCTAGGTTTACATAGGCATTTCTCAAAAAATATGAAAGGCACCACCAACAACAAATATCAAGGTGATTTCAAGCTTCATAAACATCAAGAAATGACAAACAAACTTGGTCAAGATCTTAACAAAGGCCATAAATGAAAACTTTTCATTTTTGAAATCTATATGTGACTCTTTCAATACAATTCTGTGTGTATATGTTACTATATGTGATAGAACATGTGCATATTTAGGTTTATTTGGAAGAAACTGCATGTGTACGCAACTATCTATAAGAAAAAACATGTATAAATGGAAAACTGAGAAAAAATAAAAAGAAATCCCATATCTGAAATATTAGGATGAAGGACAAAATCACTTACGATTCAAGAAGGCTAGTAAAAACCAAGAAGCAACAAAATATTCCCAAATCAAAGAAAAACAACCCTTTTAGGAAATACTTGATGGTATTCCCCAACGAAGTCGCCAATTCTGCTCGTGGGAAATTTTCTCTAAGGCAAGGGTTGAAAGCCTCAACAAAGAAAGGTAAGATAATAAAAAAAGAACACTCAATCAAGCATGCCAAACATTCAAATTATTAAACTTGGATTTGGAGACATACTCGAAGGTCCTACATTTGAAGATGTTCTTGTAGGGTCCAAATCCTCTGCCTCCTCCAAGATTTGAAAACCTACAAATCAATCAAAAAATCATATACATAATAGATAATTCAACGTGCATACATAATAATGTGTTACATCATAATATATAAACATTTAGACTATAATTCATAAGATGATAACATATCAAGAATAAGACATGAGCTTCTTTATTGATTAACAATAGTAAGTATAGGATATATATAACCTTATCCAGGTCAAAAGCACCGATGAATTCTTCCTCCAGATCCATCAAGCCAAGCCACGAAGACAACCTTTCTAATAGGTGCAAGAAGATTCTATATAAGGATGTTGAGCATCTCTGCAAAGGAAACCATGGTTTCCAAGAAACTAGGAGTATCAGAGGCAAGGGAAAAGTTGACTTGATCTGGGAGAAATCAAGTATAATGTTGATATACTTCTTCTCTTGTTATCATTAGGCCTATCCAAGGGGTGTATATATACCACCTCAAATTGGTTATTTTAGTTAGGCCACGGGCTCCTGTAGGTGGATTCTTGGTAAAACGCGTAAACCCCACCCAAAAATTAGCATTTTATTTTATTTTTTCATATTTTAAAATGTATACGTGGGTATAGTATTATGGGACCCACGTATGTACACGTTTTTGTATGGGAAAAGTCACGTATGGATTTTAAAATTTTTTCTTTTAGTATAAAGTCAAGTCTGCATGGGAAAAGGGACTACCCAGGGCCATAAAAGAACATAAAGTCTACAGGAGTGTTGAATGATGCTATAACACACACAACTTTTGATCTGCAACATTTAGCACAAGGAATTAAGTCATTTGGTTAAAAGTAACCTTAATGCAGAAATAAATTTTGTTGACAGTGACTTACTCACTTTTAGTAATAGGATTAATTTACTCTCTAACCTAGAAAAAAAAATATGACTCCCAAATGTGAATTGAATGAAGCAGGCCAAATTTGGATGGTCTTAGAGAATTAGGACACTAGAGAACATTATTTTTGAATGTCAAATCATAAACATTAGAGGAGGTGATATGTTTCTCAAGGCAATAGATATTGGAAAGGATTTAAATGGTTCGTGCATCACATGTGATTCTGAATTAATTTCGAGGGAGATTCTAATGGATGAATTGGAGAAGTTAAAAAAATAAAAGAGAACAGAGTTTAATGATATAATTGATTTTACTTCAGAAGAAATTAGCAAATGGATAATTAATTTTGTCAGTATTAATGAGAAAAAGTCTGTCTTGGCTACATAACTGCAAGAAGATGCTAGGGAAATTGAGAATAAGATTTTCAATGAACATGCCAAAATGGAGATTATAGTCCCTGCAATGAAATCTTTGATTAAAATTACAGTGTAGAAATTTCTTCAAGAAAGCATGAATCCGAAAGATAAATAACAATGAAACAACCATCACATATCCTTTCACATACTGTGAGTGTTCTTAAATGTTGCAACATTCATTTTTTGTTTATTAATATTTAATTATTCAGGCTAGTTGGTTGTGTTATCATGACCTAAGATAATTCCTTGATGTAGTTTCTTTCTTTTTCGTGCAGGTACCCTTTTTCACATTATTGTTCAAAGGAGCCCAATCTCAGCATCCATTGGGACAAATGCATTTACTTTTGTGATTTTGTATCAAGATTTTGATAAGTGCTTTAGGCACTAAACATTATTGTCTGTACCAAAAACATTTGAGATGGTTTAATATCTAAATGTAAGTTCAGTTACATAATGCCTTCAATATGCACATTCTTTCCTTTTCCCAAATACTTTTGCTTTAGAGATAAATTATTGTTTATTACACGTACCTAATTTATTAAAGAACAATTATTTCTATTTTTTCGAAATGCAAAGGCAAATAGTTAAAGAGAGAGCATGCTAGAATGAAATGGTGATTGAGTTGTTGGGATGAGATATTAGAAAATTTTCATTACCGATATAAGCAACCTCCATGATGAAAAATATTGATCATCGTAAATCAAGGGATGTGATATCTATATCCAAATCTTGTTCCAATTTTGATTACTCTATTCCAATTTTGGCTTTGTTCACCAATTTTGTGAAGAATATTGAAATAATTTTTTGCATATGATCTTGTATAGATATGAATTTTGTGGCGTTGGCCAAAAACATTAGTTAAACGTAAGTTTTATAGGATATTATTTGAGATTTTATATTATATCTAATCTTTTGTTATTAATCACAATGAAAATGAACGCTGGAAAATAGCTATGGATCTTAGGTATCTATTTCATTTGTAGTATTTACTTTAATCATAGATATGATGATTAGAATTTTAATTTGGATACAGTTCTTGCTACTGTAATTATTTTTCTCAGTGTTCAATACATTTCAAGCACAAACACTAATTATTTTGCTCCAAATCTGAGTCCCTTCACATATTTTTTGGAAAATTTTGTGATAATGTTTTGCATAACTTTTTGAGGATATGCTTTGAGATTTTATATTGCATTGTTATTGATCAAAATGAAAATGAACAATTGAAAATATATTTGGATCTCAAACACACATCTCCCAAGAATACAATTCTAACACGGTGATGGTTAATAAAAAATTCAATGAAAACACAATGTATGACAACTTTTATTATTTTGATTATCGAAGCTTTGTAGTTCTTCTTAATATAAAGTTCAAAATACATTATTTGTTTTATTTTTTTTAAGTTCAAAAGATGTTATATGTTTTAATATTTTAAACTTCAAAATATGTTATTTTTTTTTATTTTTTTTTAATTGAGTTAATTTCATTATGCGGAGTGTGGAGGTGTGGAAAAAGCTTTCATTGTGCTTCCTCCACACTCCCGCACTACACATAATGAGAGATTCCTCTGTTGTACATGATCATAATTTGTAGTTTGTCTCAGGCTGAGTGAATTTCATCAACCTTGGAATCCATAGATTCAAAATTTGCTTTTTGTTTTAAAAAGCGTAGATGTGTTTTCTTGCATATATTATTACATTAAGTCATTCAATCCTAGACATATCTATCTTTTTTCAAATATTAATCACGATTCAATATCGTAATCAATTTCCATTAATCCAAAATGTCCATTTGCATTGTGCTTTATCCACACTCAACACAATGAAAGCTTCCTATGCGCCTCCTTAAAGATCTCAATTGAAGCATTCTAGCTTAACAATGTTTTGACTATAGAATTTAGAAACATTATATTGAGTGTATTTCTATGAGTTTCACATAAGCATGTATTCTCCAAAAATGGAATTTGATAATGGCATTTACAAATGGCTGAATCCATGAAGATGGGTTACACTTTTGGGACAAATGTGGCAATGAAATTTCAAAAGTTTACTCTATCGAACCAATGCCCTCAAAATTCATATAAGATTTGTGAATTTTGATTTGGAGTAAAATGACAATTTTTGGAGAATTATGTTGTTGTCCTAATGATATTTTTTCCAAAAAATATTACTTTCATATAATCGATCAAATTTCCATTAAATTAAATGTTTGTCCTTGCAATTTTTCTCACATCTTAACAAGTATGCATGTGTTCGTGCGACATAACTTAGTCTCTCTATATGTGTGTGTGTGTGTGTGTGAGAGAGAGAGAGAGAGAGAGAGAGAGAGAGAGAGAGCATGATTTCTGCAGAGAGCACTAATCCATGCATATTGAAACTTTATGTTTTTATGCAAATTATATTTTATAATGTTTTTCAAAGTTGATCAACTAATATTTGAATTGCATTTTTGAAACACGTGTTAGTGCATGATTTTTTTCTACTATTTAGATAAATTTAAAAAGGAGCATGATTACACATAGAGAATTAATCAATGCATATTGAAACAATATTTGAATTGCATTTTTCAAACATGTGTTAGTGCATAATGGTTTTCTACTATTTAAATAAATTAAAAAACCAAGAGTACCACTTTGAAGAGGACTTGTAGATGAAGTGAATCTCAATTTTTTGAGATTTTTTCTTATTAATTTTTCATTCAACCCCTTCGAAATTGTCCAAAAAAAAGTCAAACATAAGGTTTAAAAGAAATTAGATGAAAAATATCATTTGAATTCAGAAAATTCAAACTCATATGACAATGGATACATGATTCCTTCATGAATCCAACAAGATCAACTTGGACACCTAAGGACAAATATTATCTTAATTCTACCATGCTATAAGATGGTGTTGCAGAGAAATATATAGAAGGGGAGCTAAAACATTGTTTTTTAGGCCCTTGACAACTCGATTGAGCACCTAAAAATCTCGATCGAGAGATTTATGTAAAATTTGAAATAACTTGATTGAGGGTTTAATAAAAACTCAATCAAACTACTAAGAGGTTAACAAAGCCATGTCTCAGTCAAGGAATGTAGCTCGACCAAGAACGAGTAGCTCGATCAATCTATTGCTTGATCGAGCTATTTACCAATCGAGCTCCCTTTTTGATGACATCAATTAATGTGTTGTTGGGAATTTATGTAATAAATAGCTCGATCAGGCTCCTTTTCCACCCAAAAAAATAGAACACATAAGAACGTTTATAGAAAAAACACAAAAAACATGGAAATTACAAAGGCAATGATTATGATTGAAGTAACAACAAACTTGGCAACATTTTCCTCAATTTCTATAAGAGGAATTAAAATGCATGTGGCTAATAGCACAATTGAGTTGTATGTAATTAAAATTGAAGTATAAATTTGTAAATAATCAAACTTCTATTTCATACTATCTCTATTAAAATTCATAGATTAACAACAAACAACATGGTAAATTGGAGGAATCATTCTAGAATTGGGGCTCGAGTTACAAACAAGGAGGAAGCTCGAAAAATTGCTAGAAAAAGGATGATGCAAAGGCGAGCAAGATTGAGAGAACAACAACAACAACAAGATGATCCAATTCAACCAATTGATGCAAATATAGGAAATTCTTTGTCTCATTTTCTATTACAATTCTAAATTTTATGCATTATTTAATATAAATTAAAAATAATGTGTTATATATGGATTCAAAATATCTCATGTGCAACTAAATTTGTAAGGAAATCAAAAGAATAGACAAGAAATTCACTTGTTCACTCTGTTTGTAGATACTTGCAATAGCCTTGAAGTTTATATTCCTTAATGAGTCAAGGGCTAATTCTACTATGCCAGTCAATTCTATTAGTAATAGATTTTAGGAAGTTGGGGGTGATTTAAACTAGTATTTTGGGGATATTTTTAATAATAATAAATCGAATTATGAGCATTTATTATTTGAACAATCATACAACAGAAATTGTAATCTAGTAGCAACAATTCTTGTGTTGCTGACACAATTATCACTCACTATTATACTTTGTATTCCACTATTCAAGGATGGAATTTGATAAACCTTATGGGGAACAAGAAGTGCCCTATCAAGCTAGTCAATCACTAAAGGAACAAGTTGTTCCCTCTCAAGCTGAGTAACCACCAGAAGAATGGTTTGTACCATCTCATGTTGATAGGATAATATGGAGTTGTAGTGGTTTGGAAAGGGGTGGAAGGTTTTCAAAAAATTCGGGTGCAAACACAAGAGAGTACCTTGGGGATCCCATCCCTAATCGCACTATTAGAGAGCATGTCAATAATATCATTCGATAGTATTTTGAGAAACATTCAATTGTTACACAAGTTCAAATATTGCATGAGTTGATCAAACATAAGAAACTAAAATTTACCACAAAGTTTTTAGGTATCCAAGATGCTAAAAGCAGGAATACATTGTGAATGTCACTGAAAATATATCAAAGGAATTATCCAAATTAGGGAAACAAAAAAAGTAACTAATATTTGAGCTGGCCATAGGGAATTAACAACTATTATTGTTGCACCAAGTACACTAGGACAACAAATGTTGGAAATATTGTCGAAATTGCTCCATGTCTAAAGAAAAACATTGCAGAAGCATACCAAATTTAGGGTTTGAGTAAATGAAAAGTATGAAGCTACTTTTTGGGCTCTTATCACCAAGAAACCCTACCGAGATGCTTACAATAGGAATTAGACCACTTGTGGTAGAGTTTTGGGAGAGCCACTCTCGTGCTATACTAGATAGAGAGCAATGGCATGTGACATCACCTATCTAAAGGTGAGTATGTATATCATGCTAATAATGTTGTAGAAGTTATAGAAGTTTCAATGTTCGAGGAATTTCAAGAGAGAAATCGCCATGTCAATATATCCATAAGCATGTTTCATATATTGAAACTATGGTTTAGTAGGCCTAATACAATTTGTGACACATGTTGTTTTCGATACCATGTTGACTTCCAACTTCATTATGACATGTTCCAAAAAATTTACAATAAGAAATAGCATGGTGAACCTCCTCCTCCCATAGTGTGTGATTTTTCTCCATCAATATTATGCAGAAGGGAGCAAAACATGTTTTTTTACAAGAAAAGATGTATAGGTGGGAGAATATGCACTGCATGTGGTGATTTGGAATTATTCCATATGAACTTTCCTTTGATCCCAACAAGGATGGGATGTCAGATATCATGGTCACATCGAAACAATATGAGTATGGCATGGTAAATCAACCATATTCTTCAACTCTAGCACATAGGAGGATCAACTATGTCGAGGATGAGATTCCTATTTCAGAATTCATGGGAAACTTTTTACAACTAGATCTATAAATATGTCAAACACTTGCATAGGTCCAAGTGGAAAGCTTCTAAATTTAAGGATTCTTATGAGGTATTCTCGCGAGGCACAATCTTATCAGTGATATACTTTGCTGAGAATTACACATTTTCTCTTTATACAAAGATACAACATGAGTACTATCAATCAAACCAAGTGTCCATATTTGTACATTTTTCTGTATAGACATTCACAATTGAATGTTGATGGTAGGGATATCACTGATGAGTCATGTGATGTGATTAATAAATATCACTTCTATATCAACAATGATTGTGAGAATGGCACACTGTTTGTCCAACATTGATTTAGCATGATTTATTAATCATTAAAAAGGAATGGCATATCATTCAAAAAGCATTGGATTTGGTTAGATGGTTGTCTAGGGAAGTTCAAGTTAGCTTGCAAATTTTATTGGTTGAGATGGTTACAAAAGGAGATGAAGATTCAACATACTTGGAACTTTTTTGAAATGGGACATGGAAAGGGTGAGCATGATGGTGCAGATGTGTTGGGCGCAACCCAATGTGGCCTAGTTTTTGGTGAAATACTCTGCATTTTGAGGAGTAGAGTGCATAGTGAAGCGTGCAACGAAGTGTAGCATGGACCTTGCAACGAAGTATTTGGAATATAACACGTGGTATAAGTGTGTCGGAGTGGGTCGAAGCCCCTCGATTTTGTAAAAGAACGTGATAATGTAAACGATCAATGGCTATAGTTGCTTGCTTTAGGGAGTCCATGGTATTTGGACAATGGTATTGTAACATTGTACCCTTGATGTAATAGTATATATAGGGTAAAATAATAAGAAGAAGAATCATATTTATGGTCAAGATATGTGTTTATGGTCGAATTATTATGATCTGTGGTATTGTGGTGAAGGAAAGGATCTATAGTTGAATGTGCATAGTCATGAATCTGCAGCTGAGTGCGCAGATGACCTGAAGCTTAGTGCACATGTCAATAACTGTTTGTTTTACAAAATCCATTATTATAAACAATAGTTCTAGTGGACATAGTCCCACATTAGGATGAACCACAATAAAATTGGTGTCTTCATGTGTATATTTTCTTATTATTTGTTGTAGAGTAGTAGTTTATTACAGTTGCATTTTATTACAGCGCAATGATAATTATGGGTTTATATGATATGTTTATGTGATTAAATGAATGTGGTGAAGTGACTTATGAATATTAAGTGTAATAAAAAATAAAAACACCACATCACTCATTCTTCAAGGCTGCAGAAACCTGGTTTTTCATCCTCCCATAGTCACTTCGAGTGAGACTGCGATCTTGTTGCAGGTTTTTACTAAAAGGGCCAGTGATTAATGCTTTTTTCGTGTGTAGTATAGATCGAACCTGGGTCAGCTCAATCATAACCAAAAAATGGTTTCGTTGCCAGGACAGGGTTTTGTTTGAGTTATATGTTTATGTGGCATCCATCAAAGAAGGAAATTAAAGATTTGCTAAAATCGAAGGAGAGAGAATTTGTAGATAAAGAGAACAAAAACCCTCGTCTGAAGTTTGAAGCTTGTTTACAGAGATATATTTTTACAGATCAATACAAAATTTTATTTGCATCATTTTTTGTTTAACTCTATGAGTGGATATCAAGGTTGACTCAAAGAAAAACCTATTTTGAAGGTGGAGAACCTACGACATGGACTCCTGAATTGGTACAATAACTCAACAGAACTGGCAACAAGATTTCAAGGGTTGTCAATTTTTGGATTGATAGCATCTTATGAGGATTCCTTGTTGAGTTTGTAGTAGACGGGATTGTATCCTACAACATAGCAGAACGACGATTCTTCAAATGACTACGAGGTAACTATTTGAAATATTTGAAACTTTGGATTAAGATGATTTCATGTGAAAAACGAGTTTTACGGATGTAACCAGATTGTTAGTTGACTTATGTTTGGAATAAGAGAGAGTAAATCTGAGTCATACATCATAGTAACGCGAAGTGGAAAAATATATAGACTAGATACCAGAAAAAGAGCTCGTGAAAAAGACCCAAAGACCTTTGTAGAGACTAAATATAGGCCTATGTTGAGTGAATCTGAAACTAAAAGAGAATATAACCACCCTGATAAGCCCTAGGTAGCTTCACAATATTCACCTTCCAAGCCTGAGAGCTTGCAGAAGCCAGAATCAAGTAATAACCAGGGTGTTTTTGGCTCTCCCCCTCCCCCTTCTCCCCCTAATCCCCCTACCCCCCATCTCCCTCCCCTTACTCATCCCCATCCCCCTCCAAGAAGAAATATGGTTGATGATATTAAGTTGTCTATTTTCAAAGCATTTGGATCGGAGTACCGATAGCAATTTTGTTTTTTATGTGAATCTGTATGGACCGCAAAGAACATCAACAATGAAAATATAGAGAAAGAGAAGCTCATTACGATGCTTTGATATAGAGCATTGACATGGTATATGAACTATTCAAATAATCAAATCAAAACATTTGTAGATATCAAAGCAGCAATGATAAGAGAATTTAAGAAGCCAAAGTGTGAGTCGCAGTGCATCACTAAGTTGAAAGAAATTAAATAGAAACCTATTGAGTCTATTTGGTAATTTGATCAAAGATTTAAAGAATTGTTGGATCAAGTGAGATTCGAAATAGCTCTGAAGCAACATAAAAAATGGTTTATAGCTACATTGTTATCACATATCATACTACCATTGATGTAACAAAAGATAACAAGTCAAGCCAAAGTTATACATATTGCGATGAAGTTGGAAGCTTCGCCTATATGAGATACTAATGCAGGTATGCAACAGATTGAAAGTCAGTTGGAAAACCTAACCCTGCAATACAAGATATCAAGAAAAGAAAAGAAGTCAAAGAAGAAGTATGGTGTACGAAGTGTAGATAGGAAGGCCATTCTAAAGAAAAATGTCCTATTTTGATGGAGTACATGGCTAGTGGGGCACCAAATCCCTTAAATGCAGGACCCATCTTGTGATATGAGATATGTAAGACTAGAGGCCAAAATGAGTCAGAATATTGTTACTTGTTATAGAAATATGTGAAGACTCCAAGAAACCTATATTTAAAATTTTGTAAATAAGTAGGACATGATGAGAATAATTGTCAAACTTATGAACTAATGATGGAGCACAGTGCTAAGACTTATAGAATGCAAACAGAAGAAGATGGAAATGAAGGCATTAGATAGCGCAGTGGTCAAGGAGGATACCAAGGAAGAGGTCAAGGTGCTGGAGCTGGTCGAGGACGTGGACAGATCATTTGCTATAACTGCGGTCAAGCAGGCCATTTTGCAAGATATTGTGATAACCCGACAATGACATTTAAGCACTATAAATCCTTTGACCATGTAATTGAAGAATGCCATGTACTTATGGAAAATATGTAAGAAAAAAGGAATCAGCAACCGACACAGAATATTCAAATTATGAACGTTAAAAGGAGGACCGATGAACCTCGAGTTAGTATTGTCACTAGAAGTGGAGTTGCCACCAGAAGTGATAAATAAAATCAAAAGAAAGAATCTGAAAGTACATGGGTTAGAAAAAATATTGAGAAAGTTCTTGTTTTTTATATTTAGAAGGAAAAAGAAGTATTTATGGAAGAAAAGTGAAGCTTTCTGGATGCTGTAGCTTCGACCTCCAGTGCACACCAAAGCAAAAAAGTAGCTGCGACGTGTCATCAATTTTTACACAAAATCAAGCTTCGATGTAGAACTGAGCTTTGACACAGGGTCAAGATGTGGCACAAGACCAGGATTTAGCAAATCAATCAGGTATTTTAAAGTGTTTTTTGCATACTTGTATGAAATTTTTAAGAGATCAGAAGGTGGTAGAAGGGCTTCACAAGTTCATAGATTCCCATGCATCCAAAGAATCATTGCGAAGTGAGATCCGTGCAGTAAATAATTTGCATCGAAAAAAGAGAACTGGAAGAGAGATGAGGCTTATTGTTCAAATAGGAGTATATGAGATGGACCAAGTTATCATGGATCTGGGATCTGGTGCTAATGTCTTAACGAAGAAGACATGGGAGTTAATGGGTAAGCCAAAGCTATAGTGGTCACCTATTTAGTTAAGGATGGAAAATCATAAAAAGATCTTCCCCTTAGGAAGACTACTAGGTTTAACAGTGGATATTGAAGGAGTTCACACTACTACTAATTTTGAAGTAATAGAGATCGTTGATGACAGTAACCCCTATCCTTCATTGCTTGGACTTGATCAGGCATCTGAAAATATGGTTATAATTAATCTGAAGAAGAGACAGATGATATTTTAAGGGAATAATATGAGAGTAATTGTTCCCTTGGATCCATCAGGAGGAGTGAACCAGTTAGAGAAGAATACTATGCAGTTGATATAGATAATATCTATCAAATGAAATCAAAGGAGCATGATTGGGTCAACCCTACTATAGAAGGCAAGTTGACTTGGGAACATGATAGTTCTTGTACCTCAGACTTAGAGGAAGAGTTGGAAACTCGCAGAATAAGTTGCAAGAAGTATCCACAAGGCGCTATGAAAGAATTAACAAATCAGTTTGTTGTATGAAATATGAGGTATATAACCTCCCTTCTTATGTTGGCTTGGGTGATGTAAATACTTTTCTTAATGATTATGAAGAAAGGTCCCAGAGAATCAAAGGTTGTTGGCCTTGGATATAGCTGTGAAAGCTACTCCTACTAGATGGTGGGGTGTACACAAGAAGAATATAGAAGGCTGGCAGGAATGTCGAGGATTGATGTGGATAAGGTTTGGACAGGTCGATATAGAAATAGAGATAAAATATGATGGTGAAACTAATCCTAGGATACATATCCCTCTATTCACTAAAACATGGAAAGAGATTACACAACAAGTATGGGTACATGGATTCATTAATACATTAGAGACAATCCCTAAGAATTGGTACTTAGAAACAGATATTTGACATGGTACAGTAAATTGGGAAGACGTGGTTGATGGCTTGATATTAAAATTTAGCTTTGTGGATGATTTCCCATACATAGATTTGGCCCTTTAGTCAGTTAAGAAGAATATCTTTGAGAATGAAACCCTAGTGACATGGAAGCAACTTGATTCGGCTTCATAGATAGAAAATGTGCTAGAATGCTATAACCTTACTGTAGAAGAAGAAGAATATCCTCACAACATCAACATACCATAATCAGAAAGATATCGCAATGTAAATGGACCTATGTTAGAGATACCAGATATAATGAAGCCATTAAAGACTAAGAAGGTGAATATAGGATCAGAGAAGGAACCTAAGTTTGTAACAATAGGAGACTATTGGGATGAAGAGATAGTAGGTAAAGTTACATATTTACTTCATGAATACCAAGAACTATTTCCCACCAATTTTTCAGAGATGAAGGGTATACTAGGAGATCTAGGAGTCATGAAGATTAATCTTAAGCCTAATGTGAAGCCAGTCAAACAAATACCTTACAGGTTGAACCCGATGTATAAGGAGAAAGTAAGGATAGAGCTTGATAAGATGATAGCAAGAGTAATTACTGAACCAGTATAAGAATCAGAATGGGTGACTCCTATGGTGGTGCAAGAAAAGAATACTCAAGGAGAGATTAGGATATGTGTTGATCTAAGGAAGTTGAATGATGCATGCTTAAATGATCCCTTCCCTACCCCTTTCACAGATGAAGTGCTAGAAAATGTACAAGGTTAGGAAGCTTACTCATTTACATATGGATTTTCAGGTTATCATCAGATTAGGATTGCACCTGAAGATCAGAATGAGACCAAATTTGCTATAGAATGGGGCTCATATCAATAAACACTAATGCCTTTTGGATTAAAGAATGCATCTGCTTTATTTTCTAAGTGGTGGTTGCATATTTTAAGGAATACATCCATAAATTCTTAGAAGTATACTTTGATGATTGGAAAGTATTTGGGTTGCTAGGTAAACATATTTGAATTTTATGACGTATGCTCGATACATGTGAACAATATCAGATCTGTTTGAACTTGAAGAGGTGCCGTTTTTTTGTACCTTTTGGCATATTGTTGGGACACATTGTGTGTAAGCAAAGACTAATGGTGGTCCCTGCTAAGATTTCTATTTTTGTGAATTTTCCTCCACCTAAGACAGTAAGACAACTTCGCACTACATTGGGACATAGTGGGTATTAAAGGAAATTCATCAAGGGGTATGTGCTGATCACTGTGCCTATGAAGAAATTGTTGAAGAAGGATGTAACTTTTTAGTGGAATGAAGAATTTTAGGAGAGACTAGACATATTGAAAGAGAAAATGGTATTTGTGCATATATTAATGTTCCCTGATTGGAATAAGGAATTCCATCTCCATGTGGATGCCTCTTATATATCTTTGGGAGTAGTATTGGCACAACATGGTGCAAGATAAATTGATAGCCCTATAGATTTTGCAAGTAGAAAGTTATCTAAGGAAGAAAAGAAGTATACCAATACAAAAAGGGAAGGACTAACCATGGTGTATGCTTTACAAAAATCTAGACACTATTTGTTGGGATCACACTTTAAAATGTTTACAGATCATTCTGCACTGAATTATTTTGTTAATAAACCATTCTTAGGAGGAAAAATTTTCTAGTGGTTATTGTTATTCCAAGAATATGACTTTGAAATCATTGTTAAACCAGGAAGAATGAATGCGGGACCTGACCATTTGTCAATATTAGAAAGAGGGGAAGAACCAACCAACATAGAGGATAATACACCTGATGCACAATTATTTGCAATCAGAGTTGCAGATGACCACTTTGCAGATATCATTTAGTATTTTACCATAGGGATGGCCCCTTCAGAATATATTACGTAGAAAAAGAAATAATTAGTGGTTAAGGAATTTTACTTTTCATTAATAGAAGGACAATCATATAAGATGGGACCAAATGAAATATTGCGCAGATATTCTCCTGAAAATGAAAGACAAATGATTCGAGCAGAAGCTCATGGTGGCGCAGATGGTGGACACTATGCAGGAAAAGATACTACACCGAAGATTTTGAGAGCAGGATTGTGGTGGCCTACACTACATAAATATGCAAAGGAATATTGGAGAGCATGTGATATGCGTCAAAGAATAGGAAAACCCTCAAGAAGAGATGAGACTCCATTAGTACCACAAGTTACATTGTAGGCCTTTGATAAATGGGATATTTATTTTGTTGGACCCATCAACCCACCTAGAAAGAGGACTGGTGCAATGTACATAATTGTAGCAACTGATTACTTGACAAGATGGGCCGAAGCACAACCAATGAGGAACTGCAATGCAAACATTGTTGTGAAGTTTATTTTTGAGTATATATTGTCTAGATTTGGATGTCCAAAAATTTGATAAGTCACAAAGGTTCCCACTTCTTGAATGAAACTATTGAGGCATTAACTAAGGAATTCCAAGTTTATTATCAAAAGAGTACCCCTTATCACCCTCATTCCAATGGAACAATAGAATCATTTAATAAGATTTTGGAAAATGGACTGACTAAGGTATGTAATGTGAACAAAGATGACCGGGACCTTTGAATTCCAACAGTATTATGGGCTTATAGGACTACATGTAAAAAATTGCAGGTCATACACCATTCATGTTACTTTATGGGTAACAAGACATGATGCCCATGTACTACATCATGCCTAGCTTGAGGATTGTAGCTTTTACAGATATGGTAGACCCTGACATAATGGAGGAAAGAATGTCGCAGTTGATTTCTTTGGAAGAAGGAAAATTTATAGTAGGATTCTATCAACGGGTACATAAAGCAAGAGAAAAGGCATGGCATGACAGACATATTAAGAAAAATAAGTTCTCGGTAGGAGACCTTGTTCTCCTCTATGATAGTAAGTTTATGAACTTTCCAAGGAAATTCAAGATGCATTGGTTGGGCCCCTACATTATCAAAAATAATATTAATGGTTGCAAAGTTCAATTAACAAAGTTAAATGGTGAAATGATCCAAGGAAGAGTAAATGGAAATAGGTTGAAGCTGCACAAGGATAACCATGTCCCTACAACCTCATTTTAAAGAAGAAAGAAGAAAATTCGTAGTGCCACCTACAGTTGAAAGTGAGCACTGGAATATAGACTACGTTGTAGAGAGCTTCAATGTAGTAAGTTACTTTGCTATGGTTTGGATTATGTTGAAGTACATAGGAGCTGCGATGCAAGAAGGGTTGTTCGATACAATATGGGATGCACTGAAGTTCACCTAGAAAAATATGACATTTAAAAGGGAAACGTTAACGTTAAAACACACAGAAAGTTGCATTTATGAGGACAAGTTGGCAAGATCTAGGGATAAATATGCAATTAATGAACACAATTTGAACACAATCTGGATAAAATCTAATCTAATGATGAGGTTAGAAACTCAAAATTGCTATAAAATGCCATGTCCAACCCAGTTTTGGAACTTTTCTTAATTGAGAGTTCGAGTGTTGATAGTGCGAAGAAGTTGCAAAAATTCTCATTGTCATATGTCGTCTGAGCGTTCTTGGGAAGAAATTGTTCATAATTTTTGTGAGAAGGGATTATCTAGAATCATGGAAGTTGGTATGACCACAACAACATCATCACAAAAAAATGAAGATCTCCACGGAAGAAACCAACCAAGGAAGAGAGCATAAAGAAGAAAAAGGATAAGAAACCTGTTGAACCTCAACAACAACCCGAGCAAGTCAAAGATAGTGAGGAAGAAGTAGAGCATGCAGAATAGATGGAAACAGAGGGTGAAACATTTCCATCCACTCTAGCACCATAGATTCCATCGAGAAAACTTAATGCTAAACCAACCAAAGACTCAAAAGATGTTAATTTTGGCACCTTCACACCCCTATTGCCAAAGGAAGTACCATTTACTGGGGAATTTCTTGGGAAAATAATGCAATTGAAGTTCATAGACTATGACTTCAATGAAATGAATAAACACCCACAGTTCACATAAGATATATATCTAAAACAATTAAACTACCTAGAGAATGGTGTGACGAGATTAGAGCCACAAAAATGGGAAAATGGATTGGCACAGTCAAGATTTCATGAACATGTTGAATGTTTCGCACTTCAACAGAAGTCTGGGGAGCATGACTTGTGTGCGACAATTTCTCATGATGGTGCATGATGAATGGTAATGGATAGGAAATAAGAACCCTATAGATCCAATCTTGATATGGAGAATCACCAAATTTTCATATCAAGGGCGGAATCCCGCGGAAGAATTTGTTTCAAAATATCAGGATCACGCCATAGCCGAGAGTCTAAAGAAAAAGTTCGTTCTGAAAAAAGGAAAGAGGGGATTGATATAAATTCAATTAGCAATCAAGAATTTCTCTTTGCAAGACACATATTGGCTGGGAAGATCACAAGAACGTGTCGATCTAATGAAGTCCCTGCAGTGGTGGTTTCATTAGCTATGCAGTGTGCTAATGGGGTTTAGTACAACTCAGCTGAGTACCTTGGCAAAGCATTTTTGGATGACTGCCACGAGGTCCATGAAAAAGGTACAACATTTCACTAAGCATGGTTAATTTTCATTATAGTGATGCTGCAATGGAGAGAACTGGAGGATTCACAGTTCCCTCTGGTAGTTTTAGATGTATATGAAGATGCATAGTATGTATCGCTGTGGTATACCACTCAACTGTTGTGAGCAACGAAGAACATAATGTTTTTCATGTTATATCACATCGATTTGCATATGTTGGTAAACCAAAACCCTCACCTGTTGCTGAGCCTATATGCGTAGTATAGCGTTGTTGCAAAGTTCAATGTCAATTTTCATAAAGTATATATACAGGCCCAAAGTGATACAAATAATAAATGGCATCCCCTTCCATACTTATTCATAGAAGATGATCTCCTCGCACTGGTACAACAATGGCCACCAGAATGGATGAATGTGTTGGAGGTAGAGGTAGAGGCAGAAGATAGTGTGACAGAGGAAGACACCTTGTAGCATGGTGAAGCAAGTGGAAAGGAAAAAGATAAGGATGAGTACTAGGAACCAAATTTAGAGGAGAAAAATTATTAGGGCCTTCTAGATCCTCCTAAAGGAGATAAGAATATTAAGGAGGATGAAAAGACAAAAGCAAAACAAGTTATCACAAAAAAGAGGAAGGCACAGGGCGAAGTAGCCAAAAAATATCAAGAAGAACCAGAAGGCATATAAGATGAAGGATATCACACCAACGGTCCTTACCGATGGGGACCTCGAGTAGATTGGAGATAGAACTCAAGAGGTGAAAAAGAATCATGGAATAAGTGGGAATATTGCTATGATGAACTTCTCATAGGTGTGTAGGAGCAGATTGCAGAACTTAAAATTTTGGTACAGACAGCTGGACAACTTGTGAGATAGAGCAAAGGATTGAAGAAGAAAGGTAAATAGAGCCTACACTTGCAGTGAGGTTAGCACCAATACCAGTCGGATCTGTTAGCGTTCGAATCTACCTCAGGTTGAGGAAGGAAAAACTCGAGGCCACATCAAACCACGCTGAGCCTCGTAGCTAGCCCTACGAGGACAAGAGAGAGCTCTCTCCGGGTCTATCTCGGCAAAAGGTCTTCAAAGGGGCTGAGATGACTTCAAATTTAATACTAATTTTACGCTAGTAAAGATATAGGAAGGTTTGTTTTAGATTTTTGAGTTTTTTGTTGGAGAAATGGGAAAACCAATTTTGGGTGCGGGGATTGAGGTCAGATTTTTGCAGAGATCAAGTTGGGGCGAGGTAGGCAATAGTCTTGATGCCTTTTGATCAGGCGTATGGATGGATCAGAATGACAAGGAGTTGAAGAGGGCAAAAGAGAATATGGATCCTCTTCAAACTAACGAAAACATGGAAAATCAAACAAACTTAAGGGCAAAGCATAACAATCTATGGATTCTACCTTAACATTTCATTTGTCCAATTGCAGAAGATGAAAGAAGGAAAATGATACACATTAACAACTTACAATTACAGAAAGAAACACACCATCAACACACAAAGCCACAAGGATCCCAACAGGTGCTGCAAAATCTCTGATCTTCCCTTAGCCAAAATATGAAAAAATATGTACAATAGTGTCCAAAATCTTCCCAAGAGTCCAACCTATGCTATTGAATGAAAATTTACATATATAGATCAAGCTAACCTCATTCCCTACCATCTAGGGGTCGAGCTCCTCTTTCTAAGAGTAGTTTCAACAAATTCTAAACATGGAGCAGGAATCTAGGTGACCAAAACAACCTGCTTCTAAAAAGAAGGAAACTAATTCATTACATTAATTGTTTGCTAATTTGTGAATGAATCATCTAGAAGAAGGTATATAGGTTCCATGTTACCTTACATACATCAAATTACATCATGTTGGGTCAAAAATTACATCAAGGAGTGAAACTGGTGAAAACTGGCCGAATTCCTGAGCTGGAGGATGAAAACTGGACCAAAAACGCCAATACGTAGCGCCCTGATCCCAATGCGTAGCGCACCTTTCAGCCTGTTTTTGGGGCACTTCCCGACATCCAAATTGAGCTCATGATATCTCGTTGGAAAGCCCTGGATGTCGACATTCCAACCCAAGTGGAATTTTCCAATTTGGAGCATGGTGAAGCAAGTGGAAAGGAAAAAGATAAGGATGAGTACTAGGAACCAAATTTAGAGGAGAAAAATTATTAGGGCCTTCTAGATCCTCCTAAAGGAGATAAGAATATTAAGGAGGATGAAAAGACAAAAGCAAAACAAGTTATCACAAAAAAGAGGAAGGCACAGGGCGAAGTAGCCAAAAAATATCAAGAAGAACCAGAAGGCATATAAGATGAAGGATATCACACCAACGGTCCTTACCGATGGGGACCTCGAGTAGATTGGAGATAGAACTCAAGAGGTGAAAAAGAATCATGGAATAAGTGGGAATATTGCTATGATGAACTTCTCATAGGTGTGTAGGAGCAGATTGCAGAACTTAAAATTTTGGTACAGACAGCTGGACAACTTGTGAGATAGAGCAAAGGATTGAAGAAGAAAGGTAAATAGAGCCTACACTTGCAGTGAGGTTAGCACCAATACCAGTCGGATCTGTTAGCGTTCGAATCTACCTCAGGTTGAGGAAGGAAAAACTCGAGGCCACATCAAACCACGCTGAGCCTCGTAGCTAGCCCTACGAGGACAAGAGAGAGCTCTCTCTGGGTCTATCTCGGCAAAAGGTCTTCAAAGGGGCTGAGATGACTTCAAATTTAATACTAATTTTACGCTAGTAAAGATATAGGAAGGTTTGTTTTAGATTTTTGAGTTTTTTGTTGGAGAAATGGGAAAACCAATTTTGGGTGCGGGGATTGAGGTCAGATTTTTGCAGAGATCAAGTTGGGGCGAGGTAGGCAATAGTCTTGATGCCTTTTGATCAGGCGTATGGATGGATCAGAATGACAAGGAGTTGAAGAGGGCAAAAGAGAATATGGATCCTCTTCAAACTAACGAAAACATGGAAAATCAAACAAACTTAAGGGCAAAGCATAACAATCTATGGATTCTACCTTAACATTTCATTTGTCCAATTGCAGAAGATGAAAGAAGGAAAATGATACACATTAACAACTTACAATTACAGAAAGAAACACACCATCAACACACAAAGCCACAAGGATCCCAACAGGTGCTGCAAAATCTCTGATCTTCCCTTAGCCAAAATATGAAAAAATATGTACAATAGTGTCCAAAATCTTCCCAAGAGTCCAACCTATGCTACTGAATGAAAATTTACATATATAGATCAAGCTAACCTCATTCCCTACCATCTAGGGGTCGAGCTCCTCTTTGTAAGAGTAGTTTCAACAAATTCTAAACATGGAGCAGGAATCTAGGTGACCAAAACAACCTGCTTCTAAAAAGAAGGAAACTAATTCATTACATTAATTGTTTGCTAATTTGTGAATGAATCATCTAGAAGAAGGTAGATAGGTTCCATGTTACCTTACATACATCAAATTACATCATGTTGGGTCAAAAATTACATCAAGGAGTGAAACTGGTGAAAACTGGCCGAATTCCTGAGCTGGAGGATGAAAACTGGACCAAAAACGCCAATACGTAGCGCCCTGATCCCAATGCGTAGCGCACCTTTCAGCCTGTTTTTGGGGCACTTCCCGACATCCAAATTGAGCTCATGATATCTCGTTGGAAAGCCCTGGATGTCGACATTCCAACCCAAGTGGAATTTTCCAATTTGGAGCATGGTGAAGCAAGTGGAAAGGAAAAAGATAAGGATGAGTACTAGGAACCAAATTTAGAGGAGAAAAATTATTAGGGCCTTCTAGATCCTCCTAAAGGAGATAAGAATATTAAGGAGGATGAAAAGACAAAAGCAAAACAAGTTATCACAAAAAAGAGGAAGGCACAGGGCGAAGTAGCCAAAAAATATCAAGAAGAACCAGAAGGCATATAAGATGAAGGATATCACACCAACGGTCCTTACCGATGGGGACCTCGAGTAGATTGGAGATAGAACTCAAGAGGTGAAAAAGAATCATGGAATAAGTGGGAATATTGCTATGATGAACTTCTCATAGGTGTGTAGGAGCAGATTGCAGAACTTAAAATTTTGGTACAGACAGCTGGACAACTTGTGAGATAGAGCAAAGGATTGAAGAAGAAAGGTAAATAGAGCCTACACTTGCAGTGAGGTTAGCACCAATACCAGTCGGATCTGTTAGCGTTCGAATCTACCTCAGGTTGAGGAAGGAAAAACTCGAGGCCACATCAAACCACGCTGAGCCTCGTAGCTAGCCCTACGAGGACAAGAGAGAGCTCTCTCCGGGTCTATCTCGGCAAAAGGTCTTCAAAGGGGCTGAGATGACTTCAAATTTAATACTAATTTTACGCTAGTAAAGATATAGGAAGGTTTGTTTTAGATTTTTGAGTTTTTTGTTGGAGAAATGGGAAAACCAATTTTGGGTGCGGGGATTGAGGTCAGATTTTTGCAGAGATCAAGTTGGGGCGAGGTAGGCAATAGTCTTGATGCCTTTTGATCAGGCGTATGGATGGATCAGAATGACAAGGAGTTGAAGAGGGCAAAAGAGAATATGGATCCTCTTCAAACTAACGAAAACATGGAAAATCAAACAAACTTAAAGGCAAAGCATAACAATCTATGGATTCTACCTTAACATTTCATTTGTCCAATTGCAGAAGATGAAAGAAGGAAAATGATACACATTAACAACTTACAATTACAGAAAGAAACACACCATCAACACACAAAGCCACAAGGATCCCAACAGGTGCTGCAAAATCTCTGATCTTTCCTTAGCCAAAATATGAAAAAATATGTACAATAGTGTCCAAAATCTTCCCAAGAGTCCAACCTCTGCTACTGAATGAAAATTTACATATATAGATCAAGCTAACCTCATTCCCTAACATCTAGGGGTCGAGCTCCTCTTTGTAAGAGTAGTTTCAACAAATTCTAAACATGGAGCAGGAATCTAGGTGACCAAAACAACCTGCTTCTAAAAAGAAGGAAACTAATTCATTACATTAATTGTTTGCTAATTTGTGAATGAATCATCTAGAAGAAGGTAGATAGGTGCCATGTTACCTTACATACATCAAATTACATCATGTTGGGTCAAAAATTACATCAAGGAGTGAAACTGGTGAAAACTGGCCGAATTCCTGAGCTGGAGGATGAAAACTGGACCAAAAACGCCAATGCGTAGCGCCCTGATCCCAATGCGTAGCGCACCTTTCAGCCTGTTTTTGGGGCACTTCCCGACATCCAAATTGAGCTCATGATATCTCGTTGGAAAGCCCTGGATGTCGACATTCCAACCCAAGTGGAATTTTCCAATTTGGAGCTCATTTGGCCCCCCCCCCCCCCCCCCCCCCCCCCCCCCCCCCCCCCCCAAAACTGCATTTTCCCAGAAGTACTTCCTGTTGCTGCAAAAGGTGGCAGCAAGGTGGTTTTCATGGTGTTTTTAGACCTTTTGATCATCCAGAATTTGATGAAATGCCTTGGCAATAACTGAGCATGTATTCATCATTACAAACCGAAAAATATAAGGCTTTTCTTCAGCAAGTGCCCCAATCAAAAGCGAGCGCGCGGGCGCGCTACCCATTGAGCGGAAAAAACTGTTTTTGAGACCAAAAATTTCAAAATGACAAAATTTTCTCTGAATTTGCTCAAATTCAGAGCGAAGACCCTCCATCATGTTTCATGCTCAGCCAGCGAAGCCTCGGCCAAAACTCGAAGCGGATCTAGCCTCTTTCGCCGTTTTAGTGCTTTGCTCAACCTCCTTTGCAAAATCTTCATTTTTGCCTTGCAAACATGCATGCGAGCCCAATAATGATTCTTCATGTGACGAAGCAAGTCTTTGTCTCTATTGGCCTTCGCCAACAACTCCTCCAAATGTCAATTGACTTTCTCAAGCAAAAATTGCCGCGCAACAGGTGTCAAATCACCCGGTCTTTTACGGGCCAACCTTCGGTCTTCACGGATTCGTTGCAGCTCTATAAGTGTGTGCTCGTCCTCTAACTGTTTATTGCGCTGCTCCAAGTATTTGATCCGACATTCTGCCTTCAGTAACTTCTCATTCAATCTATCAATCTCGGTCTTTTGTTTCGAGCTAGGAGAGCTCCTATCCACATCACTCAATGCAACATCAATATCATGACCACCTGAATGGCCCTCCTCGTAAATTGGCTCCTTGCCTCTGTCCTAAACCTGTACCTGTACTGAAGAAGAAGGCGAGACCCCTTCCACACTATGTAGAGATAATACTCGCCATGTAGCTACAAATAAGGCCCTGTGGCCTCGCTGATATGTCACACATGCTGGAGCGCTGACATGCTCAGTCTCAGGAATGTCAAACTGATGTGAAGGTCCTCCCTCATCATGAACTATCTCGGGAGGTGGCTGTGGCACTGTGAAAAAGTCGCGAGAAATGAAATCCTCCCAAGTAATGCCCTGTTGTGCCAACTGATGTACCACTATGATCTTGATCAGCGCATAATGATAAATACTCTTGTGCTGCTGTGCAGGGGTCTTCCTTTGTACTATTACAACCATCCTCTCTATGTTGCGAAACATGAAGTATGGAATGTTCATTAGACGTACCCTTGTAAAATGCATCAACAAACGAACATGGTACGCATAAAGATGGGAGAATTTTCCCTCACAACTGAAGTACCAAATGATGAGCTTCATCAAAGGTGCAAACTGATCATTCAGGTACTGGAAAGGAAAAACTCTACTCAAGTGCCTCATATACCCAGGTTTGATGTATGGCTCATAATAGGATTTCTCTAGTTGCTGACGTTTATTCCATTGCTCTCCAATATTTGGTATCCCGGTGGCCTCTGCAATAGTCTCTGGTGACAAAATGAAATTAACTCCAGCAAGGTTTACATGGCCATCATGTAAATGTAGAACAAACAAGCGAGCTAATTCACGATGATGGTGAATTTGTGAAATTAGCTCACAATAGTGATAGCATGACTGGTGGCGAAAACAATCCATTGCAAGCGGGCAAGCCTGCAATTGAGCTAAAGAAGTGGGCTCTTCTCTGATATGCTTTCCACCATTGCCACCTCTGTGAGACCTTTGAGGCACATTACCCTCTGTTGTGGAATCACTGTCATTCTCTTGCTCATAAACTGAATCTGTGTCTGACATGGCTTCAAAAACACAATGACTGCAATATATAGGAGGTCTACAATATGTAGGATGTATGTTGTAGCTGTGGTGAAATCACAATTTCAATACATGCTCAAAAGCCAACCGAAACATCATAAGACTTATGCCATAATGGACATTCTGTTTTAGTGTATTGGGCATAAAACAGTCATAAGGACAGTTTGACAAATGGACCAAAATATGAAGTGTTGTTGGCTCAAAGCTTACAAATGGGTATGAGGCTATGTTTCGCCAAGGGAGAGCAGAAAAATCTTCACCAATCATCCATAAACACCCTTAAGGAAGATTTTGGTGAGGCCTAGGGTTTCATTTGTTGGCCTAGGGTTTCATTTGTTTTTTACACTCAACACATCACACCTCTCTTCAAACACACTATAAACAATATCAAATTGATTGAATCAGTCATAGAACACCTACTTGCAGATTTGGAGGCAATTAGACACGATCTGGGTGCATGAATATAAACAAATTTTGTTCTGGACTGAGTGCGTAGCGCACTATCCCAGTGCGTAGCGCACAGCCTGATGCGTAGCACCCGTGTATTTTTACACTGGCCACGCTAACCCAATGCGTAGCGCACTGCCCGGTGCGTAGCGCACACCTCCAACACGTAGCGCACCCTCCAACACTGTCCACAGCTATGCAGCTCGCAGTTTTGGCCTTCAAACGCTTAGACACGATGTTTCTTTGGGAATTTGTGTGCAAATGAACTTGTTTTCCCTTTTTATAAGTAAACAAAAGATCTCATTTGATTTAAATTGATTTCAAAAACCCACTTTGTAAGGTTTGGCACTTTTCACTTTTGATCTTTAAATACAACACTGCTTTTTGATTTTCTCATGCTTTTCTGAGGTTTGGACTGATCATTTTTGTTGAGTTTTGCACGGATCTAGCATTTGGCTTTGGAGAAGATCAGAGACTTGCTCTGAAACCTTTGAAATGACATAAATAAAGTTATTTACAATAACAATTTTTAGTTCCAAAACAGAGTTTTGGACTAATTTTTTTTTAAAATGCTCTATGAAAAAATTATTAAATAAGAGTCTTTTGAAACCAACCTCATGGCCTGCAGGTTTGTTTCATGTATATGCAAAGGACTGACAACCCTAGACTCTAGGACACTTTTATGACAATGAATGCATGATTATGGACTTCAGTGATTTTTGAGAAAATTTGTTTTTTCACTAACCCTGCAGGGACAAACATGAGGAAACACAAAACAACCAGACCCCCTCGTCAGTCAATGGCATGCCCCTAGCGGAATGCAACGAAGTGGAACAAGCGAGACACCTAAAAATGATATGCAAAAGCAAAAAGATCTCTGACGGAGGGCTGTAAGGACCGACTCTAACATTGGCTCCAATGGGGATGGTGGCTCCTTGGAGACGCCAAGAACGGCAGATCTCTGGGGAGTAGACCAGTGCTTTCATCCATTGGGCGATGGAGTCATTATTTCAACATTTAACACAAAACTTTGATACTTTTATTGACTGCAGATTTGACTGAAAACTGAATACAACTCTGACCTAAACTGACTCGATTTTGAAAACTGAAAGGACTGATATAAATGACTCGACAAATCTCAAAACAACTAATCTTCATCTCTAGAATTATAGCCTTCGTTGCGGGCCCCAGACAGAAGATGAGAGATCAGTACACACATGCAATAGGACAGAAGTAAAACGGTATATACAATGATGATGAAATGAGTAGAAAATACTCAGAAATGGTATTGCTTCAATAGCCGACCATTGACCGGCCCTCCAAAACAATCATCTCCATTCATTTCTTTGAGAAGAAAAGCGTTTTGACCATGATATGCTGCAATCTTATAAGGACCCTTCCATAAATTGTCAAATTTGCCGTGCTTTCCTTTATCTTCATTCCGGGCATCCCATCTCAAAACCACCTCATCCAGCTGAAACTTATCTGTTTTTGCCTTCCTATCATAAATCTTCTTTATGCGCTCCTGCAATTTAAAAGTATTTTGAAATACTTCCTCCCGTGTCTGCTGTAAATGAATCATCTGATTAATCCGCCGCTGCATGGGATCTTCCTCACTATCAGCTTCTTGAAGCAATTTGACTACCGGAATAGCAAGTGAAGTAGGAAAAACCGTGTCCGTCCCGTACACCAACTCGAAAGGAGACATGCCAATAGACTTTTTCTGACTTACCCTATCAGCCCACAGTGCATTCACTAATTTCTTGTGCCAGCTCTTTTTATTGATTTCCAACAACTTTTTAATGATATTTACCAAGGATTTATTTGAAGATTCCGCCAACCCATTTCCTTGCGGATGGTAGGCGGTTGAATGCCCCAAGCTGATATTGTACTTATAACAAAATTCAACCATTCTCTTTGACTTGAATGCCGCTGCATTATCTGTGATTAGCTTACGAGGACATCCAAAACGTGACAGTATATTATTTTCAAGAAAAGAAATAATTACCGCATCTGTGGCCTGTCGGGTGGGAATTGCTTCGATCCATTTGGTGAAGTAGTCCGTAGCTGTTAATATCCATCTATGCTGTCCTGATGATGCCGGATGAATTTCCCCTATGAAATCCAAACCCCACTGCTGAAATGGTGCGCTGACTTCAGTTGGTTTGAGAGGCAATGGCTGTAGTTTCTGCTTTCCTTGAAAAATTTGGCATTCGTGACAATTCTTAACAGCCTTATACACATCTGAAAATAACGAAGGCCAATAAAAACCTGCCCTTAGAATCTTGTTCGTTGTAGTTTTCCAAAACAGATGGCCCCCGCAGTCACCTCTATGAAAATCCTCCACGACTCTTTTGGCTTCCTCCTCTACCAAACAATTCAGCAATATTCCACCAGGGTCTTTCCAATATAATGCAGAATTAAGGATGCAAAATTTGGCAGCTTTCAATTTCAATGTTCTACTCTTATTTTTAGGCATCCCGGGAGGTGAAGACAAATTTTGAAGTACGTATATAATATCAGCATACCAAGGAGAAGAAACAAATATATCAGATACCTGATTTTCTAGACTCTCCTCATCTTCATCGGACATAGCAGCAATCAAATTTATATCTAGAACATGCAGATTTGTTTTAGCCATCAATTTGGCGAGTCCTTGAACTTTGATCAGCTTGGTTGGTTTAATCTCCACATCATACTCTAACAACGTAGCAATCCACTTACCCCACCTTCCTTCTGGATCTGCCTGTACCAAAACATCTTTTACCGCTGCGTTAGGAACATATGCTATAATGTGGGAATGCAATATATACACACGGAAATCCTTCAAGGCCTTTATAAGCGCAAGTGCTTGTTTTTAAATGATATTGTATTTCAATGCTCCGTCCCTTATAATGTGACTGAAAAAGGAAATAGGCTTCTCAACTCCATCCCTTTTTTGCATTAGTACAGCTGCAAAGTGTGCTCAGAAGCAGATGAAAACAAAATGAAGTCCTGTGTGTAATCCGGACTAATTAAATTAGGGGCTGAAGAAAGAGCTAACTTTAACAAATTGAATGATTTCACCGCCTCTTTTGTCCACTTTAACTGACTGTCCTTTTTCAGCATGTTCATGATTTCTCTAAGATGCTCGGCAAGATTTGGAATGAAACGACGCAGAAAATTCAGTTTGCCATTAAATGACTGTATTTCTTTCTTGTTCTGGGGCTGTTCAATCTGCTGGATGGCCTCAACACGTGCAGGGTCCACACGAATGCCGTCTTTTGATATGATGTGGCCAAGGAGCTTGCCTTCATCCATGGTGAAAAGGCTCTTTTTTGGATTCAGTGAAATGCCATATTTGCTGCACTTTTGGAAAACAATTTTCAAATGATATAAATGCTCCTCATCAGAATTTGAAAACACGGTTAAATCATCAAGATAAACAACCAAAAATACATCTTTCTCGTTGGCGAAAGCCATATCCATCGCACGCTGAAAAGTGGCACCTGCATTTTTCAAACCAAACGGCATCTTTGCATAATGAAACGTTCCCCATGGAGTGGTGAACGCAGTCTTGTCATGATCATCTTCATTCACTAAAATCTGGTTGTATCCTGAATAGCCATCGAGTAGTGACATCCTTGATGCTCCAACTACTCGTTGCAATATATGGTCCATTTTGGGCAGCGGATAATTGTCTTTTAAGGACACCTTATTCAAATTTCTGAAGTCAATACATAAACGGATCTCACCGGTTTTCTTTCTTACAGGTACCAAATTTGATATCCAATCAGAAAATATGATAGGCACAATGATTCCTGACTTATACAACCTGTTCACTTCTTTTTCTATCGATAGCAGTAGCTTAAGATTGATTCTCCTCAACTTTTGATGGAAAGGCTTCTGATTTGGTTTTATAGGGATAGTATGCTGAATGATATTAGTGTCATATGTTTTCAGATCTGAGTAATCCCATGCAAAAACTTTAGAAAATGAAGACAACAATTTGACATACTCTTCCTTTACCTTTGGTGACAATGACTTTGATAACTTTACCATCTTGGGATTTTCAGTTGTCCCAATGTTTACCTCCTCAACACCTTTTTCAGTCGGTCTCAATGTCGGTTTGCGGGCCACATCGTCTTGGTCAAACAGCTCCTCCAAAGGAATCAATCCCTTAGGAATAATGTTATCTTTAAGTTGCAACACATCCATTTGATTTACTTGTATATCAACATTACCATCATCATGTTCTGTATCTATGGAGGTATCTTTAAACTTACCCATATTCTGCAGAAAATCATTAATCTCTTCATCATCCTGAAAGACTTGCCAACGTCGCTGATTATCCGGAACTGTGGGGCGGTGTTTCACATGAATCTCGAATTTGTTGCTGGAATTCATTGGAATTTTTAAACTACTTGCTGCCTTAGCCAGTGCATCAGCAATGCCATTTTGTATGCGAGGCACACACGTCAATGTATGATCAGAAAAGAGTTTCAAGATATCTAAAACTGCATTTCGATATGCTCTCATGTGAGGATGCTTGGCTTGAAACTCACCTTTCAGTTGCTTTATCACCAACTCTGAATCACCATATACTGCAATTCTTTTGCCTTCAGCTTTCGAAGAATCTTTAGGCCAGCGATGAGAGCCTCATATTCCGCTTCATTATTAGAACTATCAAATGCTAGTTTGTAGGAACATACTCTCACCTTGCTTGGAACCTTATCTTGAGCGAAAAATGGACTTCGAATCCACACACCAATTCCAGCACCATCACTACTTACAGCGCCATCAAAATCCATGGTCCGAAGACCATCTTCATCCTCCTCCAAGTGCTGAAATTGTGTTAGCTCTGTTTTTCCTATTTGCTGCCTATTATCTTTAGTTGTTTGCTCCCTAATAGCTTGCTTTTCACTTCTTTCTTTCTGCAGAACTTCTCTAAAATTCTCAGCGATTTTTGGTATATCTTCTGCCTGAACTAATTGACTATCTATCTCATTAAAACAATCAGCAAACAAAACAAATGACTCCAAAGCTGTATGTACATAATTTACAGGATGATTGATTGGTTTTTCTTTGCTTGTTATCATGTATTTCATCTTCTGCTCTCAATATAGCTTTCTCATTTGACCGAAGACTGGAATTGTAGCATAAGAAAAATCTAACTGTAGTGTACCTTTCAACTTAGCCCCCCAAGATCTTGAAAGCAGCATACCAAAACGCGGAGGGATGTCCGCCACGACCACATCCATCAAGACATTCTTTGTTGGAATTTGATCTAAGCTTACCACCAAATCCTTGATCAATCCGATACACTTTACACGGCTGGAATCAAATGAATACAAATCATGGTATTTTCTTGTAATGTCTAATCCCAACTTTTCCATGATTGCTTTTGGCATCAAATTGTGCGAAGCACCCGAGTCAAACATAGCATTGTGTAAAACATATTCATGCAACCTCAAACTGATATAAAAGGGAGGAACATCACTTTCAGAAGACTCACCATCTAAAGCAGGCCCAAAAATCAATTTCGGATGATCGTCTTCAACATTTACCGTGTCAAACATTGGATCAAAATTCAGAATTTTGGAGACTTGACCTCGGTAGCTGCTGTTCTTCATAATTTCGGTCAAAGGAATAGATACTTTCAGTTTTGAAATTTCATTCTCCAAACTAAATGCCGAAACCTTTTCACCCTCTTTGACCAAAACTTCTCTTTTTTCAGCTTTATCCCTCATTGTGTTTGGTGGCTGATTTACCTTGTCTGCTGATGATGATTTACTAGCTGCGGGATCAATTATCTCTTTTCCTTTCTTCTGTGGTACAGCTGAATCATTTTTTGCTGAAGTCTCTTTCTTTTTCTGAATGGGGTTTATGGGCACATCTTGATTTCTTAATGAGTATTGCTTCTGTTGGGTAGACAAAGCGTTTAGGTATCCTCTTTGGTACTCCTCCGATTCTTCTTCAAGTGCTGCATCATTTGATAGAATATAATACTCATCTTGGTGTGTGGTGGAGCTTTCTACAAATTCTTCCTCTACCATAATATAGGTAGGCAGATCATCAGGAGTAAAGAAATGATTTTCCTCCCCTACAGTATCACCATCATCATCAGATTCTTGACCAACAAAATTTTGTTGAAGAGGAGTCTTTACCTGCTGCTGAGCTACCTGCTCTTGTGTTCTTTGTTCACGCTGCTTAATTCTGAATTGTGGCTGCTGCTGACCACAGAAATTAGGATTGCGGATCTGCAGTTCCGGTTTGTCAAGAGTGAGCTTCTCGACCATCCTCTCTACCTTGCGAAGTATCTGATCTGATGTAGAAGCTTCTTCTTTAATGGTCACTCGCTTTTTAGCTTTCATCCTAGCTCTTTTATCATTCAAATTCGCTTCAACACTAACAACAATCTTCTGCATATCTTCCAAGGTAGGCGGATCTCTGCCCCGCAATGAATAAGCCATCTCCAGATCAAAACCATCCAGGAATTTAAGAAGAGATGATTTTCTAGATGGTCTTAGATCATCCGAAATAGCATTATACATTGTATTAAATCTGATAATGTAGTCTTGGATGGACTCACCATGATTGCGTTTGATATTGTTATATTCGGCATTGATCTGAAGTGGATCTTTTCTGATTTCCCAACAATCTAGAAACTGTCTATGAAGTTCAGCCAATGTAGGTACACTTCTAGCTCCCAAGCCTCTGAACCATTTCCTTACCTCTCCTCCGAATGTTTGCACAAACAATCGCATAGTTACATCCTCCTCATCAATCTCATGTAAATCACAAAAATCTGCCATTCTGTCTATGTGTTGCTGAGCGGAAACACTTTGAGGAGTGCCATCAAATATAGGAATCTTACTCTGATAATCCGCGGGCATATCATGCAAATCTTGAGGAAGAGCGAGAGGAGCAAACCGAGCAGCCATTGCTCTAGGCGGATTTGGTCTGGGAGTTGTTGGTGGAGTAGATGTAACTGAAGTATGAGGAGTATGAGGAGGTGTATGTGGAGGAGAAGCGATGTGAGATGAGGAAGGAGAATTCACTATGGATTGTTGATATGTGATTATAGGTTGCAGGGGAATAGTGGGAATGAAAGGCGGTTCGGTGGGATTTTTCGAAGCGGAAGCCGTGACAGGAGATCCAATGTTCGCAGATGCAGCTTCTAGGAAATCAGCAAGATTTGCAGCCTGAATGTCACTCTGAAGGTGCCTCAAAATAATATTTTCAATTAATTTATTACGTTTTTCAACTTTAAGAGGTGCAACAAAGTCAGGATTTGGAATGAGAGAATCAAGCGCACTTTCAGATTCAGTTTTAAACAGCGACAATTCAAATTTCTCGTCAAAGTCAAGTTCTTCAAGATACTTAAAAATTGCAGGACAAGAATGAGACTTAAACAAAGGGATTATGGAACTTTCTTGTCGGTGTATTCTCACAATCAGATTTGGATTCTCATATACCGGAGGTGGATCTAGATCAGGATTTAATCTTGTGTATCTTCTAGAAGCCAGTGTGGAATTGTTCTGAACAATCAAAGGAACACAACAAATTTCAGCCTATCAATTTGCTAGACTCAACCATCCAAGGTCTAGAGCAAATAAGTGTACTGGGGTAAATGCAAAAGAAGTGCTACATTCACAAGCTCACCGGAGATCGACTGAAGCAGCGTTTATCTACTTTCGCTTATGCATAGCAAAAGCGTTTCGAAGGCTACCTGGCATGACTTCAGACTCCGTCTAAGACTCATGAAACAAACACATCATCTAGCAAACAATAACAATTTTGTCCCCAGTATGGTCGCCACTCTGCTAGCATTCGAATCTGCCTCAAGCTGAGGAAGGCAAAACTCGAGGCCACATCAAACCACGCTCAGCCTCGTAGCTAGCCCTACGAGGACAGGAGAGGGCTCTCTCCGGGTCTATCTCGGCAAAAGGTCTTCAAAGGGGCTGAGATGACTCAAATTTAATACTGATTTTAGGCTAGTAAAGAGATAGGAAGGTTTGTTTTAGATTTTTGAGTTTTTTGTTGGAGAAATGGGAAAACCAATTTTGGGTGCGGGGATTGAGGTCAGATTTTTGCAGAGATCGAGTTGGGGCGAGGTAGGCAATAGTCTTGATGCCTTTTGATCAGGTGTATGGACGGATCAGAATGACAAGGAGTTGAAGAGGGAAAAAGAGAATATGGATCCTCTTCAAACTGACGAAAACATGGAAAATCAAACAAACTTAAAGGCAGAGCATAACAATCTATGGATTCTACCTTAACATTTCATTTGTCCAATTACAGAAGATGAAAGAAGGAAAATGATAAACCTTAACAACTTACAATTACAGAAAGAAACACACCATCAACACACAAAGCCACAAGGATCCCAACAGGTGCTGCAAAATCTCTGATCTTCCCTTAGCCAAAATATGAAAAAATATGTACAATAGTGTCCAAAATCTTCCCAAGAGTCCAACCTGTGCTACTGAATGAAAATTTACATATATAGATCAAGCTAACCTCATTCCCTACCCTCTAGGGGTCGAGCTCCTCCTTCTAAGAGCAGTTTCAACAAATTCTAAACATGGAGCAGGAATCTAGGTGACCAAAACAACCTGCTTCTAAAAAGAAGGAAACTGATTCATTACATTAATTGTTTGCTAATTTGTGAATGAATCATCTAGAAGAAGGTAGATAGGTGCCATGTTACCTTACATACATCAAATTACATCATGTTGGGTCAAAAATTACATCAAGGAGTGAAACTGGTGAAAACTGGCCGAATTCCTGAGCTGGAGGATGAAAACTGGACCAAAAACCCCAATGCGTAGCGCCCTGATCCCAATGCATAGCGCACCTTTCAGCCTATTTTTGGGGCACTTCCTGACATCCAAATTGAGCTCATGATAGCTCGTTGGAAAGCCCTAGATGTCTACTTTCCAACCCAAGTGGAATTTTCCAATTTGGAGCTCATTTGCCCCACCTCCCCCCCGCAAAAAAAAAAAAAAAAACTGCATTCTCCCAGAAGTACTTCCTGCTGTTGCAAAAGGTGGCAGCAAGGTGGTTTTCATGGTGTTTTTAGACCTTTTGATCATCCAGAATTTGATGAAATGCCTTGGTAATAACTGAGAATGTATATTTCATCATGAAAAACCCAAAAATATAAGGTTTTTCTCCAGCAAGTGCCCCAATCAAAAGCGAGCGCGCGGGCGCGCTACCCATTGAGCGGAAAAAATTGTTTTTGAGACCAAAAATTTCAAAATGACAAAATTTTCTCTGAATTTTCTCAAATTCGGAGCAAAGACCCTCCATCATGTGTCATGCTCAGCCAACAAAGCCTCAGCCAAAACTCGAAGCGGATCTAGCCTCTTTTTCCGTTTTAGTGCTTTGCTCAACCTCCTTTGTAAAATCTTCATTTTTGCCTTGCACACATGCATGCGAGCCCAATAATGATTCTTCATGTGATGAAGCAAGTCTTTGTCTCTATTGGCCTTCACCAAACTCCTCCAAATGTCGATTGACTTTCTCAAGCAAAAATTGCCGCGCAACAGGTGTCAAATCACCCGGTCTTTTACGGGCCAACCCTCAGTCTTCACGGATTTGTTGCAGCTCTATAAGTGTGTGCTCGTCCTCTAACTATTTATTGCACTGCTCCGAGTATTTGATCCGACATTCTGCCTTCAGTAACTTCTCATTCAATCTATCAATCTCGGTCTTTTGTTTCGAGCTAGGAGAGCTCCTATCCACATCACTCAATGCAACATCAATATCATGACCACCTGAATGGCCCTCCTCGTAAATTGGCTCCTTGCCTCTGTCCTGAACCTGTACCTGTACTGAAGAAGAAGGCGAGACCCCTTCCACACTATGTGGAGATAATACTCGCCGTGTAGCTGCAAATAAGGCCCTGTGGCCTCGCTGATATGTCACACATGCTGGAGCGCTGACATGCTCGGTCTCAGGAATGTCAAACTGATGTGAAGGCCCTCCCTCATCATGAACTATCTCGGGAGGTGGCTGTGGCACTGTGAAAAAGTCGCGAGAAATGAAATCCTCCCAAGTAATGCCCTGCTGTGCCAACTGATGAACCACTATGATCTTGATCAGCGCATAATGATAAATACTCTTGTGCTGTTGTGCAGGGGTCTTCCTTTGTACTAATACAACCATCCTCTCTATGTTGCGAAACATGAAGTATGGAATGTTCATCAGACGTACCCTTGTAAAATGCATCAACAAACGGACATGGTACGCATAAAGACGGGAGAATCTGCCCTCACAACTGAAGTACCGAATGATGAGCTTCATCAAAGGTGCAAATTGATCATTCAGGTACGGGAAAGGAAAAACTCTACTCAAGTGCCTCATATACCCAGGTTTGATGTATGGCTCATAATAGGATTTCTCTAGTTGCTGACGTTTATTCCATTTCTCTCCAATATTTGGTATCCCAGTGGCCTTTGCAATAGTCTCTGGTGACAAAATGAAATTAACTCCAGCAAGGTTTACATGTCCATCATGTAAATGTAGAACAAACAAGGGAGCTAATTCATGATGATGGTGAATTTGTGAAATTAGCTCACAATAGTGATAGCATGACTGGTGGCGAAAACAATCCATTGCAAGTGGGCAAGCCTGCAATTGAGCTAAAGAAGTGAGCTCTTCTCTGAGATGCTTTCCACCTTTGCCACCTCTGCGAGACCTCCGAGGCACATTACCCTCTGTTGTGGAATCACTGTCATTCTCCTGCTCATAAACTGAATTTGTGTCTGACATGGGTTCAAAAACACAATGACTGCAATATATAGGAGGTCTGCAATATGTAGAATGTATGTTGTAGCTGTGGTGAAATCACAATTTCAATACATGCTCAAAAGCCAACCGAAACATCATAAGACTTATGCCATAATGGACATTATGTTTTAGTGTATTGGGCATAAAAGAGTCATAAGGACAGTTTGACAAATGGACCAAAATATGAAGTGTTGTTGGCTCAAAGCTTACAAATGGGTATGAGGCTATGTTTCGCCAAGGGAGAGCAGAAAAATCTTCACCAATCATCCATAAACACCCTTAAGGAATATTTTGGTGAGGCCTAGGGTTTCATTTGTTTTTTACACTCAACACATCACACCTCTCTTCAAACACACTATAAACAATATCAAATTGATTGAATCGGTCATAGAACACCTACTTGCAGATTTGGAGGCAATTAGACACGATCTGGGCGCATGAATATAAACAAATTTTGTGCTGGACTGAGTGCGTAGCGCACTATCCCAGTGCGTAGCGCACAGCCTGATGCGTAGCGCACAGCCTGATGCGTAGCGCCCGTGTATTTTTACATTGGCCGCGCTAACCCAATGCGTAGCACACTGCCCGGTGCGTAGCGCACACCTCCAACGCGTACCGCACCCTCCAACACTGTCCACAGCTATGCAACTCGCAGTTTTGGCCTTCAAATGCTTAGACACGATGTTGCTTTGGGAATTTGTGTGCAAATGAACTTGTTTTCCCTTTTTATAAGTAAACAAAAGATCTCATTTGATTTAAATTGATTTCAAAAACCCACTTTGTAAGGTTTGGCACTTTTCACTTTTGATCTTTAAATACAACACTGCTTTTTGATTTTCTCATGCTTTTCTGAGGTTTGGACTGATCCTTTTTGTTGATTTTTGCACGGATCTAGCATTTGGCTTTGGAGAAGATCAGATACTTGCTCTGAAACCTTTGAAATGACATAAATACAGTTATTTACAATAACAATTTTTAGTTCCAAAACAGAGTTTTGGACTAAAAATGTTTTAAAATGCTCTATGAAAAAATTATTAAATAAGAGTCTTTTGAAACCAACCTCATGGCCTGCAGGCTTGTTTCATGTATATGCAAAGGACTGACAACCATAGACTCTAGGACGCTTTTATGACAATGAATGCATGATTATGGACTTCAGTGATTTTTGAGAAAATTTGTTTTTTCACTAACCCTGCAGGGACAAACATGAGGAAACACAAAACAACCAGACCCCCTCGTCAGTCAATGGCATGCCCCTAGCGGAATGCAACGAAGTGGAACAAGCGAGAAACCTAAATATGATATGCAAAAGCAAATAGATCTCTGACGGAGGGCTGTAAGGACCGACTCTAACAGGATCACTATAGTTTGACTCCAGTGAGGTACAACAATAAGCAAAAGAGTGGAATCATGTCAAAATGAACATCGTAGCGGTACCATTGCCAAGACTACATAAGTTTCACATGGAGATAATTGAGGAGCTGAAGTTGCACGAACAACACAGCTTGTAGCTGAATATTTGGGTAGAAAAGGGTAGGATTCACTATAGCAGAAGCTTGACCAGATGATCCAGGAGAGGGATCAAGTAGTTCAATAGCAACAAAATATCAAGGAGGTGGTTGAATAAACATGTAAAGAGATTTCGGAAATTGATATCTACGAAGAATAATCAGTGGAGGACAAGGTCGCGAAGCTCGACCTTGTAGTGAAAGGATACAAGAAGAATGTTACAAATGTACAATTTAAGTATGAAATGCATATCAGTGAGCTACAAATGAAGTTACAGCTAACTACATCGCAGGAAGTAAGAGAGCGGAGGGAGACTAACCGAAAGACTGCAATGGCCAGCGTCTCCGCAGTAGTGGCAGACTGTGGAAAACTATTAGACGAGAGTTTACAAATTTGGACTTTGCTACAGGAAGATCCAAATGTAAAAAAAATATAGGAAGATATTCAACAGAAGTAGTAGCAGTGGGAAGATAGTCGAGCTTCTACGAATACCTTACCAATCTCATAGAAGCTCGCCAAAATCAATGAGGGAAAGGACCTCTAGAAGAATATTGAGGAACTGAAGAAGGAAGAATAGGTTTCAGAAGAGATGACTCATCCATTGTACGATAAGGGTCTCCAACTATCACAAGCAGTAGATGAGAAGCTTAAAGAGATTTGACAAAGGGAGACAACGATGGTGCAGAAGGTTGCAGGACATGTGAAAGACGCACTATTAGAAGAGGTACGCAACGAAGAAAAGAAATTCAAGGAGAATCTGTAGTAGTTCAAAAATACTTATAATAGTATTGTAGAAAAATCCAAAGGTAAAGCAACTGAGTGACTCGGGATGAGTCACATGTGAGTGTTGGGGCTTGTTGGGTGCAAGCCAACTTGGCCTAGTTTTTGGTAAAATACTCTACAATTTGAGGAGCGGAGTGTGCAGTGGAGCGCATAGCGAAGTGCAAAGTGGACCACGCAACAAAGAAGTTAGAATATACCATGTGGTATAAAGGTGTCGGAGTGGGTCAAAGACCCTCCTTTTTGTAAAAGCATGTGATAATGTAAAGGATCAATGGTTATAGGTGCTTGTTTTAGAGAGTCCATGGTATTTAGACCATGGTATTGTAAAGATGTACCCTTGATGTAATAGTATATATAGGGTAAAATAATAATAAGAAGCATAATATTTATGGTCCACATTTGTGTTTATGGTCATGTTATTGTGATCTATGGTATTGTAGTGAAGGAAATGCTCAACTGAGTGCGCAGAGGCCTGAGTTTGCAGCTGAGTGCGCAGATAACCTGAAGCTTAGTGTGCAGGTAAAGAACTGTTTGTTGTACAAGATTCATTATTATAAGAAATATTTCTTGTGGATGTAGTCCCACATTGAGATGAACCATGGTAAACTTGCTGTCTCCATGTGTATATTCACTTATTATCTGTTGTAGAGTAGGAGTTTATTACAATTGCATTTTATTACAACATAGTGATGATGATGGGTTTATATGATATGTTTATGTGATTAAATGAATGTGGCGAAGTGATTTATGAATATAAGTGTAAGAAAACATAAAAACACCACATCACATCATCCTTCAAGGTTGCATAAACCTAGTTCTACATCCTCCCATAGTCACTTCGGGTGAGACTATGATCTACTTGCAGGTCGTTTCCGAAAGGGCCAATGATTAAGGGTTTTGTTGGTGCATAGTATATATCAAACCCAGGCCAGACCAATCATAACCAACAAGGTGCTTGTGTGAAATGAGCTCTTAGGAGGTACCAAATGAGCCATGATGCATATCGATTCAAATCATTAGTAGACGTGGTCAAATGGTGCATATCCCATTTAGGACATGAAGGTCACGAATAAATTAAGTGTTTGCATAGATTTTTCTGGAATGTTGAACTCAAAAATGTGAATAGATCCATTCCTTGTTATTTTAATACTATAAAAGGCACAAGGGAATTAAACTCAATTCGGAGTAAAGACATGGGGGAAATATTTTCCATTGAGACAAGAAAATTCACATTTTTTTGTGAGTTTTGTATTGGTGCAGATGAATGTGGACTTGATCAATGTGAAAAACATAAGTACGTGAAAGGATGGAAATATGCCCCTATTAATCCAAATGGACCTCATTTAATTATGACATGGCAATAAATGCACATTGAAGATGTCAGTGTTTCTCTTGATTATGATCAAGTCTATGATGTTGTAAGGGAAGGTACACGATGTCCATCATTAATGATTACATATATAAATTGAAATATTGAATGTATAACCAATTAATATTTTGTATTTTGGTTGTAGACGGTGGTTTTGTTGTCATTCCCCCATAAGAAACGAAGAGAACATGGTTTACTATTTGATGTGATGCACATAAGTAAAAGGAAGGTTTGCGTGACCATATGAAGATGGAAAGTTTACATACCACATTGGTGACATGGATGTGATGGGTCACTTTTTTGAAAATGTAAAAAACAACAAGGTTTCCTATTATTTATATATATCTTATGCCTAAATATATATCTCTCCATTACAGTAAACTAGTCATAACATCTCACATTAGTCTCATAGAAATCAAAGTGAAGGAAGGTAAAGAAAGGATATGGAAGATGACATAATCTAACCATGAATGTATTATGGTGACTTGCATTCCTATCACCATTGACTATATGAGTAGATTATGCAAGTGGAAAGCCCTAAAGTGGATTCTATAGAAGCCAAGTGTAATATAATCTAGAACAAGAGATCCAAATATGAATTTGTAATTTAGAAATGTGACAACTAAAATAAGAATAAATTGAATTTTTTGTTTGTAAATACATATAGCTTGAAAATTGCCCTATCCATTGATACATGTTGAATCACCATTTTGGGTCATTTTTGTGGTTAGAAAGTCATCATTTTCGTCATCAAAATGTCCTTACAACATCATCTTCAATCCTAATATGGCTCAAATCCATAATATCGGGTTACCACTCCCTTGACCCTATGCTTAAGGTAAAAGTAATATTTTAATATTTATTTCCTAAGTTCTTTTCATTAGATTAATTAGATGTTGGAGAGTGATTTTATCTATGAAGAAATTTTAATTTCATATATGTTATAGCCCCTTTTGGTTAGTGCTTTTGATCAAGGTATGGTCACATGGCATTATCAAAGCCCACCCAATTAGTTCGAGGAAGATTGAGCGAGGTTTTCTATGGTGGTTTTGATTCAAGAACCGTCGATGTAGATGAGGAATATTTTCCAATTGAATATACCATGATTTGAGCCTCCAACTACTAGAGATGTGTATCAAAGAATTGCTAGAGGTTCTATTTAAAAATGTGTATTTGAGCAATTGTTTCTGAAAAAACAATGAAGTAAATCACCCTCTGATCCTAGAGATCAGAGGGTTGATTTTATCTATCAGTTAGGATTTATTCTTATATATTATATACCAAAAATATATAAAAACTAAGTGTGATTAACTTTGATACAAGGTTATTATGTTGTGAGATTTGTTTACAAGGCTCATATCACTTTTTCCAAAAGCAGTGGTTCTATTATGGCTATAACATGAGAGTATAATTGTGTAACAACCTTCTATGGTTAATGGAATAATTGTGTTGAGTGTTGACATGCTTCGTGGTGAGACTATAAATTTATACCTTCTCCTCCTAAACTGAAAATGGCCCAACAAACCAGACATGAAGAAGCTCTATATATTATCTTGTGTTAGTTAATTTATTTCAATTGTTTATAGTTGGTGAGATCACATTAACATAGAAATAGGCTAAGTATTTCATGTAGCAAAAGTTTATTTTCTTAGCATTGATACTTAATATACTCTATTTGAATGGTTAATTGTATTTGGCATTGATATATGCATTGAAATTTGAGTGGTTTTCATTTGAATGATTGTGGTGATAGACTAAATGATATAACCCCTATTGAGACACATAGTTATTCATGGCATTGTTGGAGGTGTAGTTGAATCATTATTTAAAATTCTAAAGCAGATACTGAATTCTTTCTTGAATATTTTTAACTATCAAAGGCTCGTTACATTATTTGTTGAAGTTATGAAACTTTGGTTGCATATAACATCGTATTTCAAGTGTTGTAAATCGTGGTATTGATCCTTAAGGATTATGGAATTTGTATTTGTTTCGGAAATAGTGTTATTCAAAGAGGAATAGGGCACACTTCCCCTTCCCTTCCTTTATATCATTTCTCATATATAAACTCTATTTGCAAGAATTGAAGGTTGGTCTTTTGAGCCCTAATACAGAGCATCAATGCAAAATTTCAATAGGCATATTGAAACTACAAATTAAAGTAGTTTTCACATAGCATTTGGAAGATAAATCATCACAAACCATATATTTATAGTTTCAATATATGTTGGGTGTGTGTTATATTCTTTCCATGACTACCCCATGCACGGGGGGGTCACAAGGGCGGTGGTAGCCCCCCATGTACAAGGTCTGGGACAGTGCCCCGAGAAATTTTTTTTGGAACCTATATTAGGTGGGTAGACCTACCTATGGTTTTTTGCATGGATTTCACACATGGTTTTGGGCATGATGGTTTTCTATCCATGGTATTTGGTAGAACCGGTCAATGGAACTATGGTTATGTTCTATTCCAGGGTTAATGGATTGGGGTTTATGGATGCTTCAACATGTACATATATGTATTGTAACATTGAAAGGAATATAATGAAAATCAATCCGGTAGTCCTTGTTTTTGGATCCAGGGGAAAATATCCATGTATATATGTTTTATGTTTTATGCGCTCACCATTGTTTATTTTCTGTTTTTTAGAATTCGTATGAAGGTAATTTCTATATAGGGTTAAAACCTATTTTGTTACCGGAGTTGTTTCGGCTTCAAGGGGACACCTTTACTACTGAGGGGTTTTTCTCTGGCCTGTGGTAGACCCTTTTCAGTGGGAGATCTGCAGGATTGATTCTTGTGGTGAAAGAAGATGATGAGCAATGGAAAGATAAAGATCGAGAAATTTAATGGTCATAGTTTTGAGTTGTGGAAAATAATGATGGAGGATCTTCTGGTGGATAAAGATCAGTGGATCGCAGTAGATACGGGTACTAAACCAATAACAATGTCAATTGAAGATTGGGCAAAGTTGGATCAGAAGGCAAAGAGCACAATATGATTGCGTGTCATAGATTTAGTATTGTTGAATGTATCAAGGGAAGCTTAAACGAAGGCTTTGTGGGACAAGTTAGGGACTTTATACCGATCTAAGTCTCCAGTGAATAAACTGTTCTTAGAGAAAAATCTGTATAACCTGAGGATGAAAGATGGAGACTCGGTGACAGAGCATCTGAATGCCTTTCATACTATGGTAAGCTCGTTATTATCTGTTGATTTTAAAATTTTAGATGAAGATAAGTGCATTAGTCTTTTTTGTTCTCTATCAGATTCATGGGATAGTTTGGTTGTTGCAATAGGTAGAAATGCAACTACCTTGCAGTTTGATGAAATAGTCTCATCCTTGCTATCAAAGGAGATGAGATGGAAAAATATGGAGGGCTAGAATGGTGATGCCTTGTCTATATGAGGACGGTTTGAGAACAAAAACAAAAACAATTCCTCAAGTGGGAAATCTAAATCTAGAGGGAGATCTAGATCTCCAAGAAAACTTGTAAAGGTGTGCTGGAAATGCGAAAAGGAAGGGCACTTCTAAAGGGACTATAATTCTAAAGCTCCTAAGAAAGGAAATGGATCTGATGATGCTCCTTCTGCGGAAGTGAAAACCACCTCAGATGAAGGTGGGGATGTGTACTTGGCTTCTTCTTCAAGTACACAAGTATATCATGAGGCATGGTTGATTGACTCAGGTGCATCCTTTCACTTGACTCCCCATAGGGATTGGTTCTACGAGTATGAGAAATATGATGGTGGTGATGTATCCTTATGGGATGACAGGAAGGCTAGAATCATCGATCGTGGAAAATTCAAATTGAAGTTACAAGGTGGAAGGATTAGAACACTTCTATGTGTTTTTCATATTCCTGCATTGGATAGAAATCGGATTTCTGTAAGCAACATGGATGATGTAGGTGTAAAAACAATGTTTGAGAAAGATGCTTGCAAGATGGTTCGGGGAGCACTGCTATTGATGTAGGGAGTTCGGATTGAAAATCTGTACAAGCTTCAAGGTAGCACTATTATTGATGGGTGCAACAGTTATGTGGTTCCTGAAAGTGGAGCAAAAAATCTAGTGGTATTTATAAAAAAGACCATGCTATGGCATTAAAGGCTTCGAAATATTGAAGAGAAGGGCCTTTGAATACTTCATGGTAATGGTATGGTAGAAGGTATGTCTAATTTCTCTTTGGATTTTTATTTCTATGAAAATTATGTATATGGGAAGTAGAATTGGGTGAGTTTCCCCTCTAGTGCTAAGAGGGAAAAACATATATTAGAGCTTGTGCACAGTGATGTGTTTGGAGCAGCGTTGGTTCCATCACTGGTTAAGTCTATGTAATATGTATCATTTATATATGAATTATCAAGGAATACATGGATATATTTCCTCAGGAAGAAATCTGAAGTCTTTGACAGGTTTAAAGAATTTAAGGCTCTGGTGGAAAACTAGACAAAGAAGAAGATAAAGGTGTTGAGGACAGATAACGGTGGAGAGGTTTGCAAGAAGGAATTTGAAGAGTTCTGTAAGAAGTGTGGTATAGTACGGTAGAAGACTACTCCATACACACCTAAACAAAATGGAGTTTCAGAAAGAATGAATAGGATTTTGATGGAAAAGGCAAGAAGCATGCTTGGTGGTGCCATGTTAGGACAAAAATTCTAGGCAGAGGTGGTGGAGATTGCATGTTACCTAGTCAACAAATCACCTTCATCAGCATTGGTGGATAAGACTCCACAAGAGGTATGGACTGGTAAGAAACCTTTTCTTTCACATCTGAGGGTATTTGGATGTGATTGATATGAACATGTTCCAAAGGAGAAAATAACCAAGCTTGATAGTAAATCTGAAAGGTGCATCTTTATTGGGTATAAGGATGGTTTAAAAGGTTATAATATTTGGAACCCGAATACAAGGAAGGTTGTGTATAATCGCGATGTGGTTTTTATAGAGGTGAAAGATGTTATTAAACATGAAGTACTACCAAGGAAACCTGAGAAGATAGGGTTTGAGCTAAAGGAAGAAGAAACTGACTTTATGGCAAAAGAGGAATCAGAAGATGAAGAGCCACAAACTCTAGCTGTGAGAAGATTAGTTCGAGAAAGAAGGCAACCAGAAAGGTATAGTCCATATGATTTCTATTGAAATTTTTCTTTATCTATTATTGATGATGATACCAAAACTATGAGGGAAGTAGTAGATTCAGAGGATGGAAGACTCTGGAAAGAGGCCATGGTTGATCAAATGGAATCATTGGACAAAAATGAGGCTTGGGATCTGGTGGAGTTGTCGGCTGGAAGGAAACCCATTGGAAAAAATTGGTGTTTAAGAAGAAGATGAATGTAGAAGGAAAGGTGGAGAAATACAAAGCTCGATTGGTAGAAAAAAGTTATTCCCAGGTGCTGGGAATTGATTTTGTTGATATTTTTTCTCCTGTTGTGAAGGTAGCTTCGATTATATTACTTTTATCTATTGCTATTGCTTTTGTTTTTGAGCTAGCAAAGTTGGATGTGAAGACAACATTTCTTCATGGGGATCTAGAAGAAGAGATCTACATGAAGCAACCTGAAGGCTTTGTGGTGAATGGTAAGAAAGACCCAGTATGAAGGTTAAAAAAGTCTCTGTATGGGTTAAAACAGTCACCAAGGATGTGGTATAAAAATTTTGATACATATATATGGGGACTTGGCTTCACCCAAATCAAAGAATATCACTGTGTTTATTTTAAATTAATTGGTTACCATGTTATTTATTTTGTCTTGTATGTGGATGATATGTCGCTAATTGGAAATAACAAAGAAATTATCCAAGAATTGAAGACCCAATTGTCCTCCATATTTGACGTGAAAGATCTTGGTTTTGTGAACTATATTTTGGGCATGGAAATTAAATGAGATTGGGAAAAGAGGAAGCTCTGGTTAAACCAGAGGAAGTATGTCGAGACAATATTGCAGAGGTTTAATATTCAGGATAGTAAACCGGTGAAGGTTCCTATTCCTATAGGTGTAAATTTATCTATTGAACAATGTCTCAAGACACAATAAGAGGAAGAGGACATGTCCTATGTTCCATATGCAAGTGCAATCAGTAGCATGATGTATGCAATGGTCTATACTAGACTAGAAATTGCACATGAAATGGGAGTATTTAGTAGGTTTATGTCAAAAACAGGGAAGGACCATTAGACAACAATGAAGCTCCAGGATTGGATAAAGTTTTATACATTCATGGCTTTGTTGATGCATATGGGGCTCGAGATCTGGATCAGAGAAGATCTACAAGTGGGTATGTGTTTAAGCTATTTGGAGGTGCATTCAGTTGGATGGGTAAGAGCCAGTCTGTAGTGGTTGTTTCAACTACAGAGGCAGAATACATGGAAGGCACTCATGTAAGGAAGGAAGCAGTTTGGTTGCATAGATTGTGTTCAATTATGGGGTTAGTACAACGAGATATAAGGATAGACTGTGACAAGAAAAGTGCAATTTTCTTGGCAAAGAACCCTACTTATCATTCAAAGACAAAGCACATTGAAGTTCAGTATCACTTTGTGAGGGATATGGTTGAGGATAAAAATGTGTTGCTGGTAAAGGTGGACACTTTGAAGAATACTATAGATGCATTGAAAAAGTCTGTGAGCACTGGGAAGTTCTCTTGGTGTAGAGAAACAATGGGCATTACAGGGTTGGACCAATGACTAAGCTCTCCTATGGCCCCCTATGGAAAGAAAACAACAAGTGGGAGAATGTTGGATGTGTGTTATATTCTTTCCACGACTACCCCACGCGCAGTTGCTCCCATGTTGAGAGGTATGAAAGGGGGTGCTAGCCCGCCTTCACAGGGTCTAGGGCAGTGCCCCGAGAAATTTTTTTGGACCCTATATTAGGTGGGTAGACCTACCTATGGTTTTGGGTATGATGGTTTTCTGTCCATGGTATTTTGTATATCCGGTCAAGGGAACTACAGTTATGTTCTATGCCAAGGTTAATGGATTGGCATTTATGGATGCTTCAACATGTATATATATGTATTGTAACATTGAAAGGAATATAATGAAAAATCAATCTGGTAGTCCCGGTTTTGGGATCTAGGGGAAAATATCTGTGTATATATGTTTTATGTTTTATGGTCTCACGATTATTTATTTTCTATTTTTTAGAATTCATAAGCATGTAATTTCTGTACAGTGTTAAAACCTACAATCCATTAATATAATTGGATTAGTTGTATTAGGTTTAGTGACCTACGGTTATTATCTTTAACATGAGATAAGATTATCGATACATTGTATGTTGGAATGTGATTACACCTTGGAAGCTTCTAGCAAAACAAAGTAATCCCATTAGTTTTGTTCTGAGATCAATTCATAAGAACCCACCAAAATTCACTATATGCATTTTATATATGTACAACATCTTACAATGACAAACATTCAAAAGTGGTTTTCCTTGCTAATGATAAATTGTTTCAAAGCATATAATCTTAACAAATGTGGATACAATGATTTAATTAGCCTTTTTCACTTGCCATAATATAATGCACACTTTATTCCTACATCCAAAAATATGTAATGAGATACAAAACCACCCAATAAAGCAGATGAAAACTAAAATTACGCAAATTATAGCCATCAAATGACTAGAATCAAAATATTGACCATAATCAAATGACCACAATGTCTCATTAAGAATCTTTAAAGATAAAAAGATGCAACAACAAAGTGTTGCTTACAAAATCCATCCAAATTATCTATAGGTATATGATTTTTTAGAGTATTAGCCAAAAATTCTCAATAAAATATGTGATAATTTAGCCAACCTACTTAATTTCCACAAAAAATGTATTCATATACTCTCCTGCATGAAAAAAATGGTCACATAAAGGACCAATTCACAAACATGAAAATGATGTAGTGGGTATTGTCTTCATCATTCAGAACCTTCCAAGTTATTGCCTAGTCATATGAAGTAGGCCTACCCATACTTTAGAGACATATCCCAATAGGTAGATAAGCATAACCATGCATGAAGCATGATTTACCAAAATAGTGAAGAGTATAGAAATTTAGAATTTGTTTGTATTCCTAAATTAATATATTTAGTTTTATTTACTATGGTTATTCCGAGGAAGAAAAAAAGAGTATTTTGTTGGCATTATGGCATAGGTCTAGAGCTATGGCACATGTGTTGTCCTTGATGGCAACTCTCTTTGATAACAGATCTCAGTTCAGGCTTTCAGAATGAATGAAAAGACATATATGCAAGTTCATCTAGACGAAGATGCGTATACACGCGGGTTAGACGTTACAAAGGCGAGTATGTGTATACACGCACTTTCACGCAAGGAAAAGCGCGTACATGTTGGAAAACTTACCTTTGGTCCGTGGTAGTTAGTCCTTGGTACTTGAACCTATGGTTTTGGACCATGGTATCTCGTCAGAAGTGTTGATCCCAAGTATTCGGCCCGTGGTATTATGTTATTATGGTTTTGGACCGTGGTATTGAGAAAGGCCAAAGACTATAAAAGAGGAAGGAGAACATTTGGCAAAGCATCTTTGGAATCAATTGAATATCTAACATGTGCTAGATTTGAAACTTTTGTGATTGGGGTTATGGTGCAGATCTGGATCTGAATGAAGGAGGAACCTAAGCACATAAAGAAGGATAAGATCTATTGATGGGTCATAATCTTTAAAGCTTGAATGATAGTATCTTTGTATGATTTTGATCTGTTCTGTGAGGCGCACACTTGATCTATAAATCTAATAATCTGGGTTATTTAGCATTTGACTGTTTGAAAGAGTAAATTCTTCTTTATAGATCTGTACGCAGGTTCAGTGAAGCAAAGGCGTGTATACACGCAGGTTCAGTAAAGGAAAATTGCATATACGCAGGTTGCTCCGCCCACAGGAGCGTATACACACAGGTTTCAGGTTGTTTAAGTAGCGTATACATATTTTATTATGATCTAGCTGCCTCTGTTTGTTGCTGTAGTGTTCTGGGTTCAGAATTTGGTATATGGTTACTGTTGCTGTGTTCTGGGTACAGCTGTCAGAGAAGTGTTTATTGCGAATCAGTTTTGTTCGGTGGAAAGGAGATTGGTTGAAGCAGAAATCTTGATGATTGATTGATGTTCATGGATCCAGTCTGAAAATTTATGAAACGTGGTCCCTGGAAGAAAGAGAAGGTTGTAGCCTTCAATAGGCCAGCACCTACGTACTAGTATCTTGGCTAGTACAAGAGCTAAGGGGGTTGTAGCTCCCTTCGAGGAGAAGATGGAAAATGAGAGAGGGTTGTATCCCTCTGCAGGTTGTAGCCTGCATAGTGGTAAAGGACTAAACCAATACATTGTAAAAGGAAGTTTCTAATTAAAGAAAGATAGAGATTAATTGCAGCAGGTGGTTTTCACCCAGATTGGGTTTCCACCTTATATCTTGTGTTCTTGTGTGTGACTGTCTTTTATTTTGTTTTACTGGTCTAGTTACTATTTATTTCACTCAGATACACAGATTAATAATCAACATCTGAAAGATAAACTAAATCATAAGTTTGCATTGTATACGCAGGTTTCCTTCTACATAGTTGCGTATATACGCGGGTTTTACTAACTGAAGTAGCATATCCTCTAATTTTTAAAAGGGAATATTTGGCTTGATAATATTGATTCACCCCCCCTCTCAGTATTATTTCCAACAATTGGTATCATAGCTGGTCCTTCAGAAGAAGCTTGATCGCTTGAAGGAAGATCTTTCATCATGAGCAACTACGAGAGGGAAGCATCAATCAGGCCACCAATTTTTGATGGGACAAACTTCGTATATTGGAAGGTAAGAGTTATTGCCTATCTTCAATCTCTTGGTACAGAAGTCTGGGATATCATAGATACAGGGCATACTTTTCCATCAGCAACTCCTACAGATCCGACTGAGAATAAATATGAAACAAATGCAAAGGTGGTCAATACTCTATTAGGAAGTCTATCTCAATCAGAATTTGTCAAGGTTATGCAGTATAAATCCGCAAAATAAATATGGGACAAGATTGTACTGAGCTATGAATGAGATGATCAGGTAAAACGAGCAACACTTCAAACCCCCAGAATTCAGTATGAAAATCTCAGAATGCATAATGATGAAAGTGTGGCTAACTATTTCCTTCATGTAGATGAGATTGTTAATTGTATCAAAAATCTGGGAGAAGAAATAAAAGAGGCTGTTGTGGTTGAAAAGGTTCTAAGATCTTTGTCCCCTAGGTTTTAATCTAAAGTTTCTGAAATAGAAGAAAAAGAGAATCTACGAAATCTTACAATGTCACGGCTGCACAGAATTCTAACTGCTTATGAAATGAGGAAAGGAGGGCCATCAGATAGGAGAGACGTTGCTTTCAAGGCTTCAGGCAAAGGAGACTACTATGAATCAGGACATGTGTCAGAAGAAGAAGAAGAATCAAATTTTGTCAAGAACCTTCAACGGGGTGCTAGAAGATTCCGAGGTAAGTTACCTTTCAAATGCTTTACTTGTGGAAGAGTAGGTCACTATGCTACAAAATGTCCTCATAATGGTAAGAATGACAAGGGGAAGGAACCTGTTAGATGGAACAAGAAACAGAATGCAGATAAGAAAAGCTATTACACTCATGAAGATAGTGATGGACTATCAAATAGTGATGAAGATGAACGAGGTAATAATTATAAACTTTTAATGGCTTTTGAAGATGATGATTACATGGATGCTATAGATGAAGAAGGTTTTTATGAAGAAATCTCTAAACTCAAAGTCTGTTTAGAAGAGAAAAATATGATTATTGATTCTCTACAATGTCAACTAGTTGAAAGGGAAAAACATCATGAAAAATTGGAACGTGAAATTCTTGGTCTTAGAAAAGAGATTGAGAAAACAAAAGCTCTTAATCTTAAATTCGTTAAAGGATCTGAAACTCTGGATGAGATTATCAATGTGTAGCATTCTAAACTAATCAAGATAGGTCTGGGATACAATGGAGGAGCATCACAAGCATCCACTTCCAAAAGTTATCTTGATGCAGCAAGGAGGAGCGAGCAAAGGCCTAATAGAAATCATCAGGTAAATCAGGAACAGTTTTCCTCAAGAATGAACAAATACTATCAGGAAAATCGGGGACAATCTACTTTAAGGACAAACAGAAACTACAACCAGCCACAGGTAAAACCTTCTCAATTTGCCTCAAGAATGGATGCCAATAGGAACTACAATCATTTGGCTGGTAGATTTGACAATCACAGGAGTTTCTTCAATGGCCAATGTTTCTCATGCCATAACTTTGGCCACAAAGTTGCTCAATGTGTTGCCTATAAGACAATCATGACTAGAGAAGCTCAAAAACAAAGAAGTATGAGTAGAAGCACGAAAAGGACCTATAACAACTTTTAGGCCCTTGAAAATGAAATTGAATGTTCTATTTGTGATAACTTTGGTCATGAAGATTCTGAATGCAGGAGCAGGTTTGGGAAGACAACTCAGAAGGAACAAATCTCAAGTGCCAGAACATGGAGAATGAAGGAACCACAACGAGAAACATGTGGGATAGCTTTATATGCAAAAGGACAGGAAAATCAATGGTACATCGATAGTGGATGTTCGAAGCATATGACAGGTGATAAAGAAAAACTTGAATCATATAGTGTTTTAGAAAAGGGAAAGAAAGTTTCATTTGGAAATGATACCCCTGCAGTCATAAAAGGAAAAGGCACAGCTCAGTTGAAAGAAAAGGTCAAAGATGGAAATTTTTTGTATGTTGATGGTTTGAAGCATAATCTTCTGAGTGTCAGTCAGATGTGCGATCAAGGAACTGAGGCAATATTTCGATCAAATGGATGTAGTGTTCATGATCTTGATACAGGAAAAACAATGATCAAAGGTAGAAGAACTCCAAATAATTTATACATATTTGAAGAAGGACAACAACAATGCTATTTGAGCAAGGATGATGAACACTGGTTATGGCACCAGAGGTTGGGGCATCTAAGCTTTTCACAAATAAGGAAAGCATGCAAATACCAGCCAGTTCGTGGTCTTCCAGATATCAAAATTCCAGACAACAAAATATGCAAATCATGTCAGTTTGGTAAGCATACCAGAACTAACTTCCCTGAGAAGGAAGGACCAACTAGCAGGCCTCTTGAGCTAGTCCATATAGATGTATGTGGTCCATTTAGGACAAGGTGACCTCGTGGAGAAGAATACTTTATATTATTCATTGACGACTTCTCCAGGATGGTTTGGTTAGGACTTATGAAGCATAAAGACAAAGCATTCGAAAAATTCAAATCCTTCAAAGCCTTGGCTGAAAACGAATCAGATCACAAACTTAAGTGCCTCAGGTCTGACAGAGATGGGGAGTTTACCTCAAACGAATTTTTCGATTTCTGTGAAGAACATGGAATAAGAAGGGAATTCTCTACAGCTAGGACTCCTCAACAAAATGGAGTGGTGGAAAGGATGAACAGAACGGTCCAACAAATGGCTCGTGCTATGCTTGATGAGTCTGGAACTTCTGCAACCTTCTAGGGTGAAGCTACATTTGCTGCAGTTGTTATTCTCAACAAAACAAATGTCCGGGTGAACAACACTCAAACTCCTCATGAGCTCTGGTATGGTGAGACTCCTTCGGTAAAGCATTTCAAAATTTTTGGAAGCAAATGCTATATTAAGAATAATGATGAATAGCTTGGCAAACTTGAACCTAGAGCAGATGAAGGCACTCTCCTTGGTTATTCTCCCCATAGCAAAGCATATAAGTGTTACAATAAAAGACTTGGAAGAATTGTTGATAGCATTGATGTAGTGGTTGATGAAAAAGGATACATTCCTAGGCAAGTAAATTATGAAAATATCGAAGAGGATGAAGACTACTCTCCAAATCAGACTGATGATGAAGAAGAACCTCAAGAGGCACCAGAGGAACAGATAAGGATAGAAGAGAAGACTCCATCTAGGTACGTCTAGAAGAATCATCCAGAATCTCAGATTTTGGGGCAGAAAGAGGCAGGTGTACAAACAAGAAGAACAATTGCAGAAGCCTCAAGCTATTTGGCATTGCTCTCCTCCACTGAACCTCAAAATGTAAAAGAGGCATGCAAAGATGAATGCTGGGTCAAGGCAATGGATGAAGAACTTGAGCAGATCGAAAAGAATAACACTTGGGAGTTGGTTCCTAGACCAAAAGATAAGAATGTCATAGGGACAAAATGGATCTTTAAAAACAAGTTGAATGAAAATGGGGAAGTGATTAGAAGCAAGGCCATACTTGTTTGTAAAGGGTATGCTCAACAAGAAGGTATAGACTTTGAAGAAACTTTTGCTCCCATTGCTAGACTTGAGGCCATCCGAATGTTCCTTGCTCTCTCAAGCTTTCAGAAGTTCAAAGTATTTCAAATGGACGTGAAATCAGCCTTTCTGAATGGAGACTTAGAAGAAGAAGTGTACATTGAGCAACCCGACGGCTCATCCTTGGGAATGATCCAAATCTTGTATGCAGACTAAAAAAAGCTCTCTATGGTCTTAAACAGGCTCCAAGGGCTTGGTACTATCGTTTGGACAAATACCTTCATCAACAAGGTTTTTCAAAAGGATCAGCAGATAGCAATCTTTATATAAAAATTGAAAATGACAAATTGCTAATACTTGTTGTGTATGTAGATGATATTATCTTTGGCAGCAATGAAGAAGCTATGAGTCAAAGCTTAGCCTTGGTGATGCAAAAAGAATTCGAAATGTCTTTGCTTGGAGAACTGACATATTTTCTTGTATTGCAAATCCAACAAAATGAAGGCGGTATCTTTTTGTCTCAAACCAATTATCTCAAGCAGATCTTGAAGAAATATGGCATGGAAGATGCAAAACCAGTATGTACCCCCATGGTTACAGGATGCAGCCTCAGTGCAAATGATGAATCAGCAGCAGTGCATCAACCAACCTATAGATCTATGATTGGAAGTCTACTTTATTTGACAGGTACCCGACCAGACATCATGCATGTAGTGGGAACAGTTGGAAGATTTTAAGCAAATCCTAAGGAAACTCATCTTCAGGCAGTTAAATGAATCTTCAAGTACCTTCAAGGAACTCAAAACTATGGCTTATGGTATCCTAGAGGTACAGATCTCACACTTCATGCTTATACAGATGCAGATTGGGTCGGAAGTGTGGATGACAGGAAGAGCACAAGTGGTGGTGCATTCTTCATGGGTTCCAGATTAGTATCTTGGTTCAGCAAGAAATCGAGTTCAATTGCTTTATCTACAGCTGAAGCGAAATATGTGGTTGCTGCATCTTGCTGCACTCAACTCCTTTGGATGATGCAGACCTTGCAGGATTTTCAAATCACTTGTACACCACCTATCTCCATCTTATGTGATAATACAAGTGCAATCAACATTTCAAATAACCCAGTCATGCATTCAAAGACCAAGCACATACTGATCAAGTATCACTTTCTCCGGGAACAAGTGTTGGAACAAATGTTCAAATTGGAGTATGTTCCTTCTAAGGAACAAGTTGCTGATATTCTCACTAAACCATTGCCCAGGGAAACTTTTGAATACCTCAGACAGAAGCTAGGGGTAGTTGATGCATCATCTTGTTGTTAAATCTTTTCTAGTTCAAAGAAAAATGGGTGTATGCGAGTTGCCTGAGGAGGATCTGTGTACATACGCCAGTTTGTGCAGAGACTATTGTGTATATGGAGGTTTGATGGATATCAGTAGGGACAGGCTGTGGTTGAAGATATTATGATATGGGTCTGACAGAGACCATCCGGCACAGGTTCAGGGGGAGCAGATAAACTTCTAATGATGCATTGTTGGAATTGTCTTAGAAGCTTTTGGTTCTAAGTTGTTGTTGAGTTCAGGTGGAACAAAGGAAGAGGAAGAACAGAAGGAAATCTTGGTTGCTGATCTGAATGGCGATTGACAGATGATGCTGCTATCAGTTATTGGTGACTTTTATAAGTATTTCATCTCTATTTCATGTATCTCTTTTGTGGTATCTATTTTATGGTGTCAAGGTCATGTAATGGCCTATTTTGGTTTCCCCACTATGCCTGGGATGAACATGTAATGAATTTGGTTGTCATATGTAAACTTCTGATGTATCCCCACTTGGTTGGGTGGATGATCCCCAATTGGTTGGGTGATGGATGTATGTATTGAGTCTTTTGGTGATAGGAAGGTCTTTTATGATGTATAAGTCATGGTTCTTCTTGAAGAACATCTTTTTGCAGATCTTGCCTACAGTCAGGGGGAGCATGGTCAGCACAGCAAGGCAAAGATTTCAGCATGTACTCAGGGGGAGCACAACCCTTTGCCCTTGATGACAAAGGGGGAGAATGACTTTGAGGATCTTGGGGTTGCCATCAAGTCCAAAGGGGGAGATTGTTGGAATTATGGCACAGGTCTGGAGCTATGGCATAGGTGTTTTCCTTGATGGCAACTATCTTTGATAACAGATCTCAGTTCAGGCTTTGAGAATGAAGGAAAGGACATATAGGCAGGTTCATCTAGACGAAGATGCGTATACACGCGGGTTAGACGTTACAAAGGCACGTATGCATATACACGCACTTTCACGCAAGGAAAAGCGCGTACATGTTGGAAAACTTACCTTTGGTTTGTGGTAGTTAGTCCTTGGTACTTGAACCTATGGTTTTGGACCATGGTATCTCGTCAAAAGTGTTGATCCCAAGTATTGGGCCCGTGGTATTGTGTTATTATGGTTTTGGACCGTGGTATTGAGAAAGGCCTAAGACTATAAAAGAGGAAGGAGATCATTTGGCAAAGCATCTTTGGAATCAATTGAATATCTAACATGTGCTAGATCTGAAACTTTTGTGATTGGGGTTATGGTGCAGATCTGGATCTGAATGAAGGAGTAACCTAACCGCATAAAGAAGGATAAGATCTATTGATGGGTCATAATCTTTAAAGCTTGAATGATAGTATCTTTGTATGATTTGATCTATTCTGTGAGGCGCACACTTGATCTATAAATCTGATAATCTGGGTTATTTAGCATTTGACTGTTTGAAAGAGTAAATTCTCCTTTATAGATCTATACGCACATTCAGTGAAGCGAAGGCGCGTATACACGCAGGTTCAGTAAAGGAAAACTGTGTATACGCAGGTTGCTCCACCCACAGGAGCGTATACACGCAGGTTTCAGGTTGTTTAAGTAGCGTATACATATTTTATTGTGATCTAGCTGCCTCTGTTTGTTGTTGCAGTGTTCTGGGTTCAGAATTTGGTATATGGTTACTGTTGCTGTGTTCTGGGTATATAGCTGTCAGAGAAGTGTTTATTGTGAATCAGTTTTGTTCTGTAGAAAGGAGATTGGTTGAAGCATAAATATTGATGATTGATTGATGTTCATGGATCCAGTCTAAAAATTTATCAAATGTGGTCCTTGGAAGAAAGAGAAGGTTGTAGCCTTCAGTAGGCCAGCACCTACGTACTAGTATCTTGGCTAGTACAAGAGCTAAGGGGGTTGTAGCTCCCTTCCAGGAGAAGCTGGAAAATGAGAGAGGGTTGTAGCTCTCTGCAGGTTGTAGCCTGCATACTGGTAAAGGACTGCACCAGTACATTGTAAAAGGAAGTTTCTAATTAAAGAAAGATAGAGACGAATTACAGCAGGTGGTTTTCACCCACATTGGGTTTCCACCTTATATCTTGTGTTCTTGTGTGTGATTGTCTTCTGTTTTGTTTTACTGGTCTGGTTACTGTTTATTTCACTTAGATACACAAATTAATAATCAACATCTAAAAGATAAAGTAAATCATAAGTTTGCATTGTATACACGGGTTTCCTTCTACATAGTTGCGTATATACGCGGGTTTTACTAACTGAAGTAGCGTATATCCTCTGATTTTTAAAAGGGAATATTTGGCTTGATAATACTGATTCACCCCCCTCTCAGTATTATTTCCAACATATTTATCCAATGTCAAATGTTGAATAATTTGACCATAATTTGTGAAAAAAAATTGTGACCATTTTCATCTAGAATTTTGTCCAAAGATATATCTTGCAATGCAACGAAATTTGTTTCCAGCATGTCCAACCCTACTTGATTTGCAAATTTAAAACTTGTTAATGACTCCACATTCACAAGTCATAGGGCAGCTTTAGTAACTTCAGAACTAGGAAAATATAAGGCAAATTTTGAAAGTGCTATACTTCTTTATAATTTTGAATGAAATATCTACCTTCACAAAATAAGACATGATTACATATGAATGGTGCCAAATTAGTTTTAGTATAGACTCATTGGCTTCACAATCAATTCGAAATAGGTCTACCCCTATGTGGAGTTTGTCCAAAAACTTTTATTCAACTCTTAATACAAAATATTTCAAAATTGAGAACTAAAGAATGGAAATAACATAAGAGCCTTTAATGTAAGCCTCCTATTTACCTGTAGCTTTGGAAAATCCAAGGGGAAAGAGTAAGCGCTTCTAAATTCCCTAGAGGTAGCCTTGGGCCAACATGTGAACTCAATCAAGAAGGTATTAATTCCATGGAAACCCCCTAGACGAATGCTACAACACTATGCACATATTAGTGAGTCATATCTGCCATATTTTCTTGTAAGTGACTCTCATAAGTAAACTGGAATGTAATAGTCAACAAAAATATTAGATTCAAGTTGGTTCCAGAATCACTATATGTTCTAGTTCTAATTGATCCAACCTTAAGAGAAAAATCCAAGTCCAATGTGCAGTTGGGACCCCCATATCCATCTTGCATCATATATATTCATTTGTTCAAGCTCCACAAAAATAAATATATAATGCAACACCAAATTCAAGTTGTTTTGCATGAAATTTTAGCATAGATAAAAAATAAATTCTAGATGCCATAAACATTTTCAAAATATAACCAATTGTTTTTTATTCCAAAGGAATAACCCTAAACTCAAAAGGAAGTAAAGGAGGATGATCAACAAAGGATTCTTCAATTGGTGCAAAAACAAGCTCAACACATGCTCTAGTTGCACTTTCATCAATTCCAGTGCAAAGTTGTCCATCAAAGTTGTTAATAATGTTAGTATTAAATAATAAATCTTAGAAAGAATACACAACATAATCATTGGTATAGAAAGTAACTTTTTTAATACAAGATACCTATAAGAGAAACATATCTCTAGACACGACAACTTCTTCCCGAGTAATGCCATGACCTTTCAGCTTAATGACCTCTAAGAACTGAAGTTACATTTATTTTGGCTTCAAAATTATATAAACCGATAGGGAAGAACACGTTTAAAAAAAATATATAAGAACCAAAAACACTAGAAAAATATTGAAAATCATCCCAATGCAGTTTGAAGGAAACAAAATACAAAACCAAGCATCTTAGTAACCCACTCCCCACTTCCTCATGTTCCACAATATGCACCAAGGGATGGATGACTTTACTCCCTGAAAATCTCCCTTCTTTTGATCCTCGAACACTATAAGGACTTGACTTTAAAGTAGCTGCAGAATAGGCATACATGTTGGAATGTTCCCACTCTAATCAATTCTAGTGCAAGAAACATACAAATCATGATGGAGGCACACTCTATATTTACATTATGTGTCATCAATTCCTCTATACAAAAATACTCAAAAACAAGTATTTTAAACTCCCAAGATGAATTCTAAAATTATTGAATAAATTTATTTTGTTTACATTTTTCTAAAATAAATAACTTGAGAACTTGTAAGAGAATGGACGTGTTTTCACAAAGGATGCCACCAATAAGAGTTGTAAGCCCATTAGAAGCATTAACTTGGGAGGAAAATTGTTTTCTTGGGGATTAATTTATAGAAATAGTGATGTACATCACTCCATCACTTCCGATCAATTACCATCCATCACCTGTAAAGTCTAGCCAACTACCTACCATCTACCAAAACATAAGTGAAACTTGTTGGCCAGGACAAAATACATAGGAACAACATCATTTCCCTCACAAAAACTCATTGTCACTTTTCACTCAAGCTCAACTAACAACAATTTGTAAATTTATGATTTGGCCTACCCTTATTCATCTGTACAGTCTCGAGGTTAGTAATTCCTTTCCCCATGTAAAAATCGGCCCTATGAAATGGGTCTAAAAATATACAAATTATTTGGTTTAAGTAACACTATCCCTATGTGACTTCTAGTCGAAAATGGTGTCCAGATGTTGGTATTGCAATATAACAAATTCCAATTCAAATTAACTATCAATATTTACAATATAAACAATATAGCAATAAATGATTTAAGTTTAATCACATATGAATCTACTATCTTGACTTGAGTCCAAATGAAATCTCTGTGGGATGGGGGTGACATCAATATGAATCTGGTGCTCCTAGGCTTATGGCTTAATAGTTGGGGCCTACATTGAGATCGCCTCTAATACATGCCTCCCAATCATGTGCCCATATCAGTGTGGCTTGGACACCACCCTGTATCTAGGCCTATGTACACAATGGTAAATACATAACTATAAGTAGTCTACAAATTAATTAGCATGCATGTAACTTAAAAAAATAAAATGTTGAAATCTTAGGAATAAAAAGTTGACCTCGATTGTTAGTTGAGGTGGAGAAACATTGTGGCTCTCCTCAATGTCAGTGTGATCGCGAGGAGGTGGAGGTCACAAACACTCCATGCGCACATGCACTACTGGATCCTACACTAGATGATCAAGTAATACCTCAAATGACCTTGTAAGCTAATCCATATAGCCCTGTGTCTACATGTTATCATGAACTTATTAATATGAATGAAATATGATACAAACTTATTAATATAAATAATGTATAATTTGATGATAAGGGTCAAAATATTCATATATATGTACCTAACCTAAGTCATGCTAGTTGTACATCCTCCATAAATCCTAGATCGCATCATGGCATCTACACGCATATGGAAAAATATGCTCACAAGGTAAAATCTTATCACAATAGCATCATCAAAGTCAACTGGTGTGGAACGAGGCAACACGAGTAGTATTTTCTCCCCTACATGCAATGCGATAGGCACACAAGCTAATGAAATCCACATGGTCTATGCAATGGTACCCCTCATCTCAACGCCGAGCTATGACATGTCCTCTAGCTTGGTCAAAAATAACATGCTCCAAGATAGTAGTGGCACCAATATCAAAAGTGATGGTACATGGGAAGGGTCTCTATGAGCCCCGAGATGATCATAGCTACATCTCATGCTAGATCCATAAAAGTGTGATGGGGTGTTGGTGTAATCTAGCCTCATATGGAGCACAAAATCCACACATATTTGTTGTTAAAAGTATAGGGGGACCTCATCATGGTTGGGGCACATGCCCCAATCTCCAATGAATCAATCATAAACATAAGGAGTAGCATCAAAATTCCTAAAATTCTTGAGGTTAAGTGGACCATGTCTAGCATGGCTCGCATGGATCTCAAATAACTCCCCACAAATATCAATGTCCTCGGTGGCAGTTTTCACTACCTCCCAAGGATTTTTTCCTAGAACATCTCACCTCATAGCCTTCTATATGGCATGTAGGATGTCACTTTGTGGGCCCACATTTTGGTAGAACTCCAAAAATTGACTAATTCTTTCCAACATCATATTCAAGATACATCTAGTTGAAGAGCCCACGGGGTGTGTAAAATATCTCGTGTAATCTAGTCACATTGTGCCCTAACATCTTGGAGCATGCTACCAGTCTCCTCATCATCACATGAAGGGAGTGAAGCTACATTTCCATGGTCAAATCCACGTTGCTCAGACTCTGCAAGTCTTAAAGATAATTAGACATATAACACACTAAACATAATAACATATACATTAAATTCAAACACATAAATTGAACAAATATAAATTAAATACAATTTAAAAATGCAGGACATGTAAATGGAATATCTCGAACAAGTGAAGCTATGATGGTATGCATGTTCATCATGTACAAAGATATATACACTGGCTCTCAAACTCCCACTAGCATTACAGCTAGGATCTACCAGTGAAATTTGACATCTAGCTAGGCTATGAGATCTCTGTTGAGTCCGACCATGTGTCATTGATCCCTTCTGACTCCTTCAGGTTGTTGATGGTGGTGATGGTGGAGAAGGCTCTGCATGCAAAACAAATACCAAATTAGAAAACATCATTTTGATGATGACATATGAAGATGATAATGGTGATGGTGATTATCCTAATCGTAGGATTCGTTGTTAACCAAGGTGCAAGCATAACACAATAGGGTTAAAAACGTTTATTTCTCATAATCAGTTAGAAGCTTCTCACGTCTTATGATTTTTATCATACTGTGTTAATACCATGAGAATTTTTTCTCAATATATGAAACAAAGTGTTGAAATATTAATATGAAATGTAGTGGTATTTCAATAGAAATACCCTTTCCCAAATATTATATAACGATTTAGACTCAAAACTATACTTATATTGCATAGTTGAAGTCTATGTCCAAGATTTACCTATATTGTTGAAACCATTGTAGAACTTAAGAGAACTTGTCTCCATGCGAGACAACTATGTCCGATATCCCGGTTTGACTATCTTTAATCTTTTAAATTTTTGTGTGACAATCTCATGGCTTTAACATCTCTAACTAGATTTCATTTTAATATCTATTTCACCCTATTTGTGCATCGTTTATTCTATTTTTCTATTTTTTTGTCATAATGCTCTCCATATTTTTTGCTTCAATAACACAATTGAGAATGGCAAGTTTTATCCTCAAAATTTAGGGATCTCCCATGAACGATTAAAGGTTTTATTATGTATGCATGGGTAGTGGAGATAAAGCTTTTACATGTTAAGGGATGAAGAAAGGATCAAGCAATGCAAAGGTCAAGCTGAGGCCCAAACGCACACAAGGGAAAAATGTTGGTCCTTCAAGAAGTTTGGAAATAATTTCATGATGGGTTCTAAAATAGTGTGACCAAGGATTGATTTGTTTTTTCTATGCATTATATAACATCCCAAGTAGGTCTCAAAGAATCATAATGATGAGAATTTATCCATGGAAAAGCTTCTTCTAGTTGGTAGTTTTCATTTTATTTTATTTAATTGGGTTTTGAATTTTTCTATGTGGGCAACTCATGCATGACTTTATATTTGAAAACATGCGTCATCAAAGAAAGAAAACATGCTATCATTTATATCTCTTGTTTCAATTAAATCCATCCAATGCATTTTCCAAATTTAGCAATATTATCAACTAAAAGAAAATATAAATAAAAACTCTAAACTAAAGATAAAATATAGAATAATGAGAAAACATGAGGAGAAGGCATAGGTTTAGAGTTCACGCTTGTTCTCGATGTCTTGTATCATAGAAGAGAACCACTACCCTTTATTTTTGCTCCTTTTTCATTTTTCTTCTTATTCTTCTGCTTATTTCTTGAGCAAAGAAATGCAAGCATGACATGCTAGGAGGGGTGTGTGATGAAGAACAATGGCGTTGTTGAAGGTTGAGAAGATAAATTGTATTGAGTTCTCAAGAAAACAAATGAAAGCCTTGAATGTTGGTAGGTAGGTATGATGAAGAAAAATGGTATTATGAAAAATCTATGCTACTTTTGAATGGGTGAGACGCTATATTTATTGGTATATCCTTTCAATTTTAAGCAACTTCCTATATTTCTATTTGAGTGATGTGATTGAAATAGTTTTGGCTAAATGAAATTGTTTTAGCTATGTATTTCATTTGATAACATAAAGACACCAATCGAAACATTTATTATAATGATAAAGATAGAATTTGTGTTTATTAACATTTAAATCTAGTCAATATACCCGTAATGCTTAATGAAGCTTCATAATTAAATTTGAATAGTGTGAATGAAAGGTGAGAGTGATATTCTTTAGTAAGAGCGCTGATCTATTTTCCTATCAAATAAGTTTTAATCTTTATCCAAATTTTGGTCTGTTGAGTTATTTATTTTCATAAACCTCAAACAATTATCATCAACTCGGGGCTCATAAACTTATAAGGTACAAAAAAAATGTGTGCAACACTAAAGCTCAAACTATCTTGAAAGCATAACATCTAAAGGCACTGCAAATAACAATTGCATAGAACTTCAAAGGGAAAATTATTTCCTCTTAATATTGAATAGTAAATGCCGCTCTCAATCTTGAATAGGGACATGAACAAAAAGATGGTTTAGCAAATATCCTTAACAATATTTTCAATTAATCACTAATTTATTTGGAAATAAAACTTGTTGAGAAAGAAGATACATAGGCATGAAATAATATCGTTACAATTAAGTTAAAAATCCTACAAATCTACCATATAGAAGTGTAGGACTACTTCTTCAGAAGTGGGGTCTGCCTTCTTTGGAAGCAGGCTGCCTAAAGAAAATCAATAATACAACAACAACAAAACCACAATATGATAGAACTCAAAATATCATTATATTAAGAAAATACTTTTACATACATACGTTTCTATATCTCCCCTCCTCTATATTACATTACAAGGTCTAACATATATATTGATAAGAATAAACTTCAGTTATGGATAAGATCAATGTCTCTAATCTCATGGATCAAAGATCAAACCGTTACATACATTTTAAGGTTCTAATCCTAATCTTAATCCCTATAAAATAGAAAAAGTGTCCTTGGTTGGATTGAAATGGTGAGTTGTGTCTACATAAACAAAATGAGCATGAAACATAAGGCTCCACACTAGCTACCAAGGAAAATCTTAGGGACTAATATTCGCAAGTGGGCTAATTTTACATGTTTTTTCAAAAAAAAAAAATCACCAATTTTCCATTTTTTCTAAAAAAGATTCGCCCAAATTTTATAGTAAAAAATTATTTTACCTCAAAAATCACCAAAAATCTATATAAATTAATATAAAATCATTAGAGATATAAACATTTTTACAAAAATATTACCAAACATTTTATAATTTTCATATTATGGACTAGGAATATTTGCCAAGGTTTCTAAACTTTAATATAAAATTCCATCCTTAAAATTTTCCCTTAGTAGCTTCCATCAAATAATCCTCTATCTCATGAGCTCTGGCCTATCTCAACCCATAGAACAAAGTCACCAAATATGCTACCATAATTAGATCTAAAGGTCTTGTTGGCTAACAAATTATGGAACTCCCAAATATGTCTTGTATGATCTTATTTATAGGAATAAGATTGAATACCTCGAATTGCTAATGAGTTGGAAAATTGATTTACTACGTATGAGAATGGATTCGTTGTGTACAAAGAAAGGTTTCACTAGATCTTTGATAGTGGCTTAATTCTTCTTCCAAAGGACTTAAGTGCAAATGGAACAACATAAAACCATCTTGGGCCTTTTCTTTACAAAACCCATGTGCTCAATTCTCACCATGACAATTGGACATATGCCAAACTATGAGGTAGGAATAGGAACTATATTCTCCTAATAGGAACTGAACTAGGTGAATAGTAGCTCTTCACCTAACATAGGAATGAATCCTCCACATTCAACATTATTAGCAAAAAACTATTTAAACCTCCTCAAAACATTGATACAAAGGAAATGTACTAAGTAATTAAAAATTTACCTTATCATGCTCAAGGTCAAGGTAGTAGTCCAAGGGTGTACATATTGGAGATGATAATGATAAGAACTGAGTAGAAGCATAAGTAATCACAAGGAAAAAGGTGTGTGTAATTGTATCAAAATGGAGGCCCAACATGATCTAAAGTGGAAAATATGCCTTGGCATTCAAGTATTCCGAGTCACAAGCATGTATAGAAAAGATAGAGACAATAGGAGAATGAATTTAGCCTTTACGAGTTGAGCTTGCTCTATAAATATGCATAATATGTCAAATGATATATTTAATAGTTAAACGTATATGGATTGTAACCAATTTAACCATGATTACATGTTTAATTTTATTTTTGAATTTCCATTGCCAATATTTGGAATCTTGACCTTATTTAATGTGCCTATAATCTTGACAGAATGAGAGAACCTCAAGAAAGTCTGGCTATCTTCTCACTACATTTCCATACCTTTTTAGTTTTGACATAATCACTGGTTTCTTCAAATAACTGATTCTCAGATAAGTAGATTCTTTGTTCTCTCTCCAATATATATCCGATTTTGTCAAATTTGGGCTACTTACAACATGCATTACATATGATTAAGTCATATTCTTGAAAGTAGAGAGTTTGAATAAGATGCAAGTAATCAAATTTTACTCAATCATGAATAAAAGCAATACATACTTGTGCAAGAATTATTCTTTCTTCCTCTTCTGAAATAAGTCCCTAACATAAGGAAGATGGAAAAATAAACCTAAACATAAGAATATGTTCGTTGAATGCTAGAAAAAACTTGTGGGTTAGTGACAGAAGCACCATCAGAGGAAATTTCAACTCAAAAATAGCCACCTAACAAAAAATTTATAAATTAATAAAATAATGCCATGTAGACAATTTTTTGATATATCATTTCATCATGAACACCTATATATCATTTTTGTAGGACCTCGTTAAACTAAATCCCATCGATCATGTGCGAGGTTTTGATTCAGTTCAAACCACCAGGAATCCCCCTCAGATCACTTAAATTGGCTTTAGGAGGGATACTTTGAACAAGAGTTTGTGTCATCTATTGTGATACAAATATAAATTAGAAAGATTATCAAGTTCTCTACCTTAGAAAATGACTGGAGAATTAAGGATTTTAAGGCAACTAAGAAAGTTTCATCCTAAACAAGAAACTTCTATCGAAGTTTCACCATAATGATGTACGCAAAATTTTAATTTTAACTATTCACTACTTTGTTTTCAGAATGGCTTTAAATGGATGAAATCTATTCAGACCAACTAGTGTGTGTGACCTAGAGATTAATATTGAAGCTCAAATTAAATAATTTTTATACATTTTAAATCCTAATGAATCAATGCTAGATCAAAACATTCAACTGTGATGTGGGTGCCTTGGCAGTGGGGAAATAGAATGCACAGCATCACAAAAAACAACCAGCCAAGTCCAAATGCATGACTCAAATTGTGTTCGAAATTTCCAATACCTTTGGATATTTACTAAAATTTAAGGAAATACTTGTAGGTCATAACATTTTTTATTCCTCAGTCTCTTCTATAAGAGATTTGGCAGTTTTTAGGATATTTAGACACTTAGAGATTTGTTAAGATAAACTTGGTTTATTGTGTCATTTGTGTTAAAGTTTGGTAGTTGTTGAAGCCTCGAAAGTTTATGCAACAACATGGGGGATAACCACCCAGTCCAGACCTTAAAAGTATCTCCTTTTCCATTTTGTGTAGTGGCTCCGACTGGGGATAATGGGGCCAATTTCCCAGAGAGGATTGATTTGATAATGATGTTGGAGTGACATAAGATATAACGAAGAATGATTTAACTAAAAATGATCTAATCTAAAGAATAAACACATGCATTTATCTTATTCTAACATCATCTTACTATAAATATACCCAGGAATAAACTGAGATATGTGATCTACAGAGATGTCTTAAAGCAACTGATAATGAAGATTATTCAACTACTAAAAGAAATGAAATCGTGAATGATAATGGTTTTGGAAAAATAGTTAGATAAAACAATTGAGAAAACTTTATCGCATATAGTAATTGTTCATGTACTCAATAGGAAATCAGAGTTGAAACATCATACACAAGTGTAATAATGTAAAACTATAACTCATATTTTCATATGTAGGACAATTAAAGAAAGACTACTGCTAATTCATAAACGAAACATGATCATAAGATAAACGTACCATATATGAAAAGTCATGCTCATGAGATCAACAATATTGATCCATTTTCCTCCAATCAAATACACTCTAAAAATATAGAAGTGTAATTTCAGTAGAGAATGCTTCAATATTCAAGAAAAAATAGATCATGTTCCAATTATTCATCAAAAGCTTCACAAAAATATAGAAGTGTAATGTCTTGCAAAGCGTTTTTGATAAAATCCTAGACCCCTCTCTAAATTCATGAGAGAGGTTTAAATAATACACATATTTTTCAAAAATAGATTATTACATAAAAACATGAGGAGGTTTCAAACAATCTTCCTCAGAATAAGCGAAATAAAAACTAAAAATATAAATAAATGATGATAAGCTTCTCCAAATTGAATGGTCATATTCAACCATTCGGTCCTTGAGCTCGCAGATGTCTATCATTGGCTTAACCTGGGACGGTTGGCCAATTGTGGATCTCAATTGTGCCCGTGAATAAAACATCAATAAGAGGCGGCACCATATTTTGAGAAGAATTAGTTAAACAATGTAGAGTCATCCAATGACTGTGTGGTTTTACTAGAAAACGCCAGTATGTTTCCCAATCGAGCTCAGATAGTTGCTTGATTTCTTCTACATTTTTTTTGGGTAGTTTCTTTCCACCGTTCTTCCAAATGTTTAACATTCGGGAGAGCTTCTAGACTACATTCTCTGATAAGATTGGCAGTGTGGAGGTTTTCATTGACAACCTCAATGATGTTGTTTGTTGTATTGGCTACTCTTATTACTGCCCTCTCTATTTGTTTTAACTGTACATCCCAATCTGTAAATAAGATGTCTTTGTGGGACTCCTTGATATTTGGTAGATCGGCCTTCTTTCCTTCTTCAAATTCTTGCCAAGAAATGAATTATGTTATTCTTTTGTTTAGCTCTTCATATTCTAATCTTTGATCAATCACTTGATTGTTTAATTTGTCACTTGATTCACAATAAGGTTTGATCAATGAAATTCTTTGACAGAATATTTCCTGCTGCATGTGTTCTTCACTACCATGTCTGTCTGATGTTGTACTGTCATTTGCTCAATTTTTTTTTGAAGTTGTGCTAGTTGTATTTCCGCTTGCCTATTGGTGCTTTGTCTTTCTTGCTCAAGTTGTTGTTCAAGCAGTTGAACTCTTTCTTCTTTTTCTTTCAATAATAGTCGAACTTCTGCTGCCTTATTGATTGTTGCAGTTGCATAAGCTCCTACAAATTGCGATAACTTTGTAAGGTTGTTTGATGGATCAATGGGGGTGTCTCTCCACACTATCTCCATTGGCTCACTTTCAAGAGTTGTTGTTGCTTATACATCCAATTTTATTTTCTTTCTTTTCCTTTTTACTACAGCCTTATGTGTAGGACTGTAGAATATGTCCAATGGCAGTATTTCTTCAACCTTCAAAACAATTTCAGAATTTGGGTGTGCCAGGATGACTTCAATATCTTGAGTAGTTACAATTTCTTGTATTTTCACTTATGGATTCACAACCTGTTGAGAGTGTTGTGGATTCCAGAATCCAGGCGTTCATTCAAGACTAGTCTTTGTTTGGAGCATTTTATTAAATTTCTCCCATTCCTATTATATATTGATGACTGCGGCCTTTTCTGTTTCAACCTGCGGGGAACAAGTCTCCATGCCTTGTTCAGTTGAGACCTTCTCAGTCATTTCTTCAATATTTTCTTCTGTATCTTGTTCAGGGTCTACCTCGGGGCTTCCTTCTTTATTCTCATATTCATGTTCAGAGTATTTTGAACCTTGAGCTAACTTTTCTTGTGATTCTTCATCAGAATTGTGCTTGGAACTCTCCTCAAGCTTACATTGGGAGTAGGTTCTCTTACTTCTTGAATTTGAAACAGATCCAAAGGGAGTTGTTCGAGCCTTTTATTTATGTATATGTGGAATTATTTGAGGTCCTCTGGGTCTAGCTTTAGTGACGCTAAATGAAAAACTTGTGAAAATTTCTCAGCTTGCTCAAAGAAATCATCAAACAGATCATCCTCATGACTGAATTTCTTGATTTTGACCATGGCAGTGAAATTCTTAGCAATTTGGTTGGGGTCATACTGTCTACCTGGCATGGTAGCTAGGTTTAGAGCCATGATGTTCTGTATTTATTTAGATGCATGCCTGAGATCATGCAACGCAAAAGCGCCACATTGTAATGGGAAGGTTGGCCAGATGGATTTCTTCTGCTCCTTAAGGGTTTTGGTTATTCCATCACCCACTGTCTGATAAGCAATCTCTCATGCCAATAGTTTATCTGGAACATAGTATGGGAGAACATGGGGAGCTATAATACTCTCGAAAACTCTGATATAAGTGAACCATTCCTCACCAAACTGTCTTGCCACCGGCAAGATGTCTATCTTTGCTTCCCCTCAAAGTTTGGGGGCTTTATTATTAAAAATGGTCAGGTAAATAGGTAACATGATGCAATGACAAATCTTATAAAAATGGGAGCCAAACTGTGATTCCCACAGTATTTTATGATAAACATGGATAGGTATAGGATCCTTTCAAGTCCACTCCCACCCCATGTTTGGAAAATGTGAGAAAAAACATATAACATCCATGACATAAGCACTCATGTAAAAGGGAGGGATAACCTGGGTGGAGACAATTCTATTATGCTTGTATTCTTTAATGGTCATGGCTAAATTATTGGAAAAAATAGTACTCCAGTTCAAAATGGTAACATTTACAAGTGCATCAATCAAGGGAACCCATTCAATGGAAAATTTGGTGGTATCATCTTTTGGGAATAGCCTACACAACATTTTAGTTGCAAAATTGTATGGGGCTAATAGAGGTTCGATGGGGTACATACCATTTTTCTCCTATCTAAATTTGTTGGAACCAAACCTCCAATTCCGCATAACGTCCATTCGATCTTCATTCTCTTTGGAAAAATGATCGATAAAATGTTTTTCATAGATCTCTTGTGGCTACAACAGATGGTACATTTGGCTCAAATTGTCTGACTTGAATGATCCCATAATGTCTTTCCTGAAGTTTCTCAACATTTTATCTGAAACATCTACTTCATAAATAATCCATCTTACCATATCTGTGTATGGTAATATTTTCCCTCTTGCAACAATCCTGTGTAGAAAAGAGCATGTTGCTTTGAAGTAGGAAGCATTGGATGAAGCCATGGCATCTGCTATTGCCTTAACTTCCAGGGGCCTTGGGTTTTCTCCCTCTAGTAAATTGTACATCGCCTCCCAAGATGTAGTCCCACCATATTTGTTACAAGTGGTATTAGAGAATAGTGGTAGCATGTCTAACTGCTCAAGTGTAGTATCCTCTGTGGTATTTTTTCCTTTCTTAACCATTTCTGTGAGTGTTGTGTTCTTTGAAAACTTCCTGAAATTCAGGCAAATGGAGAAAATAGGATAAAAATGCAGAGTGGTAAATGCAAGCGAAAATACGATTAGCACAATAAACTCTAAAAGCACATAAGGATGGAGATTTTATTCCAAACACGAATAAGAAATATATCTATCACCTCGAGTCGTTTAAACGAATAAATGCCTTTAAATCTCATTAACTATAAATTAAGGCTTAGACATGATTTTCTTTATGTCTTGTCAAAATTTCGCATCACATGTGTCAAACACATATTTCCAATTGGTTTGAATGTTCGAGTAATACCAATCTTTTGTGATTTTGATGCATCGGAATATCGTAAATCGCAAATCGCAAATCTCGGGAAGATCGCAAATCGCAATATCTGAGATTATGAATAGAGAAATTCAAAGTTTCTTTAATATTTTGGGATGTGCGATGAGCGGGAGCTGAATGTAGTTTTATAATAGTTTTAATATTCCGTCGGGTCTAGATTACATCACATTTCGCATTTTCTTGTGGTTTGTATGTTTGTGCTCTTTTAAGAACCGCGATGCGATTGCGATAAAGACTTTTGAAGAATAGTTTAAGCCTTAAGTATTATAGAAGCTAAATGTTATCTCTGGGTCTTTTACGGGGATTTCGCTTATCACATCTCGTGGATTCTACCTCATGACTAACCCTTGTTATTATCAGATCCTACGATTTGCGATAAAGCGAGAATGTGTTATCATGAAACGACTTGGTTTGATATCTTAGTTTATCCAAAGTTTTATTCTGAATTCTTTACAAAAGGCAAGCTCTTATTCACTAAGTTTTTTGGAGGTTTTTTCAAAAGGGTCCCCATTTATTAATACAATATTAACTATTAAATCAATAAATGGGGGGGTTGTTGAACAGTACAACAATTGGAAATTCACTGGAAGAACCAATTATCTCTGATAATTTTTTGAAATTTCTAATACTTTCAAAATAAAGATAGTTTAGGAAATAGGAATGACATGAAATTTAAGATAAGTAACATTTCTTTGAATAAGAAAACAAACTCACCTAATTACAATTCATTTGATATCCTCTTCAAAATGAAAATTCCTTTGTCTATATCAGTCTTTACTTAGTTTAAAGATAAAGTAGGGTGCTCTTGCAGATTAGCTTTTAGGTGTACTCACTTGTCACAGGAAGAGCCTCTGTTTCCAGCAAGTGTCCATAGCCTTGATAGGGTTACCTCTTATCCATAAATGATTAAGTATTCCATCCAGATAAGAGTGCAATTTTTAGAGATAAATTCAGAATCATATACTTATTCTCTTCTTTTTCTTTTTTAAACAATTTATTTTTTCTAGAAATTTTTTCTTTTTTATTACTTAAAAGTCATTGTCTTGGTTTGGTGGCCAAATAGTGACAATGCCATTCACTGGTTATAATTCAACTGAACTAGTTGGCTCGTGATGAGACCCCTTGTCTTTTGATTAGAATAATCTCGAGCCATTACTCTGTTTTGATACACAATATTAATAATGTCAGTCTATCACTTCGCTATGAACATGGTAAGCCAACTCTTGATGAGGCCTCTTATCTTTTAAGTTTTAGTATATTTTGGAATTACACTCTAAAAAGAGAAAAGTTTACTCAATGGGGAGAATCATTGACTCCTTAAGAGTTTCTGGATGACAATTATAGAATTAAAGATGCTTATCTGCAAAGAGTCTTTACATTGTTAGAGATATTTTTATTGAATGAGAATACAACAAGAGTCTCTTTATAAATTTGGGCTTTCACAAAGAATAAATAATTTTGGTGGAAACAAGAAGATTTCAGAGAGATAGATCCTAGCTTATTTTGAAATGTTATAATTATTTTCTTAACAATCTCTACGTATAGAAGCGAAAAATCAAAATATTTGAAGATATTTTTTATATTGTAAGGCAAAAAGTAAATAATATTTAACTTTTATTTCCTAGGAAAAGTAAAGGCGATAGTGTACAAGGGATAGAAGAGCTTATCCTCTATGAAAAATATTTCTTGAAAATCTGCCCATTCACAGGCAGAGAATCTCTCTTGCCTGATAAATCTTGCAATAGAAATGTTGATGGGCCGATTTGTTCTGTAAACCTATTTCTAGGTAGGAGGTCGAGTTTCTGAGCCAACTTATCTTTGGGAAGAAGACTGATTTTTGTGCATACCTTTCTAAGTAGACTAAATTTCTGGATATGATGTTTGACAATGTTTGACTTGAGTTTTCTTATTAGTTAATTTGACTTTATTTTGACTGTAAGGATCATATTGTATCTCTTATTGAAGTGAATGATTTCTCTAAGGAGAAGATTGTTGGGTTTTTCCCCTAGGTGGGGTTTTCCAGGGTAAAATTTATGTTGTCTTATGCATTAATGTTTCATTGTGATACTTATTATCCTACTACATTTTTTGGTTGAATTTCTAAATTATAATTACTTAATCATTAACTAGAGTACTAAAGATAACATCTACATCATTGGAATCAATTATCAATTTCATAAATTAGTGCTTATATCCATTGCACTTGAAAAATAAACTTGGAATTAGATATTTGTTTGAAAGAGTAGCCTTAAAGAAGCTATCCAGTTATCATCTAGGGATTGAAGAAGAAAATCCCTAGTTCAATATCTATTTATGGAGAAGATGAAAAATATAGAAAGAGGATCGAAGCCTTATGTTTTGATCCATCCCAAGGACCAAAGTACCTTAGTCTGAAGTACCGTAGAAGAAACAAACTTTACTATGAATTACAGAAGGCCAAAAGGCCTCGGAGTGGGTTCTAGGGGGGTGCGATGCTTCGGGGTTGATCTAAGAATGGCTAAAAGGCCTCAGTGTCACATCAAAATATATCAAGAAGACTCTAGTGCAATGGCCACCAAAATTACTAATACGACTTAAGGAAACAAGGGCCAAGGAGGTTAAGAAGGGAGGTTAAAATATCCTATGGTTAGGACATTATCCCAAGAGGAGGCCAAAAGCTTCAGCTAATGTAATCAAGCATTTGAAGTACCTCATAAATCTCAAGTCTAATAATAACATCACTTCGTTCACAATTGAGACCAGATTTCTCATACAACTAAAGTAAATGATTTCACATTTGTTTCAAAGTCTTTGCAATCATACCCCAGAAAATCTAAATTCCTTTACAGTAGTAAAATCTAAGTCACTCAAGTTTATTTAGGGCAGTAAAGACTCATGTTTCGAAAGGGTCCATTATAGTCATTTCCTTTTAAACGAATTTATATTGAGAAACTAAAACTAAACTATTCTGAGGAAGTTGTTTTTTTGGGCATATAATTGTGGAAGTCTGACCTTATCCTAGACTTAGGAAGATGGCAGAGCTAAACAAGGCATTATATATACAAAATTTGATTGATTTATTAATTCTAATCAAAATATGAAGTCTTTGTGCGAGCATTTGGAAAAAGGATAGCATTCATAATACTTAGTGATCAATGCGTCTAAAGTTACTACTAAGTCAATAACATTCCCAATGAAGAAAGGCCAATAAAATTAAAATTTGATGAACTGGGGGATAGTTGCAGTCATTTCAAGGTGCCAAAAAATTTGTTTTCATGAAGAAGATTGTTCATGTTTATGAATTTAGTTAGAAGTTGTATAGAGAAAGGAGCTTTTGAATGACATCTTGCAAAATCATTTTTATGATTGATAAGGTTGAACTATTTTCAATATCTGTGAAGGAATATTTCAAGCATCACATGCTCCTTATCCTAGCACACTATCAATATGTTGGAATCTACAATGAAATCAAGAATGGATCATTGTCATTAATGTATGTTAAGGATATTTTCATGGAACAAGTTCATTGGAATTCCATACAATATTTACAAAGGCTATATTGGATCTGCTTGAACTAGAAGGAGCATTCCTTGTTTGGCTAATAATTAACAACTTCATCACATATAGGCATGTAAATCCATGGCTTGAACTGTCCCATATATATTGACTACAAAAAAATTTGCAATGTCAAAAATTTGATGATCTTAGGATTTGTAAACCCTAGAAGACATGTGCCTTGAGTAAGGGTTTTGTAAATGTTGTAAATTAATGAAAACCATTGTTTTGTAGCATGTAAGTTGTCCTGAATTCTTTAAATAATCACAATGCTTAAATTTTGATAGATAGATTTGATTGGAAGAACCCAGATATACACTTTAGAAAGTTGACACAACTCAAGCAAGTATATTATAGAATTCGAATGGAGAATAGTCATCATCACAGATATAGCCGAAGAAAGACTAATAATTCTCTTCACAAAATGATTAGTTGAACTCCTAGAGGGATGGGCTAAGAAATTTAACCCCAAAACCCTAAAAGATGCAATAAATAATATCACTCGAGATATGGGATGTGCAACACCAAAGCAAAGACTCCACCCATGCCACAAGTCCCTCCAAAAGACAATGGTCCATGCATTGTCACAACCCAACAAATGGAGGTAATACCCAAACAAGGAGAATTCACTTGCATGCGATGTTGTGGAACTATATGTAACAACTTACCATCTAATGAGGTTAGGCATGTGGAACATGACACATTATTGAGAGGTTGGAGAGCCCATATTTTAGAAGAGCTCCAAGGATCATTTTTCTTGTGAAATATTAGAAGGACTCCTTCACGATGATAGGTATAATGTGGAAGATGAAATCATATTCCATGAAAATGAGATTTATTTTATCCATGAACCTACGCTCAAGGAGATTCTCATTAGAGCTAACTTAACAAACCAATTGAAGTCACAATAAAAATAAAGTATCACCCTCAATACAAGGATTGCATAGATAATGAGAATTTAATTATAGCAACAAGGGAAGTAAGGAACACAAGACGAAATGGCATGCAGGCACAATATCCATCCAACACAAATATTTTACATGTTGACTAGCCTACTGTTGAACAAGTGGGTTCAAACAAGAATGTGGCATATTTACCATGCATAATTTTGAACCTAAGGAATTACATTACCTACGAAGTCTCAATTGGTGTGAAGCATAGCTTATATGCTAAAATAATTGAGGGTACAATGCAAAATAACACGAGTTCACTATCAAAACATTTCTCTCCCAGGTGTTACTCTAATATTTTTTGTAATTAAGGGCGCAAAGTAACATTACCCACCTATAGGTATTTTCATTAGATTTCATATAGATCACTCTTTGATATCATGAGGAACATATATGATCTCCCCATATCCTGTAGTTTCGAAATGCATGAGGTTGAAAATAATGGATACTATCTATATTCTAGATCACTTTTCATTGTTTTTCTACATGTTGGACCACTTTGGGAGATGGCTAGGCAAAACATTTCATGGAAATTTTTAGAAAATTGTGGAGAAAGTTGGAAGTCTAATTGAAGACACAATTGGTCATTTGAATCCTACAAAAAAAGGAGAAATATGTAGCCAACACATTGTTGAAATCTTTGATAAAGGAATTGATTGGATTGTACATTGGTAACATAAATTTCATAAATTGGAATCGGTGAAGTTTTCGCGTCATGGAAGTGTAGAATTTGAAGCATACAAGGGTCACCATCTTCAAGTAACTAACAAATACATGGGTTAAGGTAGTAAAATGCAACCACTAATGGATGAAATCACATCTCATAGTGCTGGTATGTTTGGAATGGTAGCTAAGAAGTTTGAAGGAATTTTTTTTATGGATGTTGAGGGGACGATTTTGTAGCACCTAATTTTGTCATCGTTTAGGACAAGAAATGCAAAAAAAGGTGGAATGTGATGTCCCCAAGTGATTAATTTCCCCAAGAGACAACTATCCTATCTATCCCTATAGGCTATAGTCTTCGATAAAAGGTAAAACCCCAAAATTCCTAATGTTTGGGAAATAGAGGCCAATTTTTAGGGTTAGAATCATTTGAGGCATCATGAGATTGGAATATTTTTTGCTATTTTTCTCTGAGCCTGAGCCTTTGAGGATTTCAAGACCCCATTTATCCTTGGACTATTTTTATTGGAGGTAATCCCACTATACCTAGCCACTTTTATTTGTTCTTTCCACAAGGAATTAACTATCTGAAGAAGCAGGGAAGAATTTGTGGAAATTCTAAGGAAAGTCATCCAAATTATTGAAGATAAATGAGTCTATCTGAGATAAATGAGAACAATATCGTAATATTTTGAGAAAGGTCAAAAAATTTCTGAGATTGAAATGAGGTTTTTTGTGATTTGGGGTTAATGCATGTGAATTTGTTCTAAGGCATAGCAAAGGAAAACTTTATGAAGGATAATGAAGTACCCTAAAGTTAAATATATATGGTTTTCTCCTTGAAATTCATATAGGATGACTCTTGTGAGGAAGGCCAAAATATTTTTGAGATTGGACAAGGGTTTTTGAACTATTTCTAGCTCCTTTGAGGTCATTCAGGAGGGCTAGTTTATTTTTTTATAGATCCATGACCATATTGAGACCATACCAAGTCCTATGGTGGATGCAGTTGGATTTTTGACCTCTCGTGAAGGATTATTTCCTCGCTGGAATACCCAAAGATTTAGAAATATTTTGTGCTCCGGAATCATAGTTCAAAGGGCATCTAGAATTAGATGAAGGGGATTTGAAAGAATCAAGGTCAGATAATTTCCTAAACAGTCTAGCTACAAAATTGAAGCATCAACTTGACTTATAGGAAAGGTAGGAAAAAATTATTTATTGCATAAACTCTTGGAATTGGTTCGTATTAACTATAACTATGGCTGAATTACTCTATGGTATTTAATGCAGTGTTATATTTCTAATAATTAAGTATTAGTTACACTTAAGAGAGGAAAAAGCGTCTCCTCTTGTAGCTTTTCATAACTTTAGGGAAAAATAAGTAGTTGCAATAGAAGAGTAACATAATTTATTATTCTTGTTCGTCTAGTATGTGTATTAGTTCAGAAATAATATCATTTGTTGTTGAATTACTATTGAATACAATTCTTTGCTTGGAAGTCCTTATTGATGGTTGGCCAATATTATTTACTGTGGGTTTAGTAATTATAATTTTGCATTCATGTATTAGTTCTGTTATTGTTGAAAGGTGGTGTTTTTATCATTACGGTGGCGAAAGAGAATGCGAGCAGTGGCATTTTAATTTAAATCCTCATCACACCTCGATCAACTTGATAAACCAACTAATCCATTCTCGTCTTGCATCACTCATATTCTTGCATCTTTATAGATAATGTTGTGTTAGGTTCTTTATATATAATATTATACTAACACAAATTCATCTAATGAATCTCCTAGTTTCCATACATGAAGTAGAAATTGACTGGGTTGTAGAATCTATCTATCTTTTCTTTAGGTCAAGGAAAATATGTCGCAAGAGAATATTTTATCTATCTTTTTTAGCAAAAGTGCCACATAACCACAACTAAACTACACAGGGGATGAGGTTATTGACTCTTGTATATTAAAGTCAATATAAACGGCAACACCGAAAGAAGCACATATCGACAAAGACATGTAATATCATTGTCCTCTCTATAATGTATATGATACCATCCTGATATATTTCCTTTCTTTGTTCTTTCCACCTTCAAATTGAATTATTCCAACCATCTCTAAGTTCTTTTTATCAAGATCCATCCCTCCCCACATCGGCTGAGATTCTACATTTAGATGGGATGCTTGGAAGGTTCACCATCATTCTCATTTCTTACAAATTTTATGGTTTGTTACCTACGTTTTTAACCACTAATGTTTTCCCATTTGCAGGATTCATGATGGGAATGAAAATAGGAAAACGACTCATATCAGACTAGTTTCAACATTATTTCAATCTTTGACTTAATGCCTTGAATATTTTAGAATTGGATTTTGATTGTATCATGGATTCCATGTCGATGTCAATATTTATAATGGTTTAAGTGTTTAATTATGAAGTTTTTAGTGGTTAATTTTTTAATTATGATTTTATGTTGGCATGATATTAGAGTTTTCTTTCTATAAATCACATACACATTTGTTGTGATTGATTAGTGTTGATCTATTTATATGTAGGAATGGAAAAATATTATGGAATTTCATTGGGGGATATTACTCTCTTAACAAGTGAAAACTACAAAGAGTGAATGATGTATGGTTTTAAAATATATTTTGATATACATTTATTTAATTTCCATCTTTTCTCATGGTTGAGAAGATTGATATAAGTCCTTGGATTATTTTTTGTAGTAAATGATTTATTGTGATGTTTATCACATTTTCTTTTTGACCATAACAAATAATTGCATTAATCCCTAATAATTTTGAAAGGTTATATTAACAATTTTAAATAAGAATTCATTCCAAATGGATGGGTTTAACCATCACTGTAACCACCCCTCCCACATTTACCCACATTCACCAGCTTACCGAGGTAAACATGAGCTGAGGGCTACTATGACATGACTCAACCTCCTAATTATAGTTAAGGTAGTGGATTCAAAAACATAAAACTTTACTGACCTTCCTTAGGAGCTATAGAACCCCTAGGAGCCAAAAACCCACTCCGGCTTCCATAATCTTGAGTTAACTTTCTTTTTAAGTGATCTGGCCTCCTAGTCGCTTGCATAACAAGGAAATCCAGTGACTGTAAGCCTCGATTCACATGGATAACCTCTCCTCCTAGTGACTACAATCTAGATTTCCCAGTTTTCAACATGCAACCCCAAAATCAAGGCCATGTTTTTAGGGCTCATGTCCAGAACTCTACCCATAACTTGATAGAACTTTCTAGAAAGATGAATGACACCACGACAAAGGAATTAATGAAAAACCTAGTCAATAAATTGACCTAACCATGACATACATTTCGTCAAACACATTGTGAACATGAAATCTATAGGTCATAAATGCATATTTGAACATAGGGGTCTCATACTTATTTGTGAACTATCAAGAAGGTCTAATTCCTTTTCAAAATAGTTGCAATAACATCTATTAGGTCATGCATTTAATAGCCATTCATTTATCAATCAAAACATGATAAGAGAAATAACTAGAATCTGTCATAAAACCATGCTTATAACCAACATATAACCAAAATAATAACAATGATAGAAAAACCATTAAAGCCCCATAATAGAAAGTATATTTACTCATAAAATACAGGAGGAAAAGATTTCTTATTAACATATGCAAAATCTAACCAAGTCAGGGACTTCCACGTACTACCCAACCATAGGTTGTGTTGAGTGAAATCGTTTTTTCAGCCAATCACCCTCATGCCATATTCCAAGAATGAATATCAGACTCAAAAGAAAACAACCAGGGCTTCCTGAGACTTTACCGCAATCCCATCAAAATCAGTCAAGGGACTCCTAGGCCAGACGAAAGCACCTACACAACTAGGCTTTACCGCAATCCCGCCATTACCAATAAAGGGATTCCTAGGCCAAATAAAAAAATATACTTCCAGCTTTTACCACAATCCCACCAAAACTAGTCAAGGGATCACTAGGCCCTAAACAAGCTTGGGTGCCTCTATATTTCTTCACCTATACCTTGAGGAAATTTTCCTATCTCCTCCCTCAGGCTTTACTATGATCTCGCCATTACCAGTTATGGGATTCTTAGTCCCTTGGGAATTTTGCTGAGACCACCTCATTGGGCTCCAAAAATATCTTGCAATCCAAAGCTCAACCAATGAAAGAAACCATCACACCATGGCTATCCAAAAATGGCAAGGCAAGGTTGACACACTACCACACCTGAAAAAACCCATGTGAATGACAATAAGATAACCAAATAAAAACCTACATTTAACATGCATACCAAAAATGGCAAGGGAATAATACATGAAACTCAATACCTCCAAAGGAATCTCATCATAGTTTCTTGATCCATCTCTTCCTTGCTTGATCGTTGCTTTCCTTTTCCTTCTTGTCCTTCCTTTTCCTTCCTTGCTCAAATGCTAGAGTGCTCCAAGAATGCTCTAAGTGTGTAAGAGTATGAGAGAGAGAGAGAATAGAGAGGGAACTCCAAAAATAAATTGACTAAAGTTGTGAACTGATCCACAAGAGCATTTTTATCACTAAGGCCTCTATTTTCTTCATTGTCCTTCAATTTCATCCTTACATGCAACCTATCACCTTTCACCTCCCTTTTCTCATATTTTCCTTTATTTTCATAAATAAAATGTCAATTAATGCCTTTTCTCCTTTTCAAAGCCTTTTCCAATTTCCCCTTAGCCATAATAAACCAAATGAACACCCTTTAGGAATATGTGTCCCATGACCTTGGCCTTTTTTTTCCTTTATTAACTTTATTACATGAACTTTTAATCCGAGCTGCTACAGACCCCTCCCCTTTAGGGGAACACCATCCTTGATGTTCTATGACACCAATGACCAGCAAAACTGTTGTAAACCAAAACATACTTCCCATGGAGCTTTATAACATAGCTCGATGTAGTATTTGCAATGAACAACATGTGAAAAGAAAACCCACATGAAAAGCATGACGACATAACAACCATACCACTTATTAGAGATTTATACCACAACTCATCGTGGTATTTTCAACAAATACCATACATAAATATGTACATATACCAAAAATCATTTTCCTCAACCAAAAAAAATGAAGGATACATAGCCCACATTTGATCAACCATCTCCCATGTAGCTTCATCAGGCCCAAAGTGATTCCACTGCACTTTAACTTGATTGATTGCTTGGTTCCATAGCATGAGTTGTTTCTGATGCAAAATTCGCTAAGGTTCCAGCTGCAAATATCCTTCTGGCTTAACCTATAATACAGACCAATCAATCACATGATCAAAATATTTCACATATATTTTAGACAATGAAACATGGGAAACATCATGGACTTTCACTGTCGAAGGCAGTGCAGGTTTGTAGGCCAATATTCCAGTCCTCTCAAGTATCTTAAAAGGCTCACAATACCGAGGTGCCAACTTGGCACATGATCCAATCCTCAAGGAGATCTTCTTAAGCTTGATGTGCAAGTACACATGTTCCCCAACCCGAAACTCAAACACCCTGTGTTGATCTACATAACTCTTTTACATGTCCTTTGATGCCTTTATATTCTTCTTGATAACCTTTGTTTCTTATTCCATCTCTCACAACATGTCTGGTCTTATCAACACCTTGTTCACCGGATCACTCCAAATTATGGGAGTATTACAAATCCACCCATAAAGTGCCTCAAATAGACTCATCCTCAGTGACTCTTGATACCAATTGGTGTAATAAAACTAAACCAGTGGAAGATACTCCTCCCACCTCCTTCGTTGATGCATAACATACATTCTCAACATGTCCTCCAAAATACTAATGACCCTCTCTTTCTATCCATATGTCTATAAATGATACTGAAGGCCAACTCTTTACCCAAACCTACAAATGACTCCTTCTAAAACCTGGAAGTGCACTTGGCATCTTTGTCTAACAAATTAATCCTAGGAATACTATGTAACCTCACTGTCTCCCTGATGAAGACCTGTACTACCTCACTAGCTGAGTAAGTAGACTTAATCGCTATGAAGTGAACTAACTTTTGTCAAACTTTCAACCAAAACTATGATATAATCATGTTTTCTAGATGTCCTCAGCAAACTTGTGATTAAATACATGGAAATGACCTCACATTTCCACTCTGGAATAAGAATCAGTTTAGTAACCCACATGAATGCTTGCACTCTACTTTTACCTGTTGACAATCCCAACACCTTATGATGAACATAACTACCTATTTCTTTAGATTCAACCAATAGTAGAACTTCTTTAAAACTGTCAAAGTCTTTTGATATCCCGGATGACCTAGATATAGCTTAACATGAAATCCCCTCAAGATAATATTATTGAGTTCACTGTTGCCTGGCACGTAGATCCTGTCCCTAAATATGACCAAACCATCTTCTGTGAGATGATAATCCACATGCAGATAACATGCACCCCATTGTTGTAACCTATGCCTAAGATCCATGTACCTATCATCTTACTTTCATCCCCGTAATATCTGATCCTACAAATCTATCCCATATGACCTCATAGTTGTTATGTGATTTACCTGCACTCTTCTGCTAAGAGCATCTACAACCTTGTTCTCCTTTCCCTTAATTTACCTGATCTCAAAGTCAGACTCACTGAGCATGGCCAACCATCTAGAATTCCTAGAATTAAGATTATGTTGGTCAAACAAGTATCTCATCCCATTATGATCACTCATCAATAAAAACCTCCTACTAAGAAGATATTGCCTCCAGATCTTCAACGCATGAATGATTGCTGCCAACTCAAGATTATGTGTCACATAGTTCTATTCATGTTCATTCAGTTTCCTTGAATCATAACATACTACATGTATGTCTTGCATCAGGACTCCACCAAGTCCTCTCTTGCAAGCATCTGTGCATACCACAAACTCTTTATTTGGATCTACAATATTTAGAACTAGAGCATTTGTAAGCAACTGCTTCAACTGCTCAAAACTGGTTGCACATTCCACTGTCCATTCAAATTTATTTCCATTTCTCTGCAATGATGTAATATGATAGGAAATCCATGAAAAGTTCCTGATGGACCTCTTATAGTAACCTGCTAACCCCATGAACGATATGACCTCATCCACATTTCTAGGAGTTTCCCATTCCATGATAGCTCCTATCATTTTTAGATCCACTGCTATGCCTTCCTTGGAGACAACATGCCCCAAGTATTGTACCATTGTTTGGAAGAAACTACATTTATTGAGCTTGGCATACAGTCTATTCTCTCTCAATAGTCTTAATACTACTACTAAATGTTTGGCATGCTCTTCATCATTCTTAGAATATATCAATATATCATCAACGAATACAATCACAAACTTTTTTAGATAAGGACACAACACAATATTCGTTAAACACAAAAATGTGGCTGGAGGATTAGTAAAGAAAGAGGACCACAACAGACTCATAATGCCAATACCTAGTTCAAAAAGCAGTCTTGTAGATGTTGTTCTCTTTGATTCATACCTAATGATATCCTGATCTCAAGTCAATCTTAGAGAACATTGTTGCTCCCTTAAACTGATCAAATAAGTCATAAATCCTTGGAAACAAATACATGTTATTAATTTTTACCTTGTTCAACTATATATAATCAATACATAACCTAAGAGTCCCATTCTTCTTCTTTAAAAAAAATATTAGTGCACCCCAAGGTGACACACTTGGCCTAACATATCCTTGTAAAGCATTTCATTCAACTGTAACTTCAATTCCACTAGCTCTAGAGTGCTCATCTTGTAAGGTGCCTTTGATGTTGGTGTTGCTCTTGGTACCAACTATTAGTTCCCTATAATACTAGTGTATTCCCTTTATTTTTATTGTTGTGCCCCACAATAGCCCACTATTGTTGTGCCCTTACAATATTATTGTTATATAGGCTATGATTATATTGCAACCACTTAGACTCTGATATATACCAAGGAGGTATTATCATTTGTATCATCTAATAATTGTTCATTTATGTAATGTAAAGGAGGTTTCCCCCTCGAAGAGGATAATTTCTAATTCGTTGATCTATATTTTCTGTGAGTTGGTTGCATAACATTTGGTATCAGGGTTTTGGATTCTAGGGTTTCGCTCCTTTAAACAAGTCATCTTGGAATTTTCGCTATTTTTTTTTCTACGAGGCTTCAAAATCTGAAATTGCAATCACTTATAATTGAAATATTTGTGAGATTTGTGTACGAATTTTACATCTTGGTTTTCTATATTCTCATATATATGATCCGAGGAAGTTAGGGTTTTTGCAGGCTCCTAAATTCAATCGTAAACAGGTCACCTAGGTTAAAGCATCATAATTTTCTCTCTGAACATCAGATTTGAATTTCATAAAAAGTGGTTAAAAGTGCACTAAATGTAGCTTTTTGTATATTATTTTCAGGGAGGAAGGTAGAAATGCAAACATGTGGCACTCCGTACAAGTTCAACCTACTGAACCAGTCGATAATCAGGTCATCATGGGAGATTGCGCATAACATTTTCTTGAAGAATCCAATATCAGTCTGACCTATGGGGTTGGAAAGAAGACTCAAAGAGATACAATAGGACAAAATTTCAAACCTTGAAGATATGAAATTATGGAGATACAATAGTTTCAATATCAAGCTCCTAAAAAACAAGAAAAAGGTGTGTAATTTTTTAAAAGTTTACATAACTTTTGTTTGAAAAATCAGTTCGAAGTGATTCAAAGGGCATAGAGAAGCATAGATATAATTGTTTGATTCCAAAATATCTCAAAACAAAAAAATGGACACACCTACCAAGCAACCAGAAAGCTCTTATATGGCACATGAAGAAGAGGAAGAAATGCAACATGATATATCAAAATTACAAGACCAAGTGGAACAAATTTTACTCTCACAAAGAGTAACCAAAAATGAATTGGAAGTGATGATGAATGTTAATATGGAGGGTTTAAAAGGGAACATGGATTGTTTAGAATCAAAAATAAAAATGGACATGGAAGGCTTTAAGGATGGTTTAGAAACAAAAATGGAAGGTTTGAAGGATGGTTTAACAAAAGAAATGGAAGGTTTGACAAAGTAGCTACAATAAATCCTTCATAATGGCGATAAGTCATTCCATGAAACTCATGATGAGAAAAAAATGAATATTAATCGTGATTTTCGAGACTCTAACTTTGGGTTGAAAACCTACCACATTCCAAAGGTCGATATGAGGAAGTTTGATGGCAAGGATTCAAAAACATGGATACTACAGATGGAGCAATATTTTGATCTACATGAAATGAAATACTCACAAAAGGTATGTATTGCATATTTATATTTATAACACAATCAGTTTGTGTGGTATAGATGGATTTTTTCTCGTAAACCACTTGTCACCTTGTCAATGTTTATGGAGGAAATGATAACACATTATAAAGATACAAATAGAAACCCCTTCTTTAGCAAATTGATAAATCTGAAACAAAAGGGTTTAATGGCAGAGCACATTGAAGACTTCCAAAAATTGAATATTAGGGTAACTGATATTCTAGACGAGCATATAAGTGATGTCTTCATAGGGAATTTAAAGGAGAACATCCAACATGAGGTTTTCCTTTGGGAACATGATTCATTAGAGAAGACATTCAAGGTGGAAAGAAAAGTCAAAAGCAAAATTATGGAAACAAGGAAGTCTACCACTCACAACAATAAAGATGGAATTTTTGTTACTCCTAGTATTCCACAACTTACAAGGTTGACACAACAACAATTGGAGGAAAAAAGAGAAAAAGGGCTTTGTTATAGTTGTGATACCATTTACACTAAAGGTCATAAGTGTGTTGAGAAGAAATTATTCTACATAGATTGTGAAGAGGAAGAGGAAAAGGGACAAGAAACATCAAAAGAGGAGGATATACACCAGGAACCAACCCCAAATAAAGAAGAAATGAATCTCAAAATATTTTCTAATGCATTGGAAATAATTACCACTCCTCAAACACTCAAGATAGAAGGATATATAGAGAAGAAAAGGGTAATACGTCTGATTGATTTAGGTAGTGCCCATAATTTTATATATTGTAAGATAGCCAAGGAATTGAAGTGTTTCTTATATCTAGCACCAGAGTGTCAAGTGATGGTTGCAAATGGAGGACATATAAATTTCTCTGGAAAGTGTCAAAATATCAAGCTAACCATGGGGCAATATGTTTTAAATGGTCCAATTCCTTCCACTCCAATGGCTCGTGTTGATGTTGTACTAGGATTCCACTTGTTACAATCTTTGAGGACGATAAATTTTAATTTTCAAGAACCTTTCTTGAAATTATTTTGGGAAGGAAAGGAAGTTGAATTAAGGGGTATCATAGGGAAACCATGAAAGATAAGTAGCTCTAATTGCGTGATAAAGCTTCTAAAGAAAGAACACTAGGGAATAATTTTTATCACCAGAAATTGATCACCTAGCCATTTCTAACTAGGTGGATCGAAATACACCATGTAGATTTAATTTTACCATAGTAAAATCACTTTCACTGTGGAAAATAATTTAGTAAACCACTTTTATTAAATTATTTCTGATTTAAATAAAAAAACCCATGAGATAATTAGATTAATCGTTATATATTTATTTTCTCTAGAAATGATTATTAAATCATTATTTAATAATTATTCCTTATCACATTTGACTAAATCCCTTAGGAATATTTAAATAAATCACTATTTATTTAAATTTCATTATTTCTGTTATTAGAATAATTATTAAATCACTATTTAATAATTATTTTGATTTCACACCTTTCTTATTTCTCATGAAATAATTAATAAATCATTTGATTTGTTAATTATTTCTAAATAAAGGTATTTAACCATTTTAACTACCTTTTCCCTCTCCATTAAATATAATAAAGTATTCCAAGCATTTAGATCTGAATTTGGTTAATAATACTTTATTATTCTCCATTTTCGAGATTAACTCCATACTTTGCTATAAAAAGGAGGGTTTTTCATTCACTCTTCACCATGATCATAATCATCGTCAACATTATCATCATTTTTCTTGAGCTCCCATTTTGAGTTCTCCACTTTTGTTTCGAGCTTTTACATATTGAGAGAGAGAATCAATTTTTGAAGCATCAAGGATATCAAAGGATCCATCCCACGAAGGGGGACTTATAGACCAATCTGTAGATCTCCTTAACCAGGTATTATCAATAAAATATTTATTCATTTAAAATAGTCTTTCCAATTGTGTTATTATGTTAGATATTTTATATTGTTGCTTTATGTTCTGGATCATATCTTCTTTCACTGCAAGGTTTATATTTGTGTTTGAGATCTAAGACGACAACAACTATCAAATTATTGTTAGGGTCACTTGTCACCTAGTGACTTAAGTGAAGTATTTTTGGTACACCTTCCAAGAATTTTCACACTAACAAATGGAGACTCCATTGTTGTAATACGTTCTTCGCTAATTGATGTTTTAGAAAATTTCAGGGTTCTTGTTGTGGGGAAAAATGCCTATGCAGGACAATCCTATCCACCTAAGGTGTGACAGTGCCTTAGCAACAAACAGAGACAGCTATTCTAGTATTCTTCCTTTATGAAATAAGAACGAAGAGAGATGGATGGACTAACCGGTGTCTTCCATTTGTCCCTCGATCCGGTTTCTCTTCTCTTTGGGAGTTCCCAGCTACTTGCCTTCTCGCTCGCCCAGCTTCAACAGGTATCTGCAAGATCACAAGAGGAGAACACTACACAAAGACATAGATTCATATTCATAACTAGTTCAGGATTAGAAATAAGCTAAACATACTAATGCAATCATACATCAAAGATACATCAGTATATAGGAGAAACCAAGATAGCTTTATTGATGAATAACAAGGTTCAGGAAGAGATACAACCAAGAAGGCTCCAATCCAGCATCTCCTTCCCAGCAAATGAAATTCCTATCTTCACCTCCCTTCAAAGCATTAAGCACCCAATGATTCCAATCTCAAACCAACAGCAATTCTTTGCAATAACAAAATTCCAGCCTCTAGATCTCATGGAGGAGAGATCCATATATAGATGTTTGGAGAGAGGATGAGTCAGCTTGAGATCTGACTAGTGTCCTCTCCCTCTGTCAGTTCTTGCTTCCACTTGGAGTTTCTTGCTTCCACTTGGAGATTGAGAACCTCTTACTCATCACTAGTCGAATTCACTGAGGCAAGTGTCATGGAGGAAGATTCTGGAAGCTTCCAGGGTCTTGACACCTTGTTGAATGAACTTGCCATTTGTCAATTCCCGCTCAGCGCACCCTGGTAGTGCTTCTACCTGCGTTGCAGTGCAGGTAGCCAGTGCAGACTTTGCATTTCAGCGCAGACAACTAGTGGAGCCTCTGAATTGATCCTGAATTGACTTGTTTTTGAGCAGTTTCTGGTGGAGAACTTCTGTGAATTGCTGTGGTTTGTTAGCCTTGTTCCTCTAGGGGTAGGAACAACATGTTTAGGGACTTTGGATCCCTTAGATTATGGACATTTCATGCTTATAGTTGCAAGGCACAAAAATGTTTATAACAGTTGCCCCCTAAAGTATGAGGTCGTTTATCGGGTGAAATGCTTTATCAGGAGGATCTGAAGTTCATTCATTGCTGGGAGGAGACCTGTAATAAGATACAATACAATACATTATTTTTCATACTGCTTTCATGATCTAGCTGAGGCGGGCATTCCCATGCTCAGCTTTATAAATTCATTTTTCTGTACATAGAACAGACAATCGTCTGATGGTAGACTGATAATTTTGATGAAATTATCATCCTTTGGGGTAGGATGATTATCTGCTGCAATGATGTACATGTCATTGTCTTTATCTTTCCTGAATATATATCGCAGCCCGGATGGATGAAACTAGATCCGGGGTCTTCAAACTCGTTCGATCTTCACTCTAGGTACAAGTCGATCCATGTGAGAAATGTTCTGAAGTCGAACATGGAAAGACATCGCTTGATTACCGGTCAATGAGGTAAACCATTAACAAGCGCGAGAGGAATCACCGATAATGATAATGACCCTCAAGGTACTGCAATGCAATTCACGTGGTGTGAATAAAGGACTTGGCGTCGAACACCACGCAAAATCTTTCGGTCGAAGGTCATTGATGTATACCTGTCGCCGGAAGTGAGAAACTTGCCATTGAGGCATGTAAGCTTCAAAGTACTGAAGGGGTTGTTCCTAGATCAACTTCTTGGATAATGAGCTGATGTCGACAAGAAGCGATCTGTCAAAGGAGGGCCTTAATGAATCCCACATCAATGACACAGAACGGAGCTAATGATTTTGATGGAGGTGAAAACGATTTGATGACATATGATTCAGGGTGGCGGTCATGAAAGGATGAAGGATAATGTACGGCAGTGGATGGGACACAGTTGACTTCTCTGAACGACTTCTCTTGAACATATAGCGACACTTATGCGATGGATCGGTAGCATTACCCCAAATATGGATGGTATGGTGAGACCATGGTGATGTGACCGGTGAATGAAACAACCCAACCCGATTGTGGTACGGAGGAAAAGTGTCATGTTCAAGAGTGACTTGCTACCATCAAAGTTTTCTTGAGTTTCTCCCAATTTTTCCCCAGTCATTGCTGACCAGTACCTCTTTATTTTTGTCAAGCTTGAGGAGGATAACATATGCTTGTTCTATAACTTGCCCTTCGGGCAAGCCCATCGCTATGTTTTAACGTGCCTAGCGATAGTGAAACTCGTTCTCGTCTAAAGACAAGTTTGTCGCTATTTAATGCATTTAACGAGTCTAACGACAAGGATAACTCGGTCCTTTTCATTTTTAGAGAGTCTAAAAAGGTACATAAAGTTAACTCCAAAAGTCCTTTTTCGTCATCTAATCCCTTAAGTCCGAAAAAGTATAAAACAATACAGAAGGGATGAGTTTTCGATAGTTTTAACGAGCCGAACAAAACAAGCGCTCGATCTTTTTGTGCAATAATCCCTCAGGTCCAAAAAGATTAAAATCTAGAGGAGGGATAGCACTTCCAGTTGCTTTAACGAGCTGGAAGGCCAAAACTCGGCAATCTTTTCATATTTTACTGGTCAGATGAAAAGAGCTTAAAGCAAACTCGTCTTTTGAGGAACGAGTGATAAAATGGGTTAGCAGCTGATTCCAGGTAAGGCTTGGAATTTTCCAATCACGGCAGTGTCACAAGGATGGCGAAGTAAAATCACTCTTCGCAGCTGTTCCTCAAAATGGGTAAACAATCAAATGGAGGTGAATGATCGGCCAATGGAAAAGTGGAGGTGACGGTGCAAACACGACCAAGGCTTTAATGGCTGATAATTTACGTTCGCAGTGGTTATTTACTGGGTAGTTCATTTTTTAACGAGCTTAAACGCGGATTGAAACACTTGCTCGGCCTTATGTTTATTTTTTAACGAGCATGAACTATGTGCTAAAACTGCTCGAATCTTGCGTTTATTTTTTAACGAGCATGAACTGTGTGCTAAAACTGCTCGAATCTTGCGTTTATTTTTTAAGGAGAATGAACTGTGTGCTAAAACTGCTCGATGATAAGTTTGCATGCCCCCCAAGCTTCATTGCATTCAACTTGGTTGTTGGAATGAAGGTTTACCTTTGAGATTTGGAAAGGGGATTGTTTCATTTTTTAATGAGGTCGACACAGTAAAAGAACTATCCTCATGACTCCTTGTTTCATTTTTTAACGAGGTTGACACGAGATTAGAACCGTCCTCGGAGCCCATTGTATTTACAATATTTCTATTAGGGCGATGATCCACGCTGACATAATGTTTAGGAATCTTCCGAATCCATTAGATATAGAAGATTTCATATTGTAGGTTTCCACTGTGGCCACTTCCGCCAGATTACTTGCAGGCGGTAGGGAAAAAGTACCCATTAAGGCAGGGTCTTTTAGGAGACCTACTCCAATATTTTGAAGCAAATGATTGCTTCCATGGATCATTGGAATGCTTCCCGTAACTTGTGAACTGTCGGGGAGGAAAGTTTGTTGGTCGACGATTGTAATTCCTCCTTGAAAGGGAAATGCAATTTTCCTGAAGTAGGTCGACACAACTGCGGCCATGGCATATATCTAGGGCCTTCCCAGTAGGATGTTGTAATCGAGGTTTCCATCAATTACTTCAGCATCAATTCCTACTGTTTTGCCCCCTAGTTCAACTTGCAAGTCACTTAAAATCCCGTATGGAGTGTATGATCGTCCATCAAATGCTTTTAACGTCGTTGATGATCTTGACAAGGGTGGTGAGCCTAAATTATTCCAGCAACTCATCGACATAATACACGTAGATGCTCCTTCATCAATAATTGTTCGATGAACAGTTTTGTTGAGGGCTTTCACTTGAATAAGGAAAGCTAGTTGAGTTGGTAACTGAGGGTCATATCCTTTATGATCAAAGGCCACAAGATTGGAATCCCTTGGGCCAATCCCACCTATTGCTGATAATAAAGCTTGCTCTTGGGAGGGGCAATTTTGCGGTACTTCAAGTGTCGACATAGCGGATGACGATTTGGCCAGGTCCTTTATTATATTATAATTCTGTGCTATTTTGGCACGAGGAATAAATGTCGATTTGTGTACTACTCCCTTTGGCGAATTTATCATTGGTTCAGGAATGATGGGTGGCACAACTTTGGTCAAAGTTGTCGTCGAACTACTAGGTTGTTCATTAGCCTTGTTATTCGACAGCTGTGGATTCCCATAATCTTTATTCCTTGTCAAAGCATCATTTTGCTGCTTTGAGACAGACAACATAAGAACTTGGGATCGAGAAGAATTTTGATTAGCAACCAGTTTGGTTCCCGGGTTTGGAAACGGATCAGTCAATACTGCTGAGGGTTTTGAACTCTTAAAGAGTTTCTTAACTTCAGCTATATGTGGACAATCTCTCGTCCAATGATCCTCATCGCATATATGACACCCTGCAGGGGGTTTCCTTTTTCTCCCTTTCTTTTTCTTCTTTCCCCCTAGTTGCTTCAGTTGTTTGCCCTTGTCGGCATTTACTTCCGAAGCAAGAAGTTCGTCTTTTGCATTTTGATCTGAAATCTTACGGGCCTTCTTAGATGTAGCCTTTGTCGATTTCGTTTCTGTCGTGTCAATCACGCCATCACCGACGTGAGAGTCATTGTTCGATTTAGGAGGAGGAGGAATTGAGAATTCCGGCCTAGGGGCGTCAGGTATTTTCTCGTAGAGCGTGCCAGATTGAGTATAGACCAAGTCTAGATATTGCGCACGAGCGATAACTTGCTCTTCCGTTACGACTCCCCCCTTTGCCACATCTTCTGTGATGGCAGGAAGTAATGACTTGATAAACCATTCAGCTAATAGCTGATCGGGAACGTACGTTTTTACCATCCTACGACGACGTCGCCACTCATGTATATGATCAGATATGTGAGTGGCCGTTGTCTGTTTGAAGTTGGTTAGGAGTTCCGTTCCCGTTTCATACCTTATGGGTAATTGAAAATGGGTTAAGAAGGTTGTGGCTAAGGTACTAAAGTTGTCGAACGAAGCTCTAGGCAATTCAATATACCATTTTGCTGTCGGACTAGTTAACGTCCTGTGAAAAAGGCGAAGCCTAATCGAATCATCATTTAGGGTGTTTGATGAACACCACAGATGAAATGTCATCACATGATTCGACGGGTCTTCACCCGGATTTCCATTAAATTTAGGAATATCTGACGGAAGTTTATGCGGAATCGCTGGCCACCAAGGGGCATAAGCAATTGGATCATTCGTCAGCCGGTTTAGATCTGGTAGTTCTAGAGTTGCTACAAAGGGAAACTGTTGATTCAGGTTAGGCGAAGCATATCCAGGATAAGATGGAATCGCCTGAGCAGTGGGTCTTTGCATACCAGCATAATGTATTTGATGCTGGAAACTTTGACAAGGTTGATGGGCATAACCATTATAATATGGTTGTTGATAACCGCTTTGGAAGTGCGATTGCCCATTACTTTCAAAGATTTGCCACTCAGGTCCTTGATATGATTGCTGGAATGGGGGTTGTTGAGTTTGAACCAGCTCTGGTTGTTGGACCATTTGCTGTTGACCAATACTGGATGATTGACCAAGATGAGGAGTCACAGTACTTGTTTGATCCTGAGTCGCTCCAGATAAGGAGTCACTAACCTGAGGTTGTGATTGAGTCGTTGAGAAAGAGGCTGTTGTATTGCAACCTGAGAAACTTTGGGTTGACATACAACAGGTAGCGCTTGTACTTGCGATGCAGTCACCATAGCAGGTATAGTGGGAATATTCGACACAGGGTGGACTGGTTGCATTGAATATACAACCCTTGGTCGTTGAGGCAGTATTGGTACCCAACCACTGGATGTAATTCCAGTTTGACCTGAACTTTGTTGTAAACTCCCATATGGTTGTTCTCTGGGAGGGAACAATGAAAAGGCATACTGCCCTCCATATGGTGGCAATCCAGTACTTAAAGGGTAGGTTGGCCTTTGAAGACACATTGGATCAATTTGTTGAGTTTCAACATAAGAAATACCAGATGATAATCCAGATGAAGAAATAGGAACTAACCATGTCGTCGAAGCAGTCCCTGTTGGGACCCCAGCTTGTTGTTGATAACTTGTCAGGACAGATGGTATACCATTGAACATCGTTGGAGTAGCAGTAGGAGGCTGTGCCACTATTGTGTCAGATGACACAGTCCTAGATGTCGACGGTTGTTCAGACATATCTAGTCTATCCAAAAGATTTCTTAGCGATTCTACAAGAACTTGTGATGAAGGGAGACTAACTTCGAAGATCAACGAGGAAAAAGTGATGATTATTCCGTTTAAAATAAATTTTAACGACGCTTTAGACACAACTTTCTTTTTCAGTTTTAAAGATTCGAGAAAAAGCTAAAGATGACTCTAGTCTCCCTCGATGTTTTAACGAGCCCGAAGTGACAAATGCTCGGATGGACTTTTTCCGTTATAGAGTCTGAAAAAGGCCAAAAGGAACTGCTCTGGAGTTCTAGGTAGAGGGTGTGCCAAACTTTTCGCAAAACCGCAGAATACTTTTTAAGGTACGGGCGGTCAATCTTCCTGAATGCTGTGTTTAGTGCATTGCGATCAATAGGGCGGCCGACACGGCTTCCTAAGGATAAAGGTTTTATGCCTATAGGGGTCTCCCAATATATACTCGACGGTACGTGGGAGCACAATCCGTACTGGCGCTATCGTCCCTCAGGAGGAATCACCCACCATCAGCAAGATCGACAGGCACCAGGCTTTACGACGCCGGAACACGTCTCTAGCCTAGACCTCTTTGTTGTGCGTTAAGTTACAAAGCGTTGTTAAGTTCATTCAATTTATTTTAGGTTGATCTTTCTTAGAAGTTTGCCTTTTTGGATCACCACGAGATGTATGATACAATTCCTAAATGCAGTCTAAAAGATGATAAGCAAATTTTATCCCTCTTTCAACAATGAAAATCCTAGCTACAAAGGGAAAAGAAAGAAACCATCTTTTCTCAAAGAGCAATCAGCACACTCTAAATGCACTTTTCCTAAATCAAGCATGCAAACTATCAAGATGCAAATGCACAATGCAGGTGTTTGTTTTCTGCTCTCTTAATATTGATGCCTAAAAAGAAAGCTTTTTGTAGAACTTTGAATTTGCTTTTAAATGACAAATACAAACAAGTTTACTTTTTCGAAATCAGAAAGGGTAGAAGAGAATACAACACTTTACGACTTTCGAAATGAACACTTGTTTCGACACTTAAAAGAGACAAACTCAAACCAAAAGCAAAAGTAAACGTATAATCAATCTGTCAACAACCAATGAACTCTCTCCTAAGATCACAATCAACAGATTTGAATCAAGGGCTACAGTATGACTATTTCACTCTTGCAAAGGAAAACTGTAAATGATGCCACAAACACATAAAAACACTCACAGTCTTTTTGTACAAAAGGAGGCGGAATCTAAGCAGAGAAAAGGAGTTATCAGACAGGTACCTATGCTGGTTACAGGCTACAGAAATCAGAGATCAAAACAAGGAAAAACATAGCAGAGAACCCCAGCTATACAAGGCCTAACTGGATCAATGCACCCCTAACATAGAGGTTTTGACATTCAGCGCAGGTAGCCTTCACGGGACCTGCGTTGAAATGCAGAACCTCTTCACAGAGTCTGCGCTGAAGCAAAAACGAGAGTTGTTTCTGGGTTCTGGGTTACAGTTTGCTGATTAATCTACAGTTTCAGGCCAAATAAAAGCAACAAGAAAGGTACGATCAAAGGGATGCTTTGAGGGAGGGCTAAGATCTATCACAAAGGATCATCAAATCATTTGTGAGTCCATTGTTCAGATCATAGACAAATCCAGTGATTGGATCAAAGCAGCAGCTGTCTACTTTGCATCTGAGAATAGCAGATGCAGTTCGATTATTGCTCTTGAGTCTATGAAACAAATAATGATAGAGACACAAATAAAATGACTAAACAGATCTCCCCAGTGGAGTCTCCAATTTGTTGTGGGGAAAAATGCCTATGCAGGATGATCCTATCCACCTAAGGTGTGACAGTGCCTTAGCAACAAACAGAGACAGCTATTCTAGTATTCTTCCTTTATGAAATAAGAATGAAGAGAGATGGATGGACTAACCGGTGTCTTCCGTTTGTCCCTCGATCTGGTTTCTCTTCTCTTTGGGAGTTCCCAGCTACTTGCCTTCTCACTCGCCCAGCTTCAACAGGTATCTGCAAGATCACAAGAGGAGAAACTACAAAAAGACATAGATTCATATTCATAACTAGTTCAGGATTAGAAATAAACTAAACATACTAATGCAATCATACATCAAAGATACATCAGTATATAGGAGAAACCAAGATAGCTTTATTGATGAATAACAAGGTTCAGGAAGAGATACAACCAAGAAGGCTCCAATCCAGCATCTCCTTCCCAGCAAATGAAATTACTATCTTCACCTCCCTTCAAAGCATTAAGCACCCAATGATTCCAATCTCAAACCAACAGCAATTCTTTGCAATAACAAAATTCCAGCCTCTAGATCTCATGGAGGAGAGATCCATATATAGATGTTTGGAGAGAGGATGAGTCAGCTTGAGATCTGACTAGTGTCCTCTCCCTCTGTCAGTTCTTTCTTCCACTTGGAGGTTCTTGCTTCCACTTGGAGATTGAGAACCTCTTACTCATCACTAGTCGAATTCACTGAGGCAAGTGTCATGGAGGAAGATTCTGGAAGCTTCCAGGGTCTTGACACCTTGTTGAATGAACTTTCCATTTGTCAATTCCCGCTCAGCGCACCCTGGTAGTGCTTCTACCTGCGTTGCAGTGCAGGTAGCTAGTGCAGACTTTGCATTTCAGCGCAGACAACTAGTGGAGCCTCTGAATTGATCCTAAATTGACTTGTTTTTGAGAAGTTTCTGGTGGAGAACTTCTGTGAATTGTTGTGGTTTGTTAGCCTTGTTCCTCTAGGGGTAGGAACAACATGTTTAGGGACTTTGGATCCCTTGGATTATGGACATTTCATGCTTATAGCTGCAAGGCACAAAAATGTCTATAACAGTTCTCTTCAGCTATTTGTAGCCTCTCAATTTCTATTTATAGTATTAAACCCTATTTTTTCAAAATTTTAGATATTGGTAGCTTTTTGGTCTTTTCCGCAGGTCACAGGTACAAGCAGAGCAGGAGACGGAAAAAATTATCAGAGATCTGCCGACTAAGAATCCGGAGAATAGAGCGCAGTTTTCAGCCCCATAAGTGAGTTCTAGAGCGCATTTTTTGGCCAGAAAACTGCATTTTCCCCAGAAACAGGTTAGTACCTGCGTCTTCTAGATTTGCTGAGAGTGTTGTTAGCAGACTGGTTTTGGTACTTCATCTCTGATTTCAGTCTCCCTTAGGCCTAAATCAACTTTATTTATCTCTTTGTAGAAGGAAAACCCCCCCTAGGGTTTAGAGTACACCTCCACATTATTAGGAAGAGATTTTATGAGTGAGGAGTCTAGGGTTTTCAACATTTTCAACCACTATTTTTCAGATCCGATCCATTGATTTTCAAATATCTTAGATAGGTTTATTTTACCTTTTATCCCTTTAGAGTTTGGGTTTTCCTTTTCCCCCTTAGGATCCCCTTGAGCATCCTAGGTTTTAGATATTCACACCTATCCTTTGAAACATTTTTCACCTCTATTTTTTGTTGTTTCTCTGCATCATTTTCAACAATTTAGAGACTTTAGATTCCACTGCCTTGATATTATAGCCTTTTCGCCTCTTTATGTTTCTTTAAGTAGCTTGTTTTCCATCTCTTTCTTAGCTACTTAGTAGCCCTTGTGGGTGGGGTTTCGTGTGCTTGATTGGTTGTTCATTTTTCTATCTTTTTTAGATCTATTTACAGTATTTTAGCATTTTACTTTCAACATCATATGGCATCATGAAACATGCCTAATTAACTCATCCACTTGACACATAATTTTCACACACTCACACCTTAAGAAAATGTGAGCTTGGTTAACACTGCCAAGCAAAGACTTGAAACACTACACCTTAATAAATCAACACACATAGGTTAAGCCTACTTGGGCATCAGGGCCAAACAATATTTGTAGTGTAGGTATAGGGTCAGTGGGATAGGCTTCCAATAACACCCTTTTGTCATTTTCATTGAGACATTGAAGTTGACATATTATGGAGCTTAAAATCCTTCACCATCCCACAGTCAAGGCTAGAATACGCCAGAAACTCAATTTGGAGAGGGTTAGGCTAGGTCATCGTGCGAGTAGTTCTCTTCAGGGATACCCAACCTATGGCAGGGAATTTCTATGCAGTGGCTGACTACCAAGAAGCTTAAGACTTGACCACCCTCATGGAACGACGTAACCGTAGTGACAAATCTTAGGAAAACACCTTAAAGGACTGGCTGTGGGAAGCAGTTGGTCCTCTACCCCACATTTCTCTAGACAACTCTGCTTGCGGGGATCAGATTCCATCAAGTAAGAATTTCTTTGGAAGGCCATTTGAAACAATATATCTAGGATTGTTTGAGGATTTATATCACCTATAGGCTAGAGGTTTTTTTCTTTAATAGGACATGTTTTCTTGTATTAGAGTAACATCATTAAAATAGTTAGTTTACACTTGGCACCACTGCACTAGGTGTTTTCTTACTGTTTTTTTCTCTTTTATTCCTATCATCACCCTTTAGTTTAGACACCATTGTGCCTCCAAGACATTTGTCGCTTCGAATTCGAGGTCTTCACCCTCAGTTCCTATTAGGAAATATTAGTTCTTCCCATCGAGTTATATTTCATCCTCTGAGTCCTCCAGCATGTCATGATCCTGATTCTGATTCTGATTCTATTGATTCATCCAGTTCATCCTCTGATTCCATGTCTTCTCAACCCCATATCACCACCATGTCAGGCACTAAGGTGGGTACAAGAACCTACGGTGGTAAGCCAGGTCCTAACCAAGGTACCCCCACCGGTGTGGTCACTCCTACTCCCTTACTTCCTTTTATGGTCGGTTTAAGTCTCCCAGATTTTAGCCAGCTTATAAATGATCCTCTTCTCCACAATCCTACATGGCCAACAATGCCTACTAAAATCCCTTCAGACATCCCCAAGTTTGAAGGTAATCCAGGAGAATATTCAACTAATCATTTTCACTCCTTCTATATGTCATGTTCATCCAATTCCATTACCAAAGACTCCATTCGTCTTCGTTTGTTCCAACGCACGTTCACTAGAGCTACTGCTAACTGGTATGTCGACTAGCGCAGAGCAACCCATTCCACTTTAGAAAATCTTGCCATAACCTTTCTTTCATTTTTCTAGTTACCTCGCTGTTATGATACCGTGTCGAACTCTTGACTTGTTTTCGTCAAACTTCTGCCACTCGCCTTTCCAACCATGTTCAAGAATAGTGTAGAAGGAGGAGCATCTGTAGAGCTCCTAACTTCGAAGGCCGAGTCTATATGGATTGTTTTCTTAGATTTTTTCTCGCTCCCATTGCCAAAGATGTCGTGTCACACTTTCCTCAATCTAAGGAAGAGGCACTCCAAATAGCTCTAAAATTTGATCTGATTTATGCCCTGTCAAGTTATGTTTACACTGTCATCCCCAATCTGCCTCAGCCTAGAATTGCTAATGTACCAGGGCAATCTCATTCCATGGATGGCATTTTTGCAACCCATTCATACCCTCAACCATATGCCCCTCCTCAGATGAGTTATGGTCAACCTCATGGATGGACTAGTTCCATTTACAATTATCTATCCCCCAATCATCCTCAGGACAATCTTTATCCAGGTCCTAACACACCATATGCATACCCCCATCAGCGTCAATAGATTCCCATGCTATTTATTGTCCCCCTTTCTTATACCATTTTTTCCCCATCTCCTTATTATCAGTATGCACAGACTAGCACTTTGGCTCCTTCATCACAAGCGCCCCAACCCCCCATGCCTTCTCCCCCTCCACCACAACAACTGCCTCCTCCAAAAGGACGAGTGTATGCTAAACAGTGTGACTCCAATCCCCCTAACCCCAAGAAAAGGAGCAAGGGGAAGGGTAATAAGAATCAACAGTCTCAAGGTAATCAAGGTAACTAGGGTCCTCCACCCAATGCCCCTTCGGGTCCTCCAGCTAATCCCGCAACTGAGCAACAGGGCGGTCATCACAAGCAAAAAAAGGGTCTTCGTATGAAAAAACCTTGTGCTTGTTGTAGAGTCTATGGTCATTATACCCATGAGTGTCCTCTTTTACCTTAGAAGTGGTAAGTATGGGAAGCTCACACAACTTCTCGAGGATCACAGCCCACCATTCCTCCTCCCCCTTCTGCTTTATCTCAACCGGTTATTCTTACTAATCCTTTTTCTCACCAAGGATACATCACTTGCCAACCTACGTAAGGTCAGACTGCTTAACCAACTCCACCATCTAGTCACCATGATTATCAGATTCTTATGATGAATTCTGATGAGATAAATAATGAGCAAGTCAACCTTCAGACTCGATTGCGCTAGTATGACAAGCCATTTGTTAAGACTGTGAATGAGTCCCAACCCAAAGTGTCCATTGAGCCTCTATCATCACCCAATGGTACCTTACATATCCCTCCACCTAAGGTCGAGGTTATTCTAAATATCCCCAAAGGTCTATTTCATTGAAATGATGCTTCTACCAAAGTCGCCCATACATATAGCATAGTAGATGATTTGGCGCAGTCTCTTGCTACCATGTCAACATTGGAATTCCTCCAGACATTTGCATCACAACGAAAAGCTATACAATCTGCTCTAAGTGTTGTGGATCCTCAAGATGATCAGATATTTATCTTTCATGTTGACAAGTCAGAAAATCGTCCCTTACCTTCAACCATTGCATTTCAAATTCCAGTCTCCATTAGAAACACCATTGTTCGATGGTGTATCATTGACGAAGGCACATCCACCTGTGTGATGACCGCCAATGTTTGGAAGCAACTTGGTTACCATAACCTATCCCCATCCACCATCACTCTGTGTGCATGGGATGGTCATCCTTTGCAGCCCCTTGGATTATACCGCAACTACCCAATCATAGTTGTTGGCGAGACCGTCTATATTGACATTGAAGTCATTGATGCTCCAGTAGACTATAACATCCTTTTGGGTCATAGTTATACTTATGTGATTTCAGCTATCGCAGCAGTGTCTCACCATAATATGTGCTTTCCCGATAATGGAAATATTGTCACAATTAATCAATTGACGTAATATGATCCAAAAGCCCAGACTTCACCACAGTCCCACATTTGTTTTGTGGCTGAAAATACAATTGTCTCGTCTATCTCTCTAGGAGTCTATAAAGATTCCTCTTTTCTTGGTGCTTACTATGGCCCACTGCCTACTTCTTATAGGCCTAGATCATCGAGTGTAGGGAAAATTTTAGGGGCTAATATTCGCAAGTGGGCTAATTTTCCATGCTTTTAAAAAAACCATTTTCCAATTTCCATTTTTTTTCTAAAATGATTCTCCCAAATATTATAGTACGCCATTATTTTACCTTAAAAAATTCTAAAATATTATATCGACTAATATAAAATCATTGGAAATCTAACCATTTGTAAAAAAATATCACCAAATTTTTTTCAAGTTTCATATTAGGGACTAGTAATATTAACCAAGGTTTCTAAACTTTAATATAAACTTCCATCCTTAAAATTTTCCCTGATTGAGTATTTGCATGCTCCAAACATCGCAAGCCACCCAAAAATGGTTCAGTATGTCCTCACAACAGACCACACCTCCCCAACCTGTTGTGCCTAACTCAACCCTGCCTGTTGGTACAATTCCTCAATGATCATTTCCTTCTTCTGGTGTCTCTCCTAATCCATTTTTGCATGTAATCGTTCCCCCAGGACTCAACCATTGTGGAGCAATTAATCCAAGACACTATCTTTCTAGTCAAATACTGTTTTTATTTCCACCTCCTAGAGTTCTTTCTACACCTATCATGGATACGTTGAGTTTACCCAATATTACCCTAGGGATCCTAGTTTAGTACATCGATCCCCCCGCAAATACTCCACCCAATCAATTTAAACCTTACATTGCTTTGACCCCGATCCAACCAGTTGTTCCTACCCCTGCCGTTGCTTCAATTCCACAATAACCTCAATAAGAGCCTACTCACGTTTCAAAATAATATGGCAAGGGGGGCAAAGCCTAAAAGAAGGCAACCCAAGACAAGGCTCCCTTAACAACTCCAACTCGTCCTAAGCCACCAAAGCCTCTTCTTTCTTGTGCTTTGTGTGATGTTGGCATTCATGCCTCCACTAACTATCCTAAACTCCCGCATGTTAAGGATGTGGTCACTGATACCTTCCCTGACTCTAACACTCCTAAGGTCCATGTCACTTTACTTGAGTCATCTAAGAAGGTCTGATTGTTACGCACAAACCACCCTTGCACTTTGTGTGATAACTATGGCCACTATTCCCATCATTGTCCCCATATCGAAGATTTTCGTGATACGCTTCAAGTTCTTTACAAATTAGAGGACACTCTTAATGAGTCCACATCTCCTTTCCTTGCGGATTCTGGTCCCAATCGTACACCAGAACAGGAGGTATCTCAAACAACCATTGTGATCACTCCCCCCAATGTCAAGATGATGGATAGTTCTACTCCTATTCTCTACCTATTGTCATCCATGAGATTGATATCTGGGAACTCCATTGATGTCTCCTCTTGTGATTCTATTGCACCTTCATTGACGAACACACTGGTCTCAACATCGGTAGATATTCCATCTACTAGTCATATTTCTCCCACCCTTGATGATGCGTATGTGAACCTTATCTCTCAAGAAGATTCTTCAAGTAGCTCTTCACCATCATATTGTCTTTCTTCCTCCACTCCACCCATATTCCATTCTGATGAAGATATCATGGAAGCTATGTCCACCCCTAATTACCCTTAGGATGATATGCACCTTCGTGCGTACTTCCTTCCACATCAGACCCATGACCAATATGTTGTGTAGTCTAAAGACTTCATTCACAGTGAATTTGATTGGTTCAAAAATACCATTCCTAGACCAGATGATTTTGAAGAAGGAAATATGGCCAACGTATCCCCCACCATAAAAATCAACATTTCGAACAAACAAGGATTGAGGAAAACATTGTCTTGGGGGCACAATGCACCCTAGAATAAATTGATGCTTACATGAAGTTATTCAAAGAATTCCATTATGTTTTCACCTAGTCTTATTCTAAAATGAATGGAATTGATCCCACCATTATTGAACATCATATCGACACTTGACTAGATGCCATACCCATCCACTAAACACAAATGCCTATCCATCCCTCCAAGTATGAAACTATCAAAGCTAAAATCGATAAGCTCAAGTAGGTTGGTTTCATCTATCCTATCAAATACACCACATGGGTGTCCAATCTCGTTCTCATTCTCAAGAAACAAGGAAATATCCGTGACTGCACTGACTTCTGTGATATGAAAAAAGCATGTACCAAAGACAACTTTCGAACATCCTTCATAGACCGGGTCATTGATGACTGTGTGGGGCATGAGGTTATGTCCTTTATGCATAGATTCTTCTGATATAATCAGATCCATATCCATTATGCCAATAAGTTGAAAACCTATTTCACCAGTCCATGGGGAACTTTTACTTACAAGGTCATGCCTTTCTGTTTGAAGAATGTTAGGGCCACTTTTCAACATTCCATGTCCTATTTATTTAAAGACTTGGCTCACATTATCCTTTCATATCTCGATGATCACACTGCTCATTCAAAACTTTGGTCACAACACCTTCATCATTTGTGTACCAAGTTTCTTCGATGTCACAAGTATAACATTTTCCTTAATCCCCTGAAGTGTGTCTTTTGCATTCCTAAAGGCTACCATTTGGGATTCATTATGTCCAAAGACAATATCACTCTTGACCCACTCAAAGTTCAAGCCATTCTTGAACTTCCTCCTACTTCTACCCTTTGCCAGTTACAAAGCCTACAGGGAAAAGCTAACTTACTTCGTCAGTTCATTCCTAAATATGTCACAACGGCTCATTTGTTCCTCAGACTCCTTTGACCTACCATTCCATTTGTTTGGGATGACCAAGTTTAGTAGTCTTTTGATTCCCTCAAAATTTCTCTCACTTCCGCTCCCTTGATTAGTCCACCAAACTTTGAAAGGGATTTCATCTTGTACATATCTGCATCCACCTATTCAGTTACTGGGGTCCTCATCCAGGAGGATTCTACAGGAATGGAGCATGCAATATACTATGTCAGTAAGAACCCCAATAGTCCCCTTGTGTCCTATTCCCACGAAGAAAAGTTAGCGCTGGCTATCGTGTTCTCTATTCGAAAACTTCACCATTATATCCTTATGCATGCCACTAAATTTGTGACCAATTCCAACCCCATGGCTTTCCTCTTGAGTCAACGGATCATCAGTGGGAAGTACACTTGTTGGATTTTTATCTACTAAGAATATGATCTCGAGTTTGGCACACCCAAAAGTAAGAAAGGTTTGGCCCTCACCGAACTCATTTACAAATTCCCCTCTGTTGCGCCTCATCCACCAGTTAATGATGATCTTTCAGATGAACACTTGTTTTCCATTACCTCGGATGCCATGGTATGGTGACATCGTTATGTATCTACAAGCCCAAAAATTCACCACATCTCAATCGTGATGATCATTGATGTATTCGACATCAAGCCCCTCACTACCTCCGCATTAGTGATGAACTTTATCATCATGGTGTCAATACTGTCATTCATCATTGTCTCACCCATCCTAAAGCTGAGAAAGTGCTCAATTCTTTCCATGGCGGTGCTTGTGGTGGCCACCTCTCCAGAATGGCCACTGCTAAGAAAATCATGCGTGTGAGCTACTTTTGGCCTTCTATCTTTAATGATTGTATTATGGTAGTAAAAAACTGTCCCAATTTCCAGTTATATGCCCCTAAGTTGTGAGCTCCACCTTCTCCCCTCCATCCAGTTTTTGTAACCTATCCTTTCTATAAATGGTCTATTGAATTTATGGAATTTCAACCCCATCCGCTAATAACCACAATTATATTATCATCGTTGTCGACTATTTTACAAAATGGGTTGAAGCCATGCAAAAGTTTAATAATACCGCAACGACTGCAACCCTCTTCTTTTTTAACCATCTTATCGCTTGATTTAGGGTTCCAAAACAATTGGTCTCAAACCATGGCAGACACTTTGAAGATGAGATATGGCATGACCTATCCTCTATGTTGGTCTTTGAAAATCAATATTCGTCATCTTATTATCCCCAAGGAAATGGCCAAGTTGAATATGTCAACAAGATCCTTAAGAATATGCTTTAGCAGATGGTGAATGAACATAAGACCAACTCGCATTTAATGTTCTTCCCAACTTTGTGGGCCTATAGAAATTCTATCAAGACTGCCACTAGGTTCACGCCTTTCCACCTCGTTTTTGGAGAGGAGGGAGTTATACCAATCAAGTGTGAAATCCCTTCCCTTCACCTTGTCGTCGAACTCCTACTAGGTGCCTAACCCTTAGAACAATAACTTATCATGCTTGAGCACACTTACAAAGATCGTCGTGTTGCATTGAAAACCACTAAAATAGCCAAAAACTGCACCAAAGCTCAATATGACCACAAATTCAACCCTCATACCTTCCATGAAAGAAACCTTGTTCTCGTGTATGACCAAGCTCATGTTGTCCTGGGGCATGAAAATTTTGAACCATTATGGCTAGGGCCTTATATCAGCCATAAGTGTTTGGGCAAGGGGGCATTCCTATTATAGGATCCAGAAGGAGAAATCCTTCCCAATCCTCGATATGGGCTCTACCTCAAGCAGTATTACCCATAAAATTTCCCATCGAGGTGCATGTATATCTATCTTTCATCTTGCATTTAGGTAGTTCTCATCCCCCACATTCTTACACATTGTCTTCTTATGTCTTTTAGATGGATTCATCATCCACACCTTATATCGGTTTTGCTGTTGGTGTGAGTCACTTCACCAGGAATCTTTCCTTGATAGCTTGGGCCATTTTTACCCCCTCTATTCATTAGTCCACTCCAAAAACGTTTTCATTGGATCTGCCACCAATAACCAGGCCAAATACGATGTTGTGATAAGTTTGTTAGCCAATTCCCTTGACCATCACATCCTTCACCTTCATGTTTTTCTAGATTCCTTTGTACTTGTCATTCAATTGAATGGCGTTTATCGTGTGCATAATCCTATCCTATGTAGAAAATATCTAAGAGATAAGCTTTTGATGGGTGAATTTGAATTCATTTCATTCAATCATGTGCCTAGAGCCCCTAATCACTATGTAGATATGATTGCAATTAAAATTCTAAATTGGCATTTATCACATGTAAGAAGACATCCATAAACAAATTGTGAACCACAATCGTCACACAAAAAAGATGCTTAATCATACATATGTATCATCATATAGTGTTTTGAGTCCACTACTCTAATACATCTGACATTCTCACTAGCATGTTACCATAAAACAAAAAATGGGGACCCACATGTCCCTATGCCTAATCACTATCATCTGGAGATTCCCGAGCTAATGGCTCCATTACCCTAGCTCATAGATCGCATACTGCCTAGCTGACCATCGCAAAGCACCACGTGATTCCTCTCCACTCTGAGGGAAAACCTGTGCACTCATCTGTATACTGATCTTCTAACTCATGCCACCGACACTATGTCACCCGGGACAATAATATGTCGTATCTACATCGGAGATCCTCAAGTAGAGAATTTGGTCTCTAACGTGATGAAGTTCCCTCCTGATCTACAACCCTAGGCCTTGCAGCTCATCCTGCATATCATGTCGGCCTCATCAGTGCCATATCTACATACCACCAAGTTTAGAAATCAATACCGCATACACATATTTCTTAAACTATAAATACACCAAATATATACAACTTTCACTTACCATTTGGGCCCCATGCTCGTCCTAGTGGAAGTGATAAGTTAGGATCCCCATGATAGTTCATGTCATTGTATGAATAATCATCTATGTATAGCGCCATTTGGTCCCAATGAGCAAAACAATCAGGTCGGAATGCTTGTCTAACTCCCCCTCCACTTCCTCATCTCAGTAGCTACGCCTAGCAGCGCATCCTGGGCTCCTATCGACCCCCATCACATATCTGAACATGAGGTTGTATAGTGGGAATCTTCTCAAACAAGAGTGAGCATAAGATTATCCCAAATGAATAGCTATCATTGGTCCTTCGTCTGCATAAGTTCAACTATCATTTCAAATATGACAACATCATCTGATCCCACCCATAATAGGTCCCATCCAACACACTCTCCACTAGCATCATATGCCCTCCAGTGATATTGTGGAAGGCATGGCTACCACAAATCCATAGCACAACTATGGCTATAGCTTGTGTCTCAATCCTCTCCAAGTCATCACCCAGATGGTCGTACCCTTTTCACAACTACCCTGTACACAATGACGCTCAAGAAACTAATCAATATGCCTCCCACGAGGCAGCACTGGATGTATCTCCCCTACCACTCCCAAGGGGGGCAGTCCTATCAGAAAATATATGTCTTAGATTGTGAGCTTGATCATGTGCCATTGTACTACAAATTCCTCATAATTTGGTTCCCAATAAATCACTATCCTCAATAGAAAGGGCTCACCAGCCCTCATCAAATGGTTCTCTAAGAAATTCAATACACCATATCATGGCAACATCCCTCTCACTACTTGATTCCCATGAATCTCATCATGGAGGGCCTAAAAATCTCGTTCTCACCATAATATCTTTAACTTCTCCATACCTGCAATATATCATTATGTTTTTCAGTCAAGAGTACAAAAGACATTCATGACCTAAACTCAGCTTTAGCTTCCAGCAAACCGCTAGTCATTCCCATCTTCTCAACCCAGAGCACAATTTTTACCCTCAAAATTGCACTGAACGCAATTGTGGGCTCCATTTCTATGCTCCAGAGCATAGATCAGGCCTCCAGAAGTGCGTTGCGACCATGAGGATGGGTAGGGGTCCCCCACAGATAGCTAAAGCCCTAATCTCAAAATCCAAACCACCAAAAATGATGAGTATGTTTAGGCCACCTACCTCCAACATGCAGATCCTGATTTTGATGGTCTGTTTGTTTGTAATGATCTCGACAAGATTGAGGGTCGTCTCCTCCTCTCCAAATTCTCCACAACTCACTATGCAAATTAATTGGATTTGGAGGCAAAAATCCCTTTTATAGGAAAAACTCTAGTTTTTTTCGTCGCCCATTGCGACCAAACCGTAGATCCATTTGATGAATTGTCAGCACCGTTGGAAAGATCTCACCAAGTTCTTTAATGAGTCTCTTTTTTTCGTAATTTGAAACTTCACTCAGCCATTCTTTCCATGAGGTGTCACTTTGCCGCCTCTTAAAACTAAATCTCTTCATCTGAGCCACAGGTATTCTAGTACCACTTTACCTTTGCACTAGTTGACTCACATGTCAATTTTTGTCATAAGTAACCATCATTTATTGATGTTTTCATGGTCCCCACCAGGCCTCCCCCATGTGACATCATCATCGAGTCACCCTTATTCAGAGCATCCGAGATGTGTCACCCTTTCACCTTTGGAGTCTGCTCCAAGTCCCCATTGAGTCCTGTTACAGTATTTCATTTGTCGTCGTGTCATGTTTCTCCAATTTCACTCATATTTGACCTCTAGTTCTTTTTCTCTGTGTTTTACGAACCCCCATTTGAGTCACTAACCATCCCCTCTGGAATCAAGTTAGTCGCTGCCAAGTTAACCATTTTTTATGCTGTGAAAATGGAATTCAACAGTCTGCCACTCATCTTGTTTCCTTCCATCATTATCCCTAGTGTTAGTCCATCAGTCACTCTACTACATTCCCTCATGCATTTGTTGAGGATTCCTCATTTCCTTAACTCTGGCAGGCTCTCTTATGTTGACCTCAACACATTTATTCTAGAAGAGTGGTCCAAAGGGTGGTATACCTTGGGACTCATTATTTCCCTTTGAATTGGTTGTTTCTCACGTGCTCTACATCAACTCCTTATCACACGATTGATATTCGTACACTTGATGATTCAATGACCCCAACGATTGTCCCAGTGATTTTTAGGTAACTGTGAGATGTTTCAGACCTCATAAGGGGTGGCCCTTCAGGCAGCCCCCCATATGCGCAAATGACCACATATGTTGATCCAGCCTCTGATGCAGTTCCGCAGATTTGATGGGTTTGGTTTTCACCACTTGTAGTGCCCACAGCATGCATGTCTCCTCCAGATGATCCATTTAGATCTTCAGAGCCCTTTCTTGTTTAGTAGGGATTCCTTGGTTTTGATCCCCCCTCCCCATGTCAGCATGAAGGGCATTATATATCATGTACTCATATGTTATTGTATCTAGTCCTGACCTATATTTTTCGAGGCACATTATGTATATGGGATTCATTATATTATTTTCTGGCCCATTGATGCTAGTGTATCATGTGTCATTTATCATGTATTTTATAGCTCAATCCCACATGGCTGGGCTCACCATTATTCTTTGTACACCGTTATCTCAGTAGGTATGTGTATGCCCCCCCCACCTCATTTGAGATCATTTACTGCCACATAAAAGGAGACTTCTATTCGTTTTATAAGTCTCACCTGCTCCATTATTTGTCCTTCCTTGACTTGCTTTAGCTCTCTCTCTCTCTCTAACTCCCCTTTTGGTGTCTCATGGAAGTGTAATCTACAACATATTTCAGTCATATGATTTGCTCCTAACACTCATACATGTGGGGGAAATATGTTATCAACAAAAAATGATCACCTAGCCATTTCTAACTATGTGGATGAAAATACGCCATGTAGATTTAATTTTACCATAGTAAAATCACTTTCCCTATGGAAAATAATTTAGTAAACCACTTTTATTAAATTATTTTTTGATTTAAATAAAAAAACCCCATGAGAATAATTAGATAAATCATTATTTATTTAATTTTCTCTGGGAATGATTATTAAATCATTATTTAATAATTATTCCTTGTCACATTTGACTAAATCCCTTAGGAATATTTAAATAAATCACTATTTATTTAAATTTCCTTATTTCTATTATTAGAATAATTATTAAATCACGATTTAATAATTATTTTGATTTCACACCTTTCCTATTTCTTGCGAAATAATTAGTAAATTGTTTTATTTGTTAATTATTTCTAAATAAAGGTATTTAAGCATTTTAAATACGTTTTCTCTCTCCAATAAACATAATAAAGGATTCCTAGTTAGATCTGAATTTGGTTAATAATATTTTATTATTCTCCATTTTCAAGACTAACTCCATACTTTGCTATAAAAGGAGGGTTTTTCACATACTGAGAGAGAGAATAAGTTTCTGAAGCATGAAAGATATCAAAGGACCCATCCCATAGAGGGGGACTTATAAACCAATTTGTAGATCTCCTCCTCTAGGTTATCAATAAAGGATTTATTCATTTGAAATAGTCTTTCCAATTGGGTTATTATACTGGATATTTTCTATTGTTTCTTTCTATTTTGGATCGTATCTTCTTTTACTGCAGGTTTTCTATTTTTATTTCAAATCTAAGATGATAGTAGCCATCAACTTGTTTTTAGGGTCACTAGTCACTTGGTGACTTAAATGAGTTATTTTTGGTACACCTTCCAATAATTTTAACACTAACAGTAATTGAAAAATTATGCTCACTAGAGGTTCAAAAATCAAAATCATCTATTTCTCCAAATCTCCAAAAATTCTTAGACAATCATTTCAAGGTATTTGATACTCCCAAAGGCCTCCCACCTATTCATGATCATGATCAAGCTATTCATTTGATTCTAGGAAGTGTTCCTCCAAACATCAAACCTTACAGATATCCCTATGCCCAAAAGAGTGAAATTGAACGTATGGTTACAAAAATTCTAGAGGTGAGTATAATTAAACCTAGTCAAAGTTATTTCTCCACTCCAGTAGTATTGATGCACAAGAAGGATGGATTGTGGCATATGTGTCCAGATTATAGGGAGCTCAACAAGCTCACTATTAAAGATAAATTTCCCATTCTTATCATTGATGAATTTTTGGATGAATTACATGGAGTAATTTACTTCACCAAGTTGGATCATTGTTCAGGATATCATCAAATTAGAATGAATACTAAAGACATTTTTAAAACCACATTCAGAATGCATGACAGTTGTTATGAGTTTTTGTTTGCGCCTTTTTCCTTACTAATGCACCTTCCACATTTCAAGGTTTTATGAATTCCATTTTCAAACCCTTCCTTAGAAAATTTGTGTTAGTATTTTTTTATGATATACTAATCTGCAACAAGTCTTGCTTAATCATGTTCATCATATGGACAGGGTGCTCAAATATTGGAGGAGAAACAATTATATGCAAAAACCTCCAAATGTTTCTTTGGCGTACATGAGGTGGAATATTTGGGTCATATTGTATCTCATGAGGGTGTTAAGGTAGACCTTAACAAAATTAAAGCCATTAAAGAATGAAAATTCCCCACAACCATAAAACATATTCGAGGGTTTCCCGGGTTGACAGTGTGTTATCGAAAGTTTGTTAGGAATTATTGGAGTATAGTAGCACCTCTAACAACATTGTTGAAGAAAGATGCATTTTATTGGACTCTAGAAGCAATTGAGGCCTTTGAACATCTTATAGAGGTTGTGTACCAAGCACCAGCCTTAGCTATGCCAGACTTCACAAAAACATTTATTGTGGAATGTGATGCCTTAGGAAATGGAATTGGTGTTGTTTTAATGTAAGAAGGAAGACCCATCTATTTTGAAAGTTATACAATCAAAGGAAAGTATTTACACAAACCTATTTGTGAGAAGGAAATTGTCGGCAATAGTACATGCAATAAAGCAATGACGACCTTACCTAATGGGAAAACACTTCAAGGTAAAAATAGATCATGATAGTCGTAAATACTTTTTGGAACAAATTTTATCTTCAGAAGAGCAAAAAAAATGGGTTAGAAAGATGTTGGGTTATGACTTTGAAATCATCTATAAAAAATGGAAGAAAAATGTTGTTGTGGATGCACTCTCAAGAATGGATGACGATGTGGAAGAATTACTTTATGCCATTTATATTATCCAACTTGATTGGATAACTGAAGCAAGGGATGAATGGAAGAATGACGAAGAAGTGTGGACACTCATTCAAAAGTTGCAGTAAGATCCGAGTACATCTGATATATTTAGCTAGAAAAATTATTCATTATGGTACAAATATCGCTTATATCTTTGTAATAATTCCTAACTCAAGAAAAATATTCTTTAGGAATTTCACACCTCCCCCTTAGGAGGGCACTCGGTATTTTTAAAAACTTACCACAGGGTCATGAAGGAATTTTTTTGGGATGGCCTTAAATATGATATTCAGAAGTTTGTGGCAAAATGTTTGGTTTTCCAACAAAATAAAGTTTATAAAATTAAGACTCTAGGTCTATTACAACTTTTATCCATTCCAAGTCAGTATTGGGAGGAGGTATCAATGGATTTTATCATAGTTTTAACCAAGTCTAAAGGAAAGAGTGTCATCATGGTGGTAGTTGATAGAATTACTAAGTGTGCACACATTTGTGCATTATCTCATCCTTTTAAATCAAGTACAACTTCCATTGCATTTATGGAAACAATTTAAAATATACATGGAAACCTAAAGTTTGTTGTAAGTGACAGAGATCCCATTTTCACTGGAAATTTTTAGGTGGAATTATTTTCTTGTCCTTGAAATCAATTAGCTCATAGCTCATCTTATCAACCTCAATCTGATGGGAAAATTGAGATAGTGAACAAATGTTTGGAAGGATATATCCATTGCTTTGTATATGATAAACAAAGACAATGGGTCAAGTGGTTACCTCTAGCAACAAAAATGACCCCATTTATGGCACTTTATGGATATCATCCACCATCCATCACATCATATTTAAGATAAAATTATAAGGTTAAAGTAGTGGAAGTTCACATTAGGCATCAACAACAAGTTCTCCAACTATTAAATCATAACCTCACTCTGGCACATATTTGAATGAAAGAATAGGCATATCAACATCACAATGAAATAAGTTTTGATGTAGGCGACTGGGTAGTTTTACGACTACAACCATACAAACAAATGTCCCTCAAGCAAGCTAAGAAGGATAATAAATTATCACCCAAGTATTATGGTCCTTACAAGGTGTTGCAAAATATTGGTACTATGGCATACAAATTGGAGTTGTCTACATCTTCCCAGGTACACCCAGTTTTCCATGTTTCATTCCTAAATAATGTTATTGGAGACAAGCTCCCAGTTCAAACAGTCTTGCCAAAACTTGATGAAGAAGGAAAAATCATATTTCATCCTGAAACAGTCATGGAAATAAGAACCTGACAACTATAGAATCAACTAATGCCAGAGTGTCTCATTAAGTGGAAGAACTTACCCACTAAAGATTCCACTTGGGAGGATGGAAATTTTATACAGAAGCATCCGGAACTACTGAAGCGTTGAGGAAAACAATTTTTTGAAGGAGAGGGGCATGTTATGTCCATATAATACTAGTGTATTCCCCTTATTGTTATCGTTGTGCCCATGTATCCCCCATGTTGTTATTTTTGTGCCCCATAGAAGCCCATTATTGTTATTGTTGTGCCCTTACATTATTATTGTTATGTACAATCTGATTATATTGTGACCACTTAGACTCCTATATATACCAAGGAGGTCTTATCATTTGTATCATCCAAGAATTGTTCATTTATGTAATGTAAAGGAGGCTTCCCCCACAAAGAGGATACTTTTTAAGTCGTTGATCTATCTTTTCGGTGCATCGGCTACATACCACCAACTTAATATAAAATTTCACTTCCCTATGAGGCAGTAACTCTGAAATCTCTATTGGAAATACATCCTAAAACTATTGCAAAACTAGGTACCTCTTCAAGACTTCCACATCCTCGACATCCTTATCTTTAACACTAGAAATATGCGCTACAAACGATACACACACTTTCCTGTAACTGGGCTTTGCCTGTATAGTTGTAACCATTCTAACTGATGTTGCCTTCCTCTTACCCTACAACATTCTTTGTTCTCCACTGTCATCCAAGAACTCAATAGCATTTTCATAACAATCCACCTTAGTCATGTGAATATACAGCCAATCCATACCCATATTGTATGATCCCAACGGAATCACATTCAGATGTGATGATGTAGGCACACCATTCAAAACAAATGCACATGCCCTTACTCAATGATGAATTATTTTCTTAGTACTTGTAGCAAACTGTACCAACCAAGACTCTGCATGCATTTATTTTCTCAAACCACACTTATCCAGTAGGTCAAGGTTAACATAAATATAATTAGATCTAGGGTCAATCAAAATAGAAACAACTTGATCACAAAGCTTACCGTCCATATCGATAATAGATGCCTAGTGATCTGCTTGCCTATTATGTAATGCTGAACAGATCCAAGGAATGTTCTTTCCAACATCCCCAACTATCTACACCTCCTAAGCACTCTAGATATGAGGACTACCACCCTAATATGATGGATAATCCTTCTTGAGATGATCCTTGCCACATATCCAACACTACAACTGTCTCCTATCATCACCTATATTCTACTACTCTCCAGGATGAGACCCATGTCCCTTCTCAACTGAATTAAACTTCTTGTAAGGAACAACATTCTCTTTCTCACCTGCATCCTAAGGTCTTGTTCTCTTTGGTGGTCATTTACCTATAGTCTTGGCATTCCCTTTCTAACCTAGCTTAGACTAGGTCTTACGCTTTAATTTCTTATAATAGTGCTTCAACATCCCAATGACTTCTTCCAACAATCAAGGCTCATCATACTCAATCTAATCCCTAAATTCTAATGGAAATCCACTAACAAATCTCTAAAATTTGGCTTTCTCATCCTTAAGATATGACACATACCTCAACAACTCGAAGAACATAGTTGTGTACTCCTCATCTATCATCAATCCTATCTTCAGCTCATAGAACTCCTTGGCTTTACTATTATAGTACCTCTTTGATAAGTAATTCTTCCTAAAAAGTCCATTAAATTCATGCCAACTCAACTCCTCTGTCCTGATGTCTTTGACATGTTTCACATATTCCCACCAGATGTCTGTTTTCCCTTTAAGATTGAAAATAGCTACCCTGGCCTTCATGTTCTCTGCATAATCATGCAGCTCAAAGAGATTCTTCATCCCAAGAAACCATGCCTTTGCATCTTTCGATTTCTTCAACTCTCCATCAAATGCAGGCGACTTGGATTTCTTGAACTCATCTGGAAAACATCCCTTGTTACTCCTCCTATAAGGATCATAGCAATGATGAACATGATACCTGTATAAACCAGAACTAAAGTAAAACCCATGTCCACTACCTCTCCTATCAAGCGTTTACAAGAATCTTCCATATCTGACTATTTCATCCATGTCTGACCTATGCCCACCATGAGACCTGTTACCATATGCTCCATTAGTCCTATCCTCCTATCCATCACTGGTCTGTGGTTGTTCATGTCTCTAAAAATTTGATAGGCTCTGAAGAAAGAATGCATTGACCTCTACTTGTTTCTCTTATTCCTCGTAAAGTCTCTCCTGTGACTAAATGATCTTGTCATTATCTACTTTGAAACTTATTATCTTTTCCTTCAAACTTCTCAATGTTTCTGTTATGTCTGAAGAGTACTCATCTCTTGGCTACTCATATGATCTATAAGGGGAGTCTCATGAGCTGTAGTCCACCATTTTACTAGTCATATTTCATCTTCTTCTTCCTGCAAGTATACCATGTCATCTAAACCAAAATATAAGCATAATCAACATACCTTAGTGAAGTTTAGGGGAGGCTATCTCATTTGAAAAATCAATCAATATTAGCGTGATACATGTATATACATAATCCTATCAATATATCAACATCATGCATGACAATACCAGTTACATACCATGACCTCATGCACAATAACCATAACTATGACAATGCATTCATTACAACCACATAGACAGCTAACATGCATGCTTGAAAAGCACATTCTGCACGTCCATGTAGTCCAAGTAGTGAACCATGCTCTGATACCAATTTCTAACCACCCCTCCCACATTTACTCACTTTAACTGCCCTGTCGGGGTAAAAATGAGCTTAGGGCTTCTATGACATGAATCAACCTCTTAAGTATAGTTAAGTAAGTGGAATCGAGAATCTGAAACTTTACTGACCTTCCTCAGGAGCTACAGGATCCCCAGGAGCCAAACAACCACTCCAGGTTCCATAACCCTAAGTTAACTTTATTTTTGAGTGATTTGGATTCCCATTCACTTTCATAAGAAGGAAAGACAATGATTGTAAGCCTCTAGTCACATGGATAACCCCACCTCCTAACAACTATAGTTTAGATTTCCCAGTTCTGAGAATGCGACCCGAGAACCTAAGCCATTTTTTCAAGGCTACTATCCAAACCTCTACCCAAAATTTGATAGAACTTTCCAAAATGATGAATGACACCAAGACAAAGGCATTAATACAAAAATTAGTCAAGAAATTGACCTAACTAGGCCTAACCATAATATATATTTCATCAAACACATTGTGAACATGAAATCTAGAGGACATAAATGCATATATGAACATAGGGGTCTCATACTTATCTGAGAATCGTCAAGAAGGTCTAATTCCCTCTTCCAATAATTGAAATAACATATATTAGGTCATGCATTCAATAACCATTCATTTACCAATCAAAACATGATAAGAGCCATTACTAGAATCTGTCATAAAACCATGCTTATAACCAACATTTAACCAAAATAATAGCAATGATAGAACAACCATCAAAGCCACATAATAGCAAGTGCATTTACTCATAAAATAAAAGATGAAAAAAGATCTTATTAGCATATTCAAAATACAACTGAGTTATAAACTTCCACATGCCACCCAACCATAGACTGGGTTGAATCAAATCTTTCTTTCAGCCAATCACCCTCGTGCCATATTCCAAGCATGAGTATGGGACTCACAACAAAACAAATAGGGATTCCTCATAATTTAATGCAATCCCACCAAAACTGGTCAAGGGAGTCCTAGGCTTGAAACACTCACCTACATAACCAGCCTTTACCACAATCCCTCCATTACCAGTCAAGGGATTCCTAAGCCTAAACAAAAACACTACCAGGCTTTAGTGCAATCCCTCCAAAACTGGTCAAGGGATCACTAGGCCCTAAAAATTTTTGGATGCCTCCAGATTTCCTCACCAATACCTTGAAGAAATTTTCTTATATCCACCCTCAAGATTTACTACAATCTCACCATTACTGATCAAGGAAAACCTAGGCCGTTGGGAATTTTCCTAATAACACCTCACCTGGTTCCAAAACCATCTGGAAATCCAAAGCTCAACTAATGAAATGTCCCCATCAGACCATGGCTATCTGGAAATAGCAAGGGAAGGATGAAACTAGTCTCACACCTAGGAAAACCCATTCCAGTGACAACAAGAGAACCAAATACACACATGCATATACCATGCATACCAAAACTAGCAAGGGAACCATACATGCAATCGATACCTACAAATTTATCTCATTATAGATGCTTGATTCAAATATTCCTTTCTTGATCCTTACATTTCGTTGTCTTCCTTCCCTTCCTTTTCCTTCCTTACTCCAACGCTAGATTTCTCCAAGAATGATTTAAGTGTGAAAGAGTATGAGAGAGAGAGAGAGAGAATAGAGATAGAGCTCCAAAACTGAACTGACTAAAGTTGTGAACTGATCCTCAAAAGCCCTTTTATCATTGAGGCCTCTATTTTCTTCATTTCCCTTAATTTTTCTTGGATTTCCTCCTCATGTGCAACTTGTGACCTTTCACCTCCCTTTTCTCCTATTTTCCTTTGTTTTGATAAAACAAATGACAATTAATGCCTCTTTACCTTTCCAAAGCCTTTTCCAATTTCCGCTTAGCCATTATAAACCAAATGAACACCCACTAGGATGTTTTTTCCCAAAATTTAGCCTGAAATATGTTCCATGACCTTGGTATTATTTTGTCTTTATTAACTTTATTACATGAACTTCTAACCCGGGGTTGTTACAATCACAACTTTGAAATACAGTTTACAAAAGATGCATTAAAGTGTGCTTGTCATCGTGAAACTTCCTCCCTTCCTCCCATTTGTATTATATGTGTGTGAATCTTCCTCCCATTTTCATTATGCTTCATGCATGTTTATGTTACATAAGAATAAATAAAAATGAATGAATGTGTTTTTGAAAAGTGTAACTAGGTTCGGTCTTCATAATGACATGTGTAATTGTGATATTATGTAATTGATGAAAAGAAGAAAATATTATTATTATTGTAATGCTTGTGTCATGGGTTTCATGAGCAATGAATTTTATTTTAGTGATGGCTCCCATTGTCAGCCTTTAGGATTTGTCATCTAGTCATAAAAGTCAAATTAAGTCTATGTCATGTATGAAGGACCCTTCTTGGGCATGTTACATTTTGTATGAGTCATTAGATAAGTATAAATAGTCCTCCAAGACAAGCAAAATTATCTCCCTTCAAGTTAGCTTCAAAGTGGAATTAATTATCTCCTCCAACAAACATGCTGGATCACCTTCTTCAAGTTGGCTAATTTGAGGGGGATACTACTATAAATAGGGAGCTTGGCCTAAGTTCAAAATATAGAAAATTTGGACAAGAATAAGACTATAGTAAGAAGTGAGAAGGAGTAAAAGAATATTCCTCCCAACATGTGAAATAAAGAAGAAATAAGATCAAGGTTCTTAGTGTATTTTTGGGATTGTATTAAGGGTAAAAAACCTATATACTTGCTAGAAGTATGTTGCAGCAGTGAAGGCCAAGGAGAAGCTTGTTATAGTAGTGAAATCTATGGAGAATTCTATTGCAGTAGTGGAAGCAAAGGAGAAGTTCATTCCTCCCAGGGAGCCAAATTGGAAGAAGGGCTAGTCAATAAGGTTGTGAATTAACGAAAAAGATTGCAGACCTAATTCAAGAAGGTCGAAGGTCTAAAGCAAAAGGAAGCCAAGGTTGAAGAAGAAGCCGAGAAGGAGGAAGGAGCATAAGGTTGACTATTTTTTACTAAGGATCTTGTGTCTTGGTCTTGGAGTGGAAAATAGGTCAAGGGTCTTGGTCTTGGTATTCATCAATTTTGGTTTTCCTCTCAAGTGGGAGAGGTTTTGGCCCTGTCTGATAGCCTATATTCTGTGTCTCTTGGCTCTTTATGGTTTATGCATTGGTAGTTGTTTGATGAATAAGAACACTAATAAACTAAGTAAAAGAGGATACTAATATAAACAAGTAAAAATCATTCACAAGAAGTTACTAATAGAAGAGAAATCACTTAATTGTTATGCCCTAGATTTTTCAATAGGTATCAGAGCTAAGGTGACTAAGTCAAGGAAGGGAATCTTATCAAGGTACACTCAAGGATCAAATCTCAAGGAATGCATCAAACTGAATATCATCTTGAAATGAAAGGAAGCATCAAAACCCTACATCTACTGAAGTTTAAGTGTTTTGAAGAGTATTAATCCAAAGGAAGCTAGATGAAAAGCTGGTGTCATTGCGCTCACTGTGGGATCAAGGATCACTCTTGAATAAAACTACCTTCATCAAGGAGAATTTTTCTATCCTCTATATCATCATGAACATCAAGGAAGCAACAAGAATAAGGATCATCCTATCAAGTAAGTATATTTATTTCGAAATATGAATTGTCAAAATGTCTTTTTGCAAGGAAAAAAACAAATTAGTTGGATCTTCAAAGTATATTGCATGGAAGAAAAGGACATATCTGAATCTCATTGAAAATGAGGTTATGGAACATGTCAAAGGTTTTATAACTAAACCATTAAAGGAAGATGCTCAAGCTCTTGCCAAGTATATGAAAAGGGAAGTTAGGGATCAAAGGATTCTCATAGAATCCATCAAGGATCCCCTCATCCCATATGTATCTAAACTCGAAACTTCAAACGAAATCTATGACAAAATGTTAGAGTTGTATTCTATAATAAATGTTGGTGAAGTCATATCATTAAGGAAATAACTCTACAAGCTCAACATGTCAAGGGAAGATGGAATAGCCTCATACTTTATGAGGATATCTGAGATCCAGGATCAACTACAAGAGCTGGGAGAAGTCATGTCTGATAGCAAAATGACTATAGTTGAATTAAATACACTACCGAAGGAGTGGGGTAACTTTGCTTCAAGTATTTATGGGAGGAAGTAAGCTACTACATTCTAGGATCTATAGTCACGGTGAAAGATTGAAGAATCTATACTAAAGTCTAAATCTTATGTGGGAGAAGGTGAGCAAAATCAAGATTATGTTGCAATGACAAAAAGAAAGGGACAATTTGGAAAGTTTGGTCCTCGAAAAAGAAAATAAGAGCATGGCTAAAATATAATGTTATGGGTGTCAAGAATATGTGCACTATAGGATAGATTGTCCTAAGCTTAAGAAGGACAATAACAAAAGAGGAAGAGAAGAAGCCCACATCACCAAGGAGGTGGAGGAAGCTGAAAAGAATAAATACATGAAGGAGGAAGTAATAGATCTGCACTATTGAGATATTCTTCCTTACATAAGTTGAAGGATAATTGAGATATTGAGATATTCTTAATATATTGTAACTTTATTAATATTTTGATATATTCTTATCGACATATATCAACCACATTTATTCATGTGGTTGAGCTAGTTTAGAGGGTAAATAAAGGAATTATGTTGAAGAAACCCTAGTTTCTTGAGGGAACCTAAGTACAATAATTTGCCTAGAATATTACATAGGGCCCCATTGGGAGCTAGGTTCATGTCGATCAACCACCATAGTGACAATGAAAATAAAGATTTATCCCTTTTCACTCCAATTAAAACACCAATTTAGAATTAGTTGGTCAAAGGTGGAGTGAGGATTACGGCTCGAATAGAACTAGTCAAAGTTTAGATAGAAGAGTTAGTTCAAAGGTCCCAAACAAAAATTTTACCGATCTTTAAACATTAAAAACCAACATCATATAATAGGTTGGAATTCCAAGTATCAGCCCCCCAGAGTTTCATATACCAATTCATGTGCAAATTTTAGAGATTTTAACCCTTACATAAAAACTTCATGCAGTGGGAAAAAAACCAACCTCAAGACACTGACATTTTTTAGTTTGATTAGTGTGCTGGTGGAAGGTTGGATGTGGATGACAGTTTCTAATTCAACATAGTTTTTCTCTCCTTGATCGAGTTCCTCAGCCGTGATTGAAAAGAATGCATGCACAAACTACAACACAACAATTATAACATCTTAAAGGGAGCTAGATCAAGATATAGCTTGATCGAGCTCCTTTTCATATGACACTTTCATATCATGGAAAGAGAGAGCTCAATCAAGATCCCTTTTTGAAAACCCCACTCCCCAATGGAATGCCTCATTCACCATGGGTTACATATGAGCTCGATCAAGGCTTCCTTTTTCTTTCGTACCCTTAACATGCTTGCCAAAAAGTGTAACCCACCTCTGTACCAAGACCCAAATTGCAATAAAATAGGACATCGATATTTACAAGAAAATCTCAGGCATCATTTTTGCTAGGGATTCGCCTCAAGTTCACAACAAATGAAGCATTTCCCTACTATAAAATACTCCTGCCATGGATGAACACAATCCATGATTTTTTTATTTGTCTTTCCCAACATATGTCCAACAATTAAAGACCACTTGCATGTCAATTGGATAAGAACAAGCCTATACATCTATCGAAAAAGATCTTGATGTAGGCCAATGGAGCTTTTTCTTTCTAATATATATATATATATATATATATATATATATGGATAGGGCCAAAGCCTTATAAAATGACTGGATTCAAGTTTTCTTTAGAAAAAGAAAAACTATTGCTCAAGATTGCACATATAATATATGTGGAAAGAAAGGGAAGAGGCTCTTTTCAAAACCGTTGAGTTAAAAAATTTATATCAAATTCCACCACACAATAGCCACCGTAGCCAAGACCAATATATATAACCTTAGCACCAACACCTATGATAAAAGTCACAAGATTGTTTATGTGGCAAAACTCTAACCACTGATGTTTTTGTTTGATGCAAAATCCTTAGCATCAACACTTGCAATAAACTACTTATGTGACCACACTCTGTGAACATAAAATTAGCCTCTGATGAGTTTGTACCGAGTAACCCTGCTGAGAACGTATTGTGTTCCCCACTTGTATTTTGAGGGAAATAAATATCTGAGATGGGCATAATTCCTGTCAAATGCCACTTCTCTAATTTCCTATTGATTGTTGACCCCAGCAATAATGTTTTGTCCTAGGCATTTGACTGACCCTCTCTTGTGATGATCTCTACAATGGGAAATTCGATGATAATTTCATTTTTCCTCTTCGTCACTCACCACCAAAGATTCTATCATGGTGATTTCAAATTGAGTTACCCCGCGATTTGAAACCCAATCATGTGTAAGAACTTCCATGGTGATTTTTTCTCGGGAAATATTGTCTTATGATGGGAATTGGTTTTGTCCTCCTAACCCAATTAATTGAAAAACTCCTCTCTAACAAAACTAATTTTCATCCCCTTCCACTCTATTATGAGAAAGGCTCGACACAAGTTTTTTATAGGAATTTTAGTAGAATTTAAATGAACACATAGAGTGTCCCCATTCCACCATTTCTATCACATTTAATCATAAATAAAGCACATGATTTATAGATAATTTGGAATACACTCATAGAGGAATCATAGAGGAAAAATTGATCCCAGTATGCACATTTTTTACACATAAATCTTCTCACCACACTCTTTGTCTCTTATTAATTCAAGGTTTCAATAAAATGCATCATAAAGTTGCTCTAGATCCAGAAGATCAGTATCAAATGGCCAAACATGGCATATAATTAACAAATTACGACAAATTTTAATGTTGATCAAATTACATGGCAATAAAATAAAATCGATCCTAACAATCCTACATATTGAGGAACCAACTCCTCTCATAAAAGGTTTTGACCTTCTTGGTCAATTGATTTTTTTACAAATGCTCCTACATCATACTCCCAAGGAATAAGGAATTCATGGGCTCCTGCCCATGAGATCTTTAATATATTTGCTACTTCTGTAATAATGTTTTTTCAAGTAGCCTAGCTATAGGATAGTCTTTACACTTGACCAAATATTTGTAATAATCCTTGCCCCTTGTCTTCTTAATCAATATTTTATCTAAATCTTCTCTAGCTACAAAGGTTTCATTGTTTTTAACCGCTTCTTCCATTGAATCTATTGTTGTCCATTGTCATCTGTTGTTCGTACTACTTCATCCGATTAATATTTGTAAAGGTCTATAACATTCAAAATGGTAGAGATTCCAATCCTTGGTGGAAACTCAATTTCATATGCGTTTGCTGAAAATATCCTAAGGATATTACAAGGACCACTTTTCCTCAATTTCATTTTATTATATTCTCCTATCAAAAATCTCTCTTTTCTTAGATGTGCTAAAACTAATTCTCCCACTTCAAAGGTTGGTTATCTCCTATTCAGGTATGTTGCAGTTTTGTATTTGAGGTTGTTGTCTTGTAACTATTTTTTTACTTGTTTAGGATCTCCTTCATAACTATAAAAAAATATTCACCTATTGCACTCCTTTATTCAGCTCTTTCCAAACTTCTAAGCTCATGAACTCCTCTTAGGTGTGTTCCATACATAATTTGGAATGGAATCTGGCTAGTAATTTTGTTCGGAGAATAATTGTAGGAAATTTGAGCCTGGAAAAGAGCCTAACCCAATTGTTTGGGATGGTACCTGTTAGTACTCAAATCTGCCTTAGGTTGAAGGAAGGCAGGATTCAAGATAACACCATACCACGCTCAGCCTTGTAGCTAGCCCTACGAGGACAGGAGAGGGCTCTCTCCGGGTCAACTTAGAAAAAATACTCAATAGGGTCCGAGATGACTTAAAATAAGAACTGATTTTAGGCTAGGTAAATAAATATGAAAGAGGTATTTTGATGAATGACTGAGTTTTCTAGGATGTATGGGACCAAGGAACAGCATGAGCAGAGAATTTAACTCAAAGACGCAGATTATTTCGTGAGGCAAGATAGGCAGAAAGTCTAGCAATTAGTTTTGAAATAATATGAGGAGGAGAGATTTCTTAAGAGGGTGAAAAGGGCATAAATACATGAATCCTTTTCAATAGAAGAAAACATAGAACGTGAAAACATTCCCAAGGAAGAGCAGTAAACTGAATTCTACCTTTTCTTACTTAGAAGCTTTCACTGGAAATGAATATGAATGAACTATGAAACATAACGAAATACATATGAAACAAAAAGAAAATACATTTGCTAAACTCACGCCACAGGAATCTCATGAACCAGAGCTGCAATATTTCATTAATTCTCTGTCAAAATGTACAGTGAGTGACTGATTTTCTCTCCCACCGTTTCCCAGAAACTCCAACCAACTCTTTACAAATGATTTTTCATACAATAAATAGACTCTGCCATCAGGAAATGGATCGACCCAAAGTTGAGGAGTTTTTAAATCATTACAAACTTTCATGAAAAATGTTTTTAAACTTTGCCTTTGATGCTGGGAAAAATGTATTTTTAATGAACGGGCTCATTTGGAGAAAATTGCAAATCGACATCTCGCGGAGCGGAAGTGATTTTGGCCTTTGGGTCTCTGTGCGTTGCGCCAAAAGATGTATGCATCGTGCCACGTTGGAGGTGGTTCTGAGGCACTTCCTGAAGTCCAAATTGAGCCCAAGTATTCTTGTTGGAAAGCCCTTCCTATCTACTTTCCAACCCAAGTGGCATTTCTAAATTTGGATGCAATTTTCCTCTTCAAAACTACAATCTCCCAAGACTGCTTCCTGTGTGTCAAAATAGGGGCAGAGAGGTCATTTTTTGGGTGTTTTTGACCTCTTGAGGACTCAAAAATTGCCCAAACTTCTTGGCCATGCACCAGCAGTCATAATTTTCCATGGAAAATCCAAAAATATAAACTTTTTGTCATTTGGATCTCCCTAGTGAAATCGCGCGCCAGGTGGCACGACGCACAAGGAGAAAAAACCTATTTCTTGTGCACAAAATTTCAAAACACAAAAATGTGCTCCAAATTTCTTGAAATTTGGGCTGTACCTGTTTTATGACATGTCATGCTGAACCAACGAAGCCTCGGCCAAGATTCGGAGCCGATCTTGCTCTTTTTTCCTCTTTTGTCTTTTTGTCACCTTCCTCAATTTCGCCTTTAGGCTCTTGATTCTTGCTTTGGAGCTCATGTTTCGGGCCATGTAATGGTGAGTCATGCACCTCAGCATTGCTTTTTCCCTATTAGCCTTCTCTGCTAGCTGCTCCAAGTGAACATTCACTTTCTCTAAAACATACTCTCGGTCCTCATCTCTTTGCTCAATAGGTCTACCTTGTGCTGCCATGATGTGTTGCCGGTTTTCCTTGATCAGTTGCAACTCTATCTCAGCTTTCCAATCCTCAAGTTGTTTGTTCCTCTACTCCAGGTATGTCATATTCCATTTGGCTCTCTCCAAGTCAAGGGATAAGGCTTGGATCTCGGATTGCTGCTCCTGGATGATCTCTTTAAGCTGTGCACCTTGCGGATCCACATTTGTATCATCACCATGAAGGAGAATGATGTCGGTCTCTCGTTCACCTCATGGCCCCTCATCATGCATTGGCTCCTTACCTCTATCCTGTACCTATAGTGCTGATGTCAAAAGTGAGTCCCCTTCCACCCCGGGTGGAGATAACACTCGCTTTGCTGCTGCAAACAAATGTCTAGCGCCCCTCTAATATGTGACGAATATCGGCACACTGGCGGTCTCATGGTGCTTGTACTGATGAGAAGGTCCCCCTGTCCCAAATCTAGTCTCTGAAGGTCCTTGTGAAGCTCGGAAGAAGTCACGGGAGATGAAATCATCCCAAGTGATACCCTGTAGATGAAGCTGATGCACAACCAAAATCTTGATGAGAATAAAATGATAAACACTATTAAGTTGCTGCTGAGGGGTTTTATGCTGTATAAAGGTGGTCATCCTCTCTATGTTCCAGCAAATGAAATATGGAATGTTCATCATCCATACCCTGGTGAAATGCATGAGCAACCTGATGTGATAATCATAAAGACGAGAGAATCGTCCCTCACAGCTGAAATATTTCATAATCAATCTCATTAGTGGAGCATATTCATCTTTCAGATATCAGAATGGAAAGACTCTTTTAAGCTGCCTCAAGGAAGTGGTTTTAATATATGGCTCATAATAATGCCGACCAATCTTCTGCTTCTTGTTCCATGGTTCTCCAATGTTCATTATGTCGGTTTCTAATGAGACAGATTCTAGTGTAAGTGTGAACGTGACACGAGCTAAAGTAGCCTGATCTGCATGTAAGTGCAGCATGAATAGACGAGCCAGCTCATGATGAAATTGAACACTAGACACCTTTTGACAAAACTCAAAGCATGACTGATGTTGGAAACATGACATAGCAAGAGGGCAGGCCTGCAATTCTGTAAGGGTGGTCGGTTCTTCTCTAACATGTATGCCACTTTTGTGAGGCCTCCAGGGAGCCTGTTCTTCCAAGGATGAGTCGCTTTGGGTTTCCATTTCATAGTTCGATACATGCTCAGATGCCATGAGTGTTGTTTTTCCACTACCTTAGAGAAAAAGATGCTGGTGATAAAACTATGTTTGGACAGCTTTTGTGATGTGTTGAAACCTGCCACCAAGGGGAAAAATGCAACAAGGGGCTGTTAGGAAGGAGAATAATATGAAGGGATTAGGGACTATGAGGAGGAACTTTATTTAGGGACATGTAGGGGGTTTAGGAAATTTTATATAGGATAGGGTTTGGGGTTTTACATTTGAAAAATGAGCGGAGGGGATAGGGAATATGAGTTTAGTAACATTTTAGGATATGGAAAAATGGGAAAAATGGAATAGGGAATAAGGGAATGATGGAAATAAGGGAAAAATGAAATGGAGGAGGAACCTTGGCACCAACACAATGAATTTGCAATCCTAACAGCAATTGTTTTGATGGTTTTAAGTGGTAGGGTTTAAGAGTTTTTGTTGCAACCATAAGCAGCCATAAACCTTCATCATACTAACACAAAAATGGAATAAACACTGAGAGATTGACCCCACCTGGAAAATTCAAGGGATTAAAAGGCAATTTTTTGCAATTCTGAGCAAAATCGGGCTTTTATGTGTATGCGCCACGCAGCATACCCAGTGTGCCACGTTGTTTGAGTGCGCCACGCCCATGTTATTTAACACTGTATGGTCGCGCCCAGTCCGCCGCTCTCCCTCAGTGCGCCGCGCCACTCCGCCTGTGCGCCGCGCCTGTCAAGACACCTCCAACTTCATCCAAAACGTGCGCTGGCTCACCAAATTCCTTTGAAATGATTTCTCTCCGACCTTGGCATGTAAAATGACTTTGATTCTTATGAGAAAATCTATATAAGGGCATGGAGTCATGGGTTTGATTTTTGTTTCTTCAAAACCCACTTTGTAATGTTTCATTTTGGCACTTTTTCCACAACTTAATACAACTGTGTATTTCACCTTCTCTTTTTGGATTTTTGACTAAAATGATGAAATTTTTGGCAATTTTTTGCAGGAGTAGCTGTCATGGCATTTGGAAAAGGATGACTAGAACCAGCTTTTCAAGTGCTTCATGTTGGAGAAATTTACATATTTATCATCAACATTAATTTGACGATTTCCTCTTCAAAATAGAGTTTTGAAGAGGAATAACCCTTGAGCATTATGGATGATGAAAATCTGGAGATGAAACTTATTGAACCCCCCTCTGGCCTGTTGGCATGTTTGGGTACTTGGAAAACATGACTTATGAAACCCTATACCTATGACTGATATGATTTTTTTCCCATTAAAATACCAAATATTGATTGTCATTTAATGAACTTTGATGAACAGAGCTGAGCCAGCAGGTACAAAGCATGAGGGGTAATGATTGGCAAGACCCTTCCATCCGATTTATGGCATGCCCCTAGCGGAATGTAGCTGAGTGAATGGAGCGAGACACCTAAAAATGAAATGCAGAAAGAGTTTTGATCTCGGATGGAGGACTGACAAGACCGACTCCAACATTGGCTCCAATGGGGATGGTAGCTCCGTGGAGGTGCCAAGAACAGCAGATCTTTGGGAGAGCAAACAGTGCCTTCGTCCATTGGGCTATGGAGTCGTCATTTCGACAAACAACACGAATCTCTAGACTCATTTATTAACATGAAACTTGACCCAACTAACTCAAATTTGAACTTAACATGACTCAAAGACTGACTAGACAAACTCAAACTAAAACTGAAATAAAATGGTATTTACAGTGACAATGGAAACAACACAAAACTTTTCAGGAATTGTACCGCTTGAGCAGCCAACCATTGATCGGCCCTCCTAGACAATCTTCTGCGTTCATTTCCTTCAGAAGAAAGGCATTCTGACCCCGATATGCTGCAATCTTGAAGGAACCCTTCCTGAGATTCTCGAATTTACCGTGCTTACCTTTCTCCTCGTTCCTCGCATCCCACTTCAGCACCACATCGTCCAATTGAAATTTGTCCACCTTTTCTTTTTTGTCATAAATTTTCTTAATCTTCTACTACAACTTGGATGTGTTTTGGAAAACTTCCTCCCTGGTCAACTACAAATTTTCATGATCGTCTTTATGCTGCTGAAGTGGTTTTTCATACAATGCTTCCATGATTTCTCCGTCCATTAAGTCATCACGCCCATAAAAATTCTCAAGATCTTCAATAAAACTATGAACATGGCTACAACAGTCCTAAACTAAAGGCAAGGATGGATACGATTCTTTATACCTTTCAAAGAATATAGAAGCAGGTGGCAAACTTTCATACCAAGATCGGGCTTCGTCTTCCAGAGTAGCCATAAGCATTTTCATCAAACAGTCTTCAGGAAAATTGATCCTTAGTTTATGCACATGAATGTGAAATTTCACCAGATGAAGAGCAGCGTCATTACCTTCCACATTTCTGAACATAGGAAAATTATTAAGCCAATCCACCTTGGGCATTTTATTCGGAAAACCTGGGATGTGATCTCGACTCATGGGAGCGTATCTTCTTGCAACCCGCTCCATTTTGAAAATATCGAAGCTACTGATCTCTCTGCAGTGGAGTCACCATGAAGCATCGATTGCTATATTCTTCAGTGAATGGAGTCGCCAGGTGAATGATTTCAGCCTTCTTATGTCTGATTGTTGTCCACCATCAACCATCAGATCTGAACTTGATAGATGTACCAGGGCAAGACAATCTTCAAGAAAACCATTTTCTTCCCTAGTGGAGTCGCCACTATGTTAGTTCTCAAATCTTCCTTAGGCTGAAGGAAGGTAGGATTCAAGATAACACCATACCACGCTCAGCCTCGTAGCTAGCCCTACGAGGATAGGAGAGGACTCTCTCTGGGTCAACTCAGCAAAAATACTCAATAGGGTCTCAGATGACTTAAAATAAGAACTGATTTTAGGCTAGGTAAATAAATATGAAAGAGGTATTTTGATGAATGACTAAGCTTTTTGGGATGTATGGGACCAAGGAACAACATGATCAGAGAATTTAACTCAAAGACACAGATTATTTCGTGAGGCAAGACGGGCAGAAAGTCTAGCAATTAGTTTTGAAATAATATGAGGTGGAGAGATTGCTTAAGAGGGTGAAAAGGGCATAAATACATGAATCCTTTTCAACAGAAGAAAACATAGAACGTGAAAACTTTCCCAAGGCAGAGCAGTAAACTGAATTCTACCTTTTCTTACTTAGAAGCTTTCACTGGAAATGAATATGAATGAACTATGAAACATAACGAAATACATATGAAACAAAAAGAAAATACATTTGCTAAACTCACGCCACAGGAATCTCATGAACCAGAGCTGAAATCTTTCATTAATTCTCTGTCAAAATGTACAGTGAGTGACTGAGTTTCTCTCCCACTGTTTCCCAGAAACTCCAACCAACTCTTTACAAATGATTTTTCATACAATAAATAGACTCTGCCATCAAGAAATGGATCGACACAAAGTTGAGGAGTTTTTAAATCATTACAAACTTTGATGAAAATGTTTTTAAACTTTTCCTTTGATGCCAGGAAAAATTTATTTTTAATGAATGGGCCCATTTGGAGAAAATTTCAAATCAACATTTCGTGGAGCAGAAGTGATTTTGGCCTTTGGGTCTCTGTGCGTCGCGCCAAAAGATGTATGCGTCGCGCCACTTTGAAGGTGGTTTTGAGGCGCTTCCTGAAGTCCAAATTGAGCCCAAGTATACTTGTTGGAAAGCCCTACCTGTCTAATTTCCAACCCAAGTGGAATTTCTAAATTTGGATGCCATTTGCCCCTCCAAAACTACAATCGCCCAAGACTGCTTCCTGTGTGTCAAAATAGGGGTAGAGAGGTCATTTTTTGGGTGTTTTTGACCTCCTGAGGACTCAAAAATTTCCCAAACTTCTTGGCCATGCACCATCAGTCATAATTTTCCATGGAAAATCTAGAAATATAAAATTTTTGTCATTTGGAGCTCCCTAGCGAAAGCGCGCGCCAGGTGGCGCGGCGCACAGGGAGAAAAAACCTGTTTCTTGTGCACAAAATTTCAAAACGCAAAAATGTGCTCCAAATTTCTTGAAATTTGGGTTGTACCTTCTCTATTACATGTCATGCTAGATCAATGAAGCCTCAACCAAGATTCGGAGCTGATCTTTCTCTTTTTGCCTCTTTTGTCTTTTTGTCACCTTCCTCAATTTCGGCTTTAGGCTCTTGATTCTTGCTTTGGAGCTCATGTTTCGGGCCATGTAATGGTGAGTCATGCACCTCAGCATTGCTTTTTCCCTATTAGCCTTCTCCACTAGCTGCTGCAAGTGAATGTTCACTTTCTCTAAAACATACTCGCAGTCCTCATCTCTTTGCTCCATAGGTCTACCTTGTGCTGCCATCATGTGTTGCCAGTTTTCCTTGATCAATTGCAACTCTATCTCAGCTTGCCGATCCTCAAGTTTTTTGTTACTCTACTCCAGGTATGTCATATTCCATTTGGCTCTCTCCAAGTCAAGGGATAAGGCTTGGATCTCTGATTACTGCTCCTGGATGATCTCTTTAAGCTGTGCACTTTGCGGATCCATATCTGTATCATCACCGTGAAGGAGAACAAAGTCGGTCTCTCGTTCACCTGATGGCCCCTCATCATGCATTGGCTCCTTACCTCTGTCTTGTACCTGTAGTGCAGATGTCGGAAGCGAGGCCACTTCCACCACAGGTGGAGATAACACTCGCTTTGCTGCTGCAAACAAATGTCTAGCGCCCCTCTGATATGTGATGAATACCGCCACATTGGTGGTCTCATGGTGCTCGTACTGATGAGAAGGTTCCCCTGTCTCAAATCTAGTCTCTGGAGGTCCCTGTGAAGCTCGGAAGAAGTCACGGGAGATGAAATCATCCCAACTGATACCCTGTAGATCAAGTTCATGCACCACCAAAATCTTGATGAGAGCAAAATGATATACACTGTTAAATTGTTGCTGAGGGGTTTTATGCTATATAAATGTGGTCATCCTCTCTATGTTCTGGCAAATGAAATATGGAATGTTCATCATCCGTACCCTGGTGAAATGCATGAGCAACCTGATGTGATAAGCATAAAGACGAGAGAATCGTCCCTCACAGCTGAAATATTTCATAATCAGTCTCATTAGTGGAGCATATTCATCTTTCAGATATCGGAATGGAAAGACTCTTTTGACTTGCCTCAAGAAAGTGGTTTTAATATATGCCTCATAATGATGCCGATCAATCTTCTGCTTCTTGTTCCATGGTTCTCCAATGTTCGATATGTCGATTGCTAATGAGATAGATTCTGGTGTAAGTGTGAAGGTGACACCAGCTAAAGTAGCCTGATCTCCATGTAAGTGCAGCACGAATAAACGAGCCATCTCATGATGAAATTGAACACTAGCCACCTTTTGACAAAACTCAAAGTATGACTAACGATGGAAACATGACAATGTAAGAGGGTAGGCCTGCAATTCTGTAAGGGTGGTTGGTTTTTCTCTAACATGTCTGCCACTTTTGTGAGGCCTCCGGGAAGCCTGTTCTTCCGAGGATGAGTCGCTTTGGGTTTCCATTTCATAGTCCGATACATGCTCAGATGCCATGACTGCTGTTTTTCCACTGCCTCAAAGAAAAATATGTTGGTGATAAAACTGTGTTTGGACTTCTTTTGTGATGTGTTGAAACCTGCCACCAAGGGGGAAAATGCAACAAGGGACTGTTAGGAAGGGGAATAATATGAAGGGATTAGGGACTATGAGGAGGAACTTTATTTAGGGACATGTAGGGGGTTTAGGAAATTTTATATAGGGTAGGGTTTGAGGTTTTACATTTGACAAATGAGCAGACGGGATAGGGAATAGGAGTTTAGTAACATTTTAGGATAGGGAAAAATGGGAAAAATGGAATAGGGAATAAGGGAATGATGGAAAGAAGGGAAAAATGAAATGGAGGAGGAACCTTGACACCAACACAATGAATTTGCAACCCTAACAACAATTGTTTTGATGGCTTTAAGTGGTAGGGTTTAAGAGTTTTTGTTGCAACCATAAGCAGCCATAAACCATCATCATACTAACACAAAAATGGATTAAACACTGAGAGATCGACCCCACTTGGCAAATTCAAGGGATTAAAAGGCAATTTGTTGCAATTCTGAGCAAAATCGGGCTTTTATGTGTATGCGCCGCGTAGCATACCTACCGAGTGCGCCGCGCCCGTGTTATTTAACACTGTGTGGTCATGCCCAGTGCGCCGCGCTCCCTCAGTGCGCTGCACCACTCCGCCTGTGCGCCGCGCCTATCAAGACACCTCCAACTTCATCCAAAACATGTGCTGGCTCACCAAATTCCTTTGAAATGATTTCTCTCTGACCTTGGCATGTAAAATGACTTTGATTCTTATGAGAAAATCTATATAAAGGCATGGAGTCATGGGTTTGATTTTTGTTTCTTCAAAACCCACTTTGCAATGTTTCATTTTGGCACTTTTTCCACAACTTAATACAACTCTGTATTTCACCTTCTCTTTTTGGATTTTTGACTAAAATGATGAAAATTTTGGCAATTTTTTGCAGGAGCAGCTGTCATGGCATTTGGCAAAGGATGACCAAAACCAGTTTTTCAAGTGCTTCATGTTGGAGAACTTTACATATTTATCATAAACATTAATTTGACGATTTTCTCTTCAAAACAGAGTTTTGAAGAGGAATCACCTTTGAGCGTTATGGATGATGAAAATCTAGAGATGAAACTTGTTGAACCCCCCTCTGGCCTGCTGGCATGTTTGGGTACTCAGAAAACACGACTTATGAAACCCTAGACCTATGACTGATATGATTTTTTTCCCACTAAAATACCAAATATTGACTGTCATTTAATGAACTTTGATGAACATAGCTAAGCCAGTAGGTACAAAGCATGAGGGGTAATGACTGGCAAGACCCTTCCATCCAATTTATGGCATGCCCCTAGCGGAATGCAGCTGAGTGAATGGAGCGAGACACCTAAAAATGAAATGCAGAAAGAGTTTTCATCTCAGATGGAGGACTGACAAGACCGACTCTAACATTACCCAAACAGGCTTCTTAAAATATTTCCCAAACTCCTATTAACAACTTTAGTTTTCCCATCTGTTTGATGGTGATAGGTTGAACTTAAACTCAACTCTTTTCCAATACTTTTCCACAAAATCCTCCAAAAATGCCACAAGAATCAAGTATATTTGTCTGTGAAAATACTCTTGGGTACTCCATGCAATGTTACCACTTCTTTGAGGAATAGATTAACAATATGGGTGGCATCACTAGTTTTAAAATAAGGAATGAAATGCGTCATCTTTGAATATCATTCCACTACCACAAAGATTGAATAATTACCTTTTTATATTTTTGACGACCCCAATAAAAATTCCATACTCACCTAATCTCAAGCTCTATTTGGCATAGGTAATGATGTATACAACTGTATGTTTTGAATCTTTCTTTTTGCATGCTGACAATTTCTACAATTTTTCACAAACTTCTTCACATCAATCCTCATTTTTGGCCAAAAAATAAAAATGCTTTAGCTTCTCATATGTTTTGTCATGTCCAAAGTGTCAACCAAGACCTCCAATATGCTTTCCTGTGATCAAGTTCTCCCTCATTGAACACTTTGGAATGTAGATTTCATTATTATTAAATAGCAGTGCCTCCTGTATCAAGGTGTGGCCATGGAGGTCATTTACATTTTTTCGCAAGGACACGAGCTTGTTGGCGAAGAAAAGTAGCTCGATAAAGCAATAATTTAGCCCTTGATCGAGCTATTTGAGGACTTAAATATTTCTTGATCGAGCTATGTAAAAAATCCTCGATCAAGCTCCTATGTAGCTCGGGGTTACTTAGGTGCTCGATCAAGCTATGTTTTCAAAATTCCTACTACATTCCATTTTGGCATGAAATATTTAAAAAATGGCTTGATCGAGCCCTTTTTATTTGTTTATAACCTCTTCCACGGTCTGAACAAATCGCGGACTTGAGAGCTCGACCGAGGAGAAAAGGAGCTTGATCGAGGAGTAAAGGAGCTTGACCGAGGATTTGAGAGCTCGACCAACCACCCAAAATCTCAACCGAGGAACACAATGTCTGAATCTCAAGGTAGGTGTTTTATGCCATTGTATGATTCTTCTAATTTTTTCTCTTGTAAATGAATAAATAAATAAATTTTAAATGAAAACCACCACATAACACCACCTTTGGAAACCAAAAAAAACAACCAAGGAAACCACCATTGAAAACCATATAAATCCAAGAAGAAAACCACCAGTGAAAACCACAGAAAACCACCATATGAACAATCATTTAGTGAAATATGTTTATTAAACATTTTTCCACAATTTTCTAAAAATATTTAGAAAAAATTTGTTAGATATTTTTCCACTACTAAAATTTGAATATCTTTCTCCTTTTATTTAATATTTTCTAACTTATTTTCTAGCCATAACTCATTTAACCTTTTTGTATGGCCTCAACATGCCATGCATGTCACTTGAGTTTGGGTTGTTTTCATTATAAAAATTCCAATTCTATTTCTTTAAGGGATTTTTTCTTTCTATAATCTCATATATCATCATTTACTTGCTTCACTCCCTAAACATTTCCTTAACACTTAACATTTCACATTTATTGTCCACCAATTTATTTATTAATGGTGTAACCAAAAAATCTATAGGTCCACATCCCCAATTTTGCATCTTTCACAATTTCTATGTATGTCTTCCTTGCAAACACTTAAAAAGTAGACTAGCCATGATTTTCTTAAAAATGGAATTTTATTTGACATCAATAGAAGTTGTGCCTAGGTTGAAGTGTTTAATTATGATGTTGTAGTCATCCACGATAACTAGATTATGAATTGAATATTTCTTGTTGAAATTGAGTTCTTTTAGGAGGGCATGCATAACCACTTGGTTTTTAGATATTGTGCCCAAACAATAGGAGTATGTTAGCTCCATTTTCCCTCCAAAGCCATAGAGCACCAACCCACTCTACACCTCCCCCCACTTCGAGGATAATATGTAAATTAAGCTCACAAATTAGATTCAATTCAATAATGTTATTGGTATTTATTATATTTTTGATGATAATATAATATAAATTTGATTTTTAATATCATAGGTAAATTCGATCAAATTGATATATGAGACTCTTTTCTTATGGTATAAGGAAACACTCTCCAAACTACAATTTGACTATTAAAATCTAGATTCAATTAGTGGTGAAATCTCACATCCTAAATAAATTAAAAATAAATCAATATCCAAGTTATCAGATATTATACGGGTTTGGTTTTATTATATTTTTACTTTTTAATTTAAAATTTTGTGTAAATTTGATAATACGAAGGTATTAGTCTCAACTTTTAAGTTATAAGTGGAGATTTTAGTAATTGGTTTGTTGCAATTTTTCACTATTTTACATATGTATTTGTTAATATGTTTTTGAAGGTTTTTATGAACAAATTTGAGAAATTCATTATTTTATTCAATCAACAACCTTTTGATTTTATTTAGTCTTATATTTGAGGAAAATAACAATTTTATTCAAATATGAGGTATCAAACTTAGAAATATTAAAATACATAAATGGAGCTAAAATAATGTTAGGATTTACATTAATTCAAAATATTGATTTCAATAGGGTTAATGCTTCTTTGCAATGTCTTTTTAAAAACAATTTTCCATTGCTAGCGATGGTTGGATTCATAAATATCCACCATGATGGGTTTGGTGGTGATTTTTATGGCCACATGTGGATAGTCAATGATGTTGATGAAGGCACGAGCAATAAGAATGGCCAAGGTTTATAGAAAATGAACCTGTAACGCCGTAGAGGTCGTGGTACCTACTATCTTCTGCATGAATCTACAACCCTGAGACTATTTTCATTAGGATGAAGAAGTAGTGTCACGGATCAAGCAAAAAAATATTGAGGGGGATATATCTAAGAAACCATGACTCACTCTCTTGCACGACCAGAAGATATGGGACATATGGGATCCACATCTCATCTAATGTCAACTATTCTTGCTGGATCTCGACAACAAATTCCTAGATATGCCATTCCATGATTTTTGGCTTGAAGTATATGGTAGGGATGAGGATAAATGGCATATGGGGGATGTTCTTAGTCTTAGATGCAAGACCTAAGAAACATTCTCTGGGATATCTCTCCAGGATGTTTGTGTTATGCTAATACAAGATTTGGCCAAATTGGGGAAGCTACAATGAATAGGCAACATCCTCATTTTCATTCCTATGTTTATGTGGGTGTAGATCCAACCAGAGGATCTTTGTACCATCCTACATATACGATATGGGAATCTATTTCTCCATATCCAAGCCACAAACTCAAAGATTCATATCAGACTAGTGAGGAGGAGTTTCAATCTTTTTTTGAAAACCATAAATGAAAACTCAATCCTTATTGGGGCTTGGCCAGTGGATCTAGTATCAAATATGAAAAATAAGGTGTAGGAAAAATTGGGTTTACCAGTCAATAACCAAAATTTGATCTTTGAGGTAAAATCGCTACAAGATGCCATCAGAATGAAATATTATGGTATCAAACATACTTCTACAATCATTAAAAAATTGAGGTTAACGGGTGGAGCTCCTAGAATGAGCATACCATCAGGGTCAAATTCATATGCCAATGGTATGAATCTGGTTAAGGAAACAATGAGAGGAAATGCTGCTACATCATACATAAACCCCCCAGATCTTATAATTCCGTGCCCTTACTTCTAGTTGAGAAGATGGAGAAAGCTCTAAATATATCAATAAAATTGCCAGAAGTGAGTGGTATTTTCACTTGTTTGCAAGACAAAACCCTTATATGTCAATTTAATGGTTTCTGACCCAAGTTTGAAGATCTCCATCAATAGATCCACCTCAACTGGAAAAAAACACTATGATATTTATCTATGTGTGAAGGGATTTTTTGTGGTACAATTCGATAATCAAAAAGACTTGGAATTTATCATCAATGAAGGACCACAATTTTTTAGAAGGGTGGGTCTCTTTGTAATGTCATGGCTTCCCAGTTTTGATGCCACAACAATGGTAGTCACAAATATTTCAGTATGGGTAAGGTTACATAATCTCCCTCTTCCTTTATGGCATCACCAAGTCTTAGAAGGCATTAGAAATTCATTGGAGATATTTCTAAAGATGGATCGAGAAAATATGGACAAAGGTATCTTTACTTTGTTGCGCATATGTGTACAGATAAACTTAAGTAAAGGTCTACTAGATTGTGTCTTACAGGGAAAAGTGTCTATATAGAACTGCTCTATCCCACTAAGGTGTGACAGCTGCCTTAGAAACAAACAGAGAAAAACTACTTTTGTTTTTCCTTTATGAATTATAGATAGAGAGGAACAGAAAGACCAACCTCTGTCTTGTGCTAATCCTTCGATTCGATCCCTCTCTTCTTTGATAGTCCTCAGCTACCTGCTCCCTTGCACGCCCAGCTTCACAAAGTACCTATAAGATCACAGAAGCACAACACTATACAAAGACATGGATCTATATTCATAAACAACTTAGGATCAGATTTAAATTGACCATACAAATGTAACAAGCATCAATGATACAAAAGCATGGAGGAAAACTCAAATAGATTTTATTGATAAACAAGAAAAGATCCAGGAGGAGTTACAACCAGTTGTTCTGACCCAGCATCAACCTCCCAGCGAAGAAGCCCCTCTTCACCTCAAACAAAGCATAGATCACCCAACAATTTGATGTTTGTCTCTAGAAACCAACAACAATTCCTTACAATATGCAAAATTCCAGCCTTTGGATCTCTGGGATGAGGGATCCATATATAGATATCTGTAAGGGGGATGAGTCAGCTTGTGATTTGATTAGTGTCTTCTCTCTGTTAGTTCTTGCTTCCACTTGGAGACTGAGGGCCTCTTACTCATCCTTGGTCGAATTCAGTGAGGCAAGTGTCACAGGGGAAGATTCTGGAAGCTTCCATTGCCTCTCCACCTCGCGGAATGACACTGCCATTTTCCATTTCTCACCCATCACACCCCACAGAAGGGACTTTTGAAATGCAGCGCACCCTCACAGTGTATTTAGGTGAGATGCAACGCATTGAGCCAATGGAGCAGCTGCAATGATCCTGTTTTGACCAATTCTGAGCAGTTTCTGGTGGAGAAATTCTGGGAGAAGTTGTAATCTGTTGACCTTGTTCCTTTAGGGGTTAGAACAACACTTTTAGGGACTTAGGAGCCCTTGGTTTATGGACATTTCATGCTTGGAGTTGTAGGGCACAAAAATGTCTATAACAGTTGCCCCCTAAAGTATGAGGTCGTTAACCTTTTGGTGTCGGGTGAAATGCTTTATTATGAGGATCCAAAGTTCTTTCAATGTTGGGAGGAGACCTGTAATAAGATACAATACAATACATTATCTTCATACTATTTTCATGATCTAGCTGAGGCGGGCATTCCCATGCTCAGCTTTATAAATTCATTTTCATGTATATAGGACAGACAATCGTCTGAGTGTAGACTGATGATTCTGATAGAGCCATCATTCTTTTGGTAGGATGATTATCTGTGCTGCAATGATGTACACTTAATGCTTTTATTTCCCTGAATATATATCACAGCCTAGATGGATGAAACTAGATCCGGGGTCTTCAATCTTGTCCGATCTTCACTCGAAAGACATCGCTTGATTACCAGTCAATGATGTAAACTGTTAACAAGCGCGAGAGGAATCACCGATAATGATAATGACCCTCAAGGTACTGCAGTACAATTCACGTGGTGTGAATAAAGGACTTGGCGTCGAACACCACACAAAATCTTTCGGTCGAAGACCATTGATGTAAACCTATCGCCGAAAGTGAGAAACTTGCCATTGAGGCATGCAAGCTTCAAAGTACTGAATGGGGTGTTCCTAGATCAAATTCTTGGATAATGAGCTGATGTCGACAAGAAGTGATCCATCACAGGAGGGCCTTAATGAATCCCACATCAATGACACGGAATGAAGCAAATGATTTTAATGGAGGTGAAAACGATCTAGTGATATAAGGTTCAGGGTGGCGGTCATGAAAAATGGAGTATAATGTATGGTAGTGGGTGAGACACAGGTGACTTCTCTGGATGACTTCTCTTGAATGTATCGGCGACACTGATGTGATGGATTGGTAGCATTAACCCCAAATGTGGATGGTATGGCGTGACCATGGTGATGTGACCGGTGAATGAAACAACCCAACCCGACTCGGATACGGAGTGGAAGTGTCATGTTCAAGAGCGACTTGCTACCAACAAAGTTTCTTTGAGTTTTCTTCCCAATTTTTCCCCAGTCATTGCTGACCAGTACCTCTTTATTTTTGTCAAGCTTGAAGAGGATTACATATGCTTGTTCTATAATTTTCCCTTCAGGCAAACCCATCGCTATGTTTTAACGAGCCTAGCGATAGTGAAACTCGTTCTCGTCTATAGACAAGTTTGTCGCTATTAATCTTTTTAACGAGTTTAACGACAAAGATAACTCGGTCCTTTTCAATTTTAGAGAGTTTGAAAAGGAACATAAAGGTAACTCCAAAATTCCTTTTTCGTCATCTAATCCCTTAAGTCCGAAAAAGTATAAAACAATACAGAAGGGATGAATTTTCGAGAGTTTTAACGAGCCGAACAAAACAAGTGCTCGATCTTTTTGTGTAATAATCCCTCAGGTCCAAAAAGATTAAAATCTAGAGGAGGGATAGCACTTCCTGTCCCTTTAATGAGCTGGAGAGGCCAATGGCTTGGTAATCTTTTCATATTTTACGAGTCAGTTGAAAAGAGCTTAAAGGAGACTCGTCTTTTGTGGAACGAGTGATAAAGCGGGTAGCAGCTGATTCCAGGTAAGGTTTGGAATTTTCCAATCACGGCAATGTCACAAGGATGGCTAGTGAAATCACTCTTCACAACTGTTCCTCAAAATGGGTAAACAATCAAATGGAGGTGAATAATCAGCCAATGAAAAAGTGGAGGTGACGGTGCAAACACAACCAAGGCTTTAATGGCCGAAGTACTACATTCACGATGGTTATTTACCCAGGAAAAGTTCATTTTTTAACGAGCTTAAACGCGGGTGGAAAACATTTGCTCATGTCTTATGTTTATTTTTTAACGAGCTTGAACTATGTGCTAAAACTGCTCGATTAAATGGTCCCTTTTTTATTTTACCATAGATAGCTCTGTTTCTTTCAAATATTGTACTGTATTTCAACTGCTTCATCAAACTAGTCAAAAATGAACAATATATTCTTGAAAACGAGTTAGAATACCAATATTTTACTTTGAACTACGTAAAAAGTAATGAAAAAGTGTTTTTACCTCTCATTTTACCATTTCATTTGAACTTTGGTTTGTTGGAGCTTTGGAGGTGCTTTTCCCCCTTGATTTTCATCATCTGATTTCGGGAGATTCTGTGGACGATTCTCGGTGCCGTCTAGACCAGGTAGGAGATAAACTTGAGCTCTTTCATTTCATGGTTTCCATTTTGTATTTTGAGCTTGATTCCTAGCTTTTCTGAGCCCCTGGGGTTTGAAAAACTCGTTCTGCCTTCATCGCACCCTCTGTGTATCGAAAGGTGCATTGAATGTTGGCTAGTCTAAAGGTCATCTGACATGCAATGTACCCAGAGTACTACTGCAGGTGCGATGGGCGCAGAGAAGGAATTATGTGCACAATTTTGATGGAAATTTTTCCTGTTTCTTACCAAAATCAGGATCTAACTCTTCTCTTGTTTGTTTTTCAGATATCTTTGGAGCAAGATGACCATTACATGGTGAGAACGTGAGCATGAAGAAGAGGACATGCTTGCCCTACATGATCCAGTTACAATAAACGCATTGCGGAACTGTGGCTTGCTGAAGTTTTTCCGCATTTCTAGCATGAGACAACAGATCAACTTACTGCAGTATTTGCTCGATGCTTGGGATCCTACCAATCAGGTTTTCCAAATCAGGGGCAAATCTATCTCCTTGACCGTTGTAGACATCTATTTCTTGACTGGCTTGTCGAGGCGGGGTGCCCCCATCTCTTTGTCAAGTTCGGCCCGAGGAGGTGACTCGGTGAGAGATTATGTTCACCAGTACTGCAGAGAAGGATCTCAGCCGAGTAAAGACGGCAAGATCATCATCCGTGATGTCACTGACAAGTCCCTTAGGACTATTCTGTTTACTTTTGGTAGGATGGCAGGTGGTGCGGCTCTTCATGTAGCCAACCGATCTTATATGCAGTATGCCTTGGAATGCCTCCAACCGAAGGTGTTCAACTGGTGTGACGCAGTACTTCTTGTGATGAAAGAACAGTTGACCAAGATAAAGAGCGGGAGGTTGAAGGACTTTTGGTATGGTTCTATTTTGACCACCTTTGCCTTGGAGAAGATACCACTGATGCAGCCGCAGTACATTGCACTCGATTTACCTTCTCCTACTGAACCACGTATGTAGAGATGGGTTGACCATATGTCTAGGCATGCTGGCCAATCTCAGATTTCATTTTTTGATACCTTCTTCAGCTGGTTTGATCATCAAGAGATGGTTTATTCCGAGTATCCATACGTTGGCATGGACTTCCGGGGTGATCCAGATTTGGTACTGCCAGATGGTGAACAGTGGGGCGCCATTGGTAAAATTTTGACCATATTCCTGTTTATCGTTTTTTGTTTATAATGTCCTTGTGCTTTATTCTATCAAGACTTTAATCAAACTCATGTGTACATGCAGATGTTGGTCCTGTTCATCCAACAGTTCGCCTGAGAGTACCAGCTGCTGCCCCAGTAGGAGAGGCCGTCGGAAGGGCTATCCTTCGTGACCTCGACGTGGCCGAGACTCTCACAGCATTATAGGAGCAGGTTGAGGGCCTCACTCTTGGTATTCCAGATGTGAGGACTGACGAGCTACCTTTGAGGTTACAACGGCATACTACTAGTGTGCCCAGACGATGGACTCGTCTCTTACGCATGATCGCACAGGCTGTGACTTGCTATCATGAGCATCATTAGACTAGGGTGCCCCCTAGCATTTTGAGTTTTTTGGTCATTTGACCGATTTTGTCTTGGTTACAGAACATTATGTGTAAACCATAAACAGTTATATATATTTTTGATTTTCGGAGTTTTATTTTGGTTAAGTTACATGATCCAAATGTAAACACTAATGGTATGTTTCTTTTTATAAATGTTGTAAATGCCTATCTAACACATAATTTGCTAATGAGTCCGTTAATGTGTTTAACTTTCTGGAAATGTGTTGATATTGAATAAAATCAAATTGTCTTTCCAAAATCTTAACCCTTAGGAACATGTGATAAATAGCTGGGTTTCGGACGGAATAGATACCAGTGAGTTGTAGTATTACGAGTTGTGAGTCTAGCCTGACAATTAGTCGGCGTATACCATGTGTGATGGCATCAGAGAGAAGTTCTATCAACGTGCTATATTTAGCGATGTTATTTGTTGATCGACCAATACATACCCCTCTGAAACTTACTAACTCGCCGCTTGGATCAAAAATAGCCCAGGTTGCGGAAGATAGGTTCTGCGAACTACGACTCACTCCGTCGGCATATCCAACACATGACTCCAATAGGTTTGACATCTGCAACAAATGTAAAAAGTGGATTACTTGACCAAAATAAACACTTTAGCGAAAACAAAAACATAACAAAAGCATACAGGTTACCATTACGCATAAACGCTTGAGGTACAACCCATTACGAGGTTGCGCCAGTGGAATTCCGTCATTATCCATTAACTCGTAGGCTCATTTTGCTAACACTCGTTTAACAATATAGGGGCCCATCCATAAAGACTTAAATTTACCTGCTCCAAATTTGTCGGATTCTTGGTTGTAAAGTAAGACCAAGTCACCTTCTGAGAAGACACGGGGTTTGACATTTTTGTTGAACTGCGCCTTGACTCGCTTCTTATGGGCTTCGTTAGCCAAAGCGGAATCACAACGGGTTTCATCCAATTGGATTAATTCCAAGAAACGATCTTCTTCTTCTGAAGTTCTGGGGAGGAGATCAATTGCGAGTTTAAGAGACGAGATTTCACACTAGATTGGTAAGACTGCTTCTAGGCCATATACCAGTTGGAAAGGTGTAAACCCGGTTGCATTCCTTACCGATGTTCGGTAAGCCCACAAATCTTAGTACAGGATTAGGTGCCATCTTCTTTTGTGAACTCCAATCATCCTTTGCAGCATGCGCTTTAGGACCTTGTGATTGCTTCAACTTGTCCGTTGGCTTGCGGATAGTATGGAGTAGAGTTGTCGTGAGACAACCCTAGTTTGGCAGCTAATTCAACCATCATGTGATTGCGAAATTGGGATCCATGATCTGTGACTATAGCCTGCGGCACGCCGAATCTGTCGACTACATGATTGAAAAAGAAGAGGGCAGCTGTTTCACCAGTATTATCTAATGTAGGCATCGCCTCGGCCCATTTGGTAAAATAGTCAACTGCGACTATGATATACCCATGCCCCCCGGTCGAGGTGGGGTTACATGTCATGAAATCGATGCCCCATTTGGCGAATGGCCCAATACCAACTATTGGTTGCAGAGGTGTGGGTGGTCTTCTGGTTTTGCTATCGAAAATTTGACAAGCATGGCATCTTCTGACTGCGGTTATGCAATCTTTGAACATTGTTGGCCAGAAGTATCCTGCTCGTAAGATTTTTTGCACTGTAGCATATCCAGATTGATGCCCCCCACACGCGCCTGAATGACAATCATTCAGGACCTTTTCGGCCTCCTCATGGGTGAGGCACCTTCTCAAAACTCTATCGATATCACGACGGTAAAGTGTATCACCAACGATCATGTAGTCTTTTGCTTGGTATCGAATACGTTTTTGTTCGGAGTGGAGGTGTTTGGCCTATTTTTTTTGGGTTTGGAGATAAATGATTATATCCCCATACCACTCATTGCTTGTAGATATCAGAAACAAATTTTTGTCCACGATTGTTTCTTCGGATGTTTCATCATTGGACAATGATGGGAGATCGCACAATAATTCTGCGAAAACTAGAGCTTTCTTCGACTTGGATTTTACAAATTCCAGATCAAACTCTTGTAGGATTGCTATCCATTTTGAATATTTGCCCCCTAGCAATGGTCGCGACAATATATAAGTCATGGGGTTGCAATCTGACAGAATGGTAGTTTTCCGAAAGAGGACATAGCGTCGAAATCTCTGTATCGCTTGAACAGCTGCAAGTGCTAGCTTTTCAACGTAAGAATATTTGCTTTCTATATCATTTAAGTTTTTACTTAAATAATATATATGATGTTCAATTCCATCGACTTCTTGAACTAAAACCATTGCGATGGTCGTATCTGCTGCAGCCAGATACAGGTTAAAATCTTTTTGATAATTAGGAGCATACATTAATGATGCTTTCATTAGGGATTCTTTTAAAGCATCAAAGGAAGCTTGCGCAACCTGATCCCAGACAAAGGGTACTTCCTTTTTCAAAAGACGTGTATATCCTTTAGCAAGTTTGGCTTAATTTGGAATGAACCTCCTCAGAAAGTTCGCTTTCCCTTGGAGTTTCTGAATCTGAAGCAAATTCGAAGGTGGAGGCAAATTTATGATTGCCTGGACCTTACATGGGTCGAGACGAATCCCATCCTTGGAGACTACAAAGCCAAGTAAATGACCAGAACTGACACAAAATACACATTTGTGTGGATTGAGTCTATCTTGTAGTGTCGGCAACGTAGAAATATCGCTCTTAAATGTTGCGGATGATCAGTCCGCTTTCGCGAATGAGTCGGAAGGTCATTGAGGTACGGTTGAACGATGTTTTTGATGTCATGGAAGGCATAATTCATTGCCCTCTAAAAATTCGCCCCTGCGTTCTTTAAACCAAAGGGTAATTTTCGATATGCGAATGTGCCCCACGGACAAATAAATGCAGTCTTTGACTGGTCCTGTGGGCGGATATTTATTTGATTATACCTGGAGGATCCATCCATGAATGAAAAGATTTCGCATCCAGCGCATTCATCAATTATCTGGTCAATGAAGGGTGTAGGCTAGTTGTCTTTTGGACAAGCTTGATTTACATCCCTATGATCAACGCACACTCTAATTGTTCCTTGTTTTCTCATAACAGGGACAATATTCGATACCCAATCGGTTAGAGGAACCGGGTAGATGAAACCAGCATGGAGACGTTTTTCAACTTCTGCCTTAATGGCAGCGGCTTTCTTGGGGTGCACCTACCTTAGCCATTGTTGTACTGGTTTGACATCTGGATACATCTTAATTTCGTGTTCAAAGATACTCAAGTCAATGCCTGGCATTTCACGGTATGACCAAGCAAAGACATCTCTGAATTCGCAAAAAAGAGCGTTATATATTTCCAGTTTTGAAGGAGAAAAACATTTGCCAACATAAACATTCTCTACAACATTTGTTTTGGTCGAGATATTTATGGCTATAGTCTCTTCAATATTGGACAAGTTTCGCTCGGAATCCACCGTGTTTACAGTAATTGATAGGAAATCAAAGACTGAAGGATGATAAAGGTCATCTTGAGTTTCTTCTCCACAATCCGGAAGAAGGGAACGATGGTGGGAATCATTCCATGGTGCTCCTTCAATTACCATTGATTGGACAATTCCTTCGTCGGTGACATGCACTTGTGACCAAGGATCTGAAGGGGTACCATATTCTTTAGACCTATCTATCCAAACACTTGATGTGCGTTGATTTGGATTTGCCCCCCATGCTAGTAACATTGATTGCTACAATATTTCCGTTGGGCTTGGGGGCAAAACCATTGCATGATCCATGTCGATATCGTTTTCTGATATCTTTTTAGAAGATATCATGTTGCAGGTTCCTATCGACGCTACTTCCGCCAGGTTGATTGGAGGTGGAAGGGTGAAAGTTCCCATTAGTATAGGATCTTTTAATAGGCCTACTCTGCTATTTTGAAGCGAATGAGGGCTTCCATGGATCATGGGAATGCTTCCTGTAACTTGAGAACCATTGGGGAGGAAGTTTTGTTGATTGAAGATTGTAATCCCTCCTTGAAAAGGAAATGCAATCTTCCTAAAATAGGTCGACACAACCGCCGCCATAGCATATATCCATCGCCTTCCTAGTAGGATGTTGTAATCAAGATTTCCATCGATTACTTCAACATCTATTTCTACCGTTTTCCCTCCTAGTCCAACTTTCAAGTTACTTAGAATACCATATGGGGTATATGTTCTTTCGTCGAATGCTTTTAATGTCGTCGAAGATCGCGACAAGGTTGGAGATCCTAAAGTTTTCCAGCAACTCATCGACATAATGCATGTAGATGCTCCCTCATCAATAATTGTTCGATGAACAGCTTTGTTGAGGGCTTTCACTTGAACAAGGAAAGCTAGTTGAGCTGGTAATTGAGGATCGTATCCTTTATGGTCAAAGGATACAAGATTGGAATCCTTTGGGTCTATCCCACCAATGGCTGATAATAAAGCCTGCCTTTGGGATGGGCAATTCTGTAGTACTTCAAGAGTCGACATAGCGGATGGAGATTGTGCCAAATCTTCCACTATATTATAATGTTGTGCCGCTCTAGTGCGGGGATTAAACGTCGACTTGTGTACTACTCCCTTTGGCGGTTTTACTGTCAATTCAGGAATGATGGGTGGCGCAACTTCTGTCGAAGTTGTTGTCGAACTACTAGGTTGATCTTTATCCTTGTTGTTCGACAACTGTGGATTCCCATAATCTTTTTTCCTTGTCGATATCAAGGCATCATTTTGCTGTTTTGAAACCGACAACATCAGCACTTGAGACGGGGAAGCATTTTCACTTTCAACCAGATTTGCTCCTGGATTTGGAAATGGATCAGTTAACACTGCGGAGGTTTTCGAATTTTTGAAGAATTTTTTAACCTCAGCTCTGTGTGGACAATTTGCGGTCCAATGATCCTCATCGCATATAAGGCATGTATTTTTTGGTTTCCTATCTCCAGGAGGGTTTGAAGAAGATTTTTCAGGTGATGATTCCTCCTGTTTCTTCTTCTTCCCTTTGCCTTTCTTCTTGCTCCCTGGTTGTTTGGTTTCTTTGCCTTTATCTGTCGATACGGCATTTACTTCCGAAGCAAGAAGTTCATCTTTTACATTTTGACTTGAAACCTTATGGACCTTTTTGAATGTAGCCTTTGTCGATTTCGTGTCTGTTGTGCCAATCACGCCATTGCCGGCATGAGAGTCATTGTTCGATTTAGGAGGAGGAGGAATTGAGAATTCCGGTCTAGGGGCATCATGTATTTTATCGTAGAGTGTGCCAGACTGAGTGTAAATCAAGTCCAGATATTGTGCACGAGCGATAACTTGCTCTTCTGTTACGACTCCCCCCTTTTCCACATCTTCCGTGATGGAAGGCAGTAATGACTTGATAAACCATTTAGCTAAGAGTTGATCGGGGACATACGTTTTTACCATCCTACGACGACGTCACCACTCATGTATATGATCAGATATGTGAGTGGCCGTTGTTTGCTTGAAGTTGGTAAGAAGTTCTGTTCCCATTTCGTACCTTATTGGTAACTAAAAATGGGTTAAAAAGGTTGTGGCTAAGGTACTGAAGTTGTCGAATGAAGCTCTAGGCAATTCGATGTACCATTTTGCCGCCGGACCCGTTAACGTCCTTCGAAAGAGGCGAAGTCTTATCGAATCATCATTTAGGGTGTTTGATGAACACCATAGATGAAAGGTCATCACGTGATTCGATGGATCTTCACCCAGATTTCCATTAAATTTAGGAATATCTGATGGAAGTTTATGTGGAATCGCTGGCCACCAAGGGACGTAAGCGATTGGATCGTTTGTTAACCGATTTAAATCAGGTAACTCTAAAGTTGCCACAAAGGGTAACTGCTGATTCAGGTTAGGTTGAGCATACCCAGGATAAGATGGGATTGCCTGAGCAGTTGGTCTTTGCATACCAGCATAATGCATTTGATGCTGGTATGTTTGGTAAGGTTGGTGGGCATGACCATTGTAAAATGGTTGATTTTGACCGTTTTGAATGTACGGTTGTCCACTATTAGCAAAGATTTGTTGCTCAGAACTTTGGTATACTTGCTGGAATTGCGGTTGTTGGTATTGTACTAGCCATGGTTGTGAAGCCATGTTCTGTTGACCGATACTAACAATTTGACCAAGATGAGGGGTAATTGTACCCGTCTGAACCTGTGTCATTCCACCAGTCGGTGATTGTTGTTGAGTCGCAGGGTCAAGGGGTTGTTGCATTACAACCTGAGGAACCTGAGGTTGGCATACAACAGGCATCGCTTGGACTTGCGACACTATCACAATAGCTGGCGTAGTTGGGATATTTGACATAGGTAAGCATTGTTGCATCAAGTATACAACTCTTGGTTATTGAGGTAGTATAGGTGCCCAACTGCTTGATGTAATTCCAGTATAACCTGAATGTGGTTGTGAACTCCCGTATGGATATCCTCTCAGAGGGGATAATGAAAGGGTATACTGCCCTCCATATGGTGGTAATCCAGAACTCAAGGGAATTGTTTGCCCTTGGGGGTTGGACTGCCAAAATTGACCTCCAAATGGATCAACTTGTTGAGACTCAACATAAGAGTTTCCAGATATTATTCCAGATGAACAAACAGGAACAGACCATACTGTCGACATAGCCCCTGAGTGGACTCCTTCTAGTGGTTGAGAGCTAGTTGGGACAGATGGTATACCGGCGAACATTGTCAGAGTGATAGCAGGGAGTTCTGCCGTCGCTGTGTCAGATGACACAGTCCTAGATGTTGACGGTTGTTCAGACATTTGTAGTCTATCCAAAAGATTACCTAGCGATTCTACAGGAGCTTCCGCTGGTGGTAGACTAACTTCTGATGAAGAAGGATATAGAGTGACCCCGACTCCAAATTGCGTTGGAGTACTTGTTTGAGGATCTTCTACAATTTCTTCTATGGCAATCAGACCAAGTGGAAGGGGAAGACCGTCAGGTCCGTAGAATATTTCTGGTGCCGAAGAAGGTGTGAAATCAGCGGCGACAGATGTTTGAAGAGCAAGAGTCTCAGAACCGGTTGTAGATGGAACTGGTTCTGTAACACAAGTGTTTACTCTCAGAATAGGATCAGTATCACTGTCCTTCTGTGGCTGCTGAACTTCTTCTGTAGAGGCAGGGATTCCAGAAATGTTTGGAGTAACCGGAGTCTCTGATGCCGTTGGAACACTTGTTCTAACTTTAATAGGAGATTTGGAACCGGTTAAACGAGTTCGCTTTGTCCGTACTGGCTTTGATTCCGGAGACAAAGACGGTTGACTCGTAAGCCTCCGCGAACGATGGGGTTTCAATTGACTTTCTTCCATGATTGTGGATTACTCGATCAACTAAAATAAAGGGGAAGTATGTTTCCGAGTTAAATGAATTTTAGACGCTTTGACACAACTTGTTTTTTCTGTTTTTAAGAGTCGAGAAAAAACAAAAAGATGACTCTAGTCTCCTTCGATTTTTAATGAGCCTGAAGTGAAAAGTGCTCAGATGGACCTTTTCCGTTAAGGAGTCTGAAAAGGAATGAAAGGGACTACTCTGGAAGTCTAGGTAGAGGGAGTACCAAACCAATTGCAAAACTACAGAATACTTTTTACGGTATGGCAGTAAATCTTCCCGAATGATGTGTTCAGTGTATTGCGATCGATAGGGCGGCAGACACGGCTTCCTAGGGATAAAGGATTTAAGCCTATAGGGGTCTCCCAAAATATACTCGACGGTACGTGGGAGCACAAGTCCGTACTGGCACTTATCGTCTCAAAGTGGAGGAATCACCCAACCATCAGTGAGAACAACAGTTACCAGGCTTTACGATGCCGGAATACGTCTCTAGCCTAGACATCTAAATGTTGTGCGTTAAGTTCCAAAGCGTTGTTAGATTCATTGAATTTATTTTAAGTTGATCTTGCTTATGAAGTTTGCCTTTCGGGTTCACCACGAGATGTAGATGTAATTCCTAAAATGCAATCTAAAGATGATAAACAAACTTTTTATCTCTTTTGTGCAATGAAAATCCTAGCTACTAGGGAAAAGAAAGACAGAACCTTTTCACAAAGAGCAAAGAGCACACTGTAAATGCACTTTCCTAAATCAAGCCAAACAGACTGTCTATATGCAAATGCACATGCATGTATTTGTTTTCGACTTTCTTAGTATATGGATGCTAAAAAGAAAGTTGATGTACAAATCTGAAATTCTTTTCAAGCGACAAATATAAACAAGCTTCTTTTCAAAATAAAAAATAGAGATGATTACGACACCTTACGATTTTGAAATGAATACTTGTTTTTGACACTAGAAAATTACAAATTCAGACCAAAAGCAATAGTAACAGGATAATCGACCATCAACAGCAATCAAACTCTTTCCTAGGATTGAAATGGACACTTGCGACAGATTCAAATCAAAGGACGACAGTACGACTATGCTACTTTTGCAAAGGAGGACTGTAAATGACTAAACAAACACACAAAAACACCTACAGTTATTTTGTACAAAGGAGGCAGAATAACAGCAAGGAAAAGGAGTTTCAAACAGACATATATTGATCACAGGTAGCAAAATTCAGGAATAGAACTGGAAAGAATGAAGCACAGAAGCCACAGCTGCACAGAGCTAGTCTGATCAGCGCACCTGTAACACAGAGAATCTGAAATGCAGTGCAGGTTGTCCACTCGGGAAGTGCACTGAAATTCAGAATCTCTGAACAGTATTTGCACTGGGCCAGAAACGAGACTCTATTCGGGTTCCGGTTCACAGTTTGCAGTTCAGTTCTTGGTTTTTGGCTGAGTAAAAAGCAATTAGTAATGCACCAATCAGGGGTAGATCTAAGGAGGATCTAAGAGCTATCACAAGGGCAATCAGATAGTTTGCGAATCAGTTGTTTAAATCATAAACAGATCCAGTAGATGGATTGAAGTAGCAGTTATCTACTTTGCATTTGTTATGGCAAATGTAGTTCAAATGCTACTTGTAAGTTTATGAAACAAACAACAAATAATGATAAACAAACAAACTAATTAGCTCCCCAGTATGGTCTCCATTTTGTTACAAGGAAAAGTGTCTATATAGAACTGTTCTATCCCACTAAGGTGTGACAGCTGCCTTAAAAAAAACAGAGAAAAACTACTTTTATTTTTCCTTTATGAATTATAGATAGAGAGGAACAGAAAGACCAACCTCTGTCTTGCGCTAATCCTTCGATTCAATCCCTCTCTTCTTCGATAGTCCTCAGCTACCTGCTCCCTTGCACGCCCTGCTTCACAAAGTACCTGTAAGATCACAGAAGCACAGCACTATACAAAGACATGGATCTGTATTCATAAACAACTGAGGATCAGATTTAAATTGACCATACAAATGTAACAAGCATCAATGATACAAAAGCATGGAGGAAAACTCAAATAGCTTTTATTGATAAACAAGAAAAGATCCAGGAGGAGTTACAACCAGTTGTTCTGACCCAGCATCAACCTCCCAGCAAAGAAGCCCCTCTTCACCTCAAACAAAGCATAGATCACCCAACAATTTGATGTTTGTCTCTAGAAACCAACATCAATTCCTTACAATATGCAAAATTCCAGCCTCTGGATCTCTGGGATGAGGGATCCATATATAGATATCTGTAAGGGGGATGAGTCAGCTTGTGATTTGATTAGTGTCTTCTCTCTGTCAGTTCTTGCTTCCACTTGGAGACTGAGGGCCTCTTACTCATCCTTGGTCGAATTCAGTGAGGCAAGTGTCACAGGGGAAGATTCTGGAAGCTTCCATTGCCTCTCCACCTCGCGGAATGACACTGCCATTTGTCATTTCTCGCCCATCACACCCCACAGAAGGGACTTTTGAAATGCAATGCACCCTCACAGTGTATTTAGGTGAGATGCAACGCACTTAGCCAATGGAGCAGCTGCAATGATCCTGTTTTGACCAATTCTGAGCAGTTTCTGGTGGAGAACTTCCGGGAGAAGCTGTAATCTGTTGACCTTGTTCCTTTAGGGGTTAGAACAACACTTTTAGGGACTTAGGAGCCCTTGGTTTATGGACATTTCATGCTTGGAGTTGTAGGGCACAAAAATGTCTATAACATTGTGTCCATTTGACCCACCAATATTTCAAGTGTACACAATGGCTAGATTTTGAAAACACTGCTTTCATGTGTCAAATCTACCATGAGATAGGGGATTTACAGAAGTCGTGCCCATAAGGAGAAAAAAGGACAAAGAAGAGATCACAAAAGCCCAAGGTTTGGCAATTTCTAGATCCACCCTCTTCTGATGAAAAATATGAATAAATGGATGAGAACCAACAACAACTAGAGGCACATAATCAACAAGTTACTCAAATGGAGAGAGAAGAGAAGCAAGAGGATCATGCCAAGCATGCAATGAAACCCACTGATTTAGTGGTGATTCAAACTCCTGGTAATGAGAATGATGAAAAGAGAAATAACCAAGGAGCAGGTGGAACAAAGTGAACACACGTTTTTTAGAGTTTGAACTCAGACAAGGAAACACGACCAATATTAGAAGGATAAGGATTAGCCAATGTTATGGCCATTCCAAACTCTGGGGTTTGGCACAAGGTTCAAAAGAAAAAAGGTAAAAATGAGAAACCTAATTTATCTAGGTAAATGTTGTTTTCTGGTAGCTTGGCTACAATGAGCATTTCAAGCACATATAAATGGTCCTTAGGGACAATATAAGAATGCACTTGTGCATGTGCTAATATAAATTTTCATATTTAACAGAAATGTGTGATTTTTTCCTTGGAAAAAACATGTGGACAGTCAACTATGTGTTTTTGTAGCTATTTGTCTCCCTAAATAAGAATATAGCGAAGGCTATTTATATACGATTTCACATGGAAATCATATAGATTTTGTTTCTATCAAATCTTATTTTTACGTAACAAAATGATGGTTTTGTTTATGTAGGAAAATGCCCAAACTAATTATTGATTTTTCTGAATCAATTACCAAATTAGATATATGTACTTTGTTATAAATTATTTCGTTGCTTAAACCTATTCATAAGTAAGCAAACATTTTCATGGTTAACATCTCATTGAAAAATATATTCTAGAGATGTAAAAAACTAAAAGTTCAAATAATTAATTATATCTAATAATTTTATACTTACAAGTTTATGAAATGTCTATTATGTAGTTGCTTAAAATCCTTCTTAACATTTTGGACCAATTGCACTTGCTTGATCTAATGATTCATTCTTTAACTACATTTTTTTAATAAAGCTTTGATTTGCAATAATGGTCTAATAGAACAAATTATTATCATTACAAATCTCTTTCATGATTACTATAATCGGCATCATTATAGTAATTTATTTATTTATTTATTGATATATGGATTTTAATAATATCAATTAAATTTATCCTTTATGTTAAATATGACTATGTTAGGAAAAAAAAATCATATAATTTTTTTAATGATATATTATAATTTAAGTATTTAAAAATTGTCATTTGAAATATGTATTATACAATTATAATGTGTGGTTACATATTTATATAAAAAGTTAATAAATTACAATATTGATTTTTAAAATTATATCTATATATATATATATAACCCCATCTCCATTTATTCTTTATTTCGTACTCGTGAAATTGAATTGGTTGACTAGTTGAGATTGTTTTCTTTCTCCTTAATCAGATTTGGAGAACCCATTACTATTATGCACTCTCAAAAATCCAAAAATGTTCATTGGTGCTATTTTGTTTCCCTCTAATGCCTATGTTTGATACATTATGATACCATAAATTTTCTTTTGTGCATTATTTTTTTCTGTCATGACAAAGAGAAATTTTCCTTTTTTTTCCTCTAGCAAATTTTGCTTCGTTGCATCTTTCAAATATTTTCTTCCTTGAACCATTTCACGTTCAAAGTTTTTCCTCTCAAAAAACTTTCCTTCATGAAATTTTGCATGAACCAATTTTTCTTTGCATGACAGACTTTTCCCCTCCATAGTGTGCTGCACACAAAGTTTTTTTCCATGTGATACATCATGGTTCAACAAAAAAGTATCCATGCAAGATATCACGTTGTATGAAAGATATTCTCCAGACAACACATCAGATTCTCCTAAAGTCTTCTCTTTGCAACGAACTCATTATTTCATGCCATATGAATGGTATTTTGTTTGTACTATGTCACATATTGCTCAAGGTTTGAAGAAATCTATGACATAGTGTATATCTCACCCAAAGAGAAAATATGAGCAGCACACATCAAACCAAATCTTTAATAAATGATATATACATGAAATTGAAGTGTACATAAGCCCTATAACGATGTACCCTTTCACCTTTAGGAGCAATTGCTAATAAGTAATTGTTTTGAAAAAAAACAAACATAATATACTATTAATAACTTCCTAAATCATAGCTTTCTCTCACAAATCAACCTTTTGGAATCATAGATGGAAAATTTTTTGTTTTAGTCTTTGGATTTAATCTAAAATAACTATAAAAAGGTATCTTAAAAATTTATAAATGCTTGAATTTGTGTCATACATATTTTTTGTAAAATTTAATAAAGATTGAATTTGTAATATTAGTAGTTCGTATGCGGGTTTCAATTTTAGTGAATCAATTGATTTAGCTTCAACATTTTTATTTCATTACAATGTCAAGTTTCAACAATGTATTGATACATACATTAAATCCTTGATGAAAAGTGCACTTAAAGTGAATAAAAGCATTTTGACTCTTTTCTTATGTACCAAATTGTTTCATTGTGTTTAAAGGCTTAAAATGAACATGGGTACATTTCCATGGTTAGCATTCAAAAATGGGTAGGCATCACCTTATATACAATACATAGGGACTACGATAAACTTCTAAAAGATTTGTAAGGAATTTCTACACCACATAATATTAATATTAATACTAATACTAATATTAATATTAGAATTAACATTAATATTAATATTTATAATCCTTTATTTTAGTTTGTGACTAGAATCTCTTAGTATTTGTATCTTTTATGGTTCTATAGCTTTTATGGTTTTTGTAATGTTTAGGGTGAATTTATAAGGAAAAAATTGTGAAGTTCTTGGTCGAATATGATAGTGTTCACATAAGTTTTACATACCATATATTGAATGTTTGAGAGATTTCAATAAAATTTTGATCTAATTCATTAATAAATAGAGCACTAATGCATTTATGAGTACAAATGGTTGATTCCATTTATTCATTAGCCTATTTATTATTGTTTATGTCAAAATAAAGTTAGTAAGAACCCCCTTAACTCTAAATGTTTCTTGTAAAATATTATCAACAATATTGGAAGTAGGTTTCTTAGAAATTGGCCTACCTTTAAAATAGCCTCAATGAGGAAGTTAATGACAATAAACATCATTTCATGGGACCATTGGAGGCATCCCTTACTAAGAAAAAAATGTGAATTTGAGAGAATGGAATATTCTTGAAAATCAAGCTAGTGATTACCAAATTGAAGGGCCAGGTTGATTTCATGAGAGGAAAAAAATTAGATATATATATATATATATATATATATATATATATATATATATATATATATATAGATATAGATAGATAGATAGATAGATAGATAGATATCAAGCTAGACATTACCAAATTGAAGGGCCAAGAACCTATTCAACTAGTTTTTAAGTATGTTAGTATTTGAAAATATTATTCAGGATAATATTAGTTGGAAAAAAAAATTCTTCATTAGAAGAACAATATCATTTAGCATTAAACTTGTATAACTAAACTTACCATAAAACAATAGTGAGAAGAAATTTCTTAAAGGAAGAACTTATCACAACTACAGAAAATTTCACAATTCCAAACAAAAAGTGGAAGAAGTATAGGATGAGAAGTATGAGAAGATAAAATAAATTGAGATAGAGGTTTTAGTGGATTTAGAGAACAAGGAAGATGCTTTCGTCTTATCAACAATGGATACATTTTTATCAATTTTGGTTATGTGGCACAAGTGATTTGAGTGCTATTTTGGTAGAATGTACATGGAAATTTTAGCATAACAATCAAGTAGGGCACAGAGAGGGGTAAGAGGATTAAAAAAAACTAAATGTTTCTACAAGGAACCTTTTTTATGCACACAAACAAGGATATCAAATTTCTTTTATGTTTTAAATTATTTTCATCAAATATTGACAACTTTATAACTTCTTTTCTACTTTTGAAGAATACTTTCCAATATATTTCATGATTACATGTTGAGAAACAACCAGCTGAAAATCAACATTATAAATTTCCACAATCTAAGAAGATTAACAATGTAAACATTTAGCATATCATCAATATGTGCATGCTAACGTTTACGCCGAAGAATTTCTCTTAAACTTAATATGGATCACAGAAGCCTCAATTCAACAATGCTAACGTTTCTTTTGAATTTATAATATATGAATAATATTGATTAAACATGAGCCTTCCATGAAGCATTGTAGTGATATGCAATAATAGACTCCTTTTTGTGCAAGGATGAATCTACACTACACTTTGTATTTCTTTGAACACAATTGAAGAAATTATCATAACCTTCATGAGGATTGCAAGAAGAAACTTGTGAGGTGTTCAAAAGGTAGGGATCATCATTTAGGATTCAAGGTACCATTATGTTATGATGATGGATGTCACAAATATTTCATGTTGTTATATGTTCAACAAAGAATGTCTTCTCAACGGGGACATTGCAAGGAGGGATACTCCTTTTCTCTCTTTTAACTCCTACAAGGATATTGAGCATCAATCAAACTAATGTTTCTAGGTTTTGGAGCACCTATGTGACAACCCTTGTTGGTAATCCCTCTTGTAAATATTGCCATGAATTGTAATTCATGTAAATAATATGGAAATTTAATGGTTTTCTTTGGTTAAATCACATCCTTAGTTTTTGTGCATTACCTCAACCATTACAATTAATAGGTGGTTCACAATTTTTAATGAACCATTAATAACATCAAGTGATTTTTATTTACTTGTTTTTGCGTCTCAATTTTTAAATACATGATATTAATTTCATTGCTTATTTTAACTTCGTTCTATTATTTCATTCTCCGTTTTTTTCTTTTCTTGAATCATATTTCCTAATGCATAAAGTATGGATTAGGTAATATGAGAAGTGAGACAGAGAATTACCTGTATTTGCATGAATTTGTTGAATTGGATAACCTTCTTGTTCTCTCAATCTCTGTCATATTTTCCTCATCCTATATCTAGTCAACTATGTGTTTTTGTAGCTATTTGTCTCCCTAAATAAGAATATGGCGAAGGCTATTTATATACGTTTTCACATGGAAATCATATAGATTTTGTTTCTATCAAATCTTATTTTTACGTAACCAAATGATGGTTTTGTTTATGTAGGAAAATGCCCAAACTAATTATTGATTTTTCTGAATCAATTACCAAATTAGATATATGTACTTTGTTATAAATGATTTCGTTGCTTAAACCTATTCATAAGTAAGCAAACATTTTCATGGTTAACTTCTCATTGAAAAATATATTCTAGAGATGTAAAAAACTAAAAGTTCAAATAATTAATTATATCTAATAATTTTATACTTACAAGTTTATGAAATGTCTATTATGTAGTTGCTTAAAATCCTTCTTAACATTTTGGACCAATTGCACTTGCTTGATCTAATGATTCATTCTTTAACTACATTTTTTTAATAAAGCTTTGATTTGCAATAATGGTCTAATAGAACAAATTATTATCATTACAAATCTCTTTCATGATTACTATAATCGGCATCATTATAGTAATTTATTTATTTATTTATTGATATATGGATTTTAATAATATCAATTAAATTTATCCTTTATGTTAAATATGACTATGTTAGGAAAAAAAAATCATATAATTTTTTTAATGATATATTATAATTTAAGTATTTAAAAATTGTCATTTGAAATATCTATTATACAATTATAATGTGTGGTTACATATTTATATAAAAAGTTAATAAATTACAATATTGATTTTTAAAATTATATCTATATATATATAACCCCATCTCCATTTATTCTTTATTTCGTACTCGTGAAATTGAATTGGTTGACTAGTTGAGATTGTTTTCTTTCTCCTTAATCAGATTTGGAGAACCCATTACTATTATGCACTCTCAAAAATCCAAAAATGTTCATTGGTGCTATTTTGTTTCCCTCTAATGCCTATGTTTGATACATTATGATACCATAAATTTTCTTTTGTGCGTTATTTTTTTCTGTCATGACAAAGAGAAATTTTCCTTTTTTTTCCTCTAGCAAATTTTGCTTCGTTGCATCTTTCAAATATTTTCTTCCTTGAACCATTTCACGTTCAAAGTTTTTCCTCTCAAAAAACTTTCCTTCATGAAATTTTGCATGAACCAATTTTTCTTTGCATGACAGACTTTTCCCCTCCATAGTGTGTTGCACACAAAGTTTTTTTCCATGTGATACATCATGGTTCAACAAAAAAGTATCCATGCAAGATATCACGTTGTATGAAAGATATTCTCCAGACAACACATCAGATTCTCCTAAAGTCTTCTCTTTGCAACGAACTCATTATTTCATGCCATATGAATGGTATTTTGTTTGTACTATGTCACATATTGCTCAAGGTTTGAAGAAATCTATGACATAGTGTATATCTCACCCAAAGAGAAAATATGAGCAGCACACATCAAACCAAATCTTTAATAAATGATATATACATGAAATTGAAGTGTACATAAGCCCTATAACGATGTACCCTTTCACCTTTAGGAGCAATTGCTAATAAGTAATTGTTTTGAAAAAAAACAAACATAATATACTATTAATAACTTCCTAAATCATAGCTTTCTCTCACAAATCAACCTTTTGGAATCATAGATGGAAATTTTTTTGTTTTAGTCTTTGGATTTAATCTAAAATAACTATAAAAAGGTATCTTAAAAATTTATAAATGCTTGAATTTGTGTCATACATATTTTTTGTAAAATTTAATAAAGATTGAATTTGTAATATTAGTAGTTTGTATGCGGGTTTCAATTTTAGTGAATCAATTGATTTAGCTTCAACATTTTTATTTCATTACAATGTCAAGTTTCAACAATGTATTGATACATACATTAAATCCTTGATGAAAAGTGCACTTAAAGTGAATAAAAGCATTTTGACTCTTTTCTTATGTACCAAATTGTTTCATTGTGTTTAAAGGCTTAAAATGAACATGGGTACATTTCCATGGTTAGCATTCAAAAATGGGTAGGCATCACCTTATATACATTACATAGGGACTACGATAAACTTCTAAAAGATTTGTAAGGAATTTCTACACCACATAATATTAATATTAATATTAATACTAATATTAATATTAGAATTAACAATAATATTAGCATTTATAATCCTTTATTTAGTTTGTGACTGGAATCTCTTAGTATTTGTATCTTTTATGGTTCTATAGCTTTTATGGTTTTTGTAATGTTTAGGGTGAATTTATAAGGAAAAAATTGTGAAGTTCTTGGTCGAATATGATAGTGTTCACATAAGTTTTACATACCATATATTGAATGTTTGAGAGATTTCAATAAAATTTTGATCTAATTCATTAATAAATGGAGCACTAATGCATTTATGAGTACAAATGGTTGATTCCATTTATTCATTAGCCTATTTATTATTGTTTATGTCAAAATAAAGTTAGTAAGAACCCCCTTAACTCTAAATGTTTCTTGTAAAATATTATCAACAATATTGGAAGTAGGTTTCTTAGAAATTGGCCTACCTTTAAAATAGCCTCAATGAGGAAGTTAATGACAATAAACATCATTTCATGGGACCATTGGAGGCATCCCTTACTAAGAAAAAAATGTGAATTTGAGAGAATGGAATATTCTTGAAAATCAAGCTAGTGATTACCATATTGAAGGGCCAGGTTGATTTCATGAGAGGAAAAAAATTAGATATATATATATATATATATATATATATATATATATATATATATATATATATATATATATATATATATATAGATAGATAGATAGATAGATAGATAGATAGATAGATATCAAGCTAGACATTACCAAATTGAAGGGCCAAGAACCTATTCAACTAGTTTTTAAGTATGTTAGTATTTGAAAATATTATTCAGGATAATATTAGTTGGAAAAAAAAATTCTTCATTAGAAGAACAATATCATTTAGCATTAAACTTGTATAACTAAACTTACCATAAAACAATAGTGAGAAGAAATTTCTTAAAGGAAGAACTTATCACAACTACAGAAAATTTCACAATTCCAAACAAAAAGTGGAAGAAGTATAGGATGAGAAGTATGAGAAGATAAAATAAATTGAGATAGAGGTTTTAGTGGATTTAGAGAACAAGGAAGATGCTTTCGTCTTATCAACAATGGATACATTTTTATCAATTTTGGTTATGTGGCACAAGTGATTTGAGTGCTCTTTTGGTAGAATGTACATGGAAATTTTAGCATAACAATCAAGTAGGGCACAGAGAGGGGTAAGAGGATTAAAAAAAACTAAATGTTTCTACAAGGAACCTTTTTTATGCACACAAACAAGGATATCAAATTTCTTTTATGTTTTAAATTATTTTCATCAAATATTGACAACTTTATAACTTCTTTTCTACTTTTGAAGAATACTTTCCAATATATTTCACGATTACATGTTGAGAAACAACCAGCTGAAAATCAACATTATAAATTTCCACAATCTAAGAAGATTAACAATGTAAACATTTAGCATATCATCAATATGTGCATGCTAACGTTTACGCCGAAGAATTTCTCTTAAACTTAATATGGATCACAGAAGCCTCAATTCAACAATGCTAACGTTTCTTTTGAATTTATAATATATGAATAATATTGATTAATCATGAGCCTTCCATGGAGCATTGTAGTGATATGCAATAATAGACTCCTTTTTGTGCAAGCAAGAATCTACACTACACTTTGTATGTCTTTGAACACAATTGAACAAATTCTCATAACCTTCATGAGGATTGCAAGAAGAAACTTGTGAGGTGTTCAAAAGGTAGGGATCATCATTTAGGATTCAAGGAACCATTATGTTATGATGATGGATGTCACAAATATTTCATGTTGTTATATGTTTAACAAAGAATGTCTTCTCAACATGCACATTGGAAGGAGGGATACTCTTGCTCCTTCTAGATCTTGACACCTTTTCTCTCTTTTAACTCCTACAAGGATATTGAGCTTCAATCAAACTAATGTTTCTAGGTTTTGGAGCACCTATGTGACAACCCTTTTTGCTAATCCCTCTTGTAAATATTGCCATGAATTGTAATTCATGTAAATAATATGGAAATGTAATGGTTTTCTTTGGTTAAATCACATCCTTAGTTTTTGTGCGTTACCTCAACCATTACAATTAATAGGTGGTTCACAATTTTTAATGAACCATTAATAACATCAAGTGATTTTTATTTACTTGTTTTTGCGTCTCAATTTTTAAATACATGATATTAATTTCATTGCTTATTTTAACTTCGTTCTATTATTTCATTCTCCGTTTTTTTCTTTTCTTGAATCATATTTCCTAATGCATAAAATATGGATTAGGTAATATGAGAAGTGAGACAGAGAATTACCTGTATTTGCATGAATTTGTTGAATTGGATAACCTTCTTGTTCTCTCAATCTCTGTCATATTTTCCTCATCCTATATCTAGCAATTTCTCATGCTTCCTCTTTGTTTGACACTCGAGCTACTTTTTGAGATTGAATTTTCCAATTTCCCATGTCTGTTGTCAATATTTTTGTAATTTTCGCGTTGTGTTATTTTTCCATGAACGAATGTTCCATGTTATCTTTCTATGAATGAAAGTTCAGCTATATTTAGTTTTATTTATTTTTGGGTGGCATAAGTTGCTTGTTCAATCTCCTAGCTCTGTAACACTCATAGTCAATACCATTAATATTTGGTTGTTAAGTTGGTGGGGATTTTATGGTTGGAAGGGCTCGATTTTCCTTTTCTATGTCAAAAGCTTGATTGTTAAACCCTCGATCAAGCTATTTCAAATTTTACCTAAAACGCTCAATTGAGCTGTTGAGGGCTGTAAAAATAGAGTTTTAGCTCCCCTTCTACGTATTTTTCTGCAACACCATCTTGTAGAATGGTGAACTTAAGAAAATAATTTTCCTTAGGTTGTTAATTTGATCACATTGGATTCGTCAAGGAATCCTCTATCCAATGGCATATGGTTTCGACATTTTCAAATTCATATGATATTTTCCATCTAATTCCTTTTAAACGTTATGCTTGAAATTTTTTGGAAAGTTTCAAATGGGATGAATGAAAAATCATTAACATAAAATATACAAAATGAAAAATTTTCAAAAAATACCTTGATCTTCGTTTATGAGTCCTCTGCAAAATGGCACTCTTTATTTTTTAATATATAAATACTAGAAAAAAATCATGCATGAACACATGTCTGAAAAATGCAATTCAAATATTAATTTGCCAACTTCAAAAAATATTAAACTAAGTTATTGCGCATGAACACACACATAGTTATTAATATGTTCGAAAAATTGCAAGGACAATCATTTAGTTTAATGGAAAATTGAAAGATTATATGAAACTAATAATTTTTTCAAAAAAAAATCATTAGGATAACAACATAATTCTCCACAATTTGTCTTGTTACTCCAAATACAAATTCACTAAGGTTATATGAACTTTGAGTGCTTCAATTTGATAAAAGAGTAAAATTTTAGAATTTCATCGCCACATTTGGCCCAGAAGTGCAAACCATATTCATGGATTCATCTAGCATATAATCACTTTTGTCCTAGGTTGCTAGACTTTTAAAGGCTTCATAGGCTTCCTTAAAGTCTAGATCAACCTCCTAAAACCCCTTCATGAAGTCAAACCCATAACCTGGACTTGATTCTCCCACATTTTTCAACTCTTCCTACTCAAATCATCTACAATTATGTTAGCTTGGCCACTAATATTCTTTAAAATAAAAGTGAAACTTTGCAAATATTATATCCACTTAACATGATTTTGGCTTAATTTTGGCCATTGCATAATATATTTCAAGACATGATTAATTATATATAAACAAACTCCTTGGACATCAAATAATGGCTCCACTTCTTAAAGGCTTGAACCACAACATAAAACTCTTTGTCATAGGAAGACTACTTCTTCCTTGATTCATTCAACTTCTTATTGAAATATGTTATGGGCTTATCCTCCTAGCTTAGTATAACACCAATTGCTTCTCCCCTTGTATTATACTTCACTTGGAAAGGTTTGTTGAAATCTGGAAACACCAAAACAAGTTCTGTGATCTTCTTCTTCAACAATTGGGAACCATTCTCAGCTTCAACAATCCACTAGAATGGTTTTTTGTCCTCCTTTATAGTCTTGACAATTGGAGCATTTATCCTTCTGAAATTTCTGATAAACTTACTATAAAAAATATCCAAACCATGAAAACTTCTAACTTTAAAAATGCTTTAAGGAGAGTGCCAATCAACAATAGCTCTTAAATTCTTAGGGTCCATCTTCAAGCCATATTTGGATATAAAAATTCCCAAATAAACAAGCTTTGTCTTCAAGAATGAGGATTTCTTCGAATTGATTAACAATTTATCTTGCTACAATTTTTATAAAACATGCCTCAAGTGTTCTTCTTTAGACTAACTATACACTAGGATGTCATCAAAGTATAAAATCACAAATTTTCCTATGAATTCCTATAACATGCCATTCATCAATCTCATAAAGGTATTGGGTGCATTAGATAATCCAAATGGCATAACCAACCATTCATACATCTCATCATTAGTTTTAAATGCAGTTTTTCACTCATCTCCTTCTCTAATCCTAATCTGACGGTACCCACTCTTTAGATCAATCATAGATAAACAAGTATCACCCCTTAAACAATCCAATAAATCAGTTATGCGAGGTAAAGGAAATTTTTACCTAATTGTAGTAGTATTCAATGCCCTGGAGTCTGTGCACATTCACCAACCACCATCATTCTTAGGGCTCGGTATTGTTGACGTTGCACATATACTAAGGCTCTCTCTAATCATTCCCTTATCCAGAAACTCCTCCACTTTCTTTACAATTTCCTCATTCTCTTGAGGCGTCATTATGTATACAACCTTGTTTAATAGACTTGCTCCGAGTATCAAGTCAATATTATGACATATACTTCTCACGGGTGACAACTCATTAGGCAAGTCATCTACTACAATGTCACTATATTCATTCAACATGCCTTGAATTTCAAAAGGGAAAGTTTGTAACAATAGTTGAAGTAAGAATTACTCTAGGCTTGTAAACTGAAGCAAAGTTTACCTCATTTTCCTCCATCTGTTACAAAAATTATTTCCCATTCAACAACAATGCCTATGGGTCAATGTTCTCTAATGTCCCTTCTTCCTACAATGACAACAAGGTACATGTCTAAATAAACAAAGTTGATACTCTTTGGGAAATAACTTACCTCTGATATTTACATTCATCCTCTCCTAGCTCTTGATCTTTTGTTTATTCTTCCTTTTCCTCTCAATGTGCACAACATCTCACCATAGAGTTGTGTGTCCCTTCAATTTGGTGACAACAGATTTGACTTTTTTTCTCCTCGTCCATCTCAGTGATCCAATCCACAATCTCCTTTCGGTTCATACTGCTAGTGTAGGTAGATACTTCAGGCTTCGGCCTTCAAACAAATCCCATAAATGCTTTCAATACCTTAACTTGAGTTGATTCTGTAGATAATTCTTCTTCTTCTTAAGGTTCTTATTCTTCCTCACTTACATATTCAGCTTCAGGATCCCTTTATCTACCTGTTTCCATGGCCCCCATTCTTTCTTCCAATCACTGTATAACTTGCATCACCTCAACATTTTATATAGGCCTTTTTCATCTTCGTTCTTCTATTCCAACTCTATCAACTCTGGGAACCAGAATCTACTATGTATTCCTGGAGAAGATGTAGAATATGCTCTAATACCACAATGATGCAGGCCAAGGGGATTTTTCTTTATATATATATATATATATATATATATATATATATATGGATAGGGCCAAAGCCTTATAAAACCATCAAATTCAATTTCTCTTTAGAAAAAAAATTATCGCTCAAGATTTCACATATAATATATGTACAAAGAAAAGGACGAGGCTCTTTTCAAAACCACTGAGTTCAAAACTTTATATCAAATTACACGACACAATAATCATCGTAACCAAGACTAGTACAATATGTGCACGTGAGCCAATATAACCTTAGCACCAATGCCTATGATAAAATTCACATGACCA